>OZ022579.1:20438570-21832493 GCA_963669155.1 Arbacia lixula | reverse complement strand
TAGATTATGACACAGGTATCGTGCGTGCCATGTTGTCACAATCGCGCGACCGATGGCCGAGATCTCAAGGGGGGGGGGGGGGGGGGGGGAGTTTGAATCAACCCCCCCCCCCCCCCCCCCCCCCCCCCCCCCCCTGGCCACAGAACAGTCCAAAAAGCCCGGCCTGATTAGGGTTAAACCCCTGTGAAAAACAGCTTGTGGCTGATCAGAGTCATCCGTTCCATCAAGTGGAAAAAAAAGACTAAATGAAACCAATGTGACTGTGTTCATTCCCCAGCTCCTAGCACCAGCACCAGTGAGAAGGACAGTGGCAAGACGTCTTCCAGTAACTCTACCTCAGGTACGTCTTTCTTCATGTTGACCCATTGAACAAGTCAAAGAGCCTGTTTATACTGGCAGGGAGGATCATGGTGCGTCGTGGCACTCTTTGTTAGAGCTGTCCTGTTGCCACCATGCGTGATATCATGAGGTCAAAGAAGTATAAGAATTCTCGCTTTATAATGCCAACCCACATCCCGATCGTGCCTTATCCAACAATCAACGGATCGGATTGCATATACACAGAATGGCTTAGCAATTTCCCGTGGGTTGAACGTGGACTTCCTCGTGCTATCTTAGACTAATAGAATAAAATTGAAGTGAATTGAAGTGAATATCTGTGGCAAATGACTTTTGGTAGAGACAATCAGAGTTTTTAAGGACGCTGTGACAGGATCAGAAATCGTGTCATTGTTAATGTACACCGAGTGAGGGCGAGAGAGAAAGATGAATGGGTTACCAAGATGGAGTAGTTATAAAGTTAACTTTCACCCCATGCTCGTCTTTGTTCCCCAAACTGTTGTATCAATTCTTCATAAAGGGAAAACATTCCATGATGCTCTTCGCAGCCACATTCGGATTTTGTTTGCTGTTATGTTTGCTTCTGGTCTAGTGTACCAGTGTATGAGGCTGGAAGGAGACATGACTGCAAAACAAATCTGGATGTCACTGCATGGTGTATTATAGAACAACGTTCTCCTGTATGAAGTCTGGATCATTGCTGCTCCATGATGTGACAAGCTGTCTTGTTGTCCTGATGCATTTTGCAGAGTCTGATGCCATGAAGGAGTCTTCTCCCTGTGACCTTCTCTCAGAGGGAGCTGCTCCTTCCTTGGACCCAGCTCCCTACCTGGAGCCTGCCTCCACCCAGGCCCCAGCTCCTGCCCCAGCTCCTGCCCCAGCTCCTGCCCCAGCTCCTGCCCCAGCTCCAGCTCCAGCTCCTCCTCAGGATCTTATCAGTTTCAGCAGCCCGCAACCTGGTAAGCAACAATGCATGCATGATTGTGTTCAGCTCTTTGGGCAATCCTTCGTCCACTCCTTCATTCATTCCTTTATAGTCATTAATTAATTCATTTAAAGTCCCCAATTGAGCACGCGCCGTATCATTGATTGCCGTGATGGGATCGGACTTGCAAACCATGTGCTTTTAATGTATGTCCGTACGCTGCGCGAAGGAGTGATGTATCAGAAGCTGTGCACATGCTCGCGTTGTGTGGACGTGTATTACGAGATGTGTGTCTGGCTCCTTGCAGTGCCGGTGTTTTCATACGTGTTTTCAATCTTTTGAGGAGATTGCTTTCGACTAGCTCGCGCTCGATTTTTCCTTCCTTGTTGTAACGGGACGCAATTGTTATGTTTTTCTTTGTCTTGGGGTCAACAAAATAAGCTCGTTGTAACGAAATCTCGTTATTACCGTGCTCGTTGTAAGCAACGTGGTGCACCATAGGTTTGCATGTAGAAACCTTTGGGACCAAGAGATTTCTCTTGTTAGAATGAAACCTCGTTATATCTGTGCTCGTTGTATCGAGAGTAAGCTGTAATTTGAGGCCATGTCATTAGAAAAATGTTAAAGTTTTTGTTTAAATTGCTCTCATTTCTTTATTTCTGCATCGATTGTGATCAAACCTGGTACGAATATTCCTTGGGTAATACCACATGTGTCCTCATGAGGCTGATGGGTGTCATCTTGGCACCATTTTAAATATTTAAAAAAAACAACCTCGCACTGTTTAGCGATTACGAAATCAGGCAAGACTCGTGGTTCGCGAACCACCTTGTTTTAACAGATGAAGGTACTGTAACACAGAGGCTCGGGTATATTTATCGACTGGCAGTCACATTGCTGTCATCTTTTCATTCATCCTATTCATTAATCTATTTTGTTTCTGAAATTCTGCTGTCCTTTTGTGGCCTGCAGAATCACAGAGAGGCAGCAGTAACCAAAAGGTGGAGCACATTGATCTGTTGAGTCTAATCCACCTGCTGCCCAACCAAACACGTATCAGTGTGGGTCAGGACTCTGCCCAGCAACTAGCAGGCCACACCACCCTCCCACCAGAGCTCGCCTGGCAACAGAGGCACCAACATCAGGGCGACGCCCAGCAATCACCGTCCACTTCTGCCCCCCTCTCTGCTTCCTTCAGCGAGGACCAGGCAAGGATGGGTGACAGTGGCAGAGCATGTCTGATGGGGTCTGTGCCCCGACAGACCAGCTCTCTCCCCTCATCTGCTGCCTCATCGCCACGTCGGGATGTCCTCAGGGGACGCCCAAGGTTCCGACTGGCTGCCAACTTCTCTCTGGGCTTCCAGGAGTAGGAGGTTGAATGAGAGAAATAAGTTGGAGTTCGCGGTAGAAACTCAGACTGACCATTCACCACTGCTGCGAGCTCAGTCTCTCCAGCTGAGTTCCTTTCGGTCACCCAAATTATTTTCATGGTTAATCCTTTGTGTATCAGATAGGCTAATGTTCTATAGGAAACGTGTGCATTACATTTGTAAAAAGTCACATGAGGCACACAAAGAATCAGTCATTCATTGAATGCCATGTCAAGTGAGTGTTCATCTAGCACATGAAATGCTCTCTCCGTCTGTGGCATGTTGAGGGCAGTGCCTCTCACAGTGTCAGGTGTTTCTATGCTGTGATACTCCTATGGTGGATGTAGGTATTGTGTTTTGGGGTTTGCTGTCTACTTATCCCCCCGCCCCGCCCCAAGGACCAATGAGCTTTATTTAAGCCTTTGCTTGCCAGACCAAATGCTCTCCTGGTATTTGTGTGTATTCCTTGTGAATGAAAGCACATGTAGCACACAGAGCGTTAAGCATCGCAAATCATGTCAATCCGCATGAAGTTACCTTAGTGAGAGTGGCATTCAAGTGGCATTCAAGTGGCCCTTAATTCCTACATGGAACATGGGAACAGTCATAAACAGCATGGATCTCTCTCTTATAAGACTGAAATGATTTCACAGTATTGATGTTTGTGCAATTTTTATTGTAAAGTTTATGTGAAAAAGGTAGTGTGAAACAAGGTGTCAGATGGACACATTATAATCTTCAATGCCTTTTCCAAATGCCAAATCTAGTGACTTACGTAGTTTTTTTTTACATTCAGTGCATCTGTAATCCTTTTAAATCAGCCAAAGGATGGTTTACCATTGAGCTGTATCAGTATTTTGGTCTGGTTATTATAGATATGCCATGTGGACTGTGACATGGCTGAAAAGTGATTAGGATAAAGCTATGTATTTTGTGTATATATGTACATATGTATTCCATTCACGCACTTATTTCACAATCAAATCATTCTGTGGCATGAAAAGTGCCAAACAGTACTTACAACTCAGGTGCAAAGTATGTCAACAGTATTTACAGTAATGTATCATGAGAAGAGGTAAGGTGGAGTATGCTCGTATTTGGAAGAGGACAAAGTGTATAAGGATATTGGATGGCCTTAAGATGGATACCAGAATATATCACAAGAGCTACAATCATATAGCAAAAATGTAATATAATTTGTGTCCCTTGGAAATACAATATTCAAATATCATTGTAGGGCTCAGTGCCCAAATCGCACAATAATCATTAAGATTGTATGATTAAACAAGGAAAGTTCGTTTCAATAAGGTATGTTTTCAAGCTGCATGCCCCAAATTGCAGTTGGGGCAGTTTGAACGGTATTGACCTATGTCGGATTAATCATAAACATAGATTTGTTATGCCTTGTTGCATAGAGTGCATATCCCTACCAGTACTTTGCAGATGCACTTATTAATGTGAAGGAAGGAGTGTGAAGGAGAGTGCTGGAAATATGAGTTTAAGCCTGTTTGGAAGGACTTCATTCTTTCAGATCATTAATTGTAGCTCTTTCTCATTAGCTGTCTTAGGGATGTCTTCCAGTGTGCTAAAAAAAATGCGGAAATGAAAGTAAGAAAACCCATAGATTTACTTTCCTTAAACTGAACTTGTGGTTGTTGCACTGCATGATTGCATGAAAGAAATGTCCTTGTACCTCAATTTGTTTTTGTTCCTGTGGTATTTTTGTGAATATTATGTCTGCCACCTCTTCTTAATATGAAAAGGAGATGATGGAAGAAAAGGAAATAGCACAGAGATACAGTTGAGGCCGGAAGTTTACATACACCCAGGAAATTCAAAATAAAAGTTGACACTTGCCAAACATTATAAAATTTACTGTGTCCTGTAAAATAATTGTGCTATCATGACAAATTTGATATCAAACTAATGAGTATGTCATACCCCTTCACATTGCTCTATCATCAGGAGCTGAAAAATATTTCGGTGTCATTTTTCCCCCAAATCTTCATGTTTTAGACAAATTGAAAATAAAAACTTGACAAAAACATTTCATATTTGTGCTAGTTTCTTCTCAACACAAATTACACTTTTTTGTTCAATGATGACATATACATGATAAAAATGGAATAGAAATAATAGATTTCACATTTATATATTTCTATGAAACAATTTTTGAAAATATAATAACAAACAATTGAATAAATTTGGCACAAATATTACTTTTTTTCTTCAAAGAAAATTCCACCTGAAATAAAATTTAATCCCAGCGACATCCCAATCATGTGATATCAAATTTGTCATGGCAGTATTTATATTTCTGAAGATATAGTAAATTTTACAATGTTTGGCAAGCAAACAAATTTCACTGAATTCCATGGGTGTATGTAAGCTTTTGGCCTCAACTGTATGTAATGAAAATATTTGTACATGTAGTACATGTACAATGTCGGCAATTTATGAGCTTATTGATAAAGTAGGTGCCATTTTTTCTGTGAAATGTTGCTTTTTGTTTTTAACTTTCCAGGTGAAGTTATTCCTATGGATGGATTTTCCATGAATAGTTTCTTTTCATTTGCTCTGTTTAAATCTATTTGAATCATTGCATACATGTATTTCTAATTAGCAAATTGTTTTGCTAAAGATAGGAATGGAATTAGATATTGTAAGAGAGATAAGAGGTATGTATAGAGGTGGGCAATTCATACATTAAGGTGGCATGTAGAGAGAGTGAGAGAGACAGAGAGAGATACAAAAACAGAGAGACAGAGACAACAAGAGACAGAGAGAGAGAAACAGAGAAAGAGAGAGAGAGAGAGAGAGAGAGAGAGAGAGAGAAAGATACAGAGAGAGACAAAGATACAGAGAGAGACAAAGATACAGAGAGAGACAAAGATACAGAGAGAGACAGAGAGACAGAGAGAGAGAGAGAGAGAGAATGAGAGAGAAAGACAGAGAAAAGGAGACAGAGAGAGAGAGAGAGAAACAGAGACAGCACATAGAGAGAGAGAGAGAAAGAGACAGAGACAGAGAGTGAGTGAGAAATCAAGCCAAAGAGAGCCAGAGAAAGAAAGATAAGGAGAGAAATAGGAAGAAAATGTGAAACCAATTTCTTTTGGATTAAACATTTCACGATAAAATGTTATGTGTACCATATATTTAACAGGATCTGTTAATTCTTTGAAATTTTGTTTATTTCAAGGATCTAGTTTTGTGTTTGAAATGTAAAATATATATTGCAAATATGCAAAATATATCTATGAAAAAAAAGTCTCAAGGAGAAAAGGTGACTTGAAATGCAAAGACACATTCTTCTGTCATGTAAACCAGTGAGCATGGAGGACGAAATAGGTATGTTAATACCTAGAACATTAAGCATTTTTGGGGTGTTAAACTTGTGTGTGATGGAGAAGTTATATAAAGGTCATACATGTAGCATTCATATTAGGTGCTTGCAGAAAGTAAGTGTGTGTTGACTCAATTTTTTCATTATATTTTGAAACTTGTTTGTAAACATATAACAGATTTCTTTTTGTATTTTCGGGAAGAACATACATCAAATGTTTATAGGTGCTGAATATATGTGGAGGGATTCATTATTAAAAATGTATTTTGATGTAAGAGGTGAAGATATAATCTCTTTCATGAGCACTTTTGTCATCATCATTATGCTTTGTTACCAAATCTTTGATGTTTTTTATTACATGAAAGAGTATGTACTTAGTGTGGAAACCTCTTCATTATTTTAAGGTACCATACTTTATATTTTCTGCTTTCTATAGATTTTGATATCTTCTTGTGTATGAATTTGAGATGCAACAAAGCTTTTGGGAGCATATTTTCAAAGAAGTAAAACATAACAAAAAACTTATTGTGAAAGCAGTAGTGTAGTATGCAGCTGAAAAGGTAGAGTGATGATTGAACAAATATGTTACATCTTGGCTTGGTAATATATGTTTTTCTGTATTTCTTGCCTCAAATAATTAGATATATATGTATGTAGACTGCGCTGGCTCAGGATTTGAGTATCAAATTTGGCCTGCGGTTGCACTCTATTCATTTTCATTTGAGAGAAAATGTAGGAGGCTGCAAGATTGCCTCAGATTTGCTTCAGTTATCTCAGTGCCATAGGCAATGAATTGTATTATAATTGATATGGAACTATCAATGGTCAGTTATCGGAAGGTTACCATCCATAGGGAAAATGCCAGTGACATTGTGAAAGCTACACAGGTAACAGATGCATTGCAAACAGGAAGTGACAGTAGTGTATATGATACCGTTAGTCGTTCTCTCTAGAAATTGGGGGGGGGGGGTGGGGGGGCAGTGCTCCCTTTTTACCCTTTCTAGCTGAGATATGTTAGCCTTCAACAAATAGTGCACAAAATTTACTCGCAATAATCCTCCTTGTTTTAGCAGGACAGGATGGGCTAACAATGAGACACAGTATGTGTGTGTGCTTTAACTTGGCTTGCACATCTTTTAGAGTATGTGTGAAGAAAAGTTGGCTTCATGCCTGCATAGTTGTTAATGCTTGAGTCTTTGTGAATGTCACATAGTTTCAGATACCTACATTGTGGAATGGATGCTAGTTTAAGGGAAGAAGCCTTTATTCAAGCCATGTCAGAATTGTTATGTTTTGGCCGTATTGAATTGAGATGTTTGCGTTCATACAGGACGATTTGTCTGCTTTCAGGCGGTGGATGAGATAGCATGGTGCATTTCTGTTGAGCTCTAAATGGGAGTGGTATTTTCAGTAAAAGGAAATCACAGCAGCGTGTTGGTAAATGTTGGAGCGAAAGTTAACAAGTACTGGTGATTGGGAAGTAATATCAATTTCAAGTATTGTAGGTAAATCTTCCCACCAGGCTGGGGTGTTTGTCCAAAGATCCAAAGGTGCCCCTGAATGAAAGTGCAGACAAACTGCAAACCTCTATAACCCTATTCATAAACACCACTGATCTGCAAAAAAGCGCAACATTTTGGGCAATTTTGCCAATGCATTACCGATGGCTGCGGATATGAATTGGAATCCTCAAGTAAGTTTGGAATTTGTTTCCTCGTTTTTGGGGGCTATTTTGCGACTATTTTGAGGATCATGCCGTTGTAAAAATACTGTGGTAAGCAAATCTTACAAACTATGTCCGCAAAATAGCCACATATGTCATGGCTTGTGCGTCATGCTCTTTCATGTAAACCGCTCGTATGTCTGAGCAGAACATGACACTCGCGTGTGTTTGCTCTCGTTAGGGGTGTGGGGAGAATCAACCATGTCCAAAATACTGCATATTCCTTCTTTTTGAGTGTATATGAACAGTGTGTTTAGGGCTGGAAACTTTCTTACTGTCATGCAACGGTAATATAGTATCATCATGGTTATCAGTGTATGAATGGGGCTTATGAAGCCCTTCTTTCAGGATTTCTTTCAAATGTTCACCAACCTGCGTCGTGTATCCATGTAGGAGTCTGGACCACTGATGCTCAAGACCCCACCCTCGCAGTCCACTGATGAAGGTGGCAACTGGTTTCATGTGAGGCAGACTTTGTCTGAGACTACAATAGTGTTGTAGCCAGCTATAGGTAGTAGCCTTCACAGACCAGTCACTTTGATGTGACTTGTGAGTTTAGTGTGGTCAGTGAGCCAGTGGTAGGAATAACTCCAGTGTTGAAGACCCTGGAGAAAGACCAAGTTTAAAAGAAACACAAAAAGAAGCTGTATCATGAGTTACCTTCTGTTCTGAACTTAAAAGTAGATCATTATTTGACACTTGAGAATACAATTTTGAAAGTTCGTAACAAGCATTTCATAATTTATAAGAAATGTGATGCCTTGATTTATGTGTTTTCTTAATGTGTGGACATTTACCCACTTTGCCTTTGTTCAAAAAGACAACTAGAATCTCATTTGAAACTCGAAGAAGAGGAGTTGAAAATATAAGATGCAAGTAAGCAGTTAATATATTTTTAAGTTTGATTTTTTTGTTGTATTTTTCTGAAAAATATGTGGACATCAGAGTTACATGGCCTTTGGTCAGATACCAGTACTTTTTCACAGGAAAGATTAATGAAGGAGATGAGTTGGCAGATGCTAGAAGGCAGCTTATTTTGTTCAGAGATATTGTATTTTGTTAGGCTTTGTGCATTTTCATAAAGCATAATGTGGACATGTTATTACTTGGCCTGTGTCCAAGTTACAAGTAAATTCCTATTTGAATGTTGAAGAAGATAAGTTCAAAATGAAAGATGCTAGTGAGGCAGTTGTTTTCTGATGTTTTGCTTTGTGTATTTTTTTTAAATGTGGTGACATTCAGTCATTTCACGTGATAAGAATGAGGCAAAAAGAATTGTAATTATAAACTACAAATATAGCATTTTGTTGTATTAAGTGTATTACTTAGGGCAGGTTCATGTTATTTCAGTTCAGGATGCTATGAAAAAAATGTGCAAAAATCTGGACAAAAAATAATAGTTTAAAATGAAATGTAAGCAACACATGGGAGATATGTGTGCAGAGCTGGGTAATCAGAAGCATGAACTTGAACAATTGTTGAACTACGGTATTTCTTGTGGAAGGTATTCATTTGTGTCAAAACTCTGAATAATTTGTAACATGCAGTTCTTTTCTTCAGGTATTGTAATGCACTTAAAGGTGAACTCCAGTGCAAAAAATAGCTTGCTCTCAATAGGAGCAGAGCAAAAGAAGTTTGAAGACAGTCCGACAACATATAAGAAAATTCTAAAGGTTTTAATGGTACAAAGATTGACAGTTTGGGGAGTCAAATTGGCAACTCGGCCGTGAGGCTTTGACATAACAAGGCGTCTTTACTGTTATCATTTGGCATGCCGTGATAACTAAAATTGTATTTTTTTCTCCTAACATATTGATTTCCTACAACAAAAAGTTGTGTATTGATGGCAGTGTTATAGGAGAAAAAGGTAATTAAAATGTGATGAGTTTTGTAGTAATAAGACACACACTTGGTATTGAAGGAATATGTATCGTACATACATGAAAGATAGTTTCCCTTAGTGCAAATATGAGACATTCCTCACAAATTAAGATGCTAGTTTTATTTTCCCTTAGTGCAGATAGTTTCCCTTAGTGCAAATATGAGGCATTCCTCACAAATTAAGAATGTAGTTTTATTTTTACACACAAGGTACAGGTTAAATGATGGTCCTAAAATGAACTTTGAAGACCATTACCGGTAGGCAATTAACTGCTCAGCATGATGTTACTTAGAGATTATTTTCTGTTTCATTTGTTTCAATTACCAACTGAAGAACAATTCGTACTTTGCATTAAAACTCATTACAGCACAAATGCTCATGTGAAAAAAAGTGACTTCAGCACATTATTTGAAAGTGCATTTTGTGCACTTTGTGCACTTTGGTGATAAAGTTGTATTTGACAATCGGAGGAGAACTGAAGTCACAACTTGCAAATCCCAATTGCTACCTCTTTTGTTGATTCAGTTAATGTTGTTGTGTCCAGATTGATTATTATGCAGTGCATTTGATAAATTGGTAGTCCACTGAGGATTTCATGTTGCCAATTTGAGTGATGACTACAGATCACCTAGGAACTATATTAATTGTAAGTCCTCACAAAGGATCCTATGGGAAAAATTATCCCCTCTTCTTTTTAGTTTGAAGTTTTTGTTCCAATATATCTTTCCAAAAAGAAGAGAAAAAGACGAAGAAAAGAAAATTGTGGTCACTAATTCAAAGTCGATGGGTAAAATTCTCCCCTCTACTGTTCACTGTAAATTATTTTGTTCCAATATCTTTTCCCAGAAAAATAGAAATAGACAAAGGAAAAATTAGGTCATGGGTTAAGATGGATTTTAAGTTCAATGATTCATTCCTTTTCCCAACTCATGGGTTAATGTTATAACTGGTTATCCCAAGTTGACACTTTATCACAAAGGACATATCAAATTATTTGTGCTTAACCAAATCAGTACCACAGAGTTTACCTGATATGGGGCTGCCAGTGCTTGTTACTAGGAGGGTTAAAGCATGACATTTTTATATTTCCCCATTACTAAGATTGTGCACATTTGGTAAAAGGTCAATTTAAAAAAGTCATCATGAAACAGGTAATAAACAATGGTACTGGGGGTGTTTCACCAAGCTGTTCGTAAGTTACGAACGACTTTACGAACGACTGGTGATCCCTTCTTGTGCTAAATCAGATTCTCAATAAATAAAGTGTGGTATTGCATTTAGCACAAGAAGGGATCACCAGTCATTTGTAAAGTCGTTCGTAACTTACGAACAGCTTGGTGAAACACCCTCCTGGAAACGTGCAAAAGATGACACAAGGTCAAGAACAAATCACTTGTCATGCAAGTAGTGGTAACTGCCAAAGCAGAGAACAACACATATAGCAGGAGTTTATGATCAACTGGGCTCGTACATGTACTAGTAATTGTTGCAATTCATATTGAATTAATCAAACATTCTTGTTGCAGGTACTGTATGCCAAGATTAACATGTAAGATGTGCCATGTGTTAAGGTGATTTGACAGGAAAGTGGAATTCTTTCCACATTCAACTCATTCGTGTACATTCCCAAGTTTATGTATTCACCCTGTATTTTGTTCAATAAACATCTCTAGTGACCACTTATAAGAAACATTTAAAGTTGTCTTGTTTTCAATGTTGTGTGATATTGTTTTTTGAGCTGCGTTTCATGGAACTTATGGCTCCATGCATACAAGGCACATTATGTTTTAATGCTTAGTGTGAAGCACTAACTCTTACAAATATGACTTCATTCCTTTGTGTCCCCATATTCGTTCCTATGAGACTTCTGTTTATGTTGTTGTTGATTGGTGATTTTAGGCACGTTTCTCAACCACAGTCAATTATGTACCTGCGGGATGTTTGTTTTTTATAGCGCATCATACGGGTGCACGATGTTGTGCAAGTAGACTTCCCGAATTGTTTGAAATACTATTTTAGAAGTAACAATGTCAATTTTTGTTAGAACTGCATTTATGTTCAATAGATGGATATTGTGAATTGTTTCACTGAGAAAACTCCCACGGAGACCGACCTTGCTTGACCACTCTCTCTCCCCTCTCTTTATGTTTTCCATAGAGTTTTCTCTTGGTACTTGAATACATGCACTACTGTCTTTCCCTTTTTTTGCACCTCTCTGTAGTTTGGTGTCTTACTCTTCTCCATACTTCTAGTCATTCTCTGTACATCTCACTTTTCATCTCTTCTCTCTTTCTCTTTCCATACTGCCACCATTCATCCTTATATTTCATTTGCTTCATTTCTCCTCTGTTTTGCTCTTTCTCTGTCTGTCACATCCTCTCTTCCTTACCAGCAGTTGTATAGGCTTCCAACACCTGTACCACTCTCATGGTGAATAATGTCCAAAGTACTGTATACGCCATATATTTCGCGGGCTTGTTATTTTCACAAATTTCGAAAGTCGAATGCTATTTGTGAATTTAACAACATGCGAAAACATGAATTCACCATGCATGAGTACTAATACTCCATGATCGCGAATTAAACCACTCGTGAAATTGTCGAGAAGTCCTGATTCGCTAAAAATTAGACTCGTGAAATATATGACGTGTACAGTACATACTTCCTGTAAGGGTCACACTACACACACTTTCAAGGTGAATTATGTCAAGTATCATATTCCTGTGGAGTACACATGTCAATGTACAATCAGGAGGAATACATCTTGATTTTAAGGTAAAACTAAAAAGTTTTACATCAAAAACCACTCATACATGTATTATGGTTGTTCACTCATTCCTTTTAATCATACATCAGTTTCTACTGTTGCATCTCTTCCACATCAACCTTCACGCCATCACCATAAGTTTACAGCCTAAACTGTTCTTTTTCAAATATCAAAGTTCAATTTTCCTTCAAAAAGGGCACATTTTGTGCAATACATGTACCTACATTCTCATATTAATGATTTATGTCTATGTACAATTGCTCAAAACAACAAAGAAAATCTGTAGTCTTCGTCTGCAGAGTGTGTTAAAAACGAAGATTACTGCACCGCCATGCAATGTGTGATCTCGATATTTTATATTGGCATTACACTGACTGAACCCCAGTATAGTACAAGATGTGTTATATCACATAACTCATAAGATGCCAGTGGTGCATGTTTGCACCAATGATAAACACAAAGCCTATAGGGCAACATTTTGTTTGGCTCAGGATCGGTAAACGTCAAATAAGTTAGGGATACCTGTTCTTTCTTTTTTCTGTTGGAAAATCACTTTAAAATAAACTGTTTACTCCCTATATATAATTCAAAAATTTGTGCAAGAAAGCATGTGCCATGGTGTTTTAGGCCTTTTCCTAAATACTAGCATCCCTGCTTGATGTCTGTCATTGTTTGGACTGTGGACATTGTAATATTTCTTGATGAATTCAAAGATCTAAAGACAAGGAGTCAGAGATGGACAATACATGTCTACTAGGAGACAGGATATGTTACATACACAAAGTCTGTAACATATATTCTATCCACTTGTTTAATATACATTCATTCGCCCCAGGTCCACTGCCAGGGCATGACCAACAACCAACTCTCTCATTATCATTAGCATGAAGATGAGAAGTAAGCCAATGGGGACTTCCAAGGTCCAGTAATTTAAGTGTTAATGTATGAATCTCAACAAATCCTATTTCTGTCTCTCCATCAGTGTCAGAAGATATCGGGAGCAATGACGATGGGTAACACTGCAAATTTGCTTGTGTCTTGGAGCAACAAAGAAGCCACTCTGCGAGGTCATACAGACGTTGGTTCCCCTGTCACGCCCTCAACGTATCTGATCAGTGCTGCGGGGAAGACAACACAATGATATCAATAAGATAATGTGTTCACATTGGTTCTGCCTATTTATATCAATATACATTTTGTACATTATCTTGTTATTACATTTCTCCTGAAACCTTTAACAATGATAATGATAATTGGCTCGTATAAAGCGCTTTCCTAGTACAGAGTACAAATAGTATTACCTCAGTTGCTTGATTATTACCCTGGCTTTAGCCAAGCAGCCAAGTTTGTAGCCCTAGAAGCTAGTTGATCTAATCAAATCGGGAGTACTACATGTATATTCCTACCAGGAACCCATTTACTTCACTTGGGTTCAGAGGGACAAACATGAGCAAAACACCGTGTCCATGGTTACATGCACTGGGCTGTGCAGCCTGGGCTTGAACCCAGGATCTCTCTGCAAGAGTCAAGAGCTCTCACACTATAACACACTGTCACCAATTGGTATTTAATGAAAGCCTTATGCAACATCATCATCATAAAACAAATAATTGAATATCAAATGTGTAAATAGTCTATTTTGTATTATTTGAGGGTGTGGTCTTGGTTTATTGCCATTTGGTCCAATCCCAGTTGGTCCACTCACCATTTCGTCTACAAGGAACCCCTTAAAACTACTATTTTAGATTGAGATACTGGGTTAACTTATCAACAACTCTAATCTACACCATAACCTCAACCGTTAACCCTAATCCAGATCCCCTACCCAAACCCTAACCCATACATATCAGCATGTGATGGTAGACGAAATGGTAAGTGGACCAACTGGGATTGGACCAAATGGCAAATTACCGTGGTCTCTGCTTTTAGGGACAGACATTACACTTGTCAACCCAGACCAAAGGCTGTCCACAAAGACAGCCTTTTCTGTTTCCTTTAGAGTGGATTTTATAGCTAAGTACGATGGTTTTAGTAATTGCACAGTGTGTACCTACAAGTAATAAATTTGCCAATCTATTAGTTGGGACAACAGATGTCATGGTGAAACTTTCGAGGTAAAATCCTACAGATTGAAGCTGCTTGTCTTACTTGGATACTTGTGTGGGATGGCATCATTCTCTGCCTTGCATTTGTCCCAGTAAGACTGTGGTGTCAGCAGCCATGCCAAGGGCACTGGGCAGAAGTAGAAAGAACGATACTACAGTTAGCATTAAGAAAATACATCTTGGCTTACATTAGGACGTGTAGCCTGGCTTCCAGGCTGTTGAATATTTTTTATCCAGACTGACAAATGCAGTATAATAATACTCTAAAACTTGTCTCTTTACCATTCTCCTCTCTTCTCGGTCTGCCCCACAGCCAGAGAATGAAATGAGAACAATTAGTCTACTACAGCCAGTAAGAAATCTTACATTGAATAGTTTGGTTAAGATATGATCAACAGTCTCGCTGCCAATAGTGAGGATAGCATGCTTAATCCTCTCAATTAATGAGAAATAAGCCAGAAAGAAATCTTGTAAGCACAGGGGTTCAAAAATGTGTGTCCCTGCTTTAATACCAGCCAGCAACTTGAACAACAGGGCATTTCTGGTCGACTAAAATTCAATATCTATACAACAGGGCTGATGCTCAATTAAGTACTTGGATTTGGTACAAAATTTACCGGTCCTTGGCATTTGGCCTGGTGAAGTACAATGGCTTAAGTTGTATTCAGATCACACTAAGGCATTTTAATTCAGCAAGCTGACTTACGCCAAAAATACTTATTGTAGTTCTAAAGTTAGAATCAGCGTTTAAAACATGTGTCAATACATGATTCTGTGATGGCCATTTGTTCACTCCATATGCATCTTGAAAAAAAAAACATTTCTGCACTTCAAAAATTCTTTGGGAATTTACATTTTGTAACAAAATTAGGCAGACAACAAAATTTACTGACTCATTTCACCTGTATAATCAATCATGGGAGCAGAGAGGAGAAAAAAAAAACTCCTCTGAGCATGAAAAACTCTTTGCTTATTAACAAGTTAAAGGTTAGAAAACATTCTCTCAAAAATGATTAGCTTAAGTTTGCTACCTAGGTGACTTTTACATAGGGTAGTATATTTAGCCAAAGTATCCAATTGAATACCAAAGGTCCTAAGTCAGAATCATAGTCTTAAGTTAAAAACTTAGCCATTTCGCATATTGAATTTAATACATCTTTTGTTTACGTATTTTCCTCCAGCCAAAATACATGTTAAACACTCAGATTTTTGCTCTAAGTATTTTATTGAATATCGGTACCAGCCAAGGTAATAATGCACTAAGGATTTTTTGTAATGTATTGTGAAATAAGCAAGTTAACACTTGGACAAATTCTTTGATGGAATGATGTTCACACAAATTCTTTAGAACTTCAAAGCAAGCACATGCCCAGTACATGTACAATATACTTTTATTTAAAAGAGTAAAACAACTTCTACATCCTTGTACTTTAATCTTGACCTTTCATTCCATTTTCAGCATATTACAATATTTCAATAGATATTAAAGTGTATATTACAAGTATGACTCACATGTAGAGCCTAACAGACAGGAGACCACAATAACCGGCTCCTTGTCCCAGGAGAACTTGAGGAAAGGCATAATACCTGCAAATGAGGGAGACAAAAAGAAATTACTTACAATTAGTTTGAATACATATAATTGTCATTTTCACAGTGAAGGGTGGAACTTCTGTCTGAGAAGGTCAACATTCAAAAATGAATTTACGAAAATCTTCAGTAGGTATGTCTAGAAGTATTTGTATGGGGAACTGGAGGTGAAACATTTTAACTGAGAAAACATTGTGTGTGTTTTTTTTCTGTTTGATTTTTTTATCATAAATTCTACTGCTTAATTCATAACATATGCTGGACAAATACATTGTGATTGTCATCCTATTGTAGTTGAAGGCTGTAAATTGTTTTTGATGTGTTGTTAACAACATATAATTTTGACAAATGATATACCGTATTTTTTATTTGAAAAAGCGTGATTTGATCATGGGTTCATCACATTAAAAGACAGGGTGTCCCATTTGCAAAAGTCATGAAACTCAGCAGGGGGGTATTCCGAAAATCCACAGAGATAAAAATTTCATCTCCCCGAAGATACAATGTCCTTAAAATATTTTATCTTTGGTATTCCGAAAAATATTTTAGGAAGATTTTAACCAATATTAATAAGCGCATGCCCTGCGCTCCTATCCCAGAGGCAGCCAGTAATAAACGTCCTTTCATGTCTTTTGCATACATTAATACCATCAAGCTGATGGTGTGATGTCATGAAACTGAAAGAGACATTGCGCATCGATGTCTATCAGCGCGCCTTATTGCATTTGATGCGCCCATGTGCAAAAAGTTGAATGCGCGAATTATTTTTGCACATAATGCTATATAGGCCTAGGCGTGTACGTCTGGAGATAAAATTGCTTGGGAGCAGTTTTATCTTTCATCCCAACTTTTTTTCCTTAGTGCGTTTCAGAATACCGATTTAGCTATTTGCATAAAATTTTTATCTCCGAGGCTCATTTACATAAAAATTTTATCTCTAGCTCATTTGAATAAAAATTTTATCTTTTATTGTAAGTTGGCTTTTCGGAATACCAAAAGATAAAATTTTTCCTAAGTCCCTGAGATACAATAAAATTTTTCCTAAGTTTGTTTTCGGAATATCCCCCCCCCCCCCCCCCAGGTCAGGATTATTGACCTTGTGGCTTGTCTTTGTAACTTGTCTTGTGTCTTGTACTTGTCTTCAGTCTCATGATTTTCTCGTTACATATCTTCACAATTTTCTGCAATTGTGAACAAATTTGAAGTTAGACCGAACTGTATTACTTATGTAAACCTAGCCCTACGAGGGACCGCATGCCATAGCAAGCATGGGGTAAAAAGTCGTAGGGCTACATAAAGTCACAAGTATGATGCGGCCGGGTGCCTCAAACCGGCCCCCTTGTTTTCTTTTGAATATTTTCATTCCAAGATAACCAAATAAAATTCTAAAATTTCACACACAAATCAGCAAAATAATGCTCTTTAAAAAACTATTCTTAAATTGAAGATTCAGGATAAAATTTCGGAGAAATTGCGCTTCGAATATTGCTCGATAAATCGTTGCACATTCACATCACTGAACCTTGAAACCGGCCCCTACCGATAATGTGTGATATCTCCGTCAATCCGACTAGTACAGTGCCGACATTTCATCAGTATTGCGGCTTCATCATGCTCGTTCCAGTGCAGTGAAAAACTGATGGGAAAGTTTCGGCGATCGACGAGAAAATCACGGAAGTACGAACGCAAGTTGAAAAACAGAGATGTTTCGAACGAAAATGTCAATTGTCAAATATGTGCACATGTTGTCTAATTTTGCTTCCGAAAATCCTGCATTTTGTTTACTAATGCGTCAATACACAATAAATCGCGCATCCAACCTTCAATAACGCGCACTGAGCAGAAATACGCGCGGGCAGGTTTCAAGGGAAGGGGCCGGTTTGTGGACCACTCACTATATGATGGGGGGGCCATATTCGCCGCACTTTCGACTTGAGGCGAAAACAAATGCGTATTTCAATATACTCTTGCACTAAATCACACTTACTTTCATGCTTTATATTTTCAAAATCATATTACAGAGACATTTTGAGTAAGCACTTACGAATAAATGTATTTTCAGTGCAAAACTGTTAGACTGTCAATATTTGTCGACGATAAAGTTGTGGCCCTTAAACGCCGCACCATTTACGTGTGTTGTCTATGGGCTTTTCCTGATCGATTATGTGTTCGATTTTATGGTGACTTGGTGATTTGAATAAAAAAGAAAAAAAAAAGAAATTTATAGTTTGCTTGTTCATGTGATTTACGTTTGAAGTGGACTATTGATAGAAGAATTCTATTTTCTTTAAGGCTACCCTAGATGTTTAATGGAACGAGGTCCGAAAAAAAGAGACTGCCATTATACGAGAGTCTTCATTTCGATCGCATTTTCTCGGAACGCACATGATGTAGTGCCGAAGGCATGCGCATCACGATCACACTGACTTCTCCGTTCGGCTGCCGAAGCGATCGCGGGGCTGGTGCGCGGCAGGAATTTTGGAGAAAACGGACTTTCTGGTCGGCAAATAATTTTGACATTTACCGAATAATGTGATTTTTTGCAGCTTAAAATTTCAAAAGACGATAATTAGATGAAACTTGCGGGGTTTTTTTACTCGTAACTGCGTAGCATGATAGGACCTGTTGTGCCGACGGTGATTCTGTAGTCTCACGCGTGATACGCTTACCATTATGTTCTTATACGCATTTTGGGTATTATGCAGTTTACCGACTTGCCTTAGCAACGAGTTCAAGGTTTGGGGGCGGGGCCGTAGGCCCCGCCCCCAAACCTTGAAGGAGGCCGGAGGCCTCCTTATAAAGGATTTGAGCCCGGTAGGGCTCAAAATCGGGGAAAACGGCAGGTTTGGGGCCTCAAAAGTGGAAAAAACGGTTCTACAGCAAAACAAACCCTCCTATACTACAGCTTTAGCTGTAGTAGGTTTGAAAAATCAGCCCACGACAACAATTAATTAATTAGTGAGGAGCTAAAAACATTATTTGTGAATGAGAGTCCGGAACTATTTTCAGGTGAAAAAGCATGAAAAATAATCAAAGTCCAAAGTTTACACGTGAGTCTATGGAGCTTGGCATCAGCGCGTCTATGACAAGCGTACTACGCGCGTAATGCGCACTTTTTTCCATAGTAGTTGACTGCGATTGCGCGCTATGCGCGCTATGTTTACCACATGCATAGACTCCTGTATTAAAGCCCTATAAGGAAGCTGCCAGCAGTTAACTGTATACTAAACGGCAGCTCGAGAATCGTAGCGATCGTCCAGGAATCATGTTGTTATGCATGGTGAAATTGTGTTGTCGTTTATTGCAATTGGATCACGTCGATGAATATCGCGGAGAGAACAATGTTTGAGGATAACTTGTGGGATCATTTTGTTTTTGTTCTAGTGGTTTTTAACCGTCGGCGAGGAGATAATGAATTGGATAATTGATTGGATTTGGATGTGTGAAAGACGGATTTACAATTGAAGGTAAATGGATCGTTGGCTCGACCTTAAAAACCTAGGCATAACCCTAACCCTAAACCTAAGACCTAGAATAGGCTATCCTAACCCTAATTTTAAGGTATTTAGGACAGTTTGTAGATTAGAATCTTAAGGAACTAGGTGTTTCAGCGGATGGATATCGTCGCCCAAAACAGTCTGGATACTAGCGAGTCGCTGTAGAAACCCATGGCAATCGTACCTCGACCTAAAACTTGTAGGGACCCAATCACTCAAGTCATTTCACATCGGGGATTGATCTAGATGACGTCAGGCACTCGTTGCTAACCTTCTTAACCTCGTTGCTAGAGGTGGGACTCAAGTCGGTAAAGTGCATAATAATAATATGCATAATAATGCATATTCGATGCTAGTGCGTCGAATAAGGGCCCCGCGGTGAGAATGGGCCACTAGCCATACTAAAATTTACCCATCGCATCTTGAACCTTAAGTTTGAAGTGCAGCATAAAACTCATAATCAAGTGCACGGGACTAAAGTAAAGATGGAGCGACCGACTACTGAACGACTGGATAGAAAAGAAGGAATAAATATGCATTACACATGGATAGTTTGACCCGATTTTATAAGCAAATATTGTTGTACAGTAATTTTCCTTTATGAATATTGTAGTTCAATAGTTTGAAACCAGAATAAAGCAGAGAAAATTACCTTTCCTCCATGCCTGTCGCGCAGGAGATATTACCCGGGTTGCCATATTCGCCACACAGCTAGCTAGCTGCATGCACTTTTGCCCACACAAACTATACGCATTGGTCAATGTATATCAGCGATGCAGCTCGAGTGAGGAGCTCGGAGGAGGCATTCATCGTGGAGGAGATATATAGTATAATGTTCTATGGCTACATGTAGAAACCTGAGAATCCAATATTATGGCACACAATTAGGGATTTTGATAACTAAGTATAAGAAGATATAACCAAATTACTCATACGCATAGGCTAGTTTTAGGAAGATTTTCAGGATTGGGGGGGGGGGGGGGGGGGGATCCATCATTTGTTTTGACCCACCGTTTTGCCCCCCCCCCCCCCCCCCCCCGACTGCCCCAGGCCCTTCCTCCGTTGTCACTATTTTAGAAAGTCCAAAGTGGTTAAGTCTCCCTTTTTCTTCTCTCTTTGCTCTACCCCCACAGGCCCTAAATTTCAATATTTTTAGGGCAAGGCCACTTTTCTGTAGGGTACATTCCTATATCATTACACAGCATAAATATGACGAATTGCAATATAAGGGCACAAAAATATCCAAGGCTAATGGGAGGGGCATCGAGGCCAATCAAAAGGGCATCCATGGCCATGGCCTTGGTGACCTTGGATTCATTTAAGCCTTTGTCTTTAATTTGCACCTGGAAATTATAATCGTTGTTCCTAGTCTATGTCAGACTTTTCTTCTTTTGAGGAGCTATATACTTTGACATTATGCAGCCTCAGACAAATGTGCCAACTTTGTCTTCTTGTGTTCCTGGAAACCTTTTGGCCAAAGTTTTGGGCAATAGTTTTCAAGTCCAGTTCATCTGTACGATATGTATATATGTGTAATATTAAGCCTTGGTTGAGCTTTCTTTGGGTCATTGTACTTCTCAGTGTTTTCATTCATTTTGGCAAGACAGAGAATGTTTCTCTACAGCTGCCGTTGTAAGGGGTGGTAAGGAAAATGAAAAGAAGGATGTGCACCCGTCAACATGCTCAAAGAATGATCTCTTATAGATTGGACTGTTGTTAAAAATCTCACAGATAGTTTTTAATGTATTTGATAGGTTTCCTCTCATCGTCACACACGTCTTGGAGGCTAATTGTTAGTTGCCGAGTTAATGCTCCGGCATACACTTCCCTCAATTCATCAGGGATAGTAACATAATTGCCATTGGCAGCATCTAAAAAGAGCTTCTCAATCTTTAACACCAAGGTGACGTTATCTTGTTGAAAGCGCCTTATAATGTCATTGATTATGTCTAGCGCCTAGCTTATAGTCTGTTTGCGCAGAAGTAGTCCATGCATGCATCGTATTGTGAACCATCATCAATCCTTCCGTTAATTTGTCTGGCTCTGGGGACTCGTCTGTAATAATGCTATGTCCCTTTTTCCAGTACAGATGAAAAGAAGGTCTAATACCCCTTTCCCGCTGCCCGTCTCGGTGAACCACCGAGAGGTTCCCCGGTGAATTCACCGGGGAATTCAATCTTTAACACCAATCAGTGAGCACAATTTTTTTTTTGCACCCGAAAAAAAATTCCCTACGGAAATTGTTATTTTTTTCCACCGCCATCCCCCCTTGGGCGCAAGGGGAAGTGAGCACAATTTTTTGGGGGGCACCCGAAAAGAATTTTCCCCACGGAAAGGGTGCTTTCTTTTTTTGCTCTCTGCAGCTGCCGTTGTAAGGGATGGTAAGATAAATGAGAAGAAGGATGTGCACCTCTGAGAATGATCTCTTCCAGACTGTTGTTAAAAATCTCACAGATTGATCCACATTTTGAGTAATGAGTGATTAAATTACAAATCAAGATTTAATCTGCATTAATAATTAATTACTCCATATATGGATTATTTGAGGGCAAATAACTTTCAGCAAGCTTCTAAAATGGTCAATACATGAATTTAAGACCATTGGCAAGAAGATTGCTAACAATTACCTTTTAAAGGCCTTTTTGCCTTCCCAGTACAGTATGCCCTTTAAATAAAACTAGCTGACAACTGTTAAGTCAGAGCTTGATCTGTTAATCTGTAAACACAAATATTAGTAAATTGGAAGAGAGCTGATTAAGAGAGGAAAGTGAGTGTTGTTGTATATGAAAGTACCGATGCTGATATAGAAAAGTAGAAGATGCTGATAGCTTGTTCATGCGCTGCTTATCCAAATTGAGGCCCCATCATGGAGTTATATAGGCGTCTTGGGGACGTGACGCAGCCACCCCCGGCAGCCACCAAACGCCTAAACACAACACCTTCCAACCTAAATGATACTGAAATACTAAATACACTGTATTTGGAAATGAAGTTTACCTCATTACTGCACGGTTACTGAATACATTATTTCATGAATTATCTTCTTCTTCTTCTTCTTCTTCTTCTTCTTTTTCTTCTTCTTCTTCTTCTTCTTCTTCTTCTATTCTTCTTCTTCTTCTTCTTCTTCTTCTTCTTCTTCTCCATCTTCTTCTTCTTTTTCTTCTTCTTCTTCTTCTTCTTCTTCTTCTTCTTCTTCTTCTTCTTCTTCTTCTTCTTCTTCTTCTTCTTCTTCTTCTTCTTCTTCTTCTTCTTCTTCTTCTTCTTCTTCTTCTTCTTCTTCTTCTTCTTCTTCTTCTTCTTCTTTTGTTTCAGAATTGTGGTATGCCAATAGGAATCCATGAACTGAATATATAGACGGGCGATATAGAGGATAGGGAGAAAATGAAATATGTTCGATGACACAGATCGACAAATTTAACCTTGGCCTTGCACAGCGAAGTTCTTTGACAGACACACACATTACTTTTTATGTCTTTGAATATACAGATATAGTTATTTCATATCAGCTACTACCTTCTAAAATTGTATTGTGTGAAATGTCATACTCGATCATAGAGCAAACAATAAACCTTTCCTGCCTGCGCTATTTTCCTCTTCAAACGGTTTAACAACACCATACAAATCAAAGCTACGGTCTGAAATTCCGAGAAGGACGACAGACGCAAGGAAACGAAAACTAAAACCAATTGAGATCGCTAACCTGGCCTAGATATACATTGACAAGTATTACAAGAGTATTCTGCAATGTCTTGGGGTCAGCAGCAACCGTATAATCCAAACTATGTGAGTATAAAAATGCGTTTTTGGCAATTTGGGCAGTCACGAATAAGTAACGTGAGGCGCGACGCAGTAATCTCAACAGACCGATCCCTCTGCTGGCAAAAGCGCGGCCCTTCGTACATGTACCTACGAAGAACCCCACGCCCACGCCATAGTAGTGGCTTGCAAGCGCCGATAAAATCTGCATGTAATTGAGGATTTGACACTGTTTGAGTGATTTCAAGTTTGGGGTTATACATGTAGCCTAGGGCTGGGTGTTCATGGTGTTGGTGTTGTAGGAAATTCTGCCGTAACAGTTCCTGGATAGTGACGTGTGTTTTATTATTTCCAGTTCCTAACTTAAGTAAAAAAACTGAAGCTCGACATACCTTGTGCACCGGGGCGCGCAAGCGTGGATTTTAAACTAAAGTGACACTCTGGTTATTGAATCTCCAACCGGTGTATCTACAACATTGTCAAATGAGCAATAAGTCTTGATGTTATGCTCATTGGCTTGCAGATAAATGCCTACTGATAATTGAAGCGGTTCGTTATTGGGCACCACGAAACGCTCAGACAAACCACGAGACCAAGCACAAAAGTACAAAAAAGGGTTACTTACCTTGTTACTGTCTTAGTGTCTTGTCCTCAGTCCTGTCTGCAATCGTTCTAGAATCAGTCTGAGTGCTGTGTCCCGGGACAAGGCTTTTAGATGGAGCCCTGCCGCCCTCTATTGGTGGAGCTTGTGGGGGGGGGGGGTCACTTACTACTACATAATCGTTTGTCTCGCAATGGAAGGTAAATGGATTCGAAAAGATCACGACGTTTTGTGCGCTGCTGCAACACTTCATCAGGTGTGATACAAAATTGTAGTAAGTAGGGGTTTAAATACCCTATGGTCAGTGCAGCGCACTAACTGAAATCTGCTCATGATGTTGTCAAGATAAATATTGGCGAAGTATTTTGTTAAAGTTGTTATACTTCGCCGCAAACACTATATTGAAAATGCGATGTAGTGAAATACGCCGAGCAGCGGGTCGGAGACCTGGGCATGAGAGAGCCGTGAGAGCGCTGCACATACCGGTAATCCAAGTAATGTTGCTGGGGTACACGTCCCCGGGGCTGATGGCAGTAAGGGTACACGCACCATTACAGTGTCGCAAGAGGAAAAATGGGTCTTTGACTTCGCCCCGTCAATCATGTATCGGTGCACCGGAGCTCGATCGGGGCAACGCCATCGAGCCCTGGTTTACAAAAAATTGATATGACTCTGGGCTTTTGCAATGGCAACACTGCAAAACCGATCGTCGGCGGAAAGTGACCTAAACATCACTTTTTGGGACGAATTAAACAGCAAAGAAGCTGTTTAGGGTGAGGGTCAGGGTTAAGTTTAGGGTTTAAATTCATAAAATTAGTGTGATATCAAAGTGCATTAGTGCCGAATTTACCTACTTTGTTTTAAGTGGTTTTATTGATTATGAACAGTGGGCCAGTGTGTCACTGTAAAATCTGTGTGTGTGCGCGCATTTCTGTCAGTGCACGGTCATGTGACAACCAAGTTAAAAACTGAAAATAATAAAACACACTAAAGTATAGCATAAACAAGTTCCTTTTTGGCCAGCCATTCAAAGTGAAAAAAGATTTGTATTTTATACTTCATCAGACAGCGATTTTGCTCATTTTGATTCATTTTGATGGTTTCCTCGGAAGAATTAGCAGCTTAAACTCAACAACATTAGGTAAGGGTTACTTAGGGTATGGTAGGGTTTAGTGAGGTTAAAATGTGATTTCTGAGCAATTTTGTGGCCCCAAAACTAACATTTTCGATCAGGCACCGCAACTCTCAGCTACAACAGGGGTTTCAATGTCCACGATGGCTTTTCAATGTGCTCGCACATACTCAATATTATGCATGTCTGATGAAGTATACATTCCCCCCAAAGATATATGAAACTTAGAGTAATAATACACTTTATAAGTATAGAGATGAATTGAGGGTTATATATATAGCTTAGCTTTAAAGAAACACAAATTTCGGTTTCCAAATGAGTCTGCCCACTAACCAAATGTAAGCTTGGCTAAAAATAAACTGTCAGAAGTTGGAGTTGCGAGGACCGAGTATGGGTAGCATTAGAAGCGTAGTGGTACCCCAGAGAGAGGGACCCTGAGTGAGAGTATTGGGGGTAAACCTGCTAGCATTGCTGATGATCCTATGGAGCAATGCAGTAGACAAAAAAAGTTAAGATATTGCACAGTTCCTGAAAGTATGATGCAAATGATCCACAAAATAACGATGCATACTTTCGCAAACATGAGCCAAAGACAATGAAGAAAACTTCATGTGACTTCTATGCGAGGACGAGGTTGATGCAATGAAGTCCCTGGAACAAGTGAAGAAATCAATGACAGCAAACGTCATATTTATTCATTAAATTAACTCATACATGAAATATGGAGTTCTGAGTAGTCAATTGTGATCCAAGGAGCTAACATGTGGAATGTTCAAAATGTGTCATGACATGTCAGAAAGTTGCGGTCAAGAATGTCCATCTCTGCTTACAATACAAAGCAAGTCTTTAACAACGCGGATGAAGATAATCCTTGTCGGCTGTCAATTGCATGATTTTATGGAAACGGTACCAAAATATGCTGAGATGATTGTGAACTCTACCAGGATATAATTATAAATCCATGATCAAATGTTCATACTTCAAACAAGACAACTTTTAAACAATGAGACATGTTTTTGACTTGCTCTGTACGGCATTTGTAAATTTGTAATAAATGTCAAATAATGAAATGTGTGCCTTCCCCCCCCCCCCCCCCCCCAGCCTGCGCAGGGCGGTTACGGGCAAGCACCTCCCCCTGGCTACGGAGTCCCTCCCCAAGGACAAACACCCGGTTATGGCGCCCCACCCCCAGCCCAGAACCCTGGTTACGGTGCCCCACCCCCGGCACAAGCACCAGGATATGGGGTCCCTCCTCCTGCCCAGGCTCCAGGATATGGTGGCCGTCCGCCAGCCCAGGCCCCCGGGTATGGTGCCCCACCGCCAGCACAAGCCCCAGGCTATGGTGCACCCCCACCTCAGCAAGGGTATGAACTTTGATAAAATATGATTTACTTACCATATTTGCTGGTGTATTAACCACACTCGTGTATGAACTGCACCTTCTAAATGAAACTTCTTTAACCAAATTATTATTTACCCCCCAAATTTCTTACTTTTCCAGTGAATTGAAAAAATGACACGTTTCTTTTTTAAATCTAAATTTTACCTAAATGTTTATCTCCTAATCATATTTAGCTTGTACAGTTTGTATTAGATCCAACAGTTGCATGATTTAAACTGAAAAATGATATTCACTGGTAACATCCATACGAGATAGCAGCTTCGTTCAGCCCGTTCTGATCCGCCTCCAATCCCCCAGCAACCCCTCAATTCCCCTGGTTGGGCTGGGCTGAATGTGATACTATGTTGGACGGATTTGTGGTCCAGTGCATTGCTAGTGAAGCTTCCGGGTGCACCGAGCAGATAAAAAGCAAATAAAAGCTTAAGTTTGAGATGGTATTTTACCCGATACTACTAAGAATATAATCTCGCAACTATTAAATCAACTAAAAATGCCACCCACCTGTCAGTGTTCCTCAAATGTAGTGGAAATTGTCTTCAGTTCGTGGCACCGGTAACGCATACACTCATTTAAGCTATACTTGCATGGATGGCATGCACGAGTGTTATAGCTAGCAAGCATATGAGACTCAACTCAAGAAACCTGACTCAATTTCTGTACCAACTCTAAACTCTAGACTGTTTCCTTTTAGCTATGGGGCGCCACCCCCTGGCCAGCCGTATGGGGCCCCACCCCCTGGTCAGCCGTATGACCCAACCTTATGGTCGTGGTTCAGGGTAAGTCACACAACTCTCATTAACCGTTCCTGTGTCATCCGTTCACTCAGTGGGATTTGCATGATTTTTATATTTTATATGAATTTTATAAGAGGCACCTTAAGGGTTAACCCTACCTGTGTCTCAATAGGATTTTGTGTTGCTTATCAGTGACATAAGGTACACCTGGCACATTATGAGTTAAACTGTTAGAGATAAATGCTGTGATATGTAGTCAAGTACTTTCTAGTAATATTTCTTACATGTATGCAATGAAAAACTGACGTCTCATTTTTTTTTACAAATTCAAAAGCGTAAGACTATAATAATTTTCTGAAAATTTTCAATTCCTCTCTTGCTCAATGTGTAACGTCCATTAAGTTTAAGATGTAAAAGTGTTTATAGTATGCTGTGTTTTTATACAATTTTGTTCATAATTCGAATGCAAAGCTAAAATGTGCTATCACACAACATGTCCACAAATTTTTGTAAGAATCGGCATGCGTTACCGACATAACACATTTGTACATAGCTGAGCCTATCCCCGGGGGGGGGGGCACTCAAATTATATTTTGATGGGGGTGTGCCTCACGAAACCCTGAAATGGGGGTCTAAGGAACTGACTACAAGGGTAAAATCCGCGTAAAATGTGGGGTCTTAGGAACTAAAAATATACCGCCCGGCATTGTGAAAAACAGGGTCTACAGAACGATCCTCACTGCACATGCGACGCGTTGTGTTTACGTCAGGGTTTTCTTGCAGCTCGCTTGGCCGGCGGGTCGGGCGGCCGGGTTGATGTTGAAGCGTAGCAAGCTGCACGCAAGCCGCGGACCTGGGGAACGGAGGGAGGGGCACAGCGGGGAGGCTAAGGAGCGGATCTTTCGCGGAACTTTCGCCATGAGTAGGATATAGAGGATCTAAAGAACTGATATCGAGGCCTCAAAAAGGGGGTCTTCAAAGCGGCACGTCCCCGTACCACCAATGTATGTGAGTGCCCCCCCCGGGAGCCTATCCTTGGTCATGTGAAATAAAAATGTTTCATTGGCCCTGCTGCACTCTTTAGTAAAATTACAATAAATTTCTTTTATGTATTTAAAGGACCACCAAAATAAAGAAAACATTTATGATTGTGATAAGGAATGGACTACCAGCTTAGGGCAAGCCTCAAAAAAAGGTCTTATATAACGTTGGTAATGGGGCAGACTAATATGTGTATGTCCTGTTATTAATGATAAATGGGAAGTTTGTGCTCGTAGGGTGATTTTAGAAATACGTGTTAATGCTCTGTTCTGTTCTAAATTTTGATTTGAGTTATCTCAGTTGCAGCAAAACAAGGAAATCTTATTATCTTATTCATCTGTTTCACTAAATCTATTTTTTGATGTCTCTGCAACAAATTTGCCGGATGGCATTATGTTTCCGAGTTGTCCATCTCTCTGTTTGTCCGTTCGTCCGTCTGGATCTTGTTTATGCTATAACTCATTAAATAATTGAACAAATTTCATCAAACTTGATGCAATGATATTAAATGGCAGGGCACTTAACTGATTATATTATGAGTAGTGAAGGTCAAAGTTTAAAGGTCACAGGTCAAGATCAAATCTTTTACATGATTACTTGAGAAAGATCAAACCAACCTTCACCAAAGATAGTTCAATGATGTTTACTAGTTTAAAAGTAGAGAGTTTACTAGATATTCAAGATTTTGGCAATACTTCACTCTCTCTGCACCAGGGCGGAGGCATACCAGTCAACTGCACACAGTTGATTTTCTCTAGATTCTAATTTGCAATCCCTTTCCTTTCAATCTATGCGTAAATTTGCCTAACTTTGTGCTTAAACTCACAGACCATTCAATGAATGTATTTAAGCATGTGAATAATTGTGTTCAAAAGATGTTATGTCTGTAACGGCGAACATTATAGGCAGTAACTGCCACACGCTACACTGAAATGGATTGAAACTTTCACTGTTTAGAATATAGCGTCATGTGTTTGTGACTCCATATTATGAGTTCAGAATGAGAGGATTATGTTATAATGGTCTTTTGAAGTTGCCAAAAGTTGAAGTTAAAATAGCACAAAATCAGAAAATATGTACACCATAGTTTTATCACAGTAATCTCTTCAACAAGAAAAAATGGTTGATACATAGAAATTGAAAAACAAATTTCATTATGCTTCTGAACATCCTTGAAGTAGCCCTGATCTGAGCACATGCATGTCAAAATAATACAAAGATAAAACTAGATGGAATCATATTTGCATGCTGTGGATGTTCTCATTGGATGGATAACTGTTGCCTAGTCTTGATCTGAAGAATCTTTGTGTCCCACTAGGCAGTAGATCAAGATAATAGCAACGCCATCACGTCCAAAGAACTCCGCCAAGCCCTGCTCAATGGGAACAACTCCAACTTCAACGAAGAGAGCTGTCGCCTAATGATTGGGATGTTCGACAAGGATAGGTAATGGTCCCGTCCCTTCCCCTTTGTGTGTTCTTTTTTCCTTACTAGTTGCTTCTCATTTTTAGGCAGTTGATGCCGATGGGAGCGGAGGGATAACAGCTGACGAGCTCCAACACGCTTTACTTAATGGGAATTGGTCACCTTTTAATCACGAGACCTGTAGACTCATGATCGGCATGTTTGACCGAGACAGGTGAATGCTAACATCTTTTGTTTCAAAGGTGGTGTCAGTCATCAGTTTGCAAACACACAATCCTCCACACTCCATATAGGGTAAAGTCTAGTGAAAGGCCTTCCATAATGCACCACGCAGTGACATCTGGATTTTTGTTTGCAGTCATGTCTGCGGACATCACTGCAAACAAACTCTGAATGTAGCTGTGCAGTTCATTATGGGACAGCTTTTTCTTATCTGCAATATGAATGATTGAGCTCCCAAAGCAAAATTGAATGGATATGAATTAATTTTATGGGTGTGATCGAAAAACAACATTTAATGAAGTTTCAGTTTTGAAAGCCCATTATGATTGGTCTCGAAAATGGAACATGATATTTCAAAGTGGATTTTTAGTGTCTTGAAAAGTATCTGATTAGTTATATGACAGACACTGTGAACATGATCTTTTGTTACTTGGACAAAATTTCAGGGGGTCTTTTTCAACCCTTTTTGCTTAACAAAGGACCATTTTCATAGTGAGAGAGAAAGGGTGTGTTCTTTGTTTTTTGTTGTTATTCGGTCCATCCATGCCAAGCGTGCTACACTGAACTGCTTCACAAATACTGCAGGACATGTGCAGTAGTAGAATTAGTGCATCCTTTTGATTCAAATTGAATGGGAAAAAAATAATTTCTAATTTCAATGAAGAGCTATTTGTCCATGTTTTCTGATTTACAATTTTGCACAAACTTACAATCCCCTGCAAATATCTGACACAACCTTTAAATGTCACAATTATGTACAACAAATATGATTGAGTTTTGTTTATTATATGATATATCTGCATGATAATTATGACCTTAACACTAACCAAACTTCATGTCATAAAGACCTCTTTCATATCAAGTGAATAAAGTACTAAGATAGTTAGCAGTTCTTTGAGGAATATGGAGTAACATAAGGCGTCTAATTACTGCAGAATAATTGTACTCTTCTTATCTCTTGATCCTACATGCTCGAAACCACCAATTATCTGGATAATTTTTGCCTGGATATGACGAATAAACAAAATAGGATGCCCAGAATAATTTGGGGAAATAAACTCACCCCAGATGCTTGCGCAGTTGTAACATGCGATGTAATACTTACAGTGCATTTCAAAAGATGTAATTGAAGAATATTGAAAGAATAAAGTGAAAAGGCTCTTAACGTGATATCAACGTGCAGCATGTAAGAGGTCATGGTGTTACAGTCACAGCATTATGGTACAAAGAGTTTGGCTGACATATTTGTTTTAACCTTTGTATTATATACCTGATCAATAGTTAAAAAATCTATATATTCATTAATTGAAGATAATTTTTATTATATTCCACACACTAAGAATGTTGCTATATGATTGGTCAAGAGTTGATCACGTGATGAGGCGTAGTTTTTCCTATCAGATCACCTGAGAATAAAAGTTCGTTACACTCTAGGTGATAGCACTTTTTGGTTTCGCTGATCTCTTCACTCCTCACAGTCCTAATGCGTGATTAATATTTTGAGTACGCGCGAAATAAAAGTGCGTTACACTCGGACTATCAGCTCCCACTAACGCGTCCAAACGCGCGTCATAATGCGCGTCCTAATTAAACGCGCGTCATAATGCGCGTCCTAATTAACGCGCATCCGAACGCGTATTCCCCATGGCAGCGGCTAGGGGTTAGGTAGAGAAGTAAACATTACTTTTGTACGTCAAATTGTCATTTTTGGTATAGATAGTTGATTTCAGATGTGGAATATAAATCAAATAATCAACTTTTGGTTTCAGGCAATGAGACGAACTATCACTTCCTCGGCGATCTGACTGTATACGCTATCTTTCCTCAGCTGCGCTTCGGAAAGATAGCTACATCCAGATCGCCTCGGAAGTGATAGTTCATCCCATCACCTTCACCAACGTTGATTATTTGTTTACTATTCATGCAGGATCTCCCTTTTCATGTCATAGCATTACCGGTAGGCATTAATTAGTTATAATTTGTAAGTTTGAGTTCAAAACTTTTTTTGGTGAAAGTTATCAAAAATTCATATCAAAAGATGGTTCTAAAGCTTTACGCTTTGTTGCTTTAAATATCAAAAAGTGTCTGTGTGTTATTGTGGAATTGCCCTGTTCCAATAGCAGTTACAACATCAAAGCTAGTACGTGTAAAAAACACAAACATATTGTACTCTTTTGAAAAATGATAAAAAATAAGTAACAACTCAAAACAAAGCTGAAATTGACACATGTATCCTAAAAGTCAAGGGATGTCAAATTATAATAATCCTTCGAATATTTGATGAGATTTTCACATTTGGATAATTTGGTTTTAAAAATGTGTGTACATCACATAGTCAATTCAGAACACAACATTGGCCATTGCGCATCACACATGTCAACCCGCAACTTCTTTTCTACCAAAAGCACCATGCATTATTAATGAAACTCTGTTGGCAGTTGGTATTGGATTGACAAGTGTAATACACAGTGGCCATTGTTCTTAATTAATTATCTGAAATGTACAGCTTTTTGGATAAATTTATCCAAAAGTGAAAATCTCATGAAATATTCAAATAATTACTACAAGAATACTAAATGAAACTTGCTTCATCAAACTTTGACATCCTTTGACTTTATGAATGTGCCAATTTCAGCTTGATTCGAGTTGTACCTTTTTTTTTCATTTTACAAAAATGTGTTTTTTTAGTATAATAATACAACATATTACCCATGCATGATGTTGTTATGTATTCATATCAGCATACATATGTAGCAATGAAATAATACACAGATATCTTCATGTAAAAGTATGAGACATTTATTGAACATATTGAATTGTGCATGTTTTTTTCCCACCGCCACAAAGTGGGCGGAGGTATTATTAAGTCTTGAGGTTGTCCATCCATCCTTCCGTCTGTCTCTCAACTGTTTCATAATATTCATATGATTAATGAACTCATGCACATTCATCTCATTCTCAATAAACTAATACATCAATTTGTCTAACCGTAGATGAGAAGTGTTCGTGCGTGTCATCCTTTCTATCCCATCAAACTCCTACTGAATAGTCAAAACCTTGTTTTTTAAGAAGCGTTCCAACTGAATCTCTGAAATACTTTCATGTTAGTTTTCTATCTAGAAAATATATCTTATATTAACAGATATCTTTGTATTATATGTTTTAAAATATGTTTAGTCAGGGAAGGACAAAGGAACATTTTCTTAATGTTACTTTTACTCTACAAAGTGATGTAGGAATATGAGTAAAAGTAAATATAATGTAAATGAAAGCACATGAATACATCCCTGTAGCTGAATTGCGTAGAATTTAATGGTTTTAGATATTAAGTCCTGCATAAATTATAAATGAGCTGTTGTGTTTTCACTCTGAACAGGAATGGGACGATCAACTTCAGTGAGTTTGCAGCATTATGGAAATATATCCAACAGTGGAGAGGATGTTTTGATAAGTGAGTTTGATGTGTTTATTTGTTTTGAAATTAATATATCATTTTATCATTTTTACATTATGATTACATTTTTTGAAATGAGGATATCACTGTTGATTATGAACATCTTGCAATATGCATACAAATAACGGGAAAAAACATTTTATCATTAAACAGCATTAAAAGAAATTATATGACGAAAGCTTTAAGCACAAATTGGTAAAATGAGAGATACAATACTTGATATCAAAATTTAACTAGGTCATTTAGAAGAGTTCATATATATGTATATTTTTCTTTCTGATATGAGATTACCAAACTAGATGTGTTGAGTATGTGAATCAAGCCATTGAACCATCAGAATTAGGAATATGCAACAGCCTCAAACTAGGTTTTTGTCTCACCTGAACAAAGTTCGGCAGAGACGTAGTGATCACTTTTCCTGTTGGGTCTGTTGGTCTGTTGGTCTGTTACAAAAAAGTTTTTGTTTAACTTGCTCTCATTTCTTTATCTCTGCATCAATTGTGATCAAACTTTTCAGAAATGATCCTTGGGTAAAACCACAGGTGATGTCATGAGGATGATGGGGTCAAAGGTCATCTAGGGGTCAAAAGGTCAAATGATATGAGGCCATGTGCATAATTTTTCTGTTGGTCTATTACAAAAATGTTAAAGTTTTTGTTTAACTTGCTATTATTTCTTTATTTCTGCATCAATTGTGATCAAACTTGGTACAGTGGATCCTTGTGACCATGTGACCATTCTGAGGTATTCTGAGGTATTTTCCAAAGAAATACTGAGTTTAGTGAAGATCAGCAAGAAAATTATCACTCTAATATAATGCGTGTTGCAGAGCACATGCATTACAACGAACAATACATTTCATACGAATGTACACTCCAGCTCAAAGGAATTGGCATAGAGAAAGGGAAAGGGAAGAAAGGGAAAGGGCCTCAGTTTTAAACTGTGGTATACTTTGTCCAGTTCAGCGTGAAACATGATGCCAAATTTTTGCCGAATTGGACAAAATATACTGTGGTTTAAAACTGCAGCTCCGTCCCTTTCTTCCCTTTCCCTTTCCCTATGTCAATTCCTTTTAGCTGGAGTGTATGTATGTACTTAAAATTAATACATTCCACTCATGTAACTTTGCATATTACAGGTTTGATAAAGACAGGTCTGGGAACATCGATGCCGGCGAACTTCATAGTGCCTTTACTACATTTGGATATAGACTGTAAGTAAAATGCGATATTAGTAATACAGTCAAACATGTCTTTAGTGGCCACTCAAGGGAAATGGTATAAGTGGCTGCTTAGACAGATTGACAACCATTTTGATTTTTTACATGTACAACCTGTTTTGCACTCCAAGACCTTCAGGGTAGTAATCAACTGCTTTTGAAACCAAATTTAAATCAACTGGACACTCCGTTCAGAGGTTATGCAATATTATGTAATCGCATGATAGACCAAAATCTGACAAGAAGTGACATTTTGCAATAGGTTTTGTGTACAAAACACTGCTTTTACTATACTGCTCTATATCACTCTCAATTGTGCCTTCTAGGCCTTTTGTTCGATCACATTGTTCTAAAAACTTAAATATGTCAATATTTATGTGAAATGTATGCATGTCTTTATGTTGTATGCGGAAATAATTAAATGAAATAACCACTGTTTTTGCAACAAATAATGAGACCAAAACAAATTGGATTAAGCTATGGTCACAACTCCAAAAAGTAGCCTGCTCGGCGGCCGGGCGGCAAGACTTTAGCCAATTTCTCCCAGGCATTGAGCGGCGTCTGTCCGGACATCGCTTGTTTTTAGGGCATCGCTCGGTTGCCGCTTAAGTTAAGGCGTGGAGTTAAAATTTGGGCGGCGCCTGCTCACTTTTCACTGGCCGCCCAAAATACGTTTGGTGCCTGGGCGGTAGCCGCCAGCCTAATCGAGCATTTGCCGTTGAGCCATTTAGGTCAGATATATATCAAAGCCGCTAGGTGGCGAGATTTTAGCCAGCAGGTCACTGGGCGGCCAGTTCAAATTGGTTGGCATCCGGGCAGCGCCAGCTTGATTTACCGCTGCGTCTGCCCGATCATGGCTGAGTATATCAGGTGCTACTCAGCACTGACTTCTCAGATGCAGAGCAAAAGTGTTGTTGTCGATGACCAGCCTAGGGAAGCCACATATATACCCAGGTTGCCCATGAGAAATTCCTGGCGGGCCGCCGCAGGTATGCCTACGAGACATCGGCAGATGCCCCACTGATCGCCGGCTGCCGGACAATTTCTTTAAAATCAGCCATTGGCCTGTGGGAGACCGTCCGGGAATCAGTGCGTCATCAGTTGTTTATGACGGGAAGCCGCGGGAAGAAGCTCCCCGATTTCGCCAAGTTTTGACCTAAAATCTTTTAAAACGGAAACCAACAGGGAACTGCCCAGGCATCGCTTGTGCTCTACAGCCTGCTCGACTTCTCGAAAATCGCTGGGCGATGCTTAAATTCCAGCAGCGACCGAGCAGGCTACAAATCGGTCGGTCGTCGCTCTGAGTTGTGACCATAGCTTTAATAATGGAACTGACTCCATTTTGATAACTTCTTCCTTCCTCTATCGCCCTCACTTGGCGCACATTTAATATGACAGACTTCTGATCCTGTAACATAAGCCAAACATAGGTTGCAGCATCGATGTTCGTAGCTCTGACCACCGATATGTGACCTTTTACCCCCACACAGGTCACCTCAGTTTTGCGCCCTGGTGGTAAAGCGATTTGACCGGCTGCATGTGAACACCATTAAGTTTGACGACTTCATCCAGATCTGCGTCATGCTCAAGTCTCTCACAGATGCCTTCCGGTCCAGAGACACAAATCAGAACGGCGTTGTTAACGTCCACTACGAAGATGTGAGTGGAGTCTTGGAATCTCGCTTTGAATTCTCCATACCGTATATAAGGGAAGGTCATCCGACAATGCACTGAGCAGCGACTTCCAGATTTGTTGTGCAGTCATGTCCTATTCTGGTCTTATACACTAATAAACATGTCTTAAACACTACTGCACTAGTCTGGAAGCAGACATCATTGCAAAGAAAATCTTAATGTGTCTGCGCCCTGCATCATGTAACAACTTTCCCCTTGATGCTGTATGGAGAATTTATAAGCACGAAATGAGCATTAAAGCTGATGTGTTCACCTGTTCACAAACCTAAAGCGCCAAGGAGTATATTTGCCATAAATTCACAATTGTAGCAGAGACTTTATACCAGAAAGGAGAACAATTCTCCATACTGTATCAACCGGTAGATAAGACGCCCCCGCACATAAGACGCACCCCGACTTTGAGCACGCAATTTGAAAAAAAAAAAAAAATTGGGTCTCATGTACATGTATACACATGTATGGGACTATACATTGTGTGACAACAATCAATATTCAACAACAAAGTAGATGGCTTTGATAGCCTGACACAATACCGGTAATACGATCTCAATCACATCATCAGCATAATTACCAGTGCGAAGAAAGCACCAAGAGTAGTATGTAGCAGAGACACCTCAAAGAAACCGCAAGCTAGAAAGCTAAGCCCTAAGGATAACCTCTGTTAGATCAGAGCGGATACTGTTGCTTTGATTTGGCCGCGAGGTGGCGCTAGACACATTTTCGCCTCAGAGATAGAAAAAAATATCTCAGCGGTACGAAAATATGTCTAATGCCACCTCGCGGCTGGATCAAAGCAACAATAGGGGCTCTGATCTAACGAAGGTTATCCTTAGAGATTGCTTACAAAGAAGGGAAACTGGTGTAGAAGAGCCATAGCAATATATAAATGTCTTGGTTTATGGGATGGTCATTAATCTGTTGTTGTTTTGACTTTGTGTCCTCAGTTCCTGGAGATGGTGTTGGAGAATGCAATCCACTGATGGTCTCAACATTCCTGCTGTACCAAAACAGACAACAGATGCAAATTAAGTCACATAAAAATTGATTCTATTAATGCATATATTTAGTATGATTTGATTTGTCTTATATGCTGTGTCCAGCTTTTTAATGACTTGTCATAATCACTTCAATGTATGGCATATACAAGTACATACGGCATGTTGTGTGAACAATATTTGGCTTGGCTTTCACTGCATGTATCATATTTCACCAGAGGACAGTCCCCTTTCCATGTGTTGCGCAATGCTTTGTCATCAATGACGTCACCAGCATTATGCAGCTGACTCAGTATCTGTAAATATGTGTTATATGAATTATTTTGCTTCAATCTTAATCTACTCTCATATGAATGTTGAGAATTATTTCAACGTGAACTGGAGGGTCATTTCCCTCAACAGCAATGCCATTGACTAGCTGAGACAGAGGGTGAAATTAATAGAGGAGTTTGAGAGTTAGATCACGGTTGATGTATACGCTTATGAAAGGTTCAATAATGGATGCACACATGTGACATTTGGTGCTAAATTGACACTGGTTGCTATGGCTTAGAACACGGTTTAATTCAACATAGTTCCCAGCATTTTTTTCATGAAACATTCTAGTTACCATGATAAAAAAACATTGAGTTAGCTTTGTTTTTTATTCAGGGTATTCTGTAGGTCAATTTGGCAGTTAGATTTTCCTTGAATTTATAGTTGAAAGACTTATGTCTTGTAGCTAATGTCGAGAAGAACAAATAATAAAAGTCTTTTTTTAAGTGGCCTTGTTACTACTCATTAATAGAGGTCAACCCTTTGAGATATGAATGATCGCATTTTATTTTGGAGGTGTTTGTCAACAGCACTGTGGTGTCTGCAATGTCAGAATCTTGTGTTGGGGACACCATCACATGCATGCACTGCAGATGTGCGTGCATATCACATGCTCTAATTCACACACAAGCAAACACTACTACTTTGATTCAAAAGTGACCTCAAAACCATGTTTTGTGTCAAATTTAACTGTGCAAATTAGGCATAGGATTAGGGTCAGATATGCCAAGAATCTCTCCTCTTTAGGCAAACATAAACAGTCTTTTATTTTTCACTGCTGTCTGTATACAGCCAAGTTCAGTTATTAGCTATTAGCAGTTAAAATAGACTTGACACCATGCCTACACCCTCTTGTCAATGAGGAGTGCCAGTTACAAACAGTAGCTTGACATGGCCAAACCCCATGAGACATCTTTGAAGGAAACTTCACGCCAAAGCAAATTTCTTTGTCACATTTTTGCAAGCAAAATTATCTTTATTTCATATAAAAACCATCTAAGTTGGCTTGCTGAGTAGCCAGCTAGGAACATTCAGGGAGGCACCATTACCAAAGATCAACCATCATCTTCTCTAAGTGATTATCCATGTTATAGCTTTTTGGCTGGACCCCCTATGAAGATGTGTCGTAGTACACGGAACAATAGACGAGCTGTCCCAGGCCCAGCCAAGCTCATGGGTCTAGCAGTATGTACATTACATAGAACAGCTCGCATCATTCTTTTTTTCATGCTTGCCTGCATTTCTGCTGGCGTGAATTTCGATTCAAAACTTTCATTGTAGGGCTTTGGACCTTCCATGCAATTAGTGGATTGAGCTGGGTCTCCCCTTACTTGATTTCTAGAGTTTTTTATTGCAATTTTACGTTAGGTAAAATCTACAAAGGTCAATGACTAGGGCTTGATGCGCTATTCCCTAATCATTTCTGGTTTCATTTTAGTAAAATGGAAATTGTCTTAAAGAAAAGAAATGTTTATATTCCTCCTGAAAATATTATGTACTGGGTACGTATACAAATATTTTTTTGTCCAATATGTAGTCGTATGTAATGGATAATTGCAATTTAGTTATTCATTTAATTAACTCTTATGCTGGAACATCGTCCAATCAAATCAATGATCAAGCAACTGTGCCTAGTATGTCATAGCATCGTGGGAAGTTCAAGAACATTGCAGTGCACAGAATGTGCTGAGTGAGCTTTCATTTTGCTTAGAAGATCATGATATTCATCTCTATCAGACATTTTAGTGGGGATTTATGTAGGTTATTATGAAGGATGACAATTCATCTTTCAGCATAATATGCTAATAATATATATTATATTGGTTTATTATTTGGGGTGAGGTTTCATTAACTGTTTCTTTTTGTATCAAATTTTAATATTTGGATATCTAGAATACCACATTTAGAATAATTGTCTTTCAAGTGTAAACTTCTATTTAGAATATAATTCAGATTTATCCTTTAATAATTTATTAAGATACATGATTAAGTAGTGTATACATGTATTTGTTTAGCATCGATGACAAACAGAAAGTGTGTTATACATGCATGATCATTATTATACCCAGGGAGCAGGACATGTTTACCTGACATTAGCTGTTGTAAAAGTTTGTTCGGTGTCATTGTGTTTGGGAGACCAGCCTGCACATTTTCTACAATATGCCCAAATTGGACACAAGGACATGCAGACCCGATAGACATATTTGTGTGTTAAATGTATGGCAGAGGGACAGATGCTTGGCTGATGTCAATGAATCAACTTTAGAGAACTGTAACTTTCTATCAAGACAAGCACTGTCCTTGATTCCTTTCACATCATATGAAACATCTGTATGAAAAGTTACAGGATATCAATGGAAAGAAATTTTGAAAATAAGAAATGCTTATATAAAAATTCAATCTTTGGGGAAAATTGTTAAAAATCTCATGCTGTGCCCAAAGTCGTTATAATCATCACCCTACAGTTCTGAAGTTTTTTTTGTTTTTTCCAATAATAATATGTTTCCATATTGCATTGAGGATAACCTTGACTCAAGTCACTCAACACATTTATTTGTCATTAAGGAGTTCTTTCATTTATTTGTGTCATGCTCTCAAGGATTAAAATTGCTATAAAAGATGATTTTTTTATGTATTACTGTCAACTCTGCTTCTCTGCATTCACATTTCTCATGAAAATGTATTAGAGACAACATGGCAAAGTGAGTTTCAGACAATAATACAGTTCGTGTTCATTTTGCAACAGGGTTGACAAAATGGATTGCTGTTGCTAAAGTTGTGACTTTAAATGGAATTCAGAATATTTGCTGTGAGACCAAAAGAAATAGAAAATATGTTTGTACTTGAAGCTGCCTTGAAATGATATAAATATGGGTATAGACTTGATATTTATCCTTGTATAAAACTTTCTAGTTTTTGTGTGTGTAGTGTTTCAAAGGTGATATATCCCTTTTGTAGACCTAAAATAAAGGTGTGCAGATAAAACATTGATTGGAAAAAGTCAATGCAAGAACTTCCTTTAGAATAAAGGGAAATTCAGCATTATATTGACTATGTGGTGATTTGTTTGGATTTTTTTTTACATATACTATTAATTTTTAAGGCCCCAATTCACAAAAGAGTTTTAAAACGATGGAATAAGCAAATTTTGTAGCATATACCGGTAAGCAAATAAGTGCGCTTGATTTAGAGTGTACACTTCAAGAAGGTCCCATAATGAATGCGTGCATTCTGTGTAGGATGCTAAATTCTCGCAAGTTACTATGGCTTAGACCATGATTTATTTAGATTGATTTGTCTAAACAATAAAAACTAGCATGAATTTAGCATTCTATGCTTAAATTCAACTTTGTTGAAGTACACATGCTAAATCAAGCATAAAACACCACAAAAATTGCTTCAACAGTGGTCGTAATCTAAAAGCCTGTGTTGAATTTTAGCCTATGTGACTCAATTTTATCGATGCTGTACACAGACATTTCAGCTTTGTAAAAAATTTGATTATGTGTACCAGGCAAATGGAAGGAATCATAATCAACTTTGGTTATCACTTGCTTTTGAAAAAGAAGTGCTATTCTTTCTCGCCATTAACTTCCATATTTGACAGAGTTCTTGTGATTTATACAGTGCTTAAAGGGAAAGTCCGCCCTGAAGTTCAGTTGGTTTTGATAAAAGCAGAAACATGAAAGATTAGTGAAGGTTTGACAACAATCCCTCAAAGGATAACATAGTTTTGGATTTTCAAATTCTTAATTTTGTGACGTTACTTGTGAGGTACTCTGCGATAAAATGTGTAGAAACTTTTTTTTTACTTGTGTATTTCATTGGATATATGTTTTTATGCACACCTCTTTTCAAAAAGATTTATTCCTTCATAAAAAACAGAAAAAGGGCAAGTTATGAACCCATACAGTACGCATACAGCTGGCAACTGATGTCACAACACTCAAACATATCATAACTTAATATACTTTGACAGAATGTAGTCAAACCTTAGCTGATATGTTGTTTTCATTTCTCTGCTGTAGTTAAAATTAATTTAACTTTAGGATAGACTTTCCCTTTAACTTTTTTGGTAACGTCTGCAAAAGGGATACATTACAGTACCTTATAACAGTTTAGATAGTACTACATCATGTATACAGATGAGATGTTGATAATGTTTGAAATTACTATATTTATGCTTACATTTAGTATATGAGTAGATATATTTTGTTTTATATATATTAGTACTATATATTAGGTGTACATGTACCATGTGACTTTTCCCCCCAAGGTGAATTGAAGTATATGGTTATTTAGGTTCAGTAGAAATCAAAAGACGGAAATAGATTCAATGAAGAAAATGCCTATAATTGCTTGAAATATGCAGCATATCCGAGTTAAGAGAATTGACTGGGGGTGGGGTGAGAGTGGATACCTCAATGAGCCATACTTATGCCCATGCATACCCATATAAGGTCCTGTGACCCAGTTCTTTGTGTGACTTTCATACATACACATTATGTTAATCAACTTGTATACATGTACATGTCTGGGATATTGATTACAAAATTAAAAGTTTGTATATACTCATGTGTGTGATTTGGAGACTGATTTCATTCTCGTTGTCTGCTTCTGTTTTCGTACTCCTTCTCCACGTTGATAATTTTCGCAATGACTTCATCAAATTTTAATAAAAAACTATCATGTAAAATTGATCTAGAAGAACAATCTAAAAGCACCAAAGAGATAACTGCGTGTATATCGTTTGCAAAGTCAACATTATGCCATATGGCCTCTGCTTTGTAACTGATGGTCTTTATTAAGGCACATCGTCTGTTTTTCCTCAACAATCGTAGGGTAAATGGCTTCTTGCTCCTTTCTCCATTAATCGTTCATTGTGATTGTGGTATGATAGGGCTACAGGTAGGAGATTCAATTTTTCCAAGATTTGTGGAAATATATTTAAACATGAATAAAGCCAATTTATCATTTTTTTTTTAAATGTATATAGTCTTGCATTTTTTTATTGTTTCTCTTTTTACATCTTAGTGTGGGATAGACCACAGAATTGTCAAATTAAACCTCAGTTTCAATTGATAATATATGGATCAATTTTATATAATTTTAGCATTAATTTCATGAGCAATTTGATGTATTATTGTTTCATATCTTGTACAGAACTTGGTTAGCACATGACAGACATTCAACAAAAAACAAATGAAGACATGCTACATGTACTTGTATTAGCTATGATATATCATATTGGCTATGATCATATTATATATGATATATTGGCTTTATGTTCAAGTACATGTATCTTTAAGTATCGCGCACGAATTGGACTTTTTTGGATATTTCATCAAATGTATCTAATGTTCGTCTGATACTTTGATGTGACAAGTTGTTCAATGATCGGCGAAGATATTATGTGAACATGGTGAACTTGAAGTGAAATTTGGTGCAACGAGATTGTTATGAGACATTTGCAAAAAGGTGACATTAGACCAGAGAGGTGTAAGGAATGGAGTCAGCGCGAAGTGTAATTTATTCCTACAGCAGTTGAATGTATTGATATCACAATGGAATATTTTGCGCGTTTGGCTCTTTGATCGAGGGAAATCCGACGCCAAACAAGCAATGACAAATTTTTGATGCATTTAGAGGAATATATATTCTGTATGCACAGAATGGGGAGAAATATTGTGGGAGAGGGGGGAGGGGTCGAATGGAATTGGAAAACGAAAAAGGAGGGATAAAAAGAGAGAGAGGGGGTTTGGGGAGAAATACAAGAGGAAATGGAGACCCCATCATACCTACAAGCACTGAATCCATTCTTTTTTAATCTCTGCATGATACACTTAACTGTATATTGGGTCGATCCCACGACGGCTTTGTACAGCATAATATGTTACATGGTTGGCCTACACTAGCAGCCGACAGACAGCGTTAACAAGCTCCCTTAACGAGAACAGAAGGAGGTTTTCCTATGGTGTCTTAAAAAAACCAAATGAGAATTGAAAGCGTTCCGTGGAATAATAAACAATAAGTGAAAATTAATACGTGATGACACTTCAAAGTAAAGGAAGCTATATTATGTAAAGGCTCAAGGTAGCATGTCCAAACTTTTTGATAGGGTAAAGACCAACTTTTTAGTTTCCACCACATATACCTCATTAGTCATACGATACCCTTAAAAGCACTGACATATTTTGATGAATTTTTGTCCATTTTCCGTATATCCTGTGAATACCGTGCGGTAATATGCCGGTATGCATGGGCGGAAATCCCGGGGGGGACGGGGGGGGGGGGGGTCGTGTCCCCCCCACCATTTCGAAGGGGGGGGGGGGGACACAATATCAAATGTCCCCCCACTATTTTCGTTCGTGTACCAAATTTTTTAGAAAAACGTCCGATACCCCCCCCCCCCCCCACCATTTTGAAAGGGGGTGACACAATATCCAATTTCCCCCCCACTATTTTCAGTCGTGTACAAAATTTGTAGAAAAATATCATCCCCCCCCCCCCACAATTTCGAAAGGGGGGACACAATATCCAATGTCCCCCCCCCCCCCCCCCACACTATTTTCGGACGTGTACCCCCACGAATAAATTTTTTTTGGGCGGGATGAAAGAAATGATGGAAAAAAAAAAATCACCTCCCACCACCAGCCCCCCCCCCCCCCCCCCCCCCCCCCCTACTGAGAGCATTTTCAGATCGAGACTGGGCGGGATAAAAAAACACACCTCCCCCAAATCCCATCACTACCTTCCCCCCCCCCCCCCCCCCCCCCCGCCTCCCCCGCTCAGCTACTTCTTGAGGAAAAACATGTCCCCTCCACCTTCGGGGAGCGATTTCCGCCCATGCCGGTATGAGCCCTATATGGGGGAAAAGATTAACTATTTAATAAGCTTTCACCTCGTATTACTCTTAATATGTTAGTTCAAGGAGCTTCCACACAAGGTTAGTTTGAAGATTCATACGGTAGTTTGATAGCCCTTACAATTTTGAAGAATTTGTTTTTATATCCATCTTTTATTTTCATTTACCGGTATAATCTGTGAATACATTGTGTAGATTTGCTGATGCTGGTTATTTTAAGTGCTTTGTTTTGATAGCCACTAGTCCTCAACAATCATGTTCTGTGAAATCTGTGAGTTCTGTGTAAATTGACCAATATGCAGGTCTAGAACATGAAACAGTTAAAGACCTAGCTGAACAGAAAGTTTCGGCACTACATGATAGTAAAGAAGAGTCTCAAACTATCAAGTCTCAAAGATCTTCTTTTTTTCATGACATACCCGTGGTCGTCTTACAATCAGAAGTATTCTTTTACAAAGATCGTAAAAACAATTTTTTTTAAAACAATTTTAATTTGACCCTTCGGACACCATACTCGCGGCTCACTAGTCGCAAGTTTCAACGGTCAAGGAACAGAGAAGCAGAGGACTTTATGACATGTAAAGTCGGAGCTCAAAAGCTCAAAGTATCTATTTCACATTCCATCAAATTAGATATCTTCTTTTGGTGCAATCAATCATTTCTGGGGTGAAACTTTCGAACAGTTAACACTATAACAGCTTGTTATGCCTGTAATTTAAGTCGACTTTTTTTTGTTGTGGTTCCACACAGTTTATTTCATGTATGGACATAGATCTAAATTATTATGGCAGGGCAGGTCAGTGTACGTGTATTGACTAGTATTCAGTGTATTGCTAGTCGATCTTGAAAGAAAGTCAAATAGGTGAATGGAATTATGGAAATGCCTACGCGTACACGCAGCCGCAAGGACATGAAGTCATCGTTGGAACAAGATGGAAGCTGCAACACAAAGGTAAATTACAAAATGGTAAGTTTTCAATTGAAGGAGTCGGGACGCAGTTGCAGACGGTAGTGGGATGGCTGATGCCACATGATTTTTTGCATTTTGAAAAAAAAAAAACATTGCTTGTTGCAGGTAATTATCTATTCAATGAGTAAGTTTTTTTTCCCCTAAAACATATTAAAGGATATGCAGATTTATGCATGATTTAGTAATGCAAATACCGCGGTAGTGAAATTATTCTTCCAAAGTGCCAAGTTGCTGTGAAAAGTTAATATTACACAAAGAGGGTACCAGTATAGCGTACTACGCAATATAAACAGAGTACCAGGCCCAGGGCAAACTTATTTTAGTTTGAGTTGTACAGGTGCACCAGCAATGGAATTGGGCTGTATCTCGTTCGGTTTGTTCTAAAACTGAGTTCCGGGAGTTTATGTTGCCGTATGAAATTTCTTCCATGCTGTGGTGTTTGGAGAAGGCAGTTTCTGAGTAGCATAGTATAGTCGTCTTCGCCTATGGGATAGCCGAGGGTGCGGCGACAGCAACTAGAGTGTCTACTATACAAATATATATATACAGGGATACTCGCGTATCAATGTATGTGTCGGCGAGGGGAACCGCTGGGCGCCGGGTTGCGTAGTCGCAGTGTTGCCTTCAGGTGTTCCGTGCGTGCGTGAGCTGGAGGGCTGGGAACGTCGTAGACGAGCCTGTGTTTTTGTTAACGTCCAAGCTCCAACTGATCGCTAGCGCTCTGCTGGATTCTGGAGCTAGCTGTTGGTAATTTGTTGCTGTCCTGCGCATGCGTCGCACGTGATTGCCACACACGGGACAGCAACGCGAGGTTCGTGCGCAAGAGTGGAAAGTGCAGTGACCCCGAGGCTGGCAGCTTTTGCCACTGCATTTCCAGTCTTGCAACAATAGTGTTTTCAAAGGTGTTTTTAGCGAATTTCAGACACAATTTTTGTCTCCTGCTGTCTAGTCTCTGTAATTGAAAAAATAAAAGAGTGTTCTCGTATGAAACATATTGCCTTCCGAGTATGATCCGTAAAGCATGTTTTTGTATTTTCTTTAGGTCAGAGTATTGCTTCTGGGTAATGCCATTGCTCCATACAGGGGCGCCGTACTCAATAACAGGGCGGATATAGCCCTCATATATCGGTACAGAAAAACGTTTCAGTAAACGGAGCATATGTAGCTTGCCATTGGTTCTTTTGGTAATGCCATTATGTAGGTACCTGGCCTATCACCATTTCATAGTACTCCTGGTCAGCAAATCTATGCCAGATCTAGTTCAATCAAGATTTAAAGGTGATATTAAAATTCTGCTTTCAGGTTTGAAAAAACAAAAATATCCAAGATCTAGACATTATTCTTAGTACTAGAGAAACTCGACAGAAAGGATTAAGGAAATGTAATTTAAAAACAAATCTAAACATATATATTCAGTTTCAAGAAGATGTTGAAAATAATTAATTCAAGTCCCAGTCAAGTACCAAAACTGAAATGGATGCGCACGCGCGCGCACACACACAAACACACACACACACACCAAGAAAAATGTCTTAAATTGCATCAGAGTGTGATACAAATTAAAAAGCCATGGTTAATGATAAGGTATGATAAAAATCATACCATAAAAAAAAAAGAAAGTGGAAATATTTATTTCTATGCAAAGGAACAGAAAGATTGAAAAAGAATAATCCCACTACTTGGTGGACACACAAAATACAGAAACACATTTCAACATCACTTGATTATTTCGATTAATAACAAAATTCATGGTGTAAAGAAAAGAGCTTCTCATGCACCTCCATCTCGTTCTGCCAGAGTCCATAGTATTGAATGTCTGTTGTAAACTTTTCAAGTTATCTGCTCTTTGGCCTCCCCCTCTCTTTCTCCTTGAGTGTTTTCCTCTTTTCATCGACCATGTTTGCTTCCCTTCCATGAAACTTCTTGGTCATCTTTCTTGCTGCAGTCCTGGCTGCATTCATGATTTCTACAATGTCTTCTGCCAGCATTCCATCCAACCATTCCTCTGTTTTGTCAAGGGGAAACATGAAAGTTGCTTTATTTGCCAAGAGTACAGAATTGGACGTGTCCTCATCAAGTAGTCCAAGTATGCAAATACGTGTTCTGTTTGTCAACACTAGCTGTCTGGTCTTTAGCGCAGATCTTGGTGAGTTCCTGCAAATGTTCAGAGTGAGACACCATAACTTAACTCAGAGCTGGACACATGTGCTGCAAAAATGGTGGTAGCTAGGCCATTATGTTCAGTAGGTTCCTACACGGCATTCAAGATAGGTTCATCTATGATGGGCTCGTGCCAAGAAAAGCTGCAGTCTGATCATTTCCTGCATCATTCAGCAACTTCAAGATGTCATTGTAGACAGGAGGCAGGTTTAGAATATGCACTGCTGTATCCTCCAGGAGCTGCCACAGAGGTGTTGTCACAAACTTGCTTCCAAGTCTCAAAGCCCTACAGCCTGCTAGGTAGAAATGTTTTTGAAGATCAGCATGAACTGCATGGAGAAGTTTGTTTGTTGCTCCCCTGTCTAGATATGACTTCATGTGTTGAGATACATGAAGGTAGTAGACATGTAGACGTAAACATGTGCTGCGTTAAAACACAGTATATTGAAACGGTTACCTCTAAAAGGTAATGAGCGCATGTTGTAACTTTGAAGTAGTTCTTTAAAATATACCTTCAACTGGCCATAGTTCCCAGACCTTCCATCACCTCCGCGAGCAAACGCCTTTGTTGCTGACTGGACCAACCTCAGAACCTTGTTTTCACGCTTCAATGCCAGTCCCTTGAGAGCAGCACCTAGTCCTTTCCCCTCAAACATTTCCTTCTCAACCTTTGCAAAAGTTTTTGTCAGAAACTTCTGCATATTGTACCAAGCTGTGGAGTCCACGGAGGAAGGATGTCAGATCCTCTATGGGCCTCCTTTCTTCTTCACCAAGCTTGTCCCAGTTTTCTGTTACTAATGGCAAAACCTCTTTGCGATGTATCTGAAGAAGTTGGTGCGCTTGAGTTCCATTGTTGCTCAGTCACAGCCTTCTGGTGTTCAGTCCCAAACAGCGCCTTAAGTCTGTCAGGAGCTGTAATTCGCACACACATCTTGTTGGGTTGATTCGAATAGTTGGACAGTAAGTTAACAGTAGGCTTGGTTTATTCCTTAATAATTTACTACTTGAATTATTTTTCTTTTTCTTTTTTGAACTGCAGTCCAAGCCCCGTGACCGTATGAATTACACAAGGAAAAATCACAAGAAATGGCTGAAGCTAGTGTCAAGGGGATGGACAATCACAGAGGCAGCTAGAAGATGTGGTGTTCCAGAGTCTACTCTTAGATGTTATGTCAAAAGGCATATCAAGCCCGAAATATTAACGGCCTACAAAGAACAGGTGAGATGTTTGTTGATGTGAAAAATCCTGCGTACTCATTGTTCAAATGTATGCATGAAAAATACCATTGACTATTTATTATTCATGCAAATAAGGTACTACAGGGAAACCCCGTTATAAAAAGCACGGGTATAGCGAGAACCCTGTTATTACGAGGACATTTCTTGGGGCCCGATTTTTCTTCCATAGACCTCCGTGTATTCTGTTTTCATATAACGAGATCGGCTATAGCGAAATTTCTGCTATAACGAGGCAAATTCCCAGCCCAAGAATAAGGAAAAAGAAAAGAAATCAACCCCGTTATTACGAGCACTCCGTTACAGCCACGCCGCGCAGCGAGGGAAATGCAACAACAGCACATAGTCAAGCAATTTTCTTTGCGCCGTTAAACACTGATCACACACACCGTGCAAGAATCCACACACACACACAGCCACACATGCATACATGTCCACATTACGTGCGTGCGGTACTGTCTCTGCCAGAGCCGTATCTCTATACAGCTAGCTCTGGGTACTGCATGCCCCCGTGAAGTCACGCATGCACATGGCGCCTCTACACACATGCGACACCGCGCGTGTACGACCGGCCGTGCCTGGAGATTGCATTCAATGATCATTCATTGCATACACGTGGTCATGCCAGCAGGCACGGCCGGGTAAATGAGCCTCCCCGCTGCTTCATTTGTCGGTAAACGGAGGCGTTGGAAATATCATTTATTTACGTCTCCAACAGTGCTGTAAGATATTTTAGTGAATTGTTAGCTAGTGAATTCAATTTAGAATGCTTGCAAAGCCATTAAAAGATTACAGTACTAACGGTAAATATGTTATTATTTGTGTAGTCCTATATATGCATTTTTTCTGTATGTATTGATATATATTGATATGTACTGGTATAGCGAGCAATCGGCTATAGCGAGGAAAAAGTGTGGGTCCCGATCCCCTCGTTATAACGGGGTTCCCCTGTATTGCTAGAATTGTCAAACAGCCATTCCACCGTGACTCACATGATATTTGAAGAAAAATAGCACTTTAAATCTTCTGCCATACTGCATATCCCTTGTTCACTTTATTTCATTTAGTAAGGGTATTGCTGAAGTAGATTTAAGTATAGAAAGAACTTCTGAAAAAATATTTTTTCACTGAAAAAAACATGATTTTAATAGTGTGACTAGTGTGAGCGATAGAAATGAGGTTCCTTGACATCACTTTATACTTGTATAATTTCCTATGGAAATACAGGTAATATCAATTTGAAACTTCAGGAATAAAACTTGGATGACCCTCTGCACTCTGTGCCGTATTGGCTTTTAATAATATTGCCTCACTGAGAAATGATGGCCTCTTGAATTTGTGACTCGTGTAATGGGAAACGTGACTCGCGTGACACAGCTGAATTTAGCTTTCATAAAATTAAGATAACATGAAAGGCATGTGGTGTTACATCAAAAAATCATGATAAATGAGTGAAAGGGCAATGACTAACGTATGAGTATAAATTTTACATTTTTTCTTGTAAACTAACAAAATGCATATGAAGCATCATGACTCACGTAACAGTTTCCGAGTCTAAGAATCCAGATAACTCTGTTTTTTTTTATTGTCAACACATATCAGAGTTTGGCTTAATTCCTGTTCTAAATACACTCACAAACATTTGAATTCGAAATTTTGTTTGAAATGTCATCCTATTATTGCATGGTCTACCAAAATGGGAGCATGATGCGTGATAAGGTAATGCTGTGATGTCAGCATCTAGCTTTTGTAATTTTAAAAATGTAGGACAAATACTGTGTGTAGAGCCAAATATCACAGTTTAGACAAAATAATTTTGACATACGCATACACACAGCCATGGATGGTAAACCAAAGGAAAAACAGAATGAATGAAGCATCTTTTGTATTTGTCTTCATTCTATAATTCATATCAGTCCAAAGCTCAACAACTCAAGAAAACTAAGACAACTGAGGAAAATCACAAGAAAGCCCTGAAGCAAGTGAAGACAGGGGTTTCAATGAGGTGTGCAGCAAAGAACTGTGATGTTCTCCAGTCTACTCTGAAAAAGCAGGTCTCTGGACCTCAGAGTAGAGAGAGGTCCAAGCCAAAATCGACAACCCCCAAATATCAGGTGAGATCATGTTGGTTAATAGGAGAATTCCTCCTTATGTATAGAGTACTGAAGTGGTGTCGTCATATCAGCATGTTGTCAAGACAATTGGCTCTAAACAAACTCACTCCGGTGAGAGGTTTAGCGGTCTGATAATGTTTATCGGGCTAGTGTCGGGCATTCCCAATGACAGTCCCTGCTGTGATCACCGCTGCTTGCTCTATCCGCATTGTTTAGAACCAGTTGTCTTGACAATAATGCTCAAATGACATCACACTTTGGTACTCTACTGGAGGAATGACAAGATAGAATGGCAGAATGACAGGGTGTCTAATGTTCACAATTGTCTAGTATTCAGCACGTTTATCTACTCATGCCTGTGGTGAATGGCTAGGTTATGCTCCAGGTATTCAAGTGGTCTTAAAGTAGAAGCTATTTGCTTCTGCTGCCTGCACCTCAAAGACAGGGTGTCCCTTGTGCAGGTCAAAAAAAGGAGATTTTGCACAAAAAAACCCCACACAGACGATGGAAACAAATCCTGGATAAGAACTTCCCTCTCAATGATAGAACTGGAAACTGACTTTGAGTGGAATTATATTGATCTTTAGATCTTGAGTAGGTTTTGGGTGGGTAGCCTGGATAGAGATCACAAGCAGCACACTTCGCGGTTCTCCACTTCGCACTCTCCGCGGTTAATGCAAACAGTGTGAGCAGTGCGAGCTGTGTGCCGCTTACCGCTGCAATACGATACAAGAATGTAGACTATAGTCGGAGCATGTCAAACTTGAACAAGGATAGTATTTAATTCTGAAAATGCTCGTGAAGCATTTCATTTCATGAGATTTCATACTGGAGATGAGAGAGTTCCATGTAATAGGCAGTTCTACATTGATTTTTATTGTGTGAACATCCAATGGTGTCTATGATATTTGTTAACAATATACCAGAGAGCCACACATCACGATAGTATGAGAACTACAATGTAATTGGACATACACAGTAATGAATGGGCAAAAAGAAGAACGTGGGATGGTATGGCACTAAATGTAAAATTGTTCATTTTAATTTTTTCCCTTTCTTTTCTTTCTGTGTACTGTAGCCCAGTTCTGGTCGATTGACTTACACCGAGGCAGATCATGCTGAAGCAGTGGCACTAGTGAAGACGGGTGTGTCACTAAGAAAGGCAGCAAAAACATGTGGTCTCCCAGAGGCTACTCTCAGAAGTCACATCTCTGGGAAATCTGTCAGAGGGAGGAGCAAGCCACGCACCTTCACTGAGGAAAATCTTGAGGAAGCCCTGCGGCTTGTGAAGACGGGGGTTTCAGTCAAAAAGGCAGGGAAAAGATGTGGTATTCCACTGTCTACCCTGAAAAAGAAAGTCTCTGAAAGTCACTGTAAAAAGATGTCCAAGCCCACACTAAAGAGCAAAAAAGACAAGGTGAGATGAAGTTTGTGTTGATGTATGAATATTTCTAGAACAGCTAGTATTTGATCTGATTTACTCTATTTGCACTCTGTAACTGTATCATCCACCAGTTGTATGGACATAGTGGCTGTATGTAGTACTAGTAGGTCTGGAGGATTTCACCAAGGCTTCCAATGCATGTTAACCCATCGCAAGGACCCAAATCCTTCACAACCACCCAAACCTATCTCAAATTAGTCATGGGTTTTATTTTGGATTTCACAAAATTGGTGCTCGCCAATGCGTCGCACAGCAGCGATGGGTTGAAAATGTGTGGGTTGGGTACACGAAACAGTGATGAATGGGCTGTTTCGTGTACAACACAATGTAGGCTGCTAACACTGTAATAAGCAAATAATCAACGTCGGTGAAGGTAATGGGACGAACTATCACTTCCGAGGCGATCTGGATGTAGCTATCTTTCCGAAGCTTTTAGCTGAGGAAAGATAGCGTATACATTCAGATTGCCGAGGAAGTGATAGTTCGTCTCATTGCCTGAAACCAGTGTTGTAGTTCTCGAGACTGGTCTTGGTCTCGAGACCAGTCTCGAGATCAGGATTTTTTTTCTTGGTCTTGATCTCGGTCTCGAACCCTCTGGTCTTGGTCTTGTTCTTGGTCTTGAGCCTTGCTGGTCTCGGATTTTACGTCGAGACCAGCCCGAGACCAGCTACTAAAATTAAGATATAACACATAAATCATATTGATAATGCATGTCGGAGAAAGGAGATACGTACGATACATCACTCTCCTTGGTCGATCGGAGCGCATACAATTTGGAGTTACAATCATCCCTACTATACTATGCAAGCCTGCCGCCGACCCGGCCCGGCCCCTGCCCGATCACTGCATAGCACGGGAAGCGTGAGATGCAGATTAGCGAGCATGCAATATATGTGCCAACATCACACATGCAAAGCGCATCACACTGGGTGATACATGCGTCTTTATGCGAGCCAAGAGGTCAGTGTTGCGAGTTGGATCGATGGTGTGTAGATGTAGTAAAACTCTCCAAGCCAGCTCTCAAGCTGTGCCATGCTGCACGCGTGATCGCATACAATACACGTGTGAGACTGAAAGAGTATGAGAGTCCCCCCTCCCGGTCGAGATAGAGTATTGTTTATGTTTTTGGCACGAAGCTCGCTAGTGCGAATAGCGTAAAGAAAAAAATACTAGAGGAGCCAACACTATGTCTTAATTACGCCAAATGAAAAGACGACATGGAGCTGCAAAAATTACTAAATTATGTTGAAATAATTCCAAAATGTGTGCCGCTGGGACGACTAAAAAGTTTTACAAGTTTTACCATACAAAAAACAAAACAATAATCATGCTAAAATTTAATTGTATACTAAATCATGGCAGTGTCTTCACTTGTTTCTACCGGAAGAAGAAAAAACTCATGCTAAATTAAAGTACTGATACTGATAGATAGCCGTCTTCAGTTGTACAGACAGAAATCAAAGTAAGTTTTTGAATAGTTCTTGATAATATCCCTATTCAGTAATTATTTTAACAAAATAGGAATTGCACAATTTTGTATGAAAAATTGCTAAAACCAATAAGTCTATAGAGCATGCCCTCGAGTTGTGACAGGTCTTTTTGAATGATGACAGGGTTTTAGTGATAGTTGTATACATCTCGAAAATGGTGGAGTTATAATTATTCATTTATATCATAATGGTGCAGGTTTTGGTTACTAAGATAAAGTTTGACCAATACTCAATTTGCCTGACCTATATATAAGTAACGTGTATGTGTTTGTAGAGAAAAAACGAATGTTTTCCGAATCTGTTTCGGAAAACAATCATTTCAATTCAATTCAATTCAATTCAATTTATTCATATTTCTGTTCAATACATGTAAAATAAAAGCAATAATACATCAGCATAGTCAGTCTTTGACATAAACAAAACTAGCATAATGATGCAAAATATTACATAATGGTCAATATCAAACATACAGTGGATATAGGTAAAGAAATATGAATGGGGCCTATTTAAAGCAAGCTTGTAAATCGTATAGACCCCAAAATAATGTGGATTAAAAGAACACTTCGGAGTACGGATAAACAAATTGACCAAAGAAATGAACAAAAGAAATCATAAACAACTCAAGAAACAACATGAAAACACGCTCGTAACAGGATAAATGTAAAAAAATAGACAAAAACAGCACTGGCTCATACTTTGAGCACAGATACGTTAGCAATATAAGAATCAAATCAAATAGCATAGATCTACAACTTTCAACGGTCACCCCACCCGTCCCTCCCACCCACCCTATTACAGCGACAAGGAGTAATATATCTGCATAGTTATGTCTTGACAACACACTTGAACTGGCACAGTTTCGAAAAGATAATGGCTGGCATTCTCGAAAGCCGGACAACCTAAGGCACCAACAACAACCCCAGAACGCCAGCGACCTTCCTAATGGAATACCATAAACTACAGGTGTCAAGACATAGGTGCGCTAGTACCCACAATATAGAGACTGAAGATTATACTGTACATGTCATACACCAAAAATATGAAATTTCATTTACTAAGTGCCCTGTCAGGCGGTGTCATCATTCTTGAAATGAAGTTGTGTTTATCTTGTATGCCTTTTGTCTTTGGCATTATTAAAAAAAAAACTTCACAGTATTTGATACGTTTGTCAGGAACTCAGGCAAATATGTTCATGCAGAAATAAAGAAGTATATAAGAAGAATATATAAGTAACTCAGGTCATGTGTATGTGTTTATAGAGAAAAACGAACGACGAATATATTTCGGAAAACAATCATCATTCTTGAAATGAAGTTGTGTTTATTTTGTATGCCTTGTGTCTTTGGCATTATTATAAAAAACTTTACAGTATTTGATGTTTTTCAGGAGCTCAGGCAAATATGTTCATGCAGAAATAAAGAAGTATATAAGAAGAATATATAAGTATTAAGTAACTCAAGTCATGTGTATGTGTTTATAGAGAAAAACGAATGACTTAAATATATTTCGGAAAACAATCATCATTCTTGAAAGAAGTTGTGTTCATTTTGTATGCCTTGTGCCTTTGTCATTATTAAAAAAAAATCACAGTATTTGATATGTTTTTTCAGTAACTCAGGCAAATATGTTCATGCAGAGATAAAGAAGTATTTTTCCCCATCATACATATTATCACGATCCTGGATCCTTTGTGCAGTTTGTTGCTAAACTACTAGCTACTGACTTGTATTGTGCATTTAACTTTGAGCATGCCTGTGAAGTGATTGAAAAAGCACATTGAAAGTATAACTTTTTTAAAACAATTTTTTCATTTAATTCAGCCATATAGAAGAATATTACAGACTGCTCATGTTATGCAAGTTGTGCAAGTATAAGACAGTTTATACTCAAAACCATAGTCCACAAATAACGCGTGTTTCCTCAAAACTAGTAGAAATTTAAATACTGGTGAGTGGTCTTGGTCTTGGTCTTGATCTCGTAATTTGGTGTTCTTGGTCTCGGACCTCTGTTCTTGATCTTGAACCAATTTTTTGGTTCTTGATCTTGGTCTCGGGGTGTTTGGTCTTGGTCTTGATCTTGGTCTCGGATGGTCTGGTCTTGACTACAACACTGCCTGAAACCAAAAGTTGATTATTTGGCCTATATTCCACATCTGATACCAACAATCTATGAAATAAATGACAATTGAACGTACAAAAGGTAGGTGCGGCTACATGATCGTACATTTTGGTTTCATATTCACGCGACGCTCCGAAACCCGGAAGCAAATTGACTTTGTGCACATTATGATATAGACTCTACAAATTCCAACGAACACTATGACATAGTGACGCTAATTCTTAAGATTTTGACGGAAAAGCAAGAAGTAATCGAAATTCGCTTACCTGTGCGGTATCGGTGAGATAATAGATCCTCCGAGAATACCTTTCATAATTCATATAAAATATAGGAAAGTGAAATTCTAGGTCAATTTTGGTACGAGGTGATAGAGCATTGCACACTTGTTTTGGTAGAATACTGTGTGGGGAAATGTACCGAGAAATGGAAGGCTTGCACTGCGAGTACGTGTACATACGTACACACGCCTTTGTGCACGTTGCAATATAGACTCTACAAATTCCAACGAACACTATGCCATAGTGACGCTAATTCGTAAGATTTTGTCGGAAAAGCAAGAAGTAATCGAAATTCGCTTACCTGTGTGGTATCGGTGAGAACATAGATCCTCCGAGAATACCCTTCATAATTCTAATAAAATGCAGGAAAGTGAAATTCTAGGTCAATTTTGGTACGAGATGGTAGAGAATTGCACACTTGCTTTGGTGAAATACTGTGTGGGGGAAATGCATAAATGGAAGGCTTGCACTGCTTTGTACGTACGCGCGCGGTGCAGCGCGCTATAACCATAAATTTGCAAACCGCGGCGTCGTCTGCTTTGAGCTAAAACTGATAATCCGAGTGTAACGCACTTCTATTTAGCGCGTACTCAAAATATTAATCAAGCATTAGGACTGTGAGGAGTGAAGAGATCAGCGAAACCAAAAAGTACTATCACCTAGAGTGTAACGAACTTTTATTCTCAGGTGATGTGATAGGAAAAACTACGCCTCATCACGTGATCAACTCTTGACCAATCATATAGCTACATTCTAAGTATGTGGAATATAAAGTAAAATATCATAAGCTGGTATTCAAAATGTCAGTAAAGATTTATGTAGAGTCAGATGAACATAATTTTTTTTTTTTCTATTCGTGTACACAATGTAGGCTGCTGACACTGCACAGTAAAATATCACAAGCTGGTATCATTCAAAATGTCTGTAAAGATTTATGTAGAGTCAGAAGAAACCTAATTGTTTTTTTTCTATGACTTTTTTTTAGCCCAGACGTAAGTACACAGATGAAAATCACAACGCAGCATTGGCGCTAGTGAATACTGGGGTTTCCATCAGACAGGCAGCAGAGAGATGTGGTATGCCAGAGTCTACCCTCAGAAATAACATCAATGGACGCTCTGTCAGAGGGAGGACCAAGCCAACCTTGATGACCCCTAAAGAGGAGGAGTCTCTGTTCAATCACATCAGCTTCATGGCAGAGTGTGGATATGTCTTGTCTCGTCAGCAGGTGAGTCAAGGAATACACACAATGATGCCTTTTCTTATACAGTCCACTCCAGTTATAACAAGGTGCGTGGGCCCAAGTAAATTTCCTCATTTCAACAAAATATTAATATACTGAACATAAGAGCACATACCGTAGCGCATGTGAAACTGGGATCAGTAGAATTGCCTTGTTATATTGAAATCTTGTATCTGCTCTCGTAATAACACGTAATAACAGGAGTAGACTTTATCTTCCTATCACAAATAAAGGTCAATTGAAGTTTGCTGCCAATTACAATGTCAGTCCTGTTTACAATAACTAAATGTACAGTGATCCAATGTTAACCAAACGTGGTCAAATTATATCACTACATGGAGATAATCCCTTAGATGTCATAAGTCAAATGTCAGTTAACTTCGCACAATATCCTCTTCATTATACAGGCAAACCCCATTATAATGAGGGGGTCGGGACCCACACGTTTTCCTCGCTATAGCCGATTGCTTGTTATACCAGTACATGATCAAATCATACAGAAACAAATGCATAAAGGACTACACAAATAATAGCATATTTACTGCTAGTACTGTAATCTGTCAATGGCTTTGCAAGCATTCTAAATTTAATTCACTAAAATATCGAACAGCACAGTTGGAAATGTGAATAAATGACACTTCCAACATCTCCGTTTACCAACAAATGAAGTAGCGGGGAGGCTCAGTTACCTGGCCGCGCCTGCTGGCATGACCGCGTGGAAACAATGAATGATCATTGAACGCAATCTTCATGCACGGCTAGTCGTATGTGCGGTGTCATGTGTATAGTATAGAGGCTCTTGTTTGCCATGTGCGTGCGTAACTGTATTGGTGGTTGGGTGCGGGGTGTACTGCAGTACCGCACACACGTAATGTGGACTTTTGCATGTGTGGTTGTGTGTGTGTGGATTCTTGCATGGTGTGTGATCAGTGTTTACGGGCGCGAAGAAAATTGCTTGTGCTGTTGTTGCATTTCCCTCGCTGGGCGGCGTGGCTGAAGGGAGTGCTCGTAATAACGGGGTCAACTTCCTTTATTTTTCTTTATTCTTGGGCTGGGAATTTGCCTCGCTGTAGCAGAAATTACGCTATAGCTGATCTCAACAGACTGTATATGAAAACAGAATACACGGAGGTCTATGGAAGAAAAATCGGGACCCAAGAAATGTCCTCATAATAACAGGGTTCTCGCTATACCAGTGCTCGTTATAACAGGGTTTGCCTGTAGCTAGAAGTCAAATGAACCAATTTTAACCAAACATGAAAATAAGTTGAATCGCTACTTGGAGATGAACTGATGAGTTTTAAAGTCATATCTTCAAAGGTGTAGCGTCAATGTTTAACTCTTCTCGAAGATCAAAAGTCATTTATTTAAAAGTGGAACATATCACTCAATGGTTTTCCATGATAGGCTGATTAGTACTAAAACTCATTGTAAGAGAGCATAGAAGATTATTGCACATAGATGAAACCAGATGAAGCTAACAGAGCTTTAACTTTCTACTCATTTCTACTAGCTTGTGTTGTGAATCACACTGTTGTTATTTTGAAGGAAATAAGTTGCCCCTTCTATTGTGATTTCCAAATTAATGTACCCATGTGTTAGCTTATAAAACTAGTCATTATAATCTAGATAGAGAATGCACTATTGATATTGATTGTTGGGATTCTCCTTTTTGAATTTTTTAATAGATCCTGGATTTGGCCAGTGGCACATTCTCTGAAAAGAATGGCAAGCAGCATACATTCAGCCGTAAATGGTATCGACTATTCAAAGGGCGATGGCCACAACTGGGCACCATCCTACAAAAGAAACCAGTGAAGACAAAGAGTATGAAAACAACATCAGAGAGACCTGTCCGGTACTACAAAGAACTCAGTCAAGTCTTGGATCAATACAAGATCAAGAACAGAGCTGAGCACATCTACAATGTTAATGAGATAGGATTTGACTTTGACCAATCACCCACAAAGGGAAAAAATGGAACACAGTCCTCCACTGCAACTCCATCACAGAGAGCAGCTTCAGCCACAGTGATTGCATGTGGCAGTGCTGATGGTAGGTCCCTCCCACCCTTCTTTGTCTTTAAGGGCAAGCGTCAACTGTCCAGCATGTACAAGGATGGGTGTCTTCCAGGAAGCAGGTTTGCAATGAGTGACAGTGGGAGGAGTAACGGGGACATCTTCTGTAAGTTTTTCAGGACTCACTTTTTGCCGAGCCTTGGGGAGCGCGACCCAGATGAGTATGTACTCCTGCTGTATGATGGACATAAATCCATCATTCCAGTCCCTTTGATCGAGGAGGCCAAAATGAGCAATGTGATCATTTTCATGCTGCCTCCCGAGATACGGCATCTGCTTCAGGCTGGCGGTGATGGTTGCTTCGGCCCAACGGAGCGGCACTTCAGCCAAGCCTGCTCTGCCCTCCTTGCTGCCAATCCAGGGATTACTGTGTCACGCTACAACACCTGCCAGCTCATCTCAATGGCTTACCTGAACTCCATGACAGCCTCTAATCTTAGAACAGCATTTGCAAAAATGGGCATCTTTCCATTCAATGAAGACGTAATCGATAATGGCGTTGCGATGAGCTCAAGTACAGTCGCTGGCTCGGCACTGGGAACATGTGAAGAGGACAGAAGTAGCACCACCCTCATACATCTGCTGGACCAAATACCTGCCTTTGGCAACACCATTACCATAGAACAAGCTGAGGTCGAAACATCTGGTACTGACGCTGTGGTTATAACAGACCATATGCTGCATTGAAAGCAGTGGAGGTTATCAGTTGTATTTTAACTTTTGCATCATCTCAACTGCCAGTAGTTATAAGATCTGTACGAGACCTCTGAATCATTCGTTTGAAAACTGTGTGATCACTGTCACAGGCAAATATCATTTATTTAAGCTATACACACTTGACAAATAAGAGATATCAAGGTAATAGAGGCAAACTATATTGATTATTTTGCATTTGAGGGCTCTCATGCTTATTTTGGTGATGTTTGGTGATGATATTTATTTAATGATTTACCGGTAATTAGCGATTAACTTATGATTATGTGCACATTTAAAGGAAAATTCCACCCTGGCATTAAGTTGGTTTTAAGAAAAGCAGAAACATGGAAGAAATATATCAGTGAAGGTTTGATGAAAATCTGTCAGTTAGAAAGTTTTTTAATTTGTCATTTTGTGATGTCATTTGTGAGTTGCTCTCCCATATTTTGTTTGCTGTATGAATGAATTCCATAAATTCCTCTTTATCTGTTTTTGATGAAGGAATAAATCTTTTTCATAGAGATATGTGTGCAGAAACGTGTGTCTTATGATATTTAAAATGCTCAGGTAAAATGGTGTATCTCGTTTTGAGAAAATGGTCATTATAAACAAATATTTGTACACAACATATGGGAGAGCAACTCGCATGTGATATCACAAAATCAAAACTTTTAAAAATCATATCTTATCTTTTGTCAGACCTTCACTTAAATATTTCTTACCGTTGAAGCACTATACCCAATCCCTGTATGTACTCTTTATGCCTATGTGACTGAGGTCAAAGGTTAACCCAATTCTGACCAATTTTTGTCTCGCCCACCGGAGGTGAAGGCGAGACTAAGGGATCCAAATGGCGTCCGTCCGTCGTCCGTCCGTCGTCCGTCGTCCGTCCGTCGTCCGTCCGTCGTCCGTCGTCCGTCACAAATGTTAAAGTTTACCTGCAAGACTCTCTTTTGACAAATAACTTCACATACCGGTAGGTTGCTTGGATTACAACCTAACTTGGGTCATAGATGCACTGGGGGTACCTTCATGTTATGGTACCGTTGGAGGTCACAGGATAAGGTCAAAGGTCATTTGAGGTCATACGTTAAAGTTTACCTGCAAGACTCTCTTTTGACAAATAACTTCACATGGGTTGCTTGGATTACAACCTAACTTGGGTCATAGATGCACTGGGGGGTACCTTCATGTTATGGTACCGTTGGAGGTCACAGGATAAGGTCAAAGGTCATTTGAGGTCATACGTTAAAGTTTACCTGCAAGACTCTCTTTTGACAAATAACTTCACATGGGTTGCTTGGATTACAACCTAACTTGGGTCATAGATGCACTGGGGGTACCTTCATGTTATGGTGCCGTTGGAGGTCACAAGATAAGGTCAAAGGTCATTTGAGGTCATACGTTAAAGTTTACCTGCAAGACCCTCTTTTGACAAATAACTTCACATAGGTTGCTTGGATTACAACCTAACTTGGGTCATAGATGCACTGGGGGTACCTTCATGTTATGGTGCTGATGGAGGTCACAGGATAAGGTCAAAGGTCATTTGAGGTCATACGTTAAAGTTTACTTGCAAGACTCTCTTATCACACATAACTCATCACATGTTGCTACAATGGCAATCAAACTTGGATGATGGATGCACTGGGGGCACCTGCATGTTATTGTGCTGTAAGAGGTCACATGATAAGGTCAAAGGTCATTTGAGGTCATACATTAAAGTTTACTTGCAAGACTCTTGGTGAAAGCTTCCTAACTTGTGCACAGAATTGTGTGAGGGATACAATTCTTTTGCGTAGCAACGGAGATCGCGATATTTCTGGTTATTTTCGCAAGTGGGCGAGACACAATATTGCTAATGCCTTGTTTAGAGCTAGTCTTGACCAGAGAGGAGGAGGGGGGGGGGGGGGGGGGGGTGAGACAGACAGCACCTCCCTCCCTGATTTTTTTACCACATTAGTTTGTATCGGCGCAAAACTTTGCATGGACTTCAAAGCACATGTGAATTTCTGAAAAGATAAATACTTTATTCTTCTCAAATGGGCAATTCCATAAGTAAATCTCAACATTCAAATTTCAAAATCATCAAATCACTGCAAGTAAGATCCAGTGTCAATCATTATAGATTAAATTTTCATGGGATTTTGTTGATATCAATCTGTTATTTGTATTCTAAGAATTGTGGGTATTGAAGTCAGAGGCTAAGTTTCCTCTCAATTTCAGTTAAAAATACACCAATGATTTATCTACTGAAGAATTCAGAACTATGCAACAATTGTATCTTGCAAATAAAGTTTACAGGTACACTTTTCACATTTTAATCATAATTAAAATAAATTCCCAGTCTTTTTGTTTTTTCATGACAGTTTTCCCAGGTTTGTCCACTTTGGTGATGTACATCCGACACCGTAATTGTACATTTTTTAATATTTATATTAATCTGAAGGGAGATAAAACATATCACTTAGGATGTAATGTACATTTGTCATCTAGGCAATGTAAGCATCATTGAAGGTCACTTGTATGGTTTGCTAAAACTGAGATACATGTATTATGGTGATGGACGTACACTTTGAATGTATGTCCAACACAGTGTATTTTCACTCCAGTAACAATTTAAATCAATCAGACATGGCACAGATTAGTTTAAATTATCTTTGTCATGCAGGATTCTACAAAGGAATTAATTATAGAATCAAAGCCTATGATCACACTATATAAATTTTATGAGGAATTTTAGAACAGTTACACTGAAAGTATGAACAAATGGCAAAATAGAGATCTGGAGCATGCAGAAAGGCAAAGGACTTTTGAACTGGCATGATTTGAACTCATCTAGGTTCTTCTCCCACAAAGGCCACAATTCAACAGTTTCTTGAACCAATAGCAAACTTTGAAAAAAAGACTTAGTATATACAGTTGGCAGCAAAATTATTCACCCCCCTCTTATTTTTGTCATTCTGTCATAATGAATAATATTGCAACATCAGATTGCTATTAAACCATTAAGATAGTTAGCAGACAGTTAATTACTAAAGAATACTGGAGAAAGAAAATCAAATTTTACTTCATAGCTCATCTGAAATTGCAATTTGCGCCCAAAAAGCATGTTGCAAAATTATTCAACCCCCTATTTTACACACAAGAAAGGTATGCACAAATAATGACAATTTAAAAGCCAGTGCATATGTTCCGAGGTGAATGCTGATTTCATTTATTCTCTGGCTGAAAATGGAACCTTTATATGCAAAACTAACAAGTTGTAACGTCATTCAACCCAGATGGGTGTGTCTTTTAATACTTTGTGCAGCATCCATTTGCTGCAAAGACTTCCAGCAGACGAGATGAATAGCCTTTCACAAGCTTCTCACAAAGCTCCTTTGGGATGTACGCCCATTCCTCTTGCGCAATGGTCTTAAGGTACGCAATGCTTGTAGGTCTACGTGCTGCAACAACTTTCTTCAGACCCCACCACAAATTCTCTATTTGGTTTAGGTCTAGAGACTGTGATGGCCACTCAAGGTGTGCAAGAGGAATGGGCCTACATCCCAAAGGAGCATTGTGAGAAGCTTGTGAGAGGCTATTTTACTGCCTAGCTAGCCCCTTAAATGCAACATTTGTTTTTGTAAGTTTGATGGCATTTTGAAAAATTTAAATTTAGTGATTGCAGTGCTCTATCCTTTAATGTAGTGCTGAATACTTTGAATACCTTGAAAAGACTGACATATAGGTTAATAATTGGATTTTTAAACTATCAACTATTGGAACTTGGCCCAGCATTGATTATTAATCTGAAGCCTTACATGAATGTTGTTTCTTATATGTAGGAAAGAAAAGGACATGATCCACAGGATTGGTGTAAAAGAAAACAAAAACAAACATGTATGCAATGTTACAAACTTGTGTTAAAGATTGACATGTTGCTCTTGAGTATAGAATCTAGCTACATGTACATGTCGGCCTAATATGTGGTAAATCATTCTTCATGTTTTGTGTAGGCCACATGTAGCCTAAAGTAGGTGTAATAATTGCAAATTCTTGAAATTCTTTCACCTCGTCTAGTGAACTCATCTTAATTTTGAACAAATCTTGAGGTTCAATTTGTTAGAACTGTTGGTTAAACATAGCATTTTAAATCTTACATGTACACTGTGTGATGACATACCTGTGTACACACTTCAATGATCTGGTTTTAAATTCAAATACAGCTCTGGCTGGGTTTTATCGTTAACTGGAATGATGAGGAAATGTATGTTAATCTCTCCGAGGCTAGGCAGCTACTTCTATTTCTAAAAAAAGGCTAACATCACATTGATCACGTAGTATCTCTTAAAGTACAGTGAAAAGTACACTTTTATGTTTTCTAATTTCTAATAACTTGTTGAATTTGATTGCACTGAGTTCAGACTGTATGTACACATAAAAATATTTTCTGAAATCCGAAGCATGGAGTTTTAGAATTTGTCTGTTCATAATAAGGTCTTTGCAACCTTGGCTGTACAGTATCTGTATGTATTTTGGCCTTTAAAACTACAGAGGTCACAAGTTTTGTTTTGAATATTGAGCTCTATTTTTTGTTCTGTATGGATCTTCTAGTTGGCTTGATATGAAATAACACTGTTCTATTTTTTTTTTTTTTTTGGGGGGGGGGGGGGGGTAGGAGGGTGGCATTTACATCAATATGCATTTGGGGGGGGGGAGAAAAAGATTGGTTATGAGCACAAATGCTTTGGATAAAAAAAAAATGATCAGTTTTTCTGCAAAATGAAAAGTTACATTTTGGTGTTGGACGTACATTTCTGATTTTCTAGATACATGTATTGTGTACTGGTCGAAATGAAGAAAATGAATTCCTGTGAATGTCCAACATATATGTCTGCACAGAGTTTTACCTCATGTGTCTGAAATATGAACCATAGCTTGAATATTCTTTGTACTTAAGAAAATACAGAGTGCTAGATCGGTGTCATACGTACTATTTGAAAAATTCATATCTGTACGTCCAACGTACGCCATAAACTGTACGTCTGACACAGACACACTTTGATGATTTACACAACTTACAGTAAAGATTTATACATGATGCTGGTGTATGTTATCAAGCTCAATCCTTCAAACAATCAAAACTGGTATCAGTTTTACTATAAACCCTCACACATCACAGAGTTTTGAACATGAATCTTTAAGTCTGAACAAGTCATTTTGTGCATGCGTGTACGTCCGACACCATGGTATTTTTAGCACATTATTCCAAAATGAAATGAGGTGGCACTATAATAACATGTGAGTTTATATTACAGTACTAATACATTTACACATCATGCACACTTAGAAATACAGATGCCCCCTTGACAATAAAAATGCAGGCCTTCAGAGTGTTCGAAATGTACGTCCGACAATCACATTGAACTGCCCAAATGATAATTCATGCAAATTAGGTGCCTATTTTACATATTAAGTGATATTTCAATAAGTGGCCCCAAATTGATCGGGGGTAGGGGGGGGGGGGGGGGCTCTTCACGGTTGCCCCTTTCTAAAAAAAAAAAAAAAAAAAAAAAAAATATCATTACATGATTTAATTCAATGTCGGGGCCAAATCTACATGAATTTCTTGTGAGATTTGCAACAAATCCGTAGATGTTGTGTACATGTAGATGTTCAGATGAAAAAGTGACCGAGAAGGGGGTAAAAGAGAAGGATGAGTAGACTGAGAGGGTAAAAGAGAAATATGGGCAGATGAAAAAGTGACTGAGAGAGAGTAAAAGAGAAGAATGGGTAGATGAAATACTGACTGAGTGAGGGTAAAGAGTAGGATAGGCAGATGAGAAAAAGTGACTGAGAGAGGGTAAAAAGAAGGATGGGCAGGTGAAAAAATAACAGGGTAAAAGTGAAGGATGGGCAGATGAAAAAGTGACTGAGAGGGTAAAAGAAGGATGTGCAGATGAAAAAGTGACAGAGAGGGTAAAAAGAAGGATGGGCAGATGAAAAAGTGACTGAGAGAGGGTAAAAGAGAAGGATGGGCAGGTAAAAAAGTGACTGAGAGGGTAAAAAGAAGGATGGGCAGGTGAAAAAATAACAGGGTAAAAGTGAAGGATGGGCAGGTGAAAAAATAACAGAGGGTAAAAAGAAGGATGTGCAGATGAAAAAGTGACAGAGAGGGTAAAAAGAAGGATGGGCAGATGAAAAAAATAACAGAGAGGGTAAAAAGAAGGATGGGCAGATGAAAAAGTGACTGAGAAAGGGTGAAAGAGAAGGATAGGCAGATGAAAAAGTGACTGAGAGAGGGTAAAAAGAAGGATGGGCAGGTGAAAAAATAACAGAGAGGGTAAAAGTGAAGGATGGGCAGATGAAAAAGTGACTGAGAGAGGGTAAAAGAGAAGGATGGGCAGGTAAAAAAGTGACAGAGAGGGTAAAAGAAGGATGTGCAGATGGAATAGTGACAGTGGGTAAAAGAGAAGGATAGGAAGATGAAAAAGTGACTGAGAGAGGGTGAAAGAGAAGGATAGGCAGATGAGAAAAAGTGACTGAGAGAGGGTGAAAGAGAAGGATAGGCAGATGAGAAAAAGTGACTGAGAGAGGGTAAAGAGAAGGATGGGCAGATGAGAAAAAGTGACTGAGAGAGGGTAAAGAGAAGGATGTGCAGATGAAAGAGTGACAGATGATAAAATTGAAGGATGGGCAGATGGAAGAGTGAGAGAGAGAGGGCGAAAGAGAAGGATGTGCAGATGAAAAAGTGACTGAGAGAGGGTAAAAGAGAAGGATGTGCAGATAGAAATAGTGGTCAATACGGTACATGTACAGTCAGTCTACTACATTTCCACGGCGGTCATTTTGAAATATAGCTGCCATTTATTTCAAGCATCATATCGCAAAGGTAGTCCATGTAGAAAATGTGCAGGCTGGTGACCCAAACACATTGATACCAAACAATCTTTTACAACAACCCATGTCAGGTAAACCTGTCTTTCACCCTTAGTAATATTTTTAAAGAAATAGATATACATCCCTTTGAACAAGGTTTGAATGCGCCACTTAATATTCATAACTGGCAGAAGATCACATACGACTATGTCTGGAAGTTAATTGGGTCGTGAGTCATTCGTGACATAGATATGTGATGGGAAGCCATGCGCAATCTTCGTGTATGGACGGGCCCATATAGGGTTATCACTTTATGTGCGGTTTTGTTGCTTAAACTAGGTAAAATTTTTACTTATGGACAAATTTGGACCTAAACATTTGTGTGTCTCAGATGATGGATTCAGAAAAAACAAAAAACAAAGTGCAAATCTCATTAAATATTCCAAAGATTTTATTACAAAAATAATCATTGGTAAAATGTCACAAAAATCTGCTTCCTAAAAATATGACATTATCATGGGTACTACATTTTAGCTTTATATTTAATCATTTATCAAATATGTGTCCACACAAAAAATAACACCGAGTAGAAGCAGAACTACTGTATCTGTATCATTTCCATTTTTACCCCAACACAGCTGGCACAATACTGACGTTATTGTTAGTGCTTAGTACGATTCCGATATTGTTCTTGTATAGGGTTGGCCACTACCGTGACGAAAGGACGTTCCTCTCACCTGCCATTGACTTCAAAGGTCATTGCATATAATAGGCTCTCTTTGTGATCGTCCGATTGACCCGGCCCTATACATAGCTCGACCTGATCCAGATCGAGTTACGACTGATTTCAATCGCTGCATGTCTACAGTTGCAACCAATCGCATTTGTTGTACATGTATAAGGGCTCAGGGCCCCGCCTTATTGAAGAGTTGCAATAGATCCAAATCAATTGCTAGCCCAACCGCTTTCTACATTGAATTACGATTGATGTTAGGCAGCTTTTTTTTTTCTTTATCAGACAGGGCCCAAAATATGATGTTGTTTCGCTCGGCGTTTGCAGTGTGTTTGCGGTACACCATAAAACTACTCAGGAATGACGAATTTGTAATAACATGAACCTGTGCGAACCACAGTGTTCTCTGCAACTCGCATGACATACCGCTTACAAGCAAAGTTCAATCTTCAGTTCGAGTATTCTTACATTTTAAACGGAAGTGTTTCTGTTTCGTTGTCTCTGAAAACGGGGTGTTGTTTTTGCTGAGATTCCATCGGTTGAAATCACGGCTAATCAAGCTAGCTGGCATCGAGAAGGCTTACAAGTTCTAAAGAATGAAGATACAATCTCGGTACGCATTGGTATGTACCGATTATCCTATTGTGTATATTTATTTGAATATATTTATAAGCATTTGTAGTAATTAACTCATTCACTTATTAACTCGATCAGTCATTTGAGGTGTTATATTAATTATATTAATTCATATGCATGAGAAATGGTTCTTTAAAGTATTTCCTTCCATTTACCGTGATTTACACCACTTTGTTTTGTATTCCCTCCTCTATCCCTGATCCTGCCCCTAATACCCCTATGATATAGTTATCTGTATTCAAGAGAGTTCATTAAAGTTATGAACTGTTTTATTGCATGGTTATCTTCAAGACTGACTGGTTTGATATGTAGGAGAAGATACATGCTTGTATGAGTTTATATTATATCCAGGCAGATTTACAAAGCATAATAAGGCCCAATGGTATTAGGATCACCGCAAGAATAAATGAGAAACTGTTAAGAGCTTCTCTTCATCATTAGTATAATCAATTTGATGGAGCCCCAAATCACCAGTCACTGGTATAATCTGACAGAGTTTGCCGAAAAATATAAAGAGCGTTGATTCCCCTTTTTCACGACCCAATTCGATTAGTCTTAGAAAGTGCTCTGACGTATACGTACAGACGTGCAAATATCGCAAACCAACCTTCATCAGAAGGTGTTTTATTAGGGTTAATTTAATTGCCCTCTCTTTAAGGTAGCACGTCCTTTTTGCAGACCTAAGTCTGTTTCCCGACTTTGTCATCATTTGAGAGAGAGAGAGAGAGAGGGAGAGAGAGAGAGAGAGGGGGGCTACATAAAACCTTTCCCTGAAATCGACAAAGCGTATTCTGTTTTGAGAAAATAATCTTCAATAATGGATCGAGCTTTCCTTTTCTCGTACCACGAAAATAGTCGTAATTTCAAATTGTGTCAACGGCAATTGGAATCAAACCTCAGTTAAAATTAGTTATATTTTCATTTATTCTATGGGGATTATAGTACCTTTGACCTTAAAATTCCACAGTTGGTATTAAAAGGGATGGGCCATCTTTAACGTATGATACATCACAGCTAGCGTTGGTGATAGGTGCGTACGACATGATCTCTCGTGCATTTTCAATGCAAGCTCACCGAACGCCACAAAAGATGCACACGGTTTCCTGATGCGCCTGGTCGCTGGGCCTGAACGCCGCCCACGTCAACACTAATATCAAGCTCCCTATTGTGGGAAAAAAAATATGTTGATTTAACCATTTCTAGTTGAATGGGGTGCAGCTTGTGAAGAAATAGGTGACAGGGGACCATTCATTATAACCTGCCAACCAACATCTGATTCGAAAAAGCTCGAATGGAATAATTGTTCGCAATCACAAACAATTTGTTTGTCGAGGTCCCGGGGTCGAGGTATTGTTAACTCGGCAGCAGCTTGTGAAGTTAGAACTATCAAGCAGGATAAATGTGCAATACACCGAAGTAAATTATATCTGTCACAATCGTGCCGTGTATCAGGCGGAAACACAATATTGTGGTACTGATACATTTTGCGTAAGTCAGCAAGAATGGCATTCTGAAAAAATATAACTATTGTGTAAATTGATTGATTGATTGATTGATTGATTTAGACAGTTTTATTTAAACAGGGTAGCCCTTTCAGTTAAAAAACTGCTCTACCAAGGGGCCCTGCACAATCAAATACAGTCAAACCTGTCTTAGTGGCCGGCCACGTACCTGTCTACAGCAGCCAACCTGTCTATAGTGGCCACTAAAATAATTCCCCGAGAGAGAGAGATCATGTGTTAAAGAACCTGCCTATAGCAGCCACCTGTCTATAAAAGGCCAAAATGTTTGTTTCATTTGGGTGGCCATTATAGACAGGTTTCACTGTATTACCAATTGAATTACGTATGTCTTAACACTAAGAAAATAAAAATATGATCGATTTTGAGAACAAAAATATCAATCTCTGTCATAGCTTGACTTACCTTTTCATGAAAAGTGAAAAACTATACTTGTTTGCGATCGAAACGTAGCCACCATGGTGTTAATTCATATACATGTACTACAACGTTGACTGTATCACTCAGCGGTGCGGTGCAAAAAACCGCGATGTGCGCTATTGTGTATTGCGGTCTCTAGGTAATAGGTTTTGGACGACCTGTCTAAAACCTCGAAATCTAACAATCAATATAATTCTGCTCACAGTCAATTTTCTGTTTTTTCAGAAGTTTATTAAAACCTTACCCATACAATTAAAATCTGACCTACATTTCATTTGACTCGGGCTTGTTTATAATTCATACAAAATGAATGAACCCATATCAAATTCCTACGCACCGAGGACAGGAAACAATAACAAATAAGTCTTCTGTCGAGAAATCTTTCAAGGATGTTGCATATAACTGAGGTTCTGGTTTAGTTAATTATCATCATTCAAATGAACCCGCCCATTACATTTATAATAAGATATACCATTTAACGTTGACAAACTCACGGTTGCCATGACTATTGTTTTCGCACTTGTTCATAAACTTTACTTGGTTTGTTTCCATCCGTTTCTCTGTCAAATCAGACGTTCTTGGGATTGCTGTCATGCATCGTACTAATTATCAAACTAGGACAGCTCGCAGGACTAGGTGAGTAAAAACTTGTTGAAGAATCTCTGTATTTCGATTGGCCGAAAGTGAACAGACGACGATATCATCAATATCCAACAATAGCCATCGATATCAATCAGGATACATTTCTCGGACTAGGTAGATTTTGAAATAGGTTATGTGATTCGGATACATTGATTCGTGCTGTTTAATGGACATATTGTACTATTTCCATTCCAAATATGTCAGTATTATGACTTTTATAGTGCATCAGAACTCTACTTATTGCAATATTTAAGGATCTTATTATGGTGAGAAACAGGTTCAAAAGGTCAGTTCCAGTGTTCGATCCACTTATGACATGTGCATTGTGTTTGTTAGCATTTTTGTTAAGTTCATAGGATTAGGGTCGGGACAGCATTGCACTTTAATTACATTTCCCATAATGAATTATGATTTTCATTATAACACACGTTTTACAAATTTAGATCAGGGCCCTCTTATGTAACACTTCCCATTGATTGTAACTTTGCATCCAATGGCAACATGGATTTGATTGGCTATGGTAGTTACCATTGATAGTACATTTACCATTAATGGTAGGTTTTAGGGCCCAGGTCTACTTCTTTTGTGGGTAACATTTCAAAATAATGATGATATGACATTTTCACAATTGTCTCGCCAAGTGTGAGATATAAAAGAGAATATTCATTGCAATGCATCCGGTAAGATTACCCATGCTTCAGTAAACTTTTCCGTTACTAATTTTTACATGGCAATTTTTGTTTTAAAGTTTACAGTTTCCTTTTCTATAAAACACTTGGTGCACATTTTGTTCATGGTTTGGAATAATTGTGCGCACGCGGCAACTTTGGCATGTTCCTCGTGCCACGTTCACACAATTCGTGCTGACCCTCTCCCTCTCAAGCATGTGCATCGTTTATATACTGACATTCTTCGACTGTAATCTCTCTCTCAGTGTGGTTTCTCCTAAGACGCAATGTTAACGACACATAGCGCATTAAGTAGACGAGATATTACAATCGTTGCTGAAACTATGACTATATGGCCTTCCTCACATCAAACTAAACTTTTCAAAGGTTGAATTGAATGTACATTTGTTCTAATGAAACCCAAGTTACTGTGTTAGAAACCATGTACAGTACCCCGTATATAAAACAGTTCGCGCTTGATGATATGTTGACATGCTTAAGCAAATGTCAATATTGTTGGAGCCTGTTAAATTTAAGTAATTAGTATAATGAAAACAATACAAGAATTAAATCAATTAATCTCAAGATTATATGGATAATGTAAGCTTCTCTTTTGGTTCAAACTCCCTATTAAACAAGTCTCATATCATTTTTTAAAGACATGCACACAATCAGAAAACATTCGGAAAGTCAATACACACTTTTATATTGAGCTGTTCATCTTTCAGGCTCCTAATAGTTTCAGATGCTATTTCAACTTTTAACTTGCACAAAGTAAAGGCCACCGCAGACGAAATGATCCGATCCGTCCTACGACTCGGGCTCAGACATTCCGCCTCTCGTGTGACTGGTGTATGATAGTTGTTATCGGTACAGCTAGTGTAGTTCATTAATAATGTTTATGTTAACTTTCTATGTCCTTGACAGGTGGAAGAACATACATCAATGGCTATCGTGTGCAGGCTGAAGCTAGACTGGAAGCCAGAAATAATGACAAAGTATTGGACACGGGGCAGCGGCGCGTGCGCCCATGGGTCATACTAGCATCAACGAACAGCGGTTTCCTGGATTTCACCCGAAACTGGTTAGAAAGTCTGAAGAGATCCGGGATTCGCGACCACGTGACTATCTTAGCCGAAGACGCCAACACACGAGATGCGCTGAATGAGATGACGGATATTAAACTAGACATTAAACTGACAGGTGATTTACCGAATAAGGTTCTGCAGTTCGGGTCAGAAGACTACCTGAAGCTGGTAAACAAGCGACCACGGTATATTCTTGACTACCTAAAGAAAGGCATAGACGTTCTCTTCAGCGACGTCGATACCGTCTGGTTACAGAATCCGCTTCCATACTTAGTCGGCGATTTCGACATTCATTTCCAGAATGATCGCTCTAGCGACATGAACCAGGACGTGATGTGCGCAGGGTTCGCCTACTACAGCGCCACCAACGCCACCGTCAAGTTTATCACAACGTGGTTGGATATGATCCGAAGGGAGCCGAATATTTCTGATCAGAATGTGTTGAAGAATGTTTGGCGGCGAAAAGACATGAAGACGGTACGAATCAACGTGCTAGACCAGAAACTGTTTCCGAACGGGCGCAACTACTTTAACGGGAGGTGGAGAGAGAAAACAGGCAATGTCAGACCGGTTGTGGTTCACAATAACTGGATAAAGGAATACGATGTTAAGATTCAAAGATTTAGAAACCTCGGCATGTGGTATTTGAATTAACTAAGGTGATCATGTATTCTTGCCTTCTCATAGATTTTCTTTGTTATAATTACTTCATCATACCATCTGGTAAATGTGTTTTAGTGGTATTCATCAACGCTTATTCATGATCCCTTCTTTCTTAGAGTGGTGCATGGGGAGGGGACTTAAGTGGAGGCAGTAAAGAGATATATTTATAGTTGCTCACTCGATTTGTTCTACAAAGTAAAAAAAAAAGTTCCATCTTATCAACTTTGTCTTGTTTAAAGCATGAACATTAATCATGAGTTCATGATATGCCGTGGACTTGTTGGGAGAGTATCCTCCCCGAAGTTAGTGTTGTAATAGCTTCGAGAATCATCTCAGTGCTAACTATCGGATTTAGAACTCGGGTTAGAGTTGTCATCGCCTATCGAGAAACGCACCCTTGGGGGACTTTGAACTCCCGAGCGCTAGCTGTGCTCAACACTGGGCGGGACGGACTGTATGCATGGTGTGATGGCCCGAGGAAAAAATTGTACATACGTCACCAAGAGCACGTATCTCGACACGATGACAACTCTAAGCTGCGTTCTAAATCCGATAGTTAGCACTGAGGTGATTCTCGAAGATATTACAACTCTTTAACCTCAGTTTTAAATGCTGGAACTGCTCGGACACTGTCGCATCTATTGTTCTCAATCGGACGATCCTTGAGAACAATAGCGACTTATGGAAAGCTGAGCTGCGTAATTAGGGCCATGAAAAGTGAATACGTTTGCATTTACTCGTACGTGCTACGATAACATTTCTGTTGCATTTGTCAAACTTCGTCAAGCATTAAATCAGCTGTGGCGGGAAAAGGGATTTGTATGCTCAACATCACTCTATCGGAGGTAAAATTCAAGAAAAATCTAAACAAATATTTGATAATGTTGCGAATCATTCGAGCATTCCGTAGATCAAAAAGCTAGTCGACGTGACATCATTTTAAAACGTTTTGATGTTCAACAATCACTAGTGTTCGCGTATTTCTCTTTAGATTATTAATTGTACGTTTGATTCAAATGTTTATATCTCCTTTGACATGCAATGCAAACATTTATTAACAGCTTTTTACAATATTCAAATATTTATTTTAAGCATGGCATGTTTGCCTAGACTAGCATCAACATGGCATCTTTCAACACGAATATGACAAAAATGGAAAGCAAGTGAGAAAATCTATAAATCCATTTAACAGAAGAAAAAGGGGTTAAATATCACAACAATCTTCATTGAAGGGATATGTACAATGCATCAAGCCATAGGATGATCGACGTTTTAAACAATACTGTACCCCATATTTAACAAAATTGTCAATATTTCAACGTGACATTTTATCAAATGGTACAAAGTTTCGCGAGAAAGGCTTCCAATTTGTCTGAAAATCCCGATCCGGTATTATCTTCGGAAACAGTTTACCATAATTAATACTAGCGTGAGTTCTAAATGAGATGTCACTGGCATTCTAATGCCGAAACAGGCCCCAATATATCAAACGTGACCATCCACTAACAACTGCCATCATAATGTCAACAATAATTCATGGTGCTTCTGGCAAAAAAGGACCTTCTGGATTAACATGTGTCATATGCTCTTTATCCTTAGAATTTTTTATTTGATTTGTGCAAGGAGGTTTATACACTAGTGTTAGAATGAAGAATTGACGAATTGAAGCAATGTTCAAAGAAGAATTTAAATTTTCCTATCTCATTTTGCTGTTTTTTCTTTCTTTTAATGTCCTCTCTCTATCTTACTATCTTCTTTGTTTCTTCCACTTTTCTTACTGCATATCTTAAACTTGAATTGTTTTGCTATAGTTCTCTAGTAGTTAGTATGTATGTTTTTTGATTGTGTTTATTTATAATTGCAGACAGTGTACATTAAATTCAACTACAATTTGAAATGATGGCTACAATAAAATACAAATACTCTATATATATTGAATTTAAGAAGCTGCTAAGTGCATTGATTGCATAATATAATATTGTACGAGGTTGGCCCTTTGATCAAGGGCCGGCCGCTAGCAAACAGTCAAGAAAAAAAAAATAGGAATAAATGTTAATGATTATGTATTTTGTATGCGCAGAAGATTTGAGAACCATTTCATGTACTTTGTACAGTAGTAGCATATTTGCGTTATCGCGCCTGTTTTTGTACCGTTTTTTCTTATTGCATATTGCTCTTCTTTTTCTTCTTGGTATAATTTTCTACCCGATTTTTGTTCATCGATTATCGATGATATCCTGATCTCTGTCCTCATCCAAACTTTCTGGAAATATTTGTCAGCATCTAAAATTGTGCATAAAACTTTTTCTTTTTTTTAAAATCTCTCAAAATCAAATATTCCATTGTAATATCAATGCACGCAACTGCTGAAGGTATATATTACTCTTCGTGTTGACTCCATTCCTTTCATCTCCCTGCTGTTATGGAGCAAGAAATCGCAAAACATAATCTGTATTCAAACAGTACACACTTAAATAGTACATCCCGAACTGTGTGATATTATCTTTGTCAAGATAAATTTCCACAATAAAAATGCATTGTCACTCAATCAAAATTTGTTTAAAGTTGAAAGGTTATTATTCAATACATGAATCTAATGTTTTCACGACAACGGCTTAATTACCAAAGCAAACTGCATGACTGACATGATCTTTTGAACACAGCATAAAAGAAATAAAAACATATTTGATTAATGCAAACACTGACATAACATTTGCGGTAATTGTAATATTTAATAAGTGATTGCCATGAAACGAATTATTCCCTAATTCAACACGTATACCGTAAATTGTTACGAAATTTGTATTATTGGAATGTAACATTAAAGTTATTGAAAAGTAAAACGGCATACTTTACATTAAGGAAGATTCATTCTTGATATGAAAGCTATTGTTTGATATGTGGATTTTTCAGAATGTGGGACCTGAACTTAAGGCATGTATCGTGCTATAATATCAGATCACAAAAGTATGAACTGTGTATCTGTCATGTCCTGTGATATACTTTCATCCTCTTTTCCATGTAAGTCAATCATAAAATCATACTTATCATTTCAATTTCAGCCATGACGAATACATTTTAACATTTAGAAATGACAACAACAGCACATAGGCCTATAAAGAGATCCAAGTGGTAGCTGGGGAAACGATTTGATTGCTAGATTACCTCATTGTAAATCGATTCGAACCAGTGACATGTTGTTAAAAATCAGTGAGCAGATTTGTTAACGCTATGTCAGTCGCTATGTTTAATGTCTCTCATTGTACATAATTATGCGTGTACTGTAATATCTGCGCATCGATCACGCTCCAAATTCAGAAGAATGAGGGACCACCTTCAGTTACCGTTAGCAATGTACATGAATTCATAACAATTATTACTTACAAAGCTATTAGAAAAAATATCACTTCCTGTATAATATTTCATTCTAGAAAGTAGAAAAAATGGAACGTTTCATGAAAAATCTTCAAAATTAACAAAACCACACAAGATATTTCTATTCTGGGCTGGTTTCCATTGTGAGGCTGCACTTTTTAGTGTGTACTGCCACCTATGCCCCAAAACTACATATTAGTAGCTTTCAAATGAGGTATAGTTCCTCCTTAACTAATTTATTTACATGAGTCTCTTTTTGAGATTTGCCGTTCACCTAGTTGTAGTAGTGGTAGTAGCAGTAGTAGTAGTAATAGAAGAAGTAGTACATGCATGGTATTTATTCAAATCAAATTCACAATGGCAGTCCGAATACTAAATTGCTGTGGCATATAATGACATACATTTAATAAAAACAGACATATATTTGTAAGGAAATGTAACACGATAGTGTTTACATATATATCACACAGATATACATAGCAATAGTACCAAAACGTGAAAACGTGAATGGCGTGAAAACGTGTTCCACGCGTGGATGACGTACAATTTTCGCTGAATGCTGAATGAATGTCATTGGACTTCATTGTGGACGCGTAAAGAGAACCTGACATTCTACCCGAAATTGTATATCATAGAAAATCGATATTAAGGTAAAGAAACACTAGTAAGCTTCAATAATCATTGCAAATCTGAAAACACATACCATCATGACCATTGCAATGGTTTCGCCAGCTCGTCGTATTTATGCTAAAGGCCTGTAGGACTGCTAAAAAACCCACTCATATACTCGATAAAAAAATACACTAAACATATTCAAAACTATATATTATTGATTGATTATAGACGATATTATGTTCAGTTCAGCCACCCATTATATTTCAATGTATGTTTATCAAGATTGCAATAATATTCCTTGCATTACACTTGCATAATATTACCTTTGCATTGGTATCTTGTTTGAATGAAAAAGCGTGGGAAACAATTTGGGCCCCACCCTTGATCTCACACATAAACAAGCATGCAGTATCAAATTTTTGTGGTATTGTGGTATTTGGCCTTGTGTTTGTTTATTTATTCTAGATTTATTGACATTTGCTGGGTAGTCTCGTTCAGAGCTCACAGGTCTGCTTAACAAGAGAGCCCTGTAGCTAAAGAAACATATTTGGCAGTAAATACATGTACGTAATTTATCATATCTAATACAAGTTAGCATAATTTAAAAACATGACAATTTAGACACAAACACATTCGGCCAACAGAACAAGATAATCTAGTGTAGTAATTAAATTTGTCGTCTAAATGTTGATAATAAGGGGGAAAGTTGGTAACAATAATCGGTAGTTTATTAAATAAAAAACATGTTATGAATGCGAATGAACGTTTGTTTCAAAATTTGTATCTGGCTGTGGAATATGAAGTGGACTATAGAGCACCGAAGTGGTGTCGTCATATGAGCATGTTGTCAAGACAATTGGCTCTAAACAAACTCGCTCCAGTGAGAGGTTTAGCGGTCCGATATTGTCTATCGGGCTAGTGTTGGGCATTTCCAATTACAGTCCCCGTTGTGATCAACGCTGCTTGCTCTACCCGCATTGTTTAGAACCAGTTGTCTTGACAATAATGCTCAAATGACGTCACACTTCGGTACTATAGGTGTATCTAGTTATAGAGATAGTACACCTGAAGTTAAGTTGGTTCACAACAAAAGGAGAGCAACTCGCACGTGACGTCACAAAATAAAAAAAACTTAAAGCAACGCAACTTTCTTATCCTCTCACTGATTTTCACCAAACCTTCACTTATGTGTTCCTTTCATGTTTCCGCCTTTATCAAAACCAACTTAATTTCAGGGTGAACTATCACTTTATAGTGATATAGTGCAGCGTTCAACAAGTAGGTGTAAGTACGAAGGGGCTAAACTATTCAAGATTTTGAACACTGCATGATACGGGTACTTTGATATCTCTTCTAAAGAGTGAGTCAAAAAAGTCCCATCTTTTTAAAGTTGTCTTGTCCGATGTATGAACATTAAATCATGGGTTCATGATGATTATATCGTGGTAGAGTATAATCCTCACAGCATATTTCGGTATCATTTTCATTTGGATCTTTGCATGCATGACTGAATAATGGACAATCCGCCGAAGGCTGCAAAATCCCACTTGCGCCAAGTGGCTGGGTAAAGATCAAAATTTAATTGTGAAATAAGTTATGAATTATGTGCAAACATGAAAACACACACACACACACACGCACACACGCACGCACACAAATACACCCACACTCATTTACACATGCACACACATACACACGGAGTAAAAATTGTTCCGTAATGCAGTGTTAACATTCCCCTTTTCTGAACAAGCGTTGATTTTTTACCAAGATCGCTAAATGTTTAAGAGGCATTTCAATTATCCGACAACCTGTCAAATATAACATATCAACTACCACCTCCATCATCACCGTCATCATTATTACTATCTTCGTCGTCATCTTGACCATAATCATTATCAAGTGCACCTCAATCTAATTAGCTTTCTTAAAACGCACAAAAACGTACAAAAAGTACAACGCAATAAAAAATGTTTCTCGTTGCTTTTGTCTTCCATCGGTTAACAATGCCAATTTACAACGGATATCCGTGCTCTTATTGTACTGTGTACAAATGTTTAAACAAATGTTTTAAATGTTGAGCCCTGTTTCAGTAGCACACGTATTGGAATTATGGTTCGTTTTTATTTTGTGTGCGTGTGTCTTTCAATGTGTACATAGGTTGTAACTTATGTAAAAAAAATTGTTTTGTTCTTTACCCAGCCAATATGCGCAAGTGGGATTTTGCAGTCTTCCGTAGATTGTCCGTTGTTCAGTCATACATGTAAACATCCAAGTGAAAACGGCACCAAAATTTGCTTTAACAAATTAGTTTCAAAATAGTTTCCCCACACTGTCGCACAATAATCAATGTGAGGAAATATTAACGAAATATACAGTTGAACAAGAAGGTCCTTTGTCGATAACTTGCAACTTCTTCTTACACATGGTAATTTGACATATTTTGCACAAAGTGATCGAACATGTGCATGCGTAAAAGATCAATTTCCAAAACAGGCCATCGACTTTTCCTCGTCCAGAATTACTAATACGAGTTTGCTTATCACATCGAAAGTACTAATGATTGGATTCCGGTGCCCTACCCCCTTAAAGGGATAGTTCACCCTGAAATTAAGTTGGTATCAATAAAAGCAGAAACATGAAAGGAAGGTTTGATGAAAATCCATTGGAGGGTAAGAACCTTTTAATGTTTTGATTATGTGACGTCACGTGCGAGGTGCTCTCCCATTATGTTGTGTACACACTTTCTTAAAAATGTTCAGAATCTCAAAAGGTTATGCATCATTTTACTTGTGAATTCGATACATCATTAGAAACACGTTTTCACACACATACCTCTACGGAAAAAAAACCTTCATCAAAACAGAAAAAGGGCAATTTAAGAAATCATACAGCACACACTATGGGAGAGCATCTCGCACGTGACGTCACAAAATCGAAATTTCAAAAGATCGGCCCTTAACTTACTTATCCTTTGACGGATTTTCGTCAAACCTTCACTAACATGTTTCTTTCATACTTCTGCTTTTTATGAAACCAACCTAACTTTAGGGTGAACTCTCCCTTTAAGTAGTAACTTCCGCAATTTCCAAACGGATTGGTTCTTCAAACAGTGAATAAGTGAAAATTGTGTATTGCCGAGTAGCAGCAACGTCGAAGTCTGCTAAGCGAACAATGCCCTTTGGGTCATTCTTCTTCGTCCAGTACGGTGCCCCACCAAAGACGTTCACGTCGGTCAGTTCTTCATTGCCAGGGTCATTCAGGAAATCCGTCAAGTCTGTGTCCGTCCAGCTGCTTGATCCCTCCATGTTTGCCTGGGTCAGGAAAAGGGTCTTCTTTTTGCTTGGATCGCAGAAAAACACCCGCCGTGGAGTACCTTGGGAGTCAAATGGATGTGGTAGGTTGTTGACTCAACGGGTATTTCGCTGATGAACACTCGCGCGTTGAAACACGGGGGGGGGGGGGGGGGGCGGTACATAAAATGACTTAAAAGTGATTACAAACACTCTCGTAAATGTTTACTAAACATTGCTTTTCCCAGGTGCTGTAAATTATACTCCCTATTGCTTGATTTCTACCAAGCGATGTGAAATTGTGGCGGTGTCTACGTCACTCATTCGCCGTTCGTCTATTAGGATGTCCATATATAAGGCCCCAAAATGTGCAAAGTGTGATTATGGGCTACGTGGTCATCATGAGGGCGCTTTAATCCCATATACATGTACTGCCTTATTGAAATGGTGTATGACTAGTGCAAAAAATCCTTAATACTTACTATAATTTGACTAAAGTTGTGTGTGTGCGTGTGTGTGTGTGTGTGTGTGTGTGCGTGTGTCCGCCTGTTTATTTGAAATCGTTTTTCTCCGTGAAATTCCGCTCTGTCGTTACTATAATTTGGCTAAGTTGAGTTAAGTTGAGTGGGTGCGTGTCCGTTGATCTGTTTATTTGAAATCGTGATTTTTCACTAAATGGAGATGTAATTATATCCATGTTCAACCATGGTTAAATATGACTCCCAGATTTCCTGAGGGGGGGGGGGTATTTTTTTTATTTTTATTTATCGTCGCAATACTGAAACTGTTTTTAATTTGCAATTCGATCTTTGCTACACATCTTCTGAAAGCCAGGTTTGAGGGGTCATATATCTTTAGTTGCTTCATGACCGTGCAGTGGTATCAAAAACAGCTTTTCTCTTTATCTTAACAATGACGTATCGTTTGTAATGATTACGCAATTATCATGGAATACTCAGACCTTTTGAATGTGCAGTCAATCCAAAAATGAACTGTGCAAAATTCTGCGTGTTTTTTTTCCCGTTTTTTTTTAAAACATCAGTAAAATGAGTGTGAACACTGTTGATGCGACGATGCGTGAACGTTCATTGTCACGTTGATAATATTCAAAACACATTGCATCTCCTAAAGAAATGGAGCCTTCGGTGTTGAAAACAATGCATTTGGCATCATTTCATTTGTGACTTTGCTTTATATTCGGGAATATTGCATGATTACATAATCGTAGCAAATGACACACCAATTTGACGAGGAGTAAGTGATACCCCAGTCACGCATGAAGATAGCAACATGCAACATATTACCCCTCAAACTTGACTTGCAGAACATTATGAGGGTGTTACATGCAGGGTGGTATGGGAGGGATATCAAGAGTTTCAATAGGTACTGTGTCTTGTTCATCAAAGTTCAAGTTCAAGTTCAAGTTTATTTGTCTTTCTTCAGATACAATTTTACAGATTAACAACGAGTGACAGTGTAAATGAAGGAACAGTAATATGAAACAAGTTTAAATGTTGCACCAGAGAGAAGATGTGTTCTCATACCAAAAGGAGTCACTGACTTGACGGGCTTTTGTTTTGTGTATCGCCAGAAAGGTTCATTGTAAGAGAGTGGTTTGGAATTGGTCCAATACTACTTCGATATTTTTCAGATACTATTTTTCTTCTGAGGTCTAGTGACAGTTGTCCCGTTTCTGTTTGGAGGGACGTTGGAGGCTTTTGCCAGCTATAACTGGAGACTTTATAAGCTTGTCATCATTATCACCTAGTTTTGTGGAGGCGAGGTCCCCAAGGTTACACATTTTTAAAGTAGGATCAGTTCAGGATCCTTTTCACAGATAACTGTATGTGCTATAATATTGTGGAGTTGTGTTGACGAAGAGGTCCAAATGACGAAGAGCAGTGACATATATTAATAGAGTTGATATCATCATGCTAACTTATTAAATATATCGATGTACCATTTTGACATCTGCTTAAGGAAGCAGTGGATTTACACCGGAAAGGAGTTGAAGAAACTTCTGATATTCTGAAAAGCGTACGAGACCCATTTAAACATATATGACTTTCATGTAAACTGTTTCGAAAATTATGAGACGTAAGTCCTTGTTCAAATAAAGGAAGAAGTTGTGTATGCAAGTGGCGCTCGTGAAAGATTTGTTAAAATGTTGATTACGACTATGCTATGTGACATCGACCCCCTCGTAAAGCTGGAGTTGCCTGTATCTGGATCGTGTATCCATGGGAATATGTGTATAGGGTAGTATTTTTGAAAAGTAGTATTATTATCACTTTTTGGGGGGGGTGGGGGTGGGGGGTGGGGGGGGGTGGGGGGGGGGGTGAGGGTGGAATGGGTTAACGCGTACTTACTTGTTATGTCTATGCTCAGTCCTTCGATTTCACTGAAGTCGTTGTTCGTATAGATGGTCTCATAGGAAGTATCGCTGCTGTCCGACCCAAGTAACTTGCGGTCTATCCCATAGTTTCTGGTCCAGTACAGGTATCTAGAGAGAATGAAATACATGTACACTCATAAATGCACTCATACCTTTTCTATTATATCACTTTTATCAATAATACATTACCACATGTTTGTATTATTGCGATGATTATACTTACACTTTTCAATTTGTATTTATTAGTGCTATTGACCTGGCCTTCCTTATTTTGCAGGGATAACTTCTTTGCTAATAGTTCAAAGGACAATAGGACCATAAGTGATTAGAAAAGTTGTATTGAAATGTATATACACGTTGAAATGCATTATGGTACCTAGTCATGGAATGTAGGGTTTATTTGTCTGCTTCATTGTGAGGTATTACTGCATTGGTCCAGTAGGCAACCTCCACAAATTGACACAATTATTGCTCTAGAATGTATGTGTTCACAATATGTTAATTTGTATCGTGGAATGTTCATTCTGTTTTATGACAATCTCATGTACTCTTTTTCCCCATTTCAAAATCTAAATAATGATCAGTTTGGTTTTGAAAATGCCTGCGTCCCGAATGAGTTAAATGTCATCGCCCCTGTAAGGCAGCCCCCATAGAACGTCGACCTGGCTTAATCATGCTGTGCATACCCTTCTGCCTTGTCAATGGCGAGTGCTCGTGGTTTGCTATTCCCAACAGAGGCGAATAAACTCTCTGATTCAGTGTCGAGGTCAATCACAGTTATCTGGCCGTCTTGGATATACGCGCAGTAAAGATTTCGTGCCGTCTCGTCTATCGCGATACTTTTGGGCTCTGTAAGAGATATAAACATGATCGAACTGATTACTCTTCAAGGGTAACATCACGAATTATGAACACATGGAAAACATGATGTAGCAATAGTGTTTACTTTTTGAAGGTCCGTCGCAATAAGCAGTTTCTAACCAAAACTGTATGTATAACCTTAAATGGCGTTGATTTATAAATCATCGATACATATAAGTATGAACATATATCATTGTTTTATTCATATATTTTCTCGTTATTAAGTATAACTTTCGAGTCACTCTAACACCTCCCCGAACATCAGAACATACTACGTGTATTTTTTTATGATTGGGGAGGTGTTAATTCTCTTAACGTATATCCAACACCAAGCCACAAAGAGGCTGTGCACGCACGTGACGAAGGTAATGATTTAATGCGCCGTGGAGGTTAAACAAAGGGACTATTTTCAGGCATCGCTTCATACCATTATGATCTAGGTTGAAGGAATCTTCCCCTTGGCCGTTGACGTCAGAGCTGAATATCTTTCTGTTGGACTTATTTATCCAGTAGACCCTCTGCTCTACGCTGTCGAACGTTATATCCCACAGTTCATGCTCAGAGTCCTTGAGAACTGAGATCTCTTGAGTCAGTAGGTCAGCCACATAGATGTCCTTGGCGTTTTTATCGATTACGAAGACCTTAAGGCTAACTGATATCAGAAGCATAACAAATAAAACGAGCGAGTAATAATCACGAGCAATACCCCATCGTTCCCCTCTGTCATGATTTATCAGAATTATATCGACAACGGAGCACTATTTGAATTTGTGTATCAAGTGTTTCATGCGAAGTAGGGTTTTTGCCAATACCTGCACTGTATATAACATTCACAATAGCAACCTCAAAAAGTTTAAATTCTTAGATTTTCTCTCTCGATAGCACAATTACAAAATTTGATGGAAAGTGGCACGTTTCACTGACGTCCTCAAAGTGGAAGAAAATGTAGGTTTTAAATTGGCGATTGATCCTCATATTTCTTGACCAAAAATATGGTTCATGTGATAGATATATAACTTTTCACTAGCTTCTGTTGTTTGACCGAAAACAATTTTGGCATGGCATCAGCGTACTTATTGCTTATCTAAAGGGAGAGTCCACCGTGAAGATTTTTGGTTTTAATCAAAGCAGGAAAATGAAAGCAACACAATAGTGAAAGTTTGACGAGAATTCGTCAAGGATAAGAAAGTTATGAGTTTTGACATTTTTAATATTGTGTTCTCACTTGCGACCAACTTAACTTTAGGGTACTTGGACTTTCCCTTGAAAGACTAGGTAGCCTTTTTCCAAGTTAAAAACCACCGAAAACGGAAGAAAATACTGTAGAACTTCCGTCACAATATTAGAACTGGAGACCGAGCTTAAGCTGATTTATAGCGATCACAAGATTTCGATTGCAGACTCTACCAGTACCAGTGCCTGTAACCTTCAGAGCAGAGATCGCTGTCCGCACCAACAGTACATGCGTTGATGCGAGCAATGTCTGCTGAACGACTCATCGTGCACTGGCAGAGGGAATACATATATTGCGGTCGCTATAAAACAAGGTGTTTAAAATGGAAACAAGTGTGGTCCTGTATTTCGCCTTTCCTGAAAAGGTTAGCAAAGCTGTAATTGTGAGATATCATACACGATATCGTAAGGGTATCTTGTTGATCCATGCCGAGAATCATGACTTTTTTTTAAAGAGCTACCATTACTATTACTGTACCCCCACATGGTTGGGATAAGTGGGACGAATTCCATACAATACCATTAAATGCTCAACTGTCCCTATGACCCTGACTAATTCTATTCGCATGCGCTGAAGATTTCATGGGATATCAATACCTGTCGCACTGTTCGTTGGAGGTGGTTTGGTTGTAGGCTGTTCGGTTGTTGTAGGTGGTTCTGTTGTTCTAGGCTGTTCGGTTGTTGTAGGTGGTTCTGTTGTTGTAGGCGTTTCTGTTGTTGTAGGTGGTTCTGTTGTTGTAGGCGTTTCTGTTGATGTAGGCGGTTCGGTTGTTGTAGGTGGTTTGGTTGTAGGCTGTTCAGTTGTTGTAAGTGGTTCGGTTGTAGGCGGCTCGGTTGTTGTAGACAATTCGGTTGTTCTAGGCGGATTGGTTGTAGGTGGTTCAGTTGCTGTTGTAGGCGATTCGGTTGTTGTAAGTGGTTCTGTTGTTGTAGGCGTTTCTGTTGCTGTAGGCGGTTCGGTTGTTGTAGGTGGTTTGGTTGTAGGCTGTTCATTTGTTGTAATTGGTTCGGTTGTAGGCGGCTCGGTTGTTGTAGACAATTCGGTTGTTCTAGGCGGATTGGTTGTAGTTGCTGTTGTAGGCGATTCGGTTGTCGTGGGCGGCTCCGTTTGACCAGGCAATTTGGTTGTTGCAAGCGTCTCGGTTGTCTGTCCCTTAGTCTCTGTTTTAAGCCGGAGAGATCAAACGACCGTAACGATCACTTGGTTACGAAAAAAAGTCAGACGAAGTGTTGCAGCGGCGCACGAAACGTCGTTCTTTTCGATTCCGTTTACCTTACATTGCGAGACAAACGATTATCAGTAGCCATTTATCCGCAATGAGTAACATATTTAACATTAAAAGGTCAGATTGTTGGTCAGAATACGGGTCTTACTCCCCCAAAGCCCTATATTACTAATAAGTTGTATTTGACCATGACTTCTGTTATCAACTCTTTCTACGCTATTGAGGCATTTTTGCACAAATTCTACCCACAAAACCCGCAGTATTTTGTCCGGCACGCCAAGGGAAATAGCGAAAGCAATCTTCTTTTCCCTTCCTCTACCCTATTTTACGCTAGTTGCGATGAAAAGGACTTTTTATTTTATTTTCTGGAGATGATATGCATTCATTTATATGACTTCATCCGATATTTTTCCTTCAGTGCATGTATTTTGTTTCTCACGTCTTTTAACTCATTTTTCTTTCTCGTTTCATTTATATATCTCCAGAGCTCATTGTGCTTCAGCCAAAGTTGACCGCATTGCCTGTTCTTTTAGGTCCCTCAAACGTGACACATTTAATTTCTTCTCACTGTTCTTCACATCTTAACATTTCGATAATTTAAAAAAAAAGGAAAAGATATCTAGAATCCTGTGTTATAATGAATTTTGTAACAAAGTGTAGCCTCTACTTGTTCCCTTTTCGGTCTAATTCGACTATTCCAAACTGAGTTGCGTCGATTCAGGCCATGCTCCTTTTAAATTGAATTAATCTGCACAAAACTCTGAAAGTTAGTACACACGATGCATAAAAATATTAGGAATTGACAGGGATTTAAATTTGGATTTGGATTTATCAATTTTGCTTCTAAATACAACGTAATTAATAAAAATACCTTGAGAATGTTAGAAAGCTCTTGAAATATAACTCTAATGTTATTTCGTTCGTCTCGAAAGGAGACTTATTGAGATTCCGCCTCGTATACATGCGCACTCATTATCGCCTCTTACGCTGCCTAACATGCACGTTGAAATACTAGTACCTGTTGCTCTCTTCAGAAAATCGTCTTGTTTCTTCGGAAATAGGTCGCATCTTTTCATTAGCGACTTAAATTTGCATACTCTTTTTTAAGAGTTGCAGAAGACAAAGTAGCAATTTCTCGTTATTTGGACTCGTATTTTTATGATTTCTATCATGAAACCGAGTATACCTTCGTAAATTATTCCACTTATGTACAGTATTGTTAAATTTGTGAATGTGTGAAATATATGAACCAACAAATCAGTTCAATTCAAATTAAAATGTGTAGCGTTATATCGTTTCATCGCACTTACCAATGTCGCAGTTGGTGCCGTGAAATCCCTGCGAACAATAGCACATGTAGCTCTCCATGGTCTCCTCACAGTATCCATGTTTGCAGGGATTGCTAATACAATCTGCAGTGGATGAAGAATGGCGCATCGACATGACTTAATCCTTAAAGTGACAGTCCTTGAAAACCACATTATCTTACTACAAAATGCCAAAAGTGGCAATGAGACTTAAAGGGATAGTTCACCCTGAAATCATTTTTGTTTCAATAAAAGCAGACACATTATAAGAGGAGGTTTGACGAAAATCCGTCAGAGGAGTAGAAAGATTTTATGACGTCACGTGCGAGGTCCTCTCCCATTGTACAAAATTATTCCATAAATTGCTCTTTGTCTGTTTTTTGACAACGGAATGATTTTTCCCGTACAGGTATGTGTGTAAAAACGTATTTCTAAAGATGTATCAAAGGTACAGGTAGAATTATGCAAATCCTTTTGAGAAAATTGACATTTTGAGAAAAAATTGTACTAACACAACATATGGGCGAGCACCTCGCACGTGACGTAACAAAATAACAATTTTGAATGATCATGACTTTCTTATCCTTTGACGGATTTTCGTCAAACCTTCACTAATATGTCTCTTTTATATTTCTGATTTTATTGAAACCAACTTTTCTGCAGGGTGAACTGTCCCTTTAACTGTGGCGTACCCTGGCCTCTTGCAGGGATGCGCCTGAAGATATTCAACTCATCTGGTAACTAATAAGCATGCATGATAACGCTGGAAATACCTACCGTGTATTAAACTGTTCCTTGATTTAAATCAAAAGACATTATTATGCATTGCTTTTCATGATCTCCATTGTGTTGATAGACGCCAGAAAAACATCACTCGGGGGTTCAAAATAGAAAAAAAAAAATCGCCTCGCCGCTACGCCGCTCGTGGACGATGCTCCGCGTGGTAGATGCAACATGTTTTTAAAAGGAAAGCATCAGAAAATAGAAGGCATTTCTTTGTACGCTCACCAGGGAATTGGCAAAGCCGTTTCCCAGAAGGAATACCAAGCCTGCTCACTCTCTCCGTACAGCTGGCAACCTGGGCCGCATCCTTCGGGGAGAGCTTGGGGATCGTCTGGACCAGCTTCCCGTTGGAATGCAGCTTAAGGCCGCATTCTTGGAACATGGGCAGGGTGTATGGCAGACCCAGCCCATCTCCACAGCACGTCGCCGGAGTCTCTGCCGAGGTGGCTGTCACCAAACCACTCACTGGTGGTAAAGAAGTGATGCAAGGAGTGACTGAGGCTTCCATAATGCAGAACTCCAATACCCACCGCAGATGACACGATTTTGCCACGATTCTGCAGTCGTAAAGGCCTATATACGACTTGATAATGTGACGTCACCCTCTTGTACGGATCCAACTATCGGGTCCTACGATTCATCCAATCGCAACTGGTCGGATCGTGTCATCTGCGGTAGTCTTAAGACCCGTATACAAACCATCTCTCGACACTGGTTCACCTTCAATGAAACTCCTTTTGTTGCAATATTTCATTTGAATATTACCAAACATATATGGACATCGTTAGAAAATCATTTATGTGTTGAATTTGTAAATATGCACTAACATTCCTTGAGGAACGAAAAATTTCAAATTAAAAAAATTCAACTTAAGAGATGTGTGTGTCAACAGCTGCTGCTCTATGGAATTTATGTATATCACTAATTCAACAATGCATCGATGGCGCATGAAGAGTGGATGTACTAACTATAAGATGCACATTTTGATTTTTCTATAAATGTACTAAATTGTTTAATTTACAATATCATAATGCACTATTTCCTCATATTCTCATGTAATTTCGATGTAAAGCGAACTGATAATAATTGTGTGTGTCCTTTCATAGACGAAGACATTTAATAACCTGTCATATCTTGGATAATTACCTGCCATTAGAATTATCCCAATATCCATCAAACTGAGAACTATTTCTGCTCGGGGATTCTGTTAGAATAAAAAAAACAATAGCATATATATGTCACGATTATGTTAAGGAGGTGTAGCTGCCGAATAGTTGATAATAGTCGAATTTGTTGATAATGAGTGAAATCAATATTGTTTGTAATCATACTAATACACAGTGCACGTGTATATAGCGTAAAAGTAAGGTTCATGAAAAATGCACACCCAATTCTGCATTCTTGCAAGAAAGATTGCTGCTTTAAAACAGGGAATTATTTTGGTTAATTCAAGTTCGTCAATTATCGATCATGAAGAAAAATATTCATTCAGTAGTACATTTTCAATTTAGATTTAGTAATTTAGTAATTCATGTAGCATGATATGTTTAGCAATAATTTATTGTTTTGATATGTTCGCATATTAATTATTGCACTATATTATTTGGTTTCACTTGAACCACACAAAACACAAACACGACATATGACACACGTACAATACACACTTGTCCAATGTAGCACTGGAACAAATCGTCCATTGTAGTGAACGGAGCGTTGCCTATAAATGCATTTTGGACTGATCTGCGTTGTATCTCGTATGTAACGGAGCGAATTGTAGTGTGCGTTTAGCATTGAAATTGAACCCTCCAACCTAAAGGCGACGGGAGGCAAAACCTTTAATTCCTTTTAACAACATCATCGCAATAAATGTTTGAATGACACTACGATAAATCACCCAGTCTTTATTCAATGGTACTTTCAATGTCTTCACCCCACATCTGCTGCATTAGTCAATAGTGGCGAAGGTGGCGAGTGTGTAATGAAAAAACGTGAAATACCCTTTTAATGTGCAAACATTTGTGGCTGCATATCCATGTCCATTGATAGTTTAAAAAAACCATGGTTTTAAGTACCGAAAATGTAACAACTCAATAAGGTTTAATTCAATTATTTTTCTCCTCTCTCTCTCTCTCTCTCTCTCACTCTCTCTCTCTCTATATATATATAGTTTGTAGGGGGTATCTCATGGATCATTGTTTAACGGATTGAAGGACGTAGCAATGATACCCCACTCGCCACCTCAGATAAAGACTCGATTGTTCAAATAGTGATACACTATATATACTCGAATGACGAATTTGAAATATTTCAATATTAACGGGGTATCAATATCTAGGAGAATTCAGATAATTGTAGCACATACTTGAAAATAGCATAATGGTGAGGCGTATAATGAAAAGGATAAGACTCGATGCACCGTAATTGTATTTATAATACTTTGCTATCGTTTAATATTTGAAAAGATATACACCATTCACAAAATTACAACCATACACTATTGAAACTACCTTCAAAGGTGAAAACATATGTACCATAAAGACATGCTGGTCAAAATGTAGATCGCCTTGCAAAACGGTTTTACGTTAACGTAGTAAAAGATCGACAGTGAAAATCTCAGTAAATATTCACAGGATCATTACAAGAATGGTAATTGATGACATGTACGTCACGAAACCTGCTTTTAAAAAAATGACATCAATTGACGTTAAAGTAATTGGTGTTCCTTATAGCGCCCCTAATAGCATTCGAAATAAACTTCAGTTTGAAATCAATCACGACTATTGATCATGTCATTAGTGTTCTCTTTACTGTGCCCCTTACGATTATCTTGGAAATATGGTTCTGTTTGAAAACAAACACCACACAGACATGTAACAAAAAAACAACAATTATTTCATCAGGAGTCTATTTAGTTGTCCTTGTAGGCTATGTCTACCTCCGCTGCCTCATTTACAAAATTGGCCCACTTCGACTTTTTACTCGGTGCAAGTAGTGTAGTCCTTCTAGAGGGAGGTTGTTATTGTTATCTATTATATCATTGTATCACATAATATAATTTCACTATATAACCAGTTTCCTTGACATTCTTTTGAGAATTAAAATATATAAGAATGGTGGAATTTACATCCTTTATTGGGATATAGTCACATTAATTGAACAAATTAATGTAAATTTGTGTACATCTCTCAGTCATATGTTTGAAACAAGCCTTCAAGATTTTTTTTTTATTCAAGGGTGACATGAGGAAAACGACGTAATAGGAAGTTCTTTTTTTTTCTTTTTTTTAACATTTGTACAGTATAACCAATGATTTGAAATCCTTTTGAGTTAGAGTCAATACGTTTTGAGTAATTCAGTTTCTAAAGTTTGAAATACGTATAACAATATAATGTAAAGAGATGTTGGGTGGAAAAGACCAAATATCATTACTATAAAACGTACTAGATTAAGAATGAAGAACCCATGAGAAGAAGAAACTATATGAATTTAACTGCTGTACAATTTAAATTCATTGCAACGTATCCAAATGATCAACAGGATATTGCATGTGTACGGCATACAGGAAAGACTCTGGAAATCAAAACGAGAGATGAAAAGCGCTTACTGGTAACCCACAAGATGTATGATTATATTCGAAAGAAGTGAATATATTCAAAGAAGGAATGTCAGAGAGCCACATTTTTGAAGAAAGAGAGAGTATGATGATGGTCAAGATCACTCCAAAGTATCTGTTAAGATGATTTAACGACCTATGTACCAAGCCACAGCAATACAATTTAATTAAGATACAATATGGTGTAATGAGAGGGTTAAAGCAGCCAAAACTCTGGACGTTAACAAATGTTAACATAATTAATGGATGGTCACACCACGCATGAGCCGTTTACAGGTTTAATTTCGTTGGTTCGAAATAGTATTACGTTACGATAGGTATGCCAGAGTTAAATAACTTCCCCAATAATAAAACAGTATTAGGAGTGGATGCAAGAGCTAAGTCAACACCACTAGACATCGCAGAGAAGCTCTTCAGCATCAATGTCCATTTATTTATTTATACTTAGAAATTTTCATCTTGTGCTCTAAAACCAATAATACCTTTAGGGAGCAATGCAGATTTACCTGACATGGGCTGTTATAAAAGGTTGTTGGGTATCATTGTATTCGGGATGCCAGCCTGCACTATTTCTACATGAACTGCCTTTGCAATATGCTGCTGGAAACAAAATACGGGCATTTGTTCATTTTTTTAAATATAGAGAAATTTGTATTATCATACAATTTCAATCTAAAGGAAAATTGCATTCTTTGCCCAGAGTTGTTATGAACATCACCTAAAGCCCAACAAATGTGATACCATCTTGTGGGGAAAGTTATTCACTTTAATATGATACCTAATATGTAAGAAAGTGTTTCATTCAAATGCTATCAAATAAAATTGACTGATACTACTATTTCACGTCGTTCATTTTCCAGCAGCATATTGCAAAGATAGTCTATGAAAAATTCCTGCAGGTTGGTCTCCCGAGCACTTTGATACGCAGCAACCTTTTACAACTTCCCATGTCTGGTGGACCATTCAAATGGAAGTTTGCTCTCTGGATATAAGCGAGCATTGACATTTGAACCAACAGTAGGCCTACAGTCCCATCCGATAATTGATATTACAATTTATAGTCCAGTTGGACATTTTATTTTCACTGGTTTACCAAGATGATACATTGATACAAATGAGAAATGTGACATCAAGCAAGTTACATATAAACAGAAATACATACTAGAGAGTAATGATTCCAGACATCGCTGTACCATAATGTTCTATCGGCTCCGTCGAGCTAGGGGATCACGTCAAAGTTGATTTAGGTGTACAAAACTTATTATAATGTATTACTATCAGTATTTGTTTTCAGAGACTCACCATGTTGAAAGTTCCAACTCTTTCGAAGCGAAATACTTGGCAGGTGTTTGCTATAAAAAAAAAAAAACTCTACACAATCTCGCCGTGGATCGAGGTCAGCGTAATGATTTAATCAGTGCACATAAAACCGCTATGTTTGAAGCAACAGCTTTTGATCAGCCTAAGCTGGATAGTAAGTGGTAAACAATTCCTCCGAAACTTTTTTTTTCTCCAACGCATGCAGAAGGGTTCGTCAAGGACTCGAATAAACGCACGGTGTAAATTCACGCGTTGTATGATTTACTGGTTAATATCATAGTATCGAAGTGTGACGTCATATGGGCAGGTTGTCAAGAAAACTGGTTTGAAACTCAATGAGTAGAGCAAATAGTGGTGATCACAGCGGGGATGACCCTGGCTGGGAATGCCCGACACCAGCCCGATAGAAAATATGTCGAATCAGCAGGTTGTGCGACTGAACCGCTGATTCGTTGGTTCTCTCTAGTCACGTGATCAGCACTAGCTGAGCCCTTATACGGCGTGAAGTAGTCTACGTTATACTTGCAACATCCCGCCATGACGATGCACTTTTTAACATCACAACCTAATCAGCTGACGCAGATTAATGCTGTACGGAGGAGTATATGGTTGTTCAACATAGTTACAAGCATGAAAATAAGGGCGAATGGGAATTGATCATTAGCATTAGCGTTTATTTGGCATGTAAGAAAGAAGCTGGATCGTACACGATTTTCTCGCTACGCTTTCTGATGATTTCATCACGTTACGATACATGTTCATAAATAAGCTGCCCTGGCCCAACCGAGGAAGGGAAGGAGGGGGATAATATATGCTGTAATGCATCTGCATTAAATACCCCCCCCCCCCCTCTTCTCGTCCCAACCGTTATTCAGAAGCATATAACATGTTGATTAACAGCGCCTTGAACTTAACTTATCGCAACATTCATAACGCTTGCTTCATATCATTGTGGGCTTATGAATTAACTAGGTTATCTGAACAGTATCTATAACAGTATCTCATGTTGAAACGACCCAGTTGTACTCTCGTTTTCCATAGTGCATCGTGGCAAATAAACGTGACATAATCGGCTATAATGCACTAAAATACGTACAGGTTGTGTGAATGATTAATGCACTTGATACGCGTATTAATTAGTTGAGAGGCAGCGAAGGAGTCAGACCCCAATAATCGTATTCACTCGAACAACGTTTGCAAGGCTACTCGAGATTACATCAATAAATGATTGTGATCTATGGATAATTGCTACGGTGATGGGTTGTGTTTTGTCAAAACTGCATTAGAAAATTACGACAAATGGAACCCGTTAAGTAACAAAAGGCAATCAACCAGGTCGGTGCAAAGCAATTGACAAAAAAGGAGTTTCTAGCGAGGTAATTAGCTTTGCTTCCGCCCCGAAATAATTTCTACAACAGATTTAATGATCTGGGCGCATACACGTGCTTTACACAGTGCACCCATATTAGAAAATCTTTTGTCACCTCGTATGGGTGTCGATGATATTATCATCTTATATCATGGTATTATTTAGCACAACCAAACATACCTGCCCTCTCGGTTTTCCCGGCTTCGCCACAGATTATTTCAGTTTCTGACCAACGAACCTTATTTCATTCCGGACTAACGAACCTTATTTCGTTTTGGGATGAACGAGCCTTCGGAATAGCGCCGCAAATTTTTGGATTAACGAACCCTTTTTCGTTTTCGGACTAACGAACATCGATAAATAGGCAATATATGTGCTTCGAAATTACGAACCTTCGGAATAATGAACCTTCGGAATAACGAACCTTCGGAGTAGTGAACCTTCGGAATATCGAACTGTAGCCGTCAAATCCATGTACATCAATGATCCGATGCACCTCCGCACACCGAATAAGCTTATTGTCCCCTTATAAGTAAAGGCAAAAATTCGTTAAGACGAGAAATCACTTGCGGTTTGATAACTAGACCCATGTTTCGGAAGAGAGCACAGTACGTTGTGATGCATTTATGATCTCAGAGGTCCATGGCCATGTCTTTTGAAAGAGTCACCATTGATCGAATCTTCACTTGCAATTAAATTAAATCGTAACTTTGTATTAGAGATAGGGGATTGGACTTGCAATAATTCAGACCGATTGCAACTCTTTATAAAACAGCACTTAGTTTTCAAATTCAGAGGTCATGCTTATAGAGATAGTCCACCCTGAAATCAAGTTGATTTTAATAGAAGCAGAAACATGAAAGAAACATGATAGTGAAGGTTTAGTGAAAATCCGTGAAAAGGTAAAACAAAGTTACGACCATTTAAAGTTTTGATTCATTGACGTCACGTGCAATAACTTGTGAGTCTCACATATTTTTTTTCTTTAAGTGTCGCTTTTCTCAAAGGGATATGCATAATTTTTACCTGTGCATGTGATACTTGATGAGAAACTCGCTTTTACACACAAACATCTATGAAAACAATTAATCCTTCATCAAAAACAGAAAAGGAGCAGTTTATGAAATCATATAGAACACAACATCTGGTACGTGGTACGTGACGTCACAACGATTTTAAACTTTCTTATACTTTGACGGATTTTCATCACTGATATGTTTTTTCATTTTTCTGCTTTTATTAAAAGCAACTTTATCTATCTCTTTATCTTTATCATGAAAGTAGTACTTTTGTTGTCATTGTTTGAAAAGTTAATTTACCTTGTCCAGTTTGCTCTTCAAGCTCTGATGGTGCACTTGATCCAGATTTATCTTCTCAAAAGAGTCTCTCTCTCTCTCTCTCTCTCTCTCTCTCTCTCTCCCATTTTAACTTCTCGTTCTTGCTCACGTTGTATTTATTTGCCTCACTGTCAGTTTTTCCCTCTACATTTATCATTGTAGGCCTAGAGAGAAAATAGTAGATCTCTCTCTCTCTCTCTCTCGCTCCCGATTCCGCAGCTCTTGTTTGTTGCAGTTGTCAAGACAACTGCTACGGTAGTTAGTCATCAATGCCATCAAAATACTCGGAACTAATTAATCCGGCCAGGCGATGTTATCATTATATATGCTACAGCCACGCTTCAATCCAATCTATAATGTAGATTAGGAGTGTGAACATATATTAGAGGTGTGAATACATTATAAACCTTTAGATGTGAATATATTTACATGTGAATATGTTCATAAATTCATGGGGTGTAAGATGTCTTGTCACGGATACTGCTGAGGTATCAATTAGTTCACACTTATAATATCTAACTATCAGCCCATAATGGATTACAGATGTAAACACAGGTTACATGTGTTAATAGATCGACATTCAAGTATGAACACATTTTCATATCTTAAATGTATGTTATTCATGTGTTGTTAATACAGTCTTGTCACAGCTGCTGTTTTGAATGCTTGTAAGGTATGGAGAATATTGGGCAATCCCTGAAAGATATCATTTCATTGTGTAAGGTTTTATGTATGGAAAATGAAATCAAGTTCAAACAGAGTACATTATTGGAGAATCGCATACGTTACCGAGGCGTGTATAATCCAAATGTAACATGCGATTCCTGTGCGCGACGCCAAATTGTGACACAAATCCTGCCGACTACGCCACTTCTACAACACAGCACAACACTGAAGCAAGACTCGTTCCAAAGATTCGTTATTTCGAAGGTTCTTCATTCCGAGGGTTCGTAATTCCGAAACATGTAAATTGCCTGTGCCTCGATGTTCGTTAGTCTGAAAACAAAATAGGGTTCGTTATTCCAAAGGTTCGTATATCCGAAAACGAAATAAGGTTCCTTACTCCGAAGGTTCGTTAATCCGAAAACGAAATAAGGTTCGTTTTGTCCGAAGGTTCGTTAATCCGAAAACGACGTAAGGTTCGTAAGTCTGAAAATGAAATAAGGTTCGTTAGTCCGAAAGTAAAATAATCTGAAGCTGGGAAAACCGGGAGGGCAGGCGTGTTGGGGTGTGTGTGTATGTGTGTGTGTGTGTGTGTGTGTGTGTGTGTGTGTGTTTGTGTGTGTGTGTTGGGGGGGGGTAGAATCACCGTTGCTGTTTACCGTTGTTGTTCACCTATAATTCGAAGGTGAAAACGTTGTTTATTTGTGTTTTCTCCATGCATGGTATCCTTTTTCCATTGAGCTTTGCTAAAAGAAAGAATTAATCTTATCATGTTGTATCACAATGGAAAAAAAATGTGTTGTTTTGTTTTTGTCTCAGGCAGCAATTGCCCAGATAAAATTAAAGTCAAGATGTTTGATTCACGCCACTTCTTGATGCATCACATGCTTTTGCCACAAAATACATATGCATCATCATCCTCTGCCGAGATTATCATTGCATAATATCCTATTTTTTTTTAATTACAACACCGTTTTGGTTACTAAATTAAGTTCATTTCATTTTCGGAAAAAAGAATCTTATTTCACTTTCGGACTAACGAATTAACCTTTTCACATTTTCGGACTAACGAACCTTGTAAAAAATGAACCTTATTTATTTTTCGACCTCACGAACCTTCGGACTAACGAACCATATTTTATTTTCGGACTAACGAACCTTCGGAATAACAACCCTTATTTTATTTTCGGAATAGTGAACCTTCGGAATAACGACCCTTCGGAGTATTCGAATCTTCGGAATAACGAAACTTTGGAAAAACGAGTGCTTCCCCTAATTAACAAAGGCTTAAACCAAACAAAATCCAATCCGATGCCTAACAAAACCGACAATTGACAACCGACGCCGTAAACATTCCAAAACCCAGTAACAAAATAGACACAATGAGTTACATAATCATATATATTGTGCATTCTCATTCACAAACTTGACTTATTATTTTTAACTTAAAATATAAACTTTAACCCCAAACGTATCGCTTACATTATAAATGTGAATAGACCCTTACTGCTTTATGAGTGGCTTTACTGCTATAATGCATAAACACTTCTATAAACTGAACTTGCATCGTACATGTTTTACAATAACATTTACAGTACCCGAGGGCAATAATTGATCTCGACATAAAGTTTTCTTACTTGTAACATCAATAAATAAAATGGAAAAATGGAAACTAAATTCCTTTTGTTTACAACTAATGTTGCCGATAGATGTTTTCTATGCATATGAATCCATACCAGAATATTTATATTAAAAAAAAGAAGTATCCATGTCCCCCCGAAAAAAAATGCTCAAGCAACAGCTGCACCTTCAAAGAAAACGGTTTAAATAATAGTTCTTAACGCAAAGGGTGCCCTAAAAAAATCAATTCTGTAACTGATTGGGCCTACCCCATATTTTCATTTGTATGTCTGAATGAAGAGACGTGAATAAACTGATTAATTCATTTCTTGAAAATGTGATGTTCTTAGGTAAGAACTGACATCTGTTGGATGCACTAAGTCTTTAGCGACCTAATGACTAAGAGGCTAGGCTAGCGAGAAATTGGCTAGGTTGGCAAGCAAGTTTCTTGGCTGGCGAGCTTGCAAGTTTCTTGGCCGGCGAGCAAGTGGCTAGGTTGGTGAGTAGGTGGCTAGGCTGGTAGCTAAGTAGCTTGGCTGGCGAGAGACGAGACCTTTATGTTTCAGTGGACTTAATGTCACATGGTTTGATACCCTTTGGTAACTAAGCGAAGCGTGCGAGCTTCCCAACAATCAATCAAAATTATACATCTCTTCATATTTTATCGGCGCAACGCAGGATTTCGTTTTCAGCACTGAGGGCTCGATATGTCGGCAGAATATTTTAAGAATATTTCATTTTTGCCAACAAAAATGTCCATCATATTTTGATGATATTGAAAGATTCCTTAATCTATGTTACTCTTTGGGCCCAGGCCCCAAATTAGTTACATACGCATAGGGGCCTACCATCTGAGGTGGCAAAACCTCACTATGATTGCCTGATACATGTAGGCCGATTTCCATACCTCTGATTTATGAATTGATATGATAGCCCTTAATAGCAAGCTGGGAACATTGTTGCTTATCACCTCTTTAGTAATAAAGTACCAAAATAATGGCACATTTGCCGATTGTATCATCACTCTTATGGGGGTGCTGAAAATGTGTTGTCAAGCATAATCTTCTCTTACGTACACAACTAATAAGACTGTAGCTTGGTGTTATACTGATAGTATTTTCCTTATATAGCAAAATGCATCTTATGTATGTAAAGTATGAGAAGGTTTAAGTTCCCAGCAAGTGGTCACGCACGTGTCCATAGACGTGTTAAACCAAAATGATGAATTTTGGTCATTGGTTGATCCAAATTGACCAAACACTGAATTAGGAGTCGATATTTGAGTTCTTAATTCTGATTGTGTTACACACTGTCTCAAAGTGGGCTTCTTTGTGGTAATATTGTGTGAGTACGGTGAATTTAAGGCAGAATAATGTGAAATTCCAGTGGAGTTTACGCGTACGAGGGCAATTAATGCTGATTATATATATATATTCTACATATCAATTTCATGCAAATTGATGCGCATTTGCCAACTTTATCACCACTCGCACGGGGGTACTGAAAACATTGTCAAATATCATATCTTCAAGGTAGCATGGAGCCCTATATAAGATACTCGTACGTGTAGAACACGTGCAGGTATATAGAGTCCGGTGTAGAGTGAACATGATGGAAGGGGGTAGCTGTACGAGTCAGCATATATGGGTGGAGATGGATGTCATTTAAAGAGAGAGTATAAAAGCGGAACGTAGAGAAGGGTGAGCGAGTAAGTGGTATGATTACTAAAGGATGATTCTTATCAACTTTTGATAAAATCCAGCACTGCACTTTCGAAAAAAGTAAAAACATAAATAATATACCAGGACCCTTTTAGGGAACTTAAGGGGTTGCCCTATAGATGACCTTGAAAATGTTTTAGATGCCTCCTTATCTAGCACTCAGTGGCGTAGACAGGTTCGTACACCTGGGGGGGATGACTGGGCTGCCAACGCCCGAGCGAGGGAGCGAAGCGACCGAGCCGGGGGGAGGGTGTGGGAGGGGGGTGTCCCCCCTCCCACGGTAGGGAGCTTTTGCAATTTTGAACTTGAAATCGTGCAATCTGATGCATACTTCATGAGGTAAAATAACAAACACAAGCGTGCAGGCACACACACACATACTCACACACACACACACACACACACACACACACACACACACACACACACACACACACACACACATACACACACACACACACACATATATACATTGTACCACGCCTTAAATGGGCAGTCATAGTTTCGACGAGATCTACACACCGTGGCATACGAGTACGGAATGGACTGACACATATTTTACAGGGAGAGTTCGTAATGGATCCAGGGGTAGTTTGGGTACCATTTGGCTTGAAATAGAATTTTCTGCGGTTTACTTTCTAGTACGGGAATGGAAGAAGTTGGGGGTGATTGGGGCTAGCCCAGTCGTTAAAACCGGCATCAGTTTCATCATCATCTCTCGCCTCAGATGCTCCATCACCCTCAACGGCACTTTCTTCTGGTTGAACTTCCGTAAGAACAGGCCTTTCTCCGACATTATCCGATTTTGATGTAGACGGCTGTTCGCCATCATGTTCTTCTTTCTCATTATGCTTGAAAGAGAAGAGATCTTTGATGTTTTCAACTTCTTATTATGAGCCATCCTAGAATCCGAAAATCAATTCTCGCTGTGAATTATGTAAGGGACACAGTCACATATATTTTCCCCTTAAAAAGTTGAGGAATACAAGGCTTCCTGCTTAGCAGACTCACCACGTGTTTTTGTTTTCTAAACAACAAAAAAGTAACCCCCCCCACCCCACCCCTAAGCAAAATAGCATAACTTTTTATCGAAGCGGTTTTGCAAAATAATTTGCAGGATCGTTCCTTATTGACTAACCTCTGTGTTAAAATGACATTAATCCAATAAGTCATGCATGAGTGGGCAAATTTTAAAGGCAAAAAATAGGTGTAAGTGCATCGAGAGATGGATGATAAACCATGAAAGGACATAAGTTATGCATCAGAAATGGAATTCATCAAAAATTCATACGACAGGAACACCAAATTACCCTTGTGACTTTTTGAAAAGTTACATTTTTGCCTCTTAAATTTGTCCGCTCACGCATGACTTATTGGGTATTTCGATTAATGTGATTTTCACACAGAAGTTAGTCAATAAGATGAGAAGCAATCCTGCCAAATTATTTTGCCCAAAACCTCTTTGATAAAAAGTTATGCTATTTTGCTTAGTGAAGACAAACCACAAGATAACCGCAAAATACTTGTAAGATTTTTTTTTTTTTTTACCGTCTGAATTGGCTTTCTAACCTGGGGGGGGGGGGGGGGGGGGGGGGGGGTGATTGTACATGCCATCCCCCCACCTTGTGAAGTGGGGGGATGCATCACCCTCATCCCCCCCCCCCCCCCCCCCCCCGTTGTCTACGCCCCTGCTAGCACTGTTCCGTATAATTTTGAACATGTGTGCCAAATTTGGTGCTTGTAGACAAAAGTAAACGGTTTTTCACCTTAGCCATTCTTCTAAAAGAGACGTGGTCCAATAAGATGATCATTTTGTCTGAATACACGAAATAAGTTTACAAACGGCGTCTCATAGATTCAGAGGGCCGTTTTGTTTGGATAGCATACGAAGAGCGGCACTAGAGGTCGGGGGCGTGGCCGAGCGTGGCCAAGTCAAAGATACGTCACACTCATGCATATTCATTATACCTCGCGCGCGCGCTGCTGTTAGTGCACAACGAATACGAATACGGGCGCTCACAAGTTTTGTCATAAAATGATGTTCCCCGACCGCTCGTGCCGTTCATACGACCTCTAGTTCCGCTCCTTTTATCATTGTGTACTTTATCTCAAAAAGTCCAACCTTGAAGGAAAGCGAATCGACATAGATGGAGAAAAACTAACTGACCTACGACTTGCAGACGGTGTGGCACTGAACATAATCTCTGTACAAGATATGGAAGAACGGTTGTGAAGTCTGAACGTTGAAAGCAAAAGGGTTGGCTTGCAAATGCATATGGGAAGGACAGAATTCATGACAAACTTTGAAACAACAGAGGAAATAAGAATAGGCCATCACTAGTTAGAGAAAGTCAACAGTTACAAGCACTGGGCCAAACCTTAAATATGGAGGATAATACAAGAGAAGAAGTATTAACAAGGATTAGAGGAGGATGGAGATGTTACAGAAAACTTTTAACTGACATGAAAATACCACTTGCAATGAGGAGAAAGATATTTGACCCGTGCATTTTAACGACATTGACGTATGAAGCAGGAACCTGGGGCCCATTTCATAAAAAAGTTGCTATGATAGCAACCCTTGCTGTAATGTCAACTACTATGACAACAGTGAACATTCTGCTTCCTGATCGCGGCTGTTTCAATGAAAGTTGACATTCCAGCAAACAATGGCAAAGGTTGCTATCATAGCAATTTTTTATGAAATGGGCCCCTGTGTTACAACTAAAGAAATGGAACATAAATTGAGAACAACACAAAGAGCTATATGGACAGAAGAATGCTCAATTTAACATTAGTTGACAAAGTGAAGCACAGTGACATACGGCAGAAAACAAAGGTAAAATATATCATAGTAAAAATTAAAGAGATGAAGTGGAGATGGGCAGAACACTTATATAGAACACAAGACTAAAGGTGGGCCAAGAAACTCGCAGAATGGCAACCAAGAACAGGCAAGCGAAGAAGGGGTCGACAAAAGAGAAGGTGGAGAGACGATGTATCATAATACACAAGCACAGCAACATGGAAGCGAATGACAGAAAATAGAAGGCAATGAGGAGGACTTCATCCAGCAATAGATGAATGCCTGATGATGATGATGATGTTGATGATGATGACGATGATGATGATGACGATGATGATGATGATGACTTTATATCTCAGACCGAGCGACCGCTAGTGCCGCTCATCCGACCTCTAGTGCCGCTCCTCTTATTGTGTACTATATATCTCAGACCGACCGCTAGTGCCGCTCATACGACCTCTAGTTCCGCTCCTTTTACTATTGTGTACTATATATCTCAGACCGACCGCTAGTGCCGCTCGTCCGACCTCGAGTGCCGCTCCTTTTAGTTTTGTGTACTATATATCTCAGACCGACCGCTAGTGCCGCTCATCCGACCTTTAGTGCCGCTCCTTTTACTATTGTGTACTACATATCTCAGACCGACCGCTAGTGCCGCTCATCCGACCTCTAGTGCCGCTCCTGTTATTGTGTACTATATTATCTCAGACCGACCGCTAGTGCCGCTCATACGACCTCTAGTTCCGCTCCTCTTATTGTGTACTATATATCTCAGACCGACCGCTAGTGCCGCTCATCCGACCTCTAGTTCCGCTCCTTTTAGTTTTGTGTACTATATATCTCAGACCGACCGCTAGTGCCGCTCATCCGACCTTTAGTGCCGCTCCTTTTACTATTGTGTACTACATATCTCAGACCGACCGCTAGTGCCGCTCATCCGACCTCTAGTGCCGCTCCTCTTATTGTGTACTATATATATCAGACCGACCGCTAGTGCCGCTCATACGACCTCTAGTTCCGCTCCTCTTATTGTGTACTATATATCTCAGACCGACCGCTAGTGCCGCTCATCCGACCTCTAGTTCCGCTCCTTTTAGTTTTGTGTACTATATACCTCAGACCGACCGCTAGTGCCGCTCATCCGACCTTTAGTGCCGCTCCTTTTACTATTGTGTACTACATATCTCAGACCGACCGCTAGTGCCGCTCATCCGACCTCTAGTGCCGCTCCTCTTATTGTGTACTATATATATCAGACCGACCGCTAGTGCCGCTCATACGACCTCTAGTTCCGCTCCTCTTATTGTGTACTATATATCTCAGACCGACCGCTAGTGCCGCTCATCCGACCTCTAGAGCCGCTCCTCTTATTGTGTACTATATATCTCAGACCGACCGCTAGTGCCGCTCATCCGACCTCTAGTTCCGCTCCTTTTACTATTGTGTACTATATATCTCAGACCGACCGCTAGTGCCGCTCGTCCGACCTCTAGTGCCGCTCCTTTTAGTTTTGTGTACTATATATCTCAGACCGACCGCTAGTGCCGCTCATCCGACCTTTAGTGCCGCTCCTTTTACTATTGTGTACTATATATCTCTGACCGACCGCTAGTGCCGCTCATACGACCTCTAGTTCCGCTCCTTTTACTATTGTGTACTATATATCTCAGACCGACCGCTAGTGCCGCTCATCCGACCTGTAGTGCCGCTCCTTTTACTATTGTGTACTATACTACATATCTCAGACCGACCGCTAGTGCCGCTCATACGACCTCTAGTTCCGCTCCTTCTAGTTTTGCGTACTACATATCTGGTGTAATCTCGTATCTTGTATCTTGTAGAATCTGGTGTAAAATGTATCGGTTTTAGTGACCATTCATTGATCTACTTTTTGATTAAAGGGTCATTCAAATGTCGCTCTAACCTACCAAAGATTAGTAAGTTTCGGACGTTCCGTTATTTTGATGATCAGAAATTTCGTAGGGACTTATAGGGGAAATTGAATGGGATGGTTTTTATTCAAATAAGAACAGTGTTCAAAGTCTTTGGGATCCTTTTAAGTCGTTGTTTAATCGGCTGAGCGATAAACATGCCCCCAATAATCTCTGTCAGAAGAAAACAGAACGGAGTACCTCGTGCTGGCAAGAGAAAGAGACTATTATAGAAAGAGGTTTAAGAAAACCAAACTGGACTCAGATTGGGATAAATTTAAACACTATCGAAACCGAGCAAACAACTTGAATAAATATTTAAAAAAGGAATTTTATAAAGATGAATTTATTAAATGTGGAAATAACATAAATAAAAATTGGAAGATTTTGAAAGACCTTCTACCCCCCCAAAAAATGGCAAAACAGACTTTGATCTTACTATAAATGGAGAAGTTATAACTGACGGCAATGTAATACTTAACAAGTTAAATGAAGCTTTCAATAATGTTAGTGAACGATTAGAGACTAATACATGTAATAATGATGACGTTAACTCCATGGGAACCTTGCTATGGAAAGACACACTTACATTCAAAGATATAACTGTTGAATTTGTAAGAAAAAAATTATCAAATATTGATTGTAAAAAGGCTGTAGGATTAGATGGTATTCATCCAAAACTACTTAAAATAGCAGCAGAATTCGTATGTCAACCTCTTACAATTTCTTTTAACAAATCATTAGAAACGTCTGAAATACCGATGGACTTTAAAATGGCCAGAGTCACAGCTATTCAAAAAGGAGGTCCATATGAAATTGATAATTTTCGACCAATTTCAGTTCTACCCATTCTGTCCAAAATATTAGAAAAAGCAATACACACACAGTTATACTTGTACCTCAATGACAATAATATGTTATCATCTCAACAGTCTGGATTTAGACCATCACATTCCACAGCAACCTGTGTGACTGATATTGTTGATTATTTACTTGAAAATATGAATAATAAGCAGATTACTGGTGCAATATCGTTAGATCTTAAAAAAACATTTGATGTAATTCTACATAAAAAGATACTAGAAAAAATGATTTACTATGGTATAAACGGAAGCGAGCGTAAATGGTTTGTGAATTATTTGATTGGCAGAAAGCAATGTGTTCCAATGCAACAATGTACTAGTTATTTTGTAACAGTTAAAACTGGGGTTCCCCAAGGTTCAATACTGGGTCCACTCATATTTTGTCTATTTATAAATGATATGTGTAATTTGCAATGTCATTCACAAACGAAACTATCATTAAATGCAGATGATAAAGTTATCTTTGATAATACAGTCGATCTGTCACAAGTTCAGAATAACCTCCAGAAGTATTTTGATTTGATTGTTACATGGATGGGAAATAATGATATGTTCATAAATTCAGGAAAGACAAAAACTATGGTCTTTGGACCTAAAAGAAAATTACAAATTGCAAAGTTTGAAATTCTGTACAAAAAATTGACTTTAGAATACGTTCAAAAAATGAAATATTTAGGTGTAATATTAGATTCACAGTTATTATGGAATAATCATATTTTGTACATATGTAATAAGCTCTCTCGTTCTATAGCATGTATTCGGCGCATAAAATCGCTAATACCGAATAAAATATTAGTTAATTTGTATTTCGCATTGTTGCTACCATACATAGATTACTGTTGTACCGCATGGGGAACTTGTTCTAAAACAAACTTGTTAAAGCTCCAGAGATTACAAAACAAATATGCACGCCTAATACTGAACGCAGATCGATATACATCTAAATGCTTTTTGATGGCTTCATTAAATTGACAATGTATAGAAAATCGTATTAAATACCGGTATTGTACTCTTGTCTTTAAAATAGTCAATAAGCTTGTACCATCCTACTTGGAACCACTGATAAGACCTTTTAATGTTAACTATAATATTAGATACGCCTTAAATAGCACCTTGCTTATCCCTAAACCGAAAACAAAATATAAAAAACGTTCATTTTCTTACACTGGTAGTTACCTATTCAATAAGCTCCCTATTAAAGTCCAACACAGTAACTCTCTAAAAGCATTTAAGAAAAGCTGTCTCCAGTTCAATTCTATTCTATAATGTCCTATTGTTGTCTTGTCAATCCAGCTGCTACATTACGTGTCTGTAGATAAATTGTGTCTGTAGATAAATTGTGTCCGCAGAGGTTTAGCCTCTCACCTGCTCACTTCGTAGTCATGTAATCTCACTTTCCTCTTCTTCTTCCCCCTTTTCTTTCCCCTTTTCAAAGACATTTTAATCGTGTAAAGTGAAGTACTTTTGTTGTTGTTCCTTTTTGTTAGTGTTGTAAAGGTGTATTTTATGTTGTTGTTATATATGTTGATTAAGTATGTCTAATTACGCAGTTTATTTATTACACCACTTGTAAATGTTTTGTATGTATATACAGGGCGCACCTGGAAAGCAGTTTTTCAAATGAGGTTGCCAACCCTGTATTTTTAAAGAAGACTTGAATAAATAAATAGTGCCGCTCCTTTTACTATTGTGTACTACATATCTCAGACCGACCGCTAGTGCCGCTCCTTTGTTTGATGACGCACACACTTACAAATACGATAGTACCATTATAACAAAGGTGTTAAGACATTATTTTGATGCTCAGATATCAAACTTGATTGGTAGTAGTTCTTGTAGTTCACAAGCCACACAAAAAAAAATTATTTCAAACTATGTTTGCTGCGTTTTGCATCTCTCAAGCTTTTCGGAAAATATAAGAATGTGACATTTAATCACACGCTATAATGGTCATCTACTGACCAATAATAGAGAATAACATTTTGGAAGAATGCACTTTAAGTCGGACAAAATTCTGCGTCCGTTCTTTATACGCGTATTTGTTTGGATACGTGAAAAGTTTCAAACGCTATATCCAAGAACCATACTACACATTTCTCGACGTTTTGACGTTTGTTCCGCTTTTCAAAACATACATGGATGTTACATATTGTCATACCTATGGTCATCTCCTGACCAATTATGTAACGGAGCTTTTTAGAAAAATTGCGTAAAATCGGAAGCCACATACGTGTATATTCTGTATTCGTGTTACCTTTTGGTTGAAACATTTTAGATCCTTGTACTTCATGAACGATACAACCTATTACTTTCCGACATGTTCTGATGATTCTGGCATCCATTCCACCTTTCAAAACATATATGGGTGTATCATCACGCTAATGGTCATCTACTGACCAAAAACATAACGTAACATTTTTGTATATAGATACGTCTTCACTCTGGACAAAATTATGCTAGATGCACGTTACTTTTGTTGATTTTTGTAATATGTCCTTATAGTTGAAAAAAAAAACATTCCATATTATGTCTTTCGGACTTGTTCTGGCGTATGGATGTAACATATTGAAACGTTAGAGTTATGGTTTTCTCCTGGCCAATAATGTAAGGTGACATTTTGGAAGAATCCGCGTAAATCGGATATGATATGGCGCTTACTTTATAATACTACGCTCCATTGAGAGTCCTTCGTTTACGAAGTCATTTATTGTATTAGAAACTTAACGAAACTTTACATAAAACTTCATCTCTATGAGCGTATAACGATTTTTGTGATCAAGCTCGTTCATCGTATGAATAAAATGTTAATACAAAATAACGTGTGCAAATGAAACAAACTAGAGTTTTAAAACGACATCCCTGACGATCCCAGGAGCTGGGTTGGAGTGTGTCATCCAATTTGTCAATTAACTCCTGAAACCACATAAATTTATAGCGGACATCTCGTAGATTACCCACCAAAATGACCCAATTTGTATTTGTGGCATCACTACCGGAGAGACCGGTAGAGGGTCTATGAAATGGCGTTATCATATTAAAGTAAGGTACTAAAATTAATACAAGTTACAATATCAAACTAAATTTGTTCAACTATCTCACCTTTTCATTCGACATTCAGTGTTTTTTTTTCCTGGCGATTGATGGGCTCTGTTCGACGTTGACGACGGCGGCCTGTTGCCGTGCCCTCAGCGAAAAACAGCCTTTTTTTTCTCATTTTCACGTGATTTTGGTGTAAACTGTGTCAGAATATTTAATCTAAAACGCATTGGAAGCTTTTTATTAAGTTTGGCTGGTAGCAGTTAAAGATAAAATATTACTTTGGTAAAACCAAACTTGTTAAGACCGACTTAGACCGACGGCCAAATAATGTCAAATACTGCACTATTTTGTCAAGGAGTTTCACAAAAATGAGTGGCTGCATGGCAGATCTTGCATACAACCGTGGCCTCCCCGCCAAAATCAACTATTATGACATCAATTACATTGTGCCACATACAATATGTTAGATTGTACCATTATGTTATGGTTTAACTCTGCCATTTCGGTCGCCTAGTGTATGTGCAACTACGCTGAGGGTGACATTGGCAACGGAGACATGAAATAGCGACGTTTGCGAAATGTAATGGTATTCACAATGTCCTTTTGAGCTTAAGTTGAATTTGACAAGTATTTGATTGACAGATTACTTTCACAACACATTAGACATGTTAGATGTGAGCCTGTAGTATAGATATCTTGCTTTTACGAGCATAATTGTCAAACTGGCGTAAACCAAGAGTGTTTGGTAAGATTCATAAACACTAACTGGTCACCAGTGCACAATGCTATTAACACAAACTCAACATTTCAAGCTAACACGTACCGCTCTGCGAAGTAAAAAAAACAGAGACAACAAAACAATTCAAAGATCTCCCTGGACAACACCCGCACTCTTGCGATGTTTAAACCGTAAGAATAAGCTTTACAAATCTGTAGCTAAAACAACTGCACAAAACAGAAACAAAAACAATTTAACAACTATTCTTCGCAACGCAAGGAAATCGTTTTACTGCAGCCAATTTCAATCCTTTAAACGCAATATGAAAAAAGACATAAGATGTATATCAACGAAGTACTAAACAAATCCTCCGGAAAATCTCGGATAAGTCAACTTAAAATCGATGGCGCTGATATCAATAACCAAGAAAACATTGTGAATCATTTCAATTCATATTTTGTTTCCATTGGGGAGAACCTTGCCAGCACCATACATCCAGCACAAGAAAATTATCACGATTATTTGTCGCACCCTAATGTGAACTCCATGTTCTTTTTACCCACACATACACACGAAATTATCGACATTATCATGGCTATTTAGAAAAGATTGTTGATTTAATAACGAATCTTTTTTGGAAAGATGTAATCTCCTCATGGTGTATTTTTTGGAAAGCAAATAGATGTTCTAGTAAAGAGAATTCCTCTCTGAATGAAGACATATACATGTGTAGTTATAAACAGAAAATTTGGTAACTTTAGACACTGGAGGCAAAAGGCTTCAAGATTTGTTAATGACCTAATGGGTACAGATGGTCAGGTTTTAAGTAGACAAAGAAATATTGAAGTGTACAATATTTCCATTGATTATGTAACATATTTCATTATAAAACAAGAGATTAGTGAGAAGTTGGACAGTTTTTCACGACCTGTTAACTACTTCACTCAGACCACATGTCATTAGTATTTTGATGAAGCAAAAAAAAAAGGTGTAAAAATATTTGTTAAATTGGTGAAAGAAAGGGTATCAAATAACTTTCAAAGAATTCGAAAACAAGTTTCACTAGAGAAATGCATGGAGTTGTTTAAATTCTATACCGTTTCAAGTAATGCAAGTTGTTACAATCAGGTGGTTTCAATCTGGCTTAAATAATTTTATTATTCCAATGAATTTGTATTTGTGCAAAATCCAGGCTGAATCAAGTAGTACTTGCAAATTCCGTACCTCCCATGTTGAAACTATAGAACACCTGTTCTTTGAATGCCACTTAGTTAGGAAAGTGTGAAAAGAGATTATTTAAAAGATGCAAATTAGTATCAAAATTAACAACGAAAAATGTTCTTTTCAGAATTACTCCCATTAAATATAATAGACTTACATAGACTTATTTGGGTAAATTGGGCGATATATGAAATTAAATTGGCTGGAATTCGTCTCATGCCACAAACAATCCTGAACTAGGTTAAGAATTATTTTTTTTTGTACGAGAAAGTTTGAAGAATCTACTCACTATTTTGTCCGATTTTACGCGCATTCTTGAAAAATGTTGTTGTATACTATTGGACATTAGATGATCATAAGTGTAACAATTTGTGACATCCATAAATTTACTGAAAAGCGGACCAAATGCAAAAAACATCAGAGCAAGTCTGAAGAAATATGTTTTACAAATTTTAGAGCTATAGGGATATAAACAGTTTCAAACAGAAAGCATCATGCATCCAGAATAAACACGCACCGGTATACAGAACGTAACGTATTGTCCGATTTTACGATCATTTTCCCAACTGCCCAAAATGTTACTTTATGTTATTAGTCAAGAGATGACTATAAGCGTGATGATAATTATGTAGCATCCAAATATGTTTTGAAATGTGGAATGGATGAAAAACAAACAAACAAGAGAACATGTCGGAAAGTGATATGTCGTATGGTTCTTGAAGTACAAAGATCTAAACAGTTTCAACCCCCCAAGTAGTAATCCATCTTTGAACCATGTTTAATTCGAATTGCACTCTTGCATTTTGAATTATTGTGAAAAAATGTCAATTTGGGGGCAATTTTTCACAAAGTTCATTGATCTTTGTTCCATCAGAATTGACATTATGCAATCAATGAGGCACCACGGGAAGGTATTGATTATGTATGCCCGATTTGTTGCGCTCAATATTGCATAGTCACTAAGTGATGGAAAGCGCATGGTGAGAGTAAATTTCATTGACTGCACAACTTCACCTAAAGGAAAATAAACGTCAGAATTTAGTGTTCCATCGTAACCTTTGTCACACCTTGTGTGTTATATCATATAAGATAGCCAACGGTGCCAGCTCGAGCTAGATCCTGTGAAGCAGTAAAAGCCAAACCCATGCATCATTAGCTTGATCTTGATATTCTACTAGTGCACAGGGATTAGTTAGCTTACTGAGATTATGTATAACTTTGGTACTCCTTCTGAAATGATGACACGTAAAATTCTTATGATCCTTTGAAAGGCCTTTAGAAGATAATGTTTAGGGGTCATATAGTTACGGTAACATGACATGCATTTGACCGATCCACATGAATATAGGTATTTGACCTGAACATCTTGTTTACCATCTAATCTCGCTCTTTGATTAGCTTTCTCAAACACGATAAAAGTGAGAGTTTGAAAGGTCCATGTCACAGACAAAGGATGTCAATTTTTTTTAGAGGAATAGGATGGTTTATGAATTTCCAACTATCTTGCCTCTAGAGGAAAAGCAAATGAATGCAATGGAAAACAATTTTTCAATTTGATGTCCTTCTGTGGTGTTAATGAATCCGCATTAGTTATCACTTTTGATTGTGCATTGTTTGGGTGCTTGTAGTAAACACGATGGTATGCACTGAGCGTTAAGTGTGTTCCCCAAACTATGATAAATTAATCATGTACTGTCTGGTGACATGCAAACTTTGTAATGCTGCAAAGAAGAGATGATGAAAAAAAACGTAGGGTAGATATATGAGGATAATTGATTATTGCCGTCCAAAAATGTTTGCTTACCTATAATGACGGTGCGAGTTGTGAATCCGCCATACCGAGCTTTGAAAACTGACCCTATCCACTCAGAATTATGGACGTCTGTAATTATGAACAATTTTCATTCAATTGATGGGTCTTTCCAAGGAAAAATTTATGGTATTTGTAGTTGTGCATGCAATAATTGTGGTATTGTCAAAGGCACAAAATACAACTTTTGATTTTTTTTACTGCCATGTGTAGCCAAGTGAGGGAAATTGGCCAAATCAGTTGTCTTGGGCAGTAATCTTAAGAATGTTTTAGAAGAAATACTTGTATGCCTCCGCTATTAACAAAGTAGCCGGAGGCATTATGTTTTCTGTTTGTCCGTCCGTCCATTCGTCCGTCCGTACGTACGTACGTCCTTTCTTGTGATCGCGTTATCTCAACAACCTATTCATAAATTACCGCCAAACTTGGTTAATGTGTGTATTATGCAGATCCAATGGATTGATTAAATTTCAGGTTCATGGGGTCAAAAGTAAAAAGTCGTGGGGCTGTTTTATGTATTGAAAAATAGCTTGTGATCGCATTATCTTGAGAACCGACAGACAGATTACCATCAAACTCAAAACATGTTTCTATATCTTTCAGAGCCAATTTGACTGATTACATTTTGGGGTCATGAGATCAAAGGTCAAAGTCATAAATGCATATAGTCATATGGTCATATCATAATCATATATGCATTATGCACATAAATAACTTTGGAATGCATTATAATTAGAACCGACAGATAGATTACTATCAAACCCAGGGCAAGAATTTATCTTGCAGGGCCATGTATAGGAAAAATAGCTTGTGATCACGATATTGTGCGAACCCGTTAATGGATCACTATCAAATTTGAATATTAAAAATTGCTTCCATTTTGGGTTGTAAAATCGCTCTATGGCGGAGGCATCATTTTCGGCAGCGCGCAGTTGAAGCTACATCTAATTATTTATGATGTTGCAGCCTTGTATGTCCCTACTAAGATCTAGTTTATTAACGTTTGCTTCTGTATTACCCAGCGTGCATAACAATAGCAGGACACAAATTATGTCCTGCAGCTAGTATGTATGTCCAAGTTCTTATCATTGTTACGTAATTAAGTGATGTGGGGACATTTTTGTATCATCTAAGAAAACATATTTATGTGGTACATTTTACATGTTTAGAATATAAATAAACGGGGCTTAGTGGCCTGATTTCCCTTTTTTTTTTGGAAAGGCAAAATCACCCTCAGCTTGTATATTTAACCACGAACAAAATGTGTTTGTATGCTATTAAAGATTCCTTGTATATATAATATAACATACAATGTTCAAATACATGAAGAAGTTACACTTTCGATTATCTGTTCATCTCAACAATTCATGGCATAGTGAAAATAATCAGTTACTAGGGCCTGACTATGAAGTTGTGAAAAAGCAAAGGGAAATATATCGGAACAAAAAATTATAATTTGCTTAAAATGTTTTTGAACCAATCCTTTCATAGTTTCATTAAGTGATGTTAAAGATGAGTCTTTTCTTGCTTATAAAGAAATGAGCTTGAGTATTAAACATGTGTTGATGTGATTTCAAGGTTATACTCATATCTTTGTCAAGTTTGTTTTGACTGACAACCGACAAGTCCTGAACTTTTGCTTATTATAGATGTAGTCAACACATTGGCTCTAACGATTGCATCAGGAATTGTTTCAGTATCTCATATATTTTAAATGTATTTCTTATTTCTTTTTCAAGAAATTTGGTACATGTATTTACACGTTAATTTGAGATTTTAGAGTATAGACAAATATATGAAGCAATATCAATTGAAAACAAAATAGATATAAGAATAGATACAAGTATATGTCAATGAATATATGGCTAATAGATTCATTTTAGCATGGTCTATTGAGAAGCCCAACACTCTGAATAAATCGTCTGAAAGATGTAAATGCCATTCTTTATAGAGACTTTATATTTTATACTGTCAGACTGGGCTATAATCATGTTTATCGAAGTAAGTTGCTTTAAAAGTTAAGTTTGTAGAATCCAATACTGTATGTGGTGTAACAGGGTTTGCAGCATATTATTTATAACTTTTTGTGATTTAAGTTGATGAAGAATTCTTTGAACATAATCTTTGTTTAGTAAATAAAAAACACGTTCATCGGTTCAGTGTAGAAACTGAATACAATCTTTGTAATGTGGTTCCCATTATTATGATGGCTGACTAAACGTGATCTTTATCATTGGTTGTTGTTGTTGTTGTTTTTGGAATTTATTTCATGTAAATGTTTATGTAATTGAACGTTGCAAATAGTGAGCAGAAATTAAGTGGGAAACAATTTAAAAAACATGCTATTATCAAGGTTTATGGAATAAACGGTCATAAAGAAAAATAGTGAAGTATGACGTTTCACAGGAGGTTGTAAGAGCGAGAGGTCAGGTTTGTGATATAAAGAACATAAAAGGAGCAGAATCAGAGGTATGAGCAGAATAAGAGGTCGGATCTGTGATGTTAGTGGAACAATTTAGAGGTCGAGTCTGAGATCTACAGCACCGGTAATATATAAGGGAACGTTGCTACATGTGATATGAGCGACACTAGCAGTCGGTCTGAGATACTGTATATAGTACAAAATAATAGAAGGAGCGGAACTAGAGGTCGTATGAGCGGCACTAGCGGTCGGTCTGAGATATATAGTACACAATAGTAAAAGGAGCGGCACTAGAGGTCGGATGAGCGGCACTAGCGGTCGGTCTGAGATAGTACACAAAACTAAAAGGAGCGGAACTAGAGGTCGGATGAGCGGCACTAGCGGTCGGTCTGAGATATATATAGTACACAAAACTAAAAGGAGCGGAACTAGAGGTCGGATGAGCGGCACTAGCGGTCGGTCTGAGATATATAGTACACAAAACTAAAAGGAGCGGAACTAGAGGTCGGATGAGCGGCACTAGCGGTCGGTCTGAGATATATAGTACACAATAGTAAAAGGAGCGGCACTACAGGTCGTATGAGCGGCACTAGCGGTCGGTCTGAGATATATAGTACACAATAGTAAAATGAGCGGCACTAGAGGTCGGATGAGCGGCACTTGCGGTCGGTCTGAGAGATATAGTACACAATAGTAAAAGGAGCAGCACTAGAGGTCGTATGAGCGGCACTAGCGGTCGGTCTGAGATACTGTATATAGTACAAAATAATAGAAGGAGCGGAACTAGAGGTCGTATGAGCGGCACTAGCGGTCGGTCTGAGATATATAGTACACAATAGTAAAAGGAGCGGCACTAGAGGTCGGATGAGCGGCACTAGCGGTCGGTCTGAGATATACAGTACACAATAGTAAAAGGAGCGGCACTAGAGGTCGTATGAGCGGCACTAGCGGTCGCTCGGTCTGAGATATATAGTCATCATCATCATCATCATCATCGTCATCATCATTATCGTCATCATCAACATCATCATCATCATCATCATCATCATCATCAGGCATTATTCATCTATTGCTGGATGAAGTCCTCCTTATTGCCTTCTATTTTCTGTCATTCGCTTCCATGTTGCTGTGCTTGTGTATTATGATACATCGTCTCTCCACCTTCTCTTTTGTCGACCCCTTCTTCGCTTGCCTGTTCTTGGTTGCCATTCTGCGAGTTTCTTGGCCCACCTTTAGTCTTGTGTTCTATATTAGTGTTCTGCCCATCTCCACTTCATCTCTTTAATTTTTACCATGATATATTATACCTTTGTTTTCTGCTGTATGTCACTGTGCTTCACTTTGTCAACTAATGTTAAATTGAGCATTCTTCTGTCCATATAGCTCTCTGTGTTGTTCTCAATTTATGTTCCATTTCTTTAGTTGTAACACAGGGGCCCATTTCATAAAAAATTGCTATGATAGCAACCTTTGCTGGAATGTCAACTTTCATTGAAAGAGCCGATCAGGAAGCAGAATGTTCACTGTTGTCATAGTAGTTGACATTACAGCAAGAGTTGCTATCATAGCAACTTTTTTATGAAATGGGCCCCAGGTTCCTGCTCCATACCTCAATGTCGTTAAAATGCACGGGTCAAATATCTTTCTCCTCATTGCAAGTGGTATTTTCATGTCAGTTAAAAGTTTTCTGTAACATCTCCACCTTCCTCTAATCCTTGTTAATACTTCTTGTCTTGTATTATCCTCCATATTTAAGGTTTGGCCCAGTGCTTGTAACTGTTGACTTTCTCTAACTAGTGATGGCCTATTCTTATTTCCTCTGCTGTTTCAAAGTTTGTCATGAATTTTGTCCTTCCCATATGCATTTGCAAGCCAACCCTTTTGCTTTCAACGTTCAGACTTCGCAACCGTTCTTCCATATCTTGTACAGAGATTATATTCAGTGCCACACCGTCTGCAAATCGTAGGTCAGTTAGTTTTTCTCCATCTATGTCGATTCGTTTTCTTTCAAGGTTGGACTTTTTGAGATAAAGTACACAATGATAAAAGGAGCGGAACTAGAGGTCGTATGAACGGCACGAGCGGTCGGGGAACATTATTTTATGACAAAACTTGTGAGCGCCCGTATTCGTATTCGTTGTGCACTAACAGCAGCGCGCGCGCGAGGTATAATGAATATACATGAGTGTGACGTATCTTTGACTTGGCCACGCTCGGCCACGCCCCCGACCTCTAGTGCCGCTCTTCGTATGCTATCCGTTTTGTTTACTACCAGTAAATCACTACGTACAGTACGTACGTACACAGTCAAGCGCGGGTACGGGTACGGTGTGTGTGCGGGTGTGAAGGTTCTTTCTAGTTCAGTGGTGTGAATGTGGTACAGAGTGTAATTTCCTGTGGGAAAATGTCGTCTCAGGCAGGGCAGACCGATTTGTCTGGCGAATTCAGGTCCAAGGTGAAGGTAACCGATTATCCAAATCTAGGTAAGTAATCAGTATTTATTTTTCTGTTTGGGAATCCTCATTTTCGTTTTCGATGTGGATAAATTGCGTGCATTTCATACTGAACTGGCACGCTGACTCGTTCAGTCGTTACACCATGACAGCTAGCCCCGGGACTGCTCCCGCGCTCACTGCGTGAGCGGGCTGGTCGCAGTAACATGACAGCTTGACATTTCATGGCAATTAGCTCCGGGATACCGCCCCGCTCCGTCGACCCGGCATGCCTGGCGCACCAAGCTCGCCAGCGACTGGTGACCTGGCCTCGCCAGGCGGGGCTGCCTTGGGTTTGTAATTTGTTAATTATGCTAATAAAGTTTTCTTCTTACCAGGATTAGTAATCTCAATCGTGTCAATGTACAGTGAGTTACATGTAGGCCGATGGAATAGGGAAGTCCACAAGTTCAGTAGACTTAAACGTCAAATTAAATAGCTAATTGACAATGATTGATGAATGAAAGAAAATCTGCGGCGAGTTCAGTGATACTGCTAAAATAAATCCTAAAACTGAAAGTCACTGCAATGTAAGTAAATTGCAAATACATTGTATAGACAACAATATATATTCTGAATTTATTCTTTTGAAGGTATGAAGTAACAGAAAGCAGATATTCCAAACATCCATGGAAATCCACGGAAGATGAAACACGTTTTCTGATCTCTAGAATTGTAAGAAATCCTGCAAAAGCCTTAGTGTTCTAAGTACTGAAAAAGTTATGTACTGCGTTTACTTTGAGTATTTATACATATTTGTGTTATTGTATTATAAATATGTTGAACACTCATAGCCTAAGAGAGGTCGATATAGGGTTAATAAAATCTTATCTTATCTCTGTGTAGACACAAAGGATAGAGAAAATCCCACTTATGACCTCGTGGTTATCAAAAGTCCCGAAAACAAAAAGTCTGTGATCAGTCCGAATTTTGACATTGAAAGGTTCATTTGAAAAAATCAACACTCAAAACAAGGAAAACGTAAGGAATATAGCCAGAAGATAGTATTAAATTATAAGGTAAGTTTTGATTTTTCTCTTGTGGAGCTTACATTCAGTCCGAGTTGAATTAAATATTTCTGCTTCGTTAGCATTGCAGTCAAAAACAAATTTGTCATTAAAATAAACAGTATGTTATACAAGTTTAGAGACAGGGCCTTTTGTGAGTCAACAAAATAAAATTTTGTAAAAACTTCAGAAAATGGAAGAAAATACTATACAGTGTATTTAAGAACTGCCCTCCTTATTATAGAACTAGAAACTTAAGTAGAACTGTAGTGATGGCTAGGTTTTGAGTAACCCTACGCCGAACCCCATGCCTTTGTGGCCGAAGGCATGGGGTTCTGCATAGGGCTAGGTTTCATGGAGGTTTTGGGCGGGTTGTCTGGAACATCCCGGTTCTGAAAGCCTAGAGATCAGAGATCGCTGTGCGCAATAGTCAGCACCACAGTGCGTGCCAACAATGGGAGCATGCTCGCGGCGCTTGGCACATCGTGCACTGACAGGCAATTTGATTGTGAATGTAGACTACGGCCGCTATATCTCAAACGTAAACATTGATAGTTTTTCACTTTTCCTGAAAAGTGTATACTATAGCGAAAGTGTGTACATTATCATGATAAGAAGAAGGATTTGATCAGCGGACGTTTAGTCCACAATTTGCCTTGCTCGTTACATTGTAGAAAGAATTGTATGGAAGAAAGAAAAAATGCACATTGAGACAGCCAACATTTATTTCTGGCCACATGTCCAGTGCTCCAACTTCTTCTGTTCTGTATCATTCTGTAAAATGAAAGAAAGAGAGGAATGTTAAACATGGAAGGCTAGTTAGTTTACATGCTTGTGATACCACAGGGCGCGGGGTGCATGAACCTTCACTGGCCCGCTCCAACTGCTTCCAATGTGCACAAGGCGTATCATTCCATAAAGTGCATTTTACTGGTTTTTGATGAAGGAAAAAATCTTTTTCATTGAGGTTTGAGTGTAAAAAACATGTGTTTTATGATACGTAAAATCTACAGATAAAATGGTAGTATCCTTTTGAGGATATTGACATTTTGAAAAGACTAGTACACAGAAATTCTGTATAGAACCAATTTAATATCATAGTGCACATTCCACAATTAAAGAGAAATTAAAGGGAGATAAAAGGAGTATGTCCTCACTAAATTGTCTTAATGTTACTCTCTAGGCAGCCACTATGAGCCCAGGACATCAGAGCCCATCACTCAACCCATGAAGAACCTGGATGAGGTGTTGCTATGGCAAGCCGATGACAGATTCAATGTTTCAATCTCCCCTCTGGCAATGCCGACGACCTCCAGTGAACCTCGACCTATGACCCTGCTGTGTCATGATATGAAAGGAGGCTACATCGATGATAGGTAAGCATCTCCTGGATCGGCCAGTTTTGCATAGATTTCCCTTTGGCTTGTTTTAAAGTAGAAAATTATTTCTGCATGTGTTCCTGTTTGTAATTAGATTTATGCAGATAAAAAAAAGAAGTGTTAACTACAAATTTTCACGATATGGAGGTAAGAGGAAAAGTAACCTGGGTCTTTAAGGGTTAAATTCAGGGTCTTGTTATCTTCATCATTACTGTGCCATTTCCTCATTAGACTCCAGTGGCTGGATGATAACAAGTAAGAGAAGTGAAGCTGAACTTCTTTGTTTCATAGACCGCCAGTGAAAAATATTTAATGCAGCTTGTTTAATAGCAAATTTTTCCCAATTACCAGATATGTATATGCAAAATGAACTACAATGCATTACAGGAATATGAATTCCTTGCTCCATCCTTGTGATTTACTCTTTGATATGTCAGTCCTATAGGCAATAAACTGCAGAGTGATTGACATTGGACTTTGATTGGTTGGTACTGTGAGGGTTAATGTATCAGACAAATACAGGATTTGTGCATATGACTGGTGCAAAGATGCATTGATGGCATGTTGAGAGACACTCCACTGCATGACTCTCCTGCCCTACCCTCCCATCCCATCCCAGGTTTGTGCAGGGGGTGCCCATCAGCACAGCCTACCGCTTCTACCACTGGCAGTACATTGACATCTTTGTCTACTTCAGCCACCACTTTGTCACCATTCCACCACCCTGCTGGACCAATGCTGCACATAAGAATGGCACCCTTATGCTAGGTGAGTCATATACTATCCTTTTCCACTTTGTCACAAGTTTAACTAGTTTTAAGGTTGATTGATTTTTTATTGTGGTTTGCACAATCACACTAACACATACATATCACAAGATGTCTGAACATTAGAACATCACCCAAACAAGTGAGGAACATTTATGTGCATGTGCACTAAACTACTGCGACGTACAAGGCGTGATGTCACGGCAGACATTGGGGGTCTGAGATGAATCATACTCTCGGCGTCTGCTCCTCAGCGCTGTACAGCTCTTTAATCTAAATAAAAATTAATTTCTATGGATAAAACTGATCATATTCGTTTTCCTCAAGTCATAAGCTTCCAAGCAATACCACATTTGGCATTTCACTACCGGTTCTTGTCTTTCAATCTCTCCTTGTAGGCAATTGCCAAATTGAGTCTTTATAGGCAGGTCTTTTAATACAGGTGATTGATAAAGTAGGCTTCATTGTATGTTGCTCCAAACATATTTTTTCAATGAATGTTTCCCTCTAAAATTGCATTTTATTGCATTCACGTAACATTTTAAGAACAACATAAACATAAATACTTTGAGATATTGACCACTTTCTTTGGACCTGTGGTGTGTCCTGCCAGGCACGGTGATCACAGAGTGGGATGATGGGAAGCAACGATGCGAGGAGATCCTGCAGAGCGAGGCGGCCTACAAGAGGTTTGCAGACCAGCTCTGTCACATGGCCAAGTATTACAACTTTGATGGCTGGCTGATCAACATTGAGAACCCCATTCTGGTAGGACTGGGCAAACGAGTTGAATTAAATGGAATTGGAATGATTTGAAATGTATTGAATTCTCCTAATCACGTTTAGCTCTCCGAATCTGAACGTGTGATGCACTCTAATTTTTTGTACCTTCAATTCTGGGGATATGAACTTCCAGTTCACGAATGTTCTATAGCCATCATCTTGCTTGTGTCTTTTCACTCTTTCATTAGTCCATCCACAATCAATGTTGAGGTAGGCAAAAACATCGCTGTGAGTGATTGGTGGTATTTTTTTCAAGTCCTTCGTCCATGTGTATGAACAAGTATTTATATTACGAGGTTTATGAGGGTCAAAATTACAGATTCTGTGCGTTATTGCGTGAATTCAATACGTACCAAACTCTTACCGGAAGTATACGTCCCAAGAGCAATCGATCAGATATCAGTATCACTAGGTAATATCACTTGTTATCGGTTATATGCGATAGGGAAGATTGAGCTGACATTGATTCTCCATATTACATATAAGGAAAAGTCATCCCATAATGCACTGCGCAACGACATCCAGATTTTTTTGCAGTCATGTCTGCTTCATGTCTCATACACTAACACTAGACCGAAAGCAGACACGACTGCAAACATTAATAAACATGTGGCTGGGCGGTGCACTATGTGACAACTTTGACTTATATGTGCTATGGAGAATTGAGTTGGAATGATTTGAAATGTTTTTAAATGAATAGAAATAAAGGAAATTGAATTGAGTTGACATTAATTGAAATTATATTGGAATGGAGAAAACTGCAACTAACTTGATAGGCAATAAAATTAATTGTGAGGTGATTATAACCTTTTGAACTTGCCCCCCCCCCCCCCTTTGTCCAATTCTCCATTTCATCTTTTCAAGCAAAATCATTAATCTAGTTCCCTTTGAGTTGCAGTAAATTGAATCTTAACCCTATGCCTTATCATATCTAACTGTAATCTCAACCTTACCTCAACCCAGTCAATCAGTAATTGACTTGATATTCTATTCAACGTGTAAATGAGTTTACGCTATTGCCAATTTTGACTAATTGGAGATGAACAATATTTCATTAGTGAAGTGCACACAGTAATCTAAACCAATCTAATGAAGGGGAATGAGTAAAAGATTGTTAAGCCCTTTTATAAACATCCTGAAACTCGGCATGGATCAGCAGTATACCCCAATGATAACAAATGAAATCTTGCCTTCAAAGCTTAATGAACCTTTGCAGGAAAAGTGAAAAAATATCCTTCTTTACATTCAAAGCACCCCATTTCGTAGTGACAGTGGCCTACATTCATATACAGTATTGCACTGGTCAGATTATTGGTTATCAGGGCTCTGCTTGCCTCAATGCATGATGTGGGCTATGGAGGTCTCCAGTCTCTAGGCTTCAGGAGTTACTCGAGTTAGGAAAACCTGTCCAAAATGCACTCAAAATCTTATCGATCAATATAATTCCACTTGAATTCAGTGACCAGTACTAATATTATGAGCAAAGTTTGTACATGATATGTCCTTCCATTTCCTGTGGTACAGGGAAACTCCGTTATAACGAGCATGGGTATAGCGAGAACCCTGCTATTACGAGGACATTTCTTGGGTCCCGATTTTTCTTCCATAGACCTCTGTGCATTCTGTTTTTATATAACGAGATCGGCTACAGTGAAATTTCTGCTATAGCGAGGAAAATTCCCAGCCCAAGAATAAAGAAAAAGAAAGGAAATTTACACCGTTATTACGAGAACTCTCTTCAGCCACGCTGCCCAGCGAGGGAAATGCAACAACAGCACAGGCAATTTTCTTTGCGCCGTTAAACGCTGATCACACACACCGTTCAAGAATCCACACACACACACAACCACACAAGCATATGTCCACATTACGTGTGTGCGGTACTGCCAGAGCCGTATCTCTATAAGGCTCTAGGTACTGCACGCCCCCGCGCGCAACAATCAACACAGTCCCGCTCACGCACGCACATGGCAGGAGCCTCTAAACACATGTGGAAGCGTGCGTGTATGACCGCGGCCGCGCATGCGTGCAGATAGCGTTCAATGATCATTGCTAACACGCAGTCATGACAGCAGGCGCGGCCGGGTATAACTGGGCCTCCCCGCTGCTTCATTTGTCGGTAAACGGAGGTGTTGGAAGTGTTATTTATTTACATTTTCAACTGTGCTGTTAGATATTTTAGTGAATTTTTAGCTCATCAATTCAGTTTAGAATGCTTGCAAAGCCATTTATATTACAGTCCTAGCGATAAATATGTTATTGTTTGTATAGTCCTATAGATGCATTTGTTTCTGTATGTTTCGATCATGTACTGATATAGCGAGCAATCGGCTATAGCGAGGAAAAAGTGTGGGTCCCGTCCACCTCGTTATGACGGGGTTTCCCTGTATTTACAACATTTTACAATTTTGATTGGCCATAGGGCTCCCCTACCTTTATGAATGCAGAAGTATATTGATGGATAGATTTTGAGTAGATTTTGGGTGGGTCATGCTAAACTCCGCTGATCCTGTAGCCTATGGACAGGAGACTACTATAGCACATATCCGACATTTCCACACTGCAGTGATGCATTGAGGCAAGAGGTGCCCCACCAACCAACAGACAGACAGATGCAATACAATATTATACAAATAGCGACTGCTCTTAAGGGCATGGTTAAATCTATAGACCCAAGATGATCTCAATACAGTACTATTATGAACAGCTTGAACAGCTTGCTTGGCACTGCTCTTTGCCAAAAAAAATCCGCGATTGGCACATTAATTCACTGAAGTCTATGGATTTCTCAGCGTTGGTCGCTCAAATGAGTTTACACGCAAAATCCCATAGAAACTTGAGCAGAAGCTGGCTACCACTCATTATACATATTTATGGAAATAAAAGTACTATTGCCCGTTCCGTTATGTTAATCAGGTACTATGCCCGCTGTTTTATGCAAATGAAAATACTATACCTGCTGGAGTATGTTCATGAGGTTCTTTTGCTAGCATGGTTGGATCTAGTTCATACCTGTCAACCAATCAGGTAACAGGATTATACAGATGAGATATATAAAGTAGACTGTAGTTACTACAGAATGGGGTTTTTCAAATGCAAACAAAAATAGTTTTTCACTTCTCCTGAATAGGTTTGTGAATGGCTACACTACTTTGAACAGCATTTCTGAAAATTCTACCTTATTGAGCAGAATGAGTTCAGAAAGTCCCTGACATGCTTGTTCACATCGCTCTTACAGCCTGATCATGTGCAGAATCTCAGGGGCTTCCTGGAGTACCTCACCAAACATATGCATGAGCAGCTACCAGGGTCAAAGGTCATATGGTATGACAGCGTGATCTCAGATGGCACCCTCAGCTGGCAAGATATGCTCAACGGCAACAACAAGTAGGTCATTGGAAAGGACAGTTCTTGAAGTTAAAGATTTGTATGCCTTTGCGTGTACGCTGTGTGTTCCATTCATAATTCCAGAATGATCATGTGTAGACGTACACATGTACGATACACAAGCATAATGTTTTATGTATTTTTTCATACCTGCCAACCACTCCAATCTTGTTGTATTTTGTTCAGATTTTTTCCTCTAAAAGGATGAAAAATCGGAATGGCACAATTTTTTACCGTACTGTCCGGGAGATAAGGTGCACTGATGTATAAGCCGCAGCCCGACTTTGAGCATGCAATTTGAAGAAAAAAAAAATCCTGGAAAAAACAACAGGATCGCAGCACCACGACTGGATTGTGTGACAACATTCAATGTAATAGATGCTTTGATAGCCATCCAGTGTGACACAATTGATGTACGGGTAATATAATCTCAATCATATCACAAGCATAATTACCAGGAGAAAGTACCAAGAGAAAATTTGTCCCAGATAACTCAAAGTAATGCTAAGAGAAAGCTACAACTCAAACAAGCAAACTCTGTTGGGCGGGGCCCACCATTGTGTCTTTGATCTGCGTCATAGAGGTCGTATAAAATGAGACTGTAACACGAAAGTGTATATGCCCTCTATGTTCTTGGCTAGCATGTACTGTACCTGAGTCCGTCGCGCGTCAGATCAAAGAAGCAATGGCGGCCCCTTTCTAACAGAGTTTGAGCTGTAGCTTTCTCATTAGCGGTATCTTTGAGTTGTCTTGGACAAATACTACTCCTGATGCTTTCTTAGTACCGGTAATTATTATGCTGGTAATGTGATTGAGATCGCATTATCAGTACTCCAATTGTGTCAAACTGGATACCTAACAAAGCCATCTACAACTGTACTTTGTTGTTGAATGTTGTCACACAACGCATAGTCCCACATGCGTAAAACTTCCCCCACTAACGCCGCATATTAGACCCACTCTGACTTATGTGTGATTTTTAAGAAAAAAACATGCAGCTTATACGCCGGTCAGTACAGTATGTCAGAAGGGGAAAAAAGAATTAGCGTCCATTATCGATTTTGCACTTGAAATATGGAATGTGGATGTACAATGCATCCAGTATCACTTTTCCACTATGTGTAATTGAGTGCTACGATCTCATTATTTAGCACTGACTTGTGTTCACATGGCATGATGCATTTAGAATGCTTGTTTACCAGTTTTTCCCCATAATTTCAACTTATTTATTATTATTATTCAGCTCTTGCAAACAAGCGATATCATGCAGCATTAGTCTCACAGAATGGCAATGTCAAGCAGAAACCAGTCATACTATTCCATAACTTACAGCAGTGATGTCCTCAAATGATGCAAGAGAGCTTCAGATTTTGAGCCTTTAAAAGGCAACATTTCCTGTAAATACTATAGTGCCAGTTGACTTTTATACCGGTAGTTGATTGCAATTTGTGCAGGATCAGTTTGTAAACTCTGTGTTACTACCACTGTGAAGAGACTGCAGGAGAATTGAATAGACCAGAATTGAAGATACTGGAGCATTGAAATAGGTATCCTTTGAATAAAAAATAATGAAAATGCATGTTGTTTTTACATTTCTGGTAATCAAAAAATCCTTGCCCTCAGAAACCTCACAAGGGTACTAATCCAGACTCTGCCCATGATTCAATAGATAATGTATTTGCCAGTGTATGAACCGCACTTAATCGCACTCCCAACTTTGAACCTCTTGAAAAATAAATCAATAAATTTTACAAGCATGAAATGTGTATAGGGGGTGAGAGAAAGAAAGCATAAGATATTTTGAGATAGAGATGAAAATATAAATAGATGTTGAGAATAGTGGCTGTGTGACAGATACAGAAATATCAAAAGAGGAATGAAAGAAGGGGATTAAACAAGAAACAGCTTGACTTAGATTGGTTTGCTGCTCAGAATTTACCCAAAGAATGCATTGCCTTCTCCCAGACCGTTCTTTGATGCTTGTGATGCTATCTTCCTGAACTACACCTGGACGGAGAGCAAGTTGGCCAGCTCAGTGCAGAATGTTTGCTCCAGGAAACATGATCTCTACGTGGGCGTGGATGTGTTCGGCAGGAACTGCTTCGGAGGGGGTGGTTGGAACACAAATAAGGTGATTGACAAAATAATATTGCAATCGTGAAACCTGCTTTAGCGACCACCTAAAGAAGGAATGTTTTAGTCTTCTGGAAAAACTTTTCTTGTTTGTACATGTATTGAAGTAACCTGACCACATTTGTTGTCTTCCTTGGATTGTCTTTATTTGCAGGTTTCAAAAGAGTCCAATTTTTGCATGGAAGAACATAAATCTGATTTAGGCATGTAATCAAATTCTCAAATTGCCATCGTTTCTTTGATCTGCGGCATAGTGGGCATAATCACGAGACCGTAACACGTAAGTGTTTACGCCCTCAATGTTTGTTGGCTAGCATGTACCATGCCGGAGGCCACTGCAGATGAAAGAAACAATGGCAGCCCCCGTTAAACGGAGCGTGCTAGTTTGAGCTATAGCTTCCTCATCAGCGGTATCCTTGAGTTTTTGGGACAAATGCTACTCTTGGTGCTTTCTTAGTAACCAGTAATTACACTGGTGATATGATTGAGATCATATTACTGGTACGTCAGTTGTGTCACACTGGATGCCTAGCAGTATCAAAGCCATCTATTTTGTTAAATTGTTAAATGTTGTCACACAGTGCATAGTCCCATACATGTGTATGCGTGTTGGTTTGAAAGACATGACTTTTGCTAATGCTGCATATTAGTCGCACTCAGACTATGGTGTGATTTTGAAGAAAAAAAAACATGCAGCTTATACACCGGTCAGTCAGTACGTAGTTTCTCAATTACAGTCAAAATCTATCTTCGAGAGGTAAGTAAGAACTGTGTTTTCTCCTGACCTTTGACCCCAGGCCATGGAGGTGATCAGGAGGCAAGGTCTGTCTGCTGCCATCTTTGCCCCGGGCTGGGTGATGGAGACACTTGGAGAGAAAGATTTTATAGCTAACCAAGACAAGTAAGTGTGGAAGCAGCTCGCTGGGAAGCAGAGTTTGACATTGGATCTCTGTTTCCTGGGTTGGTCAAAATCTTAAACTGAGATAAATAATTCAAAACTACATAAAAAAAAGATGTACAAATATCCTAATGAACAATGAAATACCCCTCAAAATACCAAGGCATGAATTGCCCATTGACTAACTACACATCTACACACCCATGGTATTCTAGGGGTTAATGAAATGTGATACATGCATGAAGAACAAGTTCTGTCAAGTGAGTTATTAATTTGTAAGCTACTCCAGGAGTAAGGGATAAACCAGACCTTTTTAATTGTTTGTCACAGGTTTTGGACTCTGTTGCATCCATACCTTCACACACACGGCGTCTCGTCTCTGCCCTTTGTCACAAACTTCTGCAGGGGGTATGGAGAGTTTGGATTCAAATGTGGGAACGTGAGTTATAGTCAGGATTGTCACTTGAATAATAATCATACAACATAATAATACGTTGAATACTCTAAGATTCTATTGATATTATCTAATGAGATGTTCTCTTTTAGACAAAATGTGGATGTAAAAATTTGTGTTGATCTGATAGTGAATTCAGAAAACAACAATACCCATTGTACACACATATCAACCCACAATACTGTATCTTTCCTACCAGAAACATCATGCATTACCGATGACACTGTGATGACAGTTGCTAGTGGAACCATAGATGTGATGCACAATGGGCATTGTTGTGTACTGAATTCATGATCTGATACACATGAATATTTAGGTCAAAATTTGTCCCAAAGTGAAAATCTCATTAAATTTTCCAAGAATTATTACCATACTGATAATGGATGAAATGTCATGATATCTGCTTCTAACGAAATTGACATCATTTCACTTTATGATGTGTAAATTTCAGCTTGATTTGAGTTGTAACTCAATTCTTTTTCAAAAGTGTCAAGTTCTTCTTCATCGTAGTTTACTATATGAAAACAAGCGAATGCAAAATTTGATTACTCTTTATATTCATTTGGGCGCAGCTGGGCACGCTTCTCATGTCATACATCTGAAAAGAAAATATCTTAGTAATTGATAATGTTCCTTGATTGAACTGTTATGAATGCATTGTACTGGGGTAAGTATTACATCTTACAACTGCATCCACATCTACACATGCCCAAAATCTTGTGTGTTTCCTACTTTGTTTATATAATGTACATCAAATTCAAGCAAAAATCGTCAAGATATTTGGTGGCATCGAACATGGGTCAAAGAAAAAATAGAAGCTACTATTAATAAATACCCAATATAAATACACCATGTGTAGCTGCTATGGTATAAGAAACAACTTGAAATTATTATTTTATTACCCTCATTGCTGTTTTAGTTTGATAATTTATGCCTTGTGTAGGAAGTGATGAAGAAAGCCTGGTGCAACCTGAGCGGGCAACAGATTGTGTCCACCCACGGTCAGGAACAGTTTGCTGAACTCAATGGCAGCACGGGGAAAGCCTCCATGCAGTACTTGGTGTCTGATGCTTTCAATGGGGGTGGATGTGTGGAGGTCCATGGAGCCCTGGAGGCAGGGCAGGTCACACGATGCAGGTGAGCTAATACAGGCTAGATTGTTAGTGTAAACAGGGTCATTGGTAGTCTGCAGACTGGGCAGGTCACATGATGCATGTAGGCTGATGTACTTGATTGTTAGTGTAAACAGTGTCATTGGGAGTCTGCAGACTGGGCAGGTCACATGATGCTTGTAAGCTTATGCAGGCGAGATTGTTAGTGTAAACAGGGTCATTGGGAGTCTGCAGACTGGGCAGGTCACATGATGCTTGTAAGCTTATGCAGGCGAGATTGTTAGTGTAAACAGGGTCATTGGGAGTCTGCAGACTGGGCAGGTCACATTATGCTGGTAAACTAATGAAGGCTAGATTGTTAGTGTAAACAGCGTCATTGGGAGTCTGCAGACTGGGCAGGTCACATGATGCATGTAGGCTGATGTATGCTAGATTGTTAGTGTAAACAGTGTCATTGGGAGTCTGCAGACTGGGCAGGTCACATGATGCTTGTAAGCTAATGCAGGCGAGATTGTTAGTGTAAACAGGGTCATTGGGAGTCTGCAGACTGGGCAGGTCACATGATGCTTGTAAGCTTATGCAGGCGAGATTGTTAGTGTAAACAGGGTCATTGGGAGTCTGCAGACTGGGCAGGTCACATTATGCTGGTAAACTAATGAAGGCTAGATTGTTAGTGTAAACAGCGTCATTGGGAGTCTGCAGACTGGGCAGGTCACATGATGCATGTAGGCTGATGTACGCTAGATTGTTAGTGTAAACAGTGTCATTGGGAGTCTGCAGACTGGGCAGGTCACATGATGCTTGTAAGCTTATGCAGGCGAGATTGTTAGTGTAAACAGGGTCATTGGGAGTCTGCAGACTGGGCAGGTCACATGATGCAGGTAAACTAATGAAGGCTAGATTGTTATTGTAAACAGCGTCATTGGGAGTCTGCAGACTGGGCAGGTCACATTATGCTGGTAAACTAATGAACCTAATGAAGGCTAGATTGTTAGTGTAAACAGCGTCATTGGGAGTCTGCAGACTGGGCAGGTCACATTATGCTGGTAAACTAATGAAGGCTAGATTGTTAGTGTAAACAGCGTCATTGGGAGTCTGCAGACTGGGCAGGTCACATGATGCTGGTAAGCTAATGCAGGCTAGATTGTTAGTGTAAAAGTTTATGATTTTTTAATGTGCATACTAATATACATAAACCAGAAGTCAACATGCATTACAATGTCTTGGGACCTTTGTAATAAATTTTACAATTGAATTATAGGTCAAATAATCAATAAAGCTTTAATTGGCAAGGCTTTGAAAAGGTTAAAATCATGCCTTTGCTCTTCAAATGTGGGCCATGATTGCTCTTGCATTGTATGTTCCTTTTTAGGATAAAACTGTGATTTTAAAAAAAAAAATTGCCAATTTGAAAGCCAAATAATAGTTACAATTTTGCTCTAATAAGGCCTTTGTCCTAAAGTAAAATGCTAATTTGCAATGCCCTTTGCTTGGCAGCCTCTTCCAGACAGGGCTGCCAGGGGCCCAACCCCTGCTGGTCTCCTACACCGTCAAGCTGAGCAAGGCCTGTAGCATCTGCCTCTTCCTCACCTGCACTGGCAGCCAGACCACTCGGGAGATCCTGCTATGGCACAAACTAGGTAGGCTAGGCTCTTTACCAGTCCTTGTGGGTTTGGTTGGACTTCAGATAATATGACAGTACTTCATTAGTGTCTGCGCAGGAGGGCGGAGGTATACCAGTGCACTGTGCACTGTCAAATCTGTTGATATAGTTGTATTACACATGTTAAATGGGACATTTGTATGCAATGTTCACCATTCTTTTTGTTGTAGAGTGAAGAAGAGGATAAGGTTACCAAGCAGGGTTGTTCAGGGTACAAGGCGTGATGTCATGACATACACTGCGGGTCCGAGATGAAACATACTTCCGCTGCGTCTACGTCTGCTGCTTGTAGCTGTACAGCTCTTAAATCTAAATGACAATTGATTCAGTTATTCCTACGGATAGAACTGATCGTATTCATTTCACTTAAGTCATGAGATTTTCAGCAATTCCAAATTTAGGATTTCACTGCTTGCCTCAATATCTCCTATAAATATAAATTCTTACAGAAATGTCTTTATCTCGTAATCATATTTAACTTATCATCAAAACCTCATTCAGCCGTTCTGATACGCCTCCAATCCCCCAGCAACCCCTCAACTCCCCCGGGTGGGCTGGGCTGACTGTGATGCTACCCACTACATTGCTAGTCAAGCTTTTTGTGTGCCAAGCAGTTATGAAAATCAATAAGAGCAGAAAGGCCTATCTGAGCTTCATGTTTGCATGCTGTCGTACTCATGAATCGCTACTTTTATTTGCAGTTTAGGACCCTACAAAAGAAAAAGAACAAGAATATTGCTATTATTCACAGAAGCTGCGTTGATTTCGCTGAATTGATTGTATGCATGCATGTGCGAAGCATGCCTGTGTAAAACGTGTTTTTTGTGCGTGTGATGAATTATTACGCAGACTTGTAGGCCTACCAACACACACCTAAAGACAAACCTTGTTTGTCATGAAAGCTTTGGAAATTTGAGTTTTTGTCTGCTGTTCTCTTGATTCATATCATTGGTTGTTTGGGCTGTATCATTCTGCCCATGAATAGTGGCAATCTAGTCACTATTTTTTCTGTATCCACCTATAAACCGCACCCTTTTTTTGAGGTTTTCCCTGACAGTAAAAAAACATGGTTTATACACCAGCAAATATGGTATTGCACTGAATATTTGAATGTTACACCAACCAAGTTTACATCATATTGTGAATAGGAATTTTGCAAATCTTTTTGTCATTATCTGTGCTGTTGTGTCCATTATTTCATTATGTTTCTATGACAAAAGCTACATGCATATGTACATGCAGGCATTTTTGTTGAGTATTGATGAATGGTCCAAAGCATCTCTGCATCCTTTGTTTTTGTCACACTAAGGTTGTGATGAAGGAAGTAATAATCTGCCCCGGCCTTCAAATTTTTGCTTGTCTGTTATTCAATTCAATGTGCAGCTATGAAATATTCGAAATGTGTTTTTGAACCCAGATGAGAACAAGGCGGGGGAGCAACCAATGAGTACGTTTGGTTTGAGGCTGTCGGCCCTCGTCGATCACTCGGCCCTCCCAGAGCCCCTGAGGGCCCGGGACCCCACTGTCTTCTCCCCTCTGGTGGGCACTTGCCAACGCATCATCCAGGATGCATCCTTCGGCATCGACAGCTCCATGATGCCCACCCAGGGATGGGTCACCAGGTGAGATGCCAGGTGCTTTTTTGCACTTGAGCGGACAGCCAGATGGCATGCGGGGCAAGTCTTGCTGGCTAGGAACTTTCAGAAGGCACCAAAATACCAAACTTCAATTGTTGTCTGCTCTAAATGAGTGCAGCCATGTTGTAACATTTTTGCTGGACCCCCTATGACAATGTGACATAGTAAACGCAGCATTATAGACAAGCTGCAGAAGGACACCCTGTCTTTAAAGGTGCTAACCACAGAGGAGAGCTAACCCAATAGAGGACGAGAGTGAGAGATAGAGAGAGAAAGAAAGAGAATTTGTGTGTGTGTGTGTGTAGGGGGGGGGGGTGTAATCTGGGGGGCATTTCATCAAAGGACTTGTCGGACGTTTTATCCGACAAACTGTTACAAGCTACTGAAATGCTTGCATCTGATTGGATTAGAGCAAATTTGTCGGATAAAATGTCTGACAAGTCCTTTGATGAAATGCCCCCCAGACTAATTTGTTTGTATCTTAAAAAGTCTTACTTCTATGGGAATTTGGTATATGCATGTACAGTGTTGCGACTGAGGCACAACTTGAATTTTCATTGGTTTGCTCAAGCCGCAGGAAATTTTTAAAAAAATGAATGCTGTCTGTATTTAGATTCAAAGTTAAAGCATAGACCATCATCAGTTCTCAATGAGGGATATAAAAACAAATATATCATGCACTCTTTTTAGCCACAACTGAAATCATAGATGCATGGTTTATTTGTATACAAGTCTCTTTGCATCTCTGTATGAATGGATCTGTTTTCTCCTCAGGAATTACCTGTTGCCTGAGTCCGTACTGTCGCTAGGAGCTAGGATCACGGAGATCGGTCTGGCCTGCTTCTCTACGTCCGGGGCTGCCCTTGAGTCATACTCGGCGAAGATTGGCGAGCTGAAGGTGGGTGGGAGAGGGCGTTGTGCAATTCTTTATACCGCAATGTGTATGACTGCACAAATGCTGGATGATGCTGCATGCTGCATTATAAGATGACTTTTTCATGCGTGTGGTATGGAGAATTGAACCATAGCATGAAAATCGCTTTGTTGATATTTAAAACAATGCATGATTAATCAATGGATCAAGTCAATGTTTTTGCATGCAAAGTTTTTTTGGCTGGCAGGATGAAAGACACTAGTATAGGTAAGAATCAAGAGTATGCAACAAATTAGGAGTCACGACCTTCATGTGACCCATTTGGTTATAAACAAAAGACCCTTAAAGATGGCCCATCCCTTTTACAAACATCTGCAAACTTCATGAAAGTTTGCACATATTTAGCACGTATCTTTTGGATACCATCTGTGAAATTTTAAGGTCAGAGGTACTATAACTTCCATAGAAGAAATGAAAATCTAACTTGTTTTCATTGAGATTTGACTATTTTCATTGTACGAAAAAAGAAAGCTTGATCAATTAGCGAAGATTATTTCCTCAAAACTGAATATTACGCTTTGTCGGTTCCAGGGAAAGGTTATCTAGCCACTCTCTCTCAAATGATGACAAAGTCAGGGAAGTTTCAGAATTAGGTCTGCAAAAGAGATGGGCTACCTTTAATCGCTGTTGGCCCTCTCGCTGTAGGCGATGGTTGTAAGTTCATTCCCTATGATATTATCATACATTGTGAATATCTACATAAAGCCCATGGCTAACTGGTAAATATAAACCACTGATTTCTCTTCATTGCTCTTCCTTCTGATGTGCAGGTCATTGAACCCAGCTCCCTACATGACCAAACCCACCAGGTTACTGACCTGACCTGCAGTGACCTCTCTTGGCATCCGCCCATTGCAGAGGTGATCAACCCTGACGCTGTTGTCTCCCTGTGCGCCACGCTCTCCTGGTCTTACCCCAAAGGTCTTGGGGGCCATTTTGATATCTACTGCACTGGCGTGGATCGAGACCCCAACCAGAGCCGAGCCGTGAATAAAGCCAGCAAGATGTTTGTTGGGCGGGCGCACGGCCATACATTCAGGGTGTGCCATTTGCTAGTGCCCAAGCTGGTGCCTCAGCAGGGTGCAGGACAGAAGAAGAAGGGGAAAGGAGGAGGAGGGGGTGGTGGAGGAGGAGGGGCGGAGGAGGACTATGTGGAATTCTATGTGCAGCCAACAACGAGATCAGGCTTCTCAGCTTCGTTGATGGGTGTTTCTAGCTGCAAGGTGGTCTACTCCAATTAGCTGAGGACCCAGTAAAAGGAGGGGGGGGGGGGTAGGTGGGAGAAGAGAGGGAGAGAGGAGGGGTAGGTGGGAGAAGAGAGGGAGAGAGGAGGGGTAGTTGGGAGAAGAGAGGGAGGAAGAGAGAGAGAGAAGAGGAACGGGAGAGAGGAGGATTGTTAGAGTATATTGAGGTGTATTTGCAAACAGCATTGAAAGTTTCCATCTCAGCTCGATAGGATATTTCTGACAGCAGAGTGATGGATGCTGCTGGCTGTACCGTCAATTCAGTTCAATTAATTAAAATGGGTTTTACTTTAAAATCCCCAAATTTACAAATTCTGAAACATTTATTGTACATATATAGTAAAGAAAATGAAAATTGAACTGAATTTATGACTGGAGTTTTGATGACGAATAGGAGGATAACATTGAGGGCAGGCTTCATATATTTCTTGTGATGGGCATGCCTAGTGCAAGGCAGTCTATTATATGAGCTAAGAATCCTTATCTCAATGTGACAATATCATATACAATTTTGTTGTTTGTTTCTGAAGACTTATATGAAAAGGTGATATGTGGGAAATGTGTCAAAATTCTCCTAGCCTGTTATTGGCCCCCTCATATACCTCTTGTCATGACCACCATCAATATTTATATTGATCATGTGTCCAATTCACTGTAATTACTGTGGCATCTAGAGGTATGTCCGCACATGTACTGAGTGTAAAACAGATCATGTACTGTACTTGAATGAGAATTTCCTTCTCAACATACTGTATGGTAATTGGATATTCATCTGATTCGATATACATTTTGAATTCCATATTATATCCAGTGCAGAAATTGAACAGCTTGAGTGCAATAATAGTGACCTAACAAGGCAATGCTCCATACTTTTTCAGGAAAACAGCAATATGACCTAGAAATATACAAATGCATGTGTCAATGTGAAGTATAAAGTGTGAAGAGCTGCAATGAATACCTGTACATGTTTGCTGTTGGCTCTCTGCTATAACAATGTCATCATGCCCTGTGGCTCACAAATGAACTACCATTTACTATTAAAGTGGTAATGTTCACTCTATTTATGCAACACAGAGCAAGCGTGATGGAATGTCACGGCGATTTTAAAATCATCCAGCTATCTTTAGCAGGCTAGACGTGCTAGGCAGGGATGCCAGAGTTACCATCCTAGTAGTGGCATTTAACTTGTGTGTATATATATTGAACTTGTGTGTGTGTGTGTGATGTGATGCATTGCATAGCCATCGCCTTTTTTGTAGCATTAGATATTCATGATTGGGGCTTTGTTGATGATTTTAATGCATAAGGTGGATTGTTTTGAAGTGGCAAGTATTTTTTGTGTACAAAAATAACAACCCATGAATATGTTTTCTTGTGCACAAAAATTACTGGTATTACAGTAGTTGTTATGTTAAGTATGTAGGAGAGTTACTATCAATGGTATGTTTGTTTTTGTAATAAGCTATGCAACTATTATCAGCATTCCAAATGACATTCCTGTCATACATCATGAGTAGAATTCTTCATACTACTTATTCCGAAAATTAATCCCATAATGCACCGTGCAGCCACATTCAGATTTTGTTTGAAGTCATGTCCGTCTCCGGTGTAGTGTATAAAACCAGAAGCGTAACAGACTGCAAAAAAAATGTTGGTTGTCGCTGTGTGTTGCATCATGGGACAAATTTCCCCTTTATGGTATGGGGAGTCTTTTAATATTTGAACATTGTCTTTTACCATTCTCCTATACTGTGGGTCTTAAAAAGAAACTTTACACCATTTTAATGGCTGCCAAATAAAATATATGATTATGGGGGGAAAGGTATGTATAGACTCAACTTTGATATGACACAGTCTTAAAATGATTCATGCTTGTCTGAGCACTAGTCTCTTGTGTAAAGGGTATGAGAATCAAGTTACACAGTAATGAGCCTTCTCTCTAAAAGAAAAATGTGTACATATCAGATAATTAATTCAGAACAGAACAAAGTCCATTGTGCATCACAGCTGTCAATCTACCAGCAACTTCCATTACTGTGTCATGACACTGCTGACAAAAGAGATGCTGCAGGCTAACATCTTTACTACTCTCCCTTACCTTTCTGTGAGATATTGATGTGAACAGGTGAATGATATTTTGCATAACAAAGGAAATTGTGTGTGTGTGTGTGCGTGTGTGTGCCTCTATGTAAAAACTACAGAGCAAATGCAGTGCCTTTGTCATTTTAAAGCAAGCCATAAGGAACTGTAGATGGTTCTTGCCTTCTGCTTTACTGTTTGGACTAATTTGGAATGCTTGCTTTGGCTTTAGGAATAGCAGCTGTGAATTAAAGGGATAGTTCACCCTGAAATTAAATTAGAGTCAATAAAATCAGAAACATGAAATAAACATATTAGTGAAGGAAAAGGTTTGTGCTCTTTTGAAATTTAAGTTTTGTGATGTCACATGCGAGATGCTCTCCCATATGTAGTGTGCTGTATAATTCCATAAATTGCTCTTTTTCTGTTTTTAATGAAGGAATACATTTTCGTTCATAGAGTTTTGTGTGTAAGAACATGTTTCTAATGGTGTATCAAATGCATAGATAAAATAATGTTTCCTTTTGAGAAAATTGACATTAAAAAAACCCCACAATTACACGACCTATAGGAGAGCACATTGCATGTGATGCAACACAATCAGAATTTTAAGATTCTAAGGTTGTCATCCTTTGACGGATTTTCGTCAAACCTTTACTAATTTGTTTCTTTCATGGTTCTACTTTTATCGAAACCTACTTAAATATCAGCACGCACTATCACTTCAATGAATACATATTATTAAAGATGTGTGGAAATAGAGTAAATATTATATTAATTTAACTGTTGAAGAAGGATGATTTCAAATCTTTTTACTGCTTTTTAAAAGTGCAGTTTGTTTGAATCTGTCTGAATATCATTTCAACTACATGTAGAATAGAATATCTGCTCACAATGAAGCAGAGAACAATGCAGATATTTGATGAGGATAAATGTGTTAGAATATTACCAATGTACTAATTTCAAGAACAATATGTCTTTCAAGTTTGCTGAATGCGTATGTGTAGAAGCAGTGGATAGCTGCATCTGTTTTCTCTCTGAGAGGGACCAATCAGATTTGTTTGCGCTCGTGCTGTGAAAATATGTGTGTCAAGACCATGTGACCAAATGCTTGTGCACATGTAGTATATTATGTACATGATATGATCATAACAAAGAAAGCACGGGAGCCCTGCGTTTAATTACACCCATATTCATATTTATCATTGTTATCATATAATGTAGGTTTTTCACAATAAATGTGAAAAACACCATAGCAGGGACATTTTGATGTCACATCTCCCTGTAATATTTACTGAAGAAATTATAACATAGGTCACAGTACTAAGTACATGTTACAGATTGGCAGTCACAAAGAAAAACAATCATTTTCAACTTTTATGTAAATCCATTGAAGCCAGCGCAGTACCATTACAATTAAACATAAGTAGAACAGTGTGAATGTGGTTGTTCATATAGAAATAAAAAAGAATGTAACATATTATATTGACGGCACACTCTCATCACACATTATTATGGTACTGTATGTGCTATATTATTCTAAATGTCAAATTAGTTGAAGCTTCATTCCTGTGCCAATGTATGTAGGTAATCCAATATGCTGAATCACATGTATCACTCTGCATTATGCTTAAGTAGAAATGTTGTAGTAATTTGATGATGGGACAGATCAGATCAGGGTACCTTTTCATTTCATTTTCAGGATGTGCATTAAGATGGGAAAGTCTCACTTGCTTTCAAGCACCTCTTACTTGATGCACGCATTACCACATTTGCGAGCATTCATTGATAAAGGTCCACTAGCTAGGAAGCACTATGATAGTTGTGTGTGCATTGCGCATGCCTTGGAAAAATCATGGATGTTCACCAAAAAATGCACCAAAAATGAGATTTTTTGCGTTTCCACTGACTAATGTTGGTGTGAATGCCCCTGCTGAGTGCAGCATGTTGAGACGAGTCCATCACACAAACCTGATATAAGACTTGACGGAATCTGTGATCTTGGCAGAAGAACATGATGGGTCCTATCATTTCTATACTACTGCACATGTACAATGTGTGTGTGTGTATGTGTGTGTGCTGGTGTGTGCCAGGGAAAAAACACCAAACTTTTAATGTGTTTTGGAGGCTACTTTATTCAAAGCGTGAAGTTATGAAATGAACACCCTGAAATATATTTTGCATTATTTTACCTTATGAGGAAAAATGATTTTCCCCAGGTACTCTCTTGTGTATTGTGGGGGCTTAATCACAGTGCTCCAGCTGGTGGTTGCTATGTGTGTGTGTGTGTGTGTGTGTGTGTGTGTCTGTGTCTGTCTGTGTGTCTGTGTCTGTGTCTGTGTGTGAGTGCATCACACGCTTGTGTGTCAGCATTTAAGTACAGATATACTCTCTAATTATCTTGATAGAATATATTTCTATTACCATCTTAACATTCTGATGTTGTTTCTACACCTTTGCAGTTTAAAGAATTGTCATTGAAATGTTGAAATTATGAGATACAATCTCTCTAGAACATGAAATGTATACTGCATGATTCATCAGGATTAAAACTGTGAAGGATAAATTCTTGACAATAAAGTGTGTCAAATGTTTGAGGTGGACACCCTGAGTGACACATTATCAAATGTTAAGTCATTATAACTGCAAGTTTTGCATGGAAATTCCTAATCTTATAATGTAATATTTTCAAGTGTGGCTGAAAAGAAGATCAAGCTTGGAATTCATGTATTTAATCTCAGTGCCCTGTGAATAATAGCAACAAGTGGTGTACGGTTATGCTTTCAGTTTTGTGAATGTTTGCCATGGTGCTGTGTCTTGTTTTTGTCTCTCTCTTGAATGAAATACGGTAAGAGCAAAAATATATTACGCATCCTGTTTCAATCCTTTACTTTGTTCATCCTCTAAGTGTGTGTCTTTGGTGAATTCTTTGATCTGTAATATGAAGTCAAATGAAGAATTTATAAGAAGGGAGCAATTAGCAGAAAAGATGGGAATCTGGAGTTAAAACTGCATTTAACACATTTTGAGCAGTTGGTGGATATGAGCAGATCTAGAGTATATTTTGTATTGGAATTGGAGAAGAGGAACATGGAGGGCAAATAGTGAATCAAGAGGAGGAGGGTGATGGCTAAATATGAGCCAGGGACAAGTGCACAGAAATGTATCAGCATGTGAATGGAATATGTGGAAGGACTTTTCCTGCAAGAATACATATTAAGGAAATAAAGAAGAGTGGGAGAATGAAATGATATCAAATGTAAGGAACACACCGTCGAACGGAGATTCAGTGAGGGAGCTAGAGAGGGGGGGGGGGGGGGGGGGGGGGGAGAGGGGGGAGGGAGAGCTATAGACAGGGATATAATTATGACATAGATATGGTCAAGTTATACACATGAAAATGTCCGATGTTATCCACAGTTGATTGCAGACGATAGCTACCAATAGATTCCGTGGGAGACGGAAGTAGAGAAGAGCTTTTTTCTAGCAGAAACAGGGGGAGAGCCTAGAAGATATACGAGAGAGAGAGAGAGAGAGAGAGAGAGAGAGAGAGAGAGAGAGAGAGAGAGAGAGAGAAAAAGAGAGAGATATGGGCGGTCAAAGTTGGAAACGAAAATGAATGAGAGAAAAGGGGAGAAAGAATCGTGCTTTGGCATTATTCATAAAGAACAAAACAAATTAGAAATTCTTACGATGTTCATTTCAATAATAGGAAGTGTTCGATTTACATTTTGGGGCCATGTTTTGTACACATTTACTGGTACGGCAACTAACCCCCCCCCCCCCCCCCCTCTCCACACACCTACACACACACCTACACACACACCTACACACACACACACACACACACATTTTTTTTTTTTAAATGATCTTTATTCTGATTCCATAATAATACAAATTAAATTCATATAATCAGTTTAAATATATTAACACAAATTAAAACAATCATGCAATTCATATATATATGCATTTGTAAGTACAAATTGATTAACACACACACACACACACTGTGGTGGGTCTACTAGGACAAAATATAATTTTATTGCAAAATAATCCGACAAAATACAGTGATAGTCCATTTGACACAGTACTTTTATATTTCCATTATAAAAAGAAAGTCATGCTGATATGAGCTGCAGAAGCTCAGTGCGTCACTATCCGAGAGAGGGCAGCAGATTAAAACTACACTGTATTTCGTTCCGTTCAAAGTCGATCGCTAGTTTTATATCACTTGTGATTGTTTACAAAATTATCAATCTGACAAGGCGAGGGTGAGCTCATTCGGTACATTTAGATCAAACGTTATTACAATATTACTGACAACGTACATCTAGACTCATATGGGTTCATCAAGATAAAGGCTACGTTCTGCAATCAACAATAGCTCCATCTTCACGTGAGTTTGATAATCCACTGCGAAGTTAATTCATTCGACTGCAAGTATCAGATATTCATTGACATTGCATTGTGTGAGAAGTCATTGCAAGTTGTGAATGTGACGCTGCAACAAGTGAGGCGGAAAAGTCGAAGTCGGAGTAATCTACCAGCGCCACATTACCAGTGCAGCTTTCCAGTTGTCAACAGCGAATGGTGAGGAATAATTAAATTTTGAAGACAGGGTGTCCCATTCAGAACTCATGAAACTCAGAGTCATACTTAGCAGGAATCAGCAATATATCTGGGGCCTGTTTCTGATTAATACTAGATCAGCTAGTGACATCCAACCAAAGATTGTAGACTTTTACTAGTTTTAGAGCGCTGACGGATTACTCACGTGTATTTACACACAAAAAAGTGTAGTACGCCATGGGGCGAAACCGCCACCATTTTAGGATGCTTGAGCCACATGCAGCCACTGTGTGCACACAATTTTTTTTAGAGAATAGACGAAAAATGATGATCCAGGCTCATACTTATTACACCTGCGATCTCGTAGAAACAGACGACGTAGGCATGATGATGTCCACGTTGAAATATGCTTGCATCCGGGAACTTGCTTCCTAAAATGGTGCCCAGCACTGGCCCATGTCGTATTGACAGCTTTTTGATTGATTGATTGATTGATTGTTTTATTACCATCATCATCATCATTGACAAGAATATGAAACTACTTATATGACATTTCTACTGACAATTTCATTCCATGGATACATGAATACTTAACGCACATTTCAACATTTTTTTTCAACCGTCAGAGATGATTTACAACTAATGGAGTCAGATATATAGCACATGTGGTAGTCGACTCGCATTTGATTACAAATCTGTTGAGATAAAAAATACGTACATAGAAGTAAGCTCATACATGAATTGTATAAAGATTATACCTTCTTATGAAAATGATTCTATTATCAAATTCAAAAGCAGTTCGTGTTAGAATTTGATTAATGCTTCATACAAAAAGAGGCATCTAATATGATATTACATGAAAGAAATGAAGTGGAAACTAAAATATTGCAGTGCTCTAAAGTCTTTGCATAGAGCTCACGCTAGTATTAATGATGCCTCCTGAAAGTTCCTAGTCGGCTACTCTGGAAGCCAAATTTGATGATTTTTATATCAAATTAAAGAGAACTCCCATAAAATGTGACAAAGGAATTTGCTTTGGAGTGAAGTTTCCTTTAACTGTTTCAATCATCAAAAATCCACACTACCTTAGATTTAAACTCCTTTATGTTGTTGTATGCTAATTTCCTTCCTTGTGCTAAGGTCTTCCCCTGGCGAGGTCCAGGGCTTTCCATCATTGAATATCACAATCAATTCTCCATTCTACATACAAAATGAGCAAGTCGTCCTATGATGCATTGTTCAGCCACATTCATATTTTGTTTGTAGTTGTGTCTGTTTCTGGTCTAATATATTCGTGTATAAAACTGGAGGCGGACATGACTGCAAACAAATCGCTGTACAGTGCATTATGGGACGACTTATGCAGTATGGAGATGACTGATTTTCTGCGCTGATTGCATTTGTTTAGGAGATGGAGATGGAGGAGGTGGATGGTGAGCTAGTCTCGCTCCAGCAGTCCCTGACTGACTGGAAGTACATTATCGCTGAGGCAGACATGTGGCTGAGGTGGGACCAAGACTCGTACCCCTACATCATGTGTGGCGCTGTGTCAATCCTCTTTCTGTAAGTGATCAGTGGGGCAAAGATGATGTTCCTCTGCCTCATACATAGGGAGTCATCCATTAGAACCCTTAGCTTGGATAGTATTCTGAAGAAAAAAAAGAAGTCAAAAACTGTCTTAACTACTTCAGTTGGTATTCTGACAATGACCTTAAGTTTGTTTACAGAATAACTTCTACGCAAGTTGTTGCACAGGCTTTGGTATCGTAGGTCAGCAGTCATTTACATGTACAGTGATTTTTGCAAATCAAGACTGCACTTACAGGTGTTAACTGATCAAATTTTGGCTAGGCAATTTAACTGAGATAAGGCATATCAACATTGAAGGTGTAAACTAAAAAATGTTATACTTGCTTTAAGCCTTTATAATTTGAATGTAATGTGAACTTACACTCGTGCTGGAAAACTGCAAAATGGGGTGGGATAACTGCAAAAGAAATGCATGGCAAAATTAATGGCAGGCAAAGACATATATTTTCAATGTGGTTGCAGTGATCTGCAGTTCTGCACACAGATATCGTTGAAAATTTACTTTGTATTTACTTATTTTCTTTTGTGTGAGCCTTTATATTACATTTTCTTCCATTCTTCCAGCCTTTTGTGGGTGATTCAGCCTCCCATACTCACCATAGTATCCCTAGTGGTGATGGCAGTTTGTTTGCTGGACTTCTTGGTACCAAGTGTCTTCAAGGACTACTTCAATAGACAGGGCACTTGGTAAGTCACTGCCAATCTGAGGCTGAGCAGGAGGATAATGTCCTCTTTGTATTTTGCATTATCTGGGTTTAATTTTGATTTCGATGCCTCTGCAATTCTCCCTATGGCATATAGCCGATATCAAGAGATACCCCCTCGCGATACCGATATCTGATCGATTGCTCTTTGGACGAATACTTCCGTTAAGAGTTTGGTTCGTATTCAATTCACGCAATAACGCACAGAATCTGTATTCTCGACCCTTGTAAACCTCGTAATATTAAAATGGAAGGGTTGTTACATGGACGAAGGACTTGAACAAAATACCACTAATCACCCACGGCGATGTTTTTGCCTACCTCAACATTGATTGGGGATGGACTAATGAAAGAATGAAAAGACACAAGCAAGACGATGGCTATAGAATATTTGTGAATCGGAAGTTCATATCCCAAGAATTGAAAGTAAAAAGTTAAAGCGCCACATGCATTCAGATTCGGAGAATTCATGCACAAATTTTAATCAATAAATGTATAGAGACTGCTCTGAGGTACATAGTTAGAACTATAGGCACCAGGTGATCTCAAAACAGTGTTCACTTTTACCACAGGGCTGTAGGCTGAGGGATAATAGTATTGTTTGACATCATCACTGGCCTATAGTTTAACCATGTCCCAAATATTAGAGCAGTATGTTATATTATTAGAGCAGTATATAGATTTTTATATCCCTTCTATGAATATTCATGAGTATTCTAGGAACGTGATTTCACACATGCATAATAACCACATAGATACTGTAACAAAGACTAATATTTTTTTCGTAGTACAAAAAAAGTAGGTTTGAAATTTAACGGCTGAAATTTTAACTTATACAGAAAGATTCAACATGCTTTATTCTTAGGAATGGTCTTGAATCACACTTTCTTCAATTTACGAACGTGATAGACGATTTCAAATTTTTAAGCTTGCAAAAGGGACGGACAATCTTTAAATAAGATTTGTCCAGGGTAATATTCGACCCTATTTCTATCAATCAACAGAGCACTTGAGCATTGACCTGAGACTACACTGTGTATTTGTATCGCAACTTGCTCATTGCATATTTGAAATGAGGGCGTGTTAATTGGTCATTATATTCATGTTGCAAATGGCGGGCGTGCAAAAAACATTGTGATGTCATGTGAAAGAACTCACCTGATACTTGTGTTTACAATCTTTTTCCATGAATCGGCACGTTGATGCACTGAAGGACAGTGTATATGGGGTTTCCAACGTTAGTCAAATAAGTCGATACACAAACTCCTATAGGGACTCGAGCACAAGTTGGTTGCAACTAATTATGCAAATTCATGTTACTTAATGTTCTTTTGACCACTTTTTTGCTTGTTTTTGTCTCAATTTCAGGTCAAACTATAAGCAAGAAAGATTTGAGAAGTGGTGCAGCAGTTTCCTCACTGTGAAGCATGCTGTCATCTCATCTGTCAAGTGGATCTTAGATCTACGAGAGAAGAAACCAAACTATGTAAGTGACATGGGCACCAAGTGTGTATTAGTCCTTAGATAGTTTTGATTTAAAGTCGATATAAGTTGTGTCGAGAAAGATGGCAAAATAGCCATCCACAATTTTTGGGTAACAGGCACTGACCAGTAAATTATTTCCTTTATAAGTGGGATTCCCTGCACATATATGAAATCTTATGTCCAATCTGAGAAGTACGTTTGAATCAAAATAGCAAGGATGTGGTCACTGATTGCCCAAACTCCTTGCATCCCGTTTCTAATCACTAGTGCACTAGATTTTTCCTGGAATACTGCTCAGATTTCTTTTCTACCTGATGTGAAGAATTACTCTGTCATATTTGAGCCTCCGGCATTGATTTGTCTCTTCAGGTGGAATATAAGTTAGCATAGGTCTCTCATTAAGTCTTGGTTTTGGGAAACCGATTTTAACTTCCAACAGGTTAAAACATGTTACTTATCACGCTCTTTGATATTAGACTGTATACATGTCAATCAATTGAAGTAGCTTGTCAGAATCTGACGTTGCGTGTCAGAATGAATTCCTCTTTTTGCTGGCAGTGGCGTATGATATCGAGGGGCCTTGTGTAAGTAGCATCTCTGAGCCAAGAGAGGAAAGTTAGTCTCTCAATATTTCATGTGTTGTTCAATTAGCAACCCTAGAGCGACTCACGAAATTCACCAAAATAAAACCCCTCATGAAAATATCAGCTCATATAGTACAACAATAACCATTGTGTATTATACCTGTCAATCCAATAGCAACTGTCATCACATTGTCATTAATAATGTGTGATTCTTCTGGGAGAAAAGAAGTTGTGGGTAGACATTTGGGATGCATAATGGCCATTATTGTGTTCTGAATTTATGATATGATACCTACACACAAATCTTTGGATCCAAATTTGTCCAAAAGTGAAATCCTCAATTCATAGCATTTTAAAAAAAAAGTAATTGATGAAATGTCACAAAACCTGCTCCTAAAAAATTAACATCACTTGACTTAATGATGTGTCAAATTTAAGCTGGATTCCAGTTGAAATTTATTTTCAATTATTTTTCCAAAGTGTCAAAAGTTGTTTTTAATGTTGATGAAGAGTTGTGTTTGTATTACCGGTAGGGAGGCCTGGTTGAGTACTGTATGGTGCTCCATGGTATTTCTGTATTTTAATTATTGTGCAATGGCTAATAAAAAGTTTAACATGCATTTGTCATTTTTTTCTATTACAGTACTTACTTGGGACTTCTGTAAGTCTTCTGACTGTGGCCTTCATAGGAAACGCCATCCCGGGGCTTCTTCTAGCATACCTACTTAGTGAGTACATGTACATAAATACATACATGGTATGAACAGCTGATCAGACTGGCAGAAACTTCTAGGTACTTTGCTTTACGGAAGTTTGCTTCTTGTAGATTTGTCATTCTATGCACAAATTAACTCACAAAACTTCCTGCTAGAGCTAAGAGAGTCTCTCGCTTCCAGCAAAACTTTTTATAGTTTTGCCAATCTGGACTCATGCTGCTGAAATTACAAGCATTCTAACACATGATTTGGAGGTAGATGACAGTTTGTGTCATTTTGAAGCATGCGCAGTAGTAACAGAAATTTCTCATAGTTTTGCATCGCTCTCATGTTGCATATTCATTGCCACAGTTAAGACTCTTTCATTAATGCACTCAATTTATAACTCAGACACCCAGTCATTCATCCTTCAATGCATTCATCTGTTTGTCCAGATATCAATTTGTTCTTATATTTTAACATGTATTCAATAATTTGTATAATCATCCAAATTTATTTATGCATTCATTCATTTTTGTTTTAATCAATATGTTATGTCTACTTTGCAAGTACTTCCTGCAATCAATAAATATGTTATTATCTCTTTTGCTTCCCACCCCTTTCTCCAGCTGTGTTCGTAGTGCTGTTACCAGGCCTGATCTACCACGGAATCGTTGCTAGGTTCTATGCCATTGGCCTCCAGGTCTTTGTTGATCTCTTGAAAGGGCACAAAAAGAAGGACTGACTCTTCCTTCTGAACTAAACCTTTCATTTGCAGCTCACTACATCCTTTAAGTTTGTGACTAATGAAGTACGAGCCGGTTATAACAGCATATTTGTTGTTGTGTAGCAAATTTTGTTGAACTTTTGAAAGGGTACAAAACGAAGAACTGTTTCTCCCCTCATAGTTTCACCTGTTAGCAGCTCAAAGTTCATTGTCAAAGTTTGTGGGTTATGAAGTAAGAATTGTGAAGAAAATTATGAGTGTTGTCATCCTGCAAGGTTTTTGGAACTTTTGAAATGGTATGGAAAGAGGGACTGATTGTTCTTTCTCAATTATACCTCTCATTTGCAGCTCACTGCATTAATACAGTGTGGGGCTTATACTTGAAGGAACAGTTATGGGTATATATATCAATGTACTTCATGTGTGGAGATTTCCCGAAGCTACATTTTAACAGAAAGAAGGATGGATTTTTCCATCCATGTCATCTGAAGCACAGTGTTTAGATCCATATAATATGATTTCATATGCAGCTAATGTTTTATACAGTGATTTTGTTTGGTGTCTGCCTTGAAACGGTAGAGAAAGATTGATTATGCAGCTACTTTTTATCAAAGTTGAGTGTCACACAATGTTTTCACTTGACAAATGTGTATTTCTGTACTTCCCACATATGCTGTGAAATTAAAGGGAGTTACAAGTGGGGAAGTTTAGGGACACTGACACTAGCCAGCCTAATTCATTCCCTTTACCGTCACCAATTACTTATAACTCATGTGTAATACTCGTTTACAAATTTCAGAAAATGGTTTGACTATTGACTGTTGATTAAAAGGTTAAGTAATGAAAAGAGTTTGAATACGGTATACATGGACAACTCAGGGTCAATGATGTGAAAAGCACAATCACATCAAATGTTAAATAGTTACTCCATCATTCCTGCCGAATGCATATATATAATGTAAATATTCAAAGGTGTATCTGTATATATTGAGTCAAATTTTATGTGTTGAATGCACAAGTCTCTCACTTTATGTTGTGCCATAGTCTGTGAATGTATTTATTTATGAATATAAAAATGGTTCCAGGCCCCATCATATCAAGAATTGTGATTGATCTGGATCCTCTGTCTCTAATGTACAGAGTTACAATTGATATCAATCACAAGTCAAATTGCGATCAATCGCAATTCTTTATAAGACAGGGCCCAGGTCGTGTCATTAATGATGCATCCATTATGTGAACCCTGTCCAGTGATAGGTAATGTGCAAATTTATTGAATGAATGTAACTGCTGTTTTATAGTGTATGTTTTTTATGCCTCCGCCACGAAGTGGCCGGAGGCATTATGTTTTCGGGTTGTCCGTCCGTCCGTCCGTCCGTCCGTCCGTCCGTCCGTCCGTCCGTCCGTCTGTACGTACGTCCGTCCGTCCGTACGTCCGTCCGTCCGTCCCGAATCCGTTTAGGCAATATCTTGAGAACCGTTAAGCAGATTTGCTTCAAACTTGGTACATGTATGTATTGCATATAACTAATGAAGTGTATAAAATTGGGGTCAAATCTGATTGAGGTCAAAGGTCAAAGGTCAATGAACTTTGTAAAAATTGCCCAAAAATGACCTTTTCCGCAATAAATCTAAATCCAATGATGCAGTTCTCATTAAACATGGTACAAAGATGTATCACTACTTGGGGATAGACTGGTGACATTTTTAGTAAAATTCCTGAAAGGTCAGAGGTCAAAGGTCAATGAAATTTGTGAAAATTGGCCAAAAATTGACCTTTTTCACAATAAATCCAAATCCAAGGATGCAATTCTCATTAAACATGGTACAAAGATAGATTGCTACTTGGGGATAGACTGGTGACATTGTTGGTGAAATTGCTGGAAGGTCAGAGGTCAAAGGTCAATGAACTTTGCAAAATTGATATTTTTCACAATAAACCTAAATCCAAATCCAATGGCACAATTCTAACCAAATATGATACAGAGATGTATCACTTCATGGAGGTAGACTGGTGAAAGTTTGGGTAAAACTCCTGAGAGTTCAAAGGTCAATGAACTTTGCCAAAAATTAGCTAAAAATTGCCCCCAAAGTGATAATTTTCAAAATATATCCAAATCCAATGGAGCAATACCAACCAAACATGGTGCAAAGATGGATCACTACTAGACTGATGACATTTTTGGTGAAATTTCTCAAAGGTCAGGGATCAAAGGTGAATGAACTTTGCCAAAATTGGCTAAAAATTGCCCCCAAATAGATATTTTTCACATTGAATCCAAATCCAATGGCACAATTCTAACCAAAGATAGTACAGAGATGAATCACTTCATGGCGGTAGACTGGTGAAGTTTGGGTAAAATTCCTGAAAGGTCAAAGGTCAATGAACTTCACCCAAAATTGGCTAATTTTAAACAAACTTGATACAAGGATGGATTTAGACAGACTGGTTAGATTGGAAATCAAAGAAGTAAGAGGTCAAAAGTCAATGAACATTGCCAAACTTGGCTAAACTTGAAAAAACAGAATGCGATATTTTCATTTCACATAGGAGCAGTGGTACATTGCCCACCAAACATGCACATTTTCTGAAAATAGCAAAGAGGCGGAGGCATATTTATCGACTGCGGGGCAGTCGAATTGCTCTAGTTCTAGCATTGTATGTGTCTTATAGTTTTATGCATGTACATGACTGAATGAACATAAATGGATGTTCAGGGCCCTAGGCCCTACCCTGAGGCACACAAGAAGTAACACTGCAAGGAATCTGGGTTTTCTGAAATTCTTCCAACATCATAGTATTAAGTGTGTGTGTGTGTCAACTTTCTTTGTTAATTGCATATAAGTGTAGTTGCAAGTAGTTTCATATCACTGCTGCCCGCTTGTTTGTTTGTATTATGCATAAACGTAGGATGGGTTTGGGGTATATTTGATACTTCCTCTTGTACGTGCATTCTGAAATGATAACTCTTGTTTTTGAGATGCTAATTTGCTAAATTGAAGTGTTTTCAGAAGTTTCTTCATACATTCAATTAAAAAAATAAATGAGAGACTTGGAAAGAAACTTCGAAAAGATTTTGGAACACCACCCATACTTAGTACCTCTCTGAAATCTTGAAATAATGACCTCTTGCAAAAAAGAGAAAGGAAAGAAAGAAGACCTCACAATACAGCTTAATGATCTATGTCACTTTGGAGTGGTGCTGTATACTAACATATGTTGTTGTCATTATGTCTTTGCTCCTTGTAATGGCCTTTCTTTTTCATTTCATTTTTTTTTTTGTAAGGGATGTCCCTAATATTTCATCCATGTGTGATTGCCATCCATAGAAGAATGCTGATTTCTGTTTATGACTTATGGAGGAAAGTATTACTACTTGTTACATACATTACTATTTTTTTTATTGTTTAGCTGTAATTTCATGATATAAAATGTCTTAAACTGTGCTGCTCTTTGTGTGTGTCTCCCTCTTTTTTGTTTTGTTTCTCATTCACTCTCTCTTCACTCTTACATCATTTTCTGCTCTCTGCACTATCACTCTGGTGACAACATAATTGTTCTGAATGTTATGTGATTCTTGGGGAATTGTCTGTACATGCACTTCTGAACTGGAATTTGAATCATTTTATATGTCATCCAATGTCAATTTTGTTTGTGTGTAATGTATGGTATCCTTAATATATTTAAAATTAAGTTATACAATGTATTTGCTCACTCTAAATAGTTTAAACCATGTTATTCAATGTCTGTTCTATGTTGTCATTTACCTATTCTTTTTTTTTGTACCATGATATTTCAAAATGTTTTCTTGCTGAACAAATAAAGTGTTTTCATAATCAATAGTTACATCTGATTACATTCATTTCATTAGTGATACAGAGACTTTCATTAACTGGTTTTGAATCACTCATTGATATATTCCCGTTTGATGATTGGTTAAAAATGTGTAACATGACCACACATAGACCACACATAGAGAGAGCAAAAGAAGCTTACAGGAAAGACAAAGACTATTTTGTGATATCATATGGAAAAAAAATATTTTGTGACTTCACTAGAGAGATAGTTGGCCATTTTCCCCTCTATCTCATTATCAGTTCATCCCTTGTAAATGCACACAAAATATATGTGATACATTTATATCCATTTGCCTGTTATGCGTTTTATCAGAAAGCAATGGGGCTTGCTCGGGGATGTCCCGTGCTGTTACGGCTGAGGTGCAACTTGGAAATTCCATTTTATGAGAAAGCCATGGGGCGTGCTCGGGGAAGTCCCGCTCAAGCCGCAAGAAATCCAAAACAAATGAATGGCTTCTCCATAATTCTATCTGACATGGGCTGTTGTAAAAAGGTGTTTGGTATCTTTGTGTTTGGGAGGCCAGTCTGCACATTTTTAAAGTGGACTACCTTTGCGATATATGCTGCTGGAAAGAAATGGCAGCCATTTTTCAAAATAGAATTAATTTCAGAGAGTTTTTCTTATTAGGTTTAGCTCTGTTTTCGCAAATCTCAATTGAGGTCCATGATTTTGCCTGTTTATGCAAGCAAAATCGTTTCATTATCAAGTGAATTGATAACTCAATTTCTAAAATTAAATGATTCAATATAATTCTGGCTATCGTTTCACAATTCTAATTGTAAAGGAAATTCACAAGTCATCGGTCAGTGTAATTGATATACGACCAAGATCTCAAATATTGATGTTTCATGAATATGCAAGAATTTCATGTTATACATGTGAGCAATGTTCTTCAGAATGTGTAATTTGACCATTACTAGTTTAGTCTTAGTAATTCATATCAGCATACAAGCCAGTGCATATCCAAGCTCACATCAGGTTGTGTTAGATGCCAGCTTTTGCGTTATATGTCTTTGAGGTGTCATTATTTTTGCTGAGAATGATTTGTTGTTGATGTGTTGGTGACCACACTCTCCCAAGTGTAAAACAATTGTTAGACAAATTGATAATAAGTATAACAAACAATGTTGTTTGCTTTTGTTTGTGTGAAGGAGAGTGAAATGAGATTCCATAAGATCTCTCATCATAAAATATCAATATACTATCTGTCTCTCTCTGGTCGTCTCTTCCCTGTTCTGTATTACTTTCTCTGATCAGTCTCTGACCATGTCTTGCTCAATGTAGTCCCAAAGTGTAATATCACATCCATTTTCGTGCAGGTTTCTGGCTCCAAGCAATATTGTAGTACTCAAGTGAGAGTTTCACTTGTCCAGCATTGTCTAGCACAGGCTAGTGTCAGGCACTCCCAATAAAAGTCCCCACTATGATCACCACTGTTTGATCTAACCATGTTTTTAAGAACTTGACAATATGCTCATATAATGTTACACTATGGTACTCTATAGTTTGTGCTCCTCTCCCTCTCTTGCTGAGCATATGAAATGTTTTCACAATCTAAAATTATGTCTGATTACATGTTTGATTTGTGGTATGCACACTTTATCATCAGTCTCTCATTCCTTGTTCTCTTTGTCACTTTTTCTGCATCGTCCTATTTTGGTCTCTTTCACAGTTTTTACATCCCTCTTTTTCTTAATTTCCTTCTGTCTTTCTTTCTCCTTTGCTAAATAAATGAAATGTTTTCACACTAGAAAATAATTTCTGATTAGTCTGTTTTCTCTGTATTTCTTTCCATCTGTCTCCCTGCTCTTTTCCTGTCACAAACTTCATCCAATACACATTCAAGGTATTGAACTTATACTACAACTATACACAAACAAATGTACAAATACCAGGTTCATAGGCATAAGTATATATATTGCATATTCAAATACTACATGTATGAACTTTTAATATGCACGTTTCCTCCATGAATGAATACATGCAATGCACACAAATGCTTGAAGAATTAATTGGACATAATCCTGCGGAATGGATTCAGCTTTATTATTTTACACAAAGATCTGACTGCACGTAGGTTATGCTGATAAAAGTGAGTTGAAATGCTCATTCATCTTTGATAAAAAAAAAAGACACATACATGTATAATCCAAAGTGAACCAATATTTGATAATATTCAATTGATTAATTTGGGAGAGATCAATGTTAAACTTACCTTTACCTACTATCTTGACCTCAACACTATTCATCTTCCTTTATCCTCTGTGTAGACAATTTTGGGCACCAGGTTTTTATCAAAAATTGGCTTATCAAATTTGTACATTTCATACAATATTACAACGCCATTTTTGTATTTGTTTGTAAAATTCATGCCCTTCAGTTTGACCTTTTATCTAACTGAATATGACCTCAAAAGTCTTTGGTTAATCTCCGGGAGGTAATTCAACTCTATCACATTTACTTGAAATTGGCTGGTTGGATTTCTAGTTTAAATATTCCGTAAAGAGACTGGTGTACAACCCTTACACCAGGACAAACTGACTCTAGATATATATTTCCATCATTATTTTAGAGCAAATAAATGTCACTACATAAATGAACACCCTGTTTCAGCACATCATTTACAGCTTTTTTGAAGTTCAATATATCTATAGAAACTATCATCTGTATTATGGAAACCACATAATATATCTAAACAATCTGTTAACACGTTAAATCTTAAACTGCATAAAGTCAATACCTTATCTATATTCTTGCTCTAATGTTTTTACCAAAGAGAAGTGGTTGAGGACACAATTTGTGGAACTATTTAGTTCATATATAAATGAGCAACGAACATTATTGACGAATAAGTACTTAAAGTACACCATATTTTCTATATTACACATACTCGTAATTCATTTTTCAATGGCAATATCTGATGTATTAATGGCTTATAAACATCTTAAGACTCCCAAGATTAATGTAAATGAATATTAATGATGTCTTAACCACATACAACAGAGTTCATGACTCAGGAGGTCACTGCAAACAAATACAAGACAACAAACATATTGAGATTAATGGAACAGCATAACATATAAGAACAGTTTTAAATGAAGCCTTAATCTCAATAAGTAGTAAGACATTCCTAATTAAATTAATTGGCCAGCAAGTTCATGTAAGGCATGCAAAAATTGCTACACAATATTTGTGAATGCAGTGGCCGAAACATTTGTACACAAATAATTCAAAAAATGTAATGAAGTATCAAGTTCTGTTTTAATAATTAAGCATTACAATCTTTTAAAGTACCACATATGACCTAATACACTGTGATTAATGGTATCACGAAGTAAAGGCATCAACACTAATCTGTAATCGTGTTGTCAAGGATTATAACCAGATATCTGGGGGCAAACATTCTGCTTCTTGGCTTATATAGCATCAGATTTCACAGTGGACATGGCTGCAGGTAGTTAATTGGACAAATTCTTTTCCCGGACTCTGCCTAATGAATTATCGCAATTGATCGCAACGTTGACTGTCACTCATATCAATCCTATCTCTGTACAGTAGAGATAGGGGATTGGTCTTGCGATCGATTCAGACCACTCACATCGATAAGACAGATACTGTTTTATTGACTTGATTATAAATCTGATTCTAACTGGGACAATGTGCTGTACCTCGTGAGTAAATGTATTGCAGTCAATTTTTGGAATTGCATGGCCATGAAAGTATGATCAACATTAATGCTAATAGTAGGCACACATGCTGGGCAAGACACAAGTGAGTTGTGGCAATGATGCTAGGGAATACAACCATTTTTCACTACTTTTGAAGTCTGGACGATATGGACACTATCAAAAACAAAGGATTAATTGCACATAGAGTACATAATTACTGTAGTCACTATATCCTTAAAATCTGTAAAAAATTATATTTCAGATCTGATCACAAAAGCTCATGAAGAACTAACACATTTTATGTGACACACAAAAGACAATGGACTCACATAATTAGATACAGCCGGGGTAGTGTTCCAGAAAGCTTTCCAAATTTTACCCTAACTATCCCCAAAATTTCTTCTCAACTTGGCACATGCAAATCTATGTGTGCACATCAAGCTCATATAGGCATCTACGCAAGTAATTGCTGCTCACTTATTTGTGTGTGCTATGAATTACATAGAGCAGGGTTTTGTTGTCCTACGTATATTTTTTACTCCTCTTATATACACACATTCTGGAATACTTCTTCTTCCTAAGTTACTAATTTGCTTTACTTTCAATATTTTGTTGAGTATCTTCCTAAATTTAAAAAGATGATAAGGAAAGACATTAGGAATCAAGTTAGGAAGAATTTCTGATCAAGAATTTTGGAATACCCCCCTTGGTTAGTACAAATATTAACACAGATGCTACAAAGACAAAACTCAAATACTGTAACCATGGAAATAGCCAAACAAATCCCTGCATTGTAGCCATTTACCAATGTAGTTACAATATTTGAACATCTTCTACTAGTTTGAATACGGTAAGCAACATGGCACGGGATTGCATAATGCATATTTATAGTCTCCCTGTTCGATGACAGTAACATTATTAAATTCATTGAATTCATTGCAATTACATTACAAACACTCCTTCCTAACCAGCACAGATATTTACTCAACAGACTGTATGTACCACACTATTATACAATACAATATACACACATTGGTACATGCATGAGATCACTAACTACAGATTCCAAATGGGTTGAGCCCTAATCTTTCTACTACATAATACTTATTGAGGACACACATACATTTTCTACATCTTAACTATTACCTTCCTTGGTATTAGCATTAATATTGGAGATTCTAGAAGACACATGCCTTCCTGATTGAGTTTCCAGGTTGTTGGACACTTTTTATTCAAATTGAACTAGAGCGATTCAACAGCAGGGGAATCAGAAAATGTTGCCTTTACTGACAGGTGGTCTTTATAGACCTGTGCAATGATGATTTTCAAGGAATTAAAGGTGATATTATAGACAGGGGTCTTTGTATGTCAACCACTATTAACACTTCCTTTGCCAGATAGAATGCTGCTTTATGGAATCTGTGAACATTCTTGGTCAAAATATACACATATGCCACATACAGAGATAAGCAAGCCCCTAACTGCTCTGAGTCTCATAACCATGGGAGGTTCATCCGGCCGCCAGCCAGCCACGTTCTCCTGACAGCAAAGCCCAGCAGGGCTGCCACAAGGGCCAGCTTGCCGAGGGTCCAGATGAGGGAGTCCTTGCACCCCTCCCCCTCCTCGAGTCTCCTCCTGTTTAGTGTCTCCACCAGGCTCTGCTCCTCAACACTAGGCTGCAGCTGATTGGCTACCTCCTCTGCTGCTCTCAATCCTGATTGGACAGCTCCGTTCAGGTAGCCCATCCAGTGTGTGGCTGTTTCGGTGCCAGCCCAGTATATCCTAGCAAACAGAAAGGGTACAGACTGAGATAGTAGAGAGTCATGCAACACGACTACCGGTAATGTTTATTTGAAAAGTATAAGGACTTCATGGTCAAGGGTATAAGTGGTAATGACAAGGGCTGTAATGGACTCGTTGATACCAGCTGCATAATCAATAGCAGAGCGAGCATTTGTATTGATCATTGCTGAGCTATGTCTGACATGTCATCATCTATTGTACTGACCTGGGTCCTGTTGCATAAAACTTACCATTGATAGTAACTTTGCTACCAATGGTAATTTCTATGGAAATCTTGAATTTGATTGGCTGCCGAGCCGCGTTACTATGGTAGTTACCCTTGATGGCAGAGTTACCATTCATGGACAGATTTATGCAATGGTGCCCAGGTTTCATATGCCTGTATTTCTTAAGACACAGAGTGCTCTTTGTTGTAGTGAGGTGCCTTAACCCTCTTAAGCAAGGACAGCCCTATGTCAATAAGAATTCCGTATCCTTACTCTGGGACTGAGAGGCTTAATTACCTTCCATGAGGGGTCCTGATGGAGCTCCAGTAAGCCATAGCTCCAGGCGTCATCAGGCTGACAGGGCATCCCCCGTTATAGGGCTCCAGGGCCCAGTCCTGCAAGCAAATACATTAGCACTCAATGGTTAACCTTTTATGTGCCACACAAAATGCTTGACCTCACAAGTTGATGTCATCAAGGCAACTGGTTCTAAACCATAGAGGTAGAGCAATAGGCAGTGATCACAGCAGGAAGACTTATTGGACGTGTTGGACACTAGCCCACTAGACAATGTCACACCAGTAAATATCTCACTTAAGCACAGTTGTTTAGAACCAGAAGCCTGCATATCAATGGATATGACACTGCAATACTATAGGATTTGTGTCCAAAAAGCAACAGAACCACAGAGAGATTGAACTTTTTTTGTGCCAGACAAAATGCTCCTCAAAATGACTTGTGTGTCACTGGAAAAACAACTCTACTCTACTCTAATACTTTACAGAGTCTACTTACTTCATGCCATAAAAAAATGCTCCTCATTTGTGAGATAATCACTGGTGAAAAATTATTACAGTAGCATAGAGTTAACTTCTGGGGCAAAAAAAATGCTTCTCTATAAAATGTGTGGTTTCACTGGTCCCACAATTCAACAGAGTCAGTCAACTCCTTCTGTGCTCAACAAAATGCTATTCAAAAGAACTTTCCTGCATCAATGGTACAACAAGACAACAGTGGCAAACAGTGAGTCAAGTCCTTTTGTGCCAAAGACAATTCTTCACCATAGAATGTGTGTGCACCAATGGTGCAACAAGACAATAGTGGCATACAGTGAGTTAAGTCCTTTTGTGCCATAGACAATTCTTCTCCATAGGATTTGTGTGCATCAATGGTGCAAGACAAACAGTGGCAAACAGAGAGTTAAGTCCTTTTGCGCCAAAGACAATTCTTCACCATACGATTTGTGTGCATCAATGGTACAACAAGACAAACAGTGGCAAACAGAGAGTTAAGTCCTTTTGTGCCAAAGACAATTCTTCACCATAGGATTTGTGTGCATCAATGGTGCAACAAGACAATAGTGGCATACAGTGAGTTAAGTCCTTTTGTGCCAAAGACAATTCTTCACCATAGAATGTGTGTGCACCAATGGTGCAACAAGACAAACAGTGGCATACAGTGAGTTAAGTCCTTTTGTGCCAAAGACAATTCTTCACCACACGATTTGTAAGCATCAATGGTGCAACAAGACAAACAGTGGCAAACAGTGAGTTAAGTCCTTTTGTGCCAAAGACAATTCTTGTCCAAAGGATTTGTGTGCATCAATGGTACAACAAGACAAACAGTGGCAGACAGTGAGTTAAGTCCTTTTGTGCCAAAGACAATTCTTCTCCATAGGATTTGTGTGTATCAATGGTACAACAAGACAAACAGTGGCAGACAGTGAGTTAAGTCCTTTTGTGCCAAAGACAATTCTTCACCATAGGTTTGTGTGTATCAATGGTACAATAAGACAAACAGTGGCATACAGTGAGTTAAGTCCTTTTGTGCCAAAGGCCATTCTTCTCCATAGGATTTGTGTGTATCAATGGTACAATAAGACAAACAGTGGCATACAGTGAGGTAAGTCCTTTTGTGCCAATGACAATTCTTCTACATAGGATTTGTGTGTATCAATGGTGCAACAAGACAAACAGTGGCATACAGTGAGTCAAGCCTTTTGTGCCAAAGACAATTCTTCTCCATAGAATGTCCATGTATGCATGTGCATCAATGGTGCAACAAGACAAACAGTGGCATACAGTGAGTTAAGTCTTTTTGTGCCAAAGACGATTCTTCTCCAAAGGATTTGTGTGTATCAATGGTGCAAGAAGACAACAGTGGCAACAAGTACCGGTAAGCATAAATTATGAATAAATAAGTATAATGGAATGGGGTGGCTACATACCTTCTCCATGAAATCAATTGGGTGCTTGGCAGCCTTTCCTAAGAACTCTTCAAGATGATTCAAGATGGCAGCTTTTCTTTTCTCATACTGAGGAGGAAGAGACAAAGTGTCACATAAAAGGAAGTGCATGGACGAAAAGTTGGTGGAGCATGCAGTACCACACGCACGTAATGTGGACTCAATCTTACATGTGTGATCGTATGTGTGTGGATTCTTGCACGGTATACGTGTGACCAGTCTCTCGCGAGGAGAGGTGTTTGACGGTGTGAAAAAAATAATTCTTGAGCTGGGAAAGCCATGGCAAAACCTTCATAACATTCAAACAACCCTTAACCTAGGGTTTAAGGGTACACATAAACTTCTCATTCTGTCTTAGTCTTTGTACCCCCTGCCTTTTCTCTATCTGTCTTATCACATGCCCCCCTCTATCTAGCGCATTCTGACTTGGGGTGGGGGGGGGGGGGGGAGAGGGAGTCATTTTGAACCCCCCTGTCCAAAATCCATGACTGACCCCCCTCCCCCCCTCAAAACTTGCCCATTCAGAATAGGTTTAATTCAACATACCCCTACACTAAAGTCTTTATCTTTAAACATGGCAACACACATTTTGGCAGAAGGGGGTCAGTGGCAAAGGAAAGATGAATAACTACCTGCACCTGTCCCCACTGCAGAGGGTTAGCAACAAACCCAACTAGGGCGGGGCTCCCATGGGATGTGGTTGCATCAAGGACGTACTGCACTGGCCCCTTGTCACATCCTGGTACAGTAGAATGACAACCATTGCACACAATCTCCCCAGAGTAGCCAGCCTCTCTCCAGAAGGCCTTCAGGAAGAATGGTATCATGGCAGGAGGAGGTAAGGAGGAGGAAAGGAGGAGGAAAGGAGGCAGGAGGAGGAGGAGGAGGAGGAAGAGGAGGAGGAGGAGGAGGAGGAGGAGGAGGAGGGAGAAGGAGGAGGAGGAGGAGGAGGAGGAGGAGGAGGAGGAGGAGGAGGAGGAGGAGGAGGAGGAGGAGGAGGAGGAGGAGGAGGAGGAAGAGGAGGAGGGAAGGAGGAGGGAGGAGGGAGGAGTGATGAGGGAGGAGGGAGGGAGGACGGAGGGAAGGAGGAGGGAGAGGGAAGAAGGGAGGGAGGAGTGATGAGGGAGGAGTGATGAGGGAGGAGGGAGAAGGGAGGAAGGAGGAGGGAGGAGGGAGAAGGTTGAACAGGAGGAGGAAGAGAAGGCAGAGGAGGAATAAGAAGAAAACAAACACGGAAGAAAGTTTGAAAGAGAGAGAGAGAGAGAGAGAGAGAGAGAGAGAGAGAGAGAGAGAGAGAGAGTATGTGGGGGAAGCAGAGCACAAAGAGCAGATGGGAGAAACAAAAGGAGTTACCAGCATACATGCACGTATCTCAATTCATAAACTCGATCATCATGACAATTAAATGAATACATCCCAACTCTGATTTTAACGAAAGTCATACAAAAAGTCATGTATTCTTTAGTGATACACATATTTTTTCTAAAATGTTAAAACCTTATTCCACACCATACAACAAACATCACACTATGCACTGAATACTATATAAGCCAATATTTTCACGTTCAGAGATTTTCATGTGAGACCGTGTCATAGCTGTTCACCCGATTGACACTGTTCCATAAAGTTCCATGAACATTGCCCCAAAGTTTTGCGCCCACTACTCAATGCGCTAGTATACACATTCGACAAAACTGGGAGAAAACAAACATTAATTCCTGTTTGCTACTATATAGGGGTAAATAATTTTGCACTGTAATGCATTTAATACTTTGCAGTAATATTTGTGTGTTGTTAAATTTGTGACCCCCACAGTGATCCTCGAAAATAACAGCTCACACAGAACATACCTTTTTATATGTTGCAACGAATTTGAGGAGATGTCCCGTGTGCATAGTATCAGCAAGCTTTATTCGTTGGGTTGGCTGCTCTGGCAAGTAGCGTACTGAAGCTGACAAAATAGAAACCACACATCTTTACATATTAAAAATAATAACTGGCTTTTATATCACTCTTTTCTAGTATCAAGTACCACTTTTTACTGTTCAGTTACTACCCTGGTTACTCAAACAGCTGTACTTAGCGCTAGAAGCTAGTTGATCTAATCAGATCAGGAGTAAATCTTGTCAGGAACCTCTTCATTATACCTGGGTTGAGAGGGACAAACATGGAACACCTTGTCCAAGGATGTATGCACCTTGATCTATAACCTTTTATCTTTGACTTATCTGACCCCAAATTAAATCACTGAATTGTCCCATCATATATTATCATTGATCCATGCTTGGTGAAGTTTGGTTTGACATTTTCTGAGTTATCAGGTAAAAAGTGAAATTTAAAGATTTGACCTTGACCTGTGACCTTCAACCTTTGACCCAAAATCTAATCAGTTAGTTGCCCTGCCAAGTTATTTTTATCAATCATTTTTTGAGTTATTTTCGCGTAAACGAGATTCGGACAGACAACCTGGAAACATAATGCCATCCGGCAAGTTCATTGCGGAGGCATAAAAATCTATGTCGCTGCGAGGAGTAGTATGGGTCAACTTCCGTCTATATGCGGCATGGAGTATGAAGAAAACTTGAATATCTTTTAAAGGTAACTAATCCCTTTTGCAGACCTAATTCTGAAAGTTCCATGACTTTGTCATCATTTGAAAGAGAGTGGCTATATATATAACCTTTCCCTGGAATCGATAAAGCGTAATCTTCGATTTTGAGGAAATAATCTTCGATAATTGATCAAGCTTTCTTTTTCCATACCACGAAACTAGTTAAATCTCAATGAAAACTATTCAGATTTTCATTTATTCTACTGGAGTTAAAGTAACTCTGACCTTAAAATTCACAGTCGGTATCCCAAAGATATGTACTAAATATGTGCAAACTCTCATGAAGTTTGCAGATGTTTGTAAAAGGGATGGACTATCTTTAACAATGTGTGCTACCTGCACAGTGTAGTGGAGCAGCCATGATGACACACTTGCAGACAAACGTCTTCCCATACATGGTGTGAACTTTGACCCTATCTGGCTGTGATTGGTCAATGGTATCTACTGGTTCTGACAGGAGAATGTTGGCTATATCTATCCTCTCTGCCAGCTCTTGACACACGCCCTGGGCCCCTCCCTGTAAGAAGGAAAGAAGATAAGACTCTTGATATTGTCACCACTGCGGGAGCTCTGCTCGGTGTTCCCGAGGCATGAAAAGGAGAGATACTTATCTTACGCCCACCACCACTCTGCACAGCTAGTGCATAATATTTTTCGCAAAAGTTCTTTCATATCCCACAAATTTACCAAAATATGACAAGATAACTTAAGCCTGGCCCTAACCCTATATCTAATCCTTCACCTAATCTTAACCCTAGGCCTAATTTTCACAATCAAATTCATCCTATAAAATGACTTATAGGTCACTTTCAAATTAGCATTACAGCATTCGCTGATGAGTGCAGGATTAGTGCATGCTATATATGCATGCACCCACTTAGTGTGTGCATTATTGCATGTACGCAGTGGTGACCCAACACAATAAGCTTACATTACGGATATGCTGATATGCTGATATACACTTCCAAATGTACAGGTAAAAGTGGAAAAATAATTAATGCTCCACAGAATCAGTGATCCTCTCATGGCATCCTACAAACTGACCGCTACAGAGATGCCAACTTTTGAAAATTTGAATGACATTTTTCGCAATAAATTTGTAACCCGAAAAGATGGTTCCGAAGTTACGTAACATTTTGTTTGTGCATGTTAGACCAAAAATTGCGCAAAAACGTGATTTCATGTAGAAATCCAATGCAAATTCTGTATCTAGCCAAAATTCATAAATGTATCATTAAATTTAGTTTTACTGATGAAAAACAATAAATTTCATGTTATTTATTACTGAAATAGTGTTGCCAATGATTTCCATTGAAAAAACAATGAAAAACATAAAGTCGAAAAAACACAGAAATACATAAGAAATTAAAAAAAACAATATAAATACATAAGAAAAACTTTGATATTCCAATTTTTTTAAAGCGTAATTTGATAATAATCCTAAGAAGAGTGTCTGGACTGAAATCTAGCAGTTTTGGGGCTATATTTAAAGATTTACAACCAAATTATGATTTTTATGCATTTAATTAGCATAATTAATTAATTAAAAATAAATTTGAATAATTTTGCTGCAATTGACAACTGAATTGTGGAGATTACGTCATCGGTGATGTACGTGCTAATTTTCGTTGTGATCGCGATCCCCCCCCCCCGGGCTATGCGATTTCAAAATAGCCCGGGCTATATAGGGTTAAGCCTATATTTTGAAGCACACAGTACCAAGTTCGGACAATGACCGAGTCTATTTTTCCACAGCAGCATTTGTGCCAACTTTATCATTCATACATTCAGGCTGTTTCGTCATGGCTTTGAGTGAGGTGTCCATTCTCTCTCTCCACCTCTCTCTATCTACAATCCTATTAAATAGTTGTATCTGAATAGTGATGGTTACAATATACACTGCACCATAGTGACAACTTTAAAACTCAGAGCTCAATGGCTGTTTCCGTGGTAGTTACCATTCATTGCAGGTTGTAAGTTAGTGGCCCTGTTTTACGCAGAGTTGTGATTGATCTGAATCAATCGCAAATCCAATCCCCTATCTCTATCCTACAGGGTAACAATCGATGTCAATCGCAAGTCATATTGCAGTCAATTGCAATTCTTTATAAGACAGGGCCCTGGTCTTACCTCTATCCTGAGCTCCTGTGCAGTACCCACAGTGCTCTGCACCAGATTCTCCATGCTACCTGCCGAGCTGACATAGAACACATAGGAGAGGGCACTCTGCTCTCTGAGTCTGTTCCCACTAACGGCCTGCCAGCCAGTCTCTATAGTGTCTTTGGCAACTAACAAATTGAAAAGAGAGTCAGAACTATTTTACAAGATCAGAGCTCCCTGTATCTCTCCTGGATACATAGTCTGTTCCCAATGCCAGCCTGCCAGCCGGTTCTGTGTCTTCGGCAACTAAAAAATAAAAATTAATCAACATCAATGCATTACATGAACATTAAATGCAAAGGATTATTTGTACCAAGTTTGATCACAATTGATGCAGAAATAAAGAAACGAGAGCAAGTTAAACAAAAACTTGAACATTTTTGTAACAGACCAACAGACCAACACACTAACAGACCAACAGACTAACAGACCAACAGACTAACAGGAAAAGTGATCACTAGCCAGGCCTCTGCTGAACTTTGTTCAGGCGAGACAAAAACAAAAACATCAACATCAACAAACAATTACAACACTCAAGTAATAATAATTTTAAATTTATCAAACAAATGACATGACCATGAACAAATACAATTCATTATAAACTAGAGCAAATTGACTGCTAAGTAGTTAAGAAACGTGCCTTCACTTCGGTTGTTAGCTTCATCTCATCTGGTTGAAATTTATAATATTCTACAATTTACAAAGTTCATTGACCTTTAAACATTGACCTCAGTCAAAACTGACCCATATTTTACACACTTCATTGATTTTGTGAAGTACACACATGTACCATGTTTCAAGCAAATCTCCTGAATGGTTCTGATACTAACCTGTTGTCCATGTCCAACTATCAACGAGCTGTTCCAGTGTCATGTTGTCATACTCATCAGCAATGGCTGCCTTCCAAGGCTCATCTGTGGGCACATCTTTGGACAGGCTGTTCATCTTTTCACAAACAAAACAACAACATTCCACTGCTGATTACTGCTATTGGTACAGTAAAACTTGTACATGTATGTAAAGCCTGCTCAAAAGGAGTCAAGAAATGCAGTCTTCATGAGCAGGTGGCCTAAGCTTTCTGTACAGGTTATTTTATACAGATTTCAATGTGAAAAAAGTGTCCAAGAGAACACATGTGATCTTTATAGACAGGTGGTCTTTCTATACAGCTGGTCACCGGAGCAGGTTTCATTGTATTAAGGTTATAAATAAAAAAAGGACAACAAATGTTGTCACTGTAAAATATGGGACATAAAAAAGGCATCTGCACACTCCTCCCGCTATGAACTGTTAAGCGATTATTACAATTTAGCTTTAGAAAAACACACTGTAATTTTCAAAATTATGTTAGAGCCATTGCACACAAATGTGCAGATGTTTCAATTTGGAATACACACCAAATTACTGATACTTTCAAAATATCTGTCTTCTTGAGCAGTATTGGTTCTTCTCGCAAGCATGAAATGAGGTATTTATGGACAATGCTTGGTCTCATCTTTGCTGAAATATAATACAATCAATCCATCCATTACTGCTCCTTTACAATTATCCTTCATTTTATGCACTTTTAAACCTCATCATCAGGTACAACCGAATATTATGGTGATGCTCCCCTATCCCATCCAATGATCCAACCATCCCTTCACTCAATCATTCAGTTCTCTTTTTACACATTCAATAAATCACATTTTAATTCAACCATTCATTCATTCATAGATTTGTTGATTCACTGATTCATTAACTCAAGCATCCATTAACTCTTTCTCTCTCTTACACACTTTTTTTTTATTTACATACCTATTGATGTTGACGTTACTATATATATGTACACAATACACTATTCAGTTATTTCATTCCATATATATGTATAATTGTGGTGCCACTGGAGGCCAAATTTTTGCATCTTTGGATATGGATCAATAAAATGAATCTGATAGATCAACCAACTCATTCATTCACTGAAACATTGCTGCATTACTCTACCTGCATTCATTTCATTCACCAATATCCTTACATTTGTGATGAACCGATTAAGATCCACCAATGAGAGGAGGGGCAGGGACGGGATGTCATCATGGTGCTCCGTTATCCCAAACTCTTTGCCTGCCTGGAGCAGCCTCTTGCCGCTGTTGAATTGTGGGTAATGCTTGATTCCAAGCTCCGTCAGTAGCCATTGAATATGGTGCTGGGAGCTGAAAGAGGAAATAGGAGAAACAAGGAAGCAAGACTTTGGGTTTTGGAAATAACAAAGAACCACGTAAATGAACATCTCGGACATTTTCAATTGTTCTATTACCACCCATTGTTACTACTGCAACAACCACTGTGATGCTCATGTGATCATTTGCTATTTCTATGTTGTAATCTATCTCTGATTGTAATTTAAATTAAACTAGAGCAATGCGACTGTCATTCAATCGATAATATGCCTCCGCTCCTTTGTAGCTTCATTTGGTTGACATTAATAATCTTCTCTTGGTTGTCAATGTACTATTGAATTCCAATGAGGAATTAACCCATTCAATTTCTAATTTGTAAATGTAGTCATCCATCCTTGTATATTTTTTGTTTGTTTGATTAATATTCAATTGATTAATTTGCCAAAAGATAATTTGGCAATTTTTGGCAGTTCATTCACCTTTGATCCCAAAAATTTGCCAGTCTATACCTCCATGTAGTGATCCATCATACCATCTTTGGTTGGAATTGGATTGTTGGATTTGGATTATTGTGAATAAACTAAATTTGGGAAGATGTTTTAACAGCCAATTTTGGCAAAATTCATTGATCTATGATCTCTGATCAGGAATTTTACCAAATATGTCATTGGTCTATCTCTATGAAGTGATACATCTCTGTACCATTTTTGGTGGAATTGAAACATTAGATTTTGATTTATTGTTAAAATATAAGTTTTGGGGCAATTTTTAGCCAATTTTGGCAAAGTTCATTTACCTCTGACCTCTGACATTTCAGGAATTTTACCAAAAATGTCATCAGTCTACCCCCCAAGTAGTGATCCATTTTTGCACAAAGTTTGGTTGACATTGCATTCTTGGATTTGATTTAATTTTGTTTTTACAAAGTTCATTGACATTTGACCTTGATCAGAATTTACCCCTATATTACATAGTCCATTAATTTCATGCATTGCACACATGTACCAAGTTCGAAGCAAATCTGGTGACGGGTTCTCAAGATATTGCGTTAACGGATTCAGGACGGATGGACAGACGAACAGACAACCCGACAACATAAAAAAATAATCAAAGTAGAAGAAAATAAACAGATTGTCCAAATTTTAAGCAAACTCAGAGATGTTACACATAGAAGGAAATTTTGAAGTTTTGAAGAATTAGATATCAGGATTTCATGAATTCCCTGTAACTCTTTAATTGCCAGTGAAATACACACAAAACACACAGAGCAGCATATTTTGGGGCACACACAGGGTTAAAGGAGGGTTAAAGGACCTTGAAGCTTGCATAATTAATAACATAGGTTACCTTGACACCCACTGGCCTCCTAAGTCCCATGAGTCTGGGCCATGAGCACCCTGCATTTCTACTGTCATGGTCCTCCCCCCAACGCGGTCTGCAAACAAGCACATGTAGACCAGTCACAAAAATACACAAGGGCTAACAGAGATTGAACCCCCGCAATGAAAAAAGAACCCCTGTGAGAAATGATTATTCCTCACAGGAAAAAGCTTTTGAAAATCACCTCTGCATATAATTTTGTACTGGGTCTGACAAGGTCAATATAGAACATGTATGTGCATGGGCTAAGTGGACTCCCCCTACCTGTATATCCCCCAGAACAGCCTAGCCAGGGGAGACTCAAAAATGTATAATCTGTACTTCACCTTAAAGATTGTCCGTCTCTTTTGCAAGCTTAAAATTTGAAATCGTCTATCACGATCGTAAATTGAAGAAAGTGTGATTGAATCACAAATCCTCAAAATGTTCGGATTTAATCATTAATCATAATTTATTACTCCAAATGTGGATCATTTGAGGGCAAATAACTTTCAGCAAGCTTCTAAAATGGACAATACATGAATTTAAGACCATTGGCAAGAAGATTGCTAACAATTTCCTTTTGAAGGTTTTTTTGCCTTCCCAGTACAGTATATGCCCTTTAAATCTTCTACCTTATAATTTTAGGAGAAAATTACCAGATGATGGGCATGCTCACAAGCATGATCATGTAGATCATCCACACCCATCTGCATTTGTATCCATTATGACAACAACTTGACAGGAATGAACATAAATAAATTCTGGTGGACTGGGCTAACTTGCATGTCCTGGTTATATGTCTCTTAACTTTTGACTGTTGTGTGTAGCGATAAACATTTTAAATTACTTTTCTAGATGCCAATCTATGCATGCGCAATGAGTAAACTAAGGGGATAAGTCATGTGACCCCCTGGACATTTCATTCAAGACAGAAGTTTCTTTGCATATTCTCCTCACCAATTTCAATTTTCACTAGTTACATGATTAACTTTACAGTTTTCTCATTGACTTGACGTCATGGATTTCACAAATCCTGAGTATTATTCAAATGAAATATGATTTGACCTCATAAAGAGAGCCGTTTCCGCTTTGCCTAACTCCCAAAGAGTTGGCAAAATTATCTGGATTTTGTACACAAACTTGTGTCTTAATTGTTTTGCATTACAGCAAACTTGGGTGGCTCAAGGTGTGATGATGTATGCTCTGTAAGGGAGAGGGTGTTTGGGGGCTTAATTCTAATTTGAGCTTGACCCATCGTTTCCTTTTATTTGGCAACAAATAACATGTACATTTCTAGTTAATACTGTTAATACTGTGAAGTCCAGTTTGATCTAACAAATACTTTTGGAATAATGTCATGCAGTCAGCCACAGACTCAGCCCTTGCAGGCATTAGATATATACACTACAGCTCAAAGGAATTGGCATAGGGAAAGGGAAAGGGACGAAAGGCAAGGACCCACAGTTTTAAACCGCGGTATATTTTGTCCAGCTCAGCATGAAACATGATGCTTTTTAGGCTAAAGTAACATGTTTCAAGCTAAACTGGACAAAATATACCGCAGTTTAAAACTGCGGCTTCTTCCCTTTCCCTATCCCTATATGCCAATTCCTTTGAGCTGTTGTGTATACCAATTCTAAAAATATAACACAAGTCATTTACATTAAATCTCAGGTATATGAAATGTCCACCGGAACTCTGGCCAAGTATAATCCTTCTGTGTTAAACTCAGAGCTATTTTCAATTATACACCTCCTTTCGTTGGAATATCTCCTCTTGTCTGTTAACAACATAGAGTCAGCAGTAAATGGCATTAAGGTGAATAAATACCTTTGGCTTCTAGTACGAGTACTTTGCATCCTGGTATGGTCTGCTGCAGACGATATCCTGCTGTGAGCCCCGACAGGCCGGCCCCAACCACTACCACATCATACTCTTGGTCCCTTGTCTCTGCCATCAGAGCTGATCTTCACTGGCTTCATTGCAAAATAATTTGGAAGAAGGACAGGAAAGGGAGGAACATGTAGACAACAATAATATATTTGTTCAATGTTAGCCTCATGTGTAAACTTCAGACTCTGATTATTTTTCATGCTTTTTCACCTAAAAATGGTTCCCTTCTCTGATTCACAGATAATGTTTAGGCTCATTATTAATCAATGAATATATGTCGTGCCCTGATTTTTGAGACTTGTACTACAGCTTGAGCTGTAGAATAGGAGCTCGATGTTTTTTTTCCACTTTTGAGGTCCAAAACTTGCCATTTTCCTGAAACCCCACCCCAAACCTTAACCTCATTGCTAAGGTAAGTTGGTAAAGTGAATAATACCCCTGACTATGATTAAAATGCACTTATATTCCAGGGGGGGTATTCCGAAAACGAACTTAGGAAAAATTTTATTGTATCTCAAAGACTTGGGAAAAATTTTATCTTTTGGTATTCCGAAAAGCCAACTTACAATAAAAGAAAAATTTTTTATTCAAATGAGCTAGAGATAAAATTTTTATGTAAATGAGCCTCCGAGATAAAATTTTTATGCAAATGAGCTAAATCGGTATTCTGAAACGCACTTAGGAAAAAAAAGTTAGGATAAAAGATAAAACTGCTCCCAAGCAATTTTATCTCCAGACGTACGCGCCTAGGCCCATAGCATTACGTGCAAAAATAATTCGCGCATTCAACCTTTTGTTCCTGTGCGCATCAAATGCAAGAAGGCGCGCTGATAGACATTGATGCGCAATGTCCCTTTCAGTTTCATGACATCACACCATCAGCTTGATGGTGTTAATGTATGCAAAAGACATGAAAGGACGTTTATTACTGGCTGCCTCTGGGATAGGAGCGCGGGGCATGCGCTCATTAATATTGGTTAAAATCTTCCTAAAATATTTTTCGGAATACCAAAGATAAAATATTTTAAGGACATTGTATCTTCGGGGAGATAAAATTTTTATCTCTGTGGATTTTCGGAATACCGCCCCAGGTCTCAATTTCTTCTTCCAGAAATTTGGGGCAAATTTCGCCATTATTTTAACTCTACATCTTAGCCTGGTCAAGTCCATTATTTCAAAAGGGTATGATTATCTATGTTATGAGGGACCAGTGAGCTGGATATGAGCATATGACTACATATTGCACGCTATGTTTTCCATTGCATTGAGTCCTGTGTTAAAATTTTAGAATTTTATTTGGTTATCTTGGAATGAAAATATTCCAAAGAAAACAAGGGGGCCGGTTTTAGGCACCCGCATCATATACCCGCTGCGCGCTGCGCGGGAGCAGTCCCGGGGCTCCTGTCATACAAAACCTAGTTAGTGCGATCAGCCCGCTCACGCTGTGAGCTGAGGGGAGCAGTGCAGTCCCGGGGTAGACAAGAATAACCATCTCATTCGGGCATTCTTCAACCATGAAAATACTGAAACGAGTCGTAGCACTAGCAGCGCTAAATTAAGATATTGGGTTCACAAATACATACCAAGAATTACTCTTTCTCTTTCGGTCACGATGAGGAATTCCAACATCAAATCTCTCTCACTCTCAGACTCAATCGGCTGGTACGATCGATCTAGATCGCTGCTGTACATGCAGTGTATGTGTACGTCAAAGACGTTGTCCTCAATTGTTTACAAACAACTGCGCAATGTGGCGAGAATGTACTGTGAAACAAGCATAGTTGTGTCAAAAATATACCCAAAAATATACTCGGGACAAACGGATGTGCTTTGCAATGCGAGCTCTGTGGGAGGTGCAAAAAATAATGAAGCTTGTATAAACTAGCCAAAAGGTGAGGTGGATACGTAAATAGGGAACTTTGCTGGATCGTCGGACCGAACAGTACTAGGTGGACGTGGGTATATGTGGGGGTATTCTGGATTCGAACTGTGGTATTACGTCAGCTAGGGATATAAACAAATTATCTCAGCTGAATCGTTATGGATTGTAAGAGGATTGTTCTCATAATAATTATAATAATTATTTGCATTCATGATTATTTCTTTCCACGTTTTAGAATGTATATTTCATGAGAGTTAGTTTGCTACTTTTGTTCAAAATCTGATTGGAATTTCCTTCCAATTTTTATATAAAGCTATACATGAAGTTAGATAACTAGTAGCTTTATAACTATAGCTTTTCTTTCAAATTATTACTCATGTCACTTTACATCCTTAATCATATTTAATTGTAACGTTATGATATATGTAATGATAATGCCATATTGATTTATCATTATAAAATCATCCCGGTCAATGCTAAGTCCTTTTTTTTTTGTGGCAGAAGTTATAGTACGTCAGATGAGGATCACAGTTCTTTAATATTTAACTTATTTCCAACCCTTGAGGAAAAACTGACAAAAAAAAGGCAGAAGAGAGTTTCGACTAGCATATGCTATTGCTTGCCAGCTATTCCATGCATATATCGTGATGATTTATAAACTTGATTATTTTTTAAACTCATTAATTCATTCATTCATATTCTGCAACACACTTAATAAGAAATGACTACATGTACTATCTTCAGACACGCCTGTTTATAAGCTCATACTTTTCCAGACAGCATTTCATTCCCTTCTTGAAAGATTCTGTACCAACATACATGTAATGCAAACACTGATGTACACACACACACAAATTGATTCATATATTTTGTGATTGTGCAATGAAGCAAATCTTGAACAATAGCTTATGAGAATTTGAGTGTTATACATATCACTGTGTTTGCAGCCTTATTGTTACTTTTATTGCCATCTTAACTTTGTGGTCCTATTTTTTTTTTTTTTTTTATAAGGACTTCTAAATTTTCATTGCTTCAATATGACACAAGGACAAATAAATTTCACAAAAAAATCACACATTCAAATCTAAACACTTTCTCTCACACACCCATACACACTAATGCACACCTCTCTTATGTCCTCACTCTCACTTACAAACTCAACTCATGTAACTCAACTGCATTATTCTAGCTATTGGTCTATCTACATAAATCTGGAAAGAAAAAAATCTTCAAGCAAGTATTTCAAGATCATCATTTACTGAGCTGGACATGTGTGCACAGTGGATATAGTTACAGATCCATTTTCAACATGTTCACTTATATTTCAGCTTCACAATTCAGTTTTATTTGTGCATTTTCAGTAATACAAATCCATTGAACAGTAAACTTTTCACAAAATATTGATACAGAAACACAGAGAGACTTGTATTATTTTCAAAATAAGAGATAAGAGATGTACAGATCATGTTGTTGTAACAATTTTCCAGAATTATTTTCTTACGCTTTCAGGTTGAAGCTATACATGTATGTCACATGCTTATGTATCATACACCAATTGTGAACATGCTGACAACAATTCTTGTGATTTGTTTCCATGCAATTTAATGTTCCAACATAGCTCCTGAAAAACACAGAAGTGCCATATAACGGTAATAAAATACAGTGTATAATAAACCACTTACTGCATATTGCATAATATGTCACACAATGTGATATTTGAATACACTTTGTCATCAAAATGGCCCATCAAGCTTCAATCTTTTCTTGTTCCCCACATTCACACTTTTTAGGAAAGACATGATACTTCATTGATTATCGAAAGGTAATGAAAGAGAACGATGACAATGCATTTCCAAGTAACCAAACACAATATGCAGATGACACATCAAACATTCTTGTGATGTGGAATGCTAGTTTGAAACACTCTTTATCGCCAAAAAGTCATGAGGGGAAAAATGATGTCAGATGCTTGTGCAAGAACATAACAAAACAGTTTGATGATTATGGCAACGTTTCATCAACAAACGGTACTAGAAAAGAGGCATTGTGACTTGCGAGGCAAAGAAACATCAATTATGTGTATACATGAAGCAAAGTGGTTAGAATTGCAATAGAATAACAGAAAAATTAAGCTCAACAAATCAGAAAGATGCAGTATGAATCGTTTATTTCATAAATCGAGCAAAGCAGCATATTGCGAAAGTTTATCAGAACAAAAACAAAATACAAAGAATCAAGACACCTAGAGCAAATGCTCTCCGAGTGCCAGGTTGTTGTAGAAAACCTACAAAACTGTTCACAGTTCGACTGGGACTGGGATATAATGTAAGGAATATTATGATCAAGAAGTATTAAAAATAATGTATTTGAGTCTTTTAAGTTTGGGAAATTAACATAAAATATTTTTGCATTATGCAGTATGTTCTCTGTTTTGTGAAATTAATATTGCATGAAGATACACATAAGGGAGTGTGAAATAAAACCTCTTTGTTATTCTCAACCTTGCCATTAACAAAGAAATCTCAAACAAAGCTTCGTCTCTTTATTTCTTCTTCAGTCGCTCCATGTATTTGCCGAGATGCTTTTGGACACCGTCCATCTGAATAAAGCTGGTGAACATATTGATATCGTCTTCACGCGTATCTCTGAGTTTGGCAAGAGTCGATTCCCGGATGAGACGCTTTGATGTTGACCTGGCTATTCCTAAAAGATATGAAAAATCACCAAGAAATAAAATAAAATAAAATAAATAATATGATGAACATTATTTGATTTCCCACACATTTTAGAGTGTGATTTGTGTACAGATTACTAGGAAGTTATGCTTACTCCTTTGATACTGCAGTGTTTACATGATTATGAGGTGCTTTTCTTCTTTGAGGTCTCCATAAGTTCTGGCAACCGTCGGGTCCATTCTCGAACAGTTAAGGGTGTGGTGCAAGTATATGCAGTGTCTCAACATTAAAAGACTTACTTTACATTATCAGATATCTCCCTCGTCCAATTCCAACATTTTATAAAACATACATGATTATACTCTAACTTCTACAGGACAAATCATGCAAGAACCATCCATTCCCAAGTCAACAATATGAGTAAATCAGTTTGCTTTTTTCTAAGACTACTCAAGAATTTTGACAACCTATACAGATGTCATCACTTAGGGGCGATGAAGCCTCGACTCTCTTTTTCTTTTTCTTCACTGCCACATTGACAGGACGGAAATTACTGATATTATGCATGGGTTAAAAATTCATATGCAATTGTGAAAACAAGCAATTTGACTGCATGCAGTCGACTGGTATGACTCTGCCCTCCAGAGCAGACACTGAAGTATTGCCAAAATCTTGAATATTTAGTAAACTTTCATCTCGCAATGCATGAAAACTTGCTATATGGCTATGAAATACAACTTAGAGACCTGTCATCTAGCATTGCACCACGTTTGATGATATTCACGTTTGATGATATTTGGTCATATATTTCACAATTTATCACATAAACAGCAACATGTCACAATTTGACGTTAACCTCTGACCTTTCTGACCCACATTAGAATCACTTAATTGTCCTGTCATATATCATCATTGTACCAAGTTTGATGAAAATCAGTATAATTATCATTTTTCAAGTTATGTAAAAAATTACATTTCGGAATTTGGCCTTCACCTGTGACCGTTGACATATATGACCCAAAATCTAAAATGTAAAACTTTCTCGAGTCCTTTCATCTGTCATCATAGTACAAAGTTTGATCAAATTTAATCTATTATTCTTGAGTTATGTTAAAAGTAAAAAAATTAAGATTTGACCTTGACCTCTGACCTTTTAGCTTTCACCTACCTAACCCAAAATCTAATTACTGAATTGTCCTGTGATAAATTATCATAGAATTTTGTTTGGTGAAGTTTGGTCTGATACTTCTAATCATGTAAACAGTCAAATTCTAAGATTTGATCTTGACCTGTGATATTTAACCTCTGACCTACCTAACCCCAAATCACACTGCCCTGCCATATATTATCATTGTACCAAGTTTGATATTTGGTTGATTAATTTTTTAGTTAATTGCGTAAACAAGATCGGTCGGACGGACAGACAACCTGGAAACATAATGCCCTCCGGCAACTTTGTTGCGGAGGCATAAAAATGCTACTAGTGAGTTCAATAAAGCCCTTCTGCTTCAGACACATCAAGAATACAATCACTGATAGAGCCTGTGACACAGGCTATCATTTCTGGGATATCAACTAGTTGCTTACCAGGGATTTTGATCCACTTCTCCACCTCTTCCTTCGCTCTGTCCAAAACGTTGTCGAGAGGGACAATCTCATCGATCAGACCAACAGCCTTGGCGTGGTCAGGTGAGTACAAAAGACCTGATGCAACAAGAACAGGACATTAAACTCATTGGACATTGTCATGGTTACTTGTTACATTTTGTATTGAAACTGATACAGGTAATAGATGTACTTGTCTTGTAGTGATGCAAAAGTGATGAATAGATCAAGATGATGGATATTCATAAGGAAGAGATAAATAGACCAAAGACAAGACAGTCAGATGCCTTGAAAAATGACACAGAAGCAGGATGAGTTTTTAATACTGAATGAAATTCCCCAGATTTAAGATTCATGTTAATTTCTACTTTAAATGCAAAAATATACTTTTGATATACTTTATTAATGAAATGTGAATTAGAATGTGGCAGGTAAAAAGTAAAATGCACTTGTACAAATTCACCCCGTTCAAACCATCATGGCACACGGCACAACATGGCGCAACATAATAAAACATCACAAAGTTTGCAAACGAACCAGAAAAAAATGAAATCATTTGCTATAAAAACCCTCAAAAAAAGTTCTGCAACTGAGGTTTGAGGGGCCATACATCTGTCTTCATTATTGTACATAAATGTTGTATCATAAGAAAGCTTGACAATTTATCTTTCTGCTGATGTATTGTTTGTAATGCTTACACAATCATGGAATGCACAGACCTTCTGAATATGCACCAAAGGTCAAAAATGAAATATAGCAAAATTCTGTGTTTTCTGTTTGTTTTGCACATGAAATGAGTTTGAATGATGTGGATGTGGCGATGTGTGAATGTTTTGAATAGTGTCAACTTGACACTATTCAAAACACATTGCATCTTCAAAAGAAATGGGAGCCCTCGCTGTTGAATACACATTTTGCAACATTTTATTAGCGACTTTATCCCACATTCTCGGATTGCATAATCATAACAAATGGCACACCAATGTGAAGATGAATAATCAATCTTTCAAATGATACCCCAGTCACGTATGATGATGAAGCAATGATTAAGCCACATGTGTTTTACCTAATCCAAGTGCTCTTTCCGTCTCTCTCTGCCCGATTGTGTTCAGCATGGTATCCTTGAACCAAAAAGGTGCAACAATACCCTACAAGGAAAAAAGGAAAGGAAGAGGTAGAGATCTTTAACAGTTCATTACGGATATAAGTACAGAACACTGACATAATGAAAGTTATCATGCTGAATTATCCAGGCCATTTTTTGATTCAAACTCTACAATCAGAAGCAGAGTACTGCTCCTAAATAGGACTATGGTAACTGAAGTAGACTAATTGCTCTACTTCTTAAAACCTTACAACAAAGATTTAGTTTGCCGAGTTTAAGACCCAAATGTACCCCTAAGGGTTGTATAAGAAGTTATCCAGCAGCCTGGATCAGAAGCCGGGGGCCATATCATTGATCCATACCAAGCCTAGCAAGCTACTCTACAAGTGCATTGAGTAATATGCACTTTTAGTACCTATAACTAGGCTACACATTTTTCTGAATATGGGCCCAAGTGAATAGTCAATATCATACAATAGTAGCCTACTGTAAACTGGTAATTTTCGTGAGTACATTTTTGTGGCACAGCATACCTATATTACATTCGCTGGATGTTATTTTTGCACGCAAGCAATAATTGTCAATACAAATTAATCCAGCCATTGGATTAAAGTCATCTACAAAGCCCTGAACAGAACATTATCATACACTAAACGCCACAAAAATGCTGATCAATAGCTGTGCAACGCATCACAGCATGCAACATGTGCATGAATTGAATGCAGTGCTACTGTAGTTAATCTAGAATCCCTGATAGACTTGTGTGTCTAGCCTGCTAGCAGGATGGTTTTAAATTTGCGGTGATATTAAATTCGTGATTGCATCATATGAAAAATGACTTTTTACAATAATTATCATAAGTTTAAATGTTTAGAGTATTCAGAGTTATGGAAGACGTACCAGGTGGACCTCATTCAGACCAATTGTGTAGGGGCCCTCCGCCATGATCCTGTGGTCACATGACATGGCTATCGCGCAGCCTCCAGCCGGCGAGTGACCCTGAATGGCAAAAGAACAAAGGCTTGTATCTAACCCTGTTCACATCTCTTGTGCATTCTCCCACCCATCACATACATAACCTACATAGAGCACCAGTTTGTGTGGCTCCAAAGGTATCTAGAGGAAGTACTTACCCTGCTATGAAACCAAAAACAGGACAGTTCTACAATCAGTGCCCTGTATCACAAAGAGGGAGTTGCAATAGCCCGAATGCAAAGTTTCTTATCTTTACCAACTCACCATATCACAAGACCATAAGTGTTACGACCATATGCATGATTTCGCAATCAATCGCAAGGTTGCAATAGATCCACACATGGTACGATCAATATCAATTACAACTTCTGATCAATATCAATCCTAGGTTCTTTGTGATCAGGATTTATGATCAATATTTCACTGATACATTCAATAGATAAATTGCAACTCTTTGTGACATGGGCCCCTGGAGTGTCTACTGTACAGGACATATTTTCAGTGAATTAATTTGGTTTAAGTAGGTAAGCCAATAATTGATAGCTTCATGAACAAAAACTGTCTGGATCATTGCGGTTTGTTATATTTGTACTTCAACAGACAGTCAGACCATGGTTTTAATTGGTTTTAAATGGGCTTACTATTAGTATGTGGCACAATAATGTTGCTCAGAACTCATTTATTGCTTTCATTTGCTCCGTCTTTCATTGATTTCATAGTTGGTACAAAGTAAGATCATTAACTCTGATACTCGTATTATAAACTACTGTAATTTCCTTTATTCATGAAGTTGTACCTATCATAGGGCTGTGATGTTCTGTTAAGCCCATGTAACTCATAACTTGGAACTAAACATCCTGTTTGACTACTCTTTAGTCTTGGCTGCTCTCATCAGCTTTTAGCAGGACCAAAAAAAAACAAAAAAACACTCCATTGGCAAAAGACTTACATTGATAGCTGCTACAGTGGCCAGCCTGCAGTCATATAGGTTCATCCAGAAATCTTGTAAGGACCTCCAGAAGCGGTCTGTGGACTCTGGGGACTTCTGGTACATCTCCATGATATCAAGGCCCGCTGAGAAGATCTTCGGGCAAGCCTTCATGTGGAAGACAGACAGACAAACCCGTCAAAGACAGATAGACGAGTGGAAAGACAGATAGACAGACACATTGCAGGGAGTGACATAGAAACATCCTTTCTGGGGACTACTTTTTAAGCCTGTTTCATGGTCAACAGACAAATGGACAGATGGACAGAGAGAAACATTGCAGGGGGATAGAAATATCACTTGTAGGAATAGTTCTTGGAATGCACTCATGAAGAGATGGACAGAATAACAATAATCATTCACTTATTACATTTGATGCAGAGCTTCCAGCTCGAACGGGTATTATACATGTGTGCAACATAAATGGAAATCTGAATTACTTCCCTGCTCACTTCATAGAGTTGTCAAAGATCATGATTGCGTACAGCTACGTTCACACAACAGTGTTTGCCATGCTGGCAAATCAATCAAATTGGTGCATTTAGCTATTACAAATTCCAAGATGGTATGTGACTTCACCACAACAGAAATATCATGCAAAGAGGCCAATAAGGTTGCCATTCTTACAGGCAGTAGTGACTAACCCCTTATGAATGTTCCTTAATGCTGTGTTCACATAGAAGCACTTTGCTGCTGCTGCTTGCCCCCTCTACTTTGTTTGTAATGTGTTCCCATCATGTCAAGGCATGAAGATTGCATCATGTAGTGATCTTTACATACCAAGATGGCCAGCCCCTTCGCCAGAGTGGAAAAACACTCTGATAGGCTCAATAATATTGTCATTTTGGCAAGCGGTAGCAGCAATCCACCTCTTTATGAGCTTTGTCTTTAGGAAGAGAAATATGTGCATCTCACAGAGGTGATGATGAGGCCCTCCATGTGTCTGTCGGTCTCCAGGTCCATGATGGTTTCTGAGAGCTCCTGGAGGAACTCTGTGTTCAGGCTGTTGACAGGGGATCGGTTCATGTGCAAGACGGCATAGCCTGGGGTGGAGCAAAGAGCAAACATCACAGGAGGTGACAAGAAAATGTCCAATATAGTATGGAGTACTGAAGTGTGATCTGAGCAGGTCATCATGTCAACTGGTTCTATACCATCTGAGAAGAGCAAATAGGGACCCTCATTGTTAGTGCCACACACTAGCCCACTACATTGGTACTCTCACTTGAGGGATGTAGTTTAGAACCAAAAACCTGTACAAAAAAGAATTTGATGACATCATGTTGGTACTCAAGTACCAAGGGAGTTAGTGGACTTAATGTCTTATTACCCAATTTGTTTTACTCCGAAAGAGAGCTCACGCTTCAGAGTCAGTTGTCAATGAAAAAATTATGGCACTGCATGATTATTGAAACTAGGATACTAACACCCTGTAAAGTGCAATTTTATTTCTACTAAAGCAGGACAATTAGAGAATCTGATTTTTAGAAGTTAACATCAAACAAATGATATAGATATAATAGCAGTTTTACAGCTTGAAATATGAGCCAAACACTCAAATGTTTAAAAAATGTTTGTATACAGAACTAATGAAGTTACATAATCCATTACTGGTGCACAATGCTAGTATTAACAGTATGCAGCTTGTCTCCTGTATATCAGATTATCCCATCAGATTAATGTCAGAAATGTTGGTCCATGTGGAGATCTTTTCTACTCAAGGTAGAAACCTTCTGAAAGGGCCAATGAGCTCTCACTACAGCAAAAAAAAAAACACCTCAATGTGAAGTGTCAACATACAGCTATACTGGTAATGCAAGCAATCAGCTACAGCGAGGAAAAACTGTGGGTCCCGACAGCTTTGTTATAATAAGGTGTGCCTGTATGACGTGTCGTTAGTCCGCGTTCTCACACAGAATTTCATCCTGTAGTTAAACCGAAACAGTAAATTATACTGTTTCACTATGGCTACATAATGAATTTCCTGTGTGTGGACACGGGGTAATTAACCAACCTGCCTCTTTGTCCACCTTGACCATGCCAGCCCCATCACTGAAGAGCCGAGACTGAGCAGCAGGAAGGCCACCTCTCTGCAGCTGTGCCGCCGCTAAGAGGCTCTTGGTGTGTCTGACACATGGTCCTTGGATAAGAGCGAGATGGAGACGGTTGCATGTGGGCAGGGATTCAGGGGGGGGGGGGATGAAGGCAGAGGTGAACATAGGGTGGTAATGAGAAAGACGAGAATGGGAGAAAAGGGCAGAGGCAGATGGGGAAGATATGCACAGAGAGAGAAAGAGAGAGAGAATAACAGAGGGAGAAATGTGAAAGAAGATTACGGTACTATCAACAAAAAATGGTATGTTTCAGTATCAGTTTAAGTATAACTAATAGACAAAGTAATGATTTTGTACTCACATTGCAAAAATATTCAAATGATTTCAGGAAATGAAAGCAATTAATGTATTGTGTATTTGCATATAAATTGGAAAATGGAATGCCTCACTTTCGTCAACATACCATGAACAGGGCAAAATATTATACAGTATACAATATCTTGACTTAATGACTTACACCACAGCTTCTGTATGATCATGCAGTAAAAAAGTCAATTACAATTAGAGTGTCTTTATTTTTACTTTTTTTGCACTAGTGATGGTTAACTGAACATTGTTAACATGTGAGCATGTTACTATGATGGCCTCATAAAGAAATGTAGAAATTTAAGACAGGGTTACCCTTTTGCAGGTCAAAAAAAAAAAATATACAATTTTGTAAAAAAAACACACGGAAAATGTAAGAAGATCGATATTATACTTGAACTTTCCTCCCAATACTGGGCAATACAACTGGAAACTGACTTTAAGTGAAATCATAGCGATCAGTAGATTTTGAGATTTTGGGCAGGTCGTCCAAAACCTATAGATTAGAGACCGGAGACCACTGTATGTTCTGCTGTGCACTGATACGCTTCAAATTGTATGCATTAATGGAAGCAATGCCCATGCACAATCCCGCAGTGAAAAGAACAATATGAATGCATGTAGACTAAAGGTAACTGTGGTTCAAACATAAACAAGGATAGTTTCTCACTTTTCCTGAAAGTATTTGTGAAGCTTTGACAACATGTGAGATTTCCTACACATTTTTTTTTTTTTTTTTTACTATAGACAAACTGCTGATTCCTGCCTAGTTTCATGACTTTTTAGTCTTTATGCAAATGGGACATCCTGTCTTTAAATTAAACTCAAAGAGCTGAATACCATGCACATAGCCATAATATCCAGACTCAAACTTGCAGGAACAGAACATTTTTGGACCCTCAACCACCCCCCCCCCCCCCCCCCCAAAAAAAAAAAAAAAAAACCACCACTGGCTTGAACCTTGTCCTCGACCTTGTCCTGTCATTCATAAACAAATAAGGATTAAAGCCTGCCAATAAGCCAGGCATTTATGCACACATACTCCCTGTCAATGTCATACACACAGACATTGCCTAGAAACTATCCCCAATAATGAAACAACAAGTTTCACAAAGGAGACGTTGTACTTGTAGGGACCATCAACTGTCAGTAGTGCAATGATTGAAAAACGCAGCAGCGCGGAGGCAGCAGGCCACGCCACGCGCTATGTAGCTACGCCAGAGTTGCTGGCATCCAATCAGGCGACCGTCCGATCGCGATTGAAGATTATTAACGTACACTAACAGTTCAGTTTCATACATTTAATTTCATATTTTGGCGTTTCCCTTCGATCAAATAATAAAACGAATGAATCTTGAATGGATGAATTTGACACACAAACAGTTAATCGATGCAACTTACTCGTAAAACGAAGGATACAAGACATATTTTAGACAGTCTGCCGGATTTTTTTGCAGGTAGTCAGTAGACGTTGTTGTTGTTATTGCTGGTTGATTTTAGGCTAGGCGCGTGGGTCGAATGCAGCGAGCTCGCACGTCACTCAAGAGGTGGCTGGCTCTCCGGAAAGGAGTCTACGTTCCTGTGCACATTTAGTTTTTGTTTAGTGTTCAGAGGTAATATTGTTAATAAAACAATTTATAGGTGCATTTAAGTTCATGAGAAGTTTTTTGTTAATTTTTCTTTTATCTTTGACAATTCATTTACTCATTTTCTCTCATGATTTTCAGCGCGCATTATATTTTCATTAAAAGAAGAAAAACAAATAAAAGGATTTTTCAAGCAATGTTGGTGTTCAACTAGTCACTAAATGTACAATTCAAGAACTATAGACTGAGTGAGAAAGAGATCGAAAAAAGAAAACAAAAAGTCGAACATGTGTTTCTGTATACTGTTGTTAGTAACATGTAGCCTATTTCTTATGAGAGGCAAGTCCAACCTTGCAATCGTTCCCTTAAATGGATACTCTAAAACCAAGAACAAAATATTGAATCTATGCGAATTAACGTTCTGATAATCATGTATGATCACGCTTCTAAAGAAAGTACAACAAATTGATTATTGGTCTCAAAACTATAATCCCTTTGAGAGAGCTACTGAATCGCTCTCTCAAAACAATGATTAGAATAAAATGTTAAGGGGAGGGTCTCAAAGCTATAGGCTTCTATAATATTTTTTTTATTGGGGGGGGGGGGGGCAAAAACAACCTTGCAATTGCTCTTCCAAAATGATCGCTTTATAACCAAGGACATGCGTATTCTACTCGTTTTGTTTTATGCATTTGAATATTAGCATAGCAAGAAGTTATTATCTAAACATAGGCATACACATACACGCACAGAAAGAGGAGAACAAGCTACTATAAACCACAAACTAGACTTGATTTTATTTCCTCGACTACTACAACTATATACCACAAACATGTAACTACTTTTCCAGATGATAGTACTGTATAAGCACAATAGTGTGCGTAAAAAAGGACTTTTATGTCGATATGCTGAATGGGAAGAGATCTAGTGATGCGAGTACATAAGTATGATACATCTAGATTAATATGTCAGTTTATAGGTGTCTTAATTGATGCTCGTTAAAATACAGCCTCGAGTTAAATCTGTGACTGGGAATTGATGGATTTAGGCATTATCTTTTGATTTGAGCAATTTGGACAGTGTGTGGTATTCATATCCATATGATATGTTCTCTTCAATTCGGATATATTGCCATAATAGTGGTTTGTTGAAGAATGAGCAGAGGTTAGTCCTGATGTCAGTCTATTCTTCTCATTGCTGTTATGTGATGTTAGGATCAGATTTTATAGACCGGATAGTTAATATAGTGTACAATGTACTCTTGTTAAAATCATTTTGACCTTGAAGTATAAAAATCGTACATAAGGAGATGGATTATTGAGCTGGAGTTCCTTTGTATTTCCACTGTTTGTTGCCTAGTCGTGACGTGAATATAGCTTTTTATCCCAGTTTAATTTAATTGGAATCAATTAAGCACTGATGTAACAAGAGGTGGTTGTGTAAGTGGATTTCAAGAGGTGTTTGCGATGGGTTCTCTATCTTTATAAAACCAGACGCAGTTTTGATCTGTTTAGAATATGCTTGGGGACTTTCACGACTATTGGTAGTTACGTCTTTAACATCCTGTCAGTGATGAAAATGAATGATTTGGGGATAGCATCAGACGATTTATTTGGCGTCCCATAAAGTTAGCCCTGGTTGATAGTACGTTTTTAAGAGTCTGCCTGGGTTAAGTAGCATCAGTTGGTGTGGTATATAGTAGTGTGGTCTCTCAGCGATACTCTTGTTTATGAGACGACGACGACGATGAATGAAGACTGAGACGATGGATGTGTACAGTTCCACGTTCATTTATTATCCAGAAACAGCATGTCACTGATGGTACAGTTGATACAATAATGATGAGTACAAGCGGTGGTAAATAACAGCTCTAAGATCTAATAGCTATTACGTAGTAGCAGTAGAAGTAGTAGTAAAAGTTTATGAAGAATATGAAGAATGAAGCTGTACATGGTTTGACTTTGTGTTTTTACACTCTTTTTTCAAACCATTAGATCTCACCGGTTTCTACTGATTTCTACTCGTCTGATTTTGCAGTTTCTCTTCAGACCAGTAGCTGGTTGCTGGGAATTTTGACGTGGGGAGGATATAAAACCGTATGATAAGCGCTTCACCGAAACATACGGTTATGACTATTCATGAAAAAAAAAGTTAATTCAATGCTCGTGAAGCAGAATGTCCTACTCCATTTTGTTTAAAGAAAATAGTCCAGCAGGAAAAAGCAAATATTGGGAAAACAAATTAAGATGCACAGCTAATGGGAAAGAGGTTTTTAAAAGAAATTTGAGAGATATGAAAGAAATTAGATTGAAACAGTTGACATTAAATACTCTATCATTTGATTCCAGTCAACAAGGAAATAATTGTGGAATCTTCATGAAACCGATCAGCGTGAGGTTTGTTTATGTCAAGAAGACTGAACAACATGCTTTCCTAAACAGTGAATTCAATGAACATTACGTGTTTTAGGAGATTAGTGGCAGACATGATAAACGATGTTTATGGGAATGGGAGTGGTTTTGAGATAGACATTATTTTGTTCTTTTAAAAACACACCCAATTCACATAATTGATGATGCTTCATACCAGTGCTTTTTGGAGTATATACAAAATAATTATTTGATGAAACGAGTTGTGTTGATCACAGATATGTTAATTTTGGTATATACTTTTAAATTAAATTAAGATTTGTGTATAACTTAACGAAGCACTGGAGAAAGAAGAAAAGAAAATGTTACATCAGTTACCCCCCCAAAAAATTAAAAAATAGAATGGTACATTTAGGCCAGAATAACGGGTGTAAAATGAAAAGTTATTTCTTCAGAGTGAAAATGAATGATCGAATCGTTTTAATTTTGAACAAATAACTGTTTTAGCTGAAATAAAGAAAACATTTTAACTGATTTCTTGGCAGATCGCTCCCCAAATGACTGGGCCCTGTGTTGAAAACAAAATTCGTTGTGCCAACAAAATGTTAGAAAAATAAACATGTAATTCTAAATAATTTCTTAGCAGCTCGCTGGCATTGCTCGCACACCGATAGGTATCAAACCGTATGATAGGCGCTTCACAGAAACACAAGGTCTCTATATTCAACTGGTACACTTGAACCATCTTGAACGGGCAAATTACTTTTAGAGGTGCTTCAATGAAATGGGGGATATGATCGAGATCATTGATGTAACATGTACATTTCAGTAGCTTATATACAATTTCTACATACAAACACACACACACAGTACGCACACACATACTGTACATAGCATCTCATAATAACACATGATACAAGATAGGCCTATGAATTGTTTGCGCTTCGTTGATCGAATATTCTTTAGAGCTGCTCGCCCCCTTCACTCTCTCGCAAAGTGAATCATCAAAGAAAAAAAAAAGGTACAATACAGGAAAAAAAATGTAGGGACAAACTTTGAATGGCGCAACCCTACAAGATGTATTTTTTTCAAGCTCGTTGCTTACAAATAGAAAAAAATGTGCTAGATGTCCTAAATGTGTGTATTTGCCTGAAATAACGCTAATGATAATTTTTATTCGGAAATTTAAGAAGCGGGGTTGAGATGCATATTTTAATGATTGCAGCCCCCCTGTGAGGTTTGCTACCCCCCCCCCCCCCCCCCCCACACACACACACCTAGGGTTCCGGCGTGCTTGTCCGTTCTTCCTCCCCCTCTTCCTCCATTTTCCTCCTCCGTCCCCCACCTCCTCACTATTCCTCCTCCGTCCCTCCTCCGTCCCTCCTCCTCACTATTCCTCCTCCATCCCTCCTCCTGCTCCAGCTCATCCTCGTCCATCCCTCTTCCTTCTTCTCCTCCTCCTCCTCTTCTTCATCCCCTTCACTCCCCACTATTCCTCCTCCATCCCTCCTTTTAAATTACAATACACATGCGAGGTTGACTTTGTTGGAATGTTTTATTTATAAGTACAATTTCCACATGAGAATGCAGTTCCTTCTACCAGATTTTCATAGAAAATGATATAATACTGTTAACATATACAATAAAAAAAATCATTAGTACAGAAACTACAACAGAAGAATTGGGCGTTGTACCTTAAATCTTTCGCAAGATGTTTAAATTTTTGTAAAAGTTTATACATGTAGGCCTATAATTTTCTTTTTATTTACACTTCATGTTCATAGTAGTTTTTTTATCATTTATGATATCAAAATGATTCTTATCAAGAATTAACAAGGTGGTTCGCAAACCACAAGTCTTGCTTTATCTCATGATCAACACAATCTATGCAGAAATTTTAAAAATGAGAGCAAGTTAAACCAAAACTTTAAGAAAAATGATGCACATGGCCTCATATCACTTGACCTTTTGACCCCTAGATGATATTTGGCCTCATCACCTTCATTAACACACAGGTGGTATTACCCAAGTATGACCACAATTGATGCAGAAATAAAGAAATGAGAGCAAGTTAAACAAAAACTTAAATATTTTTGTAACAGACTAATAGACCAACAGACTAACAGGAAAATTGATTACATGTTCTAAGTCTCAGCCAAACTTCGTTCAGGCGAGAAAAACAGTGCAATGCATGTTTTGTTGCATTGTTTTCTGCTAAGTGTGTTCATTGAATGTTAACAGTTCATGGTACAATGCATAGAATGCATAAGACAAATAATTATTTTTTAATGTTCTTTCAAATCTACACTAGCAATCATCAATGTACATTGTACTGTGTTAAAAATAATGTTACAAATTACAATGAAATGATAAAACTAACCATTAAACTGCAATCATGAATGGAAATGGAATAAGCTACCATGACTATACAAAAGTTATCAAGGGAGAATGAAACACTGATAATAAATTAATTTGAACAACTGAAGAAAAGTCAGAGAAACAGATTGGCAAAACCTTGAGAATTGAACTTGTATACTGAAACTTATATGCAACTCCATTGGTCTAAATTGTGTTGTGTACACTGCACAAACAATGCAACATCCAGAGCATCATCTGTCTACATAAGATTTTCACATCAATAGTACAGGGCTAATAATCGTGATTTTGAAACGCCTATAAAACTTTGGATTCATCCCCTTCCTCACAATATGTCAGATTTTTCTCGATCTTTTTCAATTGCTTTCTCTGGGTTTCCTCCTTTAAATTCAATTCAACTTATCATCATTCATTCCCTTCATGTTACCAACAAAACATACTGAGACTCCTAATTTTGGCACTGTATAAGGAAAACAAATTAAAATTCTGCTGTTAACTCAAATGTAAAGGAGATGTGAAGACTTTATGGAAGAAAGATCTAAACAATTGCTTGAGAAAACTGACATAACCACAATATATTATAGCTGAACACAAGTACAAATATAGATGTAGAACTCCATGCATATAACTGCCTGTTCCATGTATCGTAATTAACCACACTGCTCCAAATAACGGAGCACCATAAATAAGGTATTTCAAGCAAAAACACTTTTTTAAAGAGAATGTTTCCCACTTGCAGTAAGGCACTATTCATAAGATGTTGCATTACACTCAGAAATATATCGAGGTTAAGAAAAGAGCTGGGAAGATTTGTAAAAGGTTTTACAGAGTGATTTATACTCAACAGGAATGTATGAAGTACTAATTAGGAGATAGGTAGTAAATAAAGTATACAAGAAAAATATGATTATTCTGATTTTAATGACAATGATATGTATTCAGAGGAATGAAGCGAGTCCAAAATTGGTGTAAAAATTTAATATTTAGTGATATACATGGATTAGTACCTTGGGCAATTATCTATACTCATCTATATAAAACATTATGCAAAGCACGAGAAATGACTCTTGATTTATGTGGATAAATAGATATCAACTTGATTTTAGCTACACTGAGGCATTACAACCAAATCTTCTCTTGTTGATTGTACATGTACATCCATAAAACTGAACAAAAACAGAGCTACATGAGGCATTACAACCAAGACTTCTTTTATTGGTTGTACATATGTATAAGTGAACATAAACAGTGTCACGCAATAAGCTTGGATGAGCATTTATACATAGCTCAGCCTCTGAATGTGGATATCAAGGTTTCAGAATTAATCATTCCTCTTGCGAAGTCATAGATAATAATTTCTTTCAAATATCATATAAAGCTGCAAAACTATTGATTTCACAGTAGCAAGGTGATGAATTATTAGTATATAGAACTAATACATCTCGTAACAGTTGTACACAAATATGACTGTAAACCTATGTCACTGAATACGCTTACAGTAAGTTCATTCAAGAATGTTTATACACATTTCAGCCTAATAACAAGATATAAACATAAAAATGAATGACCAGAGTACATTAATAAACCCCTCACAAGAAGTTTTGTAATTCAACAGTCTGTGAGGTAATATGTCCATTACTGCTTCACCTTCACATGTTAATGTGGTATCAATAGACAGCTTGATTATTCCTCTTTACATTGATGTGTCTTTGCCAGTGTGCCCAGTCCAAAAACCTCAGAAGCAGAGAAGCATACACCATATCACATGTAGTAATGTGGATGTTCACGAATCTCCACATCAACACCATTCAAACTCGTTTCATGTGCAAAACAAACATTTTTGCAACATTTCATTTTTGACCTTGCTGCATATTCAGAAGGTTTGCACATTCCATGATTGTGTAAGCATTACCAATGATACATCATTGTAAACATGTACTGTATTAGAATCCTCCAAATCATAGAACTGGAAACTGGCTTTAAGTAAAATTATAGCACTCTGTATTTTCAAGATTTGGATGGGTCATCCAAAACCTATAGCCTACACTGGCATCGGTCCATTACACAGTGCATGCGTTCAATGCCCACATCGCGCTGACAGGGATAATACAATTATGAAAGTAAACTATGGTCGAAGCTTTTCAAATGTAAACAAGGATAGTTTTAAACTTTTCCTGAAAATGTTTGTGAAGCTATGACTGTGAGATTTTATACCGGTACATGTAATTTTAGGGTATACTGCTCATTCCTGTCAAGTTTCATAACTTTTGCAAATGGGACACTCTGTCTTTAAGATTGTACCTTGCATCTCTACATATACAGGCATCCTCTAGAAAAAGACATATTCATTTTGCTGTGAGATATTACAGTAAATGTATCATGTGGTGTTACATTAATGCCAATGAAAATGACAAACACATATTGCTCATTTACAAGAAAAGTCTATTTTGTTAATTGCTTCCTTTTGTAGTGCATAAATGATTTTATACAGTTATTAAGCCAGGGGCGTCTTGCACTGAAAGTTACGATTAAACTGAAGTCCCAAAATTAAAGGCAACTCCTTAAAATTAATGGAACTTTGTGTTTTTTATCCATTTTCAATTGCACACAGATTTCTGTTTAATATCAAACGCAACTATTCACCACAACCTGGTGGAATAAACACAACTTTGCAATTGGTATATGATTTAACCCAACATACGCTTGATCACAACTCTCTTTGTGCAATGTGTGACAAAAATAAAATGCAAGTTGTATTTATCTTAGTTGCATTTAATCATATAACTTGACTTGCGTGCAACATGACCAAGATCGAAACACTTTTTAACTAGTGATTGCTGAAGACCCACATTGTGTGACAAAGACAGGTTACATACTATTACTGATTTCTCAGTGGAATGTGCAGGAATATCAGCTTAAGGAATGAGATGTGACATTTTTGGAAGAAACTAATTTTTTTACCCCCAAAATGGAAAAGAAACTAATCAACAATGTACACCTTAATCCTAATGGAAGATAGAGAAGCATACATTTGAAGAGACAGATGCCACTTTCAAGAAATGCAAGAACAAAGTTGCAAAGATTTCAAAAAGAGTAGACAATTTTCAAGCCAACACTACTACAAATTGCCAAAAAAAATAAGAAATTCCAACAGAATTATGTAATAGTGCAAACAGATTTCATAATTGTCATTACTAACAAAGACTTTAAAATGAACAAAAACAAAAAATTCAACAGAAATTCAAGAGGGGATTTGCAATTCTACTGAAACAAGACTTTTTATATACATTGTTATGTACCTTACAAGAAAGATTTATATGGATTTGAACAAAACGGCAAAAGAGGAAGAAAAACATAAGTTATAATCTCTGCTGGTCCACCAACGATCAGGGAAACAATGTACAAGGCAAGATATAAAACATATCTACTTTCTGACCATTATCAAAATCGCTATATCCACCTTTATACAATTTGAGGTGCTGGCAAGCTAATATAATGAATCACTTATTCTCAAGCTCTCTACAGAAAAACTTCTGATCATGATAATTTCACTATAGGTCTATAAAATATAAACAGATGTACAGCTAACACATAACAAATCATCAAGTGACTTTAGAAGACATGATACTGGAATGTAAGAAAACAAGATATAAACCATTTTGTATCTTTTTGAAAGTTTGTTCCTAATTGGGCATTTGACAACATCTTTATACTATTTGAAAGACATTTTACTCAAGTCACTAATACTGATCAGTAAGGAGAAAAAAAGGTCATGAATGAAGAAAAGAAGAAAAAATCCAACACGGTTTCACAATATCACAGTGATTTTATCACAAAATTTGTTCTATATTTTAGAAATATGCTGCATGAAAGCACATTATGACAGTCACATTGACATAATTGTAGACATGATTGTGACATGAGTGTCCAACATTCAAAAGGACAACATACAGATTTTTGCAGAGTAGAACAGAGGCCGTTGTATGATCATCTACATCACTCTTTCATGATTCTTTTTGGCCAAAAAAATTACTCTTTCATCACATTTTTACAAAATATTCATGATAAGAAGGCAATTAATATATATTCTAATTAAATACTTCTTTATAAACCTGTATAAAAGAAAACATAATCATTGAAAGTAATTTGCATGCATTTTATTTAATTTCAGCAAACTTCTTACTATATAGCTTCTTCAATGCTGCTATTTTAAAAATATAAAATACATATTGTTATTGGCATGATTTAAAAATGATAAAAATATTTCAAATATGAATAAACTAGTTAATATGAATAGTCAGGTACTGATGAAAGACGACTCGCAATGGAGAAAATTTCAAGGTGTGAATACACATAACAATACTGAGCATCTGCTCTCAATGAATATCTCTCAAAATCAGAATCAGTCCAACAATGTACGCAAGTTTCTTCTGATTCATTGCAGTAATTTTCGCTTAAATATTCCCTTTTGCAAAGGCAACTGAGAGAAGGTCTAAGTTTCTTTTATAAATATAGCATAATTCTTTGAGTGCCCACCTGTGACTTTCTTCACAAGTAATCCAAACACCTCCCATAGTGCCAGAGTTTATCTGGCATGCAAAGGGTTAATTGCTTATATACAATGTTGCCTGGCAGTCCTGCGTCAGAACTTTACAGTGCGTTCCCAGACGTTGTCCAGACGTCATGTGGAAACCTGCCATGAGAGCCATGGAGGTGAGGTGATGCCTCAACAAAATCACAATGCTGTCTCGTTATGTAGGTCCACTGGCTTTTGGCAGTCTTGGTCTCTCATGATTCCACAGATGCCAAAGTTTTCACCTTGAAACATAAGATAAGGTTCTTCCAATACAGCCCACAGACATGTCCTCACAACACAGTCATTTTCTTCATGAGTACAATGTTCTGTTTTGCTGGGGTTTTTTTTTAGAGTTTCCTGCCAATCGTGACTGTTTTCCGTGGCACAGCGAGCCCTGAGACGGAGAGGGAGGAGCGGCGGACCTGGGAGGGAATAGCTACGGGCTTGATGGGGCGACCAGGCTTGATGGAGGAGGAGGAGGGGCCGCCAGGTGTGGGGCCAGGGGTGGGGCCAGGGGTGCTGGACTCTGAGACATGGTCTGGGTAGTGGTTGGGGAGCACTCCACTGGGCTGGATACCTGTGAAGGAGAGGGGGGGGGGGGAGGAAAGAACAATGTTGGAAGGAGTTAATAAGCACAATTGCTAATCTTCCTAGCCAGGGATTCAGAATGATTTAGGTACAATTAAGAACATTAATGAGTTTTGCATTTCACTTGATGGGGGGGGGGGGGGGGGTGAAATAGCAATGTTGGAATGAGTTACTAATCACAGTTGCTAACCTTCCTAGCCAGGGATTCAGAATGATTTCAGTAGAATTATGAACATTAATTAGTTTTGCATTTCACTTGATGGGGAAAAAGCAGGAATGCATATTCATAGATGAGGTTGAACGACTACTAAAAGAGCAATCATTCCTCAACTCGAGAAATTTCACTGCGCACAATTGACTGGTATATCTCCACCCTCCTGTGCAGACACTGAAGTATTGCCAAAATCTTGAAGATTTATTACGATTCCATCCTCAAATGCATAGAAATCTTGCTATTTGGTTATGATTGAGGGAGACCTGTTCGCTCCCTCATATATCATCAATGTACCACATTTTGTCAAATATTTCACATAAACAGCAACATTTCACAATTTGAACTTGACCTGTGATTTTTTTTTATTTTCTCACAGAGTGATCAATGAATGAGAGTAACAGCAAAGCTTATATCTTCTATTGTCTCTCTGTAAAACATTCAATTATTTGAACTCCTTCAAACATTGGAAACATTCTACAGTGTGTCTGCTTCTGTCTCGATCCGACCATTCACCTTTGTATCTCTTGGTGACCAAATGCCCTTTGCCCCTATCAGCTCCGATCTGATGCACCATAGTGGGTGGGGTGGTCTTCCTTATGCTCAGCTTGCCAATGTCTTGGTCTGCAGCTCGATCGACTGGGGCCGGGTAACGCTTGTTCCCTTGTTTGCTGCCCTCAATGTTGAAATTGTAGGCAGTTGACTGAGGAGCTCTGCGGCCCCCTGCTTTACTGATTGCTCCGCCTCGCCTACTGGTGGGCTTCGGAATATGTGAGTTCTGAGAAGAGCGAAGTGAATGAAATGGAGTTAAAAATTCAGCCTGAAGTCAAGACTACTAAACTATGTAAATGACAGGTCCATTGTACCTCTTGTGTCCTCATTTCAAATTGTGTAGTGAATACAACTAGACAGTGAAACCTGTAGGAAAGACTGTGAATAAAACTATACAGTGAAACCTGGAGAAAAGACTGTGAACATAACTATACAGTGAAACCTGTAGGAAAAGACCATGAATACAACTATACAGTGAAACCTGTGGGAAAGACTGTGAATACAATTATACAGTGAAACCTGGAGGAAAGACTGGAATACAACTATACAGTGAAACCTGGAGGAAAGACTGTGAACATAACTATACAGTGAAACCTGGAAGAAAGACTGTGAATATAACTATACAGTGAAACCTGGAGGAAAGACTGTGAATACAACTATACATTGAAACCTGCAGGAAAGACTGTGAACATAACTATACAGTGAAACCTGTAGGAAAGACTGTGAATACAACTATACAGTGAAACCTGGAGGAAAGACTGTGAATACAACTATACAGTGAAACCTGGAGGAAAGACTGTGAATACAACAATACAGTGAAACCTGTAGGAAAAGACCATGAATACAACTATACAGTGAAACCTGTAGGAAAGACTGTGAATACAATTATACAGTGAAACCTGGAGGAAAGACTGGAATACAACTATACAGTGAAACCTGTAGGAAAAGACCATGAATACAACTATACAGTGAAACCTGTAGGAAAGACTGTGAATAAAACTATACAGTGAAACCTGGAGAAAAGACTGTGAACATAACTATACAGTGAAACCTGTAGGAAAAGACCATGAATACAACTATACAGTGAAACCTGTGGGAAAGACTGTGAATACAATTATACAGTGAAACCTGGAGGAAAGACTGGAATACAACTATACAGTGAAACCTGTAGGAAAAGACCATGAATACAACTATACAGTGAAACCTGTAGGAAAGACTGTGAACATAACTATACAGTGAAACCTGTAGGAAAGACTGTGAATACAACTATACAGTGAAACCTGCAGGAAAGACTGTGAACATAACTATACAGTGAAACCTGTAGGAAAGACTGTGAATACAACTATACAGTGAAACCTGGAGGAAAGACTGTGAATACAACTATACAGTGAAACCTGGAGGAAAGACTGTGAATACAACAATACAGTGAAACCTGTAGGAAAAGACCATGAATACAACTATACAGTGAAACCTGTAGGAAAGACTGTGAATACAATTATACAGTGAAACCTGGAGGAAAGACTGGAATACAACTATACAGTGAAACCTGTAGGAAAAGACCATGAATACAACTATACAGTGAAACCTGTAGGAAAGACTGTGAATACAATTATACAGTGAAACCTGGAGGAAAGACTGTTAATACAACAATACAGTGAAACCTGTAGGAAAGACTGTGAATACAACTATACAGTGAAACCTGGAGGAAAGACTGTGAATACAACTATACAGTGAAACCTGGAGGAAAGACTGTGAATACAACCATACACTGAAACCTGTAGGAAAAGACCATGAATACAACTATACAGTGAAACCTGTAGGAAAGACTGTGAATACAATTATACAGTGAAACCTGGAGGAAAGACTGGAATACAACTATACAGTGAAACCTGTAGGAAAAGACCATGAATACAACTATACAGTGAAACCTGTAGGAAAGACTGTGAATACAATTATACAGTGAAACCTGGAGGAAAGACTGTGAATACAACAATACAGTGAAACCTGTAGGAAAAGACCATGAATACAACTATACAGTGAAACCTGTGGGAAAGACTGTGAATACAATTATACAGTGAAACCTGGAGGAAAGACTGTGAATACAATTATACAATGAAACCTGGAAGAAAGACTGTGAATACAACTATAGAGTGAAACCTGGAGGAAAGACTGGAATACAACTATACAGTGAAACCTGTAGGAAAGACTGTGAAAAAAAGATATGCCATAATGGGGTATGTTAGCAGTAATGCACTAATGTCTATGACACTGAATTTGCCCATGGCCATCTTGCACAAAAAGTTATGTTTGATCATCTTAAAATTAAATGTACATGTAGCCTATCCGATATGCCTCGGGCTGTATGGCAATTTCTCGGCAGTCCACAAAACGTGGAAGGCCGAATCCCTGAGTGCACCGCACGAGGCCTATCATTACTCATACTCCTCGTGAACGCGGAAAGTTTTATCTGTTTAAATTGACATTGTTTCATGTTTGTAGTAAATCTTCGAACCTCCTGCGATGCTCTGTGACGAATATTCATATCCATAGACCAAAATAAGCCAATAAGCGACGGATCTATGATGTCATATGAACTCATGAACTCTTTGTATAGAAATTGCCATACAGCGCGAGGTTCATTGGATAGGCTAAAATTGATCTGAATCGATAACAAATCCAATGCCCTATCTCTAATGTACAGAGTTACGTTTGATATTAATCTCAAGTCTGATTGTGATCAATTGCAATTCTATATATGACAGGGCCCTGCTTTGTTGACTATGTCCTATTATACTGACTTGTTCTGTGGAATCTCTATGCTGCCGTTTCTCCATCACACTGTTCCTGGCAAACCGCACCAGCTGCTGCTTCCTCAGCCCTCCTGTCACATGGTTGTCATGTGACCTCACGTCAAACGACTTCACGGAAGCCAGGTCATCAAAGTCACTGAGGTGCGATCCGACGGGTGAGGCGACAGAGTGCATGCGGCTGATCTGGGAGAGCCGGCTGTGGGTCAGCGTGAGGGGCTGCTCCACCTCCTCGCTGACTGCCCGCATGGACGCAAAGCTACGCTCATGGACATTCAGTTTTTCTGGTCGTGAGTACCGGTGGTCAGACACCTTCTGCGAGGTGCGCTTGCGGGCAGCGATGGCCGCAATGTTCTGTGTCCGTTTGACGATCTCCTTGCGGTTGAGGTCCGACTCGCTGAGGTGGAGGTCGTTGAAGGACTTGACAGGGTGGGACGTGAGCGGGGTGGGAGGGGTGTAGGGGCGCTTGGCGGGGTGCTTGCTGGACCGAATGTCAACCAGGCTCTCGTGTTTGGTGATGGGAGGGGTGTGGGGGGATTCCACCATCACACGGGGGATGGTGGCTGCTCCCGACCCTGCTGCTGTGCCCCCTAGACCACCGCTCTCCCGCAGCTGCCTGGTCCTCGGGCTGGGCTGGAACACACGGGGCTGGCTGGTGTGTGCAGGTTTGCTGTAGGATACACCGAGAAATACATGCTGGTTACACACAAGTTGAGGCTATATGCAGCATGGTTTGACTCTATCCAGTTTCTTTAACTAATGCTCAACATCTTTGCTCATTCAACATTTAACTTAACATTGACATGTCAGCAATGACAAACAATATAATTTGATATATGATGAATCAAATTTTAAATACTTTTGGTAACAAATCACTTAATTACTTTTGAAACATAATATCCTTTCAGGGCTGTGATGCAATCAATCGCCAGGAAGTTCTATGAATTAAATTGACTGTTTTGTCAATGTATGTTGCTTACTTTTGTATTGTGTTTTATGGTACAAAGGAAGAAAGTAATCAAAAGGTTGAAAACCACTGTTACACTTCAGTCATAACTGACTGCATTAAGTGTGCATACAGGCCAAATCACCAAGAATTGCTCACAAATACACATAAAAGAATAAGTGAACCATTAATGATTGATAGAGATGTTGTGGTGTAGTGGTTGCGAACTGTGACTAATCTTGAGGTGCCAGGTTCAAGCCCACCCATGGCACTTACGTCCTTCAGCAAGATACGTGATCCACATTACTGCTCCCCACCCAGGATTACAATTACTTAATGCAATCAGTTATGACTGAAGTGTAACAGTGGTTTTCAACCTTTTGGCCACTTTCTTCCTTTGTACCATAAAACACAATACAAAAGTATGCAACATACATTAACAAAACAGTAATGGAAAGCTTGTGCCTTCGTGGCTGCTATGATGGTAAAGTGATCCCTTGGGTTTGGAGAAGTGCCACAAAGACTTACAAGCATCCAATGACCGGAGTAATAATATTGTACAACGCTTAGAGATGATACTGTTTCATATTGGGTGTAATATAAATAGAAACTATTCTGATCATAATCCAGTTCCTACCTCTCTGGGATGGCATGAGGTCTCTTGGGTGGCTGCTTGGTCTGTTTGATCTCCACAGACTCCTTCTCAGGGGAGCTGCTCTCATCTCTCTCCTCCTGCAGCTGCTTCAGCATCTTCAGGTTCAGGGCAGAGGCAGCCTAGAGGGCGACAGACGAGTTTATTTAGCCCAGTAGTCCCAGAATTTGTATAGATTAAAATAATGGATTCAATTTTATTCTTTTTTTTTCTGATTTGTATAATTTATGCAATTTCATAATCAAGTAAAACTGTTAATGAAATGTAAACATGAATTTTGAATTAACTATGTGAATGATTTCATGTAATATATTATTGTCATGTGCTATGAGGAAGAAATAAAATATGACTTAAAAAACAAAAAAAGTAGTCTTCTGAGCCAGACACTTATTAATCATGATTGATCAAAAAAAGGAGAGAGACAGAAAGGAATAACAACAAAGTAAAAGAAAGGGTAAAAAGGGCAGGAAGACAGAGCAGGATAAGGAAAAGGAAAAGGGGAGGAGGAAGAAGAAAGAACAGCATAAGAAATAACGAAGGAAGAAAACAGAAAATATGGATACCTTGATTCCTTCCATGTTGATGTGGTGGTGCATGGATGACTGTGTGCGTAGGTCCTCATACACATCCTCATTGACTCCTACAGCATACTTGTCATAAAGCTCCCCTAGCTCCATGGGCACTGGAAGGCTGTACTCTGTGGGGGTTAGAGGGTTACAAATATCAGCTCACCCTGGTCCAGGCAACACATACAGCCTCACACTGATTAAAAGGTAATGGATAGTAGTAATCTCATATTGACTTACAGGTCAAAAAGCAATAGTTTTGTAACAGCCTGCCTTCCATTCATAGTAGAAGGATTAATGTCCGTCTGAGTTTATGGTCTCCTACCTGTGGCGATCTAGTCGCAGATCTGTTTGTGCTCCTTATTCCTTGTGCTCCTCATTTTCATGAAATAATTCCTATTGTACAGCCCACCTTCCACACTTTCAACAAATTTTAGGTCTGTTTGTGTTTGAGAATAGGAAGAATTGGAATGCTCCCTTACCAGTGATGAGTTTGCGCTGCTCACTGATGATCTGGTCACAGACCTGCTTGTGTTTCTCATAGCGCAGAATCATGCTCTCCTTCTGTTCACAGATGTGTCTGTCCATCAGGGCTTGGGACTTCAGCTCTGTGTCTAGGGAGGCATGCGGGCTCAGGAAATATGTATGATATCAAAATACAAGCTTAAACTTCCTAAATTTATACAAGATGGTTCATGAACCACGAGTCTCGCCCGATTTTGCAATCGATAAACAGTGGTAATTTTTTTTTCTCCAATATTAGAAATGGTGCCGAGATGACCTTTGACCTCATCATCCTCATCAACACACGTGGTATTACCCAAGTATCATTTGTACCAAGTATGACCACAATTGATGCAGAAATAACAAAAATGTGAGGAAGTTAAACCAAAACTTTAAGAACAAGCCCTGCACATCTGTGCCAAGTTTGATCCGACCTGAAATAAAGAAACTTTAGTTAAGAAAAAAATGTAAAAAATGCCTCAACTATTGAATTCGTTTCCCTAAAATACAATGTTTGCTTTTGAAATAGTTTTGTTTCATCTTCAGAGTACATACACTATATGTTGAAGGGCAAAGTTTGCATCTCTGTTTGCTTGACCAATGTAACACATTTGTGATAACGGTGCCATGAAAGGATACTCTCAATCTCCAGCTCATGCACCTTGCACAGCATCTCCAGCAGCTCTCTCTGCTCCTCACTTGTGATCTTCTTGGGAAGCACCTACAGCAGGGCAGGGAGCAAGGGAGGACAACATGAAAGGTCAAGTCATTTGTTGTTGGAGTTGTCTTCATGTGGTACAGTCATCAACTTTCAGGTATGGCATTGAAGAGGTCGAGATTATGGCACCCATATTTATGGCACAGCCATTCTGCTGTCACCACAACTCCCATTCTTGATTGATTTCAGGATCCCTTGTTGGAATCATCAGAAAATGATGTAATTGTTGAAATCAAGCAAGACCAGTCACTGTTGACATCAGAATGGCCATGCCGTGATAACAGTGACTGTACTTATTAATACTCTAACTGTCCTGTAACCCTAGGCCATTACCTACAAAGAATATTAGGTTGCTGTGGGTAAATTATACTCATATCACTTTGCAGTAATCAACCACTCAGCCAATCAATCCCATTTATACCAACTGTCACTTAGACCCCATTTACACTCAAGAAAATTGCGTGGCCAGGCCGGGCTGGGCCAGGCCGCGCATTTCCCCGCTGTGGGTGGTAGCGTGGCCTGGCCGCGCAATTTGTGCGTTCACACTATACAGCGAAAATGCGTGGCCAGGCCACTGACATCAACCCACCGTGCGAGGCGCACTGCACGTAAACAAAAGGTTGAGCATAATGACGTCATCTGACATCAGCGGAATTTGCATAACCGGCCGCGCTTTCGGCCCGGCCTGGCCTCGTTTGTGTTCATACTACGAAAATTGCGTGGCCGGGCCGTACTCAGACTACCTCCTGAGCTGGTCTCAGTACGGCCCGGCCCGGCCCGGCCCGGCCTGGCCTTTTCGCATTTTTTTGTGTTTACACTACAGAAATTGCGCGGCCTGGCCTAGCCCGGCCCGGCCCGGCCCGGCCTGGCCACGCAATTTTCTTGAGTGTAAATGGGGTCTTTGAGAGACAATTAATTAATGCTTTTTATGCCAGACTAAATGCTGCTCAATGGGATTTGTGTAAATTGATGGTGAACAAATCTGTAAGTAGCACATTAACAGTTCGGAGATCATCTAACTTGCTGGCGACCAGCCGCACGTTCTCCGGCTTTTTCTTTTTCATTAATTATCATCGAGTAATAAATCAATCAATCCATCATTATCTTCATCACAACTGTCACTTAGAGAGACAATCATGAGAATTAACAAACAACAATCAGTCAAGTAAGGGCTCACCTCCTCTAGTTTGCTGGCGACCAGTCGCACATTTTCTAGCTGCTTCTCCAGCTTGGTGCGTTCAGCCTCCTTCTGCTTCCTGGCCAGCACCACCGTGGTCAGGCTGTCCCTCGCCGTGGCAACCTCGTCCGGCTCAGGGGAGTCTGACCCATTGCTCTCCATGTCCAGGTCTTTCTCTAGCACTCTCTCTATTGTGTGAAAACAGTGTTGGGGAATAGTTATATTCATGCCTCAAATGTACCTCATCTAGAAACCTGGCTACAGAACATGCGGTATGCAAAGGTATACAAATATTGTAGAACTGCAGGCAGGTGAAGAGAGTGTTACCTTTTTCTTTGTTGTCCATCTCAATAGCCATGCTGCTGGTGACTCCTCTCAGTTTGCTCCGGGAATGCTGCCTCATCCTCTCCTGCTCATATCTGAAAACAAGGAACAAGAATTAAATTGTTTATAAGACTGTGGTTTATCCCCAAATTTTGCACTCCTCCCCTACACCCCTCCCACAGCACCTCCCTCGTACACCCCTCCCACTACTACCCTCCCCTACACCCCTCCCCTACACCCCTCCCACTACGCTCCTCCCCTACACCATTTCCCTACACCCCTCCAACCATGCCCCTCCCCTATACCCCTTCCCTACACCCCTTCCCTACACCCCTTCCCTACACCCCTTCCCTACACCCCCTCCCTACACCCCTCCCATCCCACCCTCCCCTACACCAATCAAACCACACCCCTCCCCTACACCCCTCCCACCACACCCCTCCCCCTCACCCATCAAACCACACCCCTTGCCTACACCCTTCCCTACACCTCTCCCACCACGCCCCTCCTCTACACCCCTCCCACCACGCCCCTCCTATACACCCCTCCCCCTACACGCCTCCCCTACACCCTCCCACCACGCCCCTCCAACCATGCCCCTCCCCTACTCACTCTGCCAGAGTAGACTGGTATTTCTCTGCCTCCATAGACAACTCCCATGTGTCTTGCTCTACGGCCATGAGCTGCTGTCTGATGCCCATCTGCATCTGGAAGCTGCTGATGAGCTCATGCCTCAGGTGGTCCATCTCCTCCCGGTTGTGGTGGCTGGTAGACAGCTCCGCACCAGCTGAGATGGGCAGAGATGGAGAGAGGAATGAAGAAAGACTGTAAGATCAGGGCATATATTATAAAGAGTTGCGATCAATTAATAGTTCCAATCTCCTATCTCTATTTTACAAAGTTACGATGGATATCAAGCACAAGTTGAGTTGTGATCAATTGCAATTTCTTATTAGACAAGGGCATCACAAAGAGTGAGTTGCAACAGAGAGCAACTTGCAAATTTTAAGTGCAATGTTAATCTCTATTGCAACTCATTGTATCACCAAACCATGACTGCTATCTGGCAAGTCCAAGCCCATGCATGATTTTGCAATCAATTGTATGATTATGTAAGATCCACACAAGCTACGATCAATATCAACTGTAAGTTATGATTGATATCTACTGTAGGTTCTTCGTGATACACACCTATGATCGATATCAATTGTACAATAGATAGATCCGTCATACAATCATTCATAGCCCTTTGTGATATGGACCCTTGATCGAGAGACTTTTGTTCTGACATGAACATGCAAACAATAGTCTTCTACCCACAAGCCAGGACATCATTGTTGTGCACCAATTACACAAGAGACCTCCTACAAGCTGCCAAGAGGCAGCCAAGAGTTTGAGATCGTTATATTTATAGTGAGGTATCGCTGCCAAGAGCCGCTAAGAGATTTTAAGGGCTTACGCAAAATTCTTCTAAAATACTAATGCAATTCACTGAGCAACCATTTTTTAACAGTCCAGCAGAGGTCTAACATTGTCTTCAGTGTATCCTGCCTGCTCATGGCAGCTTCTTGGCTGATTTTGACTACTCTTGGCTGCTGTTGGCGGCCTTCAGTAGGGCCGCAAAACAACAATTGTTCAGATGATGGTAATAAGCACAACTTTGTTAAACCATACAAGAAGAAGGCAGCATTGGACTTACAATGTGAGCTCTTGCTGTGGTATGGATCATGCTGATGCTCTGCAATCTTTCCTTTCAGCCTCTCAATCTCCTGCTTGAGTTCTGTGATGATGTTTGTGTACTGCGCTATGTGGTAGTTCACATTCATCTGGTTGGGCTTCACCTGGAAAATAAAACGTACAATCAAACGTTAAACTGATATCTGGCTTCAGTTCTGTGATGATGTTTGGCGCTATGTGGTAGTTCACATTCATCTGGTTGAGTTTCACCAGGAAGATAAAACACAAATTGCTTCAATTTGATTCAATGAATTTACGGGAATGTGTTTTTACTTTCCCTTAAATCTTCAGCATTTCTTACCCATTTTCCTCCTATAAAGGAGACGTTTGGATGAAACAAAAATTTTACCATAATAAACATAAATGTAGGATCTAAATTACTCTTTTTGGATTAAAAAATACCCTCCCAAATTGTCACAATCATTTTTTTTAGTTTCCCTATTTTTGAATTGTAACAGTTCAATTTCTGTATGCTAGCGAGAAAGATCATGTGATCTTGTGACGTGTCGCCCTCACTATTCACCGCGCTATTCAGTGAAGCGGCTGCTATGTTATGCTTCACGATTCTTTGTGCGATGCACTGCCTAAACACCTGGAATATTGCAGGTGTTTAGGCAGTGCATCACACAAAGGATTTCAAAGTAATTTAAATTCAAAATGAGTACCGTCCGTACTTGGCTATAAAGAACAGGTTCCTGAATGGGTATTCATCTTTTCAGAGAACAAGACGGGTGTATAAAGCAAAAGGCACCATCACCAAACAGGAAAACTTCATTGTTTATTTGCTGTTTTCACAGTCAAATTAAAATCATAATAGGCTGGGCTGAGCTGATATGAAAGTGTGGGTGAAATGTCATGCACAATTCGAACAAGCAGAATTGCCTTATTTTTTTCAAAAACTGATTGTGAATGATTCTGATTGTCTTTTCTCATCGGGAAAAAGGTTATAGACTACTGGAATATTGAACTTTCCCCTGGAAACTGCTGAAAATCGTCCAGACTTCTCCTTTAATCATTAGAATATCCCTCAGCTTTCATACCCTTTTCTAAATTCATACCTTGAGTTTGATCTTCTTAGCCCGGTCAGCATAGAGCAGAGTGTTCTTCGACTCCTCAAACAGATAGTCTGCGGGGCTGATGTTGGCTATCATCACTGTCTGGCAGTTGCCCCCGAGGGAGTCCTTTAGCAACCTCGTCAGCTTGCTGTCACGGTAGTTGACGTACTTTCCACCCAGGCAGAGTGCGTTGATGCAGTTGCCCAGCGCGAGGAGGGAGCGATTGATGTGTGCACCCTCTATCATCCTTTTGCCACGATTCTGGTTGGGTCGAGATGAATGGGAGGAAAAAGTATATATCTATCTCACTCTATTTGTCGTTAAATAGACACCCTGAACTGTGTTTTACATCATAATACCGATACTAATCTATGTTATGAGGCTACATGCGACATATAACTCAATTGATAGCGACATGTCATATATCAACATTGAGCACATTTGGTGACATTTGGCCAAATACTTCACACAATTTATCACACAAACTTAACTTTGACAAAATTCAGGATCTAAATTGGCCTGTCATATATTTTCATTGAACAATGTTTGGTAAAGTTTGGTTAAATATTTCTTGAGTTATTATGCAACAAGTGAAATTTCATGGTTTAACCTTTACCTATGTCCTTTTACATTGAACTTAACTCTTTCAAAATATAATAGCTGAATTGTCCTGTCATATAATATCATTGAACTTTGTTGACATTTGGTGAAACATTTCTTGAGTTATCATGGAAACAGTGCAATTTTAAGATTTGACATTGACCTGTGACCTTGGACCAACATGACTCAAATCTATTCACTTAATTGCCTTACCATATACTATCTTTACACCAAGTTTGATAACATTTTGACATTTACATTTTTAGTTATCATGTAAAAAATATCCTGAGAGACGAACAGAAAACTCCATAACATAATGCCATCTGCCAACTTTGTTGCAGAGGCATGAAAATAATTTTTCACATGGATTCATTTTTTTGTTGGGGGGGAGGCTCTTTTTTGCACTGCAGGGGCTAAATCGCTTTGAGCCCCCGTGTAATCATTTCACTACTCTGGGCCCCATCTCATAAATAATTAAAAATAGACCATTTTCTAAGGTATACAAATTCATGCACATCTTTCAAACAACACGTTTCTACTGGTAACCCCGAAGGTTTGTCAGATTAGCAACAACTAATAGATTCAGAGTGCATTGGGACATGACAAGATGGCGCAGTACGTGTAGAGTTTGTCAGTAAACACCTGGGATAAAAATGTCGAAAAAGTCTAAGCCTAGTCCTGGATTCAACTCTGGGTCCACTCCGCAGAAGAAAAAACCCAAGGTGATCACTCAGGGAGTTTCTCAAGCCACAAACTTAGCGGTAAGCAACAATTTTAGCAATTCATCTGAAAATTTGTCGCTGCATGCAACCACCGCTATGTCTGATCGACACGCTAGTGAGAGCCCGAGCGGAGCTGCCCCGAACGCGACCCTGGCTCGAAGTGTCATGGGCGCAGCGCATCTTGATCCGGATGGTAGCCAGCAAGCACCGGCCTGGTTTCGTGCATTTGAGGCTCGGCTAGAAAGCCGTTTAGATTTCCTGTATGCGGAGTGCCGAGAGAAACATGAGAGTATGGAGTTGGATATTGCCAATCTGAAGGATGAAGTGAGCCGGTTGTCTGTCGCCCTAAAAAAAGCTGATGAAAAAGTTGATGACATGGAGAATAGGAGCAGGCGTAATAACATCGTGGTGTTCAACGTTCCAGAGAAGTCTGAAGGGGGTGATTGTGTAAAATTCGTGTGCAACCTGCTGAAGGATGCCGGTTGTCCTGAAATCAAGGAGGCCATTCAAAGAGCTCATAGGAGTGGCAGGTTATCCAGGGAGGAGAATCCCCGCCCTCGTCCGATTCATGTCGGATTTAGCACCTACCTGCATAAGGAGAAAGCTCGCAAGTCCCTGATTGAGTTCTTCAAGAGTAAAGACAAGAAGAAGAACGGTCATGAGGAAAGACTGTTTGTCTCCAATGACTATAGCCGTAGAGTGCAGCTGATGAGAAAAGAGAAACTACCACAGTTGATCAAACTGAAGAAAGAAGGGAAAAATGCCTTCATGGTCTACCCTGCCATCATACGGATCCGTGATAGTGTTACTGGTGTTACTAGAGATGCTTAACTTTAACTTTAGCCTTTTTCCTTATTTGACCTACTATACTTGTATTGTAGTTTACAGGGGCTACTAGAGCTTATTTTTATCATTAACCGAATTGATGTTTAGTGTTTGATCCATTTGAACTATTGGCACACCTTTACTTTTGTGCATGCATCAACCTAATCAAGGGTTATTATAATCCTACCTTTGCCTTTGTTTTTTCTCGTTTTCAGTCATTAATGAGCACTCTGTTATGATGTTTTTTGTACATGTACTTTTAAAAACACTGTATTAAAATGTTATCTATGTGCCCTTTGCTGTATCTGAAATTTTCTTTTTTTAGCAAAGTTTTAAGAATGCAGTTAAGAGGATTTTTTTTTTCTTGTTCTCTGTTTTTGTAAATATGTATAACTATTTCAATATGACTATAACTTACATGTAGTAGTTATGATCTGTTCGGGTAGAAACAAGCTTGTAATGTAAAGAATGTAAACTTACTTTTTAATTTAATAATAATCTCCACAGTGAGTCATTTTCTGTGGATCCTTTACCTTTTTAAATAATCAACTTTGGCTTACATATTAGATAGTCAAATATAGATGATGCCCATTGTGTTTACTAGGAAATTCGCCGTCTATGAAGAACTGTAGGAATGAGTTTGCGTGTTTGTGTGTGTGTGTGTGCTTGTTGTGGTGTGTGGTCTTCCAATGTAGTAGGGTTTTTTTGCTTCAAGACTTTGATGTGAAGGTTTATCAAGAGTTTCAGTGTATGCTTGCTTTTAATGTCATTACGCCTTAACACTTTTAATTGTAGAGGCCTTCAAGATGGTTTTAAGAGGAAAAAAGTATTTAATTTTTTAAGAGATTCCAAATATGATATAATTTTTCTTCAGGAAACACACTCAAGTAAAAGTGATGAAATGTTATGGCGCCCCCAATGGGGTGGGCAGGCTATGTTCAGTAGTTACACAACAAATAGTAGAGGAGTAGCTATTTTATTTAAGTCTTCTTTGAGCATATCTTTACTATCATCATATTCTGACCCGGAAGGAAGGTTTCTTATCCTTCATATGAGTGTAAAAGATATGGATCTCATATTGGTCAATGTATATGGTCCAAACAAGGATTTGCCAGAGTTTTTTGTCAATATGTTTGCAAAAGTAGATGATGTAGGTAACTCAAGGATTGTATTAGCAGGTGACTTGAATATCACAGTAGGCCCCTTGGACTATGAGGGCTCCTGTCTTGTTCACCATAATATTCAGGCTAAAAGTTGTTTTAACATGTATGTCGAGGAATTAAGCCTTGTTGATGTGTGGAGAAGAGACCACAGTCGAGATAAAGTTTTCACACGGCACCAGAGAAATCCATTAGTTTCCTCGAGATTGGACTATATTTTTGTGTCCAGTGATTTGTTGACTTCTGTGAAAGATTCTAATATTGTAACTGGTATATGCTCAGACCACTGTATGGTGAATTTGAATCTTGTACTGGATGAAATTCCGAGAGGCAAGGGTTATTGGAAGTTAAATACATCGTATTTGAAACATGATAGTGAATTTTGTACAATGATTAAAGATAAAATTAAGGAATTCAAAGAATTGCATGCTGATTCAGATTGTAATCCACTCACTATCTGGGATGCTTTCAAATGTACCATTGTGGGGCTCTGTATTGAATACTGCAGCAGAAAACAAAAAGAAAAGATTAAGAACAAATCCAAATTACTGAAAAGTATTTCTTCCCTAAAAGAAAAAATTGGCATCTGTACTGATAAGGATGAATTACAGAAGCTGTATGGAGTCTTAGAGGCAGGTGAAACCGAGTTAAACAAGCTTCTGGATATGGAAACAGCTGGTTCTATAGTTAGATCAAGGATTAAATGGGCAGAGTACGGGGAGAGGAGCTCCAAGTATTTCTGTAATTTGGAAAAGCGTAGCTATGAAAAAAAGAATATTCGTCAATTGAAAACTAATAGTGGTTCAATTGTGGTCAATCCTAAAAAAATTTTACTTGAAATTTATACTTTTTATAAGAATTTATATTCTTCAGAAGTTTCTCAGAATGATATGGAATCTGTTAATGATTTTGTTGCACCCTTAGATATTCCTTTGTTAGGGGAAGAGTCAGTTTCAAATTTGAACAAACCTATAGCCAAAAACGAAATATTGAATGCACTAAAGACAATGGGTAAGGATAAAAGTCCGGGATTGGATGGTCTTCCCTGTGAGTTTTATTTAACCTTTTTCAATGACATAATTGATACATTGCTAGATTCTTATAATTATTCGTTTCAAATAGGGTTGTTGTCAAATTCGCAGAGGTGCGGGTTAATAACACTTCTTCCGAAAAAGGATAAAGATCCTATGCTGGTGAAGAATTATCGCCCCATTTCATTGTTGAACGTAGACTATAAACTGCTTGCTAAAGTCATGAGTAGTCGTTTGAAACCATGTTTGGACACTTTGATACACGTAGACCAACAAGGGTTTATGAAGGGGCGATTTATAGGCTCAAACATCCGTACCATTATTGATTTGATTGAATATACAGATGTAAACAATGATCCCGGCTCAATTGTGTTATTAGATTTTGAAAAGGCTTTTGACAGGATAGAACATAAGTACTTATTTAAAGTTTTGGAATATTTTAATTTTGGGAATAATTTCATAAAATGGATAAAGACCTTTTATAACAGTAGAAATAGCCGGATATTAAATAATGGATTTATTTCAGACCCTGTTTCTATAGACAGAGGCATATTTCAGGGCTGTCCAATTTCTCCTCTTTTATTTTTGTTAGCAATTGAGATTTTGGCGATTTCTATTAGATCTAACCCTCTTATTAAAGGAATTCCTGTTGGACCTTTAGAAAAGAAAATAAGCCTCTTTGCAGACGATACAATATGCTATTTGAATGGAGAATCAGACTCCTTTCAACATTTGTTTGACACTTTAGCCCTGTTTGCAAAGTTTTCTGGCTGTCGAATCAATGTAAATAAATCGGAAGCTGTGCATATTGGTAAATTGAAAGGTAGTGATTTCATCCCAATAACTGCTCAGGGTTTGACCTGGGGAAAGAACACATTTAAAGCTTTAGGAGTAGTATTTTCTCTAAATACAAAAGCGCTTTATGAATTGAATTATGTCCCCAGATTGGGAATTATGGAGCAAATTTTGAACTGTTGGAAACACAGAAATTTATCTCTTTTGGGCAAGATTGCAGTTGTTAAGTCTTTGTTACTACCCCAGTTGTTGTATCTGTTTAGTGTTCTGTGTATCAATCTGCCCAGCACTTTGTTTAAAAGACTTAATAGCATGTTGTTTAAGTTCATTTGGAGCAATGGAAACGACAGAGTCAAGAGGAATTTTTTGTGCAATGACTATGAGGAAGGGGGGTTGAGAATGATAAATCCTCTGGTATTTGCACAAGCTCAGAAAATGTATTGGGTTACTAGACTTTTGGATGACAATTATAAGAGTTCTTGGAAAGTAATAGAACTCAATATTTTATCTGATTTTTGTGAAGACAAGTTAGCCCTTTTTAGGGCAGATGCCCCAGACATCGTTTTGTCTAAGTTAAAAAATTGTCAACTGATAGAATCTATCAAAGCTTGGTATCTGTATAGGCAAAATATGCTTAATGAATTTGGTTACAGCCAATATCATTTACAAGAATTTATTTGGTGGAATAGGAATGTGAGGTTAAAGCACAGGTCTTATTTTTATTATCCATTATGGTATGCGAAAGGTATTTATTCCATCTCACAATTATACGATGGTGTTGGTAATGCAAAATTATTTGAAGATTTGGTTATCGAATTTGACATTCCTATTAGGGACCGTAGAAAATATGATTCTCTCATGAATGGAATCTATCTAAGCTGGTTTGATGATGCTGTGCACACAGATGAAGATATTTTTAGGAAGATTGTTAATAATTTATTGATTCAAAAGAAAAAACCTAAACATGCATATCATATGTTACAAAAAAAGTACTGTACTTCCAATACTAAGAGGGAGAGTAAGTGGGAAGAGCTTTTTGGGCGCCAGCCTAAAGAGATAGACTGGTCCATAATACACAGGGATAATTTTAGATGTACAATAGAGACTCAACTGAGAAGTTTTTATTTTAAGATTTTTCACAATGCTATTGGAGTTAATGCCTTTTTGTTTAAGATAAAGAAACGAGATTCCCCCGATTGTTATTTTTGCTCAGAAGAACCTGAAACATTGGATCATTTATTTTGCAACTGTAATAAAGTAGTCCCTCTCTGGGAAAATTTGATGGATAAAATATATACTAATTCTGACATTTCCCGTGAATTAGTATTCTCAAAATTCAATTATTTGTTTGGTGTACATACGGGAAGTAAACATGACTCTTGTATTAATGTTCTATTTTTGTATCTGAAATTTTACATTTACTCTTGCAAATTTCAGGAGAAAGAACTGAGGTTTGAAGCTTTTATCTCAATGGTTAAATCAAAACAAAATGTAGAATATAAGATAGCTCAAAAAAAGAATAAGCTGAGTGCTCATTTTAAGAAATGGACCATAAAGTTTTAAGGAAATTTATCTTGTTTCTATTATTTTACTTATTTGATGTAATTTGTACTTGTTATGCAGTAATGAGGGTCCTCTTTTATAACATAGGAAAGTATGAAGAAAGTTAAACTTTATACAAGCTTTTAACATTGGGAAGACGTGCGTGTGTGTGTGTGTGTGTGTGTGTATGTGAGTGGTATGTTGTGAGGATGGATGTTTGTGGCTGATTATTAAGTTAACTTTAGATAATTTAGCTTGTTAATGTGTTTAAATAGCCTTGAACTTATGGTCAGCCTATATTGTTTGTTACTGTTATTTTATGAAAACCAATAAAAACAGAAAAAAAAAAAAAAAAAAGATTCAGAGTGCATTCCACCAATTGAAACTGAATCAGTAAATACAGGCAAATGTCATAGCTCATTACTATGCAGTTAGGGAGAAAGTCGTGAATACATAACAAAAACGGCTTATTTATCCAAATCAAATGCAAATCCAATCCATGATTTCTTATGTACAGAGTTCCGGTTGATATCAATGGAAAGACATATGGCAATCAATCTTCATAAGGCAGGGCATGAAGGAGAAAAAAGAAGACAATCATGTGATCTTGACCTACCTTAGTCTGAGACGCCCTCTCTGATCCTGCCAGGTCAATCATGAAGAGCTTGCCGATACGGACGGGCTCTGAGGTGCCCCGGAGCCGGCTGCGCTCCTTGATGGTGACCTGGAGCACGGCATGGGAGCGGGATGATGTCTTGTTGGCAGCCGTGGGCTCCTGGGTGCGCTCCTTGTTCCCCTGCATCAGCAGATTCATGATCTAAGGGGGGGGGGGGGGAAACATCAATCAGACTCTTAACAGCAAAACTGATCATTTGTTTTTTTATATTGGCAAATATTTTTTTCAATTGAGATTTTATTATAAAACAAAATGTGCATTCCATTCAAGAGTTTCTACTTTATTCCACCATTTTTCTTTCTTCTTCCTTTTTTTAATATTTATTTTAGGGGGGGGGGGGGAGAGAAGGGCAAATATCACAAAGTATCAAATGCAAACCATCCCTTTCAATGGCAATCAGTCTTATTTACCACATGCAAAACCAATCCTGGCAATAGCTTTGCATTTGTCTTGCATGAAAATCAAAGCCAGAGTGCTATTGCATGCCACATTACAAGTAATACACACATACCCATAGCATGCCATTTGATCTGGCACACAATGGGGTTAATATGGTATGTGTTGGACAGCTCCATACTGGGAGCTTTTAGTTATACGCTGGTTCATGTTTAACGCAAGCTGGACGAAGGGTGCCACAGGCTATTTAGAAGAAACCATTACATTCTTGACAGCAGCATTGTGATCTATTTAGACACCCTGGTGTACCCACATCACCTCATACTGGTCTTTTTATTGGTTTGTTTCTTTACTTGTTGTTTATATACCATATACCAATAATTGTACATGTACACTTGTTTGAATGTGATGGATATAAAGTTGAATTCAATGCCCAAAAATTCCACGTATCTTACTCTTACCTCTGTGGTGGAGGTGGTGGAGATCTGTTTGATGCCAGCTACCTGGACGTTCCCCGAGGCGTCTTCTCTCAGATCCAGGTAGCCCGTTGATGGGTTCAAGAGGTCTCGGATCATCTCATTGTAGATCTGGGGGTGTGGGTGTGCGAATGAGTAAACAAATATTTCAAAATGTTGAGTATCATTGAAGCATTCTGTAGATTACACAGCTAGGCTAAGCATGCCAACATTTTAATACTGTTTAATGCTGAAAATTCACTAGTGTTTGCTTATTTATTTTTGAGTGATTATTCTAGGTTTGATTGAGATTTTTGCATCAGTTGTGAATAGCAACAGCAGCAGTGGTGAATAAAGAGTTACACAAATAAATGACAAGAGGATAAAAGAGGGGGAGAGGAGAATATTCATCTTTTTTTAAAAAGTGACGGAAGTTTACCTCAAGATATGACATGGTGACAGAGAAGACCTTTTCCTCCCTCTTGGACTCCATCTGTGTAAAGAGTTCGTTGAGGGCTCTGGCCATGATGCCTGGCTCGTGGTCTGTTCCCAGCATGGTGTATGTCTTCCCAGCACCTACATTACACCAACACAACAATGCACAACAATTAGTCATTTGCCATACGCAATATTGCCGCAATACAGTACTGACTGTAATGAATTAAATGGGCCCCCAAACGTGTGAGAAACAGTAACACACACACAGCATTCAGCAAATGTGAGAAACTTATTGTATAATACAAAAATTTCCTTGTGAAGAATGGTTCACAATCAAATTCTACACAATCACAATCTACATGTTTACATCATGCATCATCCATGCAGGCCACAGTTGATTAGTAACTGTGTTTATAAGTACACATGTGTACTTACAGCATTTGTTGTATTCTACTTGCCTACTTGATCTTTCATGCCATATATATTTTTGGTTGGCACTGAGATTAATAATACATCATCACAGTTCCTACCAATGTCACTAATAATTCAAATTGATGTACACAAATTCCTTTCAGACTGTTTTTAAATTGAATCATTTGACTGTCTAATGTGTACACATGCAGCTCGCGTGATACGTAGGGCTGTATTCAAGTACACAGTGCCTGCGTTTTCGTTATCCGTCAAATTAAAAATCATAGATAGATACTGCGATAGATACTGCTTCCAAATTTGAAGTTGCTATTTTATTTGCTGCTTTTGCAGCTGAATTCTCTCGGTTTGGCACACAGACACTGTATTACAGACAATGCCTGCTCGGTGTGCAGCCCCCCTTTGTGAACGAACTCAACCAGCGGTTGTTCAAGTTTCCAAGCTCTGATCGGCAACCTTGCATTAGAGTATCTTGAGTAATCTTGAGGTGGTATCGTTATCGGACAGAACTATTGAAATGTGATATCATAAATGATTCCCTAGCAATGCAGAAATAAATTCAGGATCTCAAACTTGTTTTGTATGTTTACTTGAGATATAACATAAGAGAGTTAAATATCTGCCCGGTGGTACCCTTTAAGTATTCAGTTAAACCGGATAAATTTTTTTTAGTCACAAGCTTAGACATGCTATCTTCATCATGTTATTTTGATTGCCCAGTAAAAAAAACACAACATATTTAGATCAATGTACCAAGCGACATTGTCACGTTCTCTTGTGTCCAAAGTTTATGATGAAGCAAACTTTTTCTTTCCAGGTAAGTTAAAGCAGAATTTAAGATTTTCTTTGAACGGAATATCACTGTCCTTATTTTTAGTTGAGTGAAAATAGATTTTTAAAATTCATCAAATGTAATTTGTGGATGGTTTCTTAACACTGATGCTAGGGCATCATCCGTCGAGTGCTGAATGCTGATGATGCTGAAAAATTATGAAAATTCAACAAAATATGTAAAAGAAGCTCTCATAAAAAAGTATGAGGGCTCTTTTTTCCATACAAAATAAAAAAGTTAATTTTTCATTGCTGTCTATGATGCTAGCCCTAACAACACATGAGCCCTACTTTAATTATCATTCCATAAAAATTTTAAAAAGGGAAAAGAGGAAAGCGATTCTCCAGTTTCTCCTCCTTGTTTCCAGCAATGGCAAAAAATGTCTGAACAATTTTCATTGTCTACTGCCTGCATCTTATATCTATGATGACAAATAACTGAAAAGACCTACACTGACGTATTGTCACCATCGGGCACTCTAATCAATACTGATGCATGGCTGCTGATAGCCTTCTTTCTAGGCTGATATTTTCTTGTTTCTATGTTACACTGAAAGAACAACTAAGTCTGAACAAAGAGACTACCCTTCATTCTCTCTCCCTCTCAGCCACACATATCAGGGGAGAGGGACAGAGGATGAGTGTTTAGTCTTGTCTCCAGACTAAGTTGTGACTGCAGCGGCACATGGTACAGAAAAAAGGCACATTCTACAACCTTGAACCTAGGCTAGAGTTCAATTTGGCCACGCATCATTCAACCCTCATCGCAATATGGATTTAGGGCTGTGCTGCTCCGCAGTATCAGTAACTGCAAATGGCAAACATTTTTATTTCCAGCTTGTTTGCAGTGTCAATTACCGTACTGACCGGCGTATAAGCCGCAGGGATTTTTTCTTAAAAATCATGGTAAAGTCTGGGTGCGGCCTTTGCACGGCTTTAGGCAAAAGTTGGGCCTTTCAAACCAGTGAGTAACTGATGAAACAAAAGTAAAAGAAATCTCATGTTTAACAAAACGCTCATGAATAGATCTTTATGTCTTTATGTTTTTGAAATGCATTCTTACCACTCCTGTTCTTTTTTTCTGTTTTCTTTTTGTGAGATAGGAACTAACAGCTTGTGATTTGGTTCATACACGTAGTTTGGTCTAAAGCTACTTACTTTCACCGGTAGACCTACATTCACATGAGTGATGAATGCTGCATGTACTGTATATCGTACACAAGTACAGTATAGTACATGCTCGCCAACAAACTTTGAGGGTGTAAACACTTACTTGTTACGGTCTTGTGTTAATGCCCTCAACGTTCGTTGATGCGCTAAGGCATGCCAGCGCGCGTGCTGTACACCTTTATGTCCACAAACTAGCAAAGATGGGTGCAGCTGCATCAGTTTTGTACTAGAATCCCAACCCCAACATCAAACGATGGATTGCAAAATTCACATGTATGCCTATGCATAGCGCCGCGGAGCTGTTTAGGACATTTCTTGGGTCGCAATTGTTCTTCCACAGACCTCTGTGTATTCTGCTTCTCATAATGAGATCAGCTAAAACAAAATTTCTGTTATAGCAAGGTAAACTTCCAGCCTTAGAAAAAAGAAAAAACAAAGGAAATTGACCCTGTTATTACGAGCACTCCCACAGCCACATCACCTAGCAAGGGAAATGCAACAACAACACTTGTAAGCATTTTTTTTGCGCGTCAACCAGCTCCTTTAGCGAGAGATTAATCATACCCACAACCACACGTGCATGAATCCACATTACATGTACGTGCATACACTACAAATTGATCGCAGCATAACCACCAACATGGCTTTCCTATATGTAATTATCATATAATGCTGTGCGATACATGTATATGTATACATTTGACATCATGTTTAATTGTCAGATTGCGCCAAATGAAAACAGAAGTGAGAGTTTAACTGTTATCTCCACTTCAATTCTATTTTTTCAAAACAAAAAAGAAAAAACAAAATGGAATCGGGACTGTCAAGTTTATAAGTTTCAAAGAAAGTCTGTATCTTGACCCACAGAAATTAAATCCTCTGGACAAACATCAGAAACTTAAAGAGGCAGACAAGGTGACATATCAATACTACCATTTATCTCAAATGCAGGCACACTGCAGACTTTCTACGTCAGCATCCTTTTGATCGTAAACAGACGTCAATTTTTCAGATACACAAGCAGAAGCAGGTTTCATAAAGCTGCAAGCAACAAAACCAATATCGATACCGAAAACCATTTTAAAAACAACCTTGTACTTTAAATGCCCTCTATCCTTGAGGCAGGTGATAAGAGTGGGGATATAAAGGATTGCATTTGCATCAAACCCTGCATGTTCTCCAAGATTCTTCAACTAAACTTGGTAAAATTTATAACACAAACACCTGTCATGACATCCTTCCTCAGGAATAACTTAAAACTGAGATTGATTTGTTTTCTCTTCAAAATTGCAGGTGTTTTGCTTTGTGGCAACAGCGCTCAGAAGATTTAATTTTCCATGAGTGGAGATAATGAAACATGTTTCACTTGATCAGATTAGCTCAAGGCTGATTTGATATGAATGCCACACGCGACTGAGAAGTTCAGATAGAAAAGGGGTTAGATTCACTCTTTCTCTCTCTCTCGTTCATCTATCATGACTGTCTTGCTTCTTTCCATTATGACTCTCACTTCTCCCCTCCATCACTATGAGCAGTTTATATGTCTGTCTGTCCATGTTATTTTTCATTCTTGTTCTGTCTCTCTGTCTCTCTCTCCCTCTCTCTTCCATCTATGTGACCATCTCATTTCTTTCCTCCACTTCTCTCTCTTATTCTCTCTATCACTGTCCATGATCAGTCTCTCTCTCTCATCTTTCTAGATGGCATTTTAAGTGAATTTCCTGTAAAAATGTTTTTTTTTCTCCTCCTCTCTTCCCCTTCATCCTCTCAACATCCAAATACCCACACCACCCAACTGCCCACACCCAATACATAATGCTCTAATCGATTTATTACAGGTGATTTATTGGCAACCAAGGATGTGTAATAATCATGCCGGAGCTACGTAAATGAATAAATGAATATGCGCAGCCAACATAATAAGACATTGAAGGACAATGTTTGCTGTATGCAGTAACTGGCTATATCTTGCAGATGTGATTTGCAGTTACCCCCTTTGTACGTAACCATGGTACTATGAGTATGGAACATTCAATCTCAAGAACATTTATAAAATAGGAAGGTCACTGATGGTTACTCCTCGGGATATATCGAATTCCAAGACTCTTCTCTGGAATTTTCCCCCTCCCACTGTAGGGAGCTTTGGCATTTTTGGACTTTAGTGCATACTTAGAGAGGAAATTCAGCCTTAAATCTACTCTACCTAGAGAAGCTTATGATTTGATCAACCAGGAACCTTTTACATTTTTTAACTAAAGAGAACAAATAATTGCCACACTAATAAATATCAATTTCGACACAATATTAATCACAAAAACTTTGAAACACAGTGTTACATCCTTATGTTATAAAGGATTGAAAAAATATCATAAAAAGTATGTCACTTTCTGTGATATTTTGGAGGTTTTCACTTCAGTATGTTTATTATCGACATGTTACTTCTTCACTACATGTATATGCTGTGCAATATCTTTGGCTCCACCACCAATGATCTTTAGGTCTTATCTTCCTCCCCCCTTTTTGCTAGCTCTAAAAAGGGAAATTGTTCTACGTACTTGCATCTGTAATTCTGAATTTGTCTCACTTTTCCGCTCAAGGTTGCTAATTTATATTGACAAGATTTATTTCAAAAAATCGTGGGCCACCTCTGTGAAATGTCCTGCATGTATATCGCTGTATAGTGCACGCAGTACCACGCAGTTCAAATGAATGCACGCAACTCATGCAATAGCATACTTGCCATTATTTGAAATGAAAAAAAAAAACTGAGCATTCGATGGCGAAGGGAGCAAGGGAAGCAGCTCAGTGCATGCTGCATGCACCTGGGGCAAATAAACCTTTCAGCACATGATCGATGTGAGTACTGAAAGCCCCATATCACAAAATCCCCTAAATGGTACATTCCAGATTTTTTTGCTGTAAAAACTTTAAAAACGGTAAAATTCCATTAAAAAACAGAACGGTTGGCAAGACTGGTAGTATGGTCCCAAACAGCCCCTTTAAAAACTTAAAGACAATGAAGCAATGCAGTCTACATTCAGAATTGTATTGCCCCTGTCTGTGCATGATACGTCGCGCAGCCGACATGGCTTACATTGAATGCATGCACTGTGGGGAAAACAGCAGTCTGCGGTCTTGAAGCTACAAGAACTGGGTGGTAACCTCCTCAAAATCTTCTTACTCACAGGAGCTACATTTTTTTCACTGCTGCAAATGCATTTGTATTTCCCCCCTTGATGATTCTTTACCGATATTCCACATTCCAAAGATATAAAACGCTTAAAAATCAAATAAATTGACATTCCAGGAGTCAACACAGCCTTAACCCCCCCCCCCCCCCCCCCACCCCCGATATAACATCAATGCCAAAAAAAGTTTCGGATAGTATGCTCCAAAATGAAGAAAAAATATGCCGCACACCTACATGTAGCTCGATATGTGGCGGGAAATCATGTGACAAACTTCTCATAGTCCAGACTGGCAGAACTATGAGAAGCTTTGTTTGAACCAAGAGATTTTGAGAAGCAAACTTCCTGGAGGCAAAATACCTGGAAATTTCTGCCAGTCTGGCCCAACTTATTGGCACAAGGTGGTTTGTGAACCAGGAGTCTCGCCTGATTTTGCTACCAATAAACATTGCTCAGTTGTTTTTCAAATTCAAAAGTGGTGACTATATGACCTTTGACCTCATCATTCTTATCAACACACATTTGGTATTACCCATGGATCATTTGTAATGATTCATTAATGCATAAATTAAAAAAAATGAGAGCAAGTTAAACCAAAACTTTAACAATTTTGTAACAGACTAACAGGCCAACAGACCAACAGGAAAAGTGATTACTACATGTAGGTCTCATCCAAACTTTGTTCAGGCGAGACAAAATGGTGTTTGATTTACCTGTTGCTCCATAGGCAAAGACGGTAGCATTGTAGCCTTCAGTGACACTCTGGATAAGGCACTTGGTAGTCAGTTCATACACCTCCTCCTGTAAGAGTGGAAAAAAGGGGACAGAAAATAATTTCAGGAATGCAGTTTCTTTATGATTTGATTGATAAATTTGTAAAACACGATAACTACAAAATCCACATTTTCCCCTTTGTTTTTTCTATTTCTTGAGAATTTATTACGTACTTTTTTTTAGTTTATTGTTTTTTAAATTGGAACTCATAACACACCATTATAGAGCTATGAAAAGAGCGAAATCAATACATTAAACTTACTAGAATAAAAAATTATTAGTTTTTTTTTAATTATATGAAAGAAGACACTTTCCATTGGGTTTGTACACAAAAGTGAACCGAATGTGGGATAACATAGCCTGGCGAAAATGATGCCATGTTGCGATGGTACAACAGGTTGTCACGATTTTGGTCTCAAAAGTTGCGTTAGACTACAAAGAATTTTTTTTTTGAAATTTTGTAGCGATATCTTTTTGAATGTTTCAGAATGTTTGCATGAAATGTTGAAGGGGGCCATTAACCCCCCCCCCCTGCCTGATTGGGGTTAAAGAGCAATTGACAGAGCTCCTTAAGAAGTAAAAACAATCACACAAAGTACATCTGGGTATGTGTAAGTTGTATATTAACCAAAAAAAATGCTATTTAGGAGTGCTATTTTCAAGCCTGATTTAAAAGTAACAAGTTGTTTAATCATAAATGAAGAAATTATGAAAATAGATGAGAATACATTATCACAGGGTCATGCTTATTGTTAGCGCAGGATATCATTTGCATTGCAGGGGCTAAAACCACCCGAACCCCCTGTGTACATGTTTCACTGATACCACTTATAATGGAAGAGATACACCAAAACAGGCAGGTTAAAGAATATGGTTTGAAAGAGCCTTTCTTGTTTCGTAATTGATTTCATGTAAGTAACCAACTTGTAAATAATTTCAACTACCCAGTATCACACCACACCAATTAAATGTCACCAGACTTCTACATGTAACTGCACAGTAATTTTCTCCATATAGCGATCATGTTCACCTGAAATAAAAAAACTAAGGACGATTTACATTACTATAATTGAAACAATAACATAACATAACATAACAAAATGTGTGTACCGGTAAATGCTTTTTTTGTATCGAAATGTTTCTTAACCTTGCATTATGTTAGAGAGCAATACTATACATTCCTGCTCCTACTCTTTTCATCCAGCTGATATCATTCTGTTCCAGAGATGAAAATGTGATGGAGCAATAATTGATAGGAAGATAAACACGATACACCGCTCTCATCAAATAAAAAGCCAGCCCTCGGCTCGAACCTCGACTTCTAACAGCCGTGTTGTGCCGCCGCAAAAAAATTAAATGCATGAAATCATATTGCGAGTGGGAGGGGACAGGGGTGTTTGTTGTGTTGGCATGGCAACACAAACAGGCTACGAGTATGTCAACACCTGATATTTGTTTGAATAAAATTGTACATCACAGTGACAGAAAGGTACATATGGAGTCAAATGCAATATCAACTGTAAGGTGTATGAAATTTCTTATTTTCTCTGTAGTTCTGGGCAACTTCACTGTAACAAACAGGTGAATTACTAAAGATTGTAATGTAATATTTTGATATACACGTAAATGAGGCTACAGAGTATGGACTAAATTAAGTGTACAAATTACATGCAAATGAAGTATTTCAGAACAATGCACATTTCTATAGTGCACTTAGTGATTGTTTCCTTTGAGCAAATATCTGAATAAGTGTAATCGGTTGGAACTGCAGGGTGATGTTGATTATATTGCTATCATTTGAATTGTATAGCATCCAGAACCAAAGGGGAGAAAAGGGAGGATACATTATGCATCTACTGTACATGGTATTAAAAAAAGGTTGTTATGCACTTAGTCATCTCCACTGTTGATGCGTTGCCTTGGTAATACACTAACATCACTCTTCACATCTCCATCACAAAATGAATTTCCCAATTCACTCTCTAGATGCATCCACTTAAAACATGTATGAAATATTATCTGCATTACAGGCAGTTTAGATGCAGTGTGGCGTGTGATAAACATAACAATAAAAAAACAATCCCGATGAGATAATTTTGTCTCATGGCCAATGTATTATTCATCAATCTGCCCCAGTTTGAGTCTGGTTTGAACACTCTTGTACCATCCACTGATAGTCCAACGCATATTACAACATGGTACATGGGATCATGGGACTGAGATAGATAGGACATAACCCTGTGACTATGAACAATCCAGACATTACAATGCAGACAAATGTTTCCAAGCAATAATAAAATTTTGTCAGGGGTTCCTTTGTGAGCGTTTGTCTTCTACCACAAGTTTTAAAGAGACATACTTGTGGACAAGTATAAGGTGGTCTGTATTGGCAAATTCATGCAAAAACATGGGAAGGTAATTTTTTATGCAAGGTGTGCATCGATAATATAGAGGTGATTATTGTGATTATGGTACTGTATACATCATATATTTAGTGAGTCTAATTTTTCCTAAATCAGGACTTCCCAACAATTTCGCAAGTGGTAAAATTCGCGATCATGGAGTACACTGTAGTAGAACTAGTACGTGTGCGAGTGCACATCATGTTCATACTTAAGATATTCGTGAAAATAAAACCCCCACGAAATATATAATGTATGAAGGGGGCTACATATAGTTAATCAAAGGCAAACAGATTTGGGTGATTAATCAACCCATCTCTCTGTTTGGCAATTACCATCATCAGTAATCACCTTCACACACTTTCAGTACTTAATTGCCTCAAAAGCACCACTAATTTCCTGATCATTTCCATATGATCAAATATTCACACCACCCAGGAGCATGTCTACAGAGTAGCAGAGGTGATGTCACACTCTGAGCAATTTGTCAAGACAACTGGTACCCGACACTAGCCCGCTAGACAATATAGGACCAGTACCTCTCTCTCTCTCTTGAAGGATGTTGTTTAGAAATGTAAAGCTACATTAAAGCTAATGCTACAGAATGCTAAGAATGGAGCTATAACCCATACTGTAGCCTACCCAATGAATAGAGCCCAGTGCCATGCCGCTAATCCACATTGTGCCCGCTCCAAATCCCTCTTGTGCCAATTTTATTTCGAGGCCTTGTAAGTTGCGCTTTATTTTCTGTGTTGGCATTTTCGAACCACTATATTTTGAAACCTATACACGTTTACGGAAAAACTTGTACATGTTGTGGAAAATTTTATCAGCTTTATCATGATACCAAGAATGTATGGCAAAATTTACTTTGTTTATCTATTCTAAGCTAATAAATACTTGGTCCCGAATGGGTTCAAGGACTGCTCAGCCAAAATACATGTTAATTCATTACAATCAATCTACATGTAAAATGATAAATCTTCTATTTTTCTAAAGTATGTATGATGCGGGTGCCTCGAATCGGCCCCCTTGTTTTCTTTTGAATATTTCCATTCCAAGATAACCAAATAAAATTCTAAAATTTCACACACAAATCAGCAAAATAATGCTCTTTCAAAAACTATTTTTGGATTGAAGATTAACGATAACATTTCGGAGAAATTGCGCTTCGAATATCGCTCGATAAATCGTCGCACATTCACATCACTGAACCTTGAAACCGGCCCCTACCGATAATGTGCGATATCTCCGTCAATCCGACGAGTACAGTGCCGACATTTCACCAGTATTGCGTCTCGATCATGCTCGTTCCAGTGCAGTGAAAAAATGACGAGAAAATCACGGAAGTACGAACGCAAGTTGAAAAACGGAGATGTTTCGAACGAAAATGTGCAATTGCCAAATAAGTGCACATTTTGTCTAATTTTGCTTCCGAAAATCTTGCATTTGGTTTACTAATGCGTAAATACATAATAAATCACGCATCCAACCTTCGATAACGCGCACTGCGCAGAAATACGCGGGGGCCGGTTTCAAGGGTAGGGGCCGGTTTGTGGACCACTTATGATACCTTTATTCCTATTTGATTGAAATAGATGCATGAACTTTCCTTATCTTTATGCACTATCCTTTCAGAAGTATTTTGAATAGAACATTAGTAATTATGACTTTCAGTGTGGGTCCCAAGCAGTACAACAATATTAAAGCTTGATCTTCATACAGTTGCTTTAAAACATGTGGAAAGCAATCAAGTATAAATTTGTACACTCTAGTTCAAAGTTACATTTTTTTTTTTTTTAGAAAGAACACCCAATTATTATTACTAAGACTCTACTGCACCAAATCAATAGCCATTTTTCAGATTAACTCATTAATAAATGACAATTTTGTATTAATTTTTTTTTCGAATTTGCTTAAGATAACAGTCAAAGGTATACAATGAAATTTTGTTCTCACTCTCTACACTTAATTTGATGTTTACATTTGAAAAGTGAAAATGTGTTCTGAAGTCTCCTAGTGTAAACATAGAATTGCCCTTTTACCAATTTGATTAGGATCACTGCCAATTGCTGGGCAATATTCATTACACCGATCAGATCAGTACACTGCAGTGCTGGGGAGTCTAGTCCATTGACCACAACAAGCTAGCACCCTACTGTATACCCAAAAACACAAGCTTTGCGTTGGGATTGGTATTTTTTCCTCGTCGTCTGCTGAAACGGTGCAGGTTTTCGCAAGAGTTTTGGCTCAAAATGTGTTGCTTCACGAAGACGCGTCTAAAGGTAGCGCTAGATAAAACTGCCTTCGTGAATTTGAAATGTTCAAATTTTTGTTATTTGCCCGATCATTGCCCATCGCAAAGAAATTGGTTTCAGATGGTTATTTCATGTAAAATTATACATTCCTTGTTAAAATTTGCAGAATTTCACCCTCTACATGTTATGCTACTATCACATCAGATATTCAATCATAAATTTTCAACTCTCAAAGCAAGACGAGATATGCTCCCAATCCAGTATATTTCTTTTAATGCGCCATCTTTTAAAGGTAAAATAAAAGGTCCAGTGTTGTACAACACACACTGCCGTACATTACATGTTTTTTTTTAGTCAATAAACCTCCACATCTTCACTCATTTTCAACCATCCACGACAAGCTGAGAAATTGTACAGCTGCTGTACATACTTTATGTACATTGGAATGGTTGAAACCTACATATAATTATGTGGCTGAAGGGAGATAGCAAATACAGTCTTTCGAAGCAGACTGTAGTTCTTTAAACATGTTACTATTATGAAGGTTTCAATGGGAAACAAGTTAAAGGGAAACACAAAACTGGTCTTTCTAAATAACCAGGTGTCATTCTAGTATGTTAGAGTTAACATTTCATCAAAATATCATGTTTACACACTGAATTCTGAGCATGATCATCAACGCTCTTTATCAACGGTTTTATTGAACGTCAAGCAGTGGGCATACATGTATACAGAGCTCTTGCCAATGTTGATTAATGTGGTATTAACAAACTCTTGCAGTAACTTAACAACATAAGCAATGCACCATTTAACAAAAAAAAATATACTTAACAGACAAACAATCTTTATTACCGTACTGACCGGCAGATAAGCCGCAATCACGTATAAGCCGCACCCAGACTTTGAGCATGCAACTTTAAAAAAAAAAAAATCTGTGGGACGGGGGCCGCTATTGTTTCCTTGATCTGCGGTGTAGAGGGCGTATACACGAGACTGTGACACGCAAGTGTATGACGCCCTTCCACGATAATACCAGGACACTTCAGAACACTTTTTCACTTACGGTTACGGTCTTGTGTATTACAGCCTCTATGCCGCAGATCAAAGAAACAATGGCGGACCCTGTCCAACGGAGTTACTAGTTTGAGCCTTAGCTTTCGAATTAGCAGTATCTTTGAGTTGTCTCCGACAAATACTAGTCCTGGTACTTTCTTAGTACCAGTAATTATGCTGGTGATGTGATTAAGATCGTTTAAGAGGTACGTCAATTGCGTCACACTAGATGCCTATCAAAGCCATAGATCTATTTATTTGTTGAATGTTGTCACACAATGCACAGTCCCATACATGTGTATACGTGCTGATATGAAAGACCTGGCTTTTGCTTACTCCGCTTACAAGCTGCACTCCGACTTACACGTGATTTTAAGAAAAAAAACATGCGGCTTATACGCCAGTCAGTACGGTACTACAAAATAGTACTAGTACTCAGGAGAGCAAACCCAACATCAAAGTTTTCGAGAAGTACTTTACGAGCGGCACATGTTTCACAATGTGACTCTAAGGAACAGAAAATCTGTACTCAAAAGAAGGCTGTAAAATGTGTCAACACTATTGTGCATGCAATGCACGCACAAGGCCCCATTTCAAGTCACCTTAGACATTCAAGAGAGAGGAAAACAAAGAACATTGTTCAATTGTTCATAAGTACCCATACATGTCGTCAACAAGACTCCTTTGAAATGATAAATTACAAGTCCAAGAGAAGATGAGAAGACACAACATGTTTATAAAAGTATGTGCACCATTTTATACCTTCAAAGCCCTTTGGAAAGATACCCTTACTCTGATCAGACATACCTGTGACGCTGTGGCACCGAATGCCTTGTCAAAGACATAATGCTTCTCTCTGGAGCGTTTGGCCCGTAGGATGTCATCTGGGTCTTCTATCGGGTCTCGGAGAACAACAATCTGTGGTGGGAGGGGGAGACAGAACACAGTCAGAAACAGGACTACACATGCACTTCATGTACTTGTCAATCTCCTTTGTCTCAAACAAATATGGTACTCCAAAAGAGTAAAACAAATCATACATGGATAAGAATAGATGAAATTTGGTATGGGGAGAAAAAAACCCCTGTTGTCAGGATTTAAAAACAAGGCATTAGCAATATTGTGTCTCGCCCACTTGCGAAAATAACCAGAAATATCGCAATCTCCGTTGCTACGCAAAAGAAAACTGAAACAAACAAATAAGCAACTTTAAACAGACAACATCAAAATCAGGTGCAAAATAGTGACTTTGAATAAATTTGCATAAATGTGCATGAGTAATGTTTGCCTAAATCTACATCAGTAATGCTCACACATGCTCACACAATTCTGTGCACAAGTTAGGAAGCCTTCACCAAGAGTCTTGCAAGTAAACTTTAATGTATGACCTCAAATGACCTTTGACCTTATCCTGTGACCTCCAACGGTACCATAACATGAAGGTACCCCCAGTGCATCTATGACCCAAGTTAGGTTGTAATCCAAGCAACCTATGTGAAGTTATTTGTCAAAAGAGAGTCTTGCAGGTAAACTTTAACGTATGACCTCAAATGACCTTTGACCTTATCCTGTGACCTCCAACAGCACCATAACATGTAGGTACCCCCAGTGCATCTATGACCCAAGTTAGGTTGTAATCCAAGCAACCCATGTGAAGTTATTTGTCAAAAGAGAGTCTTGCAGGTAAACTTTAACGTATGACCTCAAATGACCTTTGACCTCATCCTGTGACCTCCAACGCCACCATAACATGAAGGTACCCCCAGTGCATCTATGACCCAAGTTAGGTTGTAATCCAAGCAACCCATGTGAAGTTATTTGTCAAAAGAGAGTCTTGCAGGTAAACTTTAACGTATGACCTCAAATGACCTTTGACCTTATCCTGTGACCTCCAACAGCACCATAACATGAAGGTACCCCCAGTGCATCTATGATCCAAGTTAGGTTGTAATCCAAGCAACCTATGTGAAGTAATTTGTCAAAAGAGAGTCTTGCAGGTAAACTTTAACGTATGACCTCAAATGACCTTTGACCTTATCCTGTGACCTCCAACGCCACCATAACATGAAGGTACCCCCAGTGCATCTATGACCCAAGTTAGGTTGTAATCCAAGCAACCCATGTGAAGTTATGGATCATAAGAGAGTCTTGCAGGTAAACTTTAACATTTGTGACGGACGACGGACGACGGACGGACGACGGACGACGGACGGACGGACGACGGACGGACGCCATTTGGATCCCTTAGTCTCGCCTTCACCTCCGGTGGGCGAGACAAAAAAGCACTTCTTCTCTTTTTAAATCACAGTAAGATATTGTTGGAACAGTAGGGAATGAAAAAGCTTTAAAAGATAATTGGAATTGATAATCACTATAAATGGAGTAAGCTTTAAGCTACAGCTGTGTACATGTACATGTAATTGCTTTCACCATTAACAGGGATTGATGAAAGGCAGTTCTGCGTCACTTAAATGATTCACAATCATAATGTTTGAAATAGTCTGCTTGTTGCAAGCTCCAATCCAAGCAATTAATATCTTGTGTCAAGAAGGAATTTGCGTTTAGTTCAAATATTACATACATGTATTACTAATAGCTCACAATTTACATGTATGTATGCAGAAGAGAGTCTTATTCATGGCTAGGCAATGACTAAGGCAGTTACATGTTTACATACAACCCAGGGGGCAAGAAATGTTGTATTCGCCACTATTTAAAATAACATTTGAATGAATCATTTTCCCACATCATATTAAAGTGAAAAACATTTCCTACAAGATGGTACCAAATTTGCTGGGCTTTGTGGTGATTCTTATAATAATTTGAGGTAAAGAATGCAAATTATTATCATATTTCTTAAAGATTTTAATTTCATGGTAATACACATTCCTTCATATTTCCAAAAATTAATTCACAAAATGAAACTTTCAAAGTCCTTGTTTTCCTTCCTGTTTTCACAAATAAGTTACATTTGAATTTCACATGGGAGGGATAAGACATGTGTCCCCAACACTTTCCTCATTCAAATAACTGTATCTGCACATATCTACTGGTCTAAATATACACATAGGCCATAGTAAACCCTTTCAGTGTCTGACAATCTGTACATAGCTCTATGAGATTTTGTGTGCATTTTTGTGTATAAAGACAAATGTGTCAAATAAAGAGTTAATAGCCCTCTAAAAGAAGTCCCCCTCATCCACCACTACCACTCATCTAAATCTTTTGAGACATATGTCAGCCCTGTTTTCATACTAGAGAGCAAATCTTGAAAAGGATTGTGTCATTGTTACCTAGCAAACTCAAATCGATCACCCAACTGAAATTGCATACTTCGCTGACAGAGAACGGCCACGATGTTTTGTGTGGAGGGGGCAAGATGGAGAGTAGGGCACACAAAAATCAATCATTGCCTATTCAGCTCAATGAATAAGACTAATCGATTAGACCGCTGACGAGTGTTTGGCGTATTTTATAATCCACATGATGTATTGACTGGTCTGCTAGCTGTGAGTGCAGTTGTGATGAGATGTTAAAAATTGCATCTGCTTGTGACAATGCCACCATTTCATAAACACCTCCTGAATTGTTGGAACTACATTGTAATATAAGCTTACTCTAAGGATAATAACACATTGTACAGTATTTTGTATGAGTACACCAACTTACAACTGTAGGTTCTATTTTTACAATCTAGAACCGGGTCATAACAGGTTGTCTATCTCTTATTGTTATCATGCTTTAAAGACAGCCAGTCCCTTTTGCAGATCACCACAAAACCATCAAAACATTGTCAAAACATATAGAGAAGTGTTAGCAAGCTGTATATTCATAATTTGAAACTGATACGGAGTGTAAAATTCAAATAATGCACGTAAACAACGTCTGATTAATAGTCTTTGCCTCAGGCTCTTAGCAGTTTGAGTTGAAATATCTGCTTTGTTGATTAATCTGTTTATTAAATTATAAAACGCATTATGAAAAAATTGTTCTATAGAAGGAATCATCTCCATAGTTTGGTAATTACTCATAAAATTATAAATTATTACTCATAAAATTAGGATTTCACACTTGCATAATAACCACATAGATACTGTAACGAAGACGAATACTTTTTTCGTAGTACGAAAAAAGTCGGTTTGAAATTTAACGGCTGAAATTTTTACATATACAGAAAGCTTCAACATGCTATATTCTTAGAAATGGTCTTGAATCACACTTTCTTCAATTTACGATCGTGATAGACGATTTCAAAATTTAAGCTTGCAAAAGGGACGGACAATCTTTAAACCTCCAAAAACAAATCAAACACTACTTCATTATTAATGTTGAAAACATATGTACAAGTATGTACAGTACATGCTCTCTTTCCCCACAAAATACCGGGAGTCACTTTTGATTAATGCGGCTAGAACTGCCTTTAAATTTACACTGTTCTTAAGAAAAAACACAGTTTAAATGTAGATATCGACTGACTTTTTTTCATGGGTATTGTTGGAAAACTTAGTGCAATTTCAATGATAAAGATATATGGGTGAAGAGGTAATCAAAGTTTATCATCAAGGCTTCATTACAGAAGGCCGTCCATCGCACTGAAACAAGAGGCTTAGCGAAATGATGCCACGCTGTATACGGGTGACCGTGACCATTCCAACATGCAGTGCATACTGTACATTCTTCATGTATCTTGAATATACGTACATTATATCATTCGTAAGTCATAAAGTACCAGTGCCATGGCCTTCTTATGAAGATGCTCCATTCCTTTGGAAAAATGAGTCTGTCATGAGACTGCAGTTTTTGCAAGAAAGTAACCCAGTTTAAATCTAAGGGCATACATGTATATCCAATTTGAAATCACAAATGGTCCGTTGATTCTGTGGATGAATGTGCAACAGAATTAACATTTAAATGGCATACATGTTCAACCACCTTTGAGATTACTAGCCAAACTCTTTAATTGTATACATTTAGTTCATCCAGAATTGAAATTGGTTTTAATCAAAGTAGACACATGAAAGAAACATATTAGTGAAGGTTTGATGAAACTGTCAAATTATAAGAAAGTTATGATCTTTTAAAGTTTTGATTTTGTGACGTCACATGTAAGGTGCTCTCCCATCGACATGTATGTGCATTTTCTGAAAGAGATGCATCATTTTACCTGTGCATTTGATATCCTGCACATCATTAAATATATGTTTTTACACACATACCTGTATGAAAAAAGCCAATTCCATTGTGAAAAAACAACAACCAAAAAGGCAATTTATGGAATTATTCCGCACACAACATATGGGAGAGCACCTCACACGTGACGTCACCAAATTGAAATTTCAAAAGATCATAACTTTCTTATACTTTGATGGATTTTCGTCAAACTGTCACAAATATTTTCCTTTAATGATCCTGCTTTATTTGAAACCAACGTACTGTATCTCCAGGGTGAACTATCCCTTTAAAGGCCCCACAATACCCCACAAGCAGCAACCTTCTCTTTGCAAAGGAATGGCAACTTGAACGATCTTCTGTGGGTTTTATTGGGCTTTGTACATGTATGTATACCCATTAATCTGTGGTTTTCTCAGATCACATCCTTGTATCGTAAATGATAAGTACTCTCATCTTTTATCATGTCAATTACATGTAGCTACTTTTATATCCATTTAATATTGTACTAGTATAGCAGTTTGAAAATATTACATTGACCGATCCTCCAAAAATACGCGATTCACAATTGCAAATTCAATTTAGTTATTTATTTCACATTTTACAATATGTACCTGGTACCTTATTAGAAAGCTCCAAACGTACTCAAAATTACAATTTTTGTAGGCATATTTCAGTGCAATAAGATGTGATCTGGCATTAATAATAGTTTGTATTTCCATTACTGTGTTTTAAATATTTATAGCTATGCTTATGTTTGTATTTTTAATCTAACCATTGACATTTGTATTTGTGGTTGCAATCAATGGAATACAAGAGACAAGAGATACCTGTTAATAATTGTCTGTGTCCAATATTGATGTATTAATGGCAAACTACATTCTTTTCTTGTAAAGTGTACTTTTTCTACAGATTACTTATCAAATGGCATTTGGTACCGCACTGGTGCCAGTTAAGCCCTTTGACATTCACTGATACAGAGAGTCAAGAAGCCATATCAATCAGATGGGGAGCTACACTCTGTGAATAGGGGGGGGGGGGGAGCTGTCCTATTGTTCAACCCCTTTGTGGTCAACTGGAGAGACAGAAAGGATGTCAGCTTGGAAGCTACCTGAACAGAATGCCTTATTGTCCAACTCCCATGGTCAACATGGGGGGGGGGGGGGGGGGGGAGCTGTCATATTGTTTAATCCCTTTGTGGTCAACTGGAAAGAGAGAAAGGATGTCAGCTTGGAAGCTTCATGAACAGGGGAATGCCCTATTGTCCAACTCCCATGGTCAACATGAATCAATAGCTGTCCCCAACTCTAGTGGGGGTGGCACTTGTTTGGCTTGAGGGAGAGTTGGCCACTTTCTCAGTTTCTTCCTATCTTGTAGTTATTTGAGGTGAAATCTGCCACTTTTTAAACTTCTTAGTCCAGAAAGTCTGGCCCAGTTCATTATTAAGGGTACAAATTCATGTTGTGAGGGACCATGGTTGTGATATTAATACTTAAAAAAAAAAAATCTTATTCTTTTTAAAAGGTTCATGAATTTGTGACTGTTCTTGTATAGTGCGAAAAGGATGTGCACAGATAAATCAAAGACAGCTCTGCTGTCGAAAACCAAGTAATATAGATGATTTAAGTTATTTCTGATAATTTTACTGCACACTGTTGACATGAAATGTGCTTATTTTCTAAAAGTTCAGATATTTCCTGGAGTACATTAAATTTATTGTGATTGACATCCACCTTGCAAGTAATACTCTTATGCAGGTGTATGCTGACCTCAAACATAATACAAGATAGAAGTGGAGGCAATGAAAAATGTTCACAACATTTACTGTGCAAGTATGAAGCCTTACAAAAGCATCATTAACCTTGATGCCTCTGGATGCTGTCTGGCGTTAATGATGGTTTTTTTCTCTGCAGATGTTAATTTCTTGCATGGTATCCTACTAACCTTGGCTAGACAAAGCTTGCATATGTATCACCCCTGACAATTTCTTGGAAAGCAGTACGTACAAGCTACCAATATGTGAAGAAGCTCACATACATGATACACATCACAACGGTATGTACAGGTAGTAACTAAATTTAGCTTTCTGTTTTTGAAGTACTATGCAAAGTGGAAAAAAGGCCAAAGGGGTATTTTTTTTGGTCACTTGCACATGTAGCATGAGATTTCATATTTAAAGTACTTTGCATGCATCAATGAATACTTTCCCAACTTATAATCATGACTTCACATTATATTTAGATTTTCATGAAAGTAAGAATAGTTTGCCAAAGAATACACTTCAAAAGTGCAATGGTTTTTTCTTTCTCTTTTCTGGAGAACAACTAGATTTGACCTGAGGGCACCACATGAGATTTGTGGCCTGTCCGTAATCAAACTACATTCATTTTCTAGTGCGTAGTAGGACTGTGAAGTTCTTTGGTCAGAGCACTAAATGCACATGTAACACAACAATACAAATGACATTGTACATCAGTCTTTGCCCAAGACAAATCCCACTAAAAAAAAAAAAAGGAAATCAAATTTTCACTAAAATAATATGCTAATTTTAGGATTTAAAAGCCCTTTCAAAGAGAGAAAAGAGCAATATTGATCTCTATTGCACTACTTTAAATTGTATCTTGGTGAGAAAAATTGTGACACTGTATTTTATTATCTACTGTACATGTATGAATAGTTGGATACCTTATCAAATCAAATACAATTAGTCATGTAACAAACTGTCAGATGTGCAAATGTACAGATGAAAGATAATTGGCCATAATTGAAGAATAATTGGTCTGTAGGACTGAAGCTCAAATGTTTTGGCTGCTCAAAAGATCCTTGGGGGCCTCTAGCCTTTATTGCTTGCTTATAACCTAAGCTTGATCGCTCCTTCTCGTGGTTACCAATATACACCAGCAAATATTGCACAATTACTGATAACTGAATTGCCTCTTATAAACACTGATTGGATTGCAGTTGATGCTGCGATGGAGATAGTAAGTAAATAGCACACACACGTATATTGACACTTAGCAAACACGCACATGTAGTACAGGTATTTGTAGAACTTTTTCCACTTCAAACTCTAGGCATGGGGTAAAATTAACATTTCTGTAGATCTGTTTGCCTTTCGTGCAACAAGACTAGTTTCTCTGAGAATTGATGCAAACTTGTAAAAAGCAACAAGACAAGGATGTACAATCTGTACATGCCATATAATACAGAATTTGTTTAGTTTGTATTTATATGTGGCTAGTGTACACGACCTAAGTACTGTACAATGTAAATATAATGTAAACATACATTATGGTTGTCAAGGCAATCATGACCAAAATAGTGATTCTTTATGGCAAGAGAAAAAAATCAGCCAAAGTTTGCAATGTAACGCCTTGCTTAATCATCTCCAGACAATAGTTGGGGCATTACTTTTAATCCAAAATGTGTTCAGTGGGTGCATTTCAGAGCTCTCCATGTCCCCCCACAGAGAGTTTTAGGTTGTCAGTAGGCCTACAGTAACCGCATCATTCCTTTCAATAATTAACTGTATATTCCACACAAACTTACATGCACGTAGATTGATTTGATTAAGAAAAGTAAAAATGCAGTACTAGGCACACTGCACACTCTTTCTAATCCAAAGTTATGAATTATTCAGGCTATGTAATTACATCCCTCTTCCTCACAGAAAGCCATCAGTGTGCAGTAACAATGATATCATGCAAACATCCCTCTCACCGTATATCATTGTGGGAATATTATAAAAATATTTGTTGCTGTATTTATAAATGGAGTTGTGCGGTCACACTGCTGTCAACATACACAGATTGGAAACAAAAGTTATTTTTGCCTCATTTCAAAACATGTTAATGTTACCCCCATTCCCCAGCTACAGCCTTACTCTTTATCTCTGATTGAAACTACCAATGGCATTGAGACAGAATGTAGCACTTACGCTGTCCTCCACGGCGTGGGCTATGATGTCGGATCCTCTCTCAGTTTCCATGGGAGTCAAGGGGCGGATCCGGAGGGCAACCTTTAAAATAAAAAAATTGTGCAAATGTATCAACTTTTTTTTTAAACTGTATTGCAAGAGTACAACCCCTCTCATGTGTGTAATTGACATCCGGTTAACGTAAAGCCAAATATAAAGTATATACCAAAACTGTAACAAATTAGGACAGAAGCTGAAATCAAATGATTACTATTGTAAGAGTACTGGTATAATTTGTAAAAAAAATATTTTCTTACAAATGCCCATTTTGCAAGAAATTACATACATCATGATTCTGCCTTCACAAAATTAGGTATGGTTTGTGCACTGGCTTGCATTGCAGTATCAAACCTCCAGGCTAGTATCTTGCTTTTCAAAAGAAAAAATTGGTGGGGAATCATGTCTTCTACTAGCAGAGTATGTACTTGAAATTGTATCATGATTCTGACTTCACAAAATGAAGTAAAGCATTCAATCTTGCATCACAACACCAGAACAACTTTGGGCAAGACTGGGTATACGCCATATATTTCGCGAGTCTAATTTTTCACGAATCAGGACTTCCTAACAATTTCGCGAGTGGATAAATTCGCGATCGTGGAGTACTAGTACCGTACTCAGTAGTACATGTGCTTGAACATGTCATATTCATAATTTTGCGTAATGTTAAATTCGCGAAATAAAAAAAAAAATGAAATACATGCCATGTACAATAGTTTTCTAGGCAGAGTATTTGTGTCTCCAACTTACCGTTAACTGGTTCTCCCTCCATTCACTCTTACCAGCCATCGTACGGCTGGTGGGCTCCTCGCCCTTCTCTCTCTTATCCAAATTTAAAATAGATGATCTCAAATGTTCAATAAAAGAGTGGTGCTTCTGTTCATTTGCGGAGCAGCTTCTGATGCGAAGCTGTGCTCCGGGCACTTGTGGTGGGCTGCCTGTCGTTGGTGAGTCGCCATCTTGCTGTACATGTAGATCTAGTCTACAGTCCGTTGATCACAAACTGCTTGTCTTCATGAGTGAATGTTTAGGGTTGTTGTTCTGTGGGGGGGGGGGGGGGGGGTGTTCGTTGCAGCTATGCTGCTCACACACAGGGAGCTCCCTTCCCTTCTATGTCATCATGCACCTTGCACCTGTCATAAGAATGGGGAGGATAAACATATGTATGTTATATAATATAGTTCATGTTTGGCTTGTAGTAGAAAGGTCAGAAAACCTGTACTTTAGACAGTATCAGTTGAATTTATAGCTTAAACTCAATAAAATTAGGTTACGGTTGGATCTGGACTAGAATAGGGTTAGGATTAGGGGAGGGAAGGGTTTAGTGAGGTTTAATATCTGATTTTAGAGTAATTTTATGGCCTTTTTGTTATTTTGGGGGAATTCATACATCATCGGACACACGTACTATCAAGTGTGTGCCAAATATTCCAAAGCCATTGAAACCTGTGTTGTAGTTGCACTTGCGGTGTGCAATCAAAATTGTTTTAGCAATTTTGGGGCCACAAAATTGCTCTAAAATCACATATTAACCTCATTAAACTCTATGCTACCCTAACCCTATTTTAGTTTGGATCCTAAGCCTAACCTAATTTTGTTGAGTTTAAGCTGTTCATTCACATCCGGTCCACTACAGTACAGGTTTACATAATCCCTTTTGCAGACACAAATCAGGTAAATTTGGGCGTTTCTAAAAGGTGACCCACTATTTCTATCAACCCTTTTCCCCATTTACTTTGTACACAATTTCTTTTTTCCCCTTTCCAGCTTTTTTTCTCATGAAACGGTCTCTGTGAATGGTTCTTTTGCGTGTTAATATTCATTAGCTATTTCAGTATTTGATCGATCTCCGTTTTTGAATATATTTATCAGCTATAAGCTTTATGTACATGTGCACGGGATCATGAACTTGTGCAAAAAATACAAAGGCCCGCTTAAAAAAGTTCCTGAAAATTAACATTTTACTGAGAAAATCATAAAATGAGTCACGTTTGTGACCTTTTAAATGTGCGGTTTGATGTACATGTATATGTATACCACTGAAGTATTAAGAAATGGACGCATTTTGTTCTCACAACCATTTTTCAAATGCTTGTTCCGTCTTGTTCGATAAAGTACACTAACACTCGCAACTAGTTTGCATAAGCTCCGACGAGCCGGCTACCAGCTGGCCCCTATTTTAGCAGATATTGTGAGTGGTTCACGAACCGGCCCCTGCCCTTGAGACCGGCCCTACGTATTTCTGCTCAATGCGCATTATTTAGGGTTGGATGAGCGATTTATTGTGTACTTACGCATTTGTAAACAAAATGCATGATTTTGCAGAAAAAATTTGACAAAATGAGCACAAATTTGACAATTGCACATTTTTGTTCGAAATATCTGTTTTGCAACTTGCGTTCCTACTTCCATAATTTTCTCATTGATCGTAGATAGCCTACTTTCCCCATCATTTTTTCACTCCACTGGAACGAGCACAATCGAGACGCAATGGTGGGGAAATGTCGGTACTGTACTCATTGGATTGATGGAGATATCATACATTATCAGAAGGGGCTGGTACGTTTCAAGGTTCAGTGATGTACATGTGCGATGTTTTACCGAGCGATATTCGAAGCGCAATTTCTCCAAAATTTTATCATTAATCTTCAATTAAAAGTAGTTTTTAAAAAGCATAATTTTGCTGATTTGTGGGTGAAATTTCAATATTCAACCTGTTCATCTTGGTATGAAAATAATCAAAAGAAAAGGCCAAGCGGGCTAGTTAGAGGCACCTGCATCATTAATAAAAATTACAGTCTACCCCCAATTAGCCACGATTAGCCTAGGCTAGGGCATTCAGAGGAGCCAGTTGCAATCTCAGCGGATCCAACGACTTACAGAGACTGATTTTTCATCCTAATTATATTTACCCAGATATGTATGATTTCAATATTGCATGAACATCACATTTCACATCTGGAGTCAATGCTGGAAATCACCAGCTACCAACTGAAATTCAATCCATGGCATTCCTAATCCTACGCCGTCATGGTCGTGTCTAAACTCTAACTAAGCCAAGGCGAAACAGCCTAAAATTATTGGAATAACAACTTAATTTGCCTAAATAATAAAACGAAATCACTTGCAGGTCGCCTTCCTTACACTAATACACAAGTCAATTGAAAGAAATAATATTTTACTTACACTTCCAAGTTGTTTTGCTGATCGGCTTTTACGGCTCGACGTCAGTTTTCTATACTCTCCTGCAAAATTTACGTTCGTTGCTCCCCACGCACGGCCCCGTTTTGCCCGGAGCTCTACTACAACATACTGTACTCGACACCTAAACGGGATGGACGATCAAACGAGTCCGAGAGCGTTATGGAAACACGTCAAGCTTTCCACACACAATAAGCCCTCGCGAACTATTTGTGCGTCAATGCCGTTTCGATATATAGTTTAAAATAACAAAATCTGAAGAAGCGAGTACTTTCATGAATTCATATTCCATGACAGCCACTATTGTTTATTTGGACGTAGATACTATAGTTTTATTTGATTTTTTTTTGTCTGTCATAATATTGAACATGATAACTTGTATAAGTTACGAGCTAACTAATTCCATCAGACTATAACAAAGACTAGTCACGCAAAGCAAATTCATTTTCGTATTCTTATGACACAGCAAGGATTGGGGTTGTGCAGAAGACAAATATATACGACATATATTACGAATCAATCAAAGACATGCACTGTCTATGTTTTTTTAAAAGATGTTTTTAATGATTTTGTCATTTCAAAGTCTTGTGATATGACACTTAACTATTATGCATATAAATATATATCGGACTGTATAGCCTACACAATTATATTTGTTTGAGTTTTATATGTATGTTCGTGCAAAATGAATGGATCAAAATATGCTTATTTGTGTCTTGCATATACTTTGTGCCTTGAATATTTTTGTGCATTTTCTATGTGTTGGTCTTGCATATATTTTGAATCTTGCATGTATTTTTAGTTTACATATATTTTGCCTTGCAAATATATTACACAGCAAAAAGGTAAGTCCGGCCCCTTTTTTCTCAACCGCATACATTTTTGACCAGGAGGTTTCGGACAAAATAATTTGGCAGGGGCATTGCTACACTTATTGGCTAACTTCTTTCATGTACGTGAAAATAATGTTGATCGGTTCAGTCATACACGCGCGAGCGCTAAAGGCAAAAATGTGACCTTTCAAAAGCCAGGGTGATTGTTTTTGCTGTTTTAACAGTGTATTTGGCATTTCTTGTGCGATTTTGAAGGTGTATTCACTAACCATGGCATTACAGGTCATGTTACATCTCTGTCAAAATAGCCAGTTTTATTTTTTCAAACAGTTTCAAACTCAAGAGGGACGAGTAAGCTTTAAACGGTGCTCACTCAACCAGAACAATGGTTTAAGTGTCGTGATAGGTGTTAGTGCATCGAGAGATGGATGATAAACAATAGATGGACATCAATTTTTAACCAGAAATGGAATTCATTCAAAATTTATATGACAGAATCCCCCAATTACCCTTGTTACTTTTGAAAAGTGGCAATTTTGACTTTAATATGTTTTCACTCATGCATGACTGAGTGGATTTATTTCACACAGAAGTTAGTCAATAGGTAAAGGAACAATCCTGCCAAGTTATGTTGCTCAAAACCTCTATGCTATTTTGCTTGCAGGGGGGGGGGGGCTAATTTTTTTTCGTGTTTATATAAATCTTGATCTACTTTATTTGTATATACATAATAGTTGTTGTATTTATTTGTCATTTTACATATAATTATCTAAATCCCTAATGGTGTGTCATCACGGGCACATCACCATAGAAAGCGACATACAGCGCTTTCATTGTGTCCAGACTAAGTGATCTCTCCACTATGGTCCAGACACGCTGCACGCGAAACTATTAGACTAGAAAGCTGACTGCCCGTAGCTGGCACTGAAACCATAGTGAACTACATGGGACCACTGAACTAGAAAGTTCAGTGCATGGGACGGACGGCGCGTGTGATTATATACGATTCACCGAAGCCCCGCCAATGTATAGCGCCCCCTATCGCATTCACCCAAGAAAACGAATGCATATTTCTATGTCAACGGATATGGAGGTGTTCATGCACCCGTGGTAAAGTTCAGTGGTGTCATGATTTTCATCGCAAGAATACTGAAAATTTAAATCCATAAGCATCAATGTCACACACAGCAACAGATTATTCTAAAGAACTTTAATGTTAGGACTCTAACACTGCCTCTAATTTGATATTTTTTTTAATAACTTCATGAACATTTGGCTCTTTCCTTCCCCCCCCTCAATCAATGCAGTCTTCTCTCGTTTCTGTTCATGTGTCCCTTTCTCTCTCTCCTTCATTTTCTCTGACTCTTATCACTCTCTCTCATTTTCTCTTACTCCTTTTACTGCTCTTTCTCTCATCCTAAATTCATCTTCCTGTTTTTATTAATCTTTTCATCTTAATCTTTCTCCTCTCCTCTTCATCTCCCACTTATATTACTCCCTTTCTCTCTCTCTCTCTCTCTCTCTCTCTCTCTCTCTCTCTCTCTCTCTCTCTTAGTCTATTTATTACTCTCTTTCTCTCTCCCTCTTATTACTACTCCCCCTCATTTTCTCTTCCTCTTCTTATCCCCATCTCTCTCTCTCTTTATCATGCAATACACATAAATAATGCATTTAGCAAACATAATTACAAATAAATACAACAAAAACAACATAAAAAGTAACATTAAAATATTACTTGATAAAAAATATTTCACCAAAACATAGTGAAACCCAACGATAAAAACATTTGAATGAAAAAAAAAATCGATCAGTAACAAATTAATTATAGGAAGAAACACTTTAAGTACAAAGACACTAGAAGAACGGAGGGGAGGGTGGGGGCAGTAAATGTGGCAGTAGAAAAAATATATTGTTTTCTGAAACAGACATAAAATTGTGAATTGGTTATGACTTCATGACTTAACTTATAGTTCAGTCGTAGCTGGCTCTTAATCCGAAAGCTAGCAATAGCCGACGCTGCGGCTCGTGTGCAAAATCGAGAAGTTACTACAGCACAGCGAAGTGATTCATGCGTGTTTTTCTGGCAATGGATGGGCTCTGTTCAAAGTTGACGATGGTGGCCTGCATGTTGCCGTGCTGTCGGCGAAAAGCATTCATTTCCTTCCTATTTTCACGTGATTTTGGTGTAAACTGTGTCAAAATATTGCATTAAAAATCGACAGATTGCATTCGAAGCTTCTATGAAGTTTTGGCTGGAAGCAATTACTAACAAAATAGTACTTTGGTTAGAATTTTAGACCGACGGCCGAATAATGCCAAAGTATATTTTATTTTGTCGATGAGTTTCACATAATGAGTTGTTATATGGCAGGTCATGCACATAATTACTGTGGCCACCCCGCCAAAATGAACTATAAGGACATCACCTTTTTTATTTGCGGAATAAAGTAAAATCTTAGGCCACATGGTACCATCATACAATATTTAGATTGTACCATTTCGTTATATTATTAATTTTGGTTCAACTGTGCCATGTCGGTCGCCTAGTGTATGGGCGCAACTACCCATGTTTGTTGGCAATAGCGACGCTCATATAGTGGTATTCACAGTGTCCTTTTGAGCTTGTAGTTAAATTTGGCAAGTACAATGTATTTGAATTTGTTTGACAGATCACGTTCACAATCACATCGAACATGTTAGATGTGAGCCTCTAGCAGATATCTTACTTTCACGAGCAAAATTGCCAAACCGAGGCAAACCAAGAGTGCTTAATTGGTATTTCGTAATTTATAGTGGGTTTCATCCCCCTCCCCTGCAAAAAAAAAAAAATCACATTTTCACACAATTTACATTAAAACAAGCAATACTTGAAAATGAAAAAAATGCCGCTTTTACGGACGGTACCACGACAACCCGTCATCTTTGATGTATTTACTGAAAAGATCTGAGGAACAAATGGCAAAAACATCAGAACAAGTGGGAAAGAAATATATTTAAAACATGGAGCTATAGGGATATAAACAGTCTCAAACAAAAAGTATCATGCATTAACACTACCGGTATACGCAGTATTTTGTCCCACTTTACGCTAATTTTCCCGAAACGTTACTTTATGTGATTAGTCGGGAGATGACTATAAGCGTGACAATATATGTATGATGCGGGTGCCTCAAACCGGCCCCCTTATTTTCTTTTGAATATTTTCATTCCAAGATAACCAAATAGAATTTTAAAATTTTATACACAAATCAGCAAAATAATATTTAATAGCCTTCTTTCCTCAAAACTACAGTTGATTGACGGGTTTCCAAAGAAAGCTGTCTTGTCTTAGCCATTTTGATTTTGTGACTGACTTCTGACTAAGAAAAACTGACAAGGCAAAATGAATGAAAGTGCACTGGAATAAGTGTAAAAAAGCTCTCAATAACTTCACGAATTTCATATTCCACTGATATCCACTCCACTTCCATGCATTTGCTTGCAGCCATTTGTCAAGTTCAGATGTCTTGCAGGATTAAGATGCAGATTTCCATAAATTAACTTATGAGCAATACTGAGCAACACATTCTAACGACATCTTCTGTAACATTCACAAAATAATGGAAAGAAATTCAGAACCCATAACAACAAATGCTAAAAGAAGATTGCTTATCATTTTTGTGAGAGAATGCCATATTGATTTGTAGCCTCCCGTCTTTGGCAGCTTTACGTCTCTAAATAGCTTTGAATTTGTTTGAATCAACGATAAAATATACACTGGCGTATTACCTTCATTTTAAAAACAAAACAAAACGGCTATACGATACTATGAGGCTTGATTTAATCATAGTCTACCAAGTTACGAAAAACACACTGAATGTAGGTGTTTCCAAACTTTTGGAGGGGAGTGTACATGTTACAACCATTAGGTATAAACAAGCTATAATATGAATGAATGATATAAGCTAAAGCAATTCTATACTCGGTGCATGTACACAAGAAATATGCCTCAGCATTTTATTTGTATTCGTTTCAAATTCATTCATTCAGCCCAAAAAATCGAGTGCCTATTAAAGCTCATATGTCTCTTAAGGAGATCTCTATTAATTGTGAAAATTAATATTTTCTGGTCATTTTTTGACGTTTATTGACCTTTGAACTCTAAAGGATATGCCATCAAAAGCCTAAGTTTATCTCCTAAAAGTGGTCCATGTTTGTCCCTTTTTACACATTAAAATTGGTTTACTGGTATTCTAATTATTATTTTTGTATACTTTTGTATAATTTTTAACAAAACTTTGAGGAATTTGACCTGAAATATCATGAGTCTATCTCCATCTCCTCTCACTTCTCCCACACCGAACCATTAATACCACCCAATCACTGTATATTTATTCATCTAAGGCACTAACAAATATGAAAATAACCTCTTGGTTCATGAATAATATTTTGCTATATAGCTCTGTTTTAATGACAAAATCAAAGTACATGTACATGTATTAAAAGTCTTTATTTTCCCTTCCTCCCCGGTACTGGATATACATTCAGCTGGAGTATTACTGAATTTAGCATGTAAGTACCATCTCCACTCCTTGAGTGTAGTCCACAATCCCTCAGGAAAAAGTCTTTCCTTCATTTTCATGTCCTACTAGCTTTACTCCCAGATGGAGAGGCTATTGGGCCATGCCTAAGACCAGGGGTATTATTCTGAATAACAACTAAAGTTTTGACTTATGTCCCCTATGATTCATATCTATTATTGGCTTATTGGCACATTGTATGACCAAAGTCAATCATAAAAATACAAAAATATATATAGACAAATATGTACAAACATACATGCATACATGATACATGTATATCTGAAAACATCATACACCATAATAATAAGAATGAAATGAGAACTTGAAAAGGGCCAAGGGCATTGTAGGTAAATTTCTCTGGATCAGAATGTAATAATTTTGGCTTAAATAATATGATAGTTATCAATCAAAACAAATACATGTACAAAAGAACCACAGTCATAAAGATCAACAATATCAATAATTTTGTAAGAAATGGTGTTCAAGAAATTTTCAAAATAATCTTGAATTAGAATGAGAACGGATGGTTCTTGGCAATGTGTTAAAAACAATTGGGAGATTAAACTGGATGGACAGATATGCAGGTCTCATATTTGTCAAAAACTTTATTGAGACAAAACATCTCTACTTAAGGATAATACATGTTGAAAGTAATAAAAGCCAAGTAACGAAATATAATATATGTCATAAACTTCAGAAAGTACATTTTAAATAATGGAGCTGAGTGAGCCAAGTAATGACTTCCTGTACACATTCGCACAGCTTTCTTCTGTAACTTAAATAATGAATCTATAACTGAGAGGAATTTCTCCATATAACAATACAATATGACAAATGGGGTAATATCAGAAAATATAAATACACCAAGAAAATTAACACTATCCGAACAAAAAGATATTCAATGTTTTGAAGTGTGTTTGATACAGAACTATATACAGTATACATGTATTACAAATGTAATTAATTACAAATGTAATAAATTTATTCAATTCAATTTCAATGTTCTCTCTTATATTATCAGTATCTGGTTGGCTATAAAAGAATGTTGTATTATCAGCATATAATGCAGAGTAAAATTTATCAGGCGATTTGGTATTATCATTAATATATAATAGAAATAAAAGGGGACCTAATATAGAACCTTGGGGTACACCTTGTTGAATTGGGGCTTGAGTTGATGAACAAATATAGCAACATGCATATACATGTATTGGGTACCATCATTAAGCTATGGAACCATTTAAAAGGAGTTCCATGAATACCATAATACATGTAATTTAATTTATTCAACTGTATATCATGGTTTACAATATCAAAGGCCTTTGATAAGTCCATACAAATCCCCATTCCATAACTATTAGATGTAATAGCAGAAAAAAATTTGATTTTGAAGGTCAATAAATTAATGCATGGGTTGTGGAGTGATTACGTGTAAAACCATATTGATTATTACATAAAATATCAAATTTAAAGAGAGACTAATAAACACGATCAAATACACATTCTTTCAGTAACTTAGAAAAACAAGGTAAAATTGAAATAGGATGATAATTTTTCATCAAGTGAATCACCTTTCTCATAAACAGGTACACTTTTCGCAACTTTCAATTTTTCTGGTACTACACCAGTTTCAATAGACTTGTTAAAAATATACACCAAAGTACTTGCAATTTGATGAATAATCTTTTTTAAAATATTGACATTTAAGTAATCATAATCATAAGAGAAACTATTATTCAGAGATTTGCATTTATCGACTAGCTCACTTTCATTTGAGCATCAAAATATGTAAGACTTCTACTTTTACGGGGTAATGGCTCTAGGGTAGCAGTGCTACAATTACGAAAATAATTAATTTCATTTACAATTATTTGGGGTTCATCAATTTCTTTACTATTCCAAACAAAATGATTTGGTATACCATTATTTGATTATTGTAATAATGCATTTATAATTGACCATGTGCTTTTAATATCATTTCTTACTTCATTCAATTGATTACAGTAATATCTCCAGGAATAAATGCATTGCTTCGTTGACTAGATATTAAAGCAAGTAATTTTTTTTATAAAATTTAAAAAATATGTCTACACTGCAACTTTTTTTTTTTTATAAACAACACCCATAGTGAATTTAGCATTATTATCAACAAAATCAACAAGTACTACATTCCACCTCTGTTTGATTAATATCCATTCTTACATTTATTTCAATACTATCTACTATAAATAAGGCCACCACACCTCCACGTCCGGACAACCTATTTGAATTAACAAAAGTATAACCTGGAATTTTTAACGGAAGATCGGGGATATCATACATCCAAGTTTCTGAGAGAGCTATTATAGATTATGACTTATTTAAAGTAAATAAAAAATCTGTGATGTTATTTAAGCAAAATGAATCATGCTCAGACCTGTTGGGTGAACATATTTAATATCAAAATCATCAGGGGTAGGGCATTTACATTAACTTGATGAGTCAAATATATGTAAATCAGGGTCAGTATTCTGCAATTACTCATATAAAAAAGTCAGAATGATAAGATATGAACTCATTTTATGTATACTACAATCTGAATCACATATTACAATGATTACATCAAAATGGTCAAATGAGTAGTTTGATCTTATACAATATATGGTTGAAGTATACTTGCGATCAGACAAACACACATACACACATAACTGCTCAAAACACTCAGGCATCAAACACAATATTTATATTTAAAAGTATTTACAAGGACAAATAAATCTAACGCAGGAAAAATTATATTACCAAATGCTTTACAAAGAAGCTAGGTCCAACCAGGATTTCCCAAATAAGGCCTTAACTTTGCTAGTTCATCAAAGTTATGGATAAGTCTTTTTTTCTTGCTACTGCATGTCACTTTTTTTTTTATGAGAGGGGCAATTCCACAGGTTTGGTTAAAGTCATGTAACATGAGCACCCAAAGCTTCTTTTTTTGATTGAAAAAGAAGTTTTTATGCTGAGGGTATGATTGCGTGTCATGGAAAGGTGGACTGTTTGATTCCTAAATAGTTATTTACATAATTCCTGCAAAACTATAACAGAATATAAAATAAAGAAGCTTTAGTTACTCACATTACATGACTTTAACCAAACCTGTGGAATTGCCCTAGAGCGAAAAGTTGGGTCTGTGACATGAGTTTCAGGTTTCGGGTTGTGAGATCCTCTGAATACCAACTGACTTTTAGAACTTTTAAAATACCAACTGACAGTTTTGGACTTCAGTTTCTTTCAGAATACCCCAGTGCTGGTATTGGATGATTCACATAGTGGTAATCAATGAATGAGAGGGCCATTCTCTACATGTATTTGCTCCTGACAGAGCCATGTTCAAAGCTGTATGCTGCAGCATGCCAAATAAGCCATCCATAATTGCAATTGTGCATGAGCAGATTATTGCTTTTAGTAAATGACCTCAGTTCATTTTCCAAACTCACAGAGTAAAATGGGAATTCATTAGATAGTCAACCACATTTCAATCTATTATCATGCAAATATGGTAACAGCTTTTCAGCTCTGAGGAGGTAAAACTAAAAAGGTAAAAACTACGCTTCATCACGTGATCAACTCTTGACCAGTCGTATAGCAACATTCTTAGTATGTGGAATATAAATGTCTTTACATCCATCATCCAACACAACTTCATGAAAAATAATCCCAGTGAGCAGTCTAGTAGTATTTATTCAGTGCATTGTCCGACCATGGTGTAATTACGAAATGGTCTATAAGCTTGGCCTTCAATCTTCATGCTTACCCTGACTTACATGCTGTTGGACATTTCAAATCCAAACTATAGTATGCATTGGGGTAACAAGACTAGTTCTTTTCTCCCAGTCCAAACCAGAAATAACTCTAGAGCAATTAGTATATTCAAGGATGTTCAAGCACATGGAGTGCCAGCAGCCATTTAATTAATGCAGATTCATTGTATTCTGCTTCTAGTCACAAGAGAATGCTTTACAAAGATTTTCTCTTTGTTCTCCCATGTTCGAAGCCGCCGATTCTCTGGATGATTTTTGCCTGGATTTGACGTATAAACAAAATCGGATGCGCAGAAGATTTGGGGAAATATCCTCACCCCATATACTTAAGCAGTTGTGACATGTAATACCTACGATGCATCTATAAAGATTCAATCAAGTAATATTGCTACAATATGGCAAAAAGGCTCTAAACGTAATATCAAGTTGTAGTACAAAAGTCTCAATTTCACAATGTTCCGCATAATATTCCATTACAAAATTGCATGAAACGTTACTTTCAGATAATTTCCTTTTGGACATGTTACATGAAAAACATGCACAGCTGTGCCCAAGCTAGAATTTTCATCTCAAAAGTATCAAATTTTGTGTTCGCTTGTCCTTATTAACTACACAAAAAGCACTTAGGGACAAAATTAAAAGTTCAGCAGCGAAAGCTGAAATGTATGTGTGAATAGGAATGTGTATGACCTATTATAAAATTCAGGTGAATGTGACACAATTGCGTATGCATCATATTGTTGAGAGCAGCTGCTAGTCAAGAATATTAAGTGGCGGCATCAAACCTTGTTCCAAGGGATGGATTGTACTTAAACATCCGTGGTATATTGCAACCAGACCTGTTCATTGTAGAACTTAACTTGGAAATAGGCAAAGGCCTGGAAGACATGCTACTACAGTGAATCCTGTACAGATAGACTGCTCAAATTAGACAAGAAATGTGCAAGCGGTCTTCATGCACAGGTTATTTGAATTCAAGTTTCACACAGACACAAGAACTGTTCTTCTTGGCTTAGACGTCTTGCTATCTGAATGCAGAGATGTATTCATCTGATAGGAACTTCTCCTTTCCCTCTGGATGCAGTGTGCAGCTGACATCTGGTGAGCCCGGTGCTCGCTCAAGCATATAGACCACCCTGGATTGGGTGGAGGGGGGGGGGGGGGGAGGAGGAGGGGAATTGAATGTGTATTGTAATGGGGTGGGGGGTGGGGAGGTTAATTGAATGTGTATTTTAATGGGGGGGGGGGGGGGGGAAGGAGGGGCATTGAATGTGTATTTTAATGGGGGGGGGGGAGGGGAATTGAATGTGTATTGTAATGGGGGGGGGGGGGGTAAGGAGGAGGGGCATTGAATGTGTGTGTATTTTAATGGGGGGGGGGGGGGTAAATATAAAAGAGGAAGAGAGAGGAGACGGGAATAATGGGAATTTCAATGATGGAAGGGGGAGGGTATTACATTTGCATGTGTGCATTTTTTACAAAAAAATATTAATGTATTATTATTATCATTATTTATTTAGTTCTTATCATTATTCATGCATTTCTTTTTTTTTTTTTTTTTTTTTTTGGGGGGGGGGTACAAGAGGAATAGTGGAGAAGGGGAAAATGTAATTAAGTATAAAATGGAGGGGAATGTAGGGGATTTCACAACCGTTATACCTGTTGATTTGTTGATTGTTCATGTGTTATGTCCTTCAACTACATTCAAGCGTTTTATGTTCTATGTCGTACATCTCATGATAGATAATGAATAGATAATGAATTGATAAAAACTATGAAATATAAACTTACTTTGGATCATCTATTTTCACAACCTCTTTAATGTACGAGAGGAGCTGATTAGCAAAGTTGAAGCATACTGCACCATCCCAAGTTCCCTGAAGGAAAGGAAACATCACATACACATCATTAATAAAGTATGAATTCATTAACCAAATAATACAAATGTATGTATACAAGATTCACAACAGCATTAATCAAGAAATGTTTCATAACAAAGCACAATGATCAATTCATCCCAGTGTAGCGTAGAAGTATACTCCAACTGAACCATTCTCCTTTTTTTAACAATGAATGTGATGAATAAATGGAAATTCATGAACTCTAAATTCACACAGTATTAGTACTGAGAAAGAAAACATAATCATCTAGACACAAGCATGTAATGAAGAACATCAAGAACTTAAAAGTGTATTTGGTCTATGAAAACTAATGGATGATACTTATTTTCTTGAAAGAACTATACAGCAGTCAAACCTGTTGATAAAATAAAGGCCACAAGTTTGCGTAGACCACACAAATTACATCCCTTCAGTGTTGATTGCATGTACTTAAAACTGTGAATAAAGACCACCTGTCCATAACAAATGTTTTTCTGTTTCCATTGGGGTGGTCTTTATAGCCAGATTTGACTGCATCTTTGAGATTTCCCCCGTCATCTTTTTCAAAATAGATTGAGTAGGTTATAGATTCTTGCACACTACCTGTACATACACACAGTGTTCTTACCCGAGAGAGATTTGGCATATCGAGAGTGCGGAAAGACCGAAGGTGGGTAACAATACCTTCGTCGTCACGGAAACCACAGATGACCTCTTGGATACCCACAAGGAAAGACTGTGCCCACATCTTGATCAACTTAAATCTGAAAAATCCAGTAAGTATAAGTATTAATAGCACACACCATTGCTTATTCATGCACTATTATGCGATCTGACATTGGTCACAGAAGCAAATGCTTGGTATGGTTTGTACATAGACTTATGATAATGATGCAATACTAGTTTTTCTCTGCTTATTTTTCTAGCAGTTTCATCAATCAATTTTATTACAGGCAAACCCTGTATAAGGAGCATGGGTATACTAAAAAATTACGAGGACATTTCTGCTACAGTGAGGAAAACTCCCAGCCTTAGAACAAAGAAAAATAAAGTAAACTGACACCGCTATTACGAGCACTGCCTTCAGCCACGTCGCCTAGCGAGGGAAATGCAACAACACAAGCAATTTTTTTGTGCTCCTTTGCGCACCTCCTTTTGCAAGAGAATGATCATACATATACACACACATTACATGTGTGCGATACTGCACGCTCTGAGCTTAAAGGTCCCCTGACATCTAAATGTATGTTGACTTCTGTTGATGCAACTTAATATGTATAAGAAAATCTCTAACGGTTGAATGGAAATATGTGTCCTATATTTTAAAATAATTTTTCTATATTTTTATCAGCATTGATAAGCCCCGCCTCCAAAATATCCTCCAACTCAAGATTCCCCTCATGACATCATCAAAGGTAGAAATTAGCAGGATAATAGACAGAATTTATGCACAAACTACACATTGCAATGACTACCTCCACCTGCCCACAAGAGCATCACATGTCTTCACACAATACTGTCTAACGACCTTTCATGTGGGAATAATACTTTCCTCAGAAATTTACAAGCTATTTCAAGGAAAAAATAATACATTTGCATTGTATAAACATGTGATGCTATAATAAGCACTTGCAGGCAGTTATTTCACTGAATAGCTATTTGCATAACTTTGGCCCAATTTACACCAAAAGGCCGGCCTAAATTGGAGGCCCGAGGCCCTCAATTGTGTGCATTTACACCGAATACCGGGGCCGGCTTTGAGGCCTCCTTTCCCAAACTCGCCGCACGTGGCACCCTACATGTAAACAAAGCACTGCGTCGCTTCACTCGTAATTGGAGGCCTCAGGCCTCCTTTCCTTTTACACCGCATTAAGGCCGGCCTCGGACCTCCTTTGCATTTACACCAAGCTAAAAGCTTGGTCTAAATGGGGTCTTTGTCTATTGTTCAGTTTATTTCTACCTTTAATGATGTCATGAGGGGAATCTTTGAGTTGGATAATATTTTGGAGGCGGGGCTTATCAATACTGAGGAAAATAAAAAAAATTATTTTAAAATAAAGGACACATATTTCTATTGAACTGTGTACAATCGTGTATGAAGATGCATTATGTACAATCATTCATTGTTAACATGCAGTCATGCCAGCAGGTGCGCTGCGCTGAGCTTCCCCGCTGCGTCAATTGTCAGTAATCAAAAACGTTGGAAGTGTTGTTTATTTATATTTTCAATTGTGCTGTTGGATATTTTAGTGACTTTTCAGCGAGTCAGTTTTGGTTTAATATGCCTGCAAAACCATTAAAAGTTTACAATACTAGCGATAAATATGTTATCTTATGTGCAGTCCTATATGCAAATATTTCTGTATGTTTTGATCATGTACTTGTATAGGAGCAATCGGATATAGCGAGGAAAAAAGTGTGGGTCCCAACGTCCTCCTTATAACAGGGTCTGCCTGTACTTATTAGAGTAAAAGCAAAACAAAGATTATATCATATCTCTCTGCAGATCATTTAATTCTTTGAAGAATGCATACCTGTAGAAGTTCCTCTCATTGTTTTGGCTGTACCACACCCTGGATGTCTTGAGCTCTATGTAACTCCCTGGAGATCCGGCCTTGGATCCCCTCATCCTGCAGTCCACCTCTCCACTGTACAGCAGCGAGTGGTTCTCCAATCTAGTCCTGACAACCGAGCAGAAAGCCTCATTGGTGTCTACTGGTCGGGATGTGTCTGGTTGGCTCTCTTCATCCCCTGTCACAAACAAGGTAAAACATTGGAGATACATGTAGTAGAGCTCTTTCAAGTGTAGTCATCAGATGAGGGGGGCACTTACCTCTGAACTGGATAGAGGGGCGCTCCTATGACATTTGTACTGCACTGACAAGTAAACCCTGTCCCAATGCACTGCACTAACAAGTAAGCCCTGTCCCAATGCACTGCACTAACAAGTAAGCCCTGTCCCAATGTACTGCATTAACAAGTAAGCCCTGTCCCAATGTACTGCATTAACAAGTAAACCTTGTCCCAATGTACTACACTTTAAAGGGCATATACTGTACTGGGAAGGCAAAAAAGTCTTCAAAATGTAATTGTTAGCAATTTTCTTGCCACTGGTCTTAAATTCATGTATTGTCCATTTTAGAAGCTTGTTGAAAGTTATTTGCCCTCAAATGATCTACTTTTGGAGTAATTAATGATTAATGATTAAATTCTCAAAATATTCGGATTTGTGATTTAATCACTCATTACTCCAAATGTAGATCATTTGAGGGCAAATAACTTTCAGCAAGCTTCTAATTAAGACCACTGGCAAGAAGATTGCTAACAATTACATTTTGAATGCTTTTTTGCCTTCCCAGTACAGTATATGCCCTTTAAAGTAAACCCTGACCCAATAAAACTCTACTACATTCAAAGGTATATCGTAATACAAATCTTTAAAACTTTAAAAAATGATGGACATGGCCTCGTGTCATTTGACCTTTTGACCCCTAGATGACCTTTGACCCCATCAGCCTCATGAAGACAAATGTGGTCCTACCCAAGGATCATTTGTACCAAGTTTGATCACAATTGATCCAGAAATGAAGAAATGAGAGCAAGTCAAACGAAAACAGAGAAAAATGATGCACACGGCCTCATATCATTTGACCTTTTGACCACTAGATGACCTTTGACCCCATCATCCTCATGACGACACATGTGGTATTACCCAAGGATCATTTGTACCAGGGTTGATCACAATTGATGCAGAAATAAAGAAACGAGAGCATTTTACATTTTTGTAACAGACCAACAGACTAACAGGAAAAGTGATTACTAGGTCTCTGCTGAACTTTGTTCAGGCGAGATAAAAAGGTAAACTATTGCCGTAATACCTGCACACGAACATGCACAACAACTAGGCAAAACGCTAATTCTCGCTAAACATACCGTGTGCCTGAAGTTTTGTTCTGAAAACAACCTGTGCCAATTATGTACGTACTGAAAATATACCTTGGCCACTATTTCGATTATGAAAACATACCCTTCACCAATTGGAGTACCTCCCCCACACCACCCAAAGGATACTTGACTGCATGAACATAATTGATTACCGTATTTTTCGGTGTATAAGACGCATGTTTCTTCCCTTGAAAATCACGCCAAAGTCCAGGTGCGTCTTATACACGGCGTTAGCAAAAATCAGGTCTTTCAAACCAACACGTATACACCTGTATGGGACTATGCATTGTGTGACATTAAAAAAAGTGGATGGCTTTGATAGCCCGATACAATTGTTGTACCGGTAATACGATCTCAATCACATCACCAGCATACTTAACTGGAACTAAAAAATCCCCAGGAGTAGTATTTGTCCGCGAGACAACTCAAAGAAACCGCTGATCAAAAGGCTTAACCTAGAAAACTCCGTTTGATGGAGACTGCAATTGATTCTGTTATCAGCTCTGGCCACAAGCTGGCGCTAGTACACAAAGAACATAGAGCTACATTGAGACACTCTATGACAAAGAACGATCTTTGTGTACTAGCGCCAGCTTGTGGCCAGAGCTGATAATAGAATCAATGGCAGTCTCCATCAAACGGAGTTTTCTAGTTTAAGCCATTTGATCAGCGGTTTCTTTGAGTTGTCTCGCGGACAAATACTACTCCTGGGGCTTTTTTTAGTTCGGGTTAAGTATGCTGGTGATGTGATTGAGATCGTATTACTGGTACATCAATTGTGTCAGGCTATCAAAGCCATTTATTTTGTTGTTGACTGTATATATAGTCCCATACATGTGTATATGTGTTGAAACTTTATACGGACCCGATTTTTTTTTTTTTTCAAATTGCGTGCTCAAAGTCGGGATGCGTCTTATCCGCCGTTGCGTCTTGTACGCCGAAATTTACGGTAAAGTATGCATCATTATTAAAGGGCCAAGAGTCAAACTTGAAATTACCACTTGTCACATACTGCTCGAACTTGTACCCCCAGTAAGACATCTCTTTCTCCTTCCCCGTCATGCCCTCTCTCCTGGCCCTGTTCTCTACCGTCTCTACCTCGCTTATGTAGTATGTTCCCCTGAACAGCGTCACGGCCATCGCCCAGCCTTCTCTGTTCTCGTACGGTGTGCAGAGGAACTTAGTCATGTGACCTCTCCACATGACAAAGTCTGCATTAATTCTGCAACCAACAGAAATAAGACACAAGCATAAAATAGCACAATTAGGATTAAAACAAATGCGCTCTATAACACAAGGAGTACTGCCTTAGAATGATTACTTTCCCGGATTTCTAAATATCTTGTTCATTTCATAATGTACAGTTAAGTTGCCAACATCGATCTCACTTCCAATCATGCTTTCACTTCAAATTGATACTGCATACACTTCTATGTCTGCTGTTAAAGTGAATATTTCTCAATAAGTATTAAAACTAATGTCACAGCTTTTCATTGGCCATTTCTTTTCAAGAGGCTGTGGATGTACAGTGTACATGTATCAAGTAGTCTGTGAAGTTTACTTTTGGGTAATTCAGGAAAGTAGCTGGCATTCAATAACAATACAATGATTATTTCCAAGCTTGAACAATGAAAAATAGGCTTGAACAACATAGAAGTTGAATTTCATATATCTAGCCTATAAAAGGTTATAAATTAACAGCTGGAGATGATCATTATCCACTGTTTGTATCATGGACACGTTAAGATTTTTTAAAAATCTCTCTGTAAATTCTCCTCTACTCTACCTGTATTTCATTTTGGATGTTTCAAAAGAACAAAAGCATGACCTTAATTCGAACAATTTTTCCCCCTCTAAGAACATACAAGTATAAATCATGCATTTACCTGTGAAAGAGTGGAGGACTTTCACTTTGGCCTTCATTATCTGATGAAGTCTGAACAGGAACTGCAATCACTTTCCTGTTCCTCAGGATCCATGTGGTGATGTTATTGAGTCTCTCTTTGACATTGTCATCTCTCTTGATGAAATCACTGTACCCATGCCTCAGGTCAAACTCAGTCCTATTCGGGTCCTTGGGCGGGCAATAGATCTTTAAGTGCCTTGCATCGCAGTGGACCTCACGCTGAGTGCCTGAACCCGGGGTTAGGTCTAGCGAGAGGTGGCCGATCTCAGATGGTTGTCTGAAGAACGGGAATGGCCTGTAGAACTGTGACGTTGGTTTGATGGGAAATGAGCGTATCCTTCTGGCACTGCTATCATGGTTATAATCATAGTGATCTGATGCACTTCTTGATCTGCCTAGGCTTGTGGTATTTTTAAACCTTTTCTGATCATTGTACTTCTTCATCGTTGACTTCAAGTTAGATGTTATTCCTGTAAAAATACATTAAATAGTTAAATGATATAAAATGAAACTTAGACTTTGTTTTTATTGAGCGAGCTACAGTTTATATTTTTGAAGTTTGGAAGTTCACTGCGCAAAAGCTTTAAATGATCATTTTTTGAAGGGTGCCAGGAATATTTGGATGCCATTTTGCTTGTCCATCATCGTCTGCTCGGGTGGCATAAGCTCCGGGGTCCATCTCGAACAATAATTAATCTTTTACCACGGTAAGAGTTGTTTCCACTAATAATATTTGCAATATGTTCTCGAGACCTTTCGTGACCTTAACATACGCATAATTTATTTTTGCACTGGCTTGGCTCGCACGCACACACTCTTGGAAGCCTACACACAGAGACTGATTTTTCAGTCTACCAACCCCATACGATGCAAGGCACAATGGCTTAAAAATTGAAATAACCATAACTTAATTTCCCTAAATAAAGTGTGCCGTGTACTGTATTTACTTACAGCAGAGATAAAAAAAAAAGAAGGCAAATCCGCACGTGAAGCATGTCGAAAGATGATAAAACATCGAGAGAAAGGAACTGGGAGAGGGATGAGCAGCTATTCATGCTCCAACTTCGCGCAAGTCGAGAAATACAAAAACCAAAAGTGAAACACGAGGAGATCTATCGGTACACAATGAACACGAAAACACACGGAGCTATACGCTAGCACGTGCACATGCGAGTGCACATATACAATTTTTGCGCTCGCAGGAAGCACAGTTGAGATGGGGCTTGCTCGATCGCGGGAAGTACCTCTGATGGGCAGTACGTTACCACGGAAACTAGTGCGTTCTCGCTCCCGTCATGGGTGGTCAAAAAAAGCAGTATAAAAGGACTTACCCCGAGCTAAAGTTACCCCTATTCTGAAGCGGGGTAAGTCTGAGCGCATTGGAGGCATTACCAGGCACCTCCTAATACTCGGGGACTTAGGAATAGGATAAAACTGACTTAGGTCAGTTAGGATAACTTCTGGAATACCACCCCTAATATATCTACAATCTACAGCAAAACTTGTGCGAAAATTATATAAATCAATGATTTTGACACAGAAAGCAAATTGAACAAAAAAATTTAAATAGGTGTCCCATTTTTTAAAGGATAATAGCAAGCAAATTGTTGTCATTTCTACCCAGCAGGGCCGTATCATCAGCATACCTGTATAATACTGAGCAGTCTGCAGCTGTGTCCGGACTCCGCCCTGGTTTGGTCTAAGTCGGGAAGGCCGAGGGTTAGGCCTGTTCAGATATTCTGCTACACCCGTGCTGATTGCTTGACTGGTCTCCAAGTCTGCGACAGAAAATATTGTGAGAAATGTTCAATTTACGCTTATGTTCACTATATATGTTTCACTTGTTCACTTTTTCGAAGATCATTTGACCGTCCATGTACGGTTGGTACAGCATAACTCTTCTCCAGTCCAGACAATGTTACTTAGCGATGGATGTGGCGTGAACAGAATTGTTACTTTTTTGCATCAATTTGTAAGTATGTCATGATATAAGACTAGTGATATTTTTTTAAATTAAATTTCATCAGTTAGATTTTACTCAGTGAAAATAAGACGCTATAAGAAATCCTGAATAATATTGTGACAAAGCCACTCTCCTGCGATCTAGACTAGTTGAATGAGGGGATTCCCCGTCTTTTTATAGTTGCCGTTCAGCGTGCAAGGGCCCTGCTTTCTGCATTAGAATGCCAGCGACATCGGATTTAGAACTCACGTTAGCGCCACCGATTCTCAAAGAGAATGCTAAGTCGGATGTCAGTGACAAGACATCTCGTGTATCGATACCGGATCAGAATTTTCAGACAAATTGATAGCCTTTCTCCCGAAACTCCACAATAATTGATAAAATATCAGGTTGAAATAATTATGATTTTGTTAAATATGGGGCGAAGTATTGTATTGTTTAAAACATTGATTAGTCTCTGGCTTGATGTATAACGCATCATTTGCATAAAGTTGGAGCGCAATCAATCTCTCATTTTCTTCTGTTAAATCAATTCATCAATTTTCTTCAATGCTTTCCATTTTGGTCATATTTGTGTTGAAAGATAACATATAAATGATAGTCTACGCAAACATGCCATTATTAAAACAAATGTCTGAATATTGAAGAAAGGGGTAATCACGTGCATGTGTTGATATTCACAACTGATGCAAAACTCTCAATCACATGTATTAGACTTAATCATTCAAAATAAATAAGCGAACACAAGAGAAATTTCAACTTCAAACAGTGTTAAAATGTTAGATTGCTTCGACTAGCCCTCTGATCCACGGAATGCTCGAATGATATTCAACATGTTGAAATATTTGTTAACCTTTTTCAGGAATCTCGACTTCAATGGAGTGATGTTAAACAAGCAAACCCCTTTCCCCACCACAGCTGATTTTATGCTTCGCGGATTCTGACAGAATGCAGAAATGTTATCATAGAACGCGTAATGCAAATTTATTCACTTTTCACAGTCCTAATTACACAACTCGCCTTTCCATCAGTCACTATTGTTCTCAAGGATCGTCCAATCGAGAACAATAGATATGACAGGGTCCGAGCAGTTCCAGCGTTCAGAGCTGATTTTAGAGTTGTAATAGCTTCGAGAATCACCTCAGTGCTAACTATCGGAGTTAGAGTTAATTGTCATTGCGTTGAGAAACGCGCCCCAAATATTCCACGTCAGAAAGACGGACGTTCCTCAGCCCCCCCCCCCCCCCATTGTTCTTTATGGCTTTATCATGTGTTCCACTATTTACATATTTGTAGTTGACTTACAGCTCACACTCCCTTTCCCAACCTGCTGTCCCTATCCCAATCATTGATGTCATTCCCTCGCTTTCTCACTGTTTCTTTCTCTCTTCAGTTTGCCATTTCTCTTTATCTGTGACCTCTTCCTCTCCACTTTACACATTTCTAGGATCACAACGTTTTAATATTTTGTACTCTCATCCACAGGCTCAGGACACATTGAGGGCTGTGCTACAATTACCAATGTTTTCTATTGTTATTGTTATTTTGCAAAAGTAAACAAAAATAACTACATACATCTAGTAATATCTTAAAACTATAAAACAAGCATCTGCATACCTAGGAAAACCTAGGGTGTACGGTGAACCCTGTGTTTGCAAGAATTTCTCTTGCAGCTAGTCAAATTTAACGTCAATATAAACATGCAAATAAGAAAGTTCTACCCAGATAAAAAAAAAGGATGTTATGAAGTGAAACTTTAACATGTGCTAACTTGGCAACAGGCCAAGATAACTCAATTGAGGCTCTAATAGGTTTTTTTTTTTTTTATCATGCCATGTATGAAATGTGCCCTCATTTGCATCTAAATTTTATGATAAGTAGATGTACAATAATGTTGTATTAAGAAACCCCAAAGGAAGTGAATCCTACCTTGTAGCCTCACCTCATATCAATGTTACTTCCTGCTAACTGGCCTGCTGCAAATTCTCCTTGTGCAAACAAAATTATGCACAAATAAGAATGGTAGTTGTCTGTATGTATATATATACATGTAATATATGATTTTGGGGCCACAAATAAGTTACGTTTTTACAGCTCAAAAGGAAGAGAGTATTCACGCTAGTGTCTAATGCCTCGAAATGTGATATTGATTTCAACATTCACGTTACCACACCAGCATTCACAATATTCACACGTGTCAACATCTTCGTTGGTGGATTTCTTGATAACATTTATTTTGATCACATGGACAGTTTAAGGAGCACTTCATTGGTGTACAAATGTGAACACAAAGTGACATAAACACAATAACAACTTTACACTTCAAATAATTTTGTTCTTCATATCAGATAATCATCAGGTATTACACTCTTTAAACTAGACTTGTATACATCTATAACTTGCTAATTATCACTTTTGAAAGTTTAATATTCATAATATGGCCAAATATGCATAATGTCTGTACCATTGGCATTTGTCAACTTGAGGACTATTTCTTTCTGAAAATATGTTTCAGACGAGAATGAGCAAAGTAAAACTTTGTGAGAAGTAAATTCAAAGATTATAATATGATATTAAATTAATATATTGAAACTTTCAAGTGTATAATTTCCATCATTAATTCTTTATGCGCAAGTGATGTACTTTTACACATAGAGCAGAAGTCAATGTGGCATATAAAGGGTTAAAGCTATCTGTACAATTAATTCCTTGGCTGCCTTCACCCTCTAATTCCACTATTGGGGTAAACAATTACAAGGGGAAGGGGGGCTACTTCTTATCCCTTGATATTAACACCCTGTGCACGATTTGTGTTTTTTTTTATGCCTCCAACACAAAGTGGCTAGAGGCATTATGTTTTCGGGTTGTCGGTCCGTCTGTACGGAACATATCTAGTACATTTCACTAATGTGAGCATGCTCCAAAAGTAATATGGCAATACTCTATGGGAATGGGGAAGAACATAATCAATGGCAACAAATATGATTTATCATAGTACTGTACCTTACCAGAGTGTACACTGCTCATCTACATCTTTTAAGAACTGCCAACCATTTTATCAGCCCAATGTTTAACTCGTCATGTGTTTCATTCGCATTTTTGCACAACGATGTATATTTCCCTATTGACGTCCCTCGTCCCATTTATTTGGGAACAATTGCATGCATCAGAGCGTGCGGAGGTAGTGGGTACTGATCGATTGATCACGGACCTACTACGGGTGGGGTTCCTTGATACATTCTCTTCCAAAACCACTTTGTTTGAGAGTTATTGTATCTTTACAAGTAAACAAAAAAAATCAATACATCTTCCAGCAGACCCAGGAAGTTCATTGAAAAAAGGAGAGGAGAAAATTAATAAAATCCTTCTCACAGACAATACCATGGTCAGGTTCATTGTTAGGAGTTTTTGACTCATGGCACGAATGTGAATGAGACCCTTTCATTGGAGTACCTTGACCAGGCTGAAATAATGCAACACACAGGGGGGTTTATGGGTAAACGCACAAAGAGTTAATAAACATCAATATACAGAATGGCTTCTAACCTGACAAAATATACAAGCAATATTGCACTCTAACATGTAATCACATTTTTTAATACTTGATTTTTAATTGTAAAACAAGAACTGTTTGCCTACTACAACTACTGCTACTCATGGTATACCACCATATGACAACATTTCAACAATCATGAAAGCTGATCAAGGCTTGTCATGAATAGCTATTCTTTTAATTTCAATACTGATTTGATCCCACTTTGGTTGTCTATTTGCTCATTTTTATTCAGTGTAAACATGCATACATTATTGAAACACCAAGCAAAATATATGGCCATGAGTACAAGTTCAAGTAGAAATTTATCATAATATACAGGTATGTATTTTCATTCACAGGAGTAGGGAACAAAAATCTAATTTTCCCATCAAATGAAACAAATGACATCATACAATGTAGATACTTCAATCAATTCCATACTTCCTTTCTGAGAAGTTTTGTGATTTTGCAACTCAGTATAGGAAAGTGTACAACTTTTAGTCATGACTTTAAGTATCTTGAAGGGAGTTTTAAAAAAATTATGACCCAATCAACATGCACAAAAATAACAATATCCATGACTATGGTCTTTGCCCTCCTCCCTAAATGGAGTTGCGCATGATTTCATTCAATTCAACCTTTTTTCCTTAGTTTCAATGCTTCATTCCCATTTATTACAATGATCTGTACATTTCACAGACACCTTTGATGTGCAGACAGCTGATAAATGTAATATCATAATTAGATATGTAAGACTTTTTAGTGCTGGCACAGATAACATTATTTAAAATGACTATTCAAGGCACTACTAATTGGTGAGTCACGATAAAAAGTAACAATCTACATTAAACATTTAACTGAGGTGCATATACATCATCCATGAGATGTTGAGAACACAATTATAGCACCTTTAAATCAGAGTTGTTAGTAGTTATCTGACTAACAAAGAGGATTATTTACTAGATTCTACACAACAATCATGTTGTACATAATAGCAAATTGTGAGTAAAATAAAACAGCAGCAGATTTCAAAAAATGTGCCCCTTTTGCGCAAAATGAATAAAATTATCTGTAACAAAATCAAATGACACACAGACACACACACACACACACACAGAGTAAATCTAATGGATGGATAAAAAGAATGAATAAATTAATGCAAAATGTGAGTGATTGGATCATGGCAGGAAAAAATAACATCTGATGGTAAGGTTACAAGAATTCAGTTTTCTATTAAAAAAGGAACAGTACAACAGATTGGAAGTGATGGTTCATCAATATGCTTATACCCGAGATATTTTTCCCAGCGATTGCGTGTCCATGTTTATAATGCAGTCTACTCATGTTATAACAAGGTGGTCAGGATATGTAAATTTCCATGTCATACTGAACATAAAGGCACATACGACACATGAGCACAAATTTGAAAATGGGACCAGGAGAGTTGCCTCATATAGAAATCTGTGCTTTTTATAACAGGAGTGGACTGTATCACAATGTAAAAACAGCAAACGTATGCACTTGTACAATCAAATTGAAGGATGGACCAGCCAGAGACAGGATATTTTTGCAAGTACTTGAAATGCTAAATGTCATCCCTCATGAGTGTACATCAGTCATATAACAAAAAGACTAAATTAGAATTCATCTTCATAGACGTGGATAGTTAAGTAGAGTCAAACTCAGAGACACCCTGAACTATCTGCTAATCCCCTCACACTCTGGGAGCCTAAACAGGGTACTGCAAGAAGAGGGAGAAGTCGGGCCACTTACATTAGCGTACTAAAGAATGACACTGGCCTTGATAGCGTTAGTGAGCTCAGGACAGCCATGATGGATAGACAGGTCTGGAGGTGCAACTATGCTCATGGAACCCGAGATGGCATAGGCTGAAGCCTATGCATGCCCTCGAATTAGTAGAAGTAGAGTCAAACATGTTTACAAAGACTCCTGTCTTCGAGGACCACTCAAATAGAATCTCCTCAAAACAGTTTACTTATTCCTGTATATAGAGACCAACCAGTCCATAAATGTCCATATTCTTTACCTCTGGATGGTTCTTAATAAGTACCGCAGTGCCAACATCACTCAACTGAAACCTTCACTAGTCTGACACTGTCTAGTGGGCTTGTGGCGGGCATTCCCGATGACAGTCTCCACTGTGATCATCACCGTTAGCTCTACCCACATAAATCAGAACCAGTTGCCTGGAGAAAATGCTCACATGACATCGCACTTTGACACTTTGATATAGACACATCTGACTGTTCAAGTAAGCGCAATGAAGGAAAGATTGAGAATAATTATGTGCACATAGCCATCACTGATCAAAAGCATAATGGAAATAGTGTTGGCAAGATGGAAATTTTCAAGGTGCATAATATGCATTTTCCTGACTGACAAAGTCTACAGGGCTCAAATATTGGGCACAGGTGCACATGCACTGAAACCTTAACATGTATTTTTAATAAGTCCTGAAAGATGACATTCAAATGGGTTGTGAATGATTTGAGGAATTCTTTTCCTTCATTACTACAAATGCACAATCCAGAAAATACAACATTAACTGTAATAGAATAACAAACATAGAAAAGGCACAGTGCATAGTAGTCATCACATCATTTGCAACAATTTAAATCAACATACAAAATTATGTTGTCATATCAAATGCTTGTGTTACAATTTGAGTCAGCAATGCGTAGTAGTTAGAAATTAATCACTTTTGAGGAAATATAGTCTGTACGTACCAACTATCATGCTTACAAATTCCTACATTGTGACGTACAGAAGCTGTCACATGTGTACATGTCGACAAAGCTGTAAAACAAAAACCCATACTGGACCAGAGTGGTTGTCGAGGAGTAGTTTGGAATGGTTTTAGAGCACCCCAGAGAGTACCAGAGCATGCCAGATCATTCCAAATCATGCTAGAGGAGTGCCATCCCAAATGGTGTGAACGGAATAGTGACCCAAAACAGGTCTAGCACTGAAAGTGAAATAATAACCACTCTTTTTAAGCAAAGAGTAAAAGAAAACTTTGGTTAAGCTCCACAAACACTTCCACTTGACGCTCTAAGTATTTGACACTGTAACCACTTCTGTCAAGCAACTGCATTTTTAAACAAACAAAATGAGTTTACATCACCTTGTATTGCAGATCTCTGAATGCACAGTTAAACGATCAAATATGAACCACAAGTGAGATGCCTATCAAAACTTCCAGTTTATTCTCTTTATCTATGTGCATTCTTTTAGGTTAAACCCACGATCATTTTGTAAACTTGGGGTGAGCTTACACTACATAACTTACATTCAGTGTACACAAATATATCACTCAAGAACGCACCACATTAACTATATTTGTATCTGTGAGCATGATGTAATGTTACAAAGTGTGGACTCCTTGATCAATCAGGGATGCTCATTTCATTCTCCCGTTTCCTTCCAATATTAAAAATCTACTTTTGCGATTTTTCACACTTTTTCATGTAAAAAATTGTAACAAATAAGATTAAATGGTATGGGTTGGCAGGTATGGTAATATATTATGTGCTACGGTTTGATTGAAAGATTTTTGCCTCAAATCTGGCACCATGATTGATTTTGTCCATATTACATGCTTAGAAATGACCTTAACCCTCACAGTACCAAACTGATTTGTTACACATTGAGTGTGCCCATGGGACTGAGGTTAACTTGTTGGTGCTATTTGTTGGGAACTTACTGATGCATAGGCATAGTAGAGTATTTCTTGCGTTAACCTCATCAGTACAAAGCTATAAAAAAAACATTGATTTGTTTCACATGTGTGTGCCCAAGGGACTGAGAAGGTTAACAGATAAATATGACTTCTCTCCATCTTTCCACTTCATAGTTCATCCATTGGCCGTGGGATTCCAAAGCGTTTCCTGATCTCGTCATCAGACTCTCCTGGGAAGGCTTCCCTCAGCCTTGCCATGCGCTCCTTCTCCTTGGCCCTCTCCTTCTCCTTCCTCTTCTTCTCGTTCTTCCTTGCCAACTTCTCCTCCTCCCTCTCCAGCTCATCCTCCTCACCCTTCCACAGCCCCTGCTCCTTCAGGGCCTCGCGCCGCTTCCGCTCCTTCTCCTTCTGCTTCTTCTCCTTCTGCTTCTTCTTCTTCTCCTTCTCCTTCTTCTCCTTTTCCTCTGCCTCACGCTCCTCCTCTGCCTCCTTGGTGAAGTCTACCTTCTCCTTGCCAGTCCACACCTCGTTAAGGCACTCTGAATGGAAGTTTAATTAAATGGTTTTATTACCAACAACCAAGTTTGAGAGGTAATCAAATCGATCACAATGCAATTCTCCAGACCAAAAATAAAGAAAAGTCATCCCATAATACACCATGAAGCCTTATATGGGCATTTTGAGCAGCCATATGTCTGGTGTCATACACCAGACTGAAAGTGGGGAGGACTGCATCATAATTCTGGATGTCGCTGTGGTGTACATTATGGGATTGTAATGTATTGAACTAAATGAGTGCTAAGAGCAATATTGTACATCCATATTACATGTATCTTTGTGTTTCAACATGCCTTGTATGTAAAACTTTCTGTCTCAAACTCTCAGTTCTTCTCTTATTCCCGCATTCCAATCTATCTATTCACTTGACCACAGCATCCTACCACTGGTCACCCCCTCACTTCTCTCACCCCAAATATCTTTGTACCAATCAGTACCAATGATGACTAATGACTGAACTATTATACCCATGTACATATAATGGAAAGTATTCCAGAATAAAGACACTTGTAGTTTATACATCAAGGAGACAAGTTACTCTTGCTCTCTGTTCACGTCTTGTGTATTATCTTTATGTACCTAATCCAATACATAAAAGGGATGACTTTCCCCTACATGCGGAATGGAGAATTACACCGTGGCAATACGAGCTAGCAACAGCACATGGTAGTCAAATTTAGCTCCTGCTCCTGCTCCTGCTCCTACTCCTGCTCCTCTTTTTCTTCATTCCTCCTCTTCCCGTAATTTGGTATTAAAGGGCATATACTGTACTGGGGAGGCAAAAAAGCCTTCAAAAGGTAATTGTTAGCAATCTCTTTGCCAATGGTCTTAAATTCATGTATTGACCATTTTAAAAGCTTCCTGAAAGTTATTTGCCCTCAAATGATCCTTATATGGAGTACTTAATGACTAATGATGAAATCCTCAAAATGTTCGGGCCGTACATTTTGAGGATTTGTGATTTAATGACTCATTACTCCAAATGTAGATCATGTGAGGGCAAAAAACTTTCAGCAAGCTTCTAAAATAGACAATACATGAATTTAAGACCATTCGCAAGAAGATTGCCAACAATTACCTTTTGAAGGCTTTTTTGCCTTCCCAGTACAGTATATGCCCTTTAACTAAAAGGAAGTTGTTAACCTACCGTGGTCATTCTTGGAGAGCACTCTCTCTCTGCACAGATATTCTTCCAACGGTTTCTCCTGAGCGGTCTTAAAGAACCAGTTTTCAATTGCTTCCTCATGTTCCTCCACCATCGTGTCGCACTGCATAAATAGATAAAGGGAAGAAAAAGATGACGTGAGTACCGTCAATTATTTTCACACACATATGATTGTGAATAAATGTGAGAAATTTAGCACTCCATGTCTCTCTCCCTATTTTCAAAATATTCTTCTTGGTCTTTTTTCCCCATCTTGTTTTTCTCTGCATTTCTTAAATTGTACACTTTCTTTGTCACAGAACTCTAATGTCACTAACAGGGTGTAAGTGGTACAGTTATCTAATAATTGAATCATGATATCTTGATATTGTGAGAAATGCAGCATGACACGTCTTTCACCTTTTCTTGTCAACATTCTTGTCACTCTTGTTGGTCCTTGTTTTCCCTTCTCCTTTTACAATCTCATTTTCTTCTCATGATTTTCTCTTCTTCTCTTTCTCTGTCCCATTTTTGATGATCTATCACTTATGTGGATATCTCTATATGTTTGTCTTATGACAATGCAATTATTATATAACTGTACCACCGACACAGTGTAAGTGATATTAGAGTTATGTGACAAAGAAACAAATCTCCACAGTCAAACACAGTCAACACCAAAAAAGTCAGGCTCCTTCCCATATCACACATGTTTATTTTCAGTTTACTCCCACAACTTACAGCTCAACAACAATTATTTTTTATTTGTTTTGATGTTATTCTCTGTAGAAAAAAGGAACTAGAGCAATTTGACTGCCATGCAGTCAATAAACAGGTCCCCGCTTCTTTGCTAGCTTCGTTTAATTGACATTGATAATCTTCTCAGCAAATTTGGTAAATAAAGTACCACTGAGAATCCTAGGTTAAATTAACCTATTCAATTCCTATTATTTGCATTTTCTTTTTTGCCATGTTTGGCCAAGTTGGCAATGTTAATTGACCTTTGGCCTCTTTATTTGACTTCCAATCTAACCAGACTAAATGTAGTCATCCATCCTTGTATCAAGTTGGTTTAAAATTGGATTATTCAATTCAGTTCAATATTTTCACAATTTTTAGCCAATTTTGGCAAAGTTCATTGACCTTTGACCCCTGACTGACATTTCAAGCATTTTATCACATATGTCATCAGCCTATCCCATGGATTGACTCCATGTTAGGTTGTAATTGGATTTGGATTTGTTGTGAAAAATATCAATGAAAGAGGCAAATTTTAGTCAATTTTGGCAAAGATCATTAACCTTTGACCTTTCAGGGATTTTATAAAACATGTCATCAGTCTACCTCCACAAAGTAAATCATCTCTGTATCATGTTTGGTTGGAACTGCACCATTGGATTTGAGTTTATTGTAAAAAATATCAATTTGGGGCAATGTTCATTGACCTTTGAACTCTGACCTTTCAGGGATTTTACCAAAAATGTCATCAGTCTACATCCATGAAGTGATGCATCTTTCTATTAAGTTTGGTTGCAATTGAACCGTTGGATTTGGATTTATTGTAAAAATTGTCAATTTTTTGCATTTTTTACAAAGTTCAGAACCTCAATCAGAATTGAGCCCCATGTTACACAGACCATTGGTTTCATGCAATGCACACATGCACCAAGTTTGAAGCAAATCTGGTGATCGTTTCTCAAGACATTGTGTAAATACTTTCTGGACAGATGGATGGTTGGACTGATGGACATCCCAAAACATAGTGCCTCCGGCCACTGCGTGGCAGAGGCATACAAAAACGCAGGGATTTCAACCTGTCTAGCCAGTCAGCAACACTATCCACCAGGCTACTACTTGGCTTATAATCATGACACAATACTTAGGACCAATACCAATAGGAATGATTGACAATCTCACAACTTACAAATTGCTTCATCTTCGTCACAGCAGCCGAAGGTTCGTCCCACATCTCATAAGGAATTCCCAGTTCAACTTTGACACCTTTATTAACTAGACCATGCAGAGTACCCATCGTCTCACTCGTTCCTTTGGCGAATCTAGCCCAAGATGACAAATACAGGAATGTTTGAAGAAAAATATTAGTTTTGAACGAACATGCAATTATACCCAAGATGATAATAAAGCAACATTTCAAGGAAAATACCACTTGCAATTATACCCAAGATGATGCTTCAAGGACATTTAAGAAAAAAAAAACTTACATGATACTAAAGATGCATGAAAGCACTGGTTCAAAGATAATTATGGTTTTGAACAAACTTGTGATTATACCAAAGATACTGTACATCAACTTAGCAAAGATCAACTTATCAACGATATTTAAGTGGTGATAATCGCCTAATGCTAAAAAGTGATAGTGTGCAATACTACTTGCAATTGTATACAAGATGATATTTCAAGGAATAGAGTGATTTTGATTTAACTTTTAATTATACATAAGTTGACATATAAAGCAACATTTCAAGGAAAATTGTGATTTCGAACAAACTTACAATTATACCCAAAATGACATATACAGCAGGGTTTTGAGGAAAGGAGTGATTTAGAACATTGCATGTTGCAATATAACAAACTACATGTAGATATAGCAGAGATATAGCAGAGGAAGAATGACAACTTTTACCCATGAATCAAAACCTACCTAACTTTTACCAATGAATCAAAACCTACTCAAGGTCCCATTCTTGTTAGATTTCAAGATCAGAGAAAGGAATCATTTCAAACTATTGAATTTACTGTCAAAATCAAACAGCATCCAAACTGTGATGACAACAGAACAGTTCTGCCATGCCCATGGCTACAGGTCTCATACAGTAATCTTTACAACTAACTATACCTTGCCTTTAGTCCTGGTTTAGATTTTATACTCCCTTATGAATTAAAGCCTACATGTCAATAGAGGCATTCACATATACAGCAATTGGTGAGATTTAAAGAGAGTATACTGTTCTGGGAAGACAAAAAGCCCTTCAAAAGGTAATCATGAGCAATTTTCTTGCCAGTGGTCTTAAATTCATGTATTGTCCATTTTAGAAACTTCCAGAAAGTTATTTGCCCCCAAATTATTCACATTTGGAGTAATCTGTGATTAACTCACAATTCCTCAAATTGTTCGGGCCGAACATTTAGAGGATTTGTGATTTAATCACTAATTACTACATATCTGTATCATATGAGGGCAAATAACTTTCAGCAAGTTTCTAAAATGGACAATACATGAATTTAAGACCATTTGCAAGAAGATTGCTCACGATTACCTTTTGAAGGCTTTTTTTGTCTTCCCTGTACAGTATACTCCCTTTAAACATCAATGTTTCCACCTCTGCCAAAAGATCACTAATTGTTTGTGTGTGAAACCTAAAATCTCACTAATAGAGTGATTTTTGGTGAATAGCCACAATTTTGAGCCAGCGCTTCTGTGTTTTCTAGCCCCCAATGCTTTGTACAACATTTGTCTGCTCCTTCTATACTGCTTTAAATAAAGGCGGTAACGGTAGTTAAAAAACAGAAGTCAGTAGGCGGGCTCGATCTTGAGACTCGGGTCACATATCGGGTATGCGCAATGCGAGCATAAAGATCACAGTGCTTGCTGGCTAGTGAGATTTTTTGTTGAGTGTTAATGTCCCTAATGCCACTTGTATGAAGTCTACCTCACCTTCTGGATGATTGTCTCTCTGCGTGGATGTTATACTGGAGGATCTTAGGACAAACCTCATCCAGTACCTCTAATAATCTCAGCTCACTACATGGAAGATAGAAGAAGATAAAGGAGAAAAAAAAAACCCAGTGAATCAACTAACGATAAAAATATACCATTGGGGAGAGTGTAAGAGGAGAGAGAAAAGAGAAGGAGAGAGAAAGATGAAAAGAGTAAGGGATAGCTCATTTCATAATATGGAAAAAAAACATGGAATCATCTCACAATAAAAACAGGAATATAAACATACCATTGGAGAGAGAGAGAGAGAGAGAGAGAGAGAGAGAGAGAGAGAGAAAGGGTGAGGAACAGCTCACTTTAAGAAGGGTGGCAGATAACGAAAAAGAAAAAAATGGATTCAACTATCATAAAAACAGGAAAATAGATAGACTGATTGAGAGATGAAGTGTGAAAGGTGAGAAAGGAGACAGAGAGGTAGAGATATAGAGGGGCAGCTCACTAAAGGGTAGAATATAAAAGAGAAAAAATTGAAGCAATGGCAAATTATATGCTACTTTAAAGACAGCTTCTAAAGGGTTCTTTTTTCAAGTAAAACTATAAACTGACTTTAAGTCAAATTTTAGCAAATTTTATTTTTTTTAAAAAAATTTTTAGCATCAATTATCAAACCCCTCAAGTGTGACTTAATGGAAAATGTTTATTTAACATAATAATACACATTCAGAAACATTAGTGACATTCACCTTTCATTTTACCTGAAAATATGCCATAATTATCATGCAATTTAATATCCCCATTGTGCACATAGTATAAGAGAAGGTTTGAGAGAGTTAATGGATAAATTGATACACACACACTGCTAAAGTCAACACATTATTAGCAAATAAACATGCATTTATGCCACAATGTCTTCCTCTTCTTTTCACACAGCATGTGATGATACATGCTGTTTACAATATCTGCCTTCCATTCAAATGATACTATAGATAGTGTCATAACTCCCTACTTTGCATTGCAGAGTGTTATTGATAAGGGAGCCCCTTAAAATAATAATATGCGACTTTATCAAATTCAAACATTTGTTTAAATAAAACAAAACAAACTGCTGATCTTCGAAGGAGAAACAAAACATCAACAAACAAAGTGATTATACACAAAATGAAGCATACACTTAAACATGGTCCATCCTCCAAACTACCGGTATACATTGTCATTTGCAAGAGTTTCCATTTACTTTTTCTGTCCATATTTGAGGAGGTGAGCAAAACATAAGCCGGTGTACACACAAATATCAACAATTATGCAGAGAGTCATTTCTTCCAAGCCCAGACTATGCTGAGAGATTCTCCCCTCTAAAGCAAAGGTTTCAACTGACGAGGGAACTTCTCCCCACCCGGTTGTACAATTAGCATTCATGAGGGTTTAGTACATTTCTATAACCCCGTTCATATACACCGCCTATCCGCGAAAAAGGCGCAACATTTGCGCCTATTTTGCCGATGCATTACCGATAGCTGCGTATATGAACGGGAATCGCTCAAATAATGCGGTATTTGCTTCCTCCTTTTTTGCGCTTATTTTGCGGCTTTTTCGCGGATCGAGACCTAGTAATAATACCGCAATATTGCGGTAAGCGAATCTTATAAACTGCGTCCGCAAAATAGGCGTAAATGTTGCGCCTTTAGCATCGCGCTCTGGCCTGTTGGTCGCTAATCCTACCGCTCGTATGGCTGAGCGGAGCATGTCACCATTGGTTTGGAGAGAGTCCAGCTGTCCAAAACACCGCAACATTACGGCTTTTGGGGGTGGAAATGAACGGTGCTTTTGCGGCTCGCTGGAAACTTGCTTACCGATGTGCATCGGTAATAATAGCGGTATATGGTATATGAACGGGGCTTATCTCTGCACACTGCGCTGCAATGCATACCCTGTTTGCATTTAGCATGTCCTGACTCTTATGAAATATTATGCAGTGCATACTTGACTTACATGTAAATGCTGTAAGATGCAATTTAGCAGAGTTCACATGTAGCATCTTCCTCTTCTAGATGTGAATCCTGCCTTCTAGGCTGTGGTGCATTTTCAATCAAAACTACAATCATTCAATAAATGGTTCCGGCTGCAGTAGCCTTTGGAGCATTCTTTATTCCTGCTATGGCTCAGGGAAGAATGAAAGAGGGACTAGTCTTATGAGTTCTAGACTCAACTAGACTCTATTTTTAAATTAGAAGTGTCCAAATGCCTGGAGCCAGACTACTACATATGCAGAGAAAAAAACTATTTGTTTACCCATTTTTCCTCATTTTAGCAGAGTGGTCCTTTCCAAGTACTTCCTGAAAATATTTGACCTTCTCATTCAAAATGTGATTTCTCTCAAAACCTGCCATGAAAATTGAACATGCCAATAGCACCCCACACTACATTCCTGCTCAAGATAAATGCATAGAAAGTGAAAGTATGTCCAACACTAGACATTGAGAAGCGAAGGGTGACTAATGTGTTCTTTGAATACAAATCATTTTTTATTACATACTCTTTGCATATAGTCTATGTGTATCGTGTATCATTTGTAGAGTGTTACTTTCTAGCTGGAATCAGGAAGTTAAGTCCATATACGAGTATCAAAGTCAGCAATCATATATTTTTAAAAATCTCTCCATGATGTCCTCCGCAAATAAGGAGGTTTAATATGTGCATGTAGTCATTTATCATTATATAGTACTGTTACAAAACGGCTATCATGGACAGAAATAATAGACTTGTTTTGACTTCAAATTGAAGATTGGCTCTACACTAACTCTTTTCAAAGGGAGTGTGGACATCCTTTTTAGTGGTTTTGTGCATGGGGCTTGTTTCATTTTCTAGATTCTAGGGGTATGGAAAGGAATGACAGATGTACAATATACAGTACAAGAGTAACTACAATGTCATCTCCTGTGGCATCACATATTTATGAGATTTGTGTCTTTTCCTTGCACCAAAAAGCACCAAGCGCACCACAAAATGAATTTAGCAGAAGGATACTAAAAATGAATCTCTGTTATTTTTAAAGGGCATATACTGTACTGGGAAGACCAAAAGCCTTCAAAACGGTGATCGTGAGCGATCTTCTTGCCAATGGTCTTAAATGCATTTATTGTCCATTTTAGAAACTTGCTGAAAGTTATTTGCCCTCAAGTCATCCACCTTTGGAGTAATCCTCAAAATGCTCAAATTCCTCAAAATGTTAGGGCCGAACATTTTGAGGATTTGTGGTTTAATCGCTCATTTCTCCAAATGCGGATCATTTGAGGGCAAACAACTTTCAGCAAGTTTCTTAAATGGACAATACATAAGTTTAAGACCATTGGTAATAAGATTGCTCACAATCACCCTTTTGAAGGCTTTTTGTCTTCCCAGTGCAGTTTATGCCCTTTAAGTATGTAACTACACTGTATGTACAATGTGTTTAACAAACAAAGAATACTGATGCAATTGTACATTATATGTAACATTACACATGTATGTAGTAAGTGCACATTAAAGATTGTCCGTCCCTTTTGAAATCTTAAAATTTGAAATCGTCTATCACGATGGTAAATTGAAGAAAGAGTGATTCAAGACCATTTCTATGAATATAGCATGTTGAAGCTTTCTCTATATGTAAAAATTTCAGCCGTTAAATTTCAAACCGACTTTTTTCGTACTACGAAAAAAGTATTAGTCTTTGTCACAGCATCTATGTGGTTATTATGCATGTGTGAAATCCTAATCTTATGAGTAATTACCAATTTTGGAGATGATTCCTTCTATAGAACAATTTTTTTCATAATGCGTTTTATAATTTAATAAACAGATTAATCAATAAAGCAGATATTTCAACACAACTGCTAAGAGCCTGAGGTAAAGACTATTAATCAGACGCTGTTTACGTGCATTATTTGAATTTTACACTACATATCAGTTTCAAATTATGAATATACAGCTTGCTAACACTTCTCTATATGTATTGCCAATGTTTCGATGGTTTTGTGGTGATCTGAAAAAGGGATGGGCTGTCTTTAAATGAAGAAAGGTAAACATCTATCAGGTTCAGTATGTATAGCCTCCAGTTTATAATTATTTTCAAAACAATTACCTGGAAAGCCAAGCTAAGATTTAAACAGTTACAAGTACATGTATTATGAAATCATCATATCCCACCCCAACTAAAACCTTTTGTAGAAAAGAATGCCATGATTGCATGATATTAACATGCATGTCTGATCTCATATTTGGATTAACTAGTTTAAGACTTGTGGATTTATCAAGAATCTTACTTTTCAAATCAATTAGAGAATATAATATAATGTAACATATTTAGAATTACAGAATACATTTTATATTATAAACATGTTAGATAATTAATGTTGTTCAGTAATTTCTGTTATAATGTAAATTGATCACTGTTCAGGAAAACTACCTTGTTGAAATTTAGCAAACATTTCAGTGAAGTGAAGAAAAGCAAGATCAAAAGCAAAAGCAAAAGCAAAAGCAAAAATTCCCCTCCATGCCTGAGGGGAATACCTCATTTTAATAATCTCCTTTGTTACAACTTCCTTACAGAAAAAAACCCCTCTCAATCACTGGTCTGCCTAATAAAAGGGGGGGGGGGGGTCAAGACTGCAAATATCTACAGGCTTGAGTTAATCCCTTAGAGTCTGAGCTGCCCACTGTGATGGTGTGGTCATTCACAATGGCCATTAGCCACCATTTTCCTTGCAGCTACCCCCTCACAAGAGATGCTCATTAGTAGCATTAGCAAGACATCCAGAGTGATCAGGAGAATGGCTGATTCATTTCCCTAAGCCTCCAGGAAGGATAATGTATAATATTAGCATTTTGTAAGATTTAAAATAGGAGCCTAGGAGACCTTATCTTTGTATAAGCCACACTCTGTGGCATATGCCATGCCAACGATGCATTTTAACATAAAATTAGCATACATATTGGGAGATTTAATGTACACTGTAGGAGGTCATTTCGTGGAATATGCAGAGAGCCACCATTATCAGCAACTCTGTCAATGGTGTATTAAACATACATAAATCCCATAGGGGAGCAGTTGATCTAGCACACAATGGGTTAAAAAAACTAAAAAAGACACAAATGCTGATGACATTCTGTACACACATAAAGTCTTGATGGTGTCATACTACCAGCCTAAAAATAATAAACTGCAGGATACCCTACTTAGTAATGGGTCATATGAGAACAAAGAAGCATTAATTTAAACTGAAAAAAACAACAACAATGTGTACATTCATTGTTGTTAATGTTTTATGACATGTAATTATGGCATGTGATCTTTATTGTATGCTATGTATGTTTTTGTATCTAACAAGATAAATCATATTATTCTTCCAGATTTGCTATTCATCAACCAATAAGGTCTGGCTCACCACTTCACATCCTGGCCCCCATCTTGGTTTTCCTTTGAAACTATACAGCTCAGTACTGAAAATGTATGGAGACTGATTCTTATGGACCTCTGAACCCCTGAAATCTATGAATGTTAACAAGGGCCCTGTACATCAACACACTAATATGGACATCCAGACCTACTTTGAAAAAAGCAAGTGTAGAGCCCTGGGGCCATACTCATGAAAGCTTACTGGCCTAGTTGGTTACTACAATGCATGCATTTTGATGCACTTAAGTAACTAACTAGGCTCAGTAAAGTTTCATGAATATGGCCCCAGGTGAAGTGTGCTTCATTTTCAGTTGCAGATATTTCTTTAAAATGTTTGCATTTGAGTGGGCACGTATTGATTATTTGGTGATAAATCACTATGCTTCACTTCCAGTTGTCATATTTACAAAATAAGAATCAGAGGTATTGATTTATTTTAAGTCTGTACATAACAGCTCTCCCGGGGGTTGATTTTATCACTTTGTTCATCATGGGGGATGAATACTCGGTCTTTGAGTATTTATTCCCACAACAACTATTTCGCTGATGAAACACTAGCCCAGGTTCAATGCTCTGGAGTTTGCTCATTTCTGTCCTGCTGTGATATTGAGCTGCAACCACAAGTAAATCTGAACACTTTGGCTATTATTCTCTCTCCACTTTCTCTCTCAAAGAGCAAGAATGGAAGGATACATTGCATAGGAGTCCAGCCTTAATTGCAGTGATAACAATGCTAAGTACATACAAATATTTCATGATCATGAGGAATCTTGTGGAATCTATTTGCACCCGAGGTGAAGTGGAGGGCATGCGGTACTATTTTCCTGAGACCGCATAATGACAATAATGTTGCAAGGAATACTGCAAAAAAAAATGTATACAGAGAAAAACATACATGTACACATGAATGGAAATATTCCTCTTCTCATCAAAGATGACTGACTTACAAAATTGAATACCAAAAATACTTGCGAAAGGGAGCACATGTTAATTCTAGACTGAAGTGATTATAAATCTCACAGATGTTGAAAAAAATAAATATTTATCTCAAAAATATTTATCTTAAAATTTGTGTCCGACTCAATCTGTTGACTTACCATACAACAAATTTGCTTAATATTTTTTTCAGTATGCCTGAGACAAATCATAATACATGTAGTTTTGGTAAGATGAACGTGTTCTGACTTACGAGTGTGTGTATTTAATATGCCTCTTCGGTTGGTCAAAGCGATGGCCAAGATGCAAGACATCGGACGTCTTTCCTGTTTCTGTCATCGTCTCCTCCAACTCTTTGGCCACAAATTTACAAACTGTAGAGAATTGCAAACAAATGAAATGAAGTTCATCAACCCCCAATATTCAACATCATGCACTACAGCTCAAAGGAATTGGCATAGGGAAAGGGAAAAGGAAGAAAGGGAAGGAGCCGCAGTTTTAAACCACGATATATTTTGCCCACTTCAGCATGAAACATGATGCTTTTTATCATTGGGATTCATGCTGAACTGGACGAAACACACCGCGGTTTAAAACTGCAGCTGCTTCCCTTTCCCTTTCCCTATGCCAATTCCTTTGAGCTGTAGTGTATGTACACACAATATTACACTGCGTTTGCACAATAAAATTGATAAGGGTCCATTCCCATCGCCACTGTCGTAAATCTTTTGAAAATTTGAATTGACACAGAATTTTCAGTGTATTCTTTGGAAGGGTGGCAACAAAATCACTCGACAGGAGTAACTGTCTCATTCGGGGCATTCTTCTCATCAATTTTGTTATGATTTCTCTTTAAGTTTAAGTCAGTTTCCAGTTCTATTGTTGGAAGGGAAGTTCTGATACAGAATGAGGATCATCTTTCATTTTTATTTTTTTTCCAAAATATAATTTTGTGACCTGCAAAAAACTGCCAAAACATGCAAAATAAGGGACACCCTATCTTTAAATCTTACATTAGGACTATTAAGGATAGACTCTAAAAAGGGAGGAAAATACAATCTCCCTTGGACTTCTCCACATAATCTTGGCTTTACAGTTTGGGGCAATACAAGATGGTTGCAGAGTCTACATCATATATCTGAAGTGAACATACAATACAAACACAAGGTCATCGTTTCTGTGTCCGAGTGGGCTAGCGCCGGTATCGCACCCCGGGCAGCCGGGAGCTGCTGCCGGGCTCAGTGGCACAACTTACCCTCGCATTTTGACGGCTCTCTGTGCGGGTCCGTCACTTTTCCCTGTGATTTGTCCATCATTACTTGGCAAATAAGAGCCATAAACCAGAGAATGTGAGTTTTGCTAATATAGGAGGCAGCCATGATTCGTGTTTGACGTCTTCGTTCCTCGTCAACAACTTGCAAGACGACTCGAAACTGAAGCCTGTCTTCGCAGTCAGCTAGCTAATTCTTCGGGGTCAACCGAACGTGGGTTCTTTTCATTGGTGAATCCATGCAGCAGCTTTGCCAGTACAGTGCAGTGCACGCATCATACCGCTCATAACATCTAAATTTTCCCACGCCGACGCGATCGTAGCCTATAATCTAGGCGGAGGCTGCAGGTATTTCCTTTGCTGTTATGCTGAACGCAAGTGATACGTCTGATCTGGCGAAGACTACGAAGTGTGGCTGCGAAGCAGCCACCGCCTATACACTCCCGTCTTGCTTTGGATGTTGTTTTTTTATTATCGACAATGAAATGACGGCAGTTTTTCGTACGAAAAATGCTCATGAATATACGAAAAATTCTCATGCATATGTATGAAGAAGAAATAAATCGGACCAATCACAAATACGTTGGAAAGAAGAAGACAGGTACTATAAGTCACGTGACATGACGTCACTTTCTTCATCCAAAATGGCGACAACGAGTTCACGCGAGAGACTTCTCCGAGAAAGTTTGGATTATGCTGCCGAGAAACTCCGTATTCCTAGTGGAAAATTCCGAGATCTGCAAGAATCTGCCATTCGTAGTGTGATTGACGACGGGAGGGACATATTTGTTGCTTTACCAACAGGATTTGGAAAAAGCGCTATATACCATGCAATCCCTCTGTGTTACGATTATCTTCGCGATAACGGGTTTTATGCTGGAGACGTCTCGAGTCGTTGGCACACGACCAGCGATAGATCTAGTACGAGGCACAGTACCGGTACCACAACATCCAAAGCAAGACGGGAGTGTATAGAATCATGGGGAAATACGAATTAAATATCGTTAATTTGACAACGCCAGGTCTCTCAAACATACTTGAAAACTAAAGTGCATCAATAGATTATTTATTTCAATAATTAATAGTTAAAAAACTTAAAACCTTGTTTTTATGGACATTGAGTATATGTATTTCTATCTCCTGATTTTTTTACCCCCATCAATAATGGACGAGGAGAATCTTTTTCTTCGCGACTTCTTATATCTGATTGGTCGAACGTAACTTCGGTATGCCGTATTTGGCGCGGTTGTTGAATTATTCATAAATCCGCCATTTTGAATAAACATGAATATTGATTAGGCAGACGGGAGTGTATAGGCGGTGGCTGCTTCGCAGCCACACTTCGTAGTCTTCGCCAGATCAGACGTATCACTTGCGTTCAGCATAACAGCAAAGGAAATACCTGCAGCCTCCGCCTAGATTATAGGCTAACGCGATCGACGTATGGGGTAAAAGGGGGCGGGGCTTAGATCTCAATCCCAGATTGATTTAAGGTCATATACTGTACTAGGAAGACAAAAAAAAAAGCCTTCAAAATCTAATTGTTAGCAATCTTCTTGTCAATGGTCTTGAATTCATGTATTGTCCATTTTAGAAGCTTGCTGAAAGTTATTTGCCCTCAAATGATCCACATTTGGAGTAATTAATGATTAATGATTAAATCCTCAAAATGTTCAGCCCAAACATTTTGAGGATTTGTGATTTAATCACTCATTACTCCAAATGTAGATCATTTGGGGGAAAATAACTTTCAGCAAGCTTCTAAAATAGACAATACACGAATTTAAGACCATTGGCAAGAAGATTGTTAACAATTGCATTTTGAAGGCTTTTTTGCCTTCCCAGTACAGTATATGTTAATATTTCGAACAATCTTCCGTTAACTTTGAAATTTCGTGGCATGTATTGATTGGTTAGAAGTTTAGAAATTAAGATATATACATGTAAGTGAATGTGCATTAGTATGTACAAATCATGGATCAAGTGTGTAGGTGTTGAATATTTAAGTAAGTACTTGAAATTGGAAGCATCGATCGCACAAAAGTATCACTCGATCTCTCCTGTCCCCTATACACCGTCTCAAATTTCCTCTTCTCAACAGGCCTCTCCCTCTGTCCATCTCTTTCAATTAACCTCTCGTCCTCTGTTTCAGTACATTCTTGGTTTACGCATGTTGCACTTATATCCCCCCTCCTCTTTCTATTAACTCATATCTCACAGTAAAAAGTTAAACACAATGCAGTAAGTATACCAAAATCATTGCTTAATTTATACATGAAACATTTCTCTTGTTCATATATCCAAGGATATTCAGAGCAGACAATAACAAAATGCAATTATTTTTACATTCATGTATTCATGCAAATATATTTATAATTCATTTTGTATCCTTTCAGTGATTTTTTAGGTGTGTCAGCCTATAACTACTTAAGTTACAATCCAAGCTCTACACCTCATATAAAGCATTATATTCAAAAAGTTTCCATGAATGCAAAAGATTCACAGGTCTAATTATTCAAGCTTGTATAGTAGTACAGTAGTATGATTACACCATGTAGATCTGAACACACTATTTAAACAAATATATTGAAAGAATATTACTAATTGTCATAGTTATTCAATGTCTACTTTAATGAACCAACCGGCTGTTGAAGGAATAGTTCACCTTGAAATCAAGTTGGTTTCAGTAAAAGTAGACACATGGAAGAAACATATTAGTGAAGGTTTGATGAAAATTCATCAAAGGATAAGAAAGTAATGATCTTTAAAAAAAAAAATGATTTTGTGACGTTACTTGCAAGGTGCTCTCCAATATGTCGTGTGAAATGTGCAGTAGTGTCAGTAAAAAAATCCTTGAAAAAAAATCTTCCTTATCCTTTGACGGATTTTCATAAAACCTTCACTTATGTTTCTTTCATGTTTCTGCTTTTATTGAAACCAGCTTATCTTCAGGGTGAACTATCCCTTTAATTTGTTTATTTCCTACAGAGCTAATGGAAGAGCAAGTCAAATCAAGTCCCACATTCATTCTCATTCAAATGATAGCAAAATGAAAGAAAATATTGCCACTTTACATTGAGCCAGCACTTTACATGTGGAATTAGTACTATTCAAATCCATGTGTTTTGTGGATAATTATATGTTTTATACCTTATAAAATACAAAGAAAATCAAATTATGTCTGCAAATAAAGACACATCCAAATGAGTACTTATATGAAATTCCCTATGTTTTTAATACTGCTACTGACCATCTTTAAATTTTCCACTCCTACAAAAAAGTACATAATCATGGAAGAGAGCAAGTAAAACATAATATATTACACTGTATTTTATATCACACATTAATTAGCATTTTACTGTTTAATTAGCTTAATACATATTATTGCTACATTTAATTATAATATGTGGAATTAATCTTTTTAAAGCCATGCATTTGGCAGAGCACTGTTCTACTTTTTGAACTGTTGCTGCAAACAAAGACATCTATCTTTAAAGAACTTACATTCACATCGCATGTAATAATAATGCACAAATCTCACAATGATAAATTACCTTCACATGGTTCTCAAAAAAGTTTTATGAAACAAAAGACAAGGGTTTCATCATAAGGATATCAGCCAATCATTTCTAGGAGTTAATATATTATAATCATCATGTTTCAGAGAAAAACACATTTACTGATGATATTGTACTTTGTAGTATGACTCTATTGCCTCATGATTTAACTATTATTTCAATCTCATCTGACAATTAGTGATTGACAATCTTAACACTTCCTAATACAGTTATGTACACATACAACATTTATTCATAATGTGTGAACACTTTTCCTGTGTGTATTAACACAATATATCTTGTACCATTTTCCATGACCAAAGGACATACACATAATTTCATAGTGATAATGATAATAATGAATTAACAATACTGTAACTCCAAAATTGATGAAGAAAATATCATCCATGTGTAGAGTCTACGCACCATTAAATAACAAGGTCCGCTAGATTTGTCCCTACCACCATTCTATGAAGGAACGGTTCAAGGCTAGCCACTTAAAGGGCATACTGTACTGGGAAGGCAAAAAAGCTTTCAAAATGTAATTGTTAGCAATCTTCTTGCTAATGGTCTTAAATTCATGTATTGTCTATTTTAGAAGCTTGCTGAAATTTATTTGCCCTCAAATGATCCACATATGGAGTAATTAATGATTAATGATTAAATCCTCAAAATGTTTGGGCCGAACATTTTGAGGATTTGTGATTTAATCACTCATTACTCCAAATGTAGATCATTTGAGGGAAAATAACTTTCAGCAAGCTTCTAAAATAGACAATACATGAATTTAAGACCATTAGCAAGAAGATTGCTAACAATTACATTTTGAAGGTTTTTTGCCTTCCCAGTACAGTATATGCCCTTTAAAAATTATTCTACAAATTAGTACAGAAATGGTATGATCATAAATCATGAAGATGAAATAACTGTAGCAGAATATAGGGCTGCTTGGTCCAAAGTACTAGTAGTTTCTTTTGGTAACCCTTTATATTCTCCTGGACAAGGAATAACTTCAGTTGCATAAGTCTGGCCTGCTTCATGTTTGGCCAGAAGTGTATCCTTTCTAATTATGTATAAAGGGAGAACAATGTTATACATTGTAGTTCGATGTAAGTAAGCTCCCACTTCTCCACAATAATTAGCATTTCTTTATTTCACTATTGCCGGTAGGGCATTTTTGCTCTCTCATATACATGTGTCAGAATTTGTGATTGACAGTAAGATGAGCCCTGCTCCAAATATGAAGGTGGATGAAAGAAAATATTAGTCAGTTGATCATTGGAAGGCATGTAGAGTTGATGTGAATGGCTAAACAGTCCGTTCTGTATACAATCATGTGTATGTAGCTGAGATCCTCTCAATACTCCATAAATTGTTTCTACCAGTAACAAAGAACTCAAATAAAATCATGACAAGTCTGTATTATATCAAAATACAAAAAAAAGTATCTTAGTGTGAATACATTAAAGTATGTTCACAGTGGTTATGGAAAAGGAAGACAGAGTCTACCACCTCAGGGTAGCTTTGTCACAGTGCATGACAGGATGACTTTTCCTTTAATGTAGTATGGAGAATTGAAGATGATATCAACAGAAGCAAAGTCCATTCACATTTGATCAATTTGAGAGACATTGTCCAATGAAATTGAAAAGATGGCTTTCCTGGATATCTCCGCACCCAAAGCTAGGCTGGGTTTACATCTTGGGTTTATAGTTATTCTTCTCTGTTCGCAGTAGATCCATCACTTCTATGGGTTCTGTGCTACCAACATGATCCTGGACAGATTTCACCCTGGAGAGTCAAGTGAAAGACATGAAAGCTCAAGTTCAAGTTGATGAAGGATGATACAAATACAACAATGATAACAACAAATACACAAATATGAATATGAATATGAGTGGGTAGCAGCCAGGAAGGACACAGCCTTATAAACAGTGGACCCTAAAGCATGATATGTAAAATTAAGACAAATACAATCCAGAACAACCCATACTACCCATACTACAGACTACAGACAACCCATACTACAGACAACTAACAAAGGAGCCTTACAAACATTGGACCCTAAAGCATGATATGTAAAATTAAGACAAATACAATCCATAACAACCCATACTACAGACAACTAACAATGGAGAAAGGAAAAAAACAAACAAAACAAAAAAATAAAAAGCCTCACCTAATAGAATTAATGTACAAGAGCATTAATCAATAAGTACCTTTGTAGATTAAGTTCTAATATTAAAAGATCATGACATTTTGATGTGAGGGATGAAATCATTCCAGACCTTTGGCCCTTCAAATAATATTGTGTGTTGAAAAGAGGAATTGTGTAAAGGAGGGAGAAAAGGAAGAGAGGAAGGGGGAAAGAGGGAGAATGAGAGAGGAGGGGGTGGGGAATAGAGAGGTGGGAAGGGATAGGGGAGGATATGGGAAATAGAGGGGGAGAAGAGTGGAGGGAAGGAAGGAGAAAGATAGAGAGTGAACAAAAGAGATGGGAGGGATGAAGGGAAAGAGAAAAAAAGAGGAAGAGATAGATACGAGAGACACAAAGAGATGGAGATAGATATATACTAAGAGTGAAAGAGAGGAAGAGAGAGAGAGAGAGAGAGAGAGAGAGAGAGGGGATGGAAGAAGAGTATAGAGAGAGTGGGGCAAATTGATATAGAATTTGAAAATAATGTGACATATGTCATTATACCAAACTGTCACACTGTCCCAGCTCTTCCTGAATTAAGTTTCTGAAGATTCCACAGTATCTGAACATCCTGCAATCCACTATCACAACAGTAAATTATAGCACATTCTGGTCTGAAATATGGAGAAATCCTCTTTTTTCCTCTTTTAAAAAATATTTTTGTTATTCTTCATCTTAATCTACCTCCCTCCCCCACCCCTTCCCCTCCTCCCACCCCCTCCTAATTTCTAAGCCATTATGATGACATTTGTTCTCTATAATGAAGCTTGACTGTAAAGACATTTAAGTATGAAATCTTACCCAACTCTCATGAATGGATTGTAAGACTTTTCCTCAGCGATTGTGAATGGTATAGTTGTAAGTTGTTTGCTCCTCTGGTCCTGCAACAAGTACAAGGTAAACAAAACAACTATTACAGCAAATCGCCTGCCACGCAGTCAAGGAATATGCCTCCACTTCTTTCTTGGCTTCATCTGATTGAAATTGATAATCATCTATGCTAAAAACTTTCAGGTTTGGTTGAAAGTGTACCATCAAATTCATAGTTGGAATCACACCCTTCAATATCTGGTTATTGCAAAACATATAATTTTTAGCAAAGTTTGGCAAAGTTCATTGTCATTTGACCCATAACTGCTTTGACTTCCTATCAAACCAGTCAATCTAAATCAAGTTATCCACCCATGTATCAAGTTTGGTTAAATTTGAATGATTAAATTTAGTTATTGGGAACTATAGAAATTTGACTGCGCACAGTCAACTGCTATGCTTCCGCCCTCATGCTCAGACACTCAAGTATTGCCAAAATCTTGCATATTCATACAATTTCATCCACTAATGCATGGAAAACTTGCTATTTTACTATGAAACAACTTCATGGAGAGAGACCTGTCATATACCATCGTACCATGTACCGTGATAGTTGGTCACATATTTCAAAATTTGTCACATAAACAGCAACATTTCACAATTTGACCTTGACTTATGACCTGATCCACGTTAGAATCATTTAACTGTCCTTTCATATCAATCATTGCACCAAGTTTGATGAAATTTGTGAAATTATTTCTCCAGTTACATGTATCATGAAAAGAGTGAAATTTTAGGATTTGACCTTGACCTATGACCTTTTAAAAAGAATTTCCCTCTGATGAGAGTTTGTTAGATAACTTAGATAAAAGGACTCCATTGCACATGAATGACAGCATGGTACAGGTTCAGAAGTAACTAGTTCTGGGAGATAGTGTCAGTGCAAAGAGAGTGGGAAGTAAAAACATTACACAAGGGCTTAGGGCGATTAAGCCCCCTGCGTTGCAAAAAGAACCCTCACAAATAACAAAAGAACCTCTGTGGAAGATGATATTTCCTCAAAAGGTATAATGCAAAATATTTTTCAGTGTGTTTCTTTTAAGACATCAGACTTGAATAGTAGCCGCCCACCCCTACCTCTTCAACTAGAGAAATTTGACTGCAAGTAGTTGACTGGTATGTCTCTGCCCTCCTGCGCAGACACTGAAGTATTACCAAAATCTTGACTATTTCGTAAAATGTTATCTTTTAATGCATTGAAAATGAACTTCCTGACCTTTCTCACCCATGTTAGAATAACTTCATTGTCCTGTCATATGTAATCCTTGTACCAAGTTTGATGAAATTTGATAAATTATTTCTCGAGTTACCATGTAAAAAGGTGAAATTTTAGGATTTGACCTTGACCTTTCTGATCCAAAATCTAATCAATTAATTGTCTCGTCATATGTCATCATTGTACAAAGTGTGATAATATTTCATCAATCATTTATTGAGTTATCATGTAAAAAGTGAAATATTGGGATTGGCCTTGACCTATCTGATCCATATTTTAATAACTGAACTGTCCTGTTATATATTATCATTGAACTATATCATGTGAAGCTTGTTTCATATTTCTTAAGATATGTAGAAGTGAATTTTAAAATCTGACCTTGACCTTTAACCTTTGACCTAAATAAACCAAAATATAATCAGTTAATTGCCCAACCATATATTATCATTGTACTAAGTTCGATGAACTTTAGTCAATTATTTTTTAGTTATCGAGGTTCGGACACCACGGAAACATGATTTCATCCGTCAACGTTAAGGAGGGGTAAAATTTCCCTGTCATTGACATTTTGGTGTCCCCTCACCTTGGCCCATTGGAACTTCCTCTGAAGGTCAGCATTGTTGGGTTCAACATGGAGGGCAAAGGTCAAGCCACCCACTGAATATTCATGACCGCAGTAGACCTGGGTGTTGTCAGGCAGACTGCCCAGCTTCTCCACGAGGGCAGCATACATTTGGTCGGCTGTGCCTTCAAAGAACTTGCCACACCCACACAGAAACAGGGTGTCCCCTGTAGAGAAGATAGATATCCATTAAGATTAGGTAGACACCTGTCTATCTGTGTCTGAAAGATTTTTATGCCTCCGCCACGAAGTGGCCGGAGGCATTATGTTTTCGGGTTGTCCGTCCGTCCGTCCGTCCGTCCGTCTGTCCGTAAGTCCGTCCGTCCGTCCGTCCCGGACCCGTTTTGGCAATATCTTGAGAACCGTTAAGCAGATTTGCTTCAAACTTGGTACATGTATGTATTGCATGAAACTAATGAAGTGTGTAAAATCGGGGTCAAATCTGATTGAGGTCTAAGGTCAAAGGTCAATGAACTCTGTAAAAATTGCCCAAAATTGACCTTTTTCACAATAAATCCAAATCCAAGGATGCAATTCTCATTAAACATGGTACAAAGATGGATCACTACTTGGGGATAGACTGGTAACATTTTTGGTAAAATTCCTGAAAAGTCAGAGGTCAAAGGTCAATGAAATTTGTGAAAATTTGCCAAAAATTGACCTTTTTCACAATAAATCTAAATCCAAAGATGCAATTCTCATTAAACATGGTACAAAGATAGATCACTGCTTGGGGATAGACTGGTGACATTTTTGGTAAATTCCTAAAAGTTCAGAGGTCAAAGGTCAATGAACTTTGCCAAAATTGGCTAGAAATTGCCCCAAACTTTAAAATTTTCACAATTAATCCAAATCCAATGGTGCATTTCCAACCAAGCATAGTGAAACGATGGATCACTTCTTGGGGTTAGACGGGTGACATTGTTGGTGAAATTGCTGGAAGGTCAAAGGTCAATGAACTTTGCAAAAATTGATATTTTTCACAATGAACCCAAATCCAAATCCAATGGCGCAATTCTAACCAAACATGGTACAGAGATGCATCACTTCATGGAGATAGACTGGTGAAAGTTTGGGTAAAATTCTTGAGAGTTCAAAGGTCAAAGGTCAATGAACTTTGCCAAAAATTGGCTAAAAATTGCCCCCAAAGTGATAATTTTCAAAATGTATCAAAATCAAATGATGCAATACCAACCAAACATGGTGCAAAGATGGATCACTACTTGGGGGTAGACTGCATGACATTTTGGTGAAATTTCAGGTCAGAGATGAAAGGTCAATGAACTTTGCCAGAATTGGCTAAAAATTGCCCCCAAATAGATATTTTTCACATTGAATCCAATACTAAATGATCCAATTCAAACCAAACATAGTACAGAGATGTATTACTTCATGGAGGTAGACTGGTGAAGTATGGGTAAAATTCCTGAAAGGTCAAAGGTCAATGAACTTCAACCCAAAATTGGCTAATCTTAAACAAACTTGATACAAGGATGGATTTAGACAGACTGGTTAGATTGGAAGTCAAAGAAGTAAGAGGTCATTGAACATTGCCAAACTTGGCTAAACTTGGAAAAACAGAACGTGATATTTTCATTTCACATAGGAGCAATGGTACATTACCCACCAAACATACACATTTTCTGAGAATAGCAAAGAGGCGGAGGCATATTTATCGACTTGCTGGCAGTCAAATTGCTCTTGTTTTTTATTCCCAATTAGAAATAGTGAGTCTCATATAAAGATGGAGGTATAAGAACAGTATGAAAATTGATGACTATACATGTATCAATATTTTTTCTCCATTTCTTTCATATTGAATAGATAAAAAAAATTACCTACTCCACATCTCCCATAAGTAGAAACCTTCCCTTACCTTAATTGTTTGTGGGCATTTTTACCTGTGAATACCACGGGATCTTCAGATGGCTCCCCTTGGACAAAATAACAGATGTGGCCTGTGGTATGACATGGTGTAAAGAGACATCTCACACGCAGAGAACCAACCTGTTTGGAGTGGGGTAAGGAGGGTAGAGCCTCAATCATAAACACAGGATTAAGTTTGAATTCATCTCTAAGCATAACTGACTTGTCTGCAATACTCATCCAATCACTCCCTCTAGAAACTACCATGTGTGCCACGAAACCCCCAACAATGGGCTGGTTTCCGGATTTGAGAGCCGCCTGAAGAATCTAAAAAACCCAGCTTGCGGCCATAGAGGGATTTATGGACATGATTGGTTGTTTGGGCAATTCTGTCAATGAATTTTTTTCAGAAAATGTGATATTTTCCTCACAAAATTCCTCTGTCATCACATTTCGTGACTGATTTTGGGTGTCAACCCCATCCCCAGCGGAGGTCATGAGTGCCGTAACCTCCAACCTCAGGCCACTACTAGTGTCAACGTCCTTCTCAGGACAAAGGGCTAATTTTTGTGAAGATATTTTGGTTGGGTTTTCTTTTGTGGGAGGGACACTTTCCACTCCTTTGTCACTCCCGTGATTTTTGTTTCCCCCCAATCAGAGATTGCCTCATGGGATTGTGGCTTCTATATCTTGGGGTAGCATCCACGTTCTTGAGCTTACATTTGCCGGCTGTTTATCTTTTTTGGATTTTGTGATTTTATATTTTGCATTGGATGAGGTTTTCTTCCCTTTCTCACTTGTCGGGATGTCCGTCAAGAATCCATCCCTGACAGTGCTTGAAGGTGTGGACATCGTCAATATACCCCTTTCACGCTAGGCAAATTTCTCTCAGGTACAGCCGGGAGCACCCAGGAGAACTTTTAGCCTGAAAGGTCTCTCGGGTGAAATCGCAGGTGAAATGCCAGTAGACTTTTCAGAAATTTCACCCTCGAATCGTCCAGGGTAAGCTCGCGGGTGCACCCGGGACTTCCAGGGTGAAGCGCTGGTGTGAAAGGCATCACGGGTGAACTCTCGGGTGACATTCCGATGGATGTCAAAAGTTATGTTTTGGGTTTGGTCATACAGTTGTCGATCGGTCGCTGTGCGCGCCATTTCACAAATTTTGTATGCATGCGTTTTAATTGAACATGTGCATGCATGGCACAAGTCAGATTTTAACACTTTTCGTTAATCATCATTAGTTGCAAGTTTGCTTCAAGTTCAAATCCCACTCTCCTCCACCCCCGTGTTCAGTTGTATTGCTGTTGCATTTGCAAAATCATCCGGCTTCTGAACAGTCCCATTTTATTCAGAAACATCAAAATCATCAAAAAATCCATCTCCATTTCAGTTCACACAGTTTCAAATTTGATACCAGAACCTTGCAGTGACAACAGCTACATTGATGAAAAAAAAAATTATCCAAAAATTAGCACCTGTCCTGTGAATGCACGTATTCAGCTCAGCACAGCAACTACACAAATCAATGCGCGCTGCAAACCAACGTCTCACGTATGCGCCATACGTATTTCCACTGCAGATGAGCTGAAGAGAGAAATGTCACACAAAGACAGAGTCTGATGTCACATAAAGACAGAGTCTGATGTCACACAAAGACAGAGTCTGATGTCACATAAAGACAGAGTCTGATGTCACACAAAGACAGAGTCTGATGTCACACAAAGACAGAGTCTGATGTCACATAAAGACAGAGTCTGATGTCACACAAAGACAGAGTCTGATGTCACACAAAGACAGAGTCTGATGTCACATAGAGACAGAGTCTGATGTCACACAAAGACAGAGTCTGATGTCACACAAAGACAGAGTCTGATGTCACACAAAGACAGAGTCTGATGTCACATAAAGACAGAGTCTGATGTCACATAAAGACAGAGTCTGATGTCACATAGAGACAGAGTCTGATGTCACATAGAGACAGAGTCTGATGTCACATAAAGACAGAGTCTGATGTCACATAAAGACAGAGTCTGATGTCACATAGAGACAGAGTCTGATGTCACATAAAGACAGAGTCTGATGTCACACAAAGACAGAGTCTGATGTCACACAGAGACAGAGTCTGATGTCACATAGAGACAGAGTCTGATGTCACATAAAGACAGAGTCTGATGTCACACAAAGACAGAGTCTGATGTCACACAAAGACAGAGTCTGATGTCACACAAAGACAGAGTCTGATGTCACATAAAGACAGAGTCTGATGTCACACAAAGACAGAGTCTGATGTCACACAAAGACAGAGTCTGATGTCACACAAAGACAGAGTCTGATGTCACACAAAGACAGAGTCTGATGTCACATAAAGACAGAGTCTGATGTCACACAAAGACAGAGTCTGATGTCACATAAAGACAGAGTCTGATGTCACATAAAGACAGAGTCTGATGTCACACAAAGACAGAGTCTGATGTCACATAAAGACAGAGTCTGATGTCACACAAAGACAGAGTCTGATGTCACACAAAGACAGAGTCTGATGTCACACAAAGACAGAGTCTGATGTCACACAAAGACAGAGTCTGATGTCACATAAAGACAGAGTCTGATGTCACACAAAGACAGAGTCTGATGTCACACAAAGACAGAGTCTGATGTCACACAAAGACAGAGTCTGATGTCACACAAAGACAGAGTCTGATGTCACATAAAGACAGAGTCTGATGTCACACAAAGACAGAGTCTGATGTCACACAAAGACAGAGTCTGATGTCACATAAAGACAGAGTCTGATGTCACATAAAGACAGAGTCTGATGTCACACAAAGACAGAGTCTGATGTCACACAAAGACAGAGTCTGATGTCACATAAAGACAGAGTCTGATGTCACACAAAGACAGAGTCTGATGTCACACAAAGACAGAGTCTGATGTCACATAAAGACAGAGTCTGATGTCACACAAAGACAGAGTCTGATGTCACACAAAGACAGAGTCTGATGTCACATAAAGACAGAGTCTGATGTCACACAAAGACAGAGTCTGATGTCACACAAAGACAGAGTCTGATGTCACATAGAGACAGAGTCTGATGTCACACAAAGACAGAGTCTGATGTCACACAAAGACAGAGTCTGATGTCACATAGAGACAGAGTCTGATGTCACACAAAGAAAGAGTCTGCGCAGACTCTGTCTTTGTGCTTTTCTCTAAGAAGAAAATCTTTTCCAGGTAAAATTGCCGGTCAAATAAGTGAAGACCATTAATGGTATCTTTAGGTAAGTATGGCGAAGTCTGTGTAGTAATATTAGTAATAATGATAACATATCTTAGTAAAATCCACAGAAAATGGAAGAAAATACTGTATAAGAACTTCCCTCACAATAATATAAGTGGAAAACAGACTGAGCAGAATGATATTGATAGCTAGATTCCTGTAGCCTAGAGACTGGAAATCTGAATGTGCAGTAGCATTCGTTATGGCTTTTCGCACCGCATTGTATAGTGATGCATTGAGGCGAGCGGCTCATCGCTGATTGGTGTAATACAATACATGAATGGTCACTACAAAACCGGGTGTTTCAAACATAAACAAGGATAAGTTTTTCACTTTTCCTGAAATGGTTTGCTAAGCTATGATTGCGAGATTTCATACACTTTAGTGCCATTCTTATTGGGCTTTAAAAAATCGTGAAGTCAGGGGACAGGGACAATAGGACCGTTCAGCTTTTGGTAGGGTTGCTAGGCAACTTTCACCCTAACTTCACGATTTTTCTAACTTTGCTGTTTTTTAAGCCCAATTAGAATGGCATTACCATTGATAGGGTATACTGCTGATTCCTGCCAAGTTTTACAACATTTTCAACTGGGATACCTGACCTTTGACTTGATTTAATGTTAAAATGGTAGTGTTAACTGAAGATTTTGCTTGGCCTATAGAGCGTTTCAGTGCTAACCTGGAATTCATCTCCGTGTACAACCTTCTTGTTCATGGCACCGATGCGATCGTCCCCTCCACAAACTCTCAAGAAGCCAGGAAACTTCTTCACCAGCTCCTCATTGCCCCCTGCATGGTCCCTAAAGAAACGAATACAACCAGAGTGTATTGGCAGAACTCTCTCAGAACCAAGCCATTCACTTTCTCCACTTTTGTGCTATTGGTAATTTAAAGGTAAGAGTTAGTAGTGGAAATGGTGACCGGACCTCTAATCATGGCAGAACCATTCTATCATGAACACCAGGGTCTCATTATCATTTCATTTCAGAATCAACTATACAGTAATTGATCATTTAATCCTTGATCCTCTTGATACCTGACAGCTATCTAACAAAATAAGTTTCTACATATTTAACAGCAGCCAACGTTGATCAGTGCCCACAATTGTGAAGTTAGGGACAACAATTGTTATAAATCAAGTAACAGAACAAGGCATTAGCAATATTGTGTCTCGCCCACTTGCGAAAATAACCAGAAATATCGCGATCTCCGTTGCTACGCAAAAGAATTGTGATAAGAGAGTCTTGCAAGTAAACTTTAACGTATGACCTCAAATGACCTTTGACCTTATCCTGTGACCTCCAACGGTACCATAACATGAAGGTACCCCCAGTGCATCTATGACCCAAGTTAGGTTGTAATCCAAGCAACCTATGTGAAGTTATTTGTCAAAAGAGAGTCTTGCAGGTAAACTTGAACGTATGACCTCAAATGACCTTTGACCTTATCCTGTGACCTCCAACGGTACCATAACATGAAGGTACCCCCAGTGCATCTATGACCCAAGTTAGGTTGTAATCCAAGCAACCCATGTGAAGTTATTTGTCAAAAGAGAGTCTTGCAGGTAAACTTTAACATAGAAAAAGAGTCTTGCACATACTCTTTAATATATGACCTCAAATGACCTTTGACATCATCACATGACCTCTGACAACACCATAACATGAAGATACCCCTAGTGCTTCTATCAACCAAGTGTGGCTGCCATTGCTGTAACAGTTGCCAAGTTATGGATCATAAGAGAGTCTTGCAGGTAAACTTTAACATTTGTGACGGACGACGGACGGACGACGGACGGACGACGGACGGACGCCATTTGGATCCCTTAGTCTCGCCTTCACCTCCGGTGGGCGAGACAAAAAGCAAATGATACAGGCCACCAAAAGGCTCAAATCTATCCACAAGATAATCTCATTTTAGATTCTTCAAATTGACAAAGTATTGTCAAGTTTGCAATAATCACAATTAATAAAAAAATGTTTTTCAAATTTATCAGCATTTGCAATGCCACACTCTTCAGATTTAAGAAAAATAATAATTTTGACTTTTTGCTTACTGTGTTGCAAATTTGAATGTTAACGTTATAAACATTTATATCCTTGGCAGAGCTGTACATTCAGGGTGCGTCTCACAATCTCACGCATGACACCCATTTTCTCACACATTGGGACCCGACAGAAAAAAAGGAGCTTTATTTGCAATAGAATTTAAAAATAAGTAAAATATAGTCGCTTAAGTATGCACCAGATTGCACCATTAATAGCTAAAAATGGAAAAAGCTCCCTACCACACCCTCCCCCCGCTCTTGGCGTCTCTGCCTTGGTCATGACCAAGCTGCTACTCCTTACCAGTGATGGTGTGTAGTCAGAACGGTGGTCAGCTTCACCCCAGCCTCTTTGACAGCATTGAGGACCTGTAAGTTGTAGTAAAGACTTCAGTAAACACCACTGAGCAGAAATATGCAGGGGCCAGTTTCAAGGGTAGGGGCCGGTTTGTGGACCACTCACCATACTATGCCTATATCACTATATGGTCTTTTGTTGAGTGGTCAAAAATAGGACCCTTCAAAATGTTGTCTGCTTATCAAAACGCATTGTTCACAGTGTATGAACACATACCTTTTCTGGGTTGACAGGGTCAACAATGGCTGCTTCCTTGGTTGCTTCATCTGTGAGGAGGTACATGTAATTATCCTCCAGTGCAGAGAGGATGGTGATCTTCATGTCTGCTTTGGTGACTATCTTAGTGGATGAGTGGCAAAGTCTGGATCCGGGTTGCAATGCTAGCTGGATCTTGAGGAGCCTGCAGCCTAGGCACATAACAAATATTTGTCAAGGTGACACAACAATACTGCCCTACCTAACTTGAAAAGAAAGCAAACAATGGGAAGTTTTCATCTAAATGAGCAAATGAAGTCTGTCATTTGCATTGAACTCAATGTGCCACCACATCATCTTAGGTTGAATATCTAGGATGCAAGAAGAATATTTCCAATGCCAAATATGTTATTCATTGCGGATATTTCTGTTCCAGATTTTGCTAGGTACAATTCAAAATCATCAACTCAAAATTTATGTGATTTGTCACTTCCTTTCACCTGTCACAGTAGGACAAAAATGATCAGAGTTTGACTTTTTTTCTCTCAATAGATTTTTTCTTAATTCTTTTGTAATATAAATGAGGACAAATACACATTTTTCAAACAATTCATTATGGGAACTCATGTGAAGAAAAAGTGGGGTGAATTGACAAAAACTTGGGAATACTTGTCCAAAAAGTGGGGCGACTGACCAAATTTGGTGCGAGTTGGTTGTGCTGACTGATTGCAGGTCGCAGGAGTCTAAGACTAAGTCTACTCATACTGTACGAGACTCATCTATAGGGCCTGGCTACCTAGACCGAAAAATCAGTCTCTGTAGGGCATTGGATCTGCTGAGATTGCATCTGGCTCCTCTGAACAACCCAGGGGAATGTCAAAAAATGTCATTTTGATTAAAGAATAAAGAACAACCATCTCATTAAAATTAGGGGTATTCTTTAATTAGGGAGATCAGTGAAACGGCCCTTCTCAGATTTGTATCTTCTAACACGCAGTGGAACCTGTTTGAAAACTCCCGATTGAGAACCTTTTCAATTAATAATTTATCTTTCTAAAGACATCTCCTTGTAGCCAAGAAGTTACTTTTTCTTTTGATGTTAATCACTCGGGAAGAATTTTAATGAAAATCAGAATTTAACGTGAGTTTGGAGCGCTGTACTCCGGTGTTCGCGAAGGAGCCTGCCATTTTGATTTTTCCCCCATAACTCTCTGAACTTTTGAGATCACTTCTGGGGCGAAAGATACATCATGTGCAAAAGTTTTTGACCTCATGCGATCGTCAATGTTGAAACCTGTCTCTGAATTTTGAAATCAGAAGAATTAATGGACAGAAATGGAACTTAACTTGCTAAATTTGCCTTTTTTAGGCTTTAGAAAAGACAAACAGATTTAAATTCAATAGGTAAAAAGGCCTTGAAATTGTATTAATGAATGAAATTTGTGCAATGAAAATTTGTGATTTATGTGATGTGCATACTGTGGCAATTGGCTTTGCCTTACTTTGGCTCTGTCTTTTGCCCTTGATTTTATATACATATTTAGACTGTATTTACATAACATGCATTACATAAATACATACATATACATACACACATTTTATACATTATGTATACATACAGTGTATTTGAACAAATTTCTCTATACTGTCAAATTTGAAGATATAAAGCTGATTTAAACTCAATTACATATCTTTTTTGACAAGCTTTCCAGAGATACCAAATTTATATAGACGTAGAAAGCTGCAAATGAAAAATCTCTAAGAAAAGTTTGGAAGATTGGCAACTAGTCGTAAGTTTACAGAACAAACTTTGGTGCTAATGCACGTTAGTATCCCACATATATAATACATGCAATGCCAATGGGATCACCGATTGTCGTCGGCAGAAAGTGACCTAAAAATATTTTTTTGGACGAATAGAACGGTTATGTTATGAAGTCTTGTAAATTTATCGATGTTTCTTTCCTTAGGGCCTAGTAACGAGTTATTCCATCAACCTGTAGGCTACCTAACAATCTTTCTGGTTGTCAGGGGCAACCTTTATTAAACTGGTATGTATAAAATTTGAATAGGTAACCGGTCTATTCAACAGCAAAGAAATTGTCTAGGGTTAGGGTCAGGGTGAGGTTTATTTGGAATTATAGGTTTAGGGTTATACTTATAGTTATGGTCAGGGTTAGGTTTAGGGTTCAAATTCATAAAAATAGTGGGATACTTTTCCAAAGCCCAAAAGGCAAAGAAGGTGCATAAAACAGTAGTAGCACTAGTACTAGGCCTAGTCCTAGTTAAATCTTGCATACCTCAGTCAAATTAGAAGATATAAAGCTGATTTAAACTCCACTGGATTTTTTTTTTTTTGACAAGCTTTCCAATAATACCAGATTTGTTAGGATTCCTTAAAAAAATGAAAAAGTCACCGGTCTCCCAACAGTAATCGAAATTACATTTTTTTTTTTTTTTACTTAATAGTTACACTTACACTTACATTAAATTGAACATGTGGGACATTACTGGGTGCAAGTTGTTAAAAAGTTAGTCCCAAGTTATAGATCACCACGAACACCAATTATATTATAAACTCACCAGCTTTGTTGATTTGAAGTGAACCTGACACGAATGCTCTTGAATGCAGAATGCTCGGAAAGAGTCGCAATCTTAGACTTTGCAAACTAAACATCATCGGTACACACGCGATGCAGGTGGAGAACAGCCAATGAGAACAGCACCGCGCTCCGGCCCGCGCGAACCCGGCCGGCCGTGCGTGCGTGCCGCTCTCGCCCCGGCTCGAGCTCGCATCGAGAGTCGCATCGGGGCATAGCCTGTGGACCGCGCCAGGCCGGGTGGCCTGGGCGTCTTACCGGAGTGGTGGAAATTACGCACCATGGAAACTGACTTTATGCAGTACAAAATTGTATTATAGAGGGTTAATTCCCACAAGCAGCCATATTGGAAGACAAAACAATAAAAACCTGTGCATCAGACCATCAAAAATCAAACCTTTAAAAGATCATAAGGTGCTCTCCCATATCTATGTTGTGTACAATTTATTTTGAAAATGTTCACAAAGATATGCATCCTTTTACATGTGCATTTGATACATCATCAGGGGGGTGTTTCACCAAGCTGTTTGTAAGTTACGAACGACTTTACGAACGACTGGTGATCCCTTCTCGCACTAAATCAGATTCTCAGAACAAAGTGTGGTAACGCATTTAGCAAAAGAAGGGATCACCAGTCGTTAAAAAAAAAAAAAAGAGAAAAAAAAGGGCATTTCGTGGAAGTAAACAGCCCATAACAAAACATGGGAGAGCACCTCGCATGTGATGTCACAAAATTTAAAGATAACTAGCTTTTGACAGATTTTTGTCAAACCTTCACTAATATGTTTCTCTCATGTTTTTGCTTTTATTGAAACCAACTTATTTTCAGGGTGAACTATATATCCCTTTAAAGATAAAATAATTAGTGATGCACCTATGATATAATTGATTTCTTGTCAACCTCCCTTCGTTCATCCATCTATTCACACCCTTCTTCCTTCAGTTACGCACACACACACGCACACACACACACATACACACAAAAAAACATACAGGCACAAAATACATCTTCCCATCCTTTCCATTCGCCACATTCTCATATCATTTCCCCCGATCATCTTTAGGGCATTTCATGAAAGTTGTCAGCACTGTCTAAATGGTCAGTGCTGACAATTTCAGTGAAATCCTCGGTTTTGATTGGCTGCGAGGCACTAGCCTCTGACTGTTACAGGGCTCGAATTACCCACCGGCAAACGGCAATTTGCCGCGATGCCCCCTCTACTTGCCGCGTCGCCCCTCTCAAAATTATGATACTTACGGCAACTTGTTGCCGTCCCCTTTTTCAGTTTGCCGTAATGCCCTTTTCCCCTAAACGTACGGAAACAACATTCTTTCGCACCAAACTAATAACAGCTTCGATTCACAAGCGCATCAGAGCAGTGTCGGTTCATTTTCAAACGTTCAGCGTGATTACAGCCGACTCGACTCGTGCATGCTCGCACCGCAGTGAATGGGATTTTTTTTTGTAAACACGCTGCCATTCTATTACCCGAACTCACTCCCTTGTACCTTCGTCCGAATAGCGTATGTACGTTACGTACCCGAGTACAACTTCAGGGGGGTAAATGCGATGGGAGAGTTTTCGTAAACAAATGCAATGGACATTCCATTTATTGAACTCAATCCCTCGTATTATTGTGCCCTTCGTGTCAACGTATGTACATCGAAGTAAAGTTTACAGCGGGGGGAAAGTTTCGATACAGGCTGTTACATTACACGCAATGTGCCATTGCGGCTATTTTCCAAGTGCGATGTTTCGGCTCGTTGATCTAGATTGTGAATGAATACGAGCGAATGATTTTGTTTCGAGTTTATCGATTTACGTTTGAAGAAAAATAAATTGTCTGGCTTTATTCGAGGAAGCGAAAAACATATTTGAAACATGACAAAAAGGGCATTAGGCCATATGGTCTTTTCCCGTTTCAGCAGGTGAAAATGGACATTCTGTTTCCCCATAGACTTTGTGTAGCGGTACATGAAAAAGTTTACACAGAAAGTCAATAGTACGCATTGAGTAGCAATGTTAAAATTTGTATCAGCCACTGTACCAACAACTCATTACAATCCACTTCAATCGGATCAATCGGCGCACAAAAAAGATTTTGACAAACACATTTATCATAAATACATCCTCACCTTTCACATTAATAGCATTTTGTCACGATTGAATGGAATGTTGATGGGTAATTTGGGGGGGTTTTGACATCGTTCTGATCAGTCAACGACTTCTTCCCATCCGCCATTACTCAAAAACGCGATGTCTTCAACGTAGAGGGCAGCAACACACGTCTGTGTTCAAAGCCGTATATACATACGCTATGTGCATGTTTTCCATGCGGCCGACCCCGGCCCGCGCGAGGCCAGGGTGAGGGGTACAATCGAGTGCCCTGGAGTCGAGTGCAGTCAGATTATCATGATTGTAGTGAAGTGAGATCGTGTTTTGTGGCCATCTTATCTTTGAATTTCGTTGAGATTCTGGAGTAATTTCTGTTGCTGTTCCGTGTATTTTGAGGAAAAACAAGGCTTCCTATGAAAGTGTTTACATAAATGTTAAAACATTAATTACAAAATCAAGACAAAAATGACAATATATCAACAAAATGTAATTTCATATTTAAAATAAAGGCAACATTTTAATATTTAAAAATAGACAAAAAGAAACCTGTTGAAAAAATTGATATTTTGGGGGCAAATCATACACACTACAGCAACGTTGGTTGATGTGCATCGTATTATATACTATTTTACATGCGGCAGCCATCTTGGGAAAACTATCAAATATCAAATAATATGGTACACCCTCCTCCTCTTTTTAAAAAAATCCGGACGATCAACATGTACTCAATTTTACCTGGCCTTACGGCCAAATGAAAAAACAAACAAAACAAATTTTTTTAATGTTTAAGCCGCCAATGGGGGTATGGGTTTGGGAGCCCTTTCATATTTTAGGGATTTGCCTTGGTGCCCTTTCATAATTGTCGGTTTTTGCCTTGGTGCCCCTCTGACCTAACTTGCTGCCCTTGAAAAAAGTGAAAAAAGTGCCCCCCCAAAACTAAAAGTTGCCTGCCCCTAAAACAGGTGACTTTCGAGGCCTGCTGTTACTATGGTAACTGTCGGAGAAAGACAACTCGTCAGTACTAACAACTTTCATGAAATGCCCCCCTTATCTTCAAAGCTCACAACCACACATAACGTACGATTAACACAATATATATATGTGTCTCCTTTAAATTTTCATCCAGGAGCATGTATGTATACAAGGACTACACTTCTGTCTGTTTTCAAGCTATAAAGATGCAGAACTAATACAGATAATGTCTTAAACTTGATTAAATAGTTACAAGAGCAGTGTTACTTTGTTGCATATCTCCCAAACACATGTTCTTATGTAGATGAAAACAACTGAAACAAGAAACAAAGGCAAATTTCATCACAATATTCTATTGTCTGTTTACTCTTCATGTATCAACAGCACATCTACAGTGGAGCAGCATTTTGTTGGACAAAGGACATCTGGTAAAGACAGCAACAGCTGAGCTGAACTGCATTTTTTTTGTTTTCAACAAAGTACAGATACACATTTGTAACAATTTAAAAAAATGCACATGTTGTTTGAAAAACTGTATTATGTCCACAGCATTTTTGTTTTGTGTCCCATAGGTTGCACAATGGAGATAACAAAGATGAGACAATATAGTATCTGTTACAGGTGAGCGTCACTTCACCGACCTACTGCAGCCACAGACTTGCACTGGAAGATGAACAACCATATAACACCATATAAATGTAATATCACAATTGCTTTTGATATTCAACAAACACAACCTTTTGCTGACTTGTTTTCCATTCATTTACAGGGTGGAACACACCCCGGGGGGGTCACTCTCCACATAGCCTGCTACGCACCCGCGTCCAGAAAAAGCGTCGAAAAGGGTCCCGTTTCAGGCACTCCGGCGTCGTCGACGTCTTTGGCAATAAGGGTTGCATTTCAGCACCATTCGCTGGTAAATCGCCGTTTAGGGTAGCCTTTTCTCACTCTTCACGCCGTTTAGGGTTGCTAATTTGGTTATGAAGATTACGCCGTTTAGGGGGTGCAAATTTAAGTAGATCTACGCCATTTAGGGTTGCAAATTTGGGCGAATTTGGGGGAGACCCGGGAGCAGACCTAAGCCATAAACACCATGAAAGGCGTGATAGGGGATACAAAATAATCCTCGCACACGCCGGCCAGCGCAGCACTTGGCTAAGAGAGGTGTCCTTGAGAGTAATCATGTTGGCCTTACTTTCAATAACTTCAAAAAATGGAATTTATACCTGTTGTATTTAACATCAATTTAACATCAGTCATCAGTATGGCATCAAATTAATCGATTTCAATGTTCACGCCATTTAGGGTATCAAATTAGGGGATTTCCCTGTTCACACCACTTAGGGTGGCTTTTCTCGTGGGTTACGCCCCCGTTACGCCATTTAGGGTTGCAAATTTAGGTAATGTAGTTACGCCATTTAGGGTGCATTTCTGAGGTTGTCGGACACGGGTGGGTAGCAGGCCATGTGGAGAGTGACCCCCCCCGGGGAACACACTATCCTTACTGCTACTGGGTGTATGTTTAACATTTCTTTTTAAAGTTGAAATTACCCCAGAAAGCCCTTTCACCAAAAACACAACCTTTGTAGTCTGAAATGGTGATGATATACATTTTGTTTGTAGTGTGTGTGTGTGTGTGTGTGTGTGTGTGTGTGTGTGATTGCTGTTACCAATAAATGTTTTTAACTTTCAAGATGATGCAAGTGCAATATAAAGGCAGAATCAAATATTGGCATCCCAATGTCATGCAATATGACACAATGATTAGCAATGTTGGAAACTGTACTTCTCAGGTCAGGGTCTCAAATTAGGCTACTGCCTTAATTTTTAAATGTCTGTTTTTTTTGTAACACAACAGTTTACATCAATGAGTAGCTGCATTTTTTAGGCCATGGTCTGAATGAAGGCTAGGTCTTAAAACTAGACCCCACTATCCACTGATTATTTGTGATACATACAGTCCATACTAATAATGAGCTCCACATTTAACATCAGGGTCTGGACTCAGGCTACTGCCAATAGACTGCATCAAACTGTGTATTTGGTTTACACAGTATACACCAATGAGAAGCTGCATTTATTCCGGTCAGGGTCTGAATTTAGACTACCAACTGAAAGCAGCCCAACTTGCATCTTGTACAATCACTGTATGCGATGAGACACAGTTCAACAACATGATTCTGCTGTCCTTTCCCTTCAGCCCTTGGCGTTGGCCCCTAGCCATCTGACCACTTCCTCCAGCCCCTGGCCGGAGAGTGCGCTGACCTCTATAACATCCAGCCGCTGACTGGCCGCGGCCTGGAGGAGGTCAAGCTGCAGGAGACGGCAGATCTGCTGGGCGGTCAGTGGGCTCGGTAAATCACTGCAGGAAACAGGAGTGATACAAGGAGGGTTTCATTTAATCATTTCATATTCAAACGATGTGTTACTCATGGTAGCCCAAAAGTTTGTGCAAGATTTGTCCGACCAGCAACAACTCATAGATTCTGAATGCATTCGACCCATTGAAACTGAATCACTACATACAGGTGAATGTACGGGGTGTAATTTTTTTTCTTATCTGTAAAGAACACTCAACTTGAATCCATTCAGAGCAGTTTGCATGTACTTGCACCTGGATGTAAAGACCTCCTGCCTATGAACTTATGAAAACCTTTTTTTTGTGTGTTACCCTTTAATAGCACAGGTGTGGCTGTACCCTTTTTGTATTAATTATGTGAAATTATTGAAGTTAATCAGCCTTAGCTTATATTGTAAAAACAACACAATATTATTAGTCAACACTCAAGTCACTCTGGTGTTCTAAATTTTGGTAAATCTAATCAATAAATTGCTGACCTCTGTACTGTGATTGATGAAATTCTGTGACACATTTCCAATATGATTAGATCTGTTATATGTTTGCAATATCATGGATACATAAATAAGAAATCAGCTTTGTTTCTCTGTTGTTAGGATGATTGCAAAATAAAATGGAAACAATTAATTTTAAAATGAAAATGAAATAGAAGCAAGGCTGTGTTTTAAAAAGAATTGTGATTGATTGCAACTCTGTGATTAAGTGGAACTCTGTACATTAGAGACAGGGGATTGGACTTTGATTGATTCAGATCAATCACAATTCTTTATGAGACAAGGCCCAGAGTAAAATGAAGTTTGAACTGGCAAGCTGATATCTACAGGCATGCACCTCTTGTTAAGGAGGACCAGGATGGAAGACTGCTGCAGCTTAGCATCACCGAGGACATACAGCAGCTGGATGCATGCACTGGACACCTGGGACGGGTTTGACGCGTCTATCAGATACTGCAGAGAAAGCATCATAAAAATAATAATAACTACACATTTACATAGTGCATAATAAACAACAAATATGCTCTGAATTTCTCTATGGTTTTAACATCAAAATAAGAAATGACAGACTTTACATAAATTGATCAGGTAAATCATTGTATACAAACCTACTCAACAGGACAATATGTTCAGAAGTATAGAAGAGTATCGATAAGCTCATTCATCTATAAACAAGGATATTATGAGCAAAAAGCCATCACTAATACTGAACTAAATCCACACAAATCCCCCCAAATTAAAAATAAATCCATACACTTCCTTACAATTACACAACACTACTGATAATCATACAAGGAAATATATAGATGCTTTGTATGACTGTATGTTTAAGGTACCAGTGTAATTGTCAATTAAAGAAACACCAAGTATCTAGAGCTGGTGAATGTATGAAAGGTACATTTCAAATGTATATGTTAAGGAAATGTTAAGGAAACCTTTTTTTTTAAACACCTGTAGAGATTGAACATTAATTACCAAATTCTTCTCAAATCTCAATTGATCACATTCTGTGAGTACAGTATTTTACCTCTTGTCAAATCAACTTCCGACAAGAATACCTAACTTTCCAACTTCCAGTCAAGACTCATTAACTCTTTATGTTCTGTCATCACACTTCTACACAAGAAATATAAGCAAAATAGCAAATACTATGGAGCAACACATGGTCTGGCACTGAAAAAGTTATTCTACAAACTAGTTGTTAATGAAAGGAAGATGTCAAACTCACTAGCACTATTGAGTTGTCAGTAAAGTAATTGGGCCAGATAGGAGCCATCATTCCTCCTAGCTCTCTGATCCTCACTTCCGTCTTCTTGTTCAGCTGAACATTTGTTAAATTAGTCCCAACCTGGCATCAATAAAATAGAATTATCAAACGTTAGTGAGTGGTAAAATTTAAGGAACCTATAATCATGGGGAGATCTTATTTGATTAAAATGACTTTACCCTTTTTGAGAAGTTGTCGTCATGTAATCTTTCAATGGAACAAGACTGTACAAGTGGTCAAGACAGCAAAGCCCTATGTATCACGCAAGCTGTGTGTGTACACATTGAAGCATGAAAGTTCGAGTGACCCCTCGCAATTGTTTCCACCGGTGATAGATCACTATAACATACGCGTATTGATCTAGCTGATGTGCAAAACAAATCAAGATAGCAGATGTTCCGTGCGATATAAGACCCCACAACAAGATGATTGATATTATTCTAGGACCAAAATAACGCAGCGTTGGTTTTGTAATGTCCGATGGTCCCCTTTAAGGTAGACCTGTGTCCTTCAATCCTGAAGATTTTTACAGGTATTGTGCTTGCATTGAACCTACACCCATGAAATAATAATTATGTCCATAATGGTGGAAGTATAAAAAACAAAAAAATATCTGACATAGGCTTGCTATTCTGCATGCCTCTCCACCAGTCTATGCAGGGTGTACCACATCCTTGCGGGGTAAGAATGATTGCCTATTTTGTTTGTTGTTAGAGGTTGGCAGTTGATATCCATGCTTGTTCCATCATAGATCTAATGATATGGTGCCACCTAGGTACTGTGCTAAAACACAAATCTTGAGAATTTTACTGCGAAGTGAGTACTCCACCGATTGTCTTTTACAGGTGACCTTCAGCACTGAACATTTCTTGGGGTTGAATTACATTAGACTCTTCTGTCCCAATCTTTTGGAACCCATACTATAAAAAGAATGAAAAACAACTTTTCAATCCCACTAATAGGTTTGATTCACACATGGCAAGCCTGCCAGACCGAGAGTTAGAACTTACTGTTGGAATAGTGCGGGGTGCATCTTCCAGGCTTTCAAATGAACCTTTGGCTGAAAACAGTGCACTGACTGGTCAAGGAAAAAAAAAATTCTAGGAGGCCAGAAAATGCTGTGGGCAAATATGTCATATATACGATATTTATAATCACAAGCTTTGAAACGCTATGTCACATCAATTTTTCTGAGATGGGTTGCTGGCCGAGATATGCGGTGCTCGATCAAAATGATTAGTTCTTGCAATTTTTACCAGAAAATTGCTCTATAATCACATAATTAACCTCACTTACTGTTAAGCCTACCCTATCCAAGCCCTACCAGGACCCCCATGCCTATGATATGGGGTCCTATGTTGTGTTATTGAAGACGCATCAACGTTTTGGTGTGGTAAGCTGTTTGGGAAAACGGCTGGGTAGAAATTTAAAAAAATATATCTTTCGCCAGCATGACAGGCATCAATAGTAATGAGGCATAATATCGATTACGACAGACTTCATATCAATAGCGGATGAGATTGTTTTGCAATCGAATAAAGTAAGCGCGAGAAAATAATCTCTACCTGTCTAAATCACTGATTTTGGTACAGAAAGCAACCCCCAAAAGACATGAAAAATGCCTGCCATGCTGGCTAAAGAATTATGACTTGGCATGCTTGGGAAGGGTGTTTTGTCATTTCTACCCAGCCGTTTTCACAAATGGCTTATCAAACCAAAAGGTTTATGAATTTTTCAATAGATTGATGTAGGCGATCCCCCCCCCCCCCCCACCCCCAAGCCATAGAAGGCATGGGATTCCTCATATTGCTAACCCTACCCTAGCCCCAGGACTGCTTCATCCCGAGTGCTTGGCTGCTCGCCATCATTTTCCTTGCATGACGGGTTTGACTATCAACCCGTGCACATGAATGAATTTAACTCATTTCAAGTACATGTATCACATAAATGGCTTACCTTCTCGAATGTATACACAACAGCTCAAAGGAATTGGCATAGGGAAAGGGAAAGGGAAGAAAGAGAAGGAGCCGCAGTTTTAAACCGCTGTATATTTTGTCCAGTTCAGCATGAAATATGATGCTTTTTACGCTAAAGCATTGTGTTTCATGCTGAACTGGACAAAATATACCGAGGTTTAAAACTGCAGCTCCTTCCTTTTCCCTTTCCCTATGCCAATTCCTTTGAGCTGTAGTGTACACGCACAATAAAAATGTTTGAAAATGCTGAGCAACGTTACATATTTCCTCTACACATATCTTTCTAACAAACAAGGTCAGTCAAGGCTGCCATCTTGGCTGTTTAAAAAACGTAATACACAAATTGTAATATGAGAACTGGCGCATGCACATGAACTTCAATCTTCATCATCGCAGCTGCTGACGTGCAAAATTTTCTGAACTACCTATCTTCTGTAATAATCTTCAAAGGGCTCTGCAGCCTATCTCAGTCTCAGAGATGAAGTTAAACTGGATGCACGTTATGAGCAGTGCAGGGCTATTTTCTAAATGGTTTCGCAAGACGATTTGGAAGCTGCTATTGTCAAGCTTAATTTTGTAAATACAAAAATATACATGGATTATAATCATCTTCAAAAGAACCACGATTGAATTCATCGATGTATCCTCTGTAAATCTGTGTAGTACTTGTTTGATCCAAGGTATAGTTTTGTTAAAAACAACAAATCTAATATCGACTTCATTGCTTCAAAGTTCTGCCCTCAGCTCAAGCTCTGGTCGCAGTAAACCCTATCCTAACTTAGCCTAGCCCTATATAGGCCCGAGCTAGGCCCAAGACCATATGAAGACAAAAGTCAATTACTGTCTTAATTGCGTAACCTAAATTTTGTTGAGTTCAAGCTGTTAATTCATCGAAGAAACCATCAACATGAGCAAAATCGCTGTTGGATGAAGTACAAAATGCCAACAGAAAACAAACCTGAGCCTCAAGTCTTTGGCTGAGCTGAGCCAAACGAATTGACAAAGTATGAATTGAACTTTTTGAATGAAGTCAACTTCAAGCTTCACGAGCTAGAATATTACCCAAGTCCCAAGTGCTTATTTCTGTGTTAGCTAGCAGCATAATATTTCGAGGAGGCAAAGCAAACGTTAGCTTTACATTAAAAAGAAATAATTAGAAGGATATCTTGGAGCCTCTTCAGAAGGAGCGTCTTTCCAACTCCTAGTGGACCAAGTAATAAGCACATTTTGAGTGTTGTTCACGAAGTCACTGGATACAAACATCTGCAGAATCGGTACAACTTCCTCTACCGAGATGCAGAACTGTCGACTATACTACACAACTGTTAATGTTATGAATGTTATTGGCAACGCGACGTAGAGGTCGGTATATCTGGTAAAAAAAAAAAAAATCAAGTCCTCCCCGCCACCCCCCCCCCCCCCCCACTAAAAAAAAAATCGTATAACTTTTTATCAGAACAGTTAAAAAGTCTGCAGAATTGTTCCTACACTTATTGACTTACATCTGTGTGAAAATGATAGCCATGCACAGTTGAGCATGCGTTTAAAGAAAATATATCACTTTTCAAGTCACTTTTTTTTACAAAAAAGTACTAGAAAAGTTTCAGGATAGCTATAGGCCCGGGCTATAGGTAGGCCCTATGTGGCGATTAAACGATCACTTTAAGTACATACACACAACATGAACAAAATTTGCCAGAATCTTCTTTCACAGACCCCCCCCCCCCCCCCCCCCCAATGAATCATGGTTTTCACGGCTGACTGAGCACAATTTCAGGGAATATGTTTAACTCTAATTGCCATAAATCAGTTCATTGAATGAATTCACATCAGATATTGTTCCCGACATTCCCGGCATGTCATGGTTGAGTGAGCACTTCTTTGGATGTCAGAAAAACAAATGCTTCATGAGATTTGTGTGCATTGCAGGAAAAATCCACACATGGCACACAGAGACAAAGATAAAAATAAATGGTACAATTTACAGTTAATTATAGCTTAATTATTTTAGCCATTATTTACGAACAATTTCAGTATTGTAGGCCTATGTGAAACATATCCATTAACTTTCTCAAATCTATTCTGATATTGTCGTCAATTGTGCATGGTTGAACGAACACAAATAAAGGCGAAATGGGGGTAGAGCGTACTTGTATTTAACTTAATGAAAATAATGAGATTATTTTAGTTTAATGACAACTGTATGTCACTTAACTTGCTAAACATATTATTCTGTAAATTAAACATTTTTCCATGATTTCTTGATTGAACAGGCACACAATTCAGATATTTGGTTGGTGTGTCAATAGATAATGATGGATAAAAGAACATCACTATTATCACGTTGCAAAAATATTATTGCAGCCCCATTCCTACAGAGAGCTCCACATATAAAAAGACAATGAACTTTATTAAATCAATCATTCACTCCCTTTCATAATCAACAAATCATTACATCAACTCCACTAAATTACTCACTTCTGTCATCCAATCAACCGATAAAATGAATCCATATGATGACTTCAGTGATTTCTATATTCACTTAGTCTCTCAATGTTCTCACTGTACCCTGGCTTTTAGGCTGTTGGGAATTTCTAAACTCAACTACTCAATTAAAGGGTCTGGCTGCAGTAGAGAACAGTTTTCAATTTCTTCTCTAGCTCAACTGACCAAGAACGATAGAATGATAAAGTGACAAGTCTTATGTCAGTTTGGATCAGAAGTGTCAGATCAGAAATGCCTCAAAAACAGGCTATTCTCACCCAATTCTCCATCCACCAATCACGCATCACACTCTTCCTACAGTCATGATGTGGAACATTAATTTTCTGCTGTTGTTAAAATAAAGAAAACAATGCACCCTCCTTCTTTAAGAAATGTATTTGCAGGAACTGGAATATTCATTTCTCTCATCTCATATCCAAAATGACCACACAGGTTAAATTCATAATCATGTAACAAATTTATGTTATATTTCTTGGTTTATATAGTTGGACAATTACACAGAATTAAACAGTTTGTTATTATATAGAATGGTAATTTTGAACAGGATTAGTTTTATTACAGCAAACTATGATATATATATCAAAACAATGGGTGATACAAGAAACAAGAATTATAATTAAAGACAATGATGTTGATGAGAGATTGTACCAGAGGTTGTCATTATATATTGACATATAATTTTGGTTGTTAACCCATTTTTTTTTACTGAGTCTGCATAATCATATGGCTAGCCTTTTTCCACTCAGTTACTGAGCAGCACAACTCCTATACAATCTGCTATTTGGACAGTAAACAGCAGGTTATGAATCAACTTCAAATACCTTATAGGACAGAAATAAACCACACCCCTTTGGTAACTGCTGTTTCATAGCAAATTTTGACATCCTTCCTGGACTAGGGTTCACAAAGCCAGAAAAGAATGAACAATACTTTCATTGGCCGAGTGAATTGAGAATGTCATTAAAATATTGTAAATTCTTGTATTCATGCTTTTCTTTATAATACAAATATTGGATGAAATAGGGTTTGCATGATGAAAAGCATCCTTTAGCTCCCTCTAACCCATATTTGAGGCATAAAAATGTGGATGCAGCAATTTAAAACTTCACTATCTCCAGCTGTGTTGTCAGATTCAATATAAATCCCTACTATTTTCATCATCAAAATGACTTAGAATCAAATTCACTGAAAGCTTTTATTCAACCTTTATTTGATAAATCATGTAACACAAGATCTTAATTATTGATGAAGCAGTGCTGTATTGAAACATGTTGTGTAAACTCTTATGATTACATGCAACTGCCTTTCATTTATTAAGTATGGAATTAATAAGTAAAGAAGTTCATGCACATCTGTACACATTAACTTCATCTACTCTAATGATCCTGAAACAATTTATGATATTCACTATGGTACATAATTCTGCAGAGTAGTTCAAGACATCTTGTGTTCATCATATAATTGATAATGATAATGAAACAAGATGTATAACACCTTTTTGTGCATTCATGATGTTATAAATATGTACATGCTCCTACAACATCATATATGACTAGCCTTCATGTATTACATACCACATCATTATGCTGATATACAGACTACATACTTGTTGTTTACAAGTTAAAATCTTGCAACTATAACAACATTTTTATTTTTGCCCACTATTTTCTGGCAAAGAACATGTGATATGTACAACCATTACAAGGAGTATCTGGACAAACAAGTATAGAATATACCAGATACCAACTGGGTTTCAATACGTTAAACAGTTGTTTTTAAAATGTTATGATGTTAGAGGGGGGGGGGGGGGAGTGTTCTAACCACCTATGTTGATTCAGGAATACAATACTCCAATTAAACCACGAATTATCCATCTCATGATTGCTTTGGCATTCTGCAAAAGGCATACACTGTACGTTATATACAAAGAACACACAAGCTTATCTGATCTAACACTGGCACATTGATAGCACAATATCCAGATTTGTTCTGCCAGTTTTAAAAGCCACCCAGAATTTCTGACTAGAAGGTTGAGGCAAAGTGAGACATCAGAGAAATTCAACATTAATATATCTACACTTTGTCCACTTTCAATGGTTTGCATACCAACAAGATCAAAGAAGCTATTTCTACTGTGTAAAGACTGTTCATTCTATAGAGTGCAGAAGTGTGATGTCATATGGTTATGTTGTCAAGACAACTGTTTCTGAACTATGTGGGTAGAGCTAACAGCAGTCATCACAGTGGAGACTCTCATTGGGAGTGCCTGACACTCGCCGGAGTAAAACTCTCACTTGAGTGATGTTGTTTAGAACCAGAAACCTGCATAACAATGGACATGACAACATCACTTCACTACTCTATTGCTGTAATAACATTTATTTCAGGAAATGTGTTTTTTTTTGTCATGCTTGGATATAATACTGATTATGAATGACGTGAAAATGGATGAAATCCTAAATGTACAGATGACATGACACCATTCAAAGGGACTTACTTCATGTAGTACACTTTGCAACATTGGTATCAAAGACAAACTTTGCAGCTTTCTTGTAAAAACATGATGCAAAAGGGAAATGGGCAAACATATTTAAGTATCAACAGCATTTTAATACATCAGTTCCACCTCACTACCCACATTATCTTTCACTAATTTTTTCCTTCCAAAATCAAACAATTATTCATATTTAGTTATATCTTCTTCACATCATTAGATTTGAACCTTTATTCATGTGCAATAAAACTATTATTAATTCCTTTCAGAACAAATCACTATATAAACACTCGATTCATGAAAATATTGTCTTTTTAAAAAAGGTACATGTTCAAAATATTTTCTTTTTAGTAATTTCAGAACATGGAATGAGGGTGTGGTCAGAAATGTTTTTTGCTTAACCCTCTCATTACCATCGGCACAAGTGTTTTTTTGAAGGCCCGCTAAAGTAAAGGCTAACCATAGTTTAGAGGTTAGCACCACATCACAGTACTGCCCTGCATTTATTCAAAGTTTGACAAATTGTGTTCATTATTTATACTTGTCTGATCCATTATGTTGTCTATAAATCTATTCAAAGCTGAGTTGTTGACTTTAGAGATGCATAATTGCACATATTTCAATTGATACAAGATAATATTTCATTTCCACTGGTAACCTTACTCATTCAAAAATCATTTAAATGTCAGCTCCACATTCTAGTTGAATGCCAACTTTCACGAAGGATTGATAAATCCATGTGCGGTAAAGATTCAGATAAACCTGATTTGACAGCATCCAAATATGGTGAAATATTTGCAATACATTTGAATATGATCATAGAAATCTGAGCTTATTAGACTTGCTATCATACTCTGATACTGAGAATCAACTTTGCATTTGGTCAGATTCAGAAAAAGTAAAGAACAGCAATAATTCTATGAATCAATTTGTAGATTTGAAAAATATATATATATATTTATATATATAATTGATATGAAAGTACTATCGTGTCAATACCACATGCAATTGAGTGCATATATATTTCACTTGTTGGACATAAGCACAAAAATTAAACCACCATGAATTTTACAGTGTACCAACATAAAATCAAACTAACCACCATACAGTACAGGTAGATGATCCGGTATCTAAACCCCTTAAAACAAAGTCTGCAACTTTGAGGGGGAATAATTTGCTTACTGCTCCATTTGAATATGGTTTCATTGGAGAGTGTGATTATTCCTCTTTGCAATGATGTGCAATCTGTTGTGATTATATAATCATGGAATGTGCAGTTACACATAGGGAAGAGTCGGAAGTGAAATGTTGCAAACTGATTGTGTTCTAACCTTTTTCTCCATTTTTTTTTTAAAATATGCAATGTAACAATTTCTCAATAAAAGAAGAAAGGTGTGAGAAAAACACAATTTGTTTGCATGTTTTCATTGTTCTGTCATTGAGTGCATTATTGAGTGATTGAGATGAACCCTAGAAAAGATGAAAGCCTTGTGCAATTTAGTGTTTGCTGGAAGTGAAAGCTTTCATAAAACTAGTATGTTCAACAAACAATTAAATTAACATCTTAAAATGATCAGGTTCAACATTGAATCTATTATGCCAATGAGAATACACCATGCGCAGGCTTTCATGCATTAGTGCATCAACATCATTGGAACTCAGTCCATCCTCGAAACAATTGGGAATTTACTGCTGAAAACAACAAATTTTGCAACATTTCATTTTTGACGCTGCTGCATATTTATCAGGACATTCCATAAGATTAGCATTACAAATGATAAACCATTGTCACAAGGAATAATCACGCTTTCCAACCATACCATATTCACATAAGATGGAGCAAAAAGAAATTTAGAACCCCTCCAACTTGTTGCAGAACTTTTTTGAGGGGTTTATTAAAAGGCTACATTTTTCTTCATATCTCGACTAATTTTACGCCGAGCATAAATAAAGCACATTTGTTCATCTTGGCAAAGTGCAATATACTGTAACGATACAAAACAGAATGTTCATAAAGGAATGTAATTCACCATTGTGTAAACCCAAAATGTACACATGAGAAGTGAGGTATGTGTCAAAACCCTATTTCAGACTTATTTCACACATGCCATATGCACATGTGTCACCATGAATCAACATCAAGATAGAGGTGACACATTATTTTTCCCCCTTCTTATTTTAAATGCTAAGTTTTAATACACAGCAAGAAATGCATTTAATTTGATTTCTGTTTCCAAGTATGTAAACATAATCGAAGTTTTTAAATTCAATAACAATTTGTTCTCACTTGAGCCCCAAAAGGTAAATTATGTGAAAACGATTGTTGCCATGTTTTGCCCATCTGGAAATCATTCATGAATCAGTCACATTTGTCAACACAATGCTGTACTACTGATATACCCAGTCAAACAATATACATTTATAATGAATGAACAATTTATTACTATATCGCTACTATTCATATTGACATTTGGTTAATTAATCTCAAATCACATAACTATAAATCAATCCTATTACAAGCCACTAAACGAAAAAAAAAAGGAATGCTTTAAAAGCCATTTGTCATATCTATGCTCGATTTGTTTTTGCTCTAAAGGAGATGTGTCCCTTTTGCAGGCCTAAAATATAAAGTGTACATACCATACTACAGGTTGGAAAACAATATTGTAGTATTTCCGTCAGAATGAAGAAACTCACCACCACTTACCATGGGTAGGTATTCACCTTGACATATCAAAGGGATTCTCTGTCAGGTATAGTGCCTGCAGACCCTTTGACTGTCACGATCTAAGCAACTCATTCACTTTTTGCAAAAAGTCATGAAATTTGGCAGGAATCAGCAGTATACTGTATGAAATCTCACAGCCATAGCTTCACAAACCGTTTCAGGAAGTGAAAAACTATCACTGTATATATTTTGAAACGTAGCAACCAAAATCTACATTCATAAACCTTATTGCGATGTTCAGTGTATCATTCTGCGATGCGCCACTTGCCTCCACGTATCACTGTGCAGTGTGAAAAGCCGTCATCAGCACTAATGCATACTGCCTTCTCCAGTCTCTAGGCTATAACAAGCACAATGTTTTGAAAGACCTGTCCAAAATATACTTGAAATCTAGCAATCAATATTAATTCAGCTCAAAGTCAGTTTAAACTTGTATTATTGAGAGGGAAGTTCTTACACAGTATTTTCTTCCATTTTTGATGTTTTTTTTATATCATAATTTATTTGCCCAGCAAAAGAGCAACCCTGTCTTTAATGCTGTTTATCTGGGACATTTCTTGTCAGCTTTGTGACATAACATGATAAGCTTATAACAATTGAAGATTATATTGTCAACTCCAATTTGGAAAGGAAGCTCAGACTGAGAGACAAACAACAAAGTACCATGTATTTCATGTTGTACATGTATGTGGATTCAATATCACTGTTGAATGTGATGAATCACAATGTGAACCTATATGTTGTACTTGTGATTCATGCAATGTCTAAAGAATTTGGTTTTCTCTGCAAAAGGAACACACTCTCTTCAATAACTGAATACTTCAATCACTGTATAAAAGGCAGGCAAGACCTATTACTGCAATTTTTCTTCAAATCAATTGCCTCATAAAACAAAAAAAAAAACTACACCTTTGGAGAATATATGCTATGTACATAAGTAACTCCATTGCTAAATTCACTGGCAAATACTTTGTGTAAAACATTGAAACAATGACAAAAATATGAAGGGTAATGACAACAAATGTCGTTTTCAAAATAAATATCATGATGTGCATCATTGAGAGAAAAACAGGTAACTTCTGCTAATCAAACATAATCAAAATCGATTTTGCATACATTTCATACTGAGTTATATGTACACAGTCAGGTTTTTTAAAAATAAAATTATTGATACTTTCTAAAGGAAGATAAGTGTTTTCGCTTCACACTCTATACCAATGCAATGAGACATTGAGTAGTACAGGAAGGTTTCAATAAAATAAATGCAATGAAAGTGTGCAACACTGCATGCAACACATCACCTCACATAAAATATGATTACTGAATAATAATTTTTGTTCACTACATAAAGTGCATCTATGATTACATCCTCTCTCATCTATCTATTAACATCAACAATCGCCTCCTATTGATGTCTTTCCATTATGAAATAAGGGTGGGGAGGGGGTACTCCTGATATACTGTACATGTCAGGTAGCAAATGCCTATCCATCACTAATAAAACATAGTACTGTACAAAATATACCCACAAAAGCAGTTCCTTCTTCAAGGAGTAAAAAATAAAAAGCATACTTGTATTCAACCTGATATTCTTAACACCGCCACATTCAATCAAATTTAACTCACTGAACATTGGTCCATTTTTTTTCAACCACAAACAAATTCAATACAAGTCAGAAAAGCAACTGTGAACCCAAAACATCGCACAATTCTGATTTGAATTTCTTACTGATTAAAGGCGAGAAAGCTGTCAACAGCCTAGTACCTAGGCTAGTAATCAGCATACTGCCATCGATTAGAAGGATCAACACATTATCGCCAGCAGTTTCCCCCCACTTTAATACTCCCAAGTCCCAACTCGATCAGTCCACAAGCTTGTGCAAAGCCAGTTCCACTCTGATGCAATTTCATATGAATTATGTCAGTTTCTAACGTAAACTAAAGTACAGTCACATTAAGAAATATGAAATGGAATATTGAGATTAAAAAACGACATGGTGAGTACATGCTTGGTAGTAGTAAAGCACATTCCTGACTTCTAGGAAGGCAAAGCAGCAAAGCCATATTCTGGACATACCGGTAACCAACGTTCCAATCATTGTCTCACTGATTGACCAAAATAATTTCCACCTCAAAACTTATTTTCTTCTGACAAAGCAGGTAGTGAAAATATTAATTTCTTCAAGAGTGTCATACTATTCACAATAACATGATACAAACTTTATTTTATGTATTGAATGGTTATGAGGTTTTCTTTGTATGTTCACAAGGTATATCGATGCTTCAAAGGATTCTACCTGGAACTCATCATTCGCAAAGTTTTCATTTACATTTCTGTCACAGAAATGAAAGTCTTCCACAGTAATCACATTCTTTGTTACAGAAATCAACCTTCCATACAACCACACCACTGATGTGGTATACAGAAACAACACATGTAGTATACTTCACTGATAAGAGGGGTCCTCTTGATAAATGACTATCTCTCAAAGAACAGATAAAAGAAGTGCTGATTTAGGATTATTCATCACAGTGATGAAATTAATTTCTTTAAGACTTTTATAACAGAAACAAAAAGTTTCAGATACTACTCATTTTCCATTAACAGATTTCACAAAGTTTGGGGAGATGGTTACAGAATTTCTGAGAAAGAAAGAAAAAGCAAGAGAGAGAACAAGAGTAAGATAGAGAAAGAAAGACAAAGAGAGAGTAAACAAAAGAAAAGAAAAAGAGTGAGAAAGAAAGAGAGAAAGGGCGAGAGAAAGACAGAGAGAAAGAGAGAAAGATAGAGAGAGAGAAAGAGAGAAAGAGAGAGAAAGACAGTGAGAAGGACATAAATTATAGTAAATTAGTATGAGAGAGAGAAAGATGCATGTAGATAGATGAACAAAGAAATAATCAGAATGATTTCTCATCAAACTTTGTGCATTGTGAAGATACATCCTTTCTCAGGTCCCATTGTTGTTGTTGTTCCTATCACAGCTCACTGCATGGCATCACTTAGTGGGCGTGGCAGGTCCAGGGGGAGCCTGGTCTAGGAAGAGCCTGTCATGCCCCATCGGTCGTGCTTGGACTCGGGGTTGAGGTGGGTGAGCACCACCTCCACCGCCTGGAACTTCTCCTTCTTAGGGGGGATGGGGCACTCCCTGTAGGTGACCAGGTCCCCAGGGATGGGCACGTACTCATCTTCAATGCTGCAGGAGGGGTTGGGAGAAGTGAAGGGGGGGGGGGAGGGGGAGTGAGTTGTGAATGGGAGTGAAGAAGATTGATATGATAGAAGGGGTGGAGGAGAAAATGAAGGAGAAAATGAAAAAGAACAAGAAATAAAACAATACAAATTTAAAGAAAAAAAAAAACCCAAAACAACACAAGGGAAAATTGGGGATGGTGGTGGAAAATAAAAAGAAAATGAAAATTCAATAATCTTTCAAACCTATAGCAATTCTAATTCATTATAGTATCAAAGCTACCTCACATACATGTACATGTAGATTTCACTACTTTCTCGTCGCAGAATTTGTATGTACCATCAGATTTTTTTCATTCACATGAAACTTCACATATATACAGTAACGCTCAACGAACAAGTGGTGTCTAGACTGCCTACCCTTCACCCTCTCTATATGTGTGTCTGCATTTTGTCAGCTATTTTCTGATCTGGGAAATCAACTCGAAGTTATAGTGCATCTTTATCAGAACAAAAAAAGGAATCAGTGCTCTATTTTTCTCAACCCACATTGGGGCTGATAAACAGCAAGATTTTGCCTGTCATTGTGCAGTACAATGTAAGATACATGTGCAGGCTGATCTGAGACTGACATTGGATCAGGCAGAGTTACATAGCGGCAGTCTTAATTTCATACTCTTTTTTGTACAGTCAAACCTATCTATAGCACCTGCTCATACGTTTGGTGATATTTGGTCATATATTTCATAATTTATCACATGAACAGAAACATTTCATAATTTGACCTTTCTGATCCACATTAGAATCACTTAATTGCCCTGTCATCATGCACCAAGTTTGATGAAATTCAGTGTATCATTTCTTCAGTTATCATGTAAAATTTTCAGGATTTGTAAATGGGCAATTCTGCATTTTTGGCTCTAGCTCATTACGACTTACTCTGAAATGTGGACGAATATTGGGCCTGTTCCCTCATCTGGTTGGATGAAGCCGTGACCCTTGCTTCTCTCAAACTCAATGATTATCCCTTTCTTCACAGGACCGTCTGCTGCATGTCGGGACCTGCACAACACATCAAATAAGCATCAGGAAATATGCCATTTTCTTATCTTCATGGGCCATATGTTTATTTATTCATAAGTAATACACCTAATCCCCATAGGGCTACAAACAAGCATCAGCAAATAATAAACGTCTCTTTTGTGTGACTTTCCTTTCATTACAGTTAACATAATGAAGTATTCAGGGGAGGAATTCTGAAAGAACGTCTAGTCCAAAACTGTCATAACTACTAAAAAAGTCAGTATTTCTGAAAACTTACTGAAGAAAATTGATTTTTGCCTATAGGCCAGTCATTATTATAGATTGAAGGGGACTTCACATACTTTATTTGATCGAGAAATGCTTTTTATTGTGTCTCTTAAAATATTTTTGCCTCCATATTTTCCGCACGGGAGACTAAAGCAAGCAACTTATTCCGCAGGCATACATATATATATCGATGTGTTTCAAGCTACTGCTGTCGGCTTGTGAGCACCAAACCGCGCGCGGCGGGCCAGTTTGTCTGCATATTGGTCTGGGCATGGGGGGAGGGCCAGGTGTTATTCATTATCATTAAAATAAAAGCAAGGGCAAGGAGCGGAGATTCACTTGAGAAACAAAACTGCTTATCAACTATTGACAAGTTAAAATCCTGCTTTTTGTTTGACAAGGTACCATTCTTTTACAAGTTTCCTACAATTGTAAAATGTGTTAATGAGCTGTATTGTGTCTTGCAGCTAGAAAGCAGGGTTTTCACGCCTATAGCTTTTCACTGCAGGTTAAGTTACAGTTCATGGCAAAAAGTCAACTTTCCACGCCAACAGCGACAGGTGATTTTACGAGATAAATTTGTAGTAAGGTACTCCGAAGAGAAAAGATCACAGTTTAAAGATGATAGCCTGATCGAGCACAGAATTTATTTTGCTGGTGTTGAGATGTTGTCACTGTTAGTGGATGGAACTGAGTCAATATATCTATTGTTCTGCAGAATTCTAATTCATGGTTTCTGATCACTCCAATGAGAGTTTCATTGGTTTTACTGTGTCGACATGGTCTCATGGGATAGTGTACAACACTTCCAATAAGTGGACAAAATATACCGCTGTTTAAAACTGCGGCTCCTTCCCTTTCCCTTACCCTATGCCAATTCCTTTGAGCTGAAGTGTAATGTGACATTTAGATACTCAATATACAGTGTGTCGACTACCCTGACAGGGTGGTGCATGAGAACCTGTTGTAGTGAGATAAAGAGGATCTTACACGGACTGAGTCCTTGTCCTGCGAGTGATGATGGGGCTGGGGACGAGGAAGTGCCCATGGAGATGGTTCTTGGCTGGCGAACACTTCTCTGGTGACCCTTTGGGTGAGGATGCTTGCGCTTCTGTCATGGCGATGGCAGATATCTTTACTCAGTTCTGCAAGGACTTTCTTTCACCCCTTTTCTGTCTGCTCTGTCTGCAACCTGAAACAAATAGTTTATGGCAATTTAGAAACAGTGGAAACAGGGACTTATACATGAGGCCTTGTGCAGTTTATTGTGTAAACAAAATAATGTAAAATTAAAGAGCATCTTAATGTAATACCAAAGACACAGCATTCCTGTGGGAAAAGCTCCAACACGCCACACATCATTCCATATTTCTTTATTTCCTGTGGCACTTTAGCTCATCAACCATGTCGAGGAAAAACTGTGTAAAGAATCATGCAAATTTCAGAACTACGTTTTTGGCAGAAATAGAAGTTTGATCATACTACTACAGTGTAAGTCTCATATTTTTTAATTTGAAAAAAAAAATGAATTGTTCAATATTTTTCATGATTTTTGGGTGAATAAGTTGTCTGCCATTGCCAACATTGTTACATTACATTCATGATTTCAGCATTTTTATCACAGTCTAAAATCAATTATTTTGGTAAAATTCTGGTGGTTGTTGTTGTTGTTGCTTCGTATTTATATATATTTCAGTGCCATAGCGCAGTAATCAGCAGTATTGTAGTCAGCTGTGTCATCGGTACAAACAGCAAATATATGTGGCCATGATGCTAGTAACTCTGTCAACAAACATGAAAGTTTAAGAACCTATTTTGAAGTTTAGAGCTTAATCACTTAAAAGGTAGATGAATAAGGAGTGCTTGAGTGCTGGTGATTAATTGTTATTGATTTCTAAAACATTTAAGCAGGGTCACTGGGCATTATTGACAGCATGATAAACGACACAGGTTTTCTTCGTCGACGCAGCTGTACAAATCATATAGAGGCTCATACCGTCATTTTGTGACCTCATAGTTTCGGCTGGATAGAAAGTTAGATTTATGATTTCAATTTCAATTTATTCATATTTCTGTTCAATACATGTAAAATAAAAGCAATAATACATCAGCATAGTCAGTCTTTGACATAAACAAAACTAGTATAATGATGCAAAATATTACATAATGGTCAATATCAAACATACAGTGGATATAGGTAAAGAAATATGAATGGGGCCTATTTAAAGCAAGCTTGTAAATTGTATAGACCCCAAAATAATGTGGATTAAAAGAACACTTCGGAGTACGGATAAACAAATTGACCAAAGAAATGAACAAAAGAAATCATAAACAACTCAAGAAACAGCATGAAAACAAATCGAGAACAAAAATCAAAAATCAAAAATCAAAAGGCGTACGATTAATTCAGCAATACAACAGAAAAGTGTGCGAGCGAGGAATAGACAAACAAAACCAAACAAATCAGGAGAAGTCAGGATGAAATACGATAATGCTCAAGCTTCTACGAAGGCAATTCGACTGTTGACTCAGTATTGAATATGTATGGGATAAGTATGAATATGATGAATTAATTTGGATTAAACTCACTTCAATTCTTCTTTTCAGTAGGTACAGGCAACCAATTAGATACTGGTACTGATATTGGTAAGCATATGAATGCATACAATCTGAAGAATGTTTCAAAAGGTGTGTCAGGTTTTTAAGAAACTGCCTAAGTGTTCGCCAATTTAAAGGGTACCACCGGGCAGAAATTTAACTCTTTTATATCAAAGATAGATTTCAAATGAACATACACAACAAGTTTGAGATCCTGAATTTTATTCCTACATTGCCAGGGAATCACTTTTATTTTTTAATATCATTTTCAATAGTTCTGTGCGATAACGATACCACCTCATGATACTCTCATCGATCACAGCCATTTCTTCACGGCGGGGAGAGCCCAGCCATACACTCAACAAAGCTGTCACCCAACTCTAATAAATCGAGGTTGCCGATCAGAGCTTGAAAAACATGAACAGCCAACCCGCTGGATGCATGAGTTCGTTCACAAAGAGGGGCTACACACCAAGCAGACATTCTCTGTAATACAGTGTATGCGCGCCAAACCGAGAGAATTTAGCTGCATAAGCAGCGAATAAAATAGCAACTTTGAATTCTGTAACAGTAGCTAGACAGCAAGTGACTTTCAATATAGCGGTACTGTTTACTGTATGGTACTGTACACTGTACTTGTATCCGGCCCTACGTATCATGTGAGCTGCATGTCTACATATTATAGCATGAAAGTTAAAGTGAGTGCACGAAGCGATACTATTGCGATAGATCGCTATAACCTATTGATCTAGCGCACATGCAAAACAAATAGACACGCGGAACATTGGGAGAGCCGATGTTCCATGTGGTGTATTTGCATTTTTCTCTAATTACAGAATCGTATCAGACCCCGCAACAAGATGATTGATATTCAATTCTAGTACCAAAACAAAAAAACATCGTTTTTGTTATGCCTGGAGGTCTCCTTTAATACACTACGATGTGCCTATGGATGGTTTCATAGGAATTAAACAGGATTTTTTCGGAAGCGTAGCCAAGACATACAGAGTCGTGACTGTATGGTACTAGGCGTACAACTAATTCCCGATTGCCAAGCTTTTTGGTTGCAATGTGTTTTTGTACAATGTATAAAGTTTGAGTAATTAATAAGACAAATAATACAAGAACTATTTTTTTCTGCATGAAGTCCTCAGCTCAGCTCAGTCAGGCCAGGGATGTGTTACAAAGGAGAAGAAACTCAAGCATGTAGGCAAACCCTGTTATAACAAGGATGTTGGGACCCACACATGTAGCTCCATAAAGCCTGACACTAACATGCCATAAGAGGAGTACAGGATTAGGCAACATGTATGTAGAGAAAGATAGAGCATAGAGGGATGGCATGGGGTATGATTTGTATAAAGGGAGAGAGAGATCAAAGGGGGGGGGGGGCATTGAGAGACTGGAGCATCACCCTTGGGATCCAAACAGCGTGGGGGGGAACAGAGTTGGGGAAAGGAATACATGTACAAGAGAGCGAGAGAGAGAGAGAGAGAGAGAGAGAGAGAGAGAGAGAGAGAGAGAGAGAGAGAGGAGGGAAGAGGGAGCAGTTTTATCTTTTATCCTAACTTTTTTTTCCTCAGTGCATTTCAGAATACTGATTTAGCTCAATTGCATAAAAATTTTATCTCTGAGGCTCATTTACATAAAAATTTTAGCTCTAGCTCATATGAACACAATTTTTTTCTTTTATCCTAAGTTGGCTTTTCGGAATACCAAAAGATAATATTTTTCCTTAGTACTTGAGATACAATAAAAGTTTTCCTGACCTAAGTTTGTTTTTGGAATACCCCCCCCCCCCCCCCCGAGTTTCTGAAAAACACATGAGAAATGAGAACACATCATAACTTTCCATGCGTACTTCAAATAAAATGTCATCATAGCTTTTATCAAATTCTACACTTGCGAGGCTTTCACTTATGCTCGAATCCATCATAGCTTTACATACATGTAGCAAATTTTAGAGAAAATCAAGCTCTTTTAGGATCACCATCATGATGAGACTAATTAGATGGAGATTGGTGAGGGGGAGGAATGGTCTCCTTCATAAGAAAAGGGTTTTATATCAAATTCTAAAGAATCCCCCAAAATCATTGCAATCAAGGCCCCCTCTTTGAGAAAACAGACAAGGATAGTGCCAAAAAATGGGTCTCATAGCCATGAGCTCTGAATATGGGGCAGGAAATGGGTACAATATACCAAAATCTTCACCCTGATCATCTCTTCTTTTTGTCTCCTTTTTATTCTTTTTCCTTATGAATATACTTGGGCTGATGATCTATTCTATAAGAATAGAGTGTTATTTGAATACAGAGACATGTAATTTCTCAAGCAGCGAGTAGGCTGCCTTTGTTGAATGTCTTTCTATAGTATGACTTATGTGTGTGCCAACCAAAAAAATACACGGGGGCGGCGGGCGAATCCGCCCCGGAAACACCTAAAAGAGCCCCCGAAACAGGCCGAAAATGCAATTTCGTGGGCGACACAAAAAAAGTAAATCGCCCCCGTAACATTTGCCACACGACTACTACAAGCAGCCAATCCTAGCTTGACGGCCGCGCACTGCACTGCGGCAATTTGCACAGCGAAGATTGAGAGCGCGCAAGCAAACACAGCATGTTTCACCGACTCACTGTACTGCTGAATGCATGCTGTGTATAGTGCAGTATCCATCGCACGTGGAGCGTTTCTTCCATGCGCGCGCGCCCGATATCTATGGTAAGCCGTTCCCGCCATAATGCGTGCCAAAAACCATACGCGTACGTTCTGACTTGCACGCGTATGGTTTTGGCACGCGTTTTGGCAGGAACGGCTTTTCATAGTTTCTTCCACGCGCGCGCGCGCCCGATATGAATGCATAGTGCATACCTAGCTAGGCCTAGCCGCTGGGCTAGACGGCCAGTCGGCCATGCATATGATCGTATGTGTACTGTGTATGTAGTGTATGCAAAGCATACAGGGTACATGAATAATGAATGCTTCCGTGGCGAGCTTTGAAGTTTGAGAAGAACATGGATAAATTCCTGGTTCGAGCGGAAACAACAGGGGATCAGTATCTAATGACCCGTTCATTAGCGGTACGACTAAAGCAAAGAAGTTTTCGGCTTCCCGTACAGCCGCTCGAACCAGGAATTTATCCATGTTTTTCTCAAACTTCAAACTAGCTTAAAAACTTCGGCCGTCAAGCTGCTAGTGCTATGCTATGCATGGCATAGTCAGACGTCAGCGACTCAGCTCAGTCAGAGCCAGGGGCATGAACGTAAACATGCACAGTACATACGGACGGTACGGTAAGTACAATTTGATATAAATCTTGTGATCTAAATTTAAGATTTGATAAATGTTATGTAGATCTAATGTAGTTGAATTTTGAAGATTTTCAATGTCAAGGAATATGATAAAAAAATGCATGGCAAACTGTGTTGCCCATGAATGGTCACAACGGGATAGTCACAATAGCTCTCCCGTAGTTACGGCCGCCTTACTAGTCGGCAAACGGGTATGGCAGCTGCTGTGGCATACCAGTTTGCCGACTAGTAAGGCGGCCGTAACTACGGCAGAGCTATTGTGACTATCCCGTTGTGACCATTCATGGGCAACACAGTTTACCGTGCAGTTTTTTTTTTTTTCATATTCCTTGACATTGAAAATCTTCAAAGTTTAACTACATTAGATCTACATAACATTTATCAAGTCTTAATTGCAGATTACAAGATCTATATCAAATTGTACTTACCGCATGTTTGTGCCCCTGGCCCTGGCTAGTCTGACTATGCCTGAAAGCTGAAAACTTCTTTGCATTAGTCATATCGCCAATGAAATATTTAACCTGAATCAACTTTTTAATTTGTTAACCCCCCCCCCTTTTCGTTTTTTTTTGGGTCAACCCCCCCCCCCCCCTCCTCTTTCGCCTCCAATTTTTTTAGATTTTTTGGCTGAACCCCCCCCCCCCATGCTCATCAACTTCTCGTAACCCCCCATCCCCTCCCCCCCCCCCCCCTTACAAAAATCCTGCGTACGCGCCTGACACACACACACAAAAAAAAAAAAAAAAACGCAAACAAAACCGCGAAATAGCTCCAGAAATTGTAGCCCTGGAAAGTGGAAAAAGAGCCCTGGAAAATGAAAAAGTAGCCCTGGAAAATTTTTAAGTTTCTCCAAAAAGAGCCCTGGAAAGAAAAAAAGTAATTTTTTGGTTGGTGTGTGCAATCTAGTTATCATATTTTACCAAATTTATCATTATTCTCCAAAAAATATGATACAGTCAGAAAGCTTGTGAAATTCTGGGAAACTTTGCTGTGAAACATTTTCCCTAAAAATGTTGCAGTAAAAAGTTAAAGCGAGTTGAATTGATCTAGTCCATTTCATTTACCGTTCCTGATTTCCTCCCTAAAAATAATTCAGCAGAGTCCCAGTGCACAACAACGCAGTGATCTCAGATCGAACACGATCTGGGGTGGTATTACAGAAGTTATCCTAAGTTTTCTTCTAAGTTTTCTCCTTAGTCCCCGAGTTAGGAAGTGCCTAAGAGAGCGAGAAATTGGTATTACAGAACATCCTCTTAGGACTCTCTCAATGCAAATTAGGGAGGGTTTGACCCCACCCAGTGCACATTTATCAGCCAATGGAGGGAAATGTTTCATTTATGAACAGCAAATCACTATGAAGGGGGGAGAAAGTTAGGAGGAAACTGGAAATGAAAACATGAAATTTGTGAGCATGAAATTATGCAGATTTTCTGCTCGTATGTAGATATGCGTGCAATCGATGGCGCCTAATACGTTAGGCATTCCTGCCATAGCAGCGAATTTCTGCTTGGTGGTTGTTGTCGTTCCATATTATAGAATGGGTGTCAGAATCTCTGCAATCTGATTGGTTAATTACCCGTAATTTACCATGCATTGTTTTTTACTGGCAGCACGCGATATCAAGACGATATCGCGATACCGAGAATTAATATGATCGATATCGAGATTTAGTATGATCGATATCGAGATTTAGTATGATCGATACCGATATTGTTTACCGTAAATGGCGGCACCCACGAAACTCGAGAAGCTTCGGTAAAGTTAGGTGAAGAATTGAAACAGATTTTGGACGATTCAGACGTTGCCAGTAAGTATAAATTTATCCCACAGCATCGAACACTCATTTTCTATATTCAAACGCTCTGCAGGAGTGAAACACGTAAATTTGGAAGTAATATCTAACGGACAAGTGGACAACCTCGGGTCTGAATTCTACGTTGTCGCAGCACTGTAAGAGTGTGTGCTGCGGTGAGTTGCCTACTAGAGCGTTGTACACTGTACATTACGAATACGTTCGTTTGGGCACTCGACGCCACTCTGGACAATCGCAGTAAATTGCAGTAAATCTGTCTTTCCTGATATGAAGTGGTTGTTATCAAATCGAATCTTGATGAACTTGGTAGTTCTAAACATAAAGACTCTATTTGTCCACTTGACATGGTGTATGGAGAAAATCATGTCATATTTTTAGCTGTGTTATTTGGACACTTGTCAACGTGAAAGAAGACAACAATTTTAGTCTTGACAGATTTTCCAATCATTGATGATGATTGATGATGAAGATGGATCTCTGCAATCTGATTGGTCAATCACAGCCATGCGTCGGTAATTCTGGCCATGCATCGGTATACAAATGATGCACAGGTTTGAGTGGGTCGGTAGGAATTGTGTACACAAGTTACCTCTGAATTGCCTGAACCCACGAGGCGAAGCCGAGTGGGTTTCGGGCAAAATTCAGAGGTAACGAGTGTTCACAATCCTACTGACCCACGAAATAAACCTGTGCATCATCTGTTTTATAGAATGGGCCCCAAAATCTGATAAAAAAGGGTAAAAGGGTAAAAAAGGGTCTTGCATGAGCTCGTACAGCCACTGAAAACTTCGAATATTGAGTCGGTAATTCCGGTGGAATTCATCTGGTGACAGATTGTCAACACAAAGACGATCTCGGAAATCAATCCTTCGCCTTTCCCGAGCCCTCAACATAAAACCAGCCATGTTGTTGTTTGCGTGTACGTGTTATGAAAGAATGGACTTATTAGGAGAGGGGATGGCTGTCTTAAATATTCTCCTAAGTTCTCTCCTAAGCGCGTTCTGGAATACCAATATTCCTAACTTAATGATTTGCATAAAGATAGGAGAAAACTTAGGAGAAATCTTAGGAGCGGAGTTACCACTAGGACTAGAGAATCCTAGGCTACACCAGGGGGGCATTTCATCAAAGGACTTGTCAGATATTTTATCCGACAAGTTTGCTCTCGGCCAATAAGATGCAAGCATTTCAGTAGCTTATAACAGTTTGTCGGATAAAACGTCCGACAAGTCCTTTGATGAAATGCCCCCCAGGATAAGATTTCTCCTAAGTTATCGTTATACCACCCCTGCTTTGTATTACTACTAGATCTATACTAAAACAAAACGCAACAAAAAGTCAAAAGTTTATTCTAAACCATGCGGAGCTCACCAAATTCTTGGGCTGTAAATTTTGAGGGCAGATAAGAAGTCCAAGGACATCCAGTTCAACACATGTCATGCGCTTCAAGCTTCACGAGATCACATTCGGGATGGTTAACCACGGCCACTGCACAGTACAGGCAGCACCCTAAACGGATCGATCGCGGCGCAGTGTGTTTACATTACGTAGCGCGCGAGCCGACTCTCGACCCCGCGCTCGGATCGGCATCGCATGCGAACGGAAGATTCCCTAGCACAATAATGATTGTTTACAACGTAATGCAATAATGCCATTTGCTTACGAATGAAGTGCGTGTGTCGGAGACCATTTTCGTTCTTTTACATGCGTTGGTATCTCCTAGCTAGCCCTGGATAATGATGAGAGAGCTAGCGTATCTGGCCGAGAAACAAGACCATCTGGCAACTGGAATGGATGCGTGCATCCTCGTGAAATAATAAAGGCAAGTAAAGGAGAGCAACCATGGTATCTATACGTCGTCCCAACTGTTAAAGCTTGAAATGACGATGAGGACCCGATAGGACGAACACACCAAAGCATTTTTTTTAATAGAATGGTGAGATATTTTCACAGTGACTTTGTGCACCTTCTTGAGTTGGGAAACGCGTGATTCATTTTCTTTTTTTGACTTTCTCCGCGTGCATGGATTGGCTGGGCCCTGGGCCAGCTAGGTCTTAGCTGTATGACAGCTATACTACCGTATACGCAGGATATGAATTACATAGTAGTACTAGTATTTATAGATAGATAGGTAGTATAGAGTCAATATTCATTGACTAATTGCTTTGTGGCTCAAATGTTGAGAGCAAGTAACAGGAAATAGTGGTTGTATATGTACATGTATCTGATATTATATGAACAAGAACATTTTGGATAAGGGAATCGTGCTAAAAGGTAAGGGATCGATACGGGACCCATGGGCCATGTCATGATCATATTGATGGGTCTAATGGATTATGTCCTTTTCAGCAATTTTATCATATGCTGAGCAGCTGAGGTAAAAATTCCTCTCCTGAAATCAAACGTAATGGGTTTGTGGTCACGGCGCAGAATGGCTCTGTCATTAGCATTGCAATCAATACCACTTCGTTTAAAAATTTAGGGAGTATTTCAAGAGTTATTTTTTCAGACAGTGCAGTACGTAATCGCCCCTCTTCCCCCTTGCCAATACCACACATACATTTTTTCTTTCGTGTCGACAACTTTGTTGAAAAAAATGCCCACCTGGGATACACTACAGCTCAAAAGAATTGGCATAGGGAAAGGGAAGGGGCCACAGTTTTGAACCGTTGTATATATTTTGTCCAGTTCAGCATGAAGCAAGATCCTTTAGCCTAAAAAGCATCATGTTTCGTGCTGAACTGGACAAAATATACTGTGGGAAATGGGTCTACTCTGACATTCAACTTTAGAACAGGCATGATTGTTTCAAATCAATAGATTATTTGTACTCTCTTATTCGTCCATAGATAGACCGGAGTGGCCATTTTATAAGTCTTACATAACTGGTTATGATGCAACACTGAATGTAATCATCAAGCACAAGTTGACTTCACCAATCAAGGACCAGGGCATAGTAAGTACACTTATGTGAATGGCATTGTCATAACAGTTCAAATTTTAAATAGTATACACTACAGCTCAAAGGAATTGGCATAGGGAAAGGGAGGGGGAAAGGGAAGAAAGCTTAGGAAGGAGCTGCAGTTTTAAACCGCCGTATATTTTGTCCAGTGCAGCACGAAACATGCTTTTTAGGCTAAAGTATAGGCAAGAGTTCCATATGCACCCCCCATTAAAATTAAAAAAAAATATATAGATCTACATAATTTGATATATATCATCATAATATAGCATAATTAGGAGGGGGAAGTGACAAAAATTAGGTTTAGGGTTAGTTTTAGGGTTAGGTTTAGGGTTAAACATCACAGGTAGCTAGCCGCATAGACTCCCGGGGCTAGGCCGGCTCGGCTCGGGGCTAGGGCCTAGCTAATGACGGGTGCTAATGCAGACCTAGAAATCACCTTTTTGGACGAATTCAACGGCTAAGGAATTGTCTAGGGTTAGGGTTAGGGTTAGGGTCAGGGTTAGGTTTAGGTTTAGGGTTAGGGTTAGGGTTAGGGTTAGGTTTAGAGTTCAATTTTACTTACCGAGGCCGACCGTACCGTCTGAGTGATCATGATAATGCCCTCTACGACACTAAAGAATTAATACATACAATAAATGACTAATAGCTTACAACACCTTTAGCTCTCAACTCGTCTTGGTGGTATAGTGGAGAAGCTAATGGACTATTAACTCGACGATCGAGGATCAAAGCTCACTCACCAGCCGACTTTTGCAAGGCAGGGCTCTACAAACCCACTTGCCCGATTGCCCGGGGCAAGTGAAAATGACGCCCGGGCAAGCATTTCTCAAAGACACTTGCCCGTCCGGGCAAGTGGTTATTTTTCACCAAAAAATATGAAAATAACATTGTTCTTACGCATATGCGAGAAAATTAATGTGAATGTGTCTCGTATCATGTCAAACCAGGCAAACACAGCCAAAATTGGAGTGAGATCACTGAGATTTTGTCATGAAAATGCGTCTGAAACTCCGTTCCGTGGACACTGCCATCTTGAACTGAAAAATAAATTCTGTGCATGAGCGATATCCGCATTACCAGAGCACTGGCTTGCGATCGCGAATGCGCGCATGCGCGATGTGAAATTTTTCGTAACAGCTGTCTTTATTTGTGTGTCTCGCGCCCACATACCGTATTTACGTGGATTACTACATATGGGACTGTAATGTGAAAATGTGTGTAAGCGATTGTTGTACGAGTTCAGCACATATACCTGCCGTGGAGCAGCAATGATTTAATTGATTTGCCCATGATTTTGACCGCTACCAGTACTCTTGAAACGGCAACATTAGCACATCTACCAAGAACCCTACCCAGAAAAACCGGATGATTACTCGAAGGTTTTCTGTTTTGACAAGCATGAAACTGGGAGGTCATGCCGCTAGTTCATAACTACGTGTATCCGTGACAGCCTACGGCTATGCGGCTAGTCACGGGTAGCTAGCCGCCTAGCCGTCCCGGGGCTATAGTGTCTAAACGGACGCTAATGCAGACCTAGAAATCACTTTTTGGACGAATTCAACAGCAAAGAAGTTGTCTAGGGTTAGACATTTTACTTTTGAAATGTGACTGTTTATAATCCTGTCAGCATGCTTACGAGTTACATGTATTATGACAAGCTTTGCCACCTACAAATTACAATGCAATGTGGTGTAGTCAGTGTCATCAATATGTGTTTTTTAAATGCCTCAGCTCTAGTCTTGTGAAAGTGTCCTATACCTGCCTACATGTAGTGAGCAGAGTCTGCTCCCAACATGCCCAATTATTAAATTAAGGGAGGTCAGGCGTATGTGTGTTTCATTTCGAGTGAAAGCAAGAGTACTATATAGTTAGGAGAGTCAGTGCTAAACATGATGGACTCAGATGATTAAAAACAAACACTAGTAACTTGTCAAACTCTGTGTAAATACCTATTGTTAAGTTCAGTTGTCCTGTAAAGTATGTTACAATTCGGCAGGATAAGGTATGCCGTTTCTTCAGAAGAATTAGTGAAAAACAAAGGTTATAATAAGAAAAAACGGGCAAGCAGTTTTTCCTCCAGGGCAAGCAAATATTTTTACCACTTGCCCTTTCGGGCAAGTGGTAAAAATTTTTTTTGTAGAGCCCTGCAAGGTAAGGAAATATCCATGTAATGAATCATATGTGAGTATAATCGGAATATCCTGTGAAATGTTAGCAGTGGAGAGAGAGGTGGAGGGAGAGAGAGGTGGAGAGAGGGAGAGAGAGAGAGGGAGAGAGAGAGAGAGAAACTTTTAATAAAAAAAAAATTATTTTACACTTTTAACCCCCCAAAAATACCTTGCCCCATTTTTTACTCATCCCTCATCAAAAGAATCGCCCTCTTTTAGACAGTAGGCTATTCCAAAAAAAAAAATATGGGGGGGTGCATATGGAACTCTTTCCAAAGTATAATGTTTCATGCTGAACTGGACAAAATAGAACGCAGTTCCTGCAGCTCCTTCCCTTTCTTCCCTTTCCCTTTCCGTATGCCAATTCCTTTGAGCTGGAGTGTTTCTTTTTACTACTAACTGAAAAGGGTCAACACTTTGCACACCATCTCATAAAAAAAAATTGTCAATTTAAGCCTTGGTTGGATTTATCTAACCTCCTGCATGAATGTTATTTTAATGTTTTATTGAGGGCTCCATATCAGTGAACTAATTTGAGGTTTCCTTTTTGACGATCAATTCCTTTCTCCTTCGGTATTATGTACCACATTTTTAATGAATTTTTGATGTAAAATAAACATGAAGTGATCACTAAACCTCTGTGCGATGATATGTACGTGTAGTAGTGACTTCATTACTCTTTAAATTGGCACTACTACTGCTCTAAATTGATAATCCCATCCACAATTTTGTTAAATAGGATTACCACCTGAATTTAGAAAACAATGTTTCTAGTATTAAGGTAACATAAAAACAATCACTTTGGAAATCATTAAGTGCAAGGACAGATGGGAATGGATACTACAAATATATAATGAATTTCCTCTTTTCTTTAGGTACCAAGCTATCACTATTCGCACTGGAGGACGACATGTGATTCGAAAAGCAGACTAAGCAAGTGGTAGAGACACTTCCTGAAAAAAGAGCTAAACTTTCTGCCTTTCATTTCATCAGCAAGAGGTACAACTTCCTGCCAGTTCTGAAATGGAAGCAAGCTCTACCAAGAACACACCCAGTGTCATCAGAGCCAGAGAGGAACAAAAACAAAGTTGCCAACCAGTGGGAGCACAAAATGCACAGTACCAGAATGCACCATTCAAACAATTAGTAATCGTAAGTGTGAGTCATGATATGAGGTCTACAGACCAAGTTATACCATAACTTAAAATGTAATCCAAGATTGAGATTAATCAAGCTACATGGAGCTACTTTGCGTCTGTTTCTTGAAAATCGTATTATTTCTCATTACCTAGTAAGTAAACACATTTCTTGTGCATAATTTGAATACTATCATGTTATTTTATGGTAGATCATTGATGTATGTCCCTTTTACATCCCATATTCTTGACGCTGTATAACTTTTGTTCACCAACGATATAGGGAAATAATAAGCTATCTCAAGAAGGCTTAAAAGAATCAAATTTGAAATGGCTAAACAGAAACAGATCAACCTCCAGGTGTTGCTGTTAATGGCAGGGGTATACTTCACAGCCCTGTCTGCAGCCAAAGCCAGCTATGTGCCATACCTCTCACTCTACCTTCGAGGCCTGGGACTCCCTGCTTGGCACATCGGGATCATCATAGCATGTCAGAATCTTCTCCTGGCATCCACAGCTCCCTGTCTATCAAGATTCCTCATCAAATTGAAATACCCACGGATCTTCCTGCTGCTGTTCATCATCCTGTACCTCGCAGGAGTTCTGAGCTTCACAGCCATTCCTTCTTCCAGTGGGGCAGGGATGTCGGGAGTGAATTGTGTCGGCTTCGGGAATGGCACACAATCACCTATCTCCAAAGAAGTACCGCTGCGGAGGAATGGAAGTGCTCAGGAAGTTGTAAAGAGTACACCTCCTGCGAAAGAGCAGGATCATCCAGAACCCACGGTGCTTATAGAAGCTACCTCAGCTAAATCAGACATTAAGGTTCACAGTACCATTGTTGCTCCCGTAATAGAAGTGACTGAAGGGTCATATCCTGCAGCCACTCCCCCGCATGCGCCTGATCAAGCTCTCAATGAAGCCAAAATGAACATCCATGATGACAAGAACAAAAATGAATGGGATGAACCATTAGAAGAGGGAAATATCTACAGTAAACAAAGTGAAAGACTGGCGGACAAGGGTAATGATCAGCCATTTATTCAGGAGCCTTTTCCCACTGAGGGAAACAACCCTAGAAGTCGTTCAAGGGTTGGCAGCAGAATGTTCATGTATCCCAGCAGACAAGACCAAGAATTTGTCTCCAATAAGCGCTATCGGGGGCAGCAGACGCACAGTAGCAGTCAAGGGTCAGGGAAATACCAAGGGTCGGCAAGGACCATGCCTGAGTGGAGGTGGCAGAATGAGCGAGATGGTGATTATGGGGGCACACACGGGAGGTACCACGACTGGGATTGGGATCAGGACCAGGAGCTGATGAGAGGGGTGAGCAAGGACGATGGTGATGGTCTCAAAGAGGATGTGCTGGATTGGCTCCTCAGGAGGGGGCAGGAGCAGCCACAGCGAGGGAGTTATCTGCAGAGGAGAATAAAGAGGAATGTCCCATTGGGAGAGCCACCAGTGGAGAGTACTGTGGCAAATGGACTGGGACTTACAGAAACACCCAAAGCAGGAAACAATTCAACAAGTGACAACACTTCCACTGGAGTAGGTCCCTCTGGAGTGTTCTGGATAGCTCTCCTAGTTGTTTGTCTGACAGGGGCTTTTTCAGGGCCTGTAGAGCATTTGTGCGACATAGCACTGTACCATCAGCTGGACAGCATTGATGAACTGGACAAGTATAAGAGGCCCAGTCTCCTCTCAATGCCGACCTATGCAGTAATGGGACTTGTGGTGGGTCTGCTAGTAGATAGCATCCCATGCTTGGTCGGTGGCTATTCAAGCCACATGGTTGTTCACTTTTATTTGAGTGCAGCTCTGATTGGGGTGATCTTCCTTGTGGGCCTCGCCGTTCCTCTGAGTCACAAAGTCAAGAATTCACAGGAGGGAAAGTATGTCAAGAGCATCAAGTTCCTGGTCAGTGACAGCCACACTGCTATTATGTCTGTCACTCTGGTCCTCACAGCCATGATTGCCTCCTGTGCTGATGTCTTCTTGTTCTGGTTGATCCAGGACTTGCATGGCCTGGAAACTACTATGGGTGTGAGTCTGCTCATTGCGTACATGACAGAGCTTCCCATGTCGATGGTCTTCACACCGTGGCTGGTCCAGAAGCTGGGTAACGTGTGGCTTCTGGCTCTGGGAACAGCAAGCCTAGGCCTTCAGAACCTGTACTACTCTGTGCTATGGAGTCCCTGGGCTGTTGCGCCCATCCAGGTCTTGCATGCCTTGAGCCGTGCTGCCGTCAGAGGCTGTGTCCTGGCGTTCCTCAATGAGGCCTCACCTCCAGGAATGGGGAAGGCTGTCCAGGTGACTGTCCTGGCCTTCGAGCAGGGACTAGGCTACGTTCTAGGCAGCATCGTCTGGGGGCTGATCTATGGGGTCATCACGGTGAAGAGAATATTCATCGTAGCAGCGGTGGTGTCGCTCCTGTGGGCGGTGGTTCTTATGATCTGTGCCTGCAGACTGCCTGCAAAGAAACGCTTCATGTACGCCAAGCTCCTGCAGTCTGAGATGGAGATGGAGATGAAGGATGCTGTGATTGGAAGTGATTCTGAGGATGGTGAAGAGAAGGAGTGGTTGCGTGATGCCATCAGGGATGACGACGATGAAGAATGAACAGATTGAAGTTTGATGAGGGATTGTATAACTACTTGTCAGTCTAGAGGTGGTGGAAGAGGATTTATAGTCTGCTGGTTCAAAGTTAGTGTATTTCCCACACCCTTTTTAGTTGCTGCCAGGGTAAAACACTGAAACATATATGCGCAGATGGGTTCCAGATAGTGTGTACCTCAATGGGAGGCTATAATGTTCTCCAGGGCGCTAGTCATTAATGGTGGATTGACTTCTGGATTCCATTGAACCTTCCCTCTATTTCAATCACTGCCAGATGGATTTGATATAGTGGAAGGCTCATTCAATGACATCTGTTTATTTTCCATTCAGCAGGCATCATCATGTACAATAAGTTTTCTGGTTATAGTTAATTGATTGTCCATCGACTGTGATGAAAGGTTATCGTCCTTTCTCTTCTGCATCTCTCCCAGTCTCTCTCCCCGTCTCCCTCCCACTCTCGTTAGGTAATATACTAAAGTGTGTATACATGTATATATATATATGTATATTGATTTTCTGAGATGTTATCATGTCATGAATAGAACAATTCCATAGCAGAGATTAATTGTTCAACTGTATGTAATTGATGAACTTGTTAGAATTGATGGTCATTGAGAAATTCTTGTGCAGCTGGAGCTTGTTAGAATTGATGGTCATTGAGAAATTCTTGTGCAGCTGGAGCTGCCTTTGAATAGATTTCATACCTTAGTCAATTATTTAACACATACTTACATGTATAAATGATATGTACTAGGATTGAAAAAACACCTTTTGACACTTTTGGAAAATAATTTAAAATCAGTTTCAACTTGCATCAAGCTGAAATTGACACATCATAAAGTCAAGGGATGTCAATTTTTTTAGAGAGAGGATTTGTGACACATTTCATTGATTACTCTTCTTGTAATAATCCTTGGTATATTCAATAAGATTTTCACTTTGGGACAGATTTGGATATCTGAAAATGTGTGTGTATCAGATATTTGATTCAGAACACATCAACACAATAATGGTCATTGTGCGTCACACATGGCAACCCACATGCCAGAAGCATCTTGCTTCATTAATTAAACTGTGATGGAAGTTGCCAGTGGATTGGTGTGGTACAGAATGGTCATTGTTGTGCTCTGAATCAAGTACGTCATACACACAAATTTTGAGGTTCAAATTTGTCCAAAAGTGAAAATCTCATTAAATATTCCCAGGATTGTTAAAAGCAAAGTGATTGATGAAATGTCACAAACCTGTCTCTAAAAAAGGTGACATCCCTTGACTTAATGATGCTTGATTTGAGTTGAAACTGATCTTAAATGAGCTCAATAAGCTTGATTTGAGTTGAAACTGATCTTAAATCATTTGTCAAAAGTGTCAAAAAATGGTTTAGTACCTAGTAGTACATCTATAATATCTGTTTGTGTATTTCTAACTATTTCAGTGCATGAAAGTACATGAAATTTTTTTCGTCTTTTTTTTTTCAATTTACTATGCTATTGAAAGAATGTTAACTGTATACACGTAGTACTATGTAAACCTCTTTTTTTTTATATAGCCTATTATTTTGCTAAACATGATTAATATATGTGTTATAAAACTTACGTAAAGTCAAAGTGAGGATATAAAATATTATATGGCAAATTTGTGAGCCCAATACCAAATTTGTGTGGTAAATTTTAAACACTAATATGAACTGTATGTTTGATGTCACTGACATTTCCATCTCTTTTCACCCCATTATGCTAATTTCTATTTTTTCTTTAATCAAAATATATGTCATAGTCCATTTATAAGCAGATTTTATCAGTACTTCTCAAAAACTTGTATTCTACTTAGAGCAAAAATGGTGTTTCATTTTGTATGCAACAAAAATATAACTTGTATACCATTGTCATTCTGAAAAATCCCTTTCAGCATTCCAGAACCTACTTATCAGCTACCTATGATGACACAATGTATATATACATGTAGTAATGAAATGTGTCAACCACAGTACTTCATTTACCGGAGATATTATCCATCTAACTAATAATGAACCATCAACCACTATACTAAACTAACTTTCTAGCCATCTCAAATAGGTCCAAAAATCTTTTCATGAGTCGAGATGATTTTCCACTTTGCGGGTTGACGATTGCGCACTATCATGAAATAGAGGATTGTGACTATATGCATTCTGAGCAAAAATTATACTGTGTCATACTATACTGAAGCATATGCTGAAAAGCTGTCCCACAATTCCATGCATGTTTTGGAGATTTTGATATGAACCCCATTCGAGGTACTGAGAATTGCTCAATATTTTCCAGTGATAAAGTCAAGTCCTCAAGTTTTGAATCTGAGACTGCAAGAAAGGAACACCTTGCCATTTGCTTTACATTGTGATGTGATGTCGATGTCGAGCCAGAGTCCTGAGACCATTCAAAATTGTTTCAGCAACCTATTCAGTACTGAACTAATCTTACATGATTACATGTCACATTGAAATAACACTGTAAATACATATTGTTAAAATTTTCGAAATTCATTTTGATGTAAGCATTCAGAATGATGAGGTTTAAAAGGAGACATACTGTTTAGAATTGAAAGAATGTGTATCTTTGACTATATAATGCATTGTCTGGAAGCTGTAAAAAAATATTGTTTGACAAACATAATCATGTGTAATTATCATTTGTGAATTGGTGCAGTTTTTCTCATTTGTGCAACTCAATTTTTTACATTTCTTGATATCAATCTCAGTGAACCTGCAATACATAATCTTTAATGTTTCATTGTAGTAAAATGTGTCTATGTAAACAAACTGATGTGTTATATTGTACTTACGTTCCGTAAATAGACATACCCTATACACTTGCCAGAGAGAGTGAAGTTACATGCAGGCCTTTCATTTTTTATTTGCATTGGAATAAGTGCAAAATGAGATTACTTTTAACACAGGCATATTTAACATGACCACAATGGCCTTAAAGTTAAAGTTTGGACAACCATGTAGACAAGAACTTCAAAAATATGAGGTCAAACAGTGCTCAGATTATGGGGAAGACGGCCTTCCCCCTTCCTCTTCCTGACTCTCGATCTTCAAGCACACTTTATCTACGAATAAAGACAAATTGATCACTTAGGTATGTTAGGGATCTGAATCTTCATCTACTGAGTCAGTGCAGACTGCTCTACTGGGACCTCATGAAAGTTCAGATCACTAAAAAAAATGAAATGTTCACGACCTTCAAATTTTCTGATGTCTTTGGTAAACTCTGACATTTTTTATCCACTTCACAATTATTTGAATCCAGACCAACTTATCAGACTGTTTGTTCTTCCTTCAGATTGTAGAACTTAAAAGTGTACTACATGTATTATGATATTTTGCCGAAAAATGAATAAGGCCATGTATAGCTCTCTCTTTTCCTCTACAGCAACTTGTCATGAATATGTTGTTGTGTGTTGTGGTGTAGAATTGCATAATGAACTGAAATTATGAATTCTTCAGAAGTATGAAAGCATTTACCATTCTAATTACATTAGACTTGATAAGATTGTATTATGTTAAGATGTTATTTAGAGGCAAATGTGTTTTGATTTAATGCCAGTACTACCTTTCATCTCAAAGCTTATAGCTACCATACTTCAGTATGCAATTTATTTGTTTTCACATTGTTTTGTTGAATTTAAATGATGTTCATATTAATAGTATAGTTTAATTATCATTTTGTGACTAGTTATAGCTTTGAAGATTTGGCTTTCAGTTTTGTCTCTGTGTGTTATTTGATAATGTGTGTCTTTCATTGTTTTATGTCACTTAGACATATTTAGAGTAGAAGAAGAGACGTATATTTACTCCAGGATAAATGAATTGAATATATTTTTGGATACTTGATATAAGAGATGAGGTTATCAGAGTTATTCATGTTACGTCCAATTTTTGCTGAAGACAGCAAATGTACATGACGTAGTTGTTTGGTATTGGTGAAAATTAGATATTTCTTTCTGAGTTGTTTTTAGAGATTTACACTTTCTGCAAAACAGTGTATCTTTGTTCAATACTCTTGTCATTTATAGTAGTTTATCAGATTCATCAAAAAAGGTTTCTGGATGAAAATGATTCTTAATGAATCACCAAGGGACTAGTGATATCTTTGGAAAAAATACAGCACATATTCCCATACCTGTCATGAGAATAGAGTGTACATGCACGTGTCACTGCATGTACATGTACATGTATTTTACTTTTGCTGAATTCATAATTTGGAATAAAATGAATCATCCTTTGTTGACAACACAACAACACGGGTCTGTTAATGAGATTGTGCACTATAATAAGTGAAATATATGACCATTTTCCCCAATTTATGAATTTCAAACTTCATTCTGGCAATAACGAGATGTATTCAGACCCTGCCAAATGTATGTGCAATTAAATGTCACAATTATGATAGATTTGAATGTGATGGGTTATACATAAAGTAATGTAATAGTTACACAATTGTATGAGTTGCTCTAGAACCAATCTTACTTTAGAAGTAATGTTGCTATGTTTTCAGTATTACTTTAGAAGTAATGTTGCTATGTATTCAGTATGACCTATATGTGCAACACAAGAAGAACCTCTTGGTTTTGTATGCATTGTTTCATATTAATTGCACCTTGTTTTGTTATGTGAAATATTCCAGCAGCTTGAGTAGGAGGAGTAAACCATTGTGAACTTGTAAGTTAAAGAAACTGTGTGCCATTTCGTCTTTTATTGGTACTTTTCGGCGTAATATGTATTCACTTTTTATCTTCTTTTTTTTTCTCAAAATATCATTATTAATGGTATTTCTTTCTCTCTTTTGTTTTAATTTATTTATACATTATAAATATATCTTCTTTTTGGGGGCGGGGGGCAGATGGGGGCCTTATGGTATACAAAACTTAATTGGTGTTATTCTTTCACCTGTGTTTAAGCAAGGCTTATACGGAATGGATATGATACATGTATATCAAAGTATGAATGGGTGGAAAAGGGGTGTGTGTGTATATAATGGGGGAGTGAATGCTCAATGCATCGATATTAAATATTGTTGTCTAGCGCCATCCGTGTAATCACAGATTACAACAAAATGGGAAGGAGACCTTTATCTCTCATCTCTATTCTTCTCAATCTTTATTTCGTTCTACCCGCTCCTCTTTAATCTCTCTTTGTCTTTTTCTAATTCTTTCTCTCTCTATATATATATATGTCTCTCGTACACCCATTTGTCTATCTGTGCCCGTGTCTCTATCTTTGCATCTATACCACCCTCCCCTACCCCCGTGTATCGAGTTCTCTGTCTCTTTGTATGTAATCGTCTCTCCCTGGTGCTCTCTCGCTGACTATCTGTCTCACGATGTATCCCCCTCTCTCACACTGTCTCTCGATGCATCCCCTCCTCTCTCACTCTCTCTCTCTGTCTTTCTCGATGTCTGTCTGCCTGTCTATCTCTTAATCTGGCTCCAAAAATCATCCAGCTCAAGATTCCCATCGTGACATCATCAAAGGTAGAAATAGCTAAATAACAGGCAAAGTTATGCACATAGCTCTTCATTGCAATGCCTACCTGCAATTGCATCACATAGCATCATATGTTAAATACACAATGCAAACTGTCTTGCTTGTTTATTGCTTGGCATAGCTGGGATATTTCTGACATAGCAACGATTATTCCCATATGAAAGGTTGTTAGGTGGTATCGTGCGAAGACATGTGATGCTATTGTAAGCAGGTTAAGGTAGTCATTGCACTGACGAGTTACGTGCATAAATTCTGTATATTATCCTGCTCGTTTCTACCTTTGATGATGTCGCGATGGAGAATTGTTTGTAGGCGGGGCTTAAACTACGTGTTAAAAAAACTTGTGACAATTGAAAAATAATAAAAAATAAGTTATAACTCGAATCAATCTGAAATTGACGCATCATGAAGCCAAGTGATGTCAATTTTTTTACACACAGTTTTTGTGACATTACATTGATTGCTTTTCTTTTCTGTGAATATTTAATGAGGCAAAATGTATGTGTATCAGATAACTAATTCAGAACACTAAGTAGCATTGTGGTGATAGCCTCTAAGCCTTTAGAATCGTATCATAACAGTTTCTTTAAGGGGAAAACACGAAAGAATGTTGTTTCTTTATGCACACCAATATGGCAGCCATGATTTATTATTCACATTACCTTCTATTTAGGTAAATCGAAGCACAACGTAAATATCAATGAAATACAAAGAAACATAGAAAGCAACTTCGTAATTTCATAAATTGTAACATATGTACAAAATAGATTACGCATAATTACGCGACAAGAATCATAACATTACCACACCGATAACATCCTGACAATAATAATTTCGTTTAAAAGCTGACGGTAAGCATACATGATTAATTTCACTTTATCATTTACAATACTAGTACGCATCATAAAAGAAACACAACACGTCGAACGTAATATCAGGGCACACAGACAACGATTCGCGTGCATTGTCGTTATAACAGCAATAGAATTGGGATGGCTGGGGAGCCCAAGAGACCAGAGAGGTGTAAGGAATGGAGTCAGCACGAAGTGTAATTTATTCCTACAGCAGTCGCGTGCATTGATATCACAATGGAATATTTGACGCGTTTGGCTCTTTGATCGAGGGAGATCCGCCGCCAAACAAGCATGACAAAATGTAGGATGCATTTTGAGGAATATATATTCTGTAGGCGCAGAAGATTTCAGAACCACTTCATGAACTGAAGTGCATGTGCAGTAGTATTACATCTTATAAAGATACGATTCTGTGAATTTCAGATTATATTCTTGCTTCGTGTTTGTGATAAAAGGAGAATACTGTAGAAAATATGCCAGAGAAATGCCTCCATATCGCACATTTCCAAACCATATTTCCTTAAAAATATCTTGTAAATCGTTTATTGAGTGTTTAATCTTTCATGGAAACAATCTCAATTTCGTGTGCGGAGGTGTCCGGAAAAGTTACGGACCAAATTCTTTCTACAATTTTTTTTTCCCTTCGCTCACCCCAAAACTAATTCACAGTGTGTGTACGAGCTCCCAGCGAAGGCTGAACGGTTGACATGCTTCTCAAAACAGATTGTCTTTTATTATTCAGAGGAAGGCACTACTTAATTAGAAATACAGCTAATTGTTTAAAACACCTGAATGTCTTGAATTGTTATGAGGCGGCGGACCTCATAGATCAAAGGAAGTCTATCCGAGCGCAGTCCATCCATGATAGGTCCATGAAGAGACTAATGACGCGGTGTCGTCAAATAATTTTAGTTTTGCAGGTTCCTGGTTCAAAACAACTCTTTATGTCCCATGTGTGCATTTTTTAACCAATAATTTACATAGATCCCATACAACAGCATTGCATCTAGCACAGGAAGGAACATAATGCACGAAGAGAGTACCGGCGACCTTCACCTTAACACAACACATTGTGATGTCAATATCTGTCAGCGCGAGATGCGCAAAGTTTGTTAACCTGCACAGGAAAACCAGGGAGATTGAAGTGTAACAGACTTCCGCGTCCATGGGCATGATGGGAAGGCACATCAACAATATGTTGTAACTTTGCACTTCCCACATGTGCAACGATGTATGATTACGAAATAAATCGTGAAACAGAAAATCAATACTCAGTGGTAAACCATGCCTATATAAAAGGCCTTATAACCCGTGATGTTTGTATAGGTATACGCCCTGTAGCACAACGAGGTACTATATATTTATTCAATACGAATTCAAATACTAACATGTATTCCTGCTGCGACTTTGATCCCTTGTAGAGTAAAAACAAGAAAGAAAATATATCACGTAGTGATCCATCTTGGCTGTTTATGATGTGCAATAAGCTATCTATTGAAGCTTACCATTAATTTTGTGTTTGCCTTCTATGTTGACTTTTGACTTTATTTCAATCAAGTTAAATATATAACCCATATACTGTATATGTACCTAATCACCACATAACAAATCAGTTAAGATCATCCTTCACAAGGCTAGTTGATTATCTTTACTTCTCTTTCATTCTGTTCATTATTCCACCATCTCTCTCGTCTTTTGCTATTTCTTGCAAACTACTATAATCTAGGAAGCTTTTTTTTTTTTTACGACGAGCAATGTCTTATGCTGGTGTTGATACAACCCAGTTAGCATTGCAATCAGTTAAAATCGTATTGTTCTTCGTCCTGAGTAGCAAGCAGCTGATTTATACAAAGATATTGAACATAATTATTCAGTGCGAGTATAGATTCAAATGAATGTTTATCAAACTCATGGTGATGAAATACAACATTTTTCACGTCCGCTCATAATAGACTGTGGGTTACCTACCCCCTCCCCCCATCCCTTAGCCACAATTTTATTTTGTGTTTTTATCTTAGCCAGGACCCTCAGCTCGGCCTCATCTACCTGCTTGCCTGTGCACTGGTGGTGGGTGTGACCTACAGAACCGTTGCCATGGAAACATCAGTGAAATATTGGAATTTCAGAAATTGCCATCCTCCTCTCAAATTTTAACATAAAAATACAAAATTAGTGTCTAACTATACATTTTACAAGTTGCCCAGTTGATTCTGATCAGAGTCTATACCCCAAAATTGATTATTGCCCCCGAAACGATACAGAAATATATAGGCATTTTTTTTTAGTAAATAATTATATATATGTATTTAGGAATCATTGAACCTAATCCCCAAATCTAGATTTGTGAATATTACCATGGACACGATGTGAACAAAATACGCAATTTTGTTAGAAAAACATTCAAATTATGTAAATACACAGCACAAAACCTAATAAGAAAATTTCATTGACATGTTACCATGGTAACGGCCCTAGTGGCCACGCCCTTCACCAGTACAATGGCAAACAGGCAGATTCTCACAGCTGAAGGTCCTGCCTAACATTACAAAAAATGGTTTGAAATTGTTGCTGGGGGGGGGGGGGGGGGGACCTTTTCGGTCTCTGGTCCATAGACTATAAAGACGACATTCGCATTGCTCTTCAGATTTACCGAAATCTAAGGTCTTTGCTTTAGACTGTCAAATCGGTTGACAATATTTTGCAAAGATATCATACATTTTAAATTTGAACTGTTAAAAATGACAATTTGCCAAATTAAAGTTATCCAAAGAGAGGCCTATTGTCAAATCGTACTATGTACGTTGAATTCTTAAATGGCAATTTTCCATGAATTTTGAAGACTTCTTTTTGATCTCTATTCCACAACTCAAGCAGTGTGTACGAAGCACTTACAGCGTGACACAGAGAGTGCTCTTTCAATCATAATCATGCGTATAAATAGGTGTATGTCTAGCTGTACACGCTTCACTAAAAACCATTAAAGCTACTCTTAGTCATACAAGCAGCGTTATAAATCATTAACATGATTAATGAAACATATCATATATACATTTGGCCTGATTATCTGATCACATTGCATTCAAGATCAATGTTTATAAAACAAATCATTCGAATTCGCTGAATAGGCCATGTAAGCACGAAATGAGAAGGCAGCAAACAACATTTGGATGGAAAATATAAAGTGCACTTATTGCGTGACAGAAGCAATCATTTTAAACATCAAGATTTTACTTCGTATTGAATTGCACTAGTGATGCGGATTACACAGTCGTGTTAGTTGTGAATTTGCTTGAAGATAAATATACATACAGTTACAATAGACTGGTGATGTAGGCACCACGGCGGGATTCCCGCTATGGTGTCACCAAGGCACAGAACAGACAATTCTTAGATTGCGGGCACCACCACTGTGCTGTGTGTGCAAAGCAATCCGATAATGCATAATACTTCACGCGAATGTGCTTTCATATCCCTGGATTTGTATCAAATAATATGAGAGCAGAATAAGCCTGACTATTATCCCAGGCCTGCATGTTTCTCTGGGAGTGTATGTGGTGCATATAGGCTACAGTCAAGACAGTGTACACTCCCGGGTGTACACTATCGTGTAGTGACATATATCATCATCATCATCATCATCATCATCATCACCATTGGTCGTGTTGACATCAGCGGATTGAAATGAACATCCAAAGTAATACCTGCCTGCGAGTACACATCGCATGCAGTACATAAAGTATGAGGTGTTGAAAAAAACTTTCACATTTTTTTGAAATTCACATTTTTTTTTGTATTCACAAGTACATAAGTTACAACTCGATTTAAGCTGAAATTGAAACATCATACAGTCAAGGGATGTCAACATTTTTCGAAGCGGGTTTTGTGACATTTTATCAATTATTTTTATTCTTTTAATAATCCTTGGAATATTTGATGAAATTTTCATTTTTGGATAAAGTTGGATGTAAAAGTTTGTGTGTATCAGATATTTGATTCAGAACACAACAATGACCATTGTGCATTACACATGTCAACCCACAATTTCTCTTTTTGACATTATTAATGACACAATAGTGCCATTCTCATTGGGCTTAAGAAATCGAGAAGTAAGAAAAATCGAGAAGTTAGGGTGAAAGTTGCCTAGCAACCGTACCAAAAGCCGAATGGTCCTATTGTACCGGTATAACTTCGCGATTTTTCTAACTTCTCGATTTTGTAAAGCCCAATGAGAATGGCACTTCTGATGGCAGTTGCTCGTGGATTGACAGGTGTGATACACAATGGTCATTGTTGTGTTATGAATAAATTATCTGATACACCCAAATGTTTAGGTCCAAATTTGTCCAAAAGTGAAAATCTCATTACATATTCCAAGCGTGTTACCATGATAATAATTGATGAAATATCACGAAACCTGCCTCGAAAAGTGAAATTGACATCCCTTGACTGTATGTCTGTATGTATGACATCCCTTGACTGTGTGTAAAATTTAGCTTGATTCGAGTTGTAACTTTTTCTTATTTTTTTTGCAAAAGTGTCAAAAAATGTTTTAACCACTATGCACTGTTTGAACTGCATGCGATGTGTACCCGCAGGCATGTATTACGTTGGATGATTACTTTAATCCGTGGAGGTCAACACTTCCAATAGTGTTGCCTTATACAGATTTCATAAGTGAAACGATGTCATTTGAACACAAAAGGTGACCTAAGGCCTTGGTTTTAACCCCCCCCCCCCCCCAGTGCAACTTTTCAATGCTAATATATTATGTTTTGTTTCTAGGCCTATATGACTGTCTCCTCCTTGTTAATATTACATGCATTTCTTTTGTTCACTTCTTGACATACCCATGTTGGCATCTTAATTAGTCATCCCGTAGTTTAAAGGCACAAATGCTTGTCAGTCAGTCAGGAGTCTGAAATGTAGAGACTAGCTTTGATTTATGTATCACCAGTGAGCACCAAGTCAGGCTGTATTTCCGGAATCACACTTCTTATCTGTACAAGCACAACGAAACAGCGACAACGTTCATGACGTGTTTCTTCTTCCCGGCTCTTTTCCCCACTATTCTTCCCTCGAAATTAGCTGAACGGAAACATAGCAGCACAAGTGCACCATTTGGGCGTGAACAACGCATGGCTATTATAAGTGTATAGCATTATTTTTTATACCACAGTATTATCTACAACAAAAAATATATACAATAATACTTATATAGTATAATATGTACGGCTGTGCGCGTTATGTAGTATAAAACTCATGGAATGTATTCCATAATATGCCATAACATTAGAGGAAATACACACTAGCAGAATGGTATGAAAGTATGTCGTAACCATTGTTTTTCTTATTTTATGATCATGAGTTTCATCAAAGCTTTTAATTACATGTGCATATGAGCGATTTTACAATTCAGTTCACTATAGCATTTTTAATTCTTAAATAACATCCAATACGCAATTCTAATAAGGCACGGATACGACAGCTGACAAAATTTCCTTCTTTGTTATGGGTGGGGGGGGGGGGGGGGGGGAGGGATAACCCTCACTTCCCATAAATGGCACCGTTTGCTGAATATTTTGCGTCTGTCAGTGCAATTCTTCAACAAAAAACATAAACATATTTGCGTTTTATAATGCAATTTCTAATCAGCAAATGTAGCCGAACAACTATTGAATAAGGCTTGTACAATTCACACACAAACAACCAGGAATTCATTGAAGACAATCGCTATAATGAAATACAATACCTGGCATACCTACTGGTTCTTCTTGCTTCCATTCATTTATCATTATTATAACCTACATGCGCAGTGAACCCTACGTTAAAAGTCAACACACTTGATAATTCATCGGCTTTAGGCTGGTGATACCTTGAATTTTCCCTGCATGCGTGTGGTGTCCGACATGGTACAGTATGGTATGAGTGCAGCTCAATATGCGTCTCCAATTAATATAGCAGTAGCGTTGTAAACAAATATTAAAGGGGAAGTTCACCCTGAAATTATTTTGGTTTCAATAAAAAGAGACAAATGAAAGAAACATATGAGTGAAGGTTTGACGAAAATCGGTCAAAGGAAAAGAAAGTTATTTGATTTTAAAGTTTTGATTTTGTGACGTCACGTGCGAGGTGCTCTCCCATATATTGTGTACAAAATAAGTCGATAAATTGTTTTTTTTTTCTGTTTTTGACAACGGAATGATTTTTTTTTCCGTACAGGTATGTGTGTAAAAACGTATTTCTGATAATGTATCAAACGCACAAGTAAAAGGATGCATATCTTTGTGAGAAAATGCACTTTTCGAAAAAAAAATTGTACACAACATATGGGAGAGTGCCTCGTATGTGACGTCACAAAATAAACACTTTAGAATCAAATAACTTTCTTTTCTTTTGACCGATTTTCGTCAAACCTTCACTCATATGTTTCTTTTCTTTGTCTCTTTTTATTGAAACCAAAAGTAATTTCAGGGTGAACTTCCCCTTTAACGAAAAATGTGGTTGCCGATAATCTGGACTCATCTACTTAGCAACCATGGTAACGCGGGTATATTATGAGGGCATCAGCACCCGTGCGAGCCGGATATCCGTGTTCTGAAGAATCCGGGTATCCCCACCTCTAGTCCTAACTCTCACATAAAGTGGTCTAGCTGCAGTATGTTAATCACACTCTAGTTTTTCTACTGCTCACCAGAACGAGAGAAGAGGATAGATATTAGTCTTGACAATACGAGACCCGAATATACACTACTGGTGCTTGGTACTTGATATATCCAACGGCCTGGAAACCAAGCTAGTTTCTGAGTGTCACGGAGTCTGATACCATACCATCTGCTAATATGGCACTAAAATTATTCCTCACTAGCATACAAATAAACAAATATGATTTCATTTTTTTTTCTTGACCGGTTAACACCAGTTTCAACTATAATTATTATGTCATATTACCGATATAATCTGAATTTCAACTGCTCATCTTATTATTGCAAGTATTTCATTTCAAGCAGCCTCATCACGTAGGACTGTGTGTATACTCAAGGCTTTGGAATAAACATAATACAACTGCATAAATCACATATGTACGCATGGTGTTATACTGAAAACATCAATTCAGACAATAACAACTTAACCGGAATTGCAAAGTTCACTGAAGTAGCATACACACACGTCATACAAATTTACATTGCAATGCAGCCATGATGATAAATAACGCAGTTTACAGTTTAGTGTGAGTAGACAATTCTGATAAAACAATTAGCGAAACTAAGTTAGAAACGAATCAGATATCTCACTCCACTTCGAATCAGATATAATGAGGAAGTTATTTAAGTTGTGATATCATAGTGTAAGCGCTGCATGACTTCTAATCAATAACCTTCGTGGGCAACATTATTGGTCCACAATGGCATGTTGTACTGACTAACTGTTTGTGTATATTTGTGCAACAAAATGGTGAAATGCCTAAAACAACCTCAACATACCTGTCATTGACGGAGTAATTTTTAAAATAAGACGGCAACTATGACAATTATGATGACGACGACATAATATCAACTTTAAATCAGTGCTCACATCCGACATATTTTGTCCAAACCATGACATACGTGCAATGGAGACGCAGCAACGATGACGCACACGAAGGCGATGATGATGATGATGATGGCTATAATGGCAAAGTCGGTAGGCAGTCGTAGTATCACTCATAGCTTAAACACCAGCACACTGTAGTCTACTCAGTTTGAGTAGCCAGGAAAAGCTCCTTGGCCTGTGTTCACATTCATGCACCTATGCTACTAGGGGGGTTAACGATACAGACTCTATGTCCGAGTGAATGTTCACGAAGAAGCGCATTGTGCAATTTCCAAGGTGGAACAAATGAGTTTCTCAACCGCGCACGTAGTCACTCCGTAGATTCCGATATTTCCTGTACATGGAAGAAAGGCACATTAAACAAAATAAGGATTGAATGATTAAATATTTCTGCTGAGGGTAGCCTATCAGTGTGAACACTGTTCATGACTTTTGTGCCCTGCATCATCGTCACTGGATTAATGGCTCATACCAGGGCCCCGTCTTATATAAAGTTGCGATCGATCTGCATCCCGTCTATTGGTTTGGGACCATGGTTTGATCGAACCCTTACCCTCATGACCGGGAGTCAATGGGAGTGATCCACAATGCGTCACGTCATCCAATGGAGAGTGGAAGAGTACAAATACAGTTTGAAAGGAAGAGAGTAAGAAAGAAAATAAACATTAGGCCTGATACAACAACAAGGATCGCTATCTAACTTTATGATTATATGGGGGTTTCATTCCTCCGATTTATTCAGTCCCATAAATTGCATCAAAGTTTGGGTCATAGCAAGTTTGAGAATGTAATCAACATGTAAAATACAATGTGTATCCCATTTGGTAACAATACAATTGTTCCAAGTTCACCAGACACTATCATGATAATGGCATTGTACATTGTAATTTGCACACGCCTACCATTATACAACGATCATTTAAAAACCTATGTAATAATTTCCTTCACACATGAAAGCAATTTATATGTGTTCAACTCATCTGTACATCAATTACGTTTGTCATTTGTGTCTCAACCATTTCACTACCAAACACTAGTGATAGGTGTATGGTAATTTCAATAAGTACAACTCATTGCCGATGGGACTGAGAGAGTTACATTGATTTGTGTAAGATACTCAGTAGCAATAGCGACGTACATGTATATCTGAACACTTTGAACGACTCTAGCATATCACTTGATATGATTAATGATAGCCATATTCATGCTAATCTCAATTTAATGAGGCGGTGTATCGCATTACACCAAGTCGTGTCATGTTTGATGTAGCAGATCGCTTACTTCATCTGTTCGTGATAGTATTAAGAATGATATCATTCATTTTATTTTTTAATCAATTTTTGAAGGGTTCAGGTGACGAAATACGAGTTGGTAAGGTTGACATCGCCTAGCCAAATAAAACAAAGGCGCCTGCCATTCTAGTACTGGTGGAGCGGGGAAATGTAAAGAACCATGCTTGGTTATCGACATTTGCACACCCCTCAATCACATGTCAAAAAAATGCAGCAACAACATCAACAGAATCAAGCATGAAAACAATAGAACAAGAGGACAAACGACAAGAGGAGACTAATAAGCAGGAGGAGGAAGAAGAAGGTAAAGAAGAGTAAGAAGAAAGAAAGTGAAGTTGAATAAGAAGGGGGAGACAAAGAAGAGACAGAGAAGAAGAAGAAGAAGAAGAAGAAGAAGAAGAAGAAGAAGAAGAAGAAGAAGAAGAAGAAGAAGAAGAAGAAGAAGAAGAAGAAGAAGAAGAAGAAGAAGAAGAAGAAGAAGAAGAAGAAGAAGAAGAAGAAGAAGAAGAAGAAAAGGAAGAAGAAGAAGGAGGAGGAGGAGGAGGAGGAGGAGGAGGGGGAGGGGGAGGAGGACGCTGCGGTGTTTAAGGAGACACAAATTTTTCGGCGATAAATGTTGACGGGCTGATAGTTTTGCCCTGAGAATACTTCTTTAAGGAAATGTTTACTCAAAGTGTTAAGCATTTTAATTTTGAATGCATATAGAATCAAAATAAGTGTGAATTCATAGTATAAGAGTAAAAGGCTTATTTCCTTTCGTCTCAAATGTTATGTATGGTAAGAACGGGCACCCCATCATACAAGCAATGTAAAAGGCTCTTCGGCCGGCTTGACAATATTTGTGTCATGTGATTATTAGCGTACTCTGAGGACGATCATGACCATTGGCTATCAGTGCTATGGTAACAAAGGTTTGACGCACATTGTTCTCTACAACTTACCACTCTTTTCATGATCGCTAAGAAATTCGTCCATATAAAACTGAGCGATGCTATGTAGAGGATCCGGAGCGATGTTGGAAGAAATAGAAAATTAACAACCTGCAGATGAAATAGATTAAAAACAAAATGACTGTAAACGATCACGAAAATAGGCAAATTGTGTCCTGCAAACACCAGCTATTATTTCACAGTGCGTTCAATAATGTACAAAATTGGTAATGGGCGCGGAAATGTCAAAATTTAGTTAATGATTTTTGGGGTTGTTTTAGGCATTCCAGCACTTAGTTGCACACATAGACACAAGCAACCCATAAGCACACACACACACACACACACACACACACACACACACACACACACACACACACACACACACACACACACACTCACACACACACACTCACACACAAACACAAACACACACGCACGCAAACCATGGAGCTATTATACCTCCATGCACAAACACATGGATGCAAGAACTCGGGCCACAAAATATTCCTCTAAAGTCACATTTCACACCCTAAATACTATTCTACTCTGGATCCTAACCCTAGCATTATTTAGTCGAGTTTAAGCTAGCTGATAATTCATCGAAGAAACCATCCAAATGAATAAACATGAGGAAAATCGCTGTCTGATGAAGTATACTCAGAACTCGCGATGAGATGGTGACAAAAGTTTGACCATGCTTGGACCTATCATGGATGGACTACTCTCGGATAGACTTCCTTTGATCTTTGATGACCGCCGCCTCATAAAAAGTCAAGACATTCAGGTGTTTTAAACAATACGCTCTATTTCTAATGACGCAGTGTCTACCTATGAATAGCAAAATAAAATCTGATTTAATAAATATGTCAACCGTTCAGCTTTCGCTGGGACTGCATATCTGATCTTATTACACACATTGGACATTAGTTTGGGGGTGAGCGAAGGGAAATTTTGATAAAATTGTAAACAAAAAAAAAATTGGTCCGTTATTTTTTCGGACATCTCCGGACATGAAATCGACGTTCTTTCCATGAAAGGTGAAACACTCAATAAACAATTTACAAGATATTCATAAGGAAATGTGATTGCCCAATGTGCGATATGGAGGCATTTCTCTGACATGTTTTCTACAGTATTCTCGATTTATCACAAAAAAGAAGCAACAATATAATCTGAAATTCACCGAATCGTATCATTATAAGATACACTACTACATTACTGAACATGCACTTCAGTTCATGAAGTAGTTCGGAAATCTTCTGCGCATACAGAATAAATATATTCCTCTTAATGCACCCAAAATTTGTCTTGCATATTTGGCGGCGGTCGTCGCTGGATCAAAGAAGCAAACGCGTCAAATATTCTATTGTGCTATATCAATGAACGCGACTAGTGTAGGAATAAATTACACTTCATGCCGACTCCAGTTCTAGCACGTTCCTGGTTTGAAAATAAATAATGTTTGTATCTGTCGCAACATTATGCAATTCACTGATAGCATGGATTGTTTCTATTATTGGCATTCCCATTCTTGAAGGTCAGTAAATATAGGCCGAGATATGGCCGAGCGGCTTCATACAACACGGTATACTAACAGCAAGTCCTTGATAACACGGGTGCGTTTTTGATGGACTGTGCTCGGACAATTTTTAATAAAAATTATACTCCTCTCCTGACAAGACCGGCCGCCGTTTCATAAATAAAATCAGGTGGTGTAAAGATATGGCGACTTTGTTATAAGGCAATGCCCTCTACAATGATGGTCAGGAAATACAATAGGTTAATTAAGATGATATTAACTCAGTGGGTTTTTCATGGCTTGGTACTGAAAGGGTTAAGTGCACGACAGAGACTCTCTTACACACCACCCCCTAGATCAAGGGGTTACTGTTATGGAAGGATATGAAACAACTTTCTTTCTTTGAACCCATGCTCCACGCCGCTGAAAAGTTATGTGTTTTCAACAGGTGCTCTTCATGTGTTTGAACAATAACGAACATGATTGTGTGGCAACAGTTTCTCAGAGAGACCAAAAGAAATTTAGAGTCACATTTCGCTTGTCCTGTTCTGTTAATGACATCAATACTTCCATGAGCAGAACAGGTATTAGCAAAAATAAATAAACACATTTTTCAATTAAAATGTCTCCGCCGCGCAGAGACAAATCGGCAATTGAAGAAATTTATTTTCAAGTTGACAATAGCTAAATGTTGGCCCCGCACATGGTACATCAAAGCATTGACATGATTATGGAATGCTTTTGACATTCATGAGCACGCTTAAGAACCCATACAGATGTTTGAAAATAATTATGCTCGAGTTTCCTCTCCTTCCTAACACCTCTTTGGCTACAGGAGCTGTCCATGTTGCAGCACCCCATCCCCAGCCTAAAGAAAACCAAGGCTACCCGCCCTTTTATTGGCTGAAGTGCAAAACGTTTTGCCCGAATTGGCAACTCTCCAATATTACTTTGCATACTCATCAAAATAACCAGCCAATGTCAATGGACCCTGGACACGGTATCATGGTTTTATCGAAGTGCAGGCATTTTCAACTTCTAATGACGCGACGGTCACGAGGAGTTTCTGAGCAATTAACGACAAATACACCTTATTTTTTAAATTAAAATTGCCATTAGAGGGGTAGTCTACATCCTAAATGATGTATTGATAGATGCAGACAAATTCCACAAATAAATTGTGAAATTCTGATATCGGACAAGTGATAAGAAAGTTACTGCAGCTCGAAACATCATGTAATGGGCAACACTGTGATGTCACAGGCGAGGAAAATGAACGATCAACCCTCCGATATGATGTTGTATTGTTATATCCATACTTGGATATACTCGTGACCACGTCTCTAAGTTGTTTGAATTTCGAGCTTAATTATTTCTGTAGAGATGGCCCAAAATCCACTATTGCTGTAAGGCTGTAGGCTATGTCATGATATCAACGATAACAGGTAGTGTATACGCATTTTCGCCCAAACTGTATGGTATTTGTGGCCAGCTGGTACAAACAATTTAGCATGAAATTGTTCGTACATTGTTTATCAACAAAAGAAAGAAATGCTAGTTTATCTAAGGTTGGGTACACGGATATTATCATATCGATGGATTGATCAGGGATGTGTTATGGAAGGATATGAAACAACTTTCTTTCTTTGAACCCATGCGTGGCACCGCCGAAAAACAAAAGTCTTCTCAGCATGTGCTTTTCAGGTGTTTTAATGATAACGAACAGGATTGCGTAGCAACGGTTTCTCAGATAGAACAAAATAAATGTAGAGTCTTATTTCGCTTGTCCAGGTCTGCTGGATTGCATCAATACTTTTGTGAGGAAAAGAGATATCAGTGAACAAAAATAAACATTTTTTTCTACTAAAATATCTCAGTTGCACGTAAATGCACGCAAACTCTGTTAATGAAAATACACAGCTTAAGATGTAATTTTGATAATGATTGAATCCCACACTTCCGGAAATCTGCGGAAAGTGAAGAAATTTGTTAATTGCGTAAGTAAGAATATTATGTTATATCTCTGTTTGTTCATCATTCAACAATTATTTAGAAGAAAACCGAGTACCGGATCTTTAGTGGTGTTGCCCGTAACTTTCTTGAAAATTGCACAAAAATGTGATAAGAAACATAGCTTCCAGAGACAAAACAGTGAATTAAAGATATTGCTTTCTAAGTTGACAGCAGCTAAATGTCGGTGCCGCGCATGGTTATTGTGGAATGCTTTTGACATTCATTAGCACGCTTTAGTATCCATACAGATGTTTGAATATATTATGCTCGAGTTGTTTCTCCTTCCTAACACATCCCTGGATTGATTATCCACTTTCGTCGTCTGTGAAAAAAAACCCTCCCAATATATAGTCCGATGTTTCTAAATTTATTGATTGTTGTCTTTTTTGGTCCTTGACTGCTCTTTGAAATGGCTATGAAACCATGGGTGAAAAAGATCGAGGTTCAAATAAAATCTGAAAAATCCCAGAAATTGTTTTTCCAATGCAGAATGCTTTGTGCGCTTATGATGAAAGTGTTAAACAAAAACATACAACCTGTACTTCCCTTGTCATTATATTGTTCAATTTTGTTCGAACTTTTACCGATCTGCTTCTGGTTTATTTCGTTCCAGTGTACTCAATCTGTTGCAAGGTTTCGTTGTCCCTAAAACAATGATGTGAATGGATTCGAGTCAACTCTAGTGACTAATCTGTGTCAGTAACAATTTTGTGGAACCAGTAGCACATACGACACGCACTTCCAACCATGGATGTGTTTTGGAAGGATAGGAAGCAACTTTCTTTCTTTGAACCCATGTGCCAAGCCGCTGAAAAGTTATGGTGTTCTCAACAGGTGCTGTTCAGGTGTTTGAACAATTATGAACATGATTGTGTGGCAACGGTTTCCCAGAGAGAACAAAAGAAATGCACAGTCTCATTTCGCTTGTCCCGTTCTCTTAATGACATTAATACTTCCATGAGCACAACAGGTATCAGCAAACACAAATAAACAAGTTTTTCAAGCAAAATATCTCTGCTGCGCCCAAACACACACAAACACCGTTAATGATAACACACAGCTTAATATATCATTTTGAGGGTGGTTGAATCTCCCAAATGCACAAGTTGTCGGAAAGTGAAGAAATTGGTCAATTTTGTAATTAATACAAATAGCTTATCCGATTTTTAATGATTCCTCAATACTTTTCGAAACAAAAGCAGAGTATTAGGATCTGTCATTATCTGCCGTTAACTTCCTTATATTTTGCAAATGGTTTTGTCAAAAACAAAACGTCTACAGACAAATGGGAAATTAAAGAAATTTCTTTTCAAGTTGACATCAGCTAAATGTCGGCTCGGCACATGGAACATCAAAGCATTGTCATGATTTGGGAATTCTTTTGACATTCATGAGCACGCTTTAGAACCCAGACAGATGTTTGAATGTATTATGCTCGAGTTTCTACTCCTTCCTGTAACACTTCCCTGTTCCAACTGACTACTACCCACAAACTTTCAGCATTTTGTATGACTCAAAAGAAAAACATAAGAACTAGCATGGAGAATCGTCCAGTCGCAGGCCCACGAATGCAGAATGGTGGCAAAATCGTTCCTCTGCGGTGGCCTTAAGTTTTTCGTTTCATAACGATGGTGATGCATCAAACGGGGATGTGTTATGGAAGGATATGAAGCAACTTTCTTTCTTTGAAACCTTGCGTGGCACCGCCGAAAAATTATGTGGTCTCAGCATGTGCTTTTCAGGAGTTTTAACAATAACGAACAGGATTGTGTAGCAACGGTTTCTCAGATAGAACAAAAGAAATATCTTATTTCGCTTGTCCAGTTGTGTTGGATTGCATCAATACTTTTGTGAGGAAAAGAGATATCAGTGAACAAAAATAAACAGTTTTTTCTAGTAAAATATCTCAGCTGCAAGCAAATGCATGGAAACTCTGTTAATGAAAATACACAGCTAAAGATATAATTTTCATAATGATTGAATCCCACATTTCCGGATAAATCCGGAAAGTGAAGAATTTTTTTAATTGTGTAAGTAAGGATATTATCTTATATCTCCGTTTGTGCATCATTCAACAATTATTTAGAAGAAAACCGAGTATAGCATCTTTAGTGGTGTTGCCCGTAACTTTCTCGAAAATTGCACAAAAATGTGATAAGAAACATAGCTTCCAGAGACAAAACAGTGAATTAAAGATATTGCTTTCCAAGTTGACAGCAGCTAAATGTCGGTGCCACGCATGGGACATCAAAGCATTGTAGTGATTGTGGAATGCTTTTAAAATTCATGAGCACGCTTAAGTATCCATACAGATGCTTGAATATACTATGCTCGAGTTGTTTCTCCTTCCTAACACATCTCAGCATGAAAGCACTTCTCCTGGCTTATTATGAATGTTTATGACATTGGTTCTCTTTTAGAATAGCTCGTATATAGATCAGTGTAAACAATGTTGACACGGTTGAATTGAATCGTTAAAATATTGGATTTTGCATGGGTTGCGTATTATAATAGGCATACATAAATTGCCTGTAAGTGCGCTTGTCGCAGATGGATGCGCTTTTGTTTTGTGGTTTATAAATTATTTTTTAGAATTTTCATGACTGTTTGAACTGTGAACAAATAGGGTTCTTGTCAATCAACTTTGTTTGCCAGGTATTCGACATCGTATTCGACGCCCGTGACAATACGTCAACATCGCGCGTTAACAAACAAGCCTTTTTTACCAATGCAATACTTATTTCAATGTTCTATGCTATATCATGGGATTCGCGTAATGCCCCGCGCATTTAGGCATGTCAGGGGGATTTATGAACTGTTTTATTTCTCGCAATAAAGTCATCAATCCGAACAACAATGATTAGGCTACATTTGGATCTTTTTGAGTGCACGATTTTGATTTCTTTTTCATTTCAAACCTTGTAGGTTCAACGCGGAGAGAATATTTGTTTTTGTAAAGGCCTCGATAGTCCTTCCTAAAATAATTTTACTTCTTACTTATCTAATCTCTATTAGCACCAGACAAGCTGTTGGTATTTGAGATTTGTGTATATTATCTAAGCAGGAATGTAGTTATAGCACTTTAGTACCAATTATGTCCATATATTTGGTTTACAGCTCTAACGAGTATTACATAAAATAAGATAAACATCAAATGGTACAGCATACATTTATGTACAAGAAATATCATTTTTTGTCCTGTTGTGATATGTATAACATTTGTGATGATTATTTTTTTAAAAAAAAGCTAAATTAAGGCGAAATGATCAGTAAGTCTTCAAACTGGCAATGCGCTGAAAGGTTGTTGCTCTTCATATTGCATTACTACTGCTCTGAATTTATTGACGTAACTTGTTTTGTAGGCCGATACAATTTACAATGAAAATCTGATTTAAAAATAAAACAGATAACGATTATATCCTTGAAATGGGTCCTAAATCATTGCATACACTACAGCTCAAAGGAATTGGCATAGAGAAAGGGAAAGGGAAGAAAGGGAAGGAGCCGCAGTTTTAAACCACGGTATATTTTGTCCAGTTCAGCATGAAACATAATGCTTTTTAGGCTAAAGCATCATGTTTCATGCTGAACTAGACAAAATATACAGCGGTTTCAATCTGCGGCTCCTTCCCTTTCTTCCCTTTCCCTTTCTCTATGCCAATTCTTTTGAGCTGTATTATATCTCCTCCCTCTCAGATTGAATTTAAAAGGTAGTCAGTGTATCTATCCCTTTTGGCAAATTTTGCTAAATTCTGAAAACTTCACATTCTGGCTAAAAACACTGTTCTGAATTAAGGTGTGATTTGAAACACTGTTTCTCTCCAGAAAATAAATATACCCTTACTCTGATCTGACATACCTGTGCACTGTATAGGGCGAATGATAGAGGAACGGGTGTACACCATGGGTTTGTGTGTATTCATTGTGCAAACATTGATCAATGGCTGACAAAGAGTTAATTTTCCACTCGACCCCAGCGCCCTCGTTATCGCGATCATCTAATAGTTCAAGCATATAACTGATAAGGGATCATTAACTACAAAACTAGTTCTTGTTTGACTTATCCTCCAGTAGTGTAAATGCACACAACATGACACCTGTAATTTGAAGTTGTCAGCAAAAAGCTCATTGTTAGGAATATTTATGAGTTCATCGTGCCATAAATGTCGCATTACGTGTCGAACTTTGAGAGCAATTATAACCTAAAGCAGCCATAAACATAACCATGTGATTTCAGTGCACATGGTAATCGAGGTTATATGCAGCACCCACGCTACATAAAGGCCCGGTCCCAGTGACATTTAGGATGGATTGCGCATAAATTGCGGATGAAATTTGATTACAGACGCTAAACATCCGCAATGTTCGTAAAGTATGCTGTTTTAAGACGGTTATTTTCCGCACATGTCCGTAATCATCCGCAAAGGCACATTTTTCCGTTCCCAGGAGTTTTGGGCTGCCCAAAACTCCTGGGAGCGGAAATCATCCGGTTTATATGCGCAATGCATACGCAATGCATACTCAATGTATGCGCTGAATTGTCGCAGTTATCCTGTGATATCCGCAACGGACATGGGATTGCGGATAAGTAACGGACTGGGATAGAATGCGAAACGAATGTATAGCGTGCCTAATACGACTTTATACCAAGCTATAATAATTTAGAAAGAATGCTTACAGACTGGTCACGAATAGTGCGTTTGTATTACGACTGTTTTGAGAACAATTTGCGAGTACACAGCAAACATTCATCGTAAACCCAGATTACTGTATAAATGTAACAGAAAATGAAATTTGACCGTCATTTTAAGAACAGTTGTGTAGAATATAAGATGTTGCCATGGATCATCATGGACATTTGATAGTTGGAGCCATCCAACAACATAAAAATCCCGGATGTCATTGCCATATAGCCCCTGCTACTTTAATTGTATTTTTTGTTAATAAAGGTATAACCCAACATCCCCCTCCCCCCGTGTGTCGCCAGATAGAAAATGACACTTATACCATGGACGTACCTAATTCCAGATAGTGCAGAGCTATTATAATCATAGCTTATCACCTCAACGAGATTTTACAGGAGGTTGGAATTATTTTCAGGTATTTGTTGACAGACGGACACACACACATACAAACATGCACACACGGACACTTATGGAATATGCCCATACACTTCAATACACTTACATACTCCTTTCATATTAACCATACATCATTGTTTCATGTGGAAGAGGTAAATTGAGCCAAAGGCTATATTTATGTTTGTATCCCCTCTTAAACCCCATCAATATCCTCATATTCTTTTTTTCTTTTGAGAATTGCTATTCGATGTGAATACATTTTGAATTCAATTTTATAAAAAAAAACTTTTGTAGTATAGTATTTGATAACGTTTTATATGTTAACAAGTAATTAACAGTGGAAAATAAATTTTCATGATCGGAAAACACATAATCTGATAAAACAAAAATAAGTATTAAATCTCAATATCTTCTTTTATTTTGTTCAAGATCAACATTTTGAAAAAGCATAAACACGTATAAAAGTGTAACATTGTATGTAAAACATCACATAAACAAGTGTATTTTAAGTAAGGCAGATAAATAAAATATAAAACATCTAAACAAACATTTATTGTCTTTTTTCATTGATACTTAATAAAAGATAAAGTAATATGGTTCTATTTCTGAACTGGCCCATTCATCCATGTGGTCTTAAAAAAATCATTCATGAACTTTCCATGAAATGAAAACAAAAAGTTTTAAAAAAATATTCTTTTCTGTTCATCTTCGCTGAAGAGTGGAGTGCTCTTCTTTTATATGGTCTCCATTCAAATGTATCACATTCGCAATGCGACCGTTGTTTCCGCACCATGTGCGCATTGCATTCTCTATGCACACGTAATACTTCCGTAATAATCGTTTAGCATCCTATTTTTGTCCGCAATACATGTGTTATACTTCCGCATTACTTTCGTTACATTTTCGCAATGTCTGCAATACATTCCACAATTTTACAAGCAATATCTCTCGTAAAAAAGCATTCGCAAGGTAATTCGTTTTTATTCGTGATATTTCCGCTTTTAATCGTAATTTGTTCGTTGTACATCTTTTATTTATCCGCAATTTTAAAGCGGATTTTTATCATTTTTGGCAAATTTAATGCGGATGACAACGAATGATCGAAATTTGTATTCGCAATTCATGCGTAATTCAACTTCCCCCCAGTGGGACCGGGCCTTAAGATCTAACGTGATAAGCAATAATAATATAAATCATTGACTATAAAAGAGAACTTTGATTTACTTGACTTCACATAAAAACTCCACCGATGAACTGACCACGTAACTGCACAAGTGACTTTAGCAGCTAAGGACACTGTCGTTATTGCTTGCACCACAGTCAGTGTAGATACAGTGATTCAAATACGATACTATTTATACATTTTTACAAACTATGTATTTGCAAAAGTCATGAAACTCGGGAGGAATCAGCAGTATATCCTCTTATGAAAGGGAATGTAAAATCTAAGATCTAAGACTAATATAAGAATTGATATGATGAGTTTGAACAAGGTTTTACATTAGGTCATAACAATTGAAAAATAATCCATTATGGTGATACCTGAGCTACACTCCAGAAACAGCAGCTGGCTTTATAGGTGGGCACAAACTTGGCTTTGAGTTCCCTGGATACATCCTTCTGACCCTCCAGAGCGCTCATCCCTGTAGCAAAGGCAGGAGGAGGATATTAGTTATTGCTCATGAAGAAGAAGGATAAGGAAAGGGAGCAGAATATGGCTAAAGGAACAAACTAGGCGGCGTATAGGAAGAGACGGAGAGGACAGAAAGATAGAAACGAAGAAGCAGCAAAAACGAAAGATTCACAATAGAAGAAGGAAGATAGAAAAGCGAATACAAAGATTAGTGCGATGATTATTTTGAAAGCCTTCAAGTTATTGCCACTATGAATATGGTCTTTTATTATGAGAACATAATTTCAAAGGGTTTGTTTGAAATTGTGTCCGCGTAACAATAGACCATGGTCATAGCTTATGAACGCGCGTGGATATACACCATTCAGTGCATTCAATGTAATAGTCAAAACATTAAAAAAAAAGTGATGGAGGCTATAACTAAATACTTTGGTGACAGGTCCTTTTCATGCTCCACCCCTCGATTATAGAATTCTCTCTCAGCCTCATTTCATTGCATTACTAGTATTTCTTTGTTCAGGTCAAAATTAAAAACACATCTCATGGATCAGGCATATTCAACGTACATGCAGTTCTTAAATTGTTATTATACTTAATCTAATGTCTGTCATCAAATTTTGTTATATTTGTTTATATCTGTTATATTTATAGTTTTGTTTATATAATGTATTTCGTTCATTGGGACTTCATCGTTTCAATTAATGTGTTTGTATGTGATTGTGCAAGCATTTCGCCATTATCATGTTCATACCCTATGAGGTATACTTCCTATTCCCATTGGCAGTCCATAATTAAACGTCATCTCATGGCGTTACCCCCTCCTAGCCTTCTCCCCCTTTTGCTTATCCTCCAATCTGCTGGAGGGCAAGGAACCTTGGTAAGTACGCCTGGCTGTGTCAAAATGAACGCTCCATGCCACCCGAGATGGCATTTCCATCCCTATTACAATTCATTTTTAAGATACATGTAAAAGTAAATCTTCATTTTTCAACGGAACATGGAATTCAAATGTAAAAGCAGGGATATGTTATGGAAGGATATGAAACAACATTCTTTCTTTGAGCCCATGCGTGGCACCGCCGAAAAATTGCGTGGTCTCAGCATGTGCTATTCACGTGTTTTAACAATAACGAACACGATTGCGTAGCAACGGTTTCTCAGAGAGAACAAAAGATATGTAGAGTCTTATTTCGCTTGTCCACTTCTGTTGGATTGCATCAATACTTTTGTGAGGAAAATGAAAATAAGCAGCTTAATATATGATTTTGATAATGATTGAATCCGACATTTCCGGAAATCTCCGGAAAGTGAAGAAATTTGTTAATTATGCAAGTAAGAATATTATCTTATATCTCCGTTTGTGCATCATTCAACAATTATTTAGAAGAAAAACGAATACAGGATCTTTAGAGGTGTTGCCCCTTAACTTTCTTGAAAATTACAAAAAAATGTGATAAGAAACACAGCTTCGAGAAACAAAACAGGCAATTAAAGATACTGCTTTCCAAGTTGACGACAGCAAAATGACGGTGCCGCGCATGGGACTTCAAAGCATTGCAGTGATTGTGGAATGCTTTTGACATTCATTAGCACGCTTTAGTATCCATACAGATGTTTGAATATATTATGGTTGAGTTGTCCCTCCTTCCTAACACATCCCTGGTAAAAGTGTTCTTGTTGTTAAAGCCGTATGGTGAATATGAAACAAACGAAGGACCGATAGGAGGAACTGCGCTGTATTTGACTGGCACGATTTGCATATATTTCCATGTCAATGAACATTTTTTTTATTTTTAGTAACAAAGCCAGAGCACCTGCCTGTGTGGAATGGCAAAGTGGATCGGAAAAAATAAAAATTGAATCACAATAGATCGGTTTACTAACATATTCAAATTGTATGCATACCAGTTTAAAAAAGGTTACCCCTGACAACCGGAAATCTTGCCCGGTTTTCCCCGACATAGCAACAACTAATGTATGCAAAAGTGAATTCCAAGTACTGAAATACCATTGTTAGGTACAGGTTAATGGAATAACTCGTTACTAGGCCCCGAGGGAAGAAACTTCCATAAATTCGGCTACATTAGTAAACCGGTCTATTCGGTCGTTGCGCCGTATTCGCCTCAATACGGACGCTGAATGACACTGTTGTGGCAGTGCTAGTGGACTGACATGTGTGATACACAATGATCACTGTTGTGTTCTGAATTAATACACACATATGTTAGATCCATGTTTGTCCCAGGGATGTGTTAGGAAGGAGAAACAACTCGAGCATAATATATTCAAACATCTGTATGGATACTAAAGAACAAAACACCTTCAGCACGAGGAGGCATGCAAAGTGAGGGCAATAACCTAGAGGGCCTGAGGGAAATACCAGGGATACTGTTATGGAAGGATATGAAACAACTCTCTTTCTTTGAACCCATGCTCCACGCCGCTGAAAAGTTATGTTTTCAACAGGTGCTCTTCAGGTGTTTAAACAATGAAACAATGTTTGTATACGTCGCAACATTATGCAATTCATTGATAACAATTAATTGTTTCTATTATTGGCATTCCCATCCCAGAAGGTCAGTAAATATAGACCGAGATATGGCCGAGCGGCTTCATACAACACGGTATACTAACAGCAACTCCTTGATAACACGGGTGCGTTTTGGATGGACTGTGCTCGGACAATTTTTATACTCCTTTCCTGACAAGACCGGCCGCCGTTTCATAAAGATTTAAGGGGTTATCTGATTGCGAACGTGGCGAATTTGGGATTTCGTCAGGGTTCGTAAAAGTTTGTTAAAGGTTCGTAAGCATTCGCCACCTAGTGATATACCCCTTAAATGAAAATCAGGTTGTGTAAAGTGCACGACAGGGACTCTCACACCACCTCCCTAGATCAAGGGACCTGTCTACGTTACAGCAGGTGCTATTCATGATTATTAAGTGGCGGGATCAAACTCTGTTCTAAGGGATGGATATCCATGTACTCAAACATCCTTGATTTGCTTCATCCATGCACCGCTTCTGTAGAACAGGAGAATGGGTGGTATTTCCAGGGAGGTGTTAGGAAGAAGAAGAAACTCGAGCATAATTATTTTCAAACATCTGTATGTGTTCTAAAGCGTGCTCGTGAATGTCAAAAGCATTCCATAATCATGACAATGCTTTGATGTACCATGTGTGGGGCCGACATTTAGCTGTTGTCATCTTGAAAAAAATTTCTTCGATTGCCCATTTGTCTCTACAGAGCTTGTTTTTGACAAATTTGTTTGCAAACTATATGGAAGTTGAGGGTGGTTTATGACAGATCTTTACTCTGCCTTTGTTTGGAAAAGTAAACAATCGGACATATGAGATATTTGTATTACTCACAAAATTGACTAATTTCTTCACTTTCCTACATTGTGCATTTGTGGGATTCAACCATTCTCAAAATGATAATCTGTGTATTATCATTAACGGTGTTTTTGTGCGTCTGCGTGCAGCGGAGATATTTTACTTAAAAAACTTGTTTATTTGTGTTTGATGATACCTGTAATGCTCATGGAAGTATTGATGTCATTAACAGAACGGGACAAGCGAAACGATACTCTAAATTTACATCGCTTGATTTAAGATGTGTAAATTCAGCCTGATTCGCGTTGTAACAATCGGATGTTGTATTGGTTGACAAATAACCTTTGTTTACAGAAAACATTGTTACGTATATCGATCAACATTTAAAACAAGTCTTGAATGTCTATATTTAAATGTCCTTGAATCTTAATTAGTTTGTTTTTAAGCATCATCATCATCATGCGTGTCAGCAATTATTATGGCAGAATCAAAGCACGGTGCACATACTTCACTGATCCATGGACCTACGAACGGGTCCATGACTGATCATATATTACCGTGTAACTTCTGTTTTGAACTCAAATCTTTTCTGATTTCCCCAAGCAATCTAACTATGAGTTCAATATCATCCTGCATTTTTTGAACAGTAAATAGGTTGAAATCAGTATTACATATAACGTTTTCGTCCCTGTACCTCAAAAGAAGGCCATTTCTGTCAAGAATCAGGTGAAGTGGGATAACATCATGCGCGGTTTTTTTTTCAATCTAAAAACATACCAACCGTTGACTGACCTGTGTTCACATTACCAGGTAGATAATGTACATAATGATGGGATAACATTACATTGTGCTTATTTCAATAATCATGCAGTCAATGTACGGACGACCTTCTCCTTTGATTAAAACAAGGGCAGGGACGAGCAGACGGTGTCATTAATTGAATGATTCATATGCTGATCAAATCTCTTTGAACTCCGCTAAAAGGAATGTTTGCTCCCCTTCTGATGAGTTGGCTTAAGCAGGTTTGCACAACGAATAAGACTTCAGCCTTTTAGGGACCCGTTGAATAGCTTGGGTACAGACAAAGGGTGCACAATGTGGTCTTTCCTAAAATACGTGAATAAACACTGCACATGCACTTGGATATTCGCGCCTCTCCTCGCTCACGAAATAAGCCTTACGTATATCTTACAATAGGTTTTAACAGTATGCTAAAATATTTGTTCATTGTAAAATGCTGGAATATGCTTTTACTTGAAATGTGTTCTTACTTTTTCGATGAGATATGTTCATAACCTCTTTCGGCACTAGTGTGTTTACTAAAATCTTTTTTTTTTCATCGGTGTTAAGCGAAGATGGAAAACATCATGGTTTGTAGATGAATAACCTCGTTGCACTTCCTCCAGATGCATTTGTTTTCACTATGGACTCACCTATAACTCGGAAAAAACACAACATATGCTTCCAAACATACCATCTAAGGGGCAATATCGACTAATTTGCATTAGCTCAACGGCCTGTACCAGAATGGAATAAACTTCCTAGCACAGTGGTTAATGCAGTCTCACTTGATGAATTCAAAGATCCTGTAACAAGCCACTAAGCACTATGAATCAACACATTTGGATAAGGCGCACACTCCTCCTTATATCGTGTACACAAGTTATGTTCATCTGCGAGATTCGTATTAGCCCTTTGAAGATTGTAGAAGAACCACATCAACATCCATAATTAATAACAAAAAGAATATAAAGAGGTAAAGAAAATAGCCCAATAATGTAGGCAACAAAAATAATAATAGATCTACATTGTTATTTTGATCAGTCCAATCAGATCCCAATACCAAAATAAAGAAAAGATTAAGCATGAATTTACTACCACATACAAAATTGCAGTCAATGGCAAAAATATCTGAGGGATGACTGTAAACATTATTTTAAAGAACAACAGCATCTCCAGTCCTATTGATTAATTGATTTCATACCTGTATAAAATGCAACGATAAAGACTGGCGCACATATCGACTGGTCGAGAAACAGTTTTTTCCCCACGGCCAATTTGGCTGAATTTGGGATGAATTTGTCCAGCCAACGGTACCACCAATGGCCCACGGGTCCATTGAAACACACTCCTATCACCACAAAGTTGAAGACTTTCTGCCAGTCAAACTTCTCCCCCGACCTCCTGTTGAGCGCCTGTTGCGTGAACTCGGCCGCGCCGCCGAGCCCGGCGTACGTGATCGTATTCGCAAGGAGTGGGTTTCGCCGGGCGAAAACCGTGATTGGATGGATATATTTCGCCCTCAAAACCACCATAACTGATGAAGACGACATCGTTACTTTTCCCTCCCGTCTTCTTTATCACACACATCAATACAATTGATAGAATCGTGAGCAAATTTTACGAGCAAAGCGCGACGGATGATTATTGTCGGCATTATTTTCACGAACAGTTGTCTCGATATGTCTCTGTGAACGAACATACATTTTCCATGTTGTCGCTCAACCGTCAGCCGCGCGTTCGACATCATGCTGTGGTGTTCAGGTGTTCATAAACGGGGGGTTCAAGCTGAAGGGGAAATTTCCATTCATCGCTGTAGCTATGTGGTTGTCTCGAGTTGCAAACCGTAAAACGCGGATGGAGGTCGCTGAACCTAAAGAAATTAAACCGACGCACTGCAGAACATAACTATGAAATAGAAGCTTCATGTTATAAATGGTGACGGGCAATTTAAATTTTCTTATGGATGTCTTTAATTATCCCGAATTATAAGTACATGTACGTGTGTTAGTTTATTATTTTCAAAGAGGACTAAATATCACAGACTATACTCTGGCGGTGTGTCAGAGGCGTTTCTTAGTCACGTGCTTGACCTTTGGACGGTAACGAGGTCAATGCTGGCGTTAACATACTTGGATCAGTTTCGTTTAAAAGCTCAGGCCTTTGCAGGCCCTTTTGTACAAAAGCTTTGCATCAGCCACAAGAACTTCATAATACGCTTAAATGATATATAACACAGGTGCCTCAATTAAACCGGCCCCCTTAATTGTTTTCTTCTGAATATTTCACTCACGAATCGGCAAAATAAAGCTCTTAAATTTACGATATTAACGATAAACTTTCGGAGAAATAGCGTTTCGAACATCGCTCGGTAGACGTTGCACATTCACGTAAAAAAAATGTTGAACCTGAAAACAGACCTCTACAGATAATGTTCTATATCTCCGTCAATCTGACGAGAACAGTGCCGATATTTCACCAGTTTTGCGTCTCGATCATGCTCGTTCCAGTGGAGTGAAAATTGACGGGAAAGTTTCGGCGATCGATGAGAAAATCACGGAAGTACGAACTCAAGTTGAAAAACAGACATATTTCGAACGTAAATGTGCAATAGACCAGTTTACTAATGTAGTCAAATTCATGGATGTTTCTTCCCTCGGGGCCTAGTAACGAGTTATTCCATTTAACAATGGTATTTCAGTATTTGGAATCACTTTGCATACATTAGTTGTTGCTATGTCGGGCAAATCTCGGGCAAGCTTTCCGCTCGGTTTCGGGCAAGCTTTTCTAGACTCGTATGCATAAAATTTGAATATGTTAGTAAATCGGTCTATTGTCAAATATGTGCACTAATTTTTCGTCCGAAAATCGTTCATTACTAATCATGTAATGCATAAATATACAAATGATGCACAGGTTTGAGTGGGTCAGTAGGAATTGTGTACACAAGGTAGCTCTGAATTGCCTGAACCCACGAGGCGAAGCCGAGTGGGTTTCGGGCAAAATTCAGAGCTACCGTGTGTACACAATCCTACTGACCCACGAAATAAACCTGTGCATCATCTGTTTTATAGAATGGGCCCCAAAATCTAATAAAAAACAGAAAAATCTCTGTCAACCTCATTTACCGGATGCATGGAAAAATCATGCGTCCGGTAATTACCGGATGCATGGTTATGACAAAATCATGCATCCGGTAATTACCGGATGCATGGTTATTGACCAATCAGATTGCAGAGATCCATCTTCAACATCAATGATCATCAATGATTGGAATCATCAAAATCTGCCAAGACTAAAAATTATTGACTTTTCACATAGAGAAGTGTCCAAATAACACAGCTAAAATATGAGATGATTTTCTCCATAGACCATGTCAGGTGGAGAAATAGAGTCTGCATGTATAGAACTACCAAGTTCATCACGCTTTAATTTGATAACAATCATTTAAACGACGTAGTCATATCAGAAAAGACAGATTTACTGCGAATGTCCAGGGTGGCATTGAGTGCACAAATGAACGTATTCGCAATGCACGTTAGTGGGCAAATCACCGCAGCAACGTCTCACACAGTGCTGCGACAGCGTAGAATTCAGTCATGAGTTTGTCCTCTTCTCCGTTCGAAATATCTTCCAAATTTACGTGTTTCACCTCTGCAAAGCGTTTATATGTAGAAAATTAGTATTCGATTCTTCGAGTTAAATTTGTACTCACTGAAAGCATCTGAATCGTCCAAAATTTGTTTCAATTCTTCATGTCACTTTATTCGCGGGTGCCGCCATTAGAGTAAGCAACATTGGTATCGATCATGTTAATTCTCGGTATCGCGATATCGTGTTGATATCGTGTTGATATCGCGTGCTGCCAGTAAAAAAAAATTACACGGCAATTACGGGTAATTAACCAATCAGATTGCAGAGATTCTGACACCCATTCTATAATACACAATAAATAGCGCATCCCGCACCTTTGATAACGCGCAGTGAGCAGAAATACGCGGGGCCGGTTTGTGGACCACTCACTATAATAAAAAAAAAATGTCCACTTTGTATGAAATACAGATGCATGCAAAACCTACCTACTTCTTTTTAATAGAATTGAATAGCATTTTTATTAAGATCATCATCGTGATGAATTGTATTTTGTAATGAGCATATGATTTACAATCAATATTAACGTATATACGATACAATTTCAAGAATTAAAACTTTTAATATCCTTTTCACATTATATAGAAGCCTCCATAGGCTCGCATATACATGTATATGAGCGGCATAGCTTCAACACCAGTTCAATGTTGCAGGAGGGTTTTCATGTTGTTGGAAGTCTTTTTTTTCAAGGTACAGGGTGACGCTAATTATTAAAGGTCCTATGACATGAAAATGTATGTTGACTTAATTTGATGCAACTTAAAGGGTTACTAAATTAGAAAAATAAGTTCCCACTAATCTATGTAAAATTATCCACTAAAGACGAATTTCACATTTGTTTGCCACAATGAAGTCTCATTTTGACGAAAAGTTGAAAAAACGCACACCTCCAAGTGACGTCATAAAAGTCAGTGCCGAGTCGAATGCATACAAAATGCCATAAAAAAACCGCTTTTAAACTTAGATTGTACGGAAGACAACTATAGAACATTGTCGTAATGCATTCACAACTTTCCCCCTAACTGCGTAGTAACGCGTTATTGTATTCAGCTGTTTCTTGTCATTTAGATTCAATGGATGGAATTCACTTTGAATCTATTAGTTGTTGCTACTCCGACCAGGGACGTGTTATGGAAGGATATGAAGCAACTTTCTTCCTTTGAACCCATGTGCCAAGCCGCTGAAAAGTTATGTGTTCTCAACAGGTGCTGTTCAGGTGTTTGTACAATTATGAATATGATTGTGTGGCAACGGCTTCTCGGAGAGGACAAAAGAAATTTACAGTCTCATTTCGCTTGTCCCGTTCTGTGAATACTTCCATGAGCATAACAGGTATCAGCAAACACAAATAAACAAGTTTTTCAAGTGAAATATCTCTGTTTCACGCAAACACACACAAACGCCGTTAATGATAATACACAGCTTAATATATCATTTTGAAAGTGGTTGAATCCCCCAGATGCACAAGTTGTCGGAAAGTGAAGAAATTGGCCAATTTTGTAAGTAATAAAAATAGCTTATATGTCCGATTTTTAATGATTCCTCAATACTTTTCGAAACAAAAGCAGAGTAAAGGATCTGTCATTATCTGCCGTTAACTTCCTTAAAGTTTGCAAACAAATTTGTCAAAAACAAAACGTCTACAGACAAATGGGAAATTAAAGAAATTTCTTTTCAAGTTGACATCAGCTAAATGTCGGCACGGCACATGGAACATCAAAGCATTGTCATGATTATGGAATGCTTTTGGCATTCATGAGCACGCTTTAGAACCCATACAGATGTTTGAATATATTATGCTCGAGTTTCTACTCCTTCGTAACACCTCCCTGCTCCGACAAACCTCGGTCAAGCTTCGGGGCTGCCATTGGTAACGTATTGTTTGAACGGCATGAATAAGATTTGCATACATAACGAAAAAAGGTCTATCATAAATTATTGTTGACTTCCGTACAATCTAAGTTCAACAGCGAAGTCTTTTATGGCATTCTGCATGCATTCGACTCGGTACCGACTTTTGTGACGTCACTTGTGCGGGTTTTTTTTCACATTTTCGTCAAAATGAGACTTTGTTGCGGCAAACAAATGTTAAAATTCGTTTTTAATGGATAATTTTACATAGATTAATCATCAAAGGTACAAATTAGCAGGATAATAGACAGAATTTATGCACAAACTAAACATTGCAATGACTATCTCCACCTGCCCACAAGAGCATCACGTGTCTTCACACAATACCATCTAACAACCTTTCATGTGGGAATAATCGTTTCCTCATGTCAGAAATGGGCTAGCTATGCCAAGGGAAGAAATAAATCTGTCTTTTATAAACACGTGATGCTATTATAATCACTTGTGGGTAGTCATTGCAATGTTTAGTTTCATCAGGGATGTGTTATGGAAGGATATGAAGCAACTTTCTTCCTTTGAACCCATGTGCCAAGCCGCTGAAAAGTTATGTGTTCTCAACAGGTGCTGTTCAGGTGTTTGAACAATTATGAATATGATTGTGTGGCAACGGCTTCTCGGAGAGGACAAAAGAAATTTACAGTCTTATTTCGCTTGTCCCGTTCTGTTAATACTTCCATGAGCATAACAGGTATCAGCAAACACAAATAAACAAGTTTTTCAAGTGAAATATCTCTGTTTCACGCAAACACACACAAACGCCGTTAATGATAATACACAGCTTAATATATCATTTTGAGAGTGGTTGAATCCCCCAGATGCACAAGTTGTCGGAAAGTGAAGAAATTGGCCAATTTTGTAAGTAATAAAAATAGCTTATATGTCCGATTTTTAATGATTCCTCAATACTTTTCGAAACAAAAGCAGAGTAAAGGATCTGTCATTATCTGCCGTTAACTTCCTTAAAGTTTGCAAACAAATTTGTCAAAAACAAAACGTCTACAGACAAATGGGAAATTAAAGAAATTTCTTTTCAAGTTGACATCAGCTAAATGTCGGCACGGCACATGGAACATCAAAGCATTGTCATGATTATGGAATGCTTTTGGCATTCATGAGCACGCTTTAGAACCCATACAGATGTTTGAATATATTATGCTCGAGTTTCTACTCCTTCGTAACACCTCCCTGGTTTCATTATGCACGCAGAATGAGTCGCTGGAATGTTTTTTTTTTTTTTTTTTTTTTTTTTTTTTTTTTTTTTTTTTTATCAGACAACCTTTAGAAATGCATGGTCCCACATTTGTTTAATCCTTAAGACAATCGCAGACGCACGATCCGATCAGTCGTATTGGCCGAATAGCAGGACCCGGTCATTGGACTTGTGCAAAAGGGTGACGTCACATTTCCAGGTGTAGGCCCTAAGGACTGCAGAATCGTTTGCACAATTTCATCGTCTGTGGCGGCCTTCAGACAAGCGGGTCCTCTCAAAAACTAAATATGTGTCAGGCTTTCAACACACCTTTTATTGCGGTCCTACTTCATGTTGTCAAGAGCAGCAAAAGACAACGAGAGACACAGACGATGCACGGTATGTTGCTCAAATCTACATAAAATCTTTGACCACAACCCTCTCTCGCTTGTCTTTCAACTCCTTTCTTTCCATTATATTTTCGTCCCATTCAATCTCTCTCACACTCTCTTCTTCTGTCGCTCTATGAGGTCTATATTTTTCCATTCAATCCATTTTCTATATTTATCTGCTCATTCTATTCTCTCCTCACCCCTCCCCCGAGCTCTCTCTCTCTCTCTCTCTCTCTCTCTCTCTCTCTCTCTCTCTCTCTCTCTCTCTCTTCGCCTATGTTACTTTCTGTATCTCGATCTATATCACATTCTCTCTTTCGCCCACCATTGCATCGCCCCTCTTCTTACATTCACCCTATCTCACAGACACTCTCTCCCCTCTGCCTCCCCTCCATCCTAATCACTCTGTCACCCCACCCCCGTCTATATCTCTAAATTCATTCCTCATCTCTTTCCTTTTCTGTTAGCCTCTTCGCTCTACCTCCTCTCTCTTTTTCTCTTTCTCTCTCTGTCTTAATTGAATGATTTAAGGTCACATTGTGTAGTTCAACACAAGACGCAATGAAATGCTCAATGAAAACAGCATTATTGGGCTGCATCCCATTTATAATCACTTTAGTAATCAAAACCTAAAATATAAATCAATTTTAAGAAACTGTAATATAGTTCCATCTTTTTTTCTATCTCACTCTTCAATATACATATAGTGAATATGACGCTATAGACTACATAATTGATATTAATTTTTCTTTAACCTTGTCCAATATAATGCGGTATGAGTTATCAAATCAGTACCAACAAAACACTTATTCTCGATGAACACCATAATTGACAATGCCTTATCGACTTTCACCGCATAATGGTTTAAAATGTAAAAAATAATCTCTAGTTTTCAGGGACGAAGAAATTGTCTAACGCGTCACAACTTTCCACTCTCAATCAACAATAACGATGAAGCCACTGATACTGTCTAAGATTTATTAAAATAAAGATGATTATGTATGTGGTATACTTACAAGAGTACTTTCACTTATAACAGAATTCAAGCAACATAAGTGTCTGTTTATTAAGGTCTCGTTACCCCAGCGTATGTATAGGTCAATACAATTGGATGCGTTCACTGTGTGCATCAACAAATGACTTCATATCAAAATGAATGAATTAGTCACATGGAGTGCAGACGTGACACAATTCTTATAATTTGGCTTATTATGGTCGTTGATCGAGATCCACTGGCGCATTGATCTGATGCAAACCCATCCTGCGAGGCCAGCCCTTTACACGAAATACAGAATACACATTAGCTTTCACACTGGTGTTGCACCTCATATAACTTCATACTTCGTATGAAGTTTCTCTCCGTAACGATAGACTTCATGTCCAAAGTAAGTTCTCGTTTGTCAATAAATACACATGTAGGAAATACACATGAGCTATTAGATTTCATCCTAAATAATGATATGTTATAACAAATACGAGTTGCTCACACAAGCAAATAAGGTAAGAAAAAATAATAAACATTTTTACAGACAGGAATAGATGTTTTCAAAGCGAATTATACATAACTTTATATTTATTTTTTTTTTATTTATGAGCGAAATAGCACAGATTAATTTGACACATTCCCCCAGTCATGTTCATGTTTGCACTTGGAACTATCGAAGACTCATTCAAATGTATTATCTTACTTTATGTTATACGAAACCTCGGAAACACAGGCGAGATGGGATGAAAAGTGAAGTCGCTCTTTAAACTCAAGAAGTTAGCCTCTTAGTTGTTATTGACCAACATCCCACTGGCCAGTAGAAATGATAATTGTAATGTGTGCTGAAATTCCAAGAGAAAAGTTAAACAACACAGTCCATCTAAAGTAAAGTTTGCATGAAAAGCAGCTTCAACACTAAACAGCAAATTAAATACCCACCAACAAACCGAGTATTAAGCCTAAAGAAAGTGTAATAGATGATTAAATAACCCTTTGCGTGCCAGACAAACAGTTGTTTTCTCTGGGATTCGTGTGTTTACCCTGTGCCACATTGCACCACTGGAGCAGATAGAGTTAAACAGCATTTCACGCGCACAATAGTTATAACTGTCGGTCTCACGATGACCGATCCTCACAGTATAAAAGCATTCAAGAGGACAACACGTTTATATACAGTTCTTGACAACTGAACGTTTTTTTTTTAACTCACAACACTTGGTAGACACTCAAAGTGATGGTGATAAGACATGGACAAAGGTCTCAAGTTTGAATACAGAAAGCAACGGGTTGTCTGAAAGCTCTATCGACGCCCTTGTCCACGAATATTGTTCGCTGTACTTGCTGTCCTCAACGTTCAAGGGAAAAGATGTCGACCCAAAATAAGAGACGCTCAAAATGGTCCATGTCCATTCTATGCGCTCGATGGCTCTTGGCTTTCAAATGGAAAACTAACATCAAAAGCATTTCTTATGCACAATGTTCGGTCCAGACTCGTTATACTCTTCCTTCGAGATCCACATCGTCGCGAAAGTTGTCAACGAAGACAGCACCGCCCCGCCGATCCACACCGACTCCATTCGATCGTTCTTGGCGATGATGTGGACGTCGATGTCGGACGGCGACAGGCGCTGGATCTCCGTCTTCAGCCGTTTGTCGATCCCCTGGAACATCGTGGATCCACCGGAGAGGACAACGTTCTCGTAGAGGCGACGTCGGATGTCAACGTCACAGGCGGCGATGCTGCCGTATAGGTAGTGCTGAATGCCCACGTTCTCCATGCCGACAAGCTTGGGGCGGAAGAGCGCTTCGGGGCAGCGGAACCGCTCGTCAGCGATCGTGATCTGTTCTCCATCAGGCAGCTCGTAATGACCCTCCATTTTCGCATCCCGGCTCGCTCGTTCCTTCTCCGAGTCAAAGTCCGAGGCGACGTAGCATAGCTTCTCTTTTACTTCTCGAACTATCTCCATTTCGGCTGCAAGATATAGTTCAGGATGAGGGCATTAGTCTTTTTTTAAGTCGAATTTGAGCACGTGCGGTACTTACGGCAATTGATAACAATTTTGCAACATACATATAAGTCACTTTGTAATTGTTTTCCTAAGATTAGATACAATCGTTACAAAGTCAAGACGTTAAAAGAGAGAAGAAGAAGGATATGAACAAAAATAAGAAGTGACAAAGAATAAGGAAATCGCACAAACTATCCTTCACCTGTGGTGTTTAAGAAGTACCCCCTCTCCGTCAGGATCTTGCCTAGGTAGTCCGTGAGATCCCTCCCAGCCAGGTTGAACCTGCCTACAGCGTGCGGCATGCAGTACCCTTCATAGATCGGCACTGTGTGGGTTACCCCGTCACCCGAATCCAATACCACGCCCGTAGTCCTCCCAGCGGCGTAGAGGGCGAGTACAGCTTGTATGCTTACGTAGAACGCGGGTATGTTGAACTTTTCAAAGAGCGTCTGGGAGAAAGCAGAAATGAAGATGTATCAAATTAAACAATTGATTTAGATTGCAGGGGTGGGGGTGAACAAAGAGAGAGAGAGAGAGAGAGAGAGAGAGAGAGAGAGAGAGAGAGAGAGAGAGAGAAAGAGAGAGAGGGAGAGAGAGACACACACACACACACACACACACACACGCGCGGGGGAGGAAGGGGGGTGACAACTAAATTGGATTGATCTGAACACCATCAATTGATTGGATTGAACTGCATGGACTCCTTCAACCACTCCTTACTCCTGACAACAATCTGCCAACCCTTTTCTCCTCATTTTGTTTCTCCCTCGCTCACCTTCATGATGTGTAAATTTAAGCTTAATTCGAGTTGTAACCTATTTTCATGTATATTTTCAAAAGTGTCAAAAGGTATATTCGTAATGGACTGCATGAATTGAACTGAGTTGACATTACCGTGAGCATGATCTCCCTATTGGCCTTGGGGTTGAGAGGGGCTTCCGTCATGAGCAGCGGGTGGTCCTCGGGTACGGCGCGGAGGTCGCTGTAATACATGTGATGCCAGATCTTCTCCATGTCGTCCCAGTGGACGATGATGCCGTTCTCGATCGGATACCGCAGCGACAGGATCCCGCGCATGCTCTGTGCTGCCTCGCCGATGTATGCAGACTTCATGGCCGTCCCCGTCATCACATTCTAAAAAGGACAAATTGCATCGATGAATTGATACTTTATTGATCCACTGATTGTTTGGTATATGGATTGATTTGATTGATTAATCAAATTATTGATTTGTTGACTATGATTGATTGGTTTGTTGTCATCTTCATTTTTTTTTTGCTGTTTAACGATTGTTTTATGTATCATCGCCTGCTTGGTGAACTGATTGTCTGTTTGACTAAATGCTTGATCAATTTGATTTTACTCGGAACACAACAGTGGCCATTGAGCATCACACGTGTCAACTCATAACCTTTATTTTGCGGGAAGCATAATGCATTATTACTGACACTGTGATGGCAGTTGCAATTGGATTGACAGGTCACTGTTCTGTTTTTTATTAATAATTCGATACGCACAAAGTTTAGGTCCAAATTTGTCCAAAAGTGAAAATCTCATTAAATATTCCATGGATTTTTACAAGAATGATAATTAATGAAATGTCACTAACCCGCTTGTAAAACAATGACATCCTGTCACTGTATGATGTGTAAATTTTAGCTTTATGCAAGTTATAAGTTATTTTTCATTATTTTTCAAAAGTTTCAACAGTTGTTTTTAACAACTAGGACATATTTCCTGGTACTCCAATTTGACTGCATACTAAACTCTTTACGTAGGTATATTTCTACATAGCCTTGCTCTATTTCAGCATTTTCTCGAGATCTTAAAACTCTCCCAAACCACTTGTCTGACTTTGTTGGTGACATTCATTACCGGCAGAACTTATGAATAAAATAGCGGTGGACATACGTATGTTTTAGTAAGTTGTTATTAATTGCATACCTATGATTTTGATTTCAACGTGAAGAAAGGTTATATATGGAGGACAAGTTTTTTTCTATTTTAATTTATAAGCACAATGATAACATCTTGCTAATTCAAAATCCGCAATTAAAATGTTAAAGAACATCCTCCCATCGTATTAGTGAAAACCGTTCTTCCAAATGGCATGCACAGGCACGCACATACACTATGTTCGCAGCCAATTTTGTGATAAACTCCTCAATAAAAGTTTGCGAGTTTTTATGAGCCACGTATTTCCCATTTATTCGACCCACCTGCAGGCAAATGCAAGTTACTCAGCCGTGAAGCAACCGATTGTTATATTTTTTTTTATTTTACAGGAGGCTACTGATGCATAAAATGATACAAAAATGTCTCAAATAAATAAGAAATAGGTGGCTAAAAGAACTTCCCACTTTTTACTTTCACTGAATATACGTCGAAACAGCCATCTCCTTGTTAATGGAATGCTATATTTACGAATCCTGTCCAGTGCTGCAATTTTCTTGAATGTTAATCGTCTACCCCTGAATTGAGCCCCTTATTGGGCCGCTATCACTGTACCATCTCCATTTGCAAGTATGAAAGAATGTCCTCGGATTAAGTTTCTTCAGGATTTCACGGTTTGTTCAACCACTTCCATTACTGCGCAATGGCGTAACAGCCCGTGCATTGCTGTGAATAGTTCGAACTCACCAGACCGATGATCATAACGTAAAGTAATTACATTCAATTGGAAAAAGGCGCTACTCACGGGTACCAAAGGGGTAATATAACTTTTTACCTTTTCATTCAAACTTAAAATCAATCATTTATGTATTTTCGATTTGACAAAATACATGTAACAATTTTCAGTGTTTTTAATCCGAATGTTCAAATATACATGTAGGTAAACACTTTTTCCCTATTACCCAAGCGTTTCGTTAATCTCTGCATGAATCTTAATTTGATTCAAAGCGTTAATATCATAATGCACCTTTACATAAGAATATGACAAGAATGAGATCCTCTTGTCTTACTGTATGTCGTGGCCGACCAACAATGGATGGGAAGACCGTCCTCGGCCGGTCGTCACCGGCGAACCCCGCCTTGCACATACCAGATCCATTATCAATGACCACCGGCTCAACTTCCTCGAAGTCCATGTTGATCTCCTGGTTGCTGACTTAGCCTCGTCGTCTTTTCCGTCGTTACAATCTTGTAGCAGTGCAGAGTGCAGTGCATGGCACTCTAGCAACCTACTGAACTAATGGTAGAGAGAAGAGAATATGGTGGTCTCAGCTGGCTGGTACATCAGAAAAACTCATGCGGTGACATTAGTTGACCTCCGATTCCAGAGTAAGTGGGCGGGGTGGTGAGGCACATGTCTTGCTGGTAATGCCACACTACGATAGGGTAGACATCACCAGTACTGTGTATTTATTGTGATACACTAATAGTAACAATTGCATGATATGGGTTATAATGGGGAGAAGAACTTTACCATGTATCATGAAGAACTTTAACACGAAATTCCATGACACGTGGAGCACAGATCATTCTTTGTCAAATTCTACCACAGTAGGGGTTTTCTTTCGTAGGCAAAGCAAGCCAAGTCAGAGAGATAGAGACCGAGGTGGCATACGGTTTTGAAGAGGGGGTGTGGGGTGGATATGGAGAGAGAGAGAGAGAGAGAGAGAGAGAGAGAGAGAGAGAGAGAGACAGGGAGAGAGAGAAAGAGAGAGAAAGAGAGGGAGAGAGTGTGTGTGTGTTTAAGAAATCAACAGAAAGAGAGAGAGAGATGGATAAAAGAGTGGAGGGATATATATAAAAACACACACACATACACACACACACACATTCTTGTAGTGTGTCAATGTGGGGACCCATTTACCTTTTACCGCCAAAGTGGGGACGTGTGTGCGCGATGTTATACACTTCAAATGTTGAATTTAATCCACTAACCGGGGCCCTTTTCGGACATAGTACACACAAAACGTGAGCATAATCCACTAACTGGGGACGCTTCCTACCCCCTACACACACATTTGGAGTTTAATTGGCCCAAAGTGGACTTTTTCCAAAATATGCATTGACTATATGAAACTTGTTTAAAATGTGATGAGGAATTGATTGGACAGGAGATCTGGACCGGGGACGTCCCCACTTGTCGGAGGTCCCCTTTTATCAAGTTAAAAACACAAAAATGTCCCCGATGGTATGTCCATACAAGCCCATACACACACACACACACACACACACACACACACACACACACACACACACACACACACACACACACACACACACACACATATATATATATATATATACATGTATAAACATATACATATATATACATAAAAGAGAGAGGGGGGGGGGGTAGGAGAGAGAAAAAAAGTGGGTGTGGATTCTAACAACAAATGAAACCATTTATACAATTCTGCACATAGTTCTGACATGTTCGTTTCATGTTTTTTTTTAGATTTCGCCTTCAACTACCTAACATACGTTCGACCTGTGTATCCTCGCTTGAAAAAGGGCCACACACATTGAAAACTCCAGTGGAATATATGCATGGGGAAAATAGGCTACGATCGAGTGGTCAAGTGGTTGGTGAAAATGTTATACTCACCGTATACACCGCATGCACCTCCACTCAGTAATACACATACAGCATTGCGAATACGAACACAATCCTTACATTCTGCTTGTATTTTATTCTCTAAAAAAATCGTGTTGCCATGGTTATGAATGCAGCATAGTACGTGTCAACTTCGAAGACTATCTAGATTGTGGTATTCGATATGAGGTGAAATCTCCTGCGTTTAGATGTATGACCCGACTTGAAGCACGCGCTTGTGTACACGATGATCATACGCTCGTACCTCCAATACATTGCCTGGTTAGCTTACCTTGAAACCCCGACTAGCATAGAATAGACTTGCCTGTCCAACAATTGCGAACCAAACAATAATCACTTGTCAGACAGGCACAGCATGAAGGGCCCTTTGATGTAACTCACCCAGGTGTGGAGTAAATATAAACGTGGATTGAGGCGAGATTTCATTACGGCTCTAATGTGTGACTTGCGCCCTTTTGGACGTACGTGCAGCTCTTTTCTCTGCAAAAGAGCGCCATTAGGCGCGTTTCTCAATCACACTCCATTATGTTCACGCCGGTAAATCCTTCTGAAGGTCTATGGTTGGCCTAATGAACTTAAAAAAAAAAACAATTTTGTTGTGTGATATATGATTCTATAAATTGCCAATTCTTTTGTTGATGAAGGGATATATATTTTCCTTAGAAGTGTTTGTAAAAACATGTGTATAATTTTTATACATCAAATGCACAGGTAAAAATGATGTTGATCCTGTGGAGAAATGGAGATTTTCCAAAAAATAGTTCACACAACTTATAGCAGAGTATCTCGCAAGTGACGTCTCAAAGTTAAGAATATGAAAATTCATAATTGATTGATCGTTTTCTTATCAAACCTTCACTAATAAGTTTATTTCATGTTTTGCTTTGGTCAAAACTTTAATTCAGTTTGGACTTTCCCTATAAAGTATACCCCCTTCCCCCTTCTTACCTACCCACGTAACCCCAGTCTTATTGCTGTTACAGTCACACTATATGTGTGAGTGTGTGCCCTTACGTAGGTGTGTGTGTGTATGTATGTGTGTGACCAAATGGTCAGTGCTGACAACTTCAGTGAAATCCTCAGTTTTGATTGGCTGAGAGGCACTAGCCTCTGACTGTTACTATGGTAACTGTCGGAAAAAGACAGCTTGTCAGACGAAAAATGTTCATGAAATGCCCTCCAGAACACCAAGTCACAAGATCGTATAATCTTAGAACCAGTAAACCAATGTACCCACCTCGATGTAAAACAAATAGATACAAGAAGAGTTTTGTGCCATGGAGTCTTTACCACTTTCAACGAACTTGCTTTTGTTTGTTCTCATTCAGTCTCATCTCTTATCTTTGCTCAGAAACTGTAATTTCGTCTATTCATTATCAACATGTTGATGTATTGATATTCTTGAATATATACCTCCGATATAATCCAATATCATATAGAAGTATGTATTATAACATTTAATATATTTTGTCTACGGCATTTTTAGATGTGTGATCCTCAGATGACCCACTTTTAAGCTCTTCTCAATTATCATTGTAAAATAGCTTGTATCATATCATTCAATTCCCAACTTTCATTCGTATTTTCAAAATTGAATGCAATAAAATTTAATTTGATTTGACTACAGTACTTCAAACCAGTTCTGCTTTTTACGTATACATGATACTTAGTTATATCTACCTTGTAATTCCTATGAAGCTTGATTCAGTTAAAGCCCTGTTTAGTAGTTATATGTCACGAACTCATCCTTGTATACCGGTAAATGATATGTAATCTTTCATCATGTTGATTAGCTACGTTTATATCCATTCATTATTGTAGTATATATAGTTTAATAATGTTATATTGCGGATTTAATTTGGTTATTTATTTCGGAATTTACAAGATGCCATTTTATTCTACTCAGTACCTTATTAGAAATCTATAAACACACTCAAAATTAGTATTTTTGTTGTCATATTTCAGTGCAATATGATGTGATTTAGCATAAATAACAGTTTGTATTTTCATGAATGTGTTTAGATATTATAGGAATGCTTGTTATAGTATTTTTAATACAACCGTTGACATTTGTATGAATATATATAAAGTGGTTGCAATAAATATAATATATATAAACATAATATATAGGATATATAAATATATATCAATTTTTACAAGTTGATACTGCAACATTCAATATAGTTTTGAATATTTTGGGTCAAAACATATTTTATTCTAATATTACCATCAAGAAATATTTACGATCATTTTGTTAGAAAATTACAAAAGTTGCACACAAAGGACGGCATCACTTACATTGATTTAACAAAGTAATGAAAGATTGCTTTTCAAAGCCAAGGAATACAATTTCAATCAGGGAACAAAGATAATTACAATCAAGTTATTGCATGTTTTTGTTTAAACAAAAGAGCACCTATGCAAATTTGGTTTTGTAACGGATGAATTATGTCTTTTCTGTCAACAGGCTACCGGGACCTACTCACACGTATTATTGAATTGCGAAAAGACCAGTTATGGAAACTTGTAATTCAACGCCTTGATTTGGTAGAATCAGGGATGTGTTATGGAAGGATATGAACCAACTTTCTTCCTTTGAACCCATGTGCCAAGCCGCTGAAAAGTTATGTGTTCTCAACAGGTGCTGTTCAGGTGTTTGAACAATTATGAATATGATTGTGTGGCAACGGCTTCTCGGAGAGGACAAAAGAAATGTACAGTCTCATTTCGCTTGTCCCGTTCTGTTAATACTTCCATGAGCATAACAGGTATCAGCAAACACAAATAAACAAGTTTTTCAAGTGAAATATCTCTGTTTCACGCAAACACACACAAACGCCGTTAATGATAATACACAGCTTAATATATCATTTTGAGAGTGGTTGAATCCCCCAGATGCACAAGTTGTCGGAAAGTGAAGAAATTGGCCAATTTTGTAAGTAATAAAAATAGCTTATATGTCCGATTTTTAATGATTCCTCAATACTTTTCGAAACAAAAGCAGAGTAAAGGATCTGTCATTATCTGCCGTTAACTTCCTTAAAGTTTGCAAACAAATTTGTCAAAAACAAAACGTCTACAGACAAATGGGAAATTAAAGAAATTTCTTTTCAAGTTGACATCAGCTAAATGTCGGCACGGCACATGGAACATCAAAGCATTGTCATGATTATGGAATGCTTTTGGCATTCATGAGCACGCTTTAGAACCCATACAGATGTTTGAATATATTATGCTCGAGTTTCTACTCCTTCGTAACACCTCCCTGGTAGAATTAGGGAGTATGGAGTGAAGAGATACATGTTTGGGAGTATCGGGTTATTCAAAGAGAAAAAAAATGTGAAATACCATTATTATGATCATGAAATTTGTTATTTATATAGCTATAACATAAGGAGTGGTGCCATCACTTGAGACGATTCACAGAACTATTTAAGATTATAGGAAGAAAAAAAATCAAATGGGCAAGTTAGGGAAACATTTACAACATTGGGAACTTGCAAAATTGGAGTGAAGAGTTTTTTGGGTGTAAGGGTGCTTTTTTCAATCTTTATTTTGTTCTCTCAAAAGTTTCCCCTAGAATTCCTTTTCCATTTTCTTTTGTGATGTACTACTGAAAAGTTTGCCTTAAACATGTTAAAATACACTATAACTCCTTTGGAATGTGAGTACGTTACCAATGAATGGTGTGAGCGTGAGTAAATGAGTGTGCGTGTGTGTGTGTGTGTGTGTGTGTGTGTGTGTGTGTGCGCGGTTTTTTTTATATGCAGATAGGTGGGAGTTGAGACAACTGGAGCTCCATGGTGTATGTATGTACGTACATGTAAGTGTAAATGTGTGTATTATGAGTGTGTGCGCACGCGCGTGTGTGTAGTGCCATATTAATTACATGCCAAACGCCCTCCTTCAGTGCTCAAGGACTATAATTATTAGGCCATCATTACATCCGCACCTTGTGACCATTTGGTTTAGAGCTAATAGACAAACACTCCCTAAGAGGTGTCATGTCTCTACATTACCCTCTGTACCCTCTACAATCCATCAATATGATATCAAGAAACATACTAAGGCCGCACCTTGGTGCGTGCAATCCGGTAGCTATATAAATCATAATTAACCGGCTTGGTGCGTCATGAAACTTCTTCTAATGTGGCATGCACATGCAAACACTCTCTTGTAAGGGACTTCTTAGACACTTCAGCGTATGAGGGGTACGTGTGTGTGTGTGTGTGTGTGTGTGTGTGTGTGTGTGTGTGTGTGTGTGTGTGTTTTATTCCTTGAGATAATCATAGAACAAAGGAAAACTAAATTGTATGTATGAAAAGAATATATTTTCTTTTGTTTATCGTAAATTATGTGAAGAGAAATAATGTAATATCATTTTTTTGTCTTGAGCCGATCAAATAGAAGCATATGGATAACTGTTAAAGGAACCCCTTCATGCGGCACATGGACGAATTTATTTACTTTCGTAGCAAAAGGACGTTATTTAGAATGTGAGTTTACATTGATTTATTCATTCTTATAACACCCGAAGATATCCCACACCCCGCCTCGTTGATTCAATACATGATAGGGACTTGCTCTGTACCCCCTCCTTGAGGTATCAGTATCTAAATACTGTCTACCCCTTTTATCATGTTTTTAAACGCATAGCGCTTATTCATCTTCTTTTGGTTGTCTATACATGTACTTATAATTGTGATTTAAATAGGCCTACAACTATTAATATTTGTGTACGATATGAAGCGATTGGATTGATTGGAACATATATGGTTAGACCGCACAAAAAAGATATCCACTTGTGCCCTCTGTATGTGAACAAGATGCCAACCACACACTATCACCACTTCACAAGGCAACATGATATACTATACTCTTCACACGTTATGCACACCAAACAGCATGTAAACAAAGAAATTGTAACAATATTGATTTGGATTTTGAACTTTGAACTCTATGGAGCATATACGTTCCGTCCTTATGGTTCTGTGATGTAGTGGATGTGGGGGCGATCGTGGGCTCAATCCTGTAAGCCCCCCTATCATGCATATTGATCACATAGACTATTAACAACTTGAAAAAGTCGGGGGCCTGCGATATTCCCTTTTTATTATCATATTTATCATTCATTTAACTTATATCAATTACTTATTTATCATCATTATCGTTTCTACATATTTTGTACGAGGGAGTTGTTGTTGTTGTTGGTGGTGGTGGTGGTGGTGGTGGTGGTGTGTGTCAGGGGGGGGGGGGGGCGCTTGGTAAGTGACGTTTCGCAGTTTTCGGGACCGTCACTTCTTTTAGTATAGTAACCAAAAAAATAATACAAAATGAATACAAATGAAAACGATGAACAAAACAGCATGAGTCACCCAAACCGCAATGTTGTTTGCGTTTTATCGATACTTGGTATTGGTATATTGTTACCATGATAACTCGGTTGTATATATTTCCCCCTAATAGCCACCACAGACTACATGCTTATGCCACGATTTTGCAGTCGTAAGCGCATACGACCATGACGACTTAGACATCACCCTCATGCACAAGTCCGATGACCGGGTCCATCGATTGAGCCAGTCGCAGAGTCCTGATTGGATCGTGTCGTCTGTGGTGGCCTTGATAGTCGACAGTCTCACGACTGATCTAACAAAGTTCCCAACAGGTATACATGGTATAGTTACTACATCAATGATCCGGTCTGACTATAGCTCCAATATCATAACATGGCTCTTTTCTGCATTTGTACTCGACCTATTAAAGACAAACTATTTATGTCTAGCCTCCGAAAAGGATTTCACCAAGGCAAAAATCGAATGGGCCGTCATTGAATAGTGTGGCAGACTTTTAACCATCATGATTCTTACATATTCTTTTCAATATAAACACATATAGATCTAAGATATAGAAACAGCAAGAGTAAAAAAAAGACATGTTAATAGTAACATGCTATTGAAGGGATAGTCGGCCACCCTGAAGTTAAGTTGCTCTCAATAGAAGCATGGACATATTAAACATATATACAAGTGAATGTTTGACGATTTTTTTTTTTAAAGGATGAGAAAGTTATAATCTTATGAAAATTATGACCAATTTTGTGACGTCACGTGCGAGGTGCTTTCCCATAATCATTTTGTGCGTTGTATGATTCCATAAATCTTTTTGTTTTTCATGAAGGAATGTTTTTTTTTTCACAGAGGTATGCGTGTAAACTGGATTTCTAATGATGTGTCAGATGCACAGGTAAAATGATGCATATCCTTTGAGAAACTCGACATGTTAAAAAAATTAGTACACAACGTATTTGAGAGCATCTCGCGCGCACCACGAAAGCGCACAGCACGGCTTATCGCACAGCACATGATGCATACGAAATAAAATCATGGTAATTATTGTGGTGTGTTTCACTAAATTCCAATTGGCTCGAAAGTATGACGGATTTCCCAATTTGTTAAATCATAGCCAAGTTGGTACGCTGGCCACTGGGCACTTTCCTTGGTTATAACGTCACTTATAGCAGAGTACCTCGAAAGTGACGTCACAAAATAAAGAATGTAAACACTTACCCATTGACGGATTTGTGTCCAACCTTCACTTACTTGTTTCTTCCATGTTTCTGCTTTCATGAAAACCAACTAAATGTCAGGGTGGACTTTCCCTTTAAGGATTGGCTGAGCACCTATACTCCATAATTTATAAGCTTATTTGATTTATTTTCCTCAAATGCTCACTCGTCATTTGTTAGTTGTTTCTCAGTATTCCCAATATAGTTACGGTGTAGTTTGTAAACAAATTATCCTTGGATTGGCATGAAATATTGGCATGCCATTCAGAGAAAGCTGTCGAGGCGAGCGCTTAAGATAATTTAAAGACGTCCTAATCTGAATTTACCAGGCACTTCCATGAGGATAATGGAAAGGGCAATGGATAAAGATGCAATGAATAATCCAATTTTGCCAGCAAACGACGTCCAATTTTGTTATGATAATTTGCGACTATGAAGACAGTATACTGCATAATTTTAAGTACGTGCATGTGTGTATGGATGCACATGTACGTGTGTGTATTTGTCTCACTACCAAAGAGGAGGTCGGTATTTACTCTGTAGGGTTTCTCATCTCTAGGTATTTTCTCTACATTCTCTTCATAACAGCAAACATCGAGCTCGAGTGCAATTTGCATTACAGCTTTAGAATGGTGCTTGTATCAAGGTAAAAGTGTTGTTACAACTTGGTAAATTAAAAATAAACGGGAAGAGAGCAAGAGGAACTGAAAGGGAGTAATGAGAACAAGTGTGTGTGTGTGTGGGGGGGGGGGGGGGGGAGGGGGGTTATCATTACATTGATTGTATCTGAATTTCTGTCTTGTTGTTAGTGGTTCTTTTTTTGTTTGGAAAATAGAATGGCATCTCAACTTTTGAGTTTTATCATTTTTTCTCAAAAGTGGAAACGATAAATATTCACAAAAGACAAATGATTTGTAGGCCTGTGGTGTGGTGCTGTGTGTTCGTGTCATGTGAAAGCAAACAATATAAATCTGTTTGATACAAAGACTAGTTAGAATCGTGACTTTGATGTTCAGTTCCGCTGTGAAATTGAATCTAGAACCCACAATGAGAAGGATATTACTTGCACTAAATGTTGAATTGTACATAAATGCATGCATCTGTCACCTCCTGACGACACAACAGCACTATATCATCCCAGTATAGCTTCATGTAGCTGCTTTAAGTGATTACTGCATCAAGTATCAAGTATATCAACGTGGAGGATGGAGGAGAAACCGTGATTTTCTAGAGAAACAATAATCGTTATTGCAATCTCCCCTACCGTATAAACATATCAATGGATTGCACCTACATTAATCATCATCGGTCATACCGATTATGTCCTAACTAATAACACAAAGCGAGGTTGAATAGAACACATAATATCGACCTTGAGGTTACTGATACACGCCAGCAAAACAAATGGAACGCAAACAAACAATATAGATCTCCGTACAGTTCACAGCATACGAAGAGAGACACACCTTAATAAACCATATCTGGAGGCGTATTTGTACAAAATATATTATGTCCTATATGTGTACTAAGTACTAGGAATACTCGAATAAGCCATGGTATTTCGAGAGCCTATGATCAGTGGGCGTCAGTGGCGTGGGGAGAGCTGTTAAATTTCCCCCAATACTGAATTGCCGTTCATTGTCCCCTTTTCCTTCTTCAAATGAATTTGTTCATAGGACTTAAAAGTCTTTGAGGCGAGATGCTGCAAATTCAATTTATATCAATGTAATAAACAATAACAGATGCAACAAATAATAGTTGTCGAACTAATACAAATCATGACTGATACATGTATAACCGATTATAGCGAAGACGGAGGCCTTTTGGCCGAGTGTTTTGCTCATACAGATTTGTAGGGAGAATGCGAAAGGCTCTATATTTTTCTTTCACCATCAGCCTCTCCATTCCGGATTTTCAATTTCAAACGAGTACATTGCTTCCAGAGCTCCGCACACACAACATATGAAATATCAATTAAACTCAACTCAATAAATTATATGTATTTTTTAGGTAAGTGTTACCCGACGGCATTTATATAGGCGAATCAGGGAAACTAAAGTGTACTTATCCATTTTTTATTCGCAATATTTGATGACTAATATTTATCCTAACTGATGTTAAGAGGATTAAACGAATAGATCATAGCCTGGCTAAGAATACTTCTAATGTTCTTTTGTATTTGACTGGTGTTCAGAGAGGATGTTCACCTAGGTTGATAAGGATAGATGGCCCCGCGTGTATATAGGCCCTACCGACTTTATGTCGATCATGGGGCTCTAATACAGTCATGTTCTGGTGTATGTAGAATGTGTCTATGTTTATTTTCGATCGAAAATCGGGAAAAAACTCAGATGCATTTCTCAGAGTAAACAGACAAACTAAACGGTATGTAGCAGAGTCTGAGTACAATATTGAACTTTGGCCAGTTGGCGTTCTGATATTCGCGCGCTGTTATCATGTTTATTGTCGAACAACAAACAGGGCATTACATTCAAAGGGATAGGCCTATTTGTCTTTGTTCTTAGGATACACCTCTATCTATTTATGTAGCCAATGGCTAAGGGATTCGCAGGTACCCCCCCCCCCCTCCCCACCTCACCATCCACCAAAACCCGCGTACGAAAATGAAGTTGCTACACAAACGGGCCTACCACATGCCTACTGTTGTACAGGGATGTAGCGCCATAGCTCTCGGCTCAGTGTATTGCATGGTATTTATCGTATTTGACTTGTTTTTTTTTTTAGTTGATAACTATATTGGACAAGCACACCAGTTTAAATATGACTCGGATTTGAGTATCACCCAGGGTAACAGAAAGAGAAAAGGATGATGTAAATAATGATTAAAATACAAAGGCCTATAAAACAACATTTAATACAAGAACGAGCACGGATATAGGTGCAAGAGTATTCTTTGTTCTAACTTTTCCCTCATCAAAATACTATACACATTCCCACAAGTCGATTATAACATCTTCCTAATCACTTATATTCTTGCCTGTCCATAACACTAGTTCAATAGCCTCTGGCAGAGGAACCTTACTTTGCTTCGCGGCTTACGATTAGTCTCGGTGGCAGCCGTTTTTCGAGAGGAATACGTATCGAATTTAGAAGCAAAGCAAGAGGCTAGTCAACGTACGGCATTGTCCTCATGATCATGATAAGGACCATCTTTATACACCATGACATTCTTCTGTATCTGAGCAGCTAGAATTAGCACACCCGCACACCCTCCATCTGTGGCCACGGTTCAACTAGGGTCCCTTTATTATAAATGACCCAAGGTTCACCCCGCCAACGCGCACGGTGTAATTATGAAGATAATGTACCATTTCAGACGGAACATGTAGTATTAAGTAATATTATTCGCTCAGAAATACTGATATTTGCAACCATGATAAATCTAGAAATTTACCATTTGATATTGAACTGTTATTCTCGAACAAAAAAAATTGTGTGGTGGACAGGTAGAACGCGGGATTGTACCAATTGACAACTCAGGTGCGTTCAATCGTTCAACAAAAGCAATCAAGCTAATGATTATCCCCGATTAGCATTTGGTAAGCATTATCAATAATCGTAGACTCCTTAAAAATGCGCGCGTTGATATTAATACGCGAATAAATCATTTTTCATGGAATGGATTAAAAATGTCCCTGACACGGCCCATATGAAACCACACAGTCAATTTGCAGAATTTACTCTGAAATCCATCGATTTGCGTATCCATCCATCGGCATTGCGGAAATAATATGAAATACTTTGTAAATAATTCGATGTTTCGAGTTGGAATATACCATAGCGTCAACACACATCAAGTCTCACGATCATGATCTGTCCATTGTACACAGCCATGGAGCGCGTTCATCTCTATAGTTCGGCGTTCAGCACCAGTAGCGCAAATATCGTAACCGCTCACCGTAGAAATGACAATATAGCAACGTCGACTGAACCGGCTATAATATTGGCATATTGCTGAGCAAAACTAGCAAATTTCAATGGGAATGTGTATAAAAATGACACTTACCGCCAACCACTGCTAGATAATCATGTCTGCTCGCCTGCAATCGTCAGCGTACATGATAGATATAGTCGTTCTTGCAGACGACGCCATCGACAGGGAGATTTCGTCATAAATTAGTGTAATATTAAACAGACTGTTGTGTACCGCTTGGCGGTGTGTAGGAAAGAAAACCAATGGCAAACTCCCGTCTCTTTATCATTCATCCCCTCTCTCTTTCTTTCTCGCTATCCTTCAACACCGCCGCACCCCTTTCCCTCAAGATTGCTCATCATAACTGATCGCAAAATGTATGCTTGGCAAAAAGATAATGCGCGTGAAAATGCATTTTAATATGTTACATTTCAGTTGTCTCTTTTGTTATACACTGTGTAGGACCGCGTGAAGTACGGCTGAACAAACATAGCATTGAACACTATTTCCCAAAATTGGTTAATGTGGGAGGTTGATACACAAAGATTAGTCTCCGAAATAGAACGTTATTCCATGCGTTCTATAAAGCCTAGGTATGTTCTAGCTGAGAAATGTAAACTAGTGATATAAACCAGTCTAGATTATAGATTGTGAAGTATGTTTATTTAAAATGCGCTGGTGCAATTTCGACGAAAAAGGACTATTATACATCCACACTGGTGTTCCAGTAATGCACCATGAAAGAAACAGACCCCACATGCAGCCTAGACCCTAGACTAGTTGATATGTACGTGTATTGCATCAATGTCAAAGGTGAGGGATAGGAAGGCAAAGAAATAACACCTGCACCAAACTGGAACATAGAGTTGACCCTCTCGGTACCAAGGATGCATGATTATTGTGTGATAAGCGAATTGCCATTTCCTGGCATAGAAGGTTTACAGATCTACACATTGATTTACACCTCTAGAAACCTGCGATAACCCAGGTTGTAAAGGGTTACTAAATTAGAAAAATAACTTCCTACTAATCTATGTAAAATTATTCACTATAATAACGAATTTCACATTTGTTTGCCGCAATAAAGTCTTATTTTGACGAAAATTTGAAAAAAAAAACCCGCACATCTCCAAGTGACGTCAGAGGAGTCAAATGCCATAAAAGACTCCGCCGTTAAACTTAGATTGTACGGAAGTCAACAATAATTTCTAATAGACCTTTTTCGTTATGCATGCAAATTTTATTCACGCCGTTCAAACAATACGTTACCAATGAGAACCCCCAAAGCTTGTCCGAGGTTTGTCCGAGTAGTGACAACTAATAGATTCAAAGTGCATATTCCATCCATTGAATCTGAATGACAAGAAACAGGTGAATGCAATAACGCGTTGCTACGCAGTTAGGGGGAAAGTTGTGAATACATTACGAAAATAAATCTAAGTTTAACAGCGGAGTCATTTGACTCCTCTGACGTCACTTGGGGTGTGCGTTTTTTTTTTTTTTTAATTTTCGTGAAAATTACACTTTATTGCGGCAAACAAGTGTGAAATTCGTTTTTAGTGGATAATTTGACATAGATTAGTGGGAATTTATTTTTCTAATTTAGTAACCCTTTAAAGTTAGAAACGAGAATGAAGTTGATCTTATTAAGGGAAAAGCATTACGTAAGAAAAACAAAGGAGCCCTCTAGCATATTCAGATTGTCTAGGAAATCACCAGGGTAACGTTGTTTGGCAAGCTACCAAGGAGTTAAGATAATGAGTTGTTTTTCTACGAGGTGTTAGATATTGTTTTTGACATAAAAATAATTAAAAATCAGTTTCAACTCACATCAAGCTGAAATTGACACATCACAAAGTCAAGGGATGTCAAATCTTTTAGAGACAGATTTTGTGACATTTCATTGATTACTTTTTTTTGTAATAATCCTTGGAATATTGAATGAGAATTTCACTTTTGGACAAATTTGAATACGTGTGTATCAGATAATTGATTCAGAACACAACACGGGTCATTGTGCATCAAATATGCCAACCCGCAACTTCTTTTTTGCCAGAAGTATCATGCACTATTAATAACACTGTAATGGAAGTTGCTAGTGGGTTAAGAGGTGTAATACACAATGGTCATGTTGTGTTCTGAATGTGTTACTTTTTTCCATAACTTCTGCGATAACGTAAAAAGAATAACTCCGAAAGAACAATTGAAACTTTACCCATGTTTCCTTGCCTTTGTAATGTTGCCCTCTGTTAAACATTTTCAGCCATTCCACCGTGACTCGCGTGACATTTGAAGAAAATCAGCACCTCAAATCTTCTGCCATGTCTATATCTTTGAGTGCGTTTATGCTCAACTTTTGTGGGCCAAAATCAGCGTTTTGATAGGCGTTTAGTTCAAAACGCGGTTGCGTTCATGCCCATTTTGATATAAACGCAGTTTCAAAAGCGTCGTTTCTTGCTTGATGTACATTTATTTTTAATTTGTTTAAAAAATGAATATCGTAATGTTTATAATTCTAGTTGTGGGAAATATATGAAATTAAATGATATATTTATAGGTCGCACAAGGAGAGCTACCCGGAGTGATCGCTTCACATATGAGTCAAATTTTGACTATGACTTCATACACTAACACATCCAAATTAGTTACACATAAATACAAGAGTTACAAATAAAAACAAATCCATAGATTTGCCAGCAAAGTGGTTTTATTACCGTCAGTATATTTCTTGCTCCGCTCATGGAAGGAAAATACATCGTTGCCACTTAAAACAAAACAAGAGATAGAAGGAAAAAATACACTTGTAACATAGTCACAAAAATACACATACAATACTCTTGATAGAAAATGAACATAGAGGAATAGCTTGAAAACACATCCAGTTGATGATGTACCAGGGTGCAACTCTGGGTGATACATCTTTTATTGTGAACCTCGAGCATGATCAAGTGTGTTGATTACTGTAAATTACTACAGTATAGCATGTCATTAATACTTCTTAAAAATCAACCATCCCTCAAACCACATACATAATACTGAAGAGCATATCGTCACCAGTTTGCAGTATATGGTATGCAAGGGACCAATGGGTGTGTGTGTGTGTGTGTGTGTGTGTGCGCGCAGAAAATGTCAGAGGATGACAGCGATGGCTTGATATGCATGTAAAGCCTACAGGTAAGTTTTATATTGAATGAAAAATGTTTTACCACACTTACGTCTTTCCTTAAAGACAACATATTCGAGTATGTCCATTGCTAATGTTGACGTGCGGTACCTTCTTGCAGTGGTAACATCGTTTCACACATGCCCCTTCTGGTTAACCCTTACATTACAAGGCCTTGAAAACCACATTAGCTTACTACATATCTTAATGTCAATGGCAACAAGAGAGTTAGCAGTTAGCTGATTTCATGGTTTTGCATTATGAAATGAAAGTGCTTGATTCCTTTGTCAGGGCTGTAACAAATATGATACACTGCAAAGATCATCTAAACAAATTAAAATCAGTGACATAAGTGACGGAGTTACAATAAGTACTATATGTCACAGGTAACTATGGTTAAAGCCAGTGAGGCAATTACTCTTCTTACAGCAATCTCAGCTATTTTCCCCCACACAAGCAAGGCATAGACACAACAATATATGAAAACACGGCTCACAGATTCAGGAAGCTTGGAAGGTTGGAATACAATAATTTGCTTTTTGTTTTTGTTTTTTTATAATCGAGGCATCAGAGGGAGAAATTTAAGGATAAAAAGATGTTCTCCCAGTCTGTACACGATCGATTTATACAAAACAGAGAATAGTTCTGGGAGTAACAATCAATTGCACCAATTGTATGCTAACTTATCATCATGTTATATCTATGACCTGGCTTGCATAGAACAGATAATAAATCATGTTAATACTAAAAAAATAAACAAAGTATTAAGAATATTAACATGAACAATGATACTGTGAGTGATCATATCATAATGCATATTTCAATACATCAAAGTGCACACTAGAATATTGTACTCTTTTGATTAATCTTACTGATTCTTGTGTAAAGTCCAGACAAGTTGCTAATAGCTGTTAGAGTAGCGGTATACCAGTTCAATAACTAAAAAAAATAGCTTCCTCAGTAGCTACTTATGTGGGTGAAATTACATTAATGTGGTACAATTTGGTTCAATTCTTCTCAGTCTCCTGCTACTGAAATCGATTTCTAAGAGCTCTGATCACAGTATCTGACAATTATAATGGTCAAGCTGCAGATACGCAAGTGCAAAGACACATGGCTGGTTGTGACCAAGGCATTACAGGAAGAACTTAAGCAAAATACATTCAAACATCTGCATGGATACTACAACGTGATAATGAATATCAAAAGCATCCTACTACCATGACAATGCTTTGATGTCCCCTGCTGAGCGCCCACATTTAGGAGAGGTCAACTTGGAAAGGAATATCTTTACTTCCCCATTTTTTCACCATCCACAATTTTTTTTTCAAGGAAGGGCAACACCATTAAAGACCCTGTACTTGGCTGTCTACTGAAGGATTGATGAATAAATAGACAAATCATATATTCGTTATTTCTTATAAACTTGACTAATTTCTTCCTTTTCCAAACTTTTGTGCAAGTATGTGATTTGATCATTGTCAACATATTCTAAGCTGTGAATGATCATTATCACTGTTTGGTGCATTTGCATGCAGCCGAGATATTTTAATAGGAAAAAATGTTTGTTTGTTAGCTGACATCTGCTTTGCTCACAAAAGTATTGATGCAATTAACAGAACTGGATAAACAAAATGGGACTCTGCATTTCTTCTGTTCTCTTTGAGAAGCTGTTGCCACATGAATTGTTAAAATACCTGAAAAGCACAGAACACATCGGTTTTCGGTGGCGTCGACATGGGCTCAAAGAATGAAGGTTGGTTAATATCCTTCCATATCAGTATCCCTACTATTAGTTGTGCAAAAATGCATCAGTGGTGCACTAAGATTTCACCTGATCACAGCAACATCTGGTGTGGGCTGATGTCTTCAGCTCAACAGTACATGATGTCATGTGGAAAGTATTAACACACAACATAGGAAGCCTGAGTGAGTATACTTCACAAAATGGTTGGAAAAGCACCTTTTTCAGTTGAGTCTTACAACCTCACTTCGCCTTTCCTGAAATACCATGGGCCATGATGCATACAAAGACTTCTGTAGTCTTTTAATTGTAACTTACAAGATATGTAATTCACAAGACTTGTAACTTAGACCAATTGAAACTTACATTTGTAACTTACACTAATTGTCCACTCATTACACTCCAGGTGCAGTGTGCTAGGAAAAATGCAAAGAAACAATTACATTGGAGCTCAGGGCGATCAAAAAAAGGAGTCCCTGTGAAAAACGTATACGGTACTTCTCATTAGGTGTAATGCATACCAGGTAAGCATAATTCTGTGAGCTTGTTTAATGATGCAAGGCTTCAAAAGGAGCTGCAACAATTGTTTTCCCCAAGCATTGTAGCTCTTGCCACAATAGCTAACAGGAATAGCTAGGAATTGTAGCACATGTGCAAGACGAGAGGGACAGTCCAGAATCATATAATAAAATGATATTCTTGCCCAAGGTTACGGAGAAACCATTCATATTCCATTGAAAATGATGAAATGTTACATAAAAATATCATAAATTAGTTAATTGAATACTTGCAATATTAATCATGGGGGCATTTTTTATTACAATTACTGTAGGGCAGCATCACATCGATACTGCTGAAAAAATGTTGAGACAAAGTGCAACTGATTTCAAGCTATATTCTTATCTTAACATTGCAGGTGACAATGGAACACACAGTGTCAATGAGATTTGTACTTGCAAAGTTGTTATGACCTAATTACATAATTAACCATGAGGCCCATCTATGTGTGGCAGAGATGATGAAAGTTGAATTTGGGAATAATTTCATTCCTTGCAAAAGACACTGTAACACCAACACCAGGTGTGAATGTTCTTTTAATTGGGTTTTTATCCTGTCCTCCAGACTTTCAGTTCATGGGGTTTATACAAAAAAAAAAGAGAAACCTCTGTCAAGTTGTTCAATGTTTCATTGTACTACAGCCAGCTACAATATCAGTCTAAGAATGTGACTCCATAGAAAGTACTTAGCCCAGAGAGTGTCTCGCTATTGTCTACATTCTTTTCAACATGCACAAAACAATTACATGAGACAGAAGTCCAAACAGCCAGAAACAGACTTACGGCCAACCCCTGGATCTCATACGTTCACCTTGTAATAGTACTGTTTACATTGAAAACATTCAGAAACTTCTTTTAATAATTAACAAAGTTGAGTTATACTCCATGTCTGAGTTATACTCCATGTCTTAAAAAGAGAGATACTAGACATAAGACTACTGAGTTTGTGGGCACATTCATAACAAGCCATCAGTACATTGTAACATATCAGCCTTTCTTTGGAATCTATGCATTTACATTCTCTAGCACACATAAATAATCATGTGATAATATATGTCCTCATGAATCATGAGAGTGTAAGCATACTTGGTCGCACGATAATGCACACATAAAAAAAGGAACATGATAAGACAAAGGAAACTGAAGAAAATTCCTAAAGGCAACAAAGAAACGTGTTTATATGTTTGATTGCACATTCAATAATTGGCAACTTCTAAATCATCAGTGAACACATTTCTTGATTAAGGTGCAAATGGAGGGATGGAGATTTGTGAGAGAAATAATGGTGCATTCTTCTTACATTTACGATACATTCCACCAAATACCATCAACCTATTTCATCTGCAGCAATCTGAATGAGTGCTAGTTTCAAGAGGTTTTTTAAATTTCAAATACAGCTGCCACTTCCAAGGAATGGAATGGTGACATTGCACATGATTGCAATGTGAAGAGCTGCTTTCCTGCATACATACTGATACCCCATGGGTAAGCCCTCCCTCACACCCTAGCCTGTTCTCACCTACCCATTTACCAACAGTACATCCACAGTGTATGCTTCAGGGCAATATGTATTTAGTTAGTTCAATCAAATAAATAATATGTTGCTTCTGAATGATCATTCCCATTCATTCTGAATGATCAGCATGTACATGTAAAAGACTATATCAAAGTCCTATTCATAGCCACACAGAGAATAATGCACATTTTCAAGTACCTATGAGGATACTCCATTAAGCAATTTGAGTTTATCATAAGTTCTGTCATGAGCAAAAACCTTGTTTAGGCTAATACGGAATGTTGTATCAACTAAACATATAGTGGGTATCTTCTACCAGGGGCTGAGCACCACACTGTGGATACAACACAAAGTGATTCAATCATTAGTGGGAATGGGCCCAGTATGAGACAGCAGCATATGTGACATTGCATCTGCCAAAGAAAAACACATTACCCCCCACACAGTGTACTATTACACTAGGTTCAAATCTGAAATTGTAACACATCTCCATGCATTCTAAGTACTCTACACAGAGTGTAGATATGGTATGCCAAATACCCGTCTTGGTCCCATAAGCAAAAAAATGCATAGTAATTGACACGGGGCTATGACTGGTTGGTATTGAGAGGGTTAAGATATTTGGCCAGGGTCACATTGCATACATTTTTTCAATTATTGCAGCTTTACTATAGTTTGCTACTGCCATGGCAACTGCTACCACACTGAAAGCTGATTGGCTGTTTCCACGATACCTACAATGTTTGTAAGTTACAATAATGAAAAATCTATATAGAACCAAGCAAAGAGCTTAATCATAAATAGCATGGTCATAGGCCTGGTCGCAATGCACCCAACTGCTGAGAAGGCGACAGTTTTCTTTACTTGCTTTCTATGTGGCAGGGGCTTAAGTCGCTCAGTGCCAAGCTAGGACAACCTTATTGAATGGATACACATGTGTGTGCCCATGAAACTGAGAAAGTTAACCCTCTCAGTACCGAATATTGATAGTCCCATGTTTTTTGTTTTTTTATAAACACAATGTATTGCCTATGGGACTAAGAGAGTTAAATTGCACTACTGTTCCCAGAACAGGATTGGAACTTATAGTTTCTGTGCTATACAGCTTACAAGATGAACTGCTTCATACTGTACTGTATGAAAGCTGCAGAGGTTGTTTAGAGAATGTGGTAATATTGGTGTTGATGCAAGCTGCCTGTCAAAAAGTTGGTATGCCATTACGCGTTTCCACAACGATGGTGTCGCTTTCAGATTTGCATGTTGGTGTATATCCGTCGATGTACTGTATGTCCGTACTGGATGAATGCTTGAAATGAATCTGAAGAAAGTGTTGGTGTGTGATGATGAAAGTAAATGTCTGCCTCTAAAAATAAATCCTTGCAGTTGTGGACGAGGTTAACACAGCCAGTTCCAACATTTGTGAACATGTGAGGTCTCCTATGAATATCATGAAATAGTATGTCGGTGTCTGCTTAATGATTATGTGTGCATCTGACACAAGTAATCAAGATGCATTGAGGAATTGTGAACTTTATCACGCATAATACTATGACATTAAATGATTGACCATGTGAGTGCCTGTGTGAACCAACACAACTAACTCAGTGCTCTGGGGAATTGTTTACATTGTCACACACACTAGTATGACATTCAATTTTTTACCATACACTGGCAAGAAATGCGAGAGATTCTTTTGAAGTTTGCTTTCCTCCTCCTATCAAGCAACATAAGTCAAATCAGGTACGATTGCATTCAAAGTAGACTGCAGGTTGTTAGATCAATAGTTTTGATGGTTGCAAAACCGCATGACTTACACAAAATATTTCATGTTGATAACAAGGTAGTAAGAGTTATTTCTCTTCCATATATACGTGCCATGTGCACATAAACTTCAAACAAGTGTAGAATGTAACCACAGAAAGTAGAACAGGACAGACAGAGAGACACACAAATGGACAAACAAACACACAGAACAAAGGAAAAGTGGGCAACTTACATGACCGAAGAGCATGACGAGACTGCTTGGCTATAAATTTTTAGAAAAAAGTTCTTTTTTATCAATTTTTCCTTCATATCCTTGTAAAATTATGCCAAGATAGATAAAACGCATCTGGAATTGGAACTCCAAGACATACTGTTTCTTGCCATTTTTTGTTTCTTCTTTCATTCACAAACTGTACACGTGACACATAGTATAACACGATCACAAACTTCAGTCGGGGCTGGAGCCAGCAGCGGCAGCAACCCGACTCCCAGAGAGATAAAGAGACGGGAGGGGAAATAAAAGGATTTCAAGCGTCAGCTTTTCATAATTGAGAGTCCATCATGACGATGATGACACACACTGCGGGCCTCCCTGTGCAGTCAGTCAGTCCGTCACTCGCTGAAGAGGGGGATCGCAGGGGGGACGCAGCCCCCAATCTCAGAGCTCTCTGTCTTCCAAGTATCTGTACTCAAACGTGAATCCTTCCTTCTTTCTCTGTCCCCATTTCTCATAGTCAAAGTAGATGTACGTGCCCTGCCAAGGAACAGAGAAAACAAAGAAGACGGCCGCATAAATGATACTATCAGGGAATTGACACAGCTATCAATATACTTCAAAATTACACGTTTTGTCTGCCTGATCCCTCAGAGGTAAAATAGCTTGGATCTTTCAGACAGCGATGCAAATTGCAATTTGCCCAGTGCCTAAATATCATTAGAATTGAACCGGTTTACAAAGAATGAAGATTGAAATATGAAAATAAAAAAACACTGAAAAGATCTGCTAGGAGATCAGAGTGAGAAACTCAAATGTGGTAGTGTATAGATTTATTGTTGATTGTTTATTACCATCATTATCATTGACATGAGTTTATTCATATATATAAAACTATATTAATAGTTTCAATTAGCTTACAAAAAATACACATTTAAACTAGAGCAATTCGACTGCCGCGCAGTCGATAAATATGCCTCCGCCTCTTTGCTAGCTCTATGAGGATTTATTCTCAGAAAACCTGTTTGGTGGGCAATGAACCATTTAATTCCTATGTGAAATGAAAATATATTCCATGTTTGGCCAAGTTTGGCAATGTTCATTGACCTTTGACTTCCAATCTAATCAGTCCGTTTAAAGCCATCCTTATATTAAGTTTGTTTAAAATCAGCCAATTTAGGGGTAAAGTTCATTGACCTTTGACCTTTCAGAAATTTTACCCACACTTTCACCAGTCTACCTCCATGAAGTGACACATTTCTGTACCATCTTTGGTTCAAATTGAACCATTAGTTTTGCATTCCATGTGAAAAATGTTAAATTTGGCACAATTTTAGCCAATTTTGGCAAAGTTCATTAACATTTGACCTCTGACCTTTGAGAATTTTCACCAAAAATATCATCAGTCTACCCCCAAGTAGCGATCCATCTTTGCACCATGTTTGGTTGGTTTTGCACATTTGGATCTTGGTTTATTTTGAAAAATATTACTTTGGGGGCAATTTTTTAACTGATTTTTGGCAAAGTTCATTGATCTTTGACCTCTGGCCTTCCAGGAATTTCACCAAAAATGTCACCAGTCTATTCCCAAGTAGTGATCCACCTTAGTACCATGTTTCATGAGAATTGCATTTTTGAATTTGGTTTTATGGCGAAAAATATGAAGTTTGGGGCAGCTTTTAACCAATTTTGGCGAAGCTCATTGACCTTTGAACTCTGAACTTTCAGGAATTTTATCACAAATGTCACCAGTCTATTCCCAAGTAGTGATTTATCTATGTAACATGTTTCATGAAATTGCATCCTTGGATTTGGATTTATTGGGAAAATATAAAGCTTGGGGCAGTTTTAAAGCCAATTTTGGCAAAGTTCATTGACCTTTGACCTCTGAACTTTAAGGAATTTGATAAAAAAATGTCACCACTTTATTCCCGAGTAGTAATCCATCATTGTACCATGTTTCATGAGAATTGGATCCTTGGATTTGGCTTTAATGTGAAAAAGGTCAATTTTGGGCAATTTTTCACAAAGTTCATTGACCTTTGACCTCAATCAGAATTGACCCCTATTTTACACACTTCATTGGTTTCATGCAATACACACATGTACCAAGTTTGAAGCAAACCTGGTTAGCGGTTCTCAAGATATTGCCTAAACGGATTCGGGACGGATGTGCGTACGGACGGACGGACGGACGGACTTCGTGGCGGAGGCATAAAAATAACATTGAAAAGGTGTCATAGTAGTTAGTTGAGCCTTAAATGCATCATTCCATTGACCGTATTCTGACTGGGCTTTTTAAAAGCAGGTTTGACGGGGGTGGGGGGGGGGGGGGTCATTTTTATTCATCACTGAGACAACTGAAGAGATCCGTCATGATCTTAGATGAGGATTTGTTTATGAGTGTTAGCTCAGAGTGTAAGGTAAATTGACAATGTAATAATCTATTCTTCACCTGCTCATACTCCTCGGTGATGGTCTTGGGCTCTTCGTGCCGCTGGAACCACATCATATACTTGGTGTGGAACCTCCATGATTGCCTCTTCAGTGCCTTGGCAGCCAGATACTGCGCCTTGGTGCCCTGGGGACAGACAGAGCACAGGGAACAATGTCGGACTTCACATTTGATGCTCAATTCCAATCAGCAAACTCTGAGAAATTTGGGTATGGACTAATTACCAATAAGTTGTTTATACATCTTTGCGGAGCAATCTGCTCAAATGTGTAACAAATTGCACACCTACAACATGAAAAGTATTCCCTGAAACATTTCATCGTCATCAGAATTTTGATGTACATAATGTTTGCTTCAATGCAGATTACAACATGGATAAAATGGTTTTCAAAGAGAAAGTTTTCCACAAAGAAAGATGGAAAATGCATTTATTTTACTCCACAGAGCTTTTTTCCACACTGAAACAACATAAATTTGATTGCACATAGTCAGTGCTAGAAGATGATTTTAATAAAAGCAGCTATATCAGAGAAACTGGTTGGTAAAAGTTTGAGAACCTGGGCAATTTGATTGCCACAAAGTCAATAAATATGCCTCCACTTCTTTGCTACCTTTATTTCGTTGACATTGATAATCTTCTCGCAAGGTACTATTGAATTCCTTTGTGAAGTGAACCCATTCAATTTTTGGGGGGCCATGTTTTGCCAAGTTTGGCAAGTTTGCTTATCATCTTAGGGTACAGTGCAAAACAAATTTCAGAGTGTATATTTTTATACAATTCAACTTAGTCGTCATTTTGATAATACAAAAAACCTTTATCCACACGACTCGTGACTGTTTTATTTGAGTTGTGAAGAAATCAGTGATCAGTGAAAAAAATAAAAAAATGACTGTGAGTGATCAAAGAGCCCTTGTGGAAATGTGCTTATCCTCTAAGGGTACAGTGCAAAACAACCCCCGCAAATAGATAACTAATATCCCCCTTTGTAGGAACAGTGCCATAGTGCAATGGTGACATGTGGAGGGTTCATCAAGCAAGATGGACTCACCTCTTGGTAGTAGAAGATAAAGAATAATGTCTCCGTGGAGAGTCGCATGAAGAACTCCAGCATGCCCATCCGATGTGGCATCACCTGACAGTGGTAGTGGGGCGTGGGGCATGGGTTACGTGGAAGGTAGTTTCTGCAAAGGATAACACATTGACTTGTTATGTTAAAGATCTCTGTTCCACTTAACTTCTAGAAAAAAAAAAAAAAAAACACAAGGGCAATTAACCCTCTTCTGACTGGGGAGTGGGGGTGGAAAAGAAAAATGCCCCCCCCCCAAAAAAAAAAAATAAAATCCATGCTTGATGCGCAACTGCTGCAAAATCCAGACATGCCCTTACATTTATTTTTCTTCTGAAGTGTCTCATAACTTGTAAGACCAAATCTGAAAAAAATGGACACTCCGTTCAGCAACATTATGTAGTCGCATGTCTGACCAAAATCTGATAAAAAAATGACATGTTGAATAGGTTTGTGTACAATATACAGCTTTTCCTATATCGCTCTTAATCAATGTCAATTGTACCTAGACCTTTTGCTCGATACCATTGTTCTTGTAACTTATCAAAATACATATCTAAAGGATGAAAATAAAATAAAATAGAAAATATAAGAAATTTAAACAAACATTAAAATATGTAAAAATTTATTAGATATTTCACTTTTCTCTAACACGACATTGTTGATTATGCTTCTCCGCATTTAATCAACAGGTGGACATTCATACCTCCTTTTCTAATAGAAATATATAAATTTGTAAAAACTGCATCTAATTTGCAGAAGTTATTGTTTACACAAAATTTAACACATTTAATCCTAAAACTGCTAGAAAGGGAAGTGTGCTTTTTTCTGTGTTTTTTTTCGTGATAATTTTAAAACTGAGCCCAGAGTCTGGTACATCTTCCACATATTTCGAAACCACATTTGGACCTACCGTTCTCGCGCAGCGTGCAATTTTACTATCATGCGCCAAACAAATGCACTTTATCATATTTCATGTTTGCATATATATTCATGATATCCATGGTCAAGGTCACCTTTGTGAAATGAGATAAAAAACCTAGGGAAATACATTAGGATATTCTAGGATTCCAGGAGCTTAATTTTTTTATTTAGAGTAAATTATCGTACTCATAAATTAGCAAAATTAATTTTGTTAAAAAAAAAAAAAATGGGGAAAAAAAAAAATCAATTTTTGGTTTATAAATTGGTAGAATATACCTTGAGATAACCTGTGTGCTAATTTTCACCGTGATTGTGCGATTGATGGCCGAGATCTTGGGGGGGGGGGGGGGGGGGTTGAAATTTTTTGTGTTACCTTCCCTGGTTAAAATATTAGAGGACAGGGGTGGCTGAGAAGGGCAATTTAGAAACTGAAAAATCCCTTGGAAATAAAAACTGTCCTCACAGAGAATAATGCACAGCATGGTTTAGGATGTTTGTTCTATACCACCATGGCTTAGCCCCCACAAATCAAGTTTAATTTTCGCTCCTTTATTCTTCTGTACTCACCTTAGCCTCTCTGAGTCTGAGGGGAGGGGCAGGTGGTGGAAGGTGCTCTCCATCACACTCTGCTGCAGCATCTGCTCCTTGCTGAGGATGACCGGCCCCAGGGGTGCCACACCCAATAACGGCGGGATGGTGGTCTCCTGGTACTGGGGCGTGCTGTTCGCTGATGACACAGACTGACCTGGGTTCTCACTCCTGGAAGTACTGTTGTATACTGCTGGAGGGGAGCAGCGACATGAGAGCAAGCTCAGGACTCAGAATACCATTATTGGACAGTACCATACATTAGTGTACAAGTTTGTGTCACTTTGGTTTTGTTGCAGAGCATATTGAAGAACATTCAAAAACAGGGTAAATGTTAAATTCCACAGCGTGGGAAAAAATAGACAATGATAATGATAAACATTTGTGTCAATTCTAGTTTAAAATACCTCCCTTCATTTTAAACTTAATCTTTGATATACACTACAAATGAGTGACTCAGTTACCATCCCACTTACCCATGTTTTCTGAGATGAGATCCGACTGAAAGTTTTCAAGTCCTGAGCTCATGACCACTTTCTGGGCCATGGTTTTCAGCGTCGACATTGAGCTGCTGTCATCCTGCCAGTTAAGAGTAATCACAAAAGGTTTGGGAGAAAGGCATTTCACTTGTTTACCCCGGGGTTCTTATTCATTCAACTCTCTCAGTACCCAACTATGTGAATTACAACACAATGTATTGCCTCTGGGACTGAGAGGGTTAAAGTGATGAGCAACTGGCTAGCCCTCTTTTTTCAATCAAAAAAATGTACATAGAGATCTTCAAGGAAGCATCAGCAACTACCTGACTCTTCTTTCCAAACAATGATTTATTTTGAAAAGAAATTTTAGGCAAAAACAGGAAGCAAGGATAGCGTAATCTCAATCCGTGGACTAAATGGTTAAGTCACTGCCTGGTAAGCAAAAATATTTGGCCATCTTACTGGTAACTCTGTCGACAAACATGTGAGTTTGAGATCCTATTTGGACATTTAAAGCTTAATCATCAGAAAACAGGTGATGGTACAATTTATTGCAACCCTTTGTGACATGGGCCCCTGAATCAACCGTCTCACCTGTTGCTTGTTTTGTGGGCTGAGTGGGCCATTCACCACATTATCTGAGACCTTGGTCAGCATAGCTGCCGTGCTAGTGGCTGCCAACGCTGCAGCCGCAGCTGCCACCACCATGGCTGGATTTGACTCTACGGCCGCTACCGATGTCGGCATGGGTGAGGCCATGTAGGGCACAGACACTGACGACAACGATGGCGTGGGGGTGGTCACTGATGCCGAGGATGAAGATGAGGACGACGAAGGGGGGATGACGGGGTGGGCCATATGGGTATTGTGGGAGGAGGAGGAGGAGGATGACGATGATGGAGTGTTGCTGTTGTTACTGCTGCTACTGTTAGTGGACAGGTTGGCCATGCTGTCACTGAGGTGATCCATAGTGTAACCTGAAACAGCAACCACACATTCTGAATTTATTCACAGAATGAAGAGAGGGCTATTCCAATTCTTCAATGACGTTAGTCTACTCTCTAACTCCTACACCAAGAAACATGCTGGTCTATAGAGTATCAAAACTCTAATATCGATACTCTACAGGACTTGTGTGAATTACCAGTTAACATGGGGTAAAGTGACATTGATTGGCTCATTGTAAGACTTGTGGGTCATGTTTTTGGCATGCATTTGTAAATTGACCACTCTATGTATCTTGAAAACACAACAGATTGTACAAGAAATAGGAAATTGCTAGGAACCATTTACAGTGTTTGGGTGATAGACTACCTTGGAGCGGCCCGTTCATGTCTGGTCTGGGCTGCTGGGTGTTGGTGTTGGCATGTTGGCTGTTTGAAGGAGACTGCACCATGGTTGAGCTGCTACTGGACGACAGGCTATTGGACATCAAGTGAGATGACACGGCCGTCGGCTGCTGCGTTGCTAACCGGTTAGGTGTGTGCGATGCTGGAGTTAACATACAAAAACACATCCTGTCAATACAACTGTTAACTCTCTCATTACCATGTGTAGTATGTCAATAGGGTTTTCAAGTGCTGATAAAGTAAGGGGAAAGTGATAAAACTTTGAAAGTCTTATTACCATAATTCCCAAAGCAGAGCAAAGGTATTAGAACTGATTTGAGAAAACAGAGATTTGTCTCAACTCAATATGAAGCTATAAGAACTTGAACTCAAAGAAAACTTCAAAATAATTCTCTTCAAAACATTGTACATGCTATCTTAAAAGAGAGCCTATTCTTCCATCATATTGAATTTGACACCTGAAAAATGTCTTCCATGGCTGGCACCCTCTGGGTGTCGTTGCACGGTACTCACGTTGTGAATTATGTGTCTGGCCTCCCGCTGCCACTGCATATGCTGGACCTGACGGCGGCTGCGCTATTGTATGCGGTGTTGTCGCTGATGGTACACTGCAGAAGTTGACCATAAAACATGAACAGGACCAAGTGAAGTGATCGCATTCTCATTGTCATGCTGCCATATATGGTATCAGGGCTGTGTCTTATCAAGAATTGTGATTAATCACAACTTGACTTGTGATTGATATCAATTGTAATGCTGTACAGATACGAGATTTAGACTGTCAGTCAATTAAGATCATTCGCTACTCTTTGCAAGACTGGGCCTTGATGTGTTAGAGTTTGGGGACAACGTTTCACAAGTTTACATAACTTTCATTGTCTTCTGTTTTTCTCAGATGTTTTCATAATAATAGAAACTGTATTTCCTTTTATGTTTTCTGAAAAAATGCAATGCTTTTGTTATTGCACATCTATCTAAACTTGTTTTGATTAAGAAAAATCAATGGCCAAACTGAATGCCAAATGATGACATGATTCTATGTTAATGAAGAATGTAAAAAAAAACACTGTGGTGTGAGGGTCACATCACCCTACTTCCTCCGCACTTTAGCAGTAAGTGTGCCAATGCCCTTGTGCAGACATGATATCATCCCACGAACCTTGCAAAAGAATCCTTTCCCATAAATATAAATGCCTCTGAAACAAACTACAGATGTCCCCTATAACTCACCTGTTTGCTTTGCTAAGGCTGTTCTTGGCTGAGGTTTGCAAGTTCCCAAATTGCGATGCTGCCGAATTAGTGGTCGACGTGCCTGGTGATGACGACACTCTTGTAATCGTTGGTCTTTGGACACCCGATGACGCTGTAGTCGTCGAATTTGAAAGCAAGCCTTTCCCTGAACCCTTTCTTGGCGATGATGCTGTGGCCGAGACTGACGCTGATGCTGAAGCAGAACCTGTCGCTGTTGCTGACGGTAATGACTGCAAATGCAAAGACAAACTTTGTTGAGGTGATGATTAATTAATACCGGTAAACTTATGTTATCACAATCTAATGTTGACCTTAAGGAATCATGGATGTATTCCTTTAAGTTTGCTACTAGAGAAAAAAAACTTAACTGCTTTGTCAAGTGAACCACAGTGCGAGAGTGCCTGGGATTACATGGCCCATATGGCCACACCAGGTATCTCAATGCAGCATTATACAGGTGTTTGCCTATTCTCTTATGAAGCTCCCCATTTTATCTACATGTATATTTTAAAACATATTCCATCATCGCTTTCCTCATTTTTTTTTTTTCAGGGAGTGGGGTGGGAGTGGCAGAGGAGTTAGGTGACAATCGTACAACACAAAAATTGAACTGGTTGGCAGGTACCATAAGCAATATGACATAAGTGAATTCAATCATAATCACAGCCCTAAAATCTTGCATTGCTAGAATGATCTATTCCACGACATACGTTGCAGAAACTCTGTGAATTGCCTGCACTTATATTTGTGCATATATATTTGTGCATACAATGGATTTCGACAACGCTTAGTCCTCCACACAACATAAGGCAAACTGACAATGTAGGTTTTCTGGCCTTCCTGCTATGCGATTATCATACAACTACATTCATGTTTGTCTGAAACATGTATGTAAAATTGTTATCATAGATGAGTTTTCTTGTCAGACCTAAGAAAGCCCTCTTCCACAGGTATTTATAGATAAGAAGCTCTTCAGAATATAGGGCTTCACAAGAATATTACAATAGCAGCTACGTTATGCGTATAGTAATACATGCTTCGCATACAAAACAAATATCTGGCTGCCGATCCCTGTTTTCAATGAAGAATGAAGTCTTTGGGTCAAAAGCATCAAATTTCTTGTCTGTATTTATGTGTTTTCATTTCTCGATTATACATTGGCAAAAATTCATCAGAGGCTGATTGACCATCTACAGTTTTCACACACTGGTCGGACAAAACTACTCCCATCTTTCAGGACTATGGCTTATAAGCTCCGGCGATATGGCTTTTTCACAATGACGATGATGGACTATCTACAGTTTTTACACATTGGTCCAACAAAACTTCTCCCATCTTTCAGGACAATGGCTTATAAGCTCCGGCGATATGGCTTTAATGACGATGATGGACTATCTACAGTTTTCACACATTGGTCCAACAAAACTACTGCCATCTCTCAGGACAATGGCTTATAAGCTCCAGAGATATGACTTTATCGCAATATTGATATATCAAATTTTTCATATCGCGATATATCGATATTTCGCCTTTGAAAGAATACATCGACTTCTCAAAACAATTTTTTCAAAAACAAATTTTTTGCCGGAGCTTAATGGCTGAACGCATCCATCAAGGAAACAAGACAATTTGTTCATACAGGCACATATATGCAATAACCATAAGCATCCCTCTCCCCATTCATACACACACATACCCCCCCCCCCCCCTTACAAACACACACACATTCACTCAACCACACATGCACACAAACAAACAGGAGTGTAGCATCATGGCTAGAACTGGTTCCTACTCACATTGTCATCCACTGATTTTGTTCTCGTCTTCTTCTCATCGTCCTTGTCTTTGGAATGGTTTGAAGAGGAGGGCAGACTGGTGCTGACCACGGGCGAGGTACTCAGGGGCGTGTCACTGCTCAGGTGGTTCTCATCGTCTGGAGATGTGGCTAATAAACCTGCAGCCATTGGCCAAAGGTGTCACAAGCAGGAGGGGAGGGGGTGGGTAAGGAAGGGCAGAGGAGCAAAGCAAAACAGGACATGTCACAATTCAATTCCAGTCCACATACAAGAATTCCGACATTGCTCTAAATACTGTTTTCAGAAGGAAAGTATTAGGTCACCATGGCAAAAACAAAGAGAATAGTACAAATAATAACTGTTGATATCGTCTCTGTACAGTATTTCTGATTGGCTGGTGTGACCGACACCGTGACGGTGCGGATATCTTTCTGATACTAATAGGCTATTTCTTATGTCCCCAACACATTATTAATTAATTAATTGATTAATTAATCAACCCCCAAACATAATGCCACCGGCCATTTCGTGGCGGAGGCATAAACAGTGGGATCATTCCTCGAAATTCACAATGGTTGGCAGGTATGCACCAGTATAACCCTGTATCATCATCATCATTATCATCAGCCAAAATTGTCCCACTGCGGTGCGAAGGCCTCCCAAAGTTGATGCAAAAGATGCCCGTCTTGTGCCATTAATCAAATATACCATGCACTGAGAAGTTCCAGTGGAAATATGGATTCCAAACCGGCAGGAATAGAACTATTTTTTTAAGGGCGCAGTCCACCAAGGAATCCATAATTTCACCTGGTACTTCAAAAATAGCGCATGTTATATTTGATTTATATCCTACAATTATTACAAGAGAGAAAATGAGATGCCAACTGACCACAATTGCTCATTTGGATTTTTCCTTGTCACACAAGTACAAGCAAACGATGCAAATAACAACAAAAAACTTGGAAGTAAAGAAGACAGGATGAAAACCTTTCACCGCGGCGGCGCAAGCTCAGTACAAAAATTAAGTGATCGATCGACAGATATCAAAACATCCAATTTTCTGAAATAATGACGTCAGAATATTGGTATAGTGAAAAATATTTCAAGGTCTGACGTCACGCAACATCATAGTTGAAATATATTTGGTCACATGATGCTGTTTGAACCAATCACTATACAGGATTCAATCTATGTAGGATATAATACTATCCATTTGATGCCTATCAACTATGTGAACTCATCACTCCATTTCAGCTTCTGCCTGCCCGTGTCTTGAACCCAACCATGGTCTCCATTCTGTAATATGCTTGGTCCACCTATTATCACATGTTCTTGCAAGGTGGCCAGTCAACTTCCATTTCTTCCTTTGGATAGATTGCATGATGTCTGCTACTTCACTCTGGTTTCTGATCTATTTGGAGTGTCTTCCTATCCCATTTGATTATTCCTCGTATAGCGTGATCCATACTGTGCTGATTAGTTTTCAGTTTCTGCTCCTTTCTTTGTTACTATCCAGGTTTCAGAACCAAGTGTCATTACTGGTAGTACACATTGACAACTTAGGCAAAGCTATAAGCATTTTTCTCATGATATCATCTAGGTACCCAAAGTCACTCCAACCAGCTCTTGTCCTTCTTTTGACGTTTTACAATAGTTTATGATCCATTTATTCTTATTTGCTGCCCTAGATATACATAGTGGTCTACTTTCTCAATTTCATTGTTATCTTTTATTTTTTTTTTAAATTTTATATCCACAACAGACTTTTGTCAAACCTTCACTAATATGTTTCTTTCATGTTTCTGCTTTTATAGAAACCAACTCATCTTCAAGGTGAAATATCACTTTTAACTTTAAATTGAGGGAATACTCTCTTCTCTCAGCAAACCTCAACAGAAATAGAATGAAGTTCAGTGCGACAAGACTTAACCCTATCTAGCCCGGGGGGGGGGGGCAAAAACAGCCCCCCCCTCGACATTTTTCGCAATAAATTTGTAACGCGAAAAGATGGCACCGCGACGTTTCATTACTTTTTTCCTTCAAGTCTCACGCAACTTTTAAGACCAAATTTGCGACGCGGGGGTACACGGTTCCGAGGTTACGTAACATTTTGTATGTGCATGTCAGACCAAAAATTGCTCAAAAACGTGATTTCATGTACAAATCCAATGCAAATTCTGTATCAAGCCAAAATTCATAAATGTATCATTATTTCTATTTTTACTGATGAAAAACAATAGATTTCATGTTATTTATGACTGAAATGGTGTTGCCAACGATTTCCATTGAAAAAACAATGAAAAACATAAAGGTGGAAAAACAAAGAAATACATAAGAAATTCAAAAAACAATAAAATACATAAGAAAAACTTTGAAATTGCCATTTTTTTAAATCCTAATTTGATAATAATCCTAAGAAGAGTGTCTGGACTGATATCTGGCAGTTTTGGGGCTATATTTAAAGATTTACAACCAAATTATGATTTTTATGTATTTAATTAGCATAATTAATTAATTAAAAATAAATTTGAATAATTTTGGTGCAATTGACAGTTGAAATGTTGAGATTACAGCATCGGTGATGTACGTGCCAATTTTCGTCGCGATCGCGCGATCAACGGCCGAGATCTTAGGGGGGGGCTGTTTTTGCCCCCCCCCCGGGCTATGCGATTTCAAAATAGCCCGGGCTATATAGGGTTAAGCTCTTATGCATATTCAAAGACATACCTTCGTCGTCAATATCTAGTTCGTCATACATGAACTCATTCTCCTCAAAGTCTGGTTCTTGCGAGCAGTCAATGTAGTACTCCAAATCATCTTGCACTCTTCTGATCTATATGGGCATACAATCAATAATATACAAACATTTACAAAATGCATACTATCACTTGTTTAATTGGCCCAAAACTATCCATGTGGTACACCAAATTGTCTTGCAAATAGCAAATGAATACATTTGTTACATTTGTGTGATTGCGCTAAAACTGACAGTTAACCGCAACTGTGAGCATGGAAGTGGTAACTGCCATGATACTTTTAGGTACCTGACATTTCACAGTTTTGTTTTACTACTATTGCTATTTCACAGTTTTGTTTTACTACTATTGCAAACATAAGTGTGACAAACAGCAAATGCCATGGTTACAAAACATATGTAGAAGCCCTTTAAATGGATTGCAACATAACAAGAGAGGCTTCCCTGAAGGTGTGATGCAATACCAATTCACACTGACAATATACCTTGTTATCTCGTAGTTTGAGTCATCGGATCAGGACGACCGAAAAAAATATAGAGATTGGCTTAAGAGTGGGTTACCAGTACAACAACAACAAAACTATCGAGAGATCCAACTACAGTGAGTCTACTGCCAGTCTACTGGTACATTTATGTCTCTGCCCTCCTGCACAAAACATTGAAGCATTGGAAGATGATTAACAGCCAATTCATTAATCTTTTTCATCAATGCTCTGTGAAACAAACAACAAAGCAAATACATTTGAGTCAAGATATTTGTCATTATGTCCGTAACTTTTTTTTTTTTTTGTGATTCATGGTCACCACCGTTCCCATCCCTATGCCAATCACTGCCACTGCAAACAATCCATGTAACAAGCTGTCAAATCTCCATGATCTTCTGTGCACGCTCAAGTTAGTGTAGAATACAACTTCCTTCATTCCTAACTCCGTGCAATACATCTGATTTTTTTTCAGGATACACACAATTTTCATAGAGCAGCAGTTCATCTAGCACACAAAGGATTAGATGAATACTGACCTGGTCAACCTCTATCGTGCTGTTGTCCAGCATTCTCATTAATGTCTCCAATTGCCTGATGTGGAATCTGTGCTTCTCTAGCCATGTCTGGAGCTCATCTAACCTGTCTTGCCTCTGCGATAGAAAAAAAAAATCCTAGATAAGACAAATAATACATGTATGTCTTGAGTAGACTGTTCTCCTCGTCCTTGAAATATCATAAATTAATTATATTGCAAATACAAATATTAATTTGGTATTGTTTGTACTGATTGAAATAACAATTAGAAGCTAGGTAAAAAGGTCTGTGAAAAACAGACAACATCACTGTATCTATCATAGTGCCTCATGATATAAAATGTACAAAGGAACAAATCTTCATGCATCTTCATTTCAAACATCTTTTTTTTTTTAAGATGCTAATTATTCACTTACATCTGAGGGGATTTTCCTTTTCTTTGAGGATGATGTGATGTTCTCCACCTCCATCTCAAACTGGTCGATCTGTAACGTCAGCTTGTCTATGCAGCCCCGCATCCACAGCGACATGTCATCTTTCTCCTTTTGAATCGGATCCACTTTTGCTGCTAGCCCTAAGCCTTCTTTTGAGTACGCTTTGGTTTTCGTCTCCCTCTCCACTACCTTGAATCTTTCCATTTGCTTTGAATAAGAACAAAACACAACATCAACATGAAGTTTCGCTGTCAGATGGTTCGGCATATGTACCAGTAACATTTCACAAAATATGTATGTAAAGAAGCATCCTGGGAATTACCACATTTGTATTCGTCTAGTCATGGACAATGTGGCCTAATGTGCATAGCTTGCTACATAGATCTTCATGGTAAATGACATGGGCTGTACTTTCATATGAAAGAGAACAAGAGAAAAACATAAAATTTTAGTATAAAATTAATGACAGGTATGGTGAGTTGAAAATGCTGTATTGCTTTGTTTTGTAATGCAACAGGAGTCTGTTGATAATAGCAGTGCATCAGGTTTTGCAGCAGGGCCAGAGAGGCTGATGCACTTGGAATGGGTCACATTGCACAGAAAGTTGTTTGGAGATACAGGGAGATTTTCCTTGTACCATGAGCACAATCTGAATGAATCCAGAAGCACACCACCTGCACTGAGTATGAAAATACTCTGTGAAGAGGCCAGTACTTCTATGGAAGAAGGAGAAGGAATTGAGCTTACCGTTTCTATCAACTTCCTGTGCTCCAACAGTGTCCTTTTGTCTTTGATTTCATTTGAGGCTGCCCATGACTTGATTTGATCTCTTAACCTCTGTAACACGAGAAGAAATATAATTTTCATGATAGACATTGATCTCATTACCAAATAACATACATTTCTACTTCCCTGCAATTACATTTGACCTAAAATATGTGTGGTCTATTCCTGTCACATAGTACATTATGTTTAAAGGTAGTGGATAGCAGTGGCATTCAATACTGGATAAAATATCTTAATATAACTTTTATGATTCCTTAATGTGATTCAAAAAACAAAAACAAGAATGAGAACTGTATTTATGGCAGAACCCTTCTGCTGTGTTTACACCTCCTGTAATTTTCACCACTTTTATCCAACACCTAAACATTGGTGATAAAATGATATCATTAACATCAATGTATGACATACATGTAGATTGGCACTCCCTTTGTTTGATGGTGGAATGCAAAATGTTTCTCACATCGCATAAATTTCATATTCCAATAGTCCCTTACCCCCACAGATCTTTTTAAAATATCAAATCATATTCAAAGTGTCACACAATGTTAAGTTTAAAACAGCGTTGCAAAATCTGCCTCACTCTGTGATGCGATGTAAGCGGTAAATGCAGCAGTGATGCAGCGATGTTCGCAGTGAGATAGCGCAGGCGCTAGGCAAGTAGGTCGAACAAATTCTGAATTGTTCCGTTGTGAAACATAAACTAATTTTCGTGTGAGCATATTTTGACTGGCCCGACAAAGATCTTTACCGGTTCTGGGCCGTCGGACCGGCGCTAGTGTCGCGTGTTGCATAACAGTATTTACTGATCATGATAGACTTTTCGTATGAATTAAAAGTATGTGGCACATCTATTATACATGTATACTAAAAAAGCTGTCAAATATACAAACAAAAGTAGACAGTGACATAAACAGAGACAAAAAAAGAGAAGAGGCAAAGAGGAGGAAGACAAATGTCAAACAGTTCTACAAACCTGGAGTTTCTTTATCTCCTTTTTGAGATCTGCTTCATACTTCTCCTTCTGGTTGCTGTTCGTAGCATTATGAACCTGTAGAAGAAGCGACACCAGAAGTGGATCAGCCCCATTCCATTGTGTATATGTGTATTACAAAATGCTAATTACTCCAAATTTGGATGCCTAAGCATTGTCATATTTTTTTTTTTTTCTAGAAGACAATGACTTTTTATTTTGGGTGCTAAGTTGTATAATTTGTCGTAATTACTATGATGCTGCCACTTTTTTTTTCCTTTTCAGCACTTCTACATGTGAGGTATCATTTTTATGCATGTTTGACAATGGCAAATCAATATGTTTATTATTACCTTTATAAGGGGGGCCATTTGGTGGAAAAAAAAACAAGTACCCCCCTCCCTTTCAAATATTTAATACAAAAAATAGAGAAATTCCACTGCGTGCAGTTGACTGGTATGCCTCCACCCTCCTGTGCAGACACTAAAGTATTGCCTAAACCTTGAATATTCAGTAAAAGTTTATCTTGAAATGCAAGGAAAAATTTATTTGGCTATAAAATACAACTTAATTGAGAGAGAGAGACCTAACATTTATCATTATTTGTACACGTTTGGTGTTATTTGGTCATATTTTTAGGATCGGACCCAAAATTTCATAACTGAATTGTCCTGTTATATATCATCATTGAACTACATTTGGTGTAGTTTCATTTGATATTTCTAGAGTTACGTAAAAAGTGAAATTTTAAGATTTGATCACGACCTCTGACATTTTTGCTTTGACCTACATGGCCCAAAATCTACTCAGTTAATTGCCCCATCATATATCAATATTATATAAAGTAAATTTGTTGTTGTCGTCTATACAATATCTGGATGGATGGACAACCCGGAAGCATAATGCCATCCAGCAATTTTGTCAAGGAGGCATAAAAATATAAAAAGGGGCAAGATATGGAGAATACAGACTTACAATAGGTGACCTCACCTTCTGCCAAATGTCTTCGAAAGTCTCAACTCCTTCTCCAACTTTCTTCAGACATCGGTCAATTTCTCCTGTAAAAATAGAACATAGAATACTTATGAAAATGTTTAGTCTGTGTACAGTTGAAGTGAAAAAAATTACGGCTATTCTCTTTAAACCAAAATGCAGTACTCTCTATACATCAGAATGGCCCAGAATATAAAAAGCAGTTGGCCTCTGAAATTAATTGGTCTGCACTAACATTAACATGAACCTCTTGCTACTAATACCCAAGAAAATGTCAGCTTGCTTTTATAGTCTGAATATGAAGTATGTAGAACTATATGACGAATAAGCCTGAGTCGTATCAATTTTTTCAGAAACCAGTGTTCGATGGCTTTGCGCCGATCGAACATCCATGCATCGACGGCACATTGACAAATTGTGTACAACGGATAGCGGAGTGCGAACGCTAGCGAACCGTATATATTTCGCTTATTACATGATGTCATTCAGCCACTGACAAGAGCCAATTCATGAATGAAAATATAGTAAGCATGCGCAGTGCAAGCTGTCTGTAGAGTCTATTGCAACATGCACAAAGTCAATCGGCTTCCAGGTTACGGACCACGTGACCGGATATCGTTATCGCTATCGATACTTCCGCACGCACATGGTCATGACGGGATCTAAGCGACGCACCAATCAGCGGTGTCCGAATCGCTTGTGCGGAGATGCTCTATCACATCATGCTATCCGCATTGTACCCAGTCTCACGCACGATCGCCACTGTGCTGTTTCTGGGTTTTCACAACACACGATGCTATCCGTTGTACACAGTCTATGGACAATTGTTCGTTGTCGCGTTGCATACGTAGTCCGGTATATAGTAGTGAGCGAATCAAGCTACACCAAACACGCTCCACAACTCTTTCCTCTTAACTATGATTCCTGCCAATCTCCCGCCTATCCCTCCACCTTACAAGATCTGCGTACCCCTGGGCCCCGCCCTGATCTCCGAAGAACGGAGGAAGAAGAAGAAGAAGAAGAAGAAGTAGTAGCTGCTTGATCATTGAGCGATCAGTTCATTCTCTTAATGCGTTACCTGCAAAACTCACAAAAGAGAGTAGGAACCAAGTAAGCAAATTAAAATTGTGAAAATATGAAGATAAATTGTGTAAAACATGACTATCAAACAAAAGACTTTGTGTTTTCTAGTCAATTTGGTAATTTCATTGATGCATCGATTTCATCAAAACGAAATCAGAGTTCGACAACTTCGATCGAACACCGGCTTAATAATCGATTCGACTCAGGCCTAATGACGAACATTAGGAGTCTACTTGCTCATAGATTTCAGTATCATCATCCCCAAAGAGAATGATGGGAAGTCATTTTATGCTGTATTTGGCAAGACTAAACAAGAGGAATATGGAGGGGAAAACATACAGGAATTCAATATGTCTCAAACACTTGGTTGCGGAAAATCAGATATTCTGATCCTCAAAATCGCAATAAGACTATAAAAAATATCAGGCATGGCGTCTGAACACTTTTTGGATTTTGGGTATGTAAAGTGGTGAATTGGGCACTTCTGGTTATATTAGTAGGTCAGCCCAAATGATCGCACTACCATCAACACTCACCTGGTAACCCACTTTCCCACAGAAATTTGTCCTATATCCTACTATACTGTACGATGGTTTGTACAAGATGTTTCAGAAGATGACTGTAATAGAACCAAGAATTTCCTTGACCAAAAGAAGGGTTCCTTGCACCAGGAAAACAAGACGAAAACCCCAGTCACTTGCTTAAAGACAGCCCGTCCCTTTTTCAGATCATTGCAAAACCATCGAAACATTGGCAAAACATATAGAGAAGTGTTAGCAAGCTGTATATTCATAATTTGAAACTGATAGGTAGTGTAAAATTCAAATAATGCACGTAAACAACGTCTGCTTAATAGTCTTTATGTCAGGCTCTTAGCATTTTGTGTTGAAATATATGCTCTATTGATTAATCTGTTAATTAAATTATAAAATGCATTATGAAAAAAATTGTTCTGTAGAAGGAATCATCTCCAAAGTTTGGTAATTACTCATAAAATTAGGATTTCACACATGCATAATAGCCACATAGATCAATTTACGATCGTGATAGACGATTTCAAATTTTAAGCTTGCAAAAGGGACGGACAGTCTTTAAGAAGCCGCAGAGACTACCCAGTTGCGATAGCGAGGAGTTGCTGCGCAAGTGGCACAAGGTTTCTTCAGCAGACGTCTCAGAGTGTTATTTTAATGGGAGGGTGGTTGACTGGAAATGAGATTTTAGACGCTTGCCATGGATCATTGGTGGGGATGTATTTGCTTAGACTCTACTTAGATATAATGGAATACATACAGTATAAAACTACAGAATTTTCAATTGTTGTTAAGTCAGAAAACAAACAGCAAACATTGCCATACAGCATCATCAGATAGCTAGAAATCTATTCTCAGATCATTCCTCTGTACATTTTGGAGATTGAGCTCAGTGGATCGTTCCAGCGACACAAAGCATTATGGGGCTTGGCGACAAGACTGGAAGTAGATCTAGGCCTATATAGGCCCTAGGTCAACAAATTCAGCTGAAAAGCGCTGCGTTTCATATTTAGATCTACTTTCAAAATCGAGGATTGAATAGTGCTGGATTCTAATCTGATTATGACCTCAACGCCGATACAGACTTGAACATGCAGCACACATATTTTCGCCTAGAAATCACTTTTTTGACGAATTTAGCAGTGAAATTTTGGTCTAGGGTTAGGTTTAGAATCTAGGGTTAAAATGAATAAATTTAGTGCCATAACCCTAGCCTGGTCAAGGTTTGCCACTAACCCGTCATTAACATGCCTAAATTAAAAAATCAAAGTATAAATCTTACATCCAAAAGCCAAAGTCTTAATTAATGATTCATCATAATTTGGAGCGTGCTCAAAAATAGTGCTATTATAATTTGTGTTCAAACCACACTCTCTTCACTGACTGACACATTGGCACTGCACAACAATTTTTGCCATTGAGCGAGTGTGTGTAAGGTCTTTTTCGTGTGCATCCCCCGATTGTTGTTGAATTATAACTTAACATTTCCACATTATAACTCAACTCTGGGATGTTCTCACCTTGAAGTTTTCGTTTGTCACCCATTTTATATCATTGACAAATGTGCAAGAGTTGGATACGACATAGAGAAGGAGCAGATTTCCCAGGGTAGAAGATCGTATTTCCAGGTTAAGGGCCTTCCTCTTTCTCTGTTCCACACACACATATAAGTCTACACAATTGACTTTCGCGATCTCAATATGGCTGCTCCATTGCACTCACGACAGCTTTGTACGAACTTTAATGCGCGATAAAGTAGTTCCCAAATAAGTCATACGCTTTCCTTTCGAAATCATCAATACCTAATAATTGTTCTCCATTTATTAAAAACATTCAATTGCTTAGAAGTACAATTAAAACCACTCATCATTTTCTTGTTATATTATAATGAATTATTTTGTCCAAGATGAAGCGGACTAATACATCATTTCAATTTAATACGAGAAAAATAATACACCAAACTCCTTCAGCGTTCCATAGATCCTAAATACTTTTCGGCCAACGAAAAAATTGTTTTCGGAAACCAAGGAAAAATGCAAGAAAGATAAACCGTAAGTTCTGCATGATGTCTCCTCTAAATTTGTATATTCTACTGAATTACCATATTTCATATTCCTGCTTAAACATTTAATCATATTGCATATACAGCTGGAGCTCGGATTGCAAATGCAATGCTGCGTAAAGAAAATGCAACTGTATCTGTAAGAAAGCACTAGACTTGCTCGCGGCTGGGCGACTCGCGACTTGCTCGCGACTGGGCCTCCCGCTTCCCCGCCAGCCCGGGGCCGCTCCGCTGTTCGGAAGTGCCTTGGCGAGCTTGATGGATAACTCCACCTGTATCTGTATCTGTCCTTTACTAGTACATAGAACAGTGTATCCTTTTACCAATCAGTCAAGCTTTTCCCTTCTCAATTTATAAAACAGTTCTTCATATCTTTACAGTCTTTATTGTAATTTGCTCATAGAATTCCGATGAACGTGCTGTGGAAATTCTATGTCTTCGCAAAATTGCGTAATGCCTGTTGTTGAGGCTGATAGTGATACTAATCACATGAATTCCTTTCGAAAGGTTCAAACTGCGAACACTTCAACAACCGTGTACGGTGTTGAAATACAACTTGGGAGAATCTTCCGAATTTTGATTGGTTGTCGGCGGAATCGATGTGCATAGAATAGATCGTTCAGGCTCAGCTCCGCAATTTTCCGTTTTTGAAAAGTTTTATATGTTTGATTTGCCTGCAAATGTTGACATAGAGTTAGACAGGAATAACTTTCTCATTCGGGGCATTCATTAATCGAAATTACATTTTTGGACATATCCCCGAATAGAGACGATATATGCACACCACACATGCATTGGCGATCTTGTACACCATACAAGTTCAATGCGTGAGTAGATAGTTACCCGATTACTAATCGGATTAGTAGAAAGTCTATGGGAAATAATAATAGCTACTTCATCTAAAATTTTAACATCTTTCAAGCTAGAATGCAACAGATCTACTTCAATCATAATCTATATTATATATTTATAAATTCTAGGACTAAGATTCCCCCCAAATGTATAGAAAGGTGAAAATTAAAGACTTACTTTCCGCCCATCACACGTTTATCGCAGACATTTTTAATCTGCTCGAGTCTGACATAAATTTGACCAATCAGATTGTTCGACGGGTTGTTGACTATGAATATTTAAATCGTCAATCGGTTCTGTAGATTCTGACTTAGTGACTCAAAGTTGTAGGTGTTTCAGGTGGGTACGTTGTGGTAACTTGTATCTTGTGATTCAACGCAATGTTTTTACAGAAACTGGAAGTGTTTGCAAAAAGGGTGCACCACCTATTTCTCAATGAATTTTAATGTGTGTTATATTTCAATTGTTTATACGTATCCAACTGAACTTGTTGATTTATTGTTATTTCAGAATGTATTTTCGTGGTTGCAATTGTTCCATATCTTGCTATGTAAATAGGTTGTAGTGATGGAAATGAATAAAGTTCGATCAATCTTTAGCACCTGTATTCTCTTTATTTGATATCCTAGGTAGTAGCTCCCATCGCAAGGCGCCATGTCTCAGAAGCTGAGTCTGAGCCTCACTGGCTCCCAGATCTCATCAGCCAAGCGGACTAGCAGGCCAGATTCAACCACACCCACCTCCAATAGACCCAGCAGCAGCAGGACCAACTCTGCTAGACCTGGCTCAGCATCTGGGGCCAGGCCTAACTCTGGGAGGTCCACCACTAGGGGAAAGTCACCCAGGAGGGGTGAGCTGGGGGCTAACTTTGGTCAGAAAGTTGGAGAAAGTAAGGTAAGTTTACCTTTGGTAGGAAGTTATACATTTACAATTGTAGGTGCTGGTATTTTCCTAGTTATGTTTGTTTTGGAATATGTTATTAATTCATTCTTTTCTTTTATATTTATTTTTTCAATTTGAATATGTTATGAGTTGTGAATTAAAGCTAAACATTCATTTACTGCACATACAATTGTTGATTTTTGTATGATATTTGCAAGCTCGGGAGCAAACAGCACACAGACATAGCGAAGGCAATCTTTGAGCATTGACAGTACCTTGTTAACTTATTTTACAGAGAGAGGAAGAAGATCTTACTAGAGCTGAGCAAAAATGCACAAAGTTTATATTTTGCACAGTTAACTCAATTGCAATCCAACTAAATATGGTGCAAAGATAGATCATGACATAGAGTTAAAAAAGAGTGTCATATGGGGTAAAATCTCTAAAAGGTCAAAGGTCAAAGAACATTTCAAAAGATTGCACAAATTGTCTATCCCGAAACTGTTAATGTGATATCTTGGAACCATTGAACAGATTTGTATCAAACTTTGTACCTTCATTTAAGTCATGAAATCATTGAACTGAGTAAGATTGGGATCAAATTAGACAGAGATTGATTAACTTATAGAGCATTTTAAGTTCTGGACTGATTTATTGTTTTGTACTGTTTTGTGTTAGAATTTGAACAAATCATATTTAATAAAAAAAATATGAATTACAGGTTTCAGCAAATGGGTTAACAAGGAGCTCCAGCAGCTCAGGAATTGGGAGCTCGGAGTCTCGGCACAGGAGATGTAAGTATGCATTCACCCTTTTCTCTTCACATCATGTCACCTCTTCTTACCTTTTCTCATATGCGCCCATCTTCTCTATTTTTCATTCTATCTTGTGTACACTTCTCCCCTCTCTTCTTCTTTTTTTTTTTTTTTTAATAATTTCCCTTCATTTTTGTATTTTATCATGTCCTTCACCTCTTCAACTCTTCATCTCTCTCGATTTGATCTTCTCACTTGTATCGATCCTGTCCTCACTATCTCTCCTCCCTCTCAATAATATCTTTGAATACCCTCTAATCTTCTTTCCTTCCCTATACTTTGTATGTTGACATGGCTGCTGTGCACCATATTGTAATGCATTTGTTTAATTGTTGAATCAATTTTGCACCGTAATCTATAAACAGGAGAGAGGAATTTACCCTGACTCCAATAATATCACTTCGTAATTTACTAAGCAATACACTTTCCATCGTCCATTTCACCACTTCAATTTTTGTTATGCAGCTGGGAGCCACAACCCTGAAGTGACACACCGCAGTAACACTACTGATGAGTCTGACTCGGTTCTTGCTACTATGGAGAACCCAAGGTAAGTGGGAAAGAAGAGATGTTAGCATTTTCTAAAGTAACAATAGCAATGAACAAAAAAAGGATGAAAAAAAAATCAATTTTTATATGTTTTAAGGAAAGGGCCTACATCATCATCTTGTTCTGTTTCTCCTTCTCCTTCTCTTCCTTGTGTTTCTTCTTCACCTTCTGTCTCTATGTCCTCATACATGTATCTTCCATCTGCTTATTCAAAAATCTTAACCTGCATGGTTGTATAGTAAGCCATCGCCAAAGAGGAAATCATAATCATTTGTCCTTGGCATATTGAGCGCTGACCACTCACATTGTGCTCTCTGTTGCCTTCTTGTGTTTCAGTTCGTCCGACTTTCTAGCTCTGTTTGATTCTGATCATCAGCCCATCATTAGAAGTAAACAAGCAAAGAAATCTTTAGGCCAGAAGAAGCGACAGGAACCAGTGAGTATCTGTCACTTGCCATATACATATTTTAAAAAGTTTCTGTCACTTTCTTTAAATAGAAATGTGTGAATGTTGCTTTCTGTATGAAGAATATTGATTTTTGATCTTCAGAGGAAGAACCCTAATTTTTTTTTTATTGTTTTTGTGACTTTGTGCACTTCATGGTACATTTATATTGTATGAAGTGTAGTCAATCATAGCATTCTGTAACTCCTTTTTACATTCTAGCAAAATATTGTAAATCCACTGCCCTTGTTAGTCTTATGCAGTGGAAATATAGACATCATTTGTGAAATCTTTTCACTTTCAGGTCATAATGGGAGATGTTGCTCAATGAATATCTGCTGTCATTCTTTTGTCTGTCAGTCATCAAGCAGAGCCTTTCAGATTCCTGTCAGTGCCAGGACAACTAGCACCTTGGACTCATACCGGCTGAACAGTTCCAGGTCCGCAGGGGGCGATGCTACTGACCATCACCATGGTAACACCACACCAGCATCGCCATTCCAATCACTCACCCAGCATCTTGAGAAAGACATTGATTCCAACCACATCGCAAGGAATTCATTTCAGGAACCCGAAAATGACTACAGTGGTGGGATGCCACTGAGGAATAGAACAGTGAATGTAAATGAAATGGGTCCGGATAAGAATCTGTGCCCGCCTAGTCCAATTAAAAACGGTAAGAGTGAGTTCAATCTGAGCGAGAGAGTGAATCTGCAGGGATCAGTGGGGCACAGTGCAAGGCAAAGCCCCATGCCACCACTACCATCAAATCACAGCACGGCACAGGGGTCCAACGCACAACTCTTGAGGACTAGCTTGTCCCTGGACCATCCTGTAGCAGAAGAGTATATAGAGTCCGTCAACGCGGCCGCTACCACGATCCAGAGGTGGTACCGGGGACAGACTACGAGCAGACAGGTGGCTGTGGAAGGGGAGGAAGAGATCAGGAAGATCCTAAGCCAGAAGAGGAAGGAGCGATCGGAGCTGATGGAGAGGGAGCAGAAGGAGGCGAAGGGAAAGGAACAGATGGAGAAGAATCGCAAGAGAACCAAGGAGGAGAAATTGAGGCAAGCAAGGCAAGCTGCAATTCAGGCAAGTTTTAGCACTGACGTGCATGGATTCGGGTGGTTAAGCATGAAAAAAGAATGATGATTTCTATGTGCTTGAACCTTTTCCAACCTGATAGAGGAGTATGCCAGCAGCAATTATTCATATTATTTTCTACTTGTATTTCATCTCTCTCTATTTGTAAGCCTCCGCCACAAAGTGGCTGGAGGCAAGTTGTTTTCGGGTTGTCTGTCCGTCAATCCATCCATCCATCTGTATCTTGAGAACCATTCACTAGATTTCTTGGTATATGTGTGCATTGCATGAAACCAATTAACTTTGTTAAATATGGGTCTATTCTGCTTGAGGTAAAAGGTCAAATGTCAATGAACTTCGTAAGTAATTGCAAAAAATTGACCTTTTTGACCATTTGCAATGCAATTCCAAAATGCAATTCCGACCAATCGTGGTACAAAGATGGATCACTTCTTGGAGGTTGAGTGATGACACTTTTGGAAAAATCTCTGAAAGATCAGAGGTCAAAGGTCAGTTAAGTTTGCTAAAACTGGCTAAAAATTGCAAAAATATAAATTTTTTTTCAATTTTTTAGCAAAAACAGCCCCCCCGTTGTCTATTGTTTTTCATCAGTTAAAAATGAAAATAATGATACATTTACGAATTTTGGCTGGATACAGAATTTGCATTTGATTTGTACATGAAATCATGTTTTTTAGCAATTTTTGGTCTCACATGCACATACAAAATGTTACGTAACTTCGGAACCACGTATCCCCGCATCACAAATTTGGTCTTAAAAGTTGCGTGAGACTTGGAGGAAAAAAGTCATGAAATGTCGTAGCGCGATCTTTTCACGTTTTTTTTTTTTTTTTATCGCGAAAAATGTTGAATGGGGGGGGGGGCTGTTTTTGGAGGAAAAAAGTCATGAAATGTCGTGGCGCAATCTTTTCGCGTTTTTTTTTTTGTCGCGATAAATGTTGAAGGGGGGGGGGGGGCTGTTTTTGCCTTCCCCCAAAAAATTGTGCAACAATGCATTGTAACACTTTATCACCTTGCAAGTCATCTTCTTTGCATCTCCTCTTCTGCTGCATTGCTCTCCTTTATCTTCAAAGGATCTGCAAAGGTCAAGAGAGCAAAAGAAACAAGAAATCAAGGAAAAGGCAGAGGAAGAGCTGCGCTACCTTAAGGCCAGCGGGAAAGTCGGTAAAAAAACTGTTGCCAAGAAAGCAGGTGTCAAGAAGCAGTCTACAGGTTCAGGCGCTCAGAACTCCCCACTTATTGCAGGAAAGGCAGCAAGTGGGACTACCCTGAATAAGCCTGACTCAAGGCCAGGATCAAGGGCACAGGATAGACCTGGAACAGCCAGCAGTACTGGGAGAAAGATTGACGACATATTCCAAGTGAGTCTGTCTCATCATTATCACACCCATTGTGTATAGGAGTATGTATTTTACGTTAAATAGGAGCTTATATTTTTCAGGTTGGTCTAGTATTGATTACCAATTGGTTGAATGTGGTCACATGTCAGCAAGACAAATCGGTATGTTGCCCGCTGACGTAATTTTGCCAGTCAATATAACCATGATAACGCTGATAGTAGTGTTATGTTTGAAATGGATTTATAGGTAACAGGGGCTCAGAGCCAATATGCCCTTTCTCAGCAATAGAACCCCTGTAAGTAGTAAAACAGCCGATTTGAAAAATTATCTTCCCTCATTGGGTATACTTCATTAGCCCCCCAAATCACTTAACTTCCTGTGCAGAGTGAGCCCTCGACACACAGGACCCATGCAACTGAGAACGGCTATGCTGGAGAAACGGAGCACGAACAGCCCCCGGACACACCCAGCCAGGCCCCGAGCCAGGCCCCTACCAAGACCACCCTGACTGACCTCCTAGACACACTCAAGTTGTTGGAGGAGCCTGTCAGGGTGCCCAGCCCAACAGACAACAAGAAGAAGGGCCCTGCCTGGTGTAAGTAGGGCCCATGCCCAATGTTGCCAGATACATCTGTAAAAGGCCTCTGCTCATATTTTTACAGATGTTTATCAATGATGTATGATTATCTAGGACCAAACTTTTGCATCATTTTCAAAAAAGACTCAATCCAGGTTCGAACTTTGAACTCAAATGCAGGGTTGCCAGATAAATTGGCAAAAACCTTTGCACATTTCGAACTCCACATTTATTTTTATATCCGGATACAGGCCACAACGTCCAGTTGGGGGAGGTGGTATTGTGCTGTGTCCTGTCTATAGATGCTGATTGTGAAGTGATGTTTCAGCATGTTTCTTGGTGTCAACCTCATGAAATTTACCTCTCCTTGTTCATTCACACCATCAAGGCCCATTGTGTTACTCAATATATTTGTATGAGTTCAGCTTTAGAGTAATGATGGTCTACATTTAATCATCATTTTGTTTTTGATAGGTGGTAGTGGAAGACAGAGAGATGGATGTAGTCCCTGAAATTCACCTCATTTTTTTGTTTTATTTACATACATGTGAGTTGAGCTTTAGAGTATTAAAGACAGGTCGTCCCTTTTGTAGGTTAAAACAAAAAAGTTTTGTAAAAATTAAGTCATTTCAGATTTTTTTTTAAACCGGGGCCTATTTCACTTGAACAGTCAGGCACCGATGCCCCGTAGAAATTGAGAACATGACAAGATGTATAGTAAGCACTACCTTGCCCCTTATCCCCAGGGCGGGAAAGGTGTGGCCGGCCGCTCACTTAACTGTTGCAAACATAGACAAAATAAAGTAAATACATTTTATTGTCATATGTCTCTGCCGGCAGGCTATCACAGAAGAACGATGTGATATTGCGTTTCAAAGTTTGTGATTGATATTGTGTCATAATTGATGTGACAAAAAGCAAGATAAAGCATAAACAAACCTAAATTACATCTGCTGAACTCCCATTTGTTTACATACATTTATGTGCTGCTAGTTAGCTTAAGCTAGCAAGCCGTGAGCGCTGTGTTTAATGAATTACTATAGAAATAAGCCAATAGTTACGTTTACCCATTAAGTAGTGAGAACACACGCATTGAGTCCAGATAACGTTTGGTAATGATGAGCCCACATTTGCTAATTTTGCCAACGTAACAGCCCTTTGGATACCGATTCGGAGAAATCTCAATACGTGTTAAGATTTTTATGTATTGATGAGAACACTGTGCGTGGCCAACTGCAGGTTCCAACTCAAAATATCACAATTTATTTCTCCGCACACTAATGGCACAAACCTATAGAAGATACTCACTTTTAAGATAATTCTTGTTCAGAGCACTCTGTTACTTGAGCTAAAGAATCTTAAGCTCACTGAGTGAATCTGCAAAGAGCTTTGCAGCAAATGTTAACGACTGTAATATGATACCTCATATGATGTGAGGAACTGCTCAATTCAAATATTATTTACAGAATCGGTCGACTTCATTTCTGCATTAGCCATTTTTCAAAGTGGCCGCCAGTTTTTCCAGTAGCATATTCCAGAGGTAGTCCATGTAGAAAATGTGCGGGCTGGTCTCCCAAATACATTGATACCCAACAACCTTATACAACAGCCCATATCTGGTTGATCCCCAAAATGATAGTTTGCTCCCTGGATATACTGCGGTATACTGCTTGCAAAATATTACTTTTATTATTATTATTCGGCCTGCAAAGTTTCTCCATTCCTGTGAAGAAGTGGATCACAAACACATACTCACACACACACACACACACATGCTTCCATGTGAACGTGGCACGTGAAGGTCTACATTTCATCACGCCTGTGTTCTGGACAGTGATTATCTTTCATGATAAGGAAGATGAAGGTGGGGAGGAGGATGGGTGCCAACTAACAGCTGCTGTGATATGAGTGAAGTATTGATGATCAACGTTTTTTGTTCTTGACAGTGGATATCTTTGATGACAAAGAAGAGGAAGATGGGGAGGAGGAGGAGGATAGGGTGCCAGCCAGCAGTCACTATCTATCGGCCAGTGTGAACCGGTCCCGGCAGGGGGAACAGCCCCAGGTGTACCTGTCTCAGGAGAACCTCCAGGAAGCCACAAGGCGCAGTCTTGGGGGCGGGGCAGAGATCACATCCACCACCAAGCAACATCAGCAGTCAACGATTAAAGCATCCCCCTTAGCTGGCCACGCCTTGCTGACCGACGAGAAGTTGAGGTAGACGAAAGGATGAAATAGAGTTCCAGAATGGTTGAGGGAGATAAAAAGAAATGTGAGAAAAGAGAAACAGAGATTGGAAAATGGTTGTGACAAAGTGTTTGAAAGAGAAATATGAAGATGGTATGTTTTTGTTCATTTGAAGAAGAGTCTGGGAGTGTTTTAGGGAGAGAATGATTCAGATAAGTAATAGAGAGACAGAAATAAAAGAAGAAATATATGAAAAGAGAGATAGAGAACAAAAATAGTTGTAAGAGCAATCAAAATAGATAAAGAAAGGATGAAAGAGAGTGAGTGGTTGGGAAAGAGATGTGAGAAGAGGGATAGAGGAAGGAAATGAGGAAGAGCAACCAACGTGAATATAAAGGTTTATTTTTGTTAATTTAATGAAGAGTTGCGTTTGAAGGAGAGTATGATTCAGATGAGCAATAGATAGACAAAATGGTTGAGATGAAGTGAGGAAGAGCAACCAATGAGAATATATATAAGCCTTTTAGTAATCCAGAACATGGTTAGAAACAATGTAAAACAAAATCCTCTATATTGAATACTAATTGTCAGGTGGTGTAAAAGATATAAAAAGAGATATTGTTAACTTACAATTTATTCTATTTCAGCATAATTCTTCCAGTTCTGGTACCCCCCCAAAAATCGTCTCATGTCAAATTCCACCCAATTCATTGTGTATGGGATTGAGAGGCTTATAGGTAGTTCACAAGTTTAGTTTGAATTCTCACAATATCAAAAAATTAATGTCCCATGTCAAATTTGACACAATTTATCGCTGATGGGACTAGGAGGCCTAATAATTGCTTGCTCCTGTGTCTGCAGGAACATCATGTCCTTCCTGGACGAGGTGGACAAAGCAGAGCAGGACACGGTCAGTGAGTTCTCCCAGGCCATCGACGTGGACACCCCCACCACAGCACGGACCAGGGGTGTAGCCACACCCCTGGTGGGTGGCGTGGCTGCTCCCCTGGTGCCATCGGCTGAGGAGCTGCAGAAGCTTGAGGAGGCGTCTGCCGCGGCTTCAGAGGTGACCAATACGGTGCTGTCTCAACGGCTCCAGCTGGACGAAAAGGAGCGCAGTGTCAAGATGCTGCAGAAGGCTCTAGTATGTCTGTGCGTGTGTATGTGTGTGTCTGTTTGTGGTATACATGTGAGTGTGTGTGTTTGTGTAAACACCCTGTATCTGTCAGTGTCTGTATCGGTCCACGTACAATCATCATTGCCTGTTGTCATGTACATGTGTGTGTATGTGTTTGTGGTGTATGTGTCTGTCAGTGTGTGTGTTTGAAGTGAATGTATCAGTCAGAGTGTGTGGTTGTGTATTTGTCAGAGTGTGCAGTTTGTGATGTGTGTCAGGATGTGTTTGTGTTCATGGTGCTGTCTCAATGGCTGCAGTTGGATGAGAAGGAGAGCAGTGTCAAGATGCTGGGTAGACTGTGTGTGTGTGTGTGTGTGTGTGTGTGTGTGTGTGTGTGTGTGTGTGTGTGTGTGTATGTCCATCAGTATTTGTGGAAAGTATGGCATTGTGTGTCTGTCAGTGTGTATGTGTGTGTGTGTGTGTTTGTGGTATGCGTCAATGTGTGTACATGTATATCAGGTGTGTCAGTAAGTGTGATTTTGTGTGTCTATCAGTATTTGAATTGAATTTATTAACAACTTCAACATCATCAATAGCAATACAAAGAAATTGTATGTACTTGACTGAATTAACAAAGAAAGAACGAAATAAATTATCAAACAAAACTGGCATGAATCTAACAATGGATGTAGAAATAAAGCATATTACTTATGATGCAGCATTGTACACAATTTTATACATAAGTGAATGTTGTTAATGGGAATCAGAAGTTAGCACAAGTGCTAGTCGAGCCTGATTCCTTTAATTCATTAGTACGGCAGTAACAAAAAAAATCATCTTTGGCTACTGATTGCGTAAGCACTAGTACATGTAATGGTAGTGATGAATACATGTATAAAGAAGTATGCATGTAAATTATTGTAAAATATCTCTTAGATATAAGAGTAATATCTTATTAACTATACTTGACAACTACTTTAAGTCATACTGCTGTAAAAATTAAAAGAAAAAGAAGAATAATCTAGACATCTCATACAATCTTGATTTCCACACAAACGGGAAACACAACAAGCGACAATTTAACAGTTTCCTGTTGAAACTGAAAGCTCCATTAAATACTTCATTAACAGCTTTCGGAAAGCAACTCTAGTTTTCATTTCTCTAATGTCTTTTGGGATACGATTCCATAATTTTACTCCAATGTAAGATATTGAAAATTGGCCTTGTGTTGTTTTACACTTAGGTATATATAGCTGTCCCTGATCTTTTCCTCTAGTGGCAAACCTGTGATCTATCACTTGACAATATTGTATTAGAGTGTGAGGAAGGTTGTTATTAACTAAATCATATACAAAAGTTGAAACCGACAAGAAGTGTAGATTGTAAACATCCAGTATCTTTAACTTGTGGAACAAAGGTCTTGAATGAGCTCTCCATGAACTAAAGGTAATTGCTCTCAATGCCATCTTTTGGGAATACAATATGCATTTTAAGTTAGTCTCGTAGGTACTTCCCCACACTTCAATGCCATATGAAAGGTGTGGCTGTATTAACCCCTGATACAACATCAATAATACATTCTGTGGGACAAAATGCCTGAGTCTGAAGAAAATACCAACCTTTTTACGAACATTCTTATTAACCATTTTGATATGTTCTCCCCATGTAAGGTGATTATCAATTTGAAGTCCTACAAATGAGGCCATATTTACCTCAGATATTTCTGAGCCAGATATTTCAAGAGCACCGTTAACCTTCACAGATCGTCTTCTACTTCTTATCAACATGTAACTAGTTTTCTTTAGGTTGATTGTGACCTTGTTAGCATAACACCATGTCTGGACTTTTTCCAAATGCGTATTAACTAAGTGCATATCAATCTCCGCTTTGCCCACCTCAAAAGTGTGGAACAGATTTGAATCGTCAGCAAACAATCTGAAATTAAAGTACTGAGTGGAATTAGGCAAGTCATTAATATAAATCAAAAAGAGTGTTGGTCCCAGCACTGATCCTTGCGGGACTCCACATGATATATTCAAATTAGATGACATTGTATCTTTGTATTTCACAAACTGATGTCTGTTGCAAAGGTAGTCTGCAAACCATTGTAAAGCGACACCACGTATTCCATAGTGTGATAGCTTTCTTAGGAGAATGTTGTGGTTTATGGTATCGAATGCCTTCTGAAAATCAATAAAGAGCCCCAGTGTGATTTTCCCATCATCCAGTGATTTCAAAAGGGTATTTGTTAAATTGATAATCGATAACTTTGTACTATATTTTTTACGAAAGCCATATTGATGTTGCTGCAAAATATTGTTAACTTCTAAAAAATCCATTAACCTATTATTAACAATCTTTTCAAAAATTTTCCCTAAAACTGGCAATATTGAGATTGGCCTATAATTTCCTGGAACTTCTTTGGACCCTTTTTTGTAAACAGGTATTACTTTAGCTATCTTTAAAGCATCAGGAAATTTGCCTTCTTGTAATGATAAATTGATAATGTGAGTCAATGGTGTCGTTATATAAACTGCAGCATCTTTTACGAGTCGTGCAGGCAGCATATCATACCCACATGCTTTCCTCATATCGGTAGCATGTAGGTGATTTAACATTTCATTTTCTGTCACTGGCTTCCAAAATAATGACCTATTTTGCTTAGACCCCAAATACGATGTACAATCTGTATCGATTACTGGTATTTCATCTGCTAGATTTGGTCCTACACTTACAAAGAATTGATTAAATTCAGAAGCAATTTCACAATCATCACATGTAGTTGTACTTTCTCCATTTCGTACAATTCTTAACTTCTGAACATCAGTTGATTTTGTTGAGGCATTTACTCGATTTAGTAACTCATTGATAGTCTTCCATGTTTTACTGGTATCGTGTTTGTTTTGTTCGAAAATATCACTATAATATTTACGTTTAGCATTTTTAATAACTAAGGTCAGGGTATTTCTATATCTTTTATAACTTCCCTCATATTGCACATCAAAATTTGATGATTTATATTTAGAGTACAATTTGTGCTTTTTCCCTATGGATTTAAGGATCCCTTTCGTTATCCACGGTTTTTTAGCTACATTTTTCTTGTTCATAGACTTTTGTGTGAACACAGGGGCATGTTTATCACAAATATTTTTAAACATATCAAAAAAGTTGGCATAACACTTGTGAATGTCATTTTCCTTGAGTACAAGATCCCATCTGATTTTGGCCAGATCTTCATGAAACTCTTCAATTTTGTAATTCTTAAAGGTACGACTTGTTACTTTCTTTTGGTAACCTTTGTTTCCAGATTTACAATTTTCAAAAACCACAAATATAGGAAAGTGGTCAGATACATCAGTTTCTAGAACACCCGCATGGATAGTAGAAGCATTGAAATTGGTGTAAACATGATCAATTAGAGAAGATGATGAATTTGTTACTCTTGTCGGTGATGCAATCAATTGTTGTAAACCTGTACAATTCAACGCTGTTGCAAATTGTTCAACCTTGTCCTCCTTATCCAGCAAATCAATATTAAAATCTCCCAACAGAAAACAATTTGTCTTATCTAGTTTTAGATCTGCTAGTACATTTAACAGGCTATCTTGAAATTCGGAAACATCAGTGTTGGGTTTCCGATATATTATACCAACAACAACTCTTTTTTTATTGACGCTAATCTCAAGCCAAAGGCTTTCTGCATGTAATAATTCATATTCTAGAATATTATACTTAAGGGATGAACGAATGTAAGCTCCCACTCCACCTCCTCTCGCGTTATCCTTCCTACATTTTACCTCGAGTGTATATCCTGACATACCTAGCATTGCTGTGTTACGTACATTCCATACTTCTGATAAACAGATAATGTCAAATTTGGATTTCAAAGTGTGGTCGTATAAAAAAGACAATTCATCAAAATTCTTCCCCAATGATCGAATGTTAACATGAGTCAAAGAAAACGAATTTGTTACCGGTTGGTGTAAAGTTTCATCAAATGAATCTGGAGTTAAATTATAATTTAGAACCTCAAAATCTGAATCATGGTCATCCATTATGTGTTATGAGAGTGGTGCTATGGATACCAACATCCCATATTTAATCAACAAGGTGGAGCTTAAAATCTCTGTAGTTGATGTTGTCCAGTCCAATGTCAAAGAGGTCATCCGGGGTTCGAAGAACTGTGTAGCTATCGTCATCCATTTTACAGATTATTGTCCCATGCTTCGTTGATGCACCTTTAACACGGGGAGCCTTCTTTGCAGTCATGAGAACAGCATAGCGCAGGGTGGTCAGATCTTCGTTAATAAAGAGTCCTTTGTAGCGGTCGTTGCCCTTGAGTTTAAAGCGGGCATCAAAAAATTGATCCCTCTTCCGTCTGGCCACAAACCTGACGATGGCTTGTCTTGGTTTGCCGTCTGTACGCTGCCGTCCCATTCGATGGCATGAGGATATGTCATCTGGCTTCAACTCAACACCAACATCTTTAGCCACGGCACACACCTTTTCCATCAGGCCATCACTCGTCTCCTGCTCACTCTCTGGGAGGCCAAGCAATCTCAAATTGTCTCGTTTCATCTCTTGCATGAGTTCGTCCTGTTTGAACTGTGTACGCAGCAGGGAGGGGTTCACAACGTCCTTTAAGCTTGCCATGCAAGCATCCCGCACAGCCTGCACTATCGTTGGTAGTGCAGCTTTAACCGCTGCCTCCACCGCAGCCGTGATCACACTGGCCATGTCGCTATGGTTACCTGTCGCTCCCATCTGGACACTGTCTAGCTGGTCCACGATTTCCTCCAAGTTAATAACAATGCCGTTACTGTCTGGGCGAGGCTTTTCCTCCATACCACAGACTTTTTTTACCTCCTTGTCCAAGGCCTGGGCAGTGAGCAGTTGCTTGCTGGGCGATGGAATGTGGCCTTGCTTAGGTGATAAAAACTTGCCTGGGTTTTTTCCACTTCTTGTACGACCCATGGCAGTGTAGTAACGGTGAAGTTATACTCAAATATGAATTAAAATGCAGGAAGAAAATGTACAAAAACACAAGTTTCTTAGATCCAAACAAAATGAAGATGGTCCAGTAGGTTCCTGAAGTTGCTATAAAGCAAACATCAAATTATGCAATCACAACACCAATCATAACACTGTTAAACAGGACAAAATTTCAAGAGCACACTGCAGCACGTGTCACCCCTCGGCTCCTACTGTCGTGTGTATGTGTCTGTCAGTGTGTTTAAGATTTGTGTGTTTGTGGAATGTGTATTAGTGTGTGTGTTTGAAGTGTGTCATCAAACTCGGATTACACGTGCACTGAGGAAACATTTACATCACAGGACTCTGTCCTTGTTTATCTAGAACCAGCAGCGTGAGCTGACTGTGCGCCATGCAAAGGAGCAGGATAAGGAAACCAAGAAGAGGCTCCAGTTGCAGAAGGAAGAATACGAGGCAACAATCAAAAGGCATCTCTCTTTCATCGATCAGGTATATCAATGCCTACATTAAAAAAAAAATGTCTGTATAGATTGATGCTGTCTATATACAGGAAGTATAGCAGGTTTCACTGTCCAAAGATCCCTTGACTATGGCAATTCTCTCTTTTTATGCCTCCGAAACAAAGTAGCCGGAGGCATTATGTTTTCGGGTTGTCCGTCCGTCAGCCGTCCCGAATCCGTTTAGGCAATATCTTGAGAACCGTTAAACAGATTTGCTTCAAACTTAGTACATGTATGTATTGCATGAAACTAATGACGTGTGTAAAATTGGGGTCAAATCTGATTGAGGTCAAAGGTGAAAGGTCAATGAACTTTTTAAAAATTGCCCCAAAATGACCTTTTCCACAATAAATCCAAATCCAAGGATGCAATTCTCATTAAACATGGTACAAAGATGGACCACTACTTAGGGATAGACTGATGACATTCCTGAAAGGTCAGAGGTCAATGAACTTTGCCAAAATTGGCTAAAAATTGCCCCTAAATAGATATTTTTCACATTGAATCCAATACTAATGATTCAATTCAAACCAAACGTAGTACAGAGATGTATCACTTCATGGAGGTACACTGGTGAAGTTTGGGTAAAATACCTGAAAGGTCAAAGGTCAATGAACTTCACTGAAAATTGGCTAATTTTAAACAAACTTGATACAAGGATAGATTTAGACAGACTGGTTAGATTGGAAGTCAAAGAAGTAAGAGGTCAAAAGTCAATGAACATTGCCATACTTGGCTAAACTTGAAAAAACAGAATGTGATAGGAGCAATTGGTACATTGCCCACCAAACATACACATTTTCTTAGAATAGCAAAGAGGCGGAGGCATATCGAATTGCTCTAGTCTCTGTATAAGACGTTGTTTAACCCTTTGACTTCGCTGCTCAACTGTGGTATTCAGGGTGACTTTTCTCTTGTAAGACATTGTTTAACATTTGACTGCATTGATAGTACATTGTTAGGTCTGTTATTCATGGTGACTTTTCTCTGTATAAGACATTGTTTAACACTTTGACTGTGCTGCTTAGCTGTGGTATTCAGGGTAAGTTTTCTCTTGTGAGGCATTTTTTAACCCTTTGACTCCATTATTTAGCTGTGGTATTCAGGGTGACTTTCCTCTTGTAAGACATTGTTTAACCCTTTGAATCCACTGTTTAGCTGTGGTATTCAGGTTGACTTTCCTTTTGTAAGACATTGTTTAACCCTTTGCTTGATAGTACATTGTTTAACTCTGTTATTAATGTGACTTTAACCATTTGACTCCACTGTTTAGCTGTGGTATTCATGTTGACTTTTCTCTTGTGAGGCATTATGTAACCCTTTGACTCCATTATTTAGCTGTGGTATTCAGGGTGACTTTCCTCTTGTAAGACATTGTTTAACCCTTTGACTCCATTATTTAGCTGTGGTATTCAGGGTGACTTTCCTCTTGTAAGACATTGTTTAACCCTTTGACTCCGCTGCGATGCTTATCTGTGGTATTCAGGGTGACTTTCCTCTTGTAAGACAGGACTGCTTTAATAGTACATTGTTTAGGTCTGTTATTCATGGTGGCTTTTCTCTGTATAAGACATTGTTTAACCCTTTGACTCCACTGCTTAGCTGCGGTATTCAGGGTGACTTTCTTCTTGTAAGACATTGTTTACCCCTTCGAATCCACTGTTTAGCTGTGGTATTCAGGGTGACTTCCCTCTTGTAAGACAGGACAACTTTGGTAGTACATTGTTAAGCTGTATTATTCATGGTGGCTTTTCTCTGTATAAGACATTGTTTAACCCTTTGACATCACTGCTTAGCTGTGGTATTCAGGGTGACTTTTCTCTTGTAAGACATTGTTTAACCCTTTGACAGCATTGATAGTACATTGCTTAGCTCTGTTATTCATGGTGACTTTTCTCTGTATAAGATATTGTTTAAAACTTTGACTGTGCTGCTTAGCTGTGGTATTCAGGGTAACTTTTCTCTTGTGAGGCATTGTTTGACTGCATTATTTAGCTGTGGTATTCAGGGTGACTTTCCTCTTGTAAGACATTTTTTAACCCTTTGACTCCACTGTTTAGATGTGTTATTCAGGGTGACTTTCCTCCTGTAAGACATTGTTTAACCCTTTGACTCCACTGTTTAGCTGTGGTATTCAGGGCGACTTTATGTAAGTCTGTCCAAAATTGCCCAAAATGGGCCTTTTTCACAATAAGTCCAAATCCAAGGATGGAAGATCAGAGGTCAAAGTTCAAAGAACTTTGCAAAAATTTGCTAAAAAGTCCCCAAAATTGATATTTTTCATCCCAAATGAAGAATTGATATTTTTCAGCCCAAATCCAAATCCAGATCCAATGGTGCGACTCTAGCCAAACATGGTACAGAGATTTATCACTTCATGGCTAAACATGGAAAAGCATAGGAATTCAATGGTACACTGCCCACACACATTTTCTGAGAATAAATCTAAATCGAGCTAGCAAAGAGGCGGAGGCATATTTATTGACTGTGTGGCAGACGAATTGCTCTAGTTTTCTAACTTGTCTCCTTTTAACTTCTATCTTATGCCCATACCATGAATTAGCCATAGGCATTATGTTTTCTGGTTGTCCATCTGTCTGTTCCAAACTTGTTTACGCAATATCTTTCAGATGAAAGTAGAATAAAGGCGGGGGCATGTATTTATTGACTGCATGGCAGTCAAATTGCTCTAGTTTTAAATGCAAAGCATCATAGGTCCTATTAAAAAAAGGTAATACTTCTTGTGTGTCATTTATTATCATTTCTAACTTTTCAAAATCTGTGAACTTGATCAAGATGTTAGGTTTTGTGTTGCAAGTGATAAACAGGAATGTGAATTAAAAACAAAAAAACAAATTGAATCAGATGAGAAAATCAAGAAAAGTAAAATGAAGATGTAAAAAGTAGCAAATGTTCACACTTATGATGTGCATATATATGGAAATTCTTTAGAGAAAGACGGGTGAGGGGGGGGTATTAGTTGTTTATGACCTTTATATTTCTTTTTATGTTTCAACCATATATCTTGTTCTTTTTCATAGCTGATTGATGATAAGAAAGCCTTGAGTGAGAAGTATGATGGTGTGGTGACCGAACTGAAGCAAGTAGACAAGAGGTACCAAGACAGGATCAAGAACCTGGAAGATGGGTGCGTATTCTCTTATTTTCTCATTGTATTCTTATTTTTTGAGTGGTATGAGTTACAGCCAGCTGTTCATTTTCTGCATTCATTTCGTTTGACTATCAGCACAAATCTCATATAGTCACTACAAAATGGAATATTTCAAAAGGAAACAACGATAGTTTTTCTTTTTTCCTGATAAGATTTGTGGAGCTTTGATTGTAAGATTTTGTTCATGTTATAATTGTAGGTAATACTGGTCATACATGTTGAGTTTCATGACTTGTACAAAAGGGCTACTCTACCTTTAAGTGCTGTTACGATTTTACACTCAATCCTTTGCTGTCAATGTAGCCATGGCAAAGAACTGTCCAAGATTAAGGAAGTCCAAGCTGCGGCAGAGAAACTTAGGAGAGAGAAATGGATCGATGAGAAGACCAAGAAGATCAAGGTAAGACACACAGTAAGATAAGAGGAGGAGTGTAGAGGGAGAGAGAGGGGGAGGAGAGAGAGACAGAGTGAGGGAAGGAGAGAGCAAGAATGAACTTAACAGAAAAAGAAGAAGAGAGCCATGGGGAGTAAAGAGAGAGGGGTGGCAGAGACAGCGATAGAAATTATGTTACAGAATTTTAGGATAAAAATTTAGGGTTGCCGATTTGAAAGCCAAATTATGATAATTTTTGTTTTCTAAAATGCCTTGATGACAGGCGATCACAGTGAAGGGATTAGAGCCTGAGATCCAGCGCCTGATTGCCAGCCACAAGTCTGAGCTGAAGAAGCTGAAGACCATCCACGAGGCCGAGATGCTCCAGGCAGAGGAGCGAGCGGGGCAGAAGTACATCCGGCACATCGAGGAGCTTCGGGAGCAGCTGGCCGACGAGAAAGAGACGGCCTGCTCCAGGGAGAGGGAGCTGGCCAAGCAGAGGTCAGTCCCACCAGGCTTTTGATTTGTCTCCTTTCATTTGGCAATCTAGGTCTTACAAAAAGCCATAAAGAGCTGCCAAGAGTTTGTGATTGTTATAGCCATAGGCAGGTTTTGCTGTTGAGAAGCAGTCAAGAGATTTTAAGTTTATATGCCTCCGCCATGAAGTGGCTGGAGGCAATATGTTTTTGGGTTGTCCGTCCGTCCAGCCCGAATTGGTTTATGCAATATCTTGAGAACAGTTCACCAGATTTATTTCAAACATGGTACATGTGTGCATTGCAGGAAACCAAGGAACTGTGTAAAATAGGGGTCAATTCTTATGGAGGTCAAAGGTCAATGAAGTTTGTAAAAAAATTGCCAAAAATTTATGTTTTGCACAATAAATCCAAATCCAACGATGCAATTCCAACTAAAGGTGGTACAAAGATGGATCACTACTTGGATGAAGACTGCTGACTTTTTTTTTTTTATAAAACCTCTGAAAGTTCAGAGGTCAAAAGTCAATGAACTTTAAGAAAATTGGTTAAAGATTGACCCAAAATTGATATTTTTAACAATAAATCCAAATCCAGTGATGCAAATCCAACCAAGCAAGGAAATAAGATTAATCACTTTATGGATGTAGACTGATGACATATTTGATAAAATCCCTGTAAGCTCAGTGGTCAAAGGTCAATAAATGCTGCCAAAATTGGCTAAAAATTCATATTTTCACAATTAATTCAAATCCAATGATTCCAACCAAACATGATACAGAGATCAAACACGACATGGAGGTTGTGGCAAAATTGTGGCAAAATCTTATTGTGTCTTTTTGAGTGGATTCACGTCAAAAAGCAGCCATTGAAGTGGTATGTTACATGGTGATGTATAAACAGATGTTGTCAGTGCAAAGGTCTGCATATGTGAGATTACCAAAAACAAAAAGTCTATATGAAAATAAAAGATCAATATAAATCCATTGAGAGTCATTTTTAATTTCCTATTCTCTGTGGGAGAAGTTAGTATGCATGATTTTATTCTGTAAGCTGTCTGTTTACCCAAGGTTATAGATTCAGTCTGTTGAAACATGTTTGAGGGAAAATACTGTTGAGAATACAGGGCATTGTTCATTTGGAAGAGTTTTTGTTGGTTTTAATATGTGTTTTGAATTCATGTCCGTGGGATTATTACCACATTTTTCTATACAACATACAGGGGAAGGTCATCCTATTATGTACCATACAGCGACATCTATAGTTTTTGGCAATCATATGCACTATCCGACTCGTACATCAGACCAGACGCTGACAAGAGTGCAAGCAAAGTCCCAAAGTGCCTGCATGGTGCATTGTGGGATGCCTTTTCCTTTTACTGGTATGCAGTAGGGAGAATTCAAATGATTGCTTGTCTGTTTGTTTGATGTGTTAGATATGAGAAGCAGCTAGAGCAGGAGGAGGCAGCCTATCAGCAGCAGCGGAGACGCATGTACGCAGAGATCCAGGAGGAGAAGGATCGCATCAATGAGCAAGCACGGAGACAGAGGCAGGAGCTTGACCGGCTCCAGCAACAGATGGAGGCCAACAGCCACAAGGCCATCTCCGCCATGAAAGAGGAGTATGAGAAGGCCAGGGATGAGCAGGAGAGGAGACACAGGGTGAGAGGGATGAAGTGGCTGTGGAATGGAAGGATGGAGTGATAGTGAAGTAGATAGATTGATGGGCAGGAGGGAAACATCCACAAGGAGGAGTGTAAGAAGGCAATGTAACAGCATGAAATGATGGTAGGTCTGAAGTGATTGAAAGATTGATGGAGGTAGGAATAAATTGATGGATAATGTATATGATAATTCTGTATGAAAAAACCCTTGCTTATAGATTTTATAACATGGCTCATTAGCATTTTATGTTGTTTCACCTCAACCCCAGGCTGAGGTGAAGGATTTGGATGAGCGCCTGAGGATAGAGAAGCAGGCGTGGGAAGAAAACTACATGAAGAAACAGGTAAAGAGGTTGGGCCCCTTATTTGAACATGTTCTTTTTTAATAAATGATATTGCAGTGTCAACATTTGCTTTGGACGAGGAACTGAATTTACTTCCTATTAATAAGAAGCATAAATCATTGACTTATCGTAATCATGACTTGATTCCTTTGGATGACATGGGGCAGACTTGTCTTTAAAAGCATAGACATGTTCTTATCTTAACAATTTCATTGACCCCTTTTCAACATACTGTATCAATACTGCTACTCCATGGACATATGTGCTTGAAGGGAATATACTGTACTGGGAAGACAAAAAACCTTTAAAAAAAATTGATCGTGAGTAATCTTCTTGCCAATGGTCTTAAATTTGTGTATTGTCCATTTTAGAAACTTGCTGAAAGTTATTTGCCCTTAAATGATTCACAGATTGAGTAATTAGTTATTGCATTACAAATCCTCAAAATGTTTGGGCCGAACATATGAAAATTTGTGACTTAATCACTTATAACTCCAAATATGGATCATTTGAGGGCAAACAACTTTCAGCAAGTTTCTAAAATGGACAATACAAGAATTTAAGACCATTGACAAGAAGATTGCTCACGATCACCTTTTGAAGGTTTATTTTCTTCCCAGTACAATATATTCCCTTTGACTGTTGCAAAAATGCATAAAGAGTTAAGTGCTACTGTATTGGATATGTGTGTAATACTAACATCATGAAAATGCACATAAAACTATTAGGGTACATTGTGTGTGCAGGAAACCCATCTGCTGTCCAAGGAGCGAGAGCTGAAGGAGCAAGTGAGGAAGGACCGAGACAAGGAGATCGAGATGGTCATCACTCGGCTTGAGGAGGATGCTGAGTCGTCCCGGGAGGAACTGGAACGAGCAGCAGAAAATAGGATCAAGTAAGAGGAGAAAACATCCCCTTCATATTCCCTATTAGCATACTTATCTGCAAACATTTATCGGAAAGAATCAAGGAAAGGAGAATATGATCAAGTAAAATGGGAAAGCACCCACTTCACTTACCTTAGTAGTAGAATGAATCACAAAATGCTGCAGAGAACAGGTTATTTAACCCTATCCTACTTGGAGGAGGAGTTGGGTTGTATTTTGACCCCCCTCCCTCCTTACGAAATCCATGACTGACATGCAAACGCTGCAAATTGTGACACACATTTTCAGGACTTTTTTCTTTGGAAGTGTCACACAATTTTGAAACAATTGGACACTCCGTTCAGAGGTTACGTAACATTATGTAATGGCATGTCAGACCAAAATATGCCTTTTCGCATAGGTTTGTGTACATAATACTTCTCAAGATTCTTAAATTGCTCTATATGACTGTTATTTGTGCTTTCTAGGCCTTTTGCTTGATTACATTATTCTTGAAACTTATCAATATACATATCTGAAGCCCAATAAAAAAATCATAAAAATAAAGCAAACAACATTTTTTAGCATATTGTTGATTATGCTACTCGGCATAGTAAAACAAATTTGATTATTTTTTTCCTAAAACAAACATGCAATCGCAATCTTAACATGTGCCTTCACCTCCATGCAACATTTAGTGTTGATACAACCTTCCATGGCAGAGATATAAGGTCAAAAGCTTATCAAAAACAGTCAAAACTTGCTGTCAAAAAGCCCGGGCAGAATAGGGTTAAATTAGTATTTAAGAAGAACTAATGGTAAATCTTGACAATTTCTTGGAGCTACATCTTCGCTGCTTATTGCGGTGATACCTGGCATTATTGATATTGATCATGAACTCTTAGCTGCTCTTGGCTGCCTTTGGCGGCTTTAAGTAGGATGCCAAGAAAAGGCCACAGAAAAATCAAGTAGAAGATAATAACACTAAGTTCATATTCTTCCTATAGTTTCCAGATACAGGACTACAACATAGAAAAAATCATGAAAGAGGCACATGAAAAAGAGAGAGATGATGTGAACTTCATTAGTAAATGTTGTTAGATCGTTTCTCCTTGAAGTAAACTTTCAAATGTAATTACCAGGTCCACCTATCCATTGTGGATAAAGGCAAGTATGCACAATATATGAACATACATGTACTTACAATACTACTGAACATAAAACGCAAATACAATTATTCTTGCTTGCAGTTGTAAAAGATTACTTGTATGGCATTTACTAATGCAATTTTCCATGTGAATATGTAAATGAATGTTTGTAAGAAGCTATGTGAAATAAATGTCCAAATTTCGATGATTTTGTCCTTTCTTCATCTTGCAGGAGAATCCGGGACAAGTACGAGGGGGAGCTGAGGGAGGTGGAGACGTCAGAGCGGAAGACACAGGAGCGGCTAAACGAGGTCAAATGTCACCTGGCTGAGGTGGAGGGGGAGAACCTGAGGGTGAACGGGCTGCTCAAACAGAGGGACCACGAGGTGGGCGAAGTCAAGAAGGTAAGGCACTATTGCTTTTCATCTAGGAGTGGTATTTTCTAAGCTCACTCGCACATACACATGAATGAGCCCGCAGCAGTTTTGTGCTAGAATCCCAAAATTCATGGCAAACGACTGTTGCAAAATTCACATATTTGCCTATGCATATCACTGTAGAGCTGCTTGGCAGATTCACTCAGTGACCTCAAGATTCTCTAGTGCAAATAACGGAGTGCTCTGAAAAGGGATAATCTTAAGAGTGAATCGCAAGAGGTTTGCGCAATATAGCCTGTGGAGAAATTAATTGTTTGAGATATTTTGAGTTGGACCCCATGGTCCGCCATACACAGCTTCTCATCCAATCGGTTTATGGAAATCTGAACTCGTTCATGTTTGTATGAATCGGTATCCATACGGCAGTTATGTTGACGTATATCCCCGCAAAATTTGCAAATGTGTGTTTATTATTGCCAAATGTTATCAGGACTTAGTGCGTGTGTTCTCACTACTTCCATGGGTGAAATAAACTTTTTGCTTATTTCTATAGTATCATATTTTTGTGATAGGCTGCCAGTAGAGACGTGATGATTAAATGTATTTTCTTTCTTTTGTTGTTATTTGTGGCAGTTAAAGACAGCCCGTCCCTTTTTCAGATCACCACAAAACCATCGAAACATTGGCAAAACATTTAGAGAATATTAGCAAGCTCTGTATTCATAATTTGAAACTGATACGTAGTGTAAAATTCAAATAATGCACGTAAACAACGTCTGATTAATAGTCTTTACCTCAGGCTCTTAGCAGTTTGTGTTGAAATATCTGCTTTATTGATTAATCTGTTTATTAAATGATAAAACACATTATGACAAAAAATTGTTCTATAGAAGGAATCATCTCCAAAGTTTGGTAATTACTCATAAAATTAGGATTTCACACATGCATAATAACCACATAGATACTGTAACAAAGGCTGATACTTTTTTCGTAGTACGAAAAAAGTCGGTTTGAAATTTAACGGCTGAAATTTTTACATATACAGAAAGCTTCAACATGCTATATTCTTAGAAATGGTCTTGAATCACACTTTCTTTAATTTACGATCGTGAAAGACGATTTCAAATTTTAAGCTTGCAAAAGGGACAGACAATCTTTAACCCTATCTAGCCCGGGGGGGGGGGGGGGGGGGCAAAAATAGCCCCCCCCTCGACATTTTTCGCAATAAATTTGTAACGCGAAAAGATAGCGCTGCAACGTCTCATGACTTTTTTCCTTCAAATCTCACGCAACTTTTAAGACCAAATTTGCGTCGCGGGGGTACGCGGTTTCAAAGTTACATAGCATTTTGTATGTGCATGTCAGACCAAAAATTGCTCAAAGACGTGATTTCATGTAGAAATCCAATGCAAATTGTGTATCTAGCCAATATTCATAAATGTATCATTATTTTTAGTTTGACTGATGAAAAACAATAAATTTCATGTTATTTACAACTGAAATAGTGTTGCTAATGATTTCCATCGAAAAAACAATGAAAAACATAAAGTCGAAAAAACAATGAAAAACATAAAGTCGAAAAAACAAAGAAATACATAAGAAATTTAAAAAAACAATAAAATACATAAGAAAAACTTTGATATTGCAATTTTTTTAAAGCGTAATTTGATAATAATCCTAAGAAGAGTGTCTGGACTGGCAAAAATAGCCCCCCCCTCGACATTTTTCGCAATAAATTTGTAACGCGAAAAGATAGCGCTGCAACGTCTCATGACTTTTTTCCTTCAAATCTCACGCAACTTTTAAGACCAAATTTGCGTCGCGGGGGTACGCGGTTTCAAAGTTACATAGCATTTTGTATGTGCATGTCAGACCAAAAATTGCTCAAAGACGTGATTTCATGTAGAAATCCAATGCAAATTGTGTATCTAGCCAATATTCATAAATGTATCATTATTTTTAGTTTGACTGATGAAAAACAATAAATTTCATGTTATTTACAACTGAAATAGTGTTGCTAATGATTTCCATCGAAAAAACAATGAAAAACATAAAGTCGTAAAAACAATGAAAAACATAAAGTCGAAAAAACAAAGAAATACATAAGAAATTAAAAAAAACAATAAAATACATAAGAAAAACTTTGATATTGCAATTTTTTTAAAGCGTAATTTGATAATAATCCTAAGAAGAGTGTCTGGACTGAAATCTAGCAATTTTGGGTCATAGATGCACTGGGGGTACCTACATGTTATGGTGCTGTTGGAGGTCACAGGATAAGGTCAAAGGTCATTTGAGGTCATACGTTAAAGTTTACCTGCAAGACTCTCTTTTGACAAATAACTTCACATAGGTTGCTTGGATTACAACCTAACTTGGGTCATAGATGCACTGGGGGTACCTTCATGTTATGGTACCGTTGGAGGTCACAGGATAAGGTCAAAGGTCATTTGAGGTCATACGTTAAAGTTTACTTGCAAGACTCTCTTATCACACTTTACTCATCACATGTTGCTACAATGGCAATCCAACTTGGATGATGGATGCACTGGGGGCACCTGCATATTATTGTGCTGTGAGAGGTCACATGATAAGGTCAAAGGTCATTTGAGGTCATACATTAAAGTTTACTTGCAAGACTCTTGGTGAAGGCTTCCTAACTTGTGCACAGAATTGTGTGAGCATGTGTGAGCATAACTGATGTAGATTTAGGCAAACATTACTCATGCACATTTATGCAAATTTATTCAAAGTCACTATTTTGCACCTGATTTTGATGTCTGTTTAAAGTTGCTTATTTGTTTGTTTCAGTTTTCTTTTGCGTAGCAACGGAGATCGCGATATTTCTGGTTATTTTCGCAAGTGGGCGAGACACAATATTGCTAATGCCTTGTTAAAAAATCTGATGTGACTCAGGTTTAGTATTTTCTGTCCAAACATATAAAAAATATGCATATAAGACAGCATTTTTTGTCATGTGAGAGTGTCAAAATACATTCACTTAAAAGAGAAGAAACCATCCTACACACACAGGTGGTACATTATAACTGCTCTCTGGAGTGTTCCTTGTCTTCCTGATGTTGTAGGGTTTGACCCACACTGAGTTGCCAAAGAAATTGTCTCCGCACATTTAGGGAGTTTGTTAATTAGATGTTTTGGCTATGATTGTTATCCCTACGTGGCAATAAATGTGGTAATAACTATCGAAGTTAAGTATCACCCTGCTGTCCTTTCTCAGGTGTGTGATCGTCTGTCCAATGAGCGCAAGGTTGTAGAAGAGGTGATCAGGCAGGAGTTTGCCGACCGCCTTGTCGCTGTGGAGGATGAGAACAAGCGAGTCAAGAACGAGATCTCCGAGATGAGGGCCCGCCACAAGCTGGAGCTGGTGCGGATCCAGGAGAGTAAGGAGGAGGAGATGGAGGAGGTCCACAAGAGGTGGGTGTGAGATGACAGAGGAGGGGTGTGGGTATTGTGGTAGTAGTAGTGGTAATGGTAGGTGTGAGATGGCGGAGGAGGGGTGTGGGTGTTGTGGTAGTAGTAGTGGTAATGGTAGGTGTGAGATGGCGGAGGAGGGGTGTGGGTGTTGTAGTAGTAGTGGTGGTGGTGGTGGTGGTGGGTGTGAGATGGCAGAGGGGAGGTGTGGTTGTTGTGATAGTAGTGGTAATGGGACATGTGCGATGACAGAGAAGGAGTGCGAGTGTTGTGGTAGTAGTGGTAGGTGTGAGATTGCAGAGGAAAGGATTAAAAATTAGGAGGAGGTCATGTATAATTGAAGTGCCGAGGATCTATGTTTATTAGTGGTGGTGATAATTATACTCTAAGCAGAGGTAAAATAGTGGGGATGGGATGGTAGTGGTGGTGTTGGTGGTGGTGATGGTGGTGATTGAAGTAGTGGAGATAATGATAGTAGTGGTGCTACTGGTTGTGTGACAATGGGTGGTTGTGCTAGTGTTTCTTCTTTTGAGGGTATGGTGGCTGCGACAATGGTTGTGCTAGTGGTGGTGCCTCATATCTCCCCTTACAAAAATCCACAAAGAATTTAAATTTTCTTGATACTTCTCTTTTCAGAGTAAAACAAGCCATCTCTAAGAAAGAAGAAGTTGTCAGCCAGCTCAGACAGCAACATGCCGCTGCGGTCAAGAGAGCTGACCACCTGGAATCTCTTTTGGAGCAGCAAAGGAAGCAGCTTGTGAAGAAGAAGTGACCGGTCAGTGAAATGGTCCATTTCCCATGTGTTAGTTGAGTTGTGACATAGATTGAGTGTCAACTTGTCAAGAAGTGAACGGTCAGTGGAATGGCCTCTTATTTGAGCTATCACATACAAGTATATGGCAGTAACCAAGACAAGGCCTGTCAGTGGCATGGCCCCTTTTACAGTCATTATTTCTTCAGCAACACACTGAACAAGGTATTAATTGTGAGGGTTATTTTTTCCACAAATGGAGCGAATGGTTCTTTGGGACGCGATTTTAACACTCCACAAAAATAATTGTTGCGTGAAGTTTGCAGATGTGTGCAAACAATTGACAAGGAATGATACATTAAAAGCAGGAATGTTGCATTTTGAAATGTTCTTTCTTGATCTCTTTGATGTGCCTTTCATCATAAAGGCACAATGATTTCATTCATAGTGAAATCAATATGACTTTCATTGTTGTGTTCCACAGCATAACAAACACTGTCATCTTAACCTCTTGCACGTTGGGGTCTTTTGAGTGACTTTCACGGGCACAAAGCGAATTGCATGTGGCTTTGCCCTTGGTATATTCTCTTTCATCTAGAGTGTTATCACCACCTTGATCTCTTTACCTTTGGACAAAATGCTTCTCTATTAGGTTTGTATGTATGACTTGTGCTTACATACTATGGTGCCTCATAAATGCTTTTTTGTTGAGATTCTCTGGGCTATGTAATTCACCATGCAGCAGAGTTGGTCCTTAATAGAGATAGTTCCCCCTGAAATTTAGTTGGTTTTAATAAAAGCAGAAATAAGAAAAGAAACATATTAGTGATGGTTTGACAAAAATCTGTCAAGGGGTAAGAGAGTTATGATCTTTTGAAATTTCAATGTTCTGACGTCACATGCGAGGTGCTTTCCCATATGTTGTGTGCCGAATTATTCCATGAATTGCTTTTTGTTTTTGATGAAGGAATAATTTTTTTCATAGAGCTTTATGTGTAAAAATTTGTTTCTAATGATGTATCAAATGCACCGGTAAAATAATGCATCTTTTTGAGGAAATGCACATTTCCAAAAAAATTGTACACAACATATGGGAGAGTCATTTAAGGCGACAATTAGTCTTGGGGCCACTGCTAAGGGCGAGCCCTGTGGCATGTCCATATGCTAACTAACAGAAAGACCTGTCTGCGCAAGTTCTCCATGCCACATTGACCGGTGTTGTGTGTATTTATTGTGTAAAAATTATGCATAAAGAGTTAGGAATCTTTTCATCTGTGCCATCAGGTATTTTAAAAAATCGATAAATCTGCAAACATGCTGATTTAGACTCATATTTTGTTCATTTTCTTACATTACTATTAAAAATGATTTGAAACAGCATGAACAAGATTACCCGGGAACTAGATGTTTGACTATACTCCTGTATGCTGCCATTAAATGTAATGTTTTATGTGTGTTTAATGGTAGGTACTGTAGTGGTAATGATCATGGGACCCATAATCATGGTAGAACCAGTCTGCCGTCAGCACAGGTCCTGCTCTTATATGTATATGATATCACAGACTACCGTATTTTTCGGTGTATAAGACGCATGTTTCTTCCCTTGAAAATCACGCCAAAGTCCAGGTGCGTCTTATACACGGCGTTAGCAAAAATCAGGTCTTTCAAACCAACACGTATACACCTGTATGGGACTATGCATTGTGTGACATTAAAAAAAGTGGATGGCTTTGATAGCCCGATACAATTGTTGTACTGGTAATACGATCTCAATCACATCACCAGCATACTTAACTGGAACTAAAAAATCCCCAGGAGTAGTATTTGTCCGCGAGACAACTCAAAGAAACCGCTGATCAAAAGGCTTAAACTAGAAAACTCCGTTTGATGGAGACTGCGATTGATTCTGTTATCAGCTCTGGCCACAAGCTGGCGCTAGTACACAAAGAACATAGAGCTACATTGGGACACTCTATGACGAAGAACGATCTTTGTGTACTAGCGCCAGCTTGTGGCCAGAGCTGATAATAGAATCAATCGCAGTCTCCATCAAACGGAGTTTTCTAGTTTAAGCCTTTTGATCAGCGGTTTCTTTGAGTTGTCTCGCGGACAAATACTACTACTGGGGCTTTTTTAGTTCGGGTTAAGTATGCTGGTGATGTGATTGAGATCGTATTACTGGTACATCAATTGTGTCAGGCTATCAAAGCCATTTATTTTGTTGTTGACTGTATATATAGTCCCATACATGTGTATATGTGTTGAAACTTTATACGGACCCGATTTTTTTTTTTTTTCAAATTGCGTGCTCAAAGTCGGGATGCGTCTTATCCGCCGTTGCGTCTTGTACGCCGAAATTTACGGTACTTAAGGAAATCAAATAAGGACTAGAGCTGTGGTCATGGCAGAACACCTCTGCAATAATTACAGGTCCTGTTATCTTTACTACTATGACTGCTCACTAGCTTTAACCATTTAAGTTCCAAGCTTTAAAAATTACATTGATTTACTTTATATTTTCATACCAAAAAGGAATGAGTGGGTTATTGAAAAACATCTGAAAGTGTATAAACCCAGTATTAACTATGATTGTCTTTGACGGCAAAAGTCTATGTGGATGCGAAGATTTTAATCATCACCTTGAACATGACATCCACCTTTATGTCCTTAGGTAATGGTAATTCTTTTTGAGAAGGATAAGTCACTAATTTAAAATTGCTCTTTAGCTAAATTGTTTTGGTAATTTATCTAATAATAGTATTTACTAACATTGACAGTTTTTTGAGGTGACCTTTAACTTTTTATTGTGTATTCATGACTAATAGCAGTTTGTGTCTTTCGTCTGTGTACTCTGTCTTTTCAGCCTTGATTAGAGATAATATAGTCATAATTCAGTATTCATTCAATGTAAAGGTTAAGAGATTCATTCAATGTTTGACAGACTATATTATCATGCGTACATACTGCAAGAATTAGTAGGTTTAGTTGACCGGCAGGCTGCAATACATAGAATTTCATACTTCAGGGAACTTTAAAGTACATGTATATATGCTTCCCATGGACTCAGTATGAATAAGTGATGGGATTTTAAAAAATAACTATCACTGCAGTAAATTTCAAAGCTTCGTACAGATTGGTATACATGTATCTGGAGAGGCCATCAAGTATGTTTCTCTTCATAACAAGATGAAGGTATTTGCACTCCTTACATAATCCAAAAGTGTTAAAATCCACTTAGGAAGATCACTTGGGGGGGGGGGACAAATGTGGCCCTATTGAGCAGGTGGTCTCTATGTACAGATTACTTCAATACAAGGGAAGCCTCCAAATGTGGTCTTCATAGTCAGGTGGTAGCCTCCAAATGTGGTCTTCATAGTCAGGTGGTAATTTATTACATGTGGTCGCTTTGGCAGGGTTTGGGGGGGTATTGATATCACAATGATGGATGATGCGGTGGGTTCGGGGGATACATGTGCTTGGCCGCGTGACCCGCCGAGCATTTCTAGTTATTTTTGTTTCCATGACAATACTTTATCTGACCTAATATCACCTTTGAATCTCAATGTTGTACCCTCCATAGATCTTTACTGTGTGCTGTACTGTGTTAAAATTTGTACATTTCCTGTGTACTTAATTATTTGTAGACTTCATTTTTATATTTACTGCAGTACTTAAAATTCTATTGAGGGATTCATAATGTCATTTTGTACAGATCCTAGGCTTTTGTGTAAATATACTTATTGGCTTACGAGATTTAGACCTGAAATGTGTGTGCAAAATGCATTTTGTTCAGATACTTGTGTGTATATAGCTTTATCTGACTTGTAAAGTGACATGTAAGATATTTAGATAGCAATCAATAGATGACTACTGAACATATTCTACATTCTTGGCTGTTATGAGTGTTCATTATGTGATTTTGGGGTGTGAGTGATGGAAACGAAGTGTATTTTTTTCAGGAAACTTATCTTCTCTCATCTGTATCTTTCTCCATCTCTCACACCCCTCTCTCTCTTTGTGTGGCTATGTTCCCTCTCTCTGTTTATTCCTCTCTCTTTTCCTTCTCCTCTTTTTATTGATATATTTTCCCCTCTTTCTTTTCTCTCTTTCCCCTCCTTTTTCTTAACGTTTCCCTTCCTCTATTCAACATCTCTCTCCCCCACTCTTTCTCTTTATCTCCTTCCCTCTTTCTTTTCGTCCTCTTTCACTTTCACTCCATATCTCTCAACATGGATTTCTCTCTCCCTCTCCCTTCCTCTTTCTTTTTTTCTCTCTGAACATTGAAATTATACTTTATCAAGATTCCCGTACTCTTGATGATGCAATTCAGCATGTCATTATTTTGTCTCTATTCCGCATTGGATGTTGACCACGTTGATGTGGTTTGCCAGTGTCCTCAAGGAGTTGACACATTATACCCTTTCTGTTGTAGGCAAACCACTGCTTAATGAGATGTCCATGTATGATTGGTACAAAACTGCATTAATGGCATAAAAAGAGTACTAATGCTATTGGTAAATTACCCCTTGTTTTACGCCTCCAGATGCCATTTAAGCATTCTTTACACAAGAAACATGCGCTTGTCCGATAGAGCAGTACTTTAGCTGGCACCTATGTAGAACCTTTCCAAAGCAATTTTAAAATGTGGCACGTAGGCTATGATAGAAATATTGTTGAGATTTGTTCTTAAAGCAAAGACAATACATGTAGGTTAATCTTTTTTTTTCTTCATTATTCATAGTCTTTGTTTTTCATTTTTATTGAGAGTAATCTAATGTATCAAAAATGAACAATATGAAGATATGATTGAAACATATTGCATGCCTCCTCTTGATAATCCTGTTAACTGATTGGTTGACATGCACAATGAAGATTCAACCATCCCAGCATTATTCGAATACATTGTTTGAATAAGTAACGGTCAACAGTATTGTTATTTGAGTAAATAGTGGGCAATAGTATTTTATTAGAATTAATAGTATACAAATATTTCATGACCATGAGGGATCTTGTGGAATCTATTTGCACCGAGGTTAAGTGGAGGGCGTGCGGTACTATTTTCCCGAGACCGCAGGTCGAGGGAAAATGGTACCGCACGCCCTCCACTTCACCGAGGGGACCAATAGATTCCACAAAGTTCCCGAATAAAGATCATGAAATATTTGTTTTATATCCTTCATTGATATATTCTTTGTTCATTAATTTAATCCTTACCATGGATTTTGTAAATAGTGCCCATGCTCTAAGCTCCGAACACAGGAGCCCGAGTCAGATGTTTTGTTATTTCCTGCGGCTTGAGCAAACCAACGGAAATTCAAATTGCACCTCGGCCTCAACACCGCGGGAGTTCCGGCAGCGCGCCCAATAATTTTCCGCTAAAACGTCAAAAGGCAGCTGGAAAGAAATGTATCGCGTAGATTTTGCGTGTCGCGCATTTACCTGGGATGAATCAATGAAAATTGTATCGATCACCGATAGCCCAGATATCGATAGTCCAGAGGGAAAAATAAGACTATTTTTGACATGACGTCACGAAATAGTACTTTTTTTCCCTCTGACGTCACGAAATAGTACTTTTCTTCCCTCTGAGCTCGCTTCTTTCAAATAGTTCATCTATTTGTGGTCATGTGACACCCTTTCAACCAATCAACGAACTGGAATATATTAATGAGGGATATAATAGTCAATAGTACTTTTATTAGCATAACTTTGCATGACGAGTGGCGATCAGCCTGTGCTTCAGCTGGTGTTGTCATATCCACTGTTACACTGGTTTTAAACAAAATAACTAAAGTGAGACTTTAACTGGTCCACAATAGTGTAGCGGGCTAGTGTCAGGCACGCCCAATGCTTTGACCACCGATGTTTGCTGTATTAATAGTTTATAAGCACTGGTCTTGACAGCATGTTCATATGACGTCAAAATTGGATACTCTGATACTGCCTCATTCGTACCCTTACCTCCTTGGTTGCTAGCTTCGCTCTCATTCAGGAGGTCTCCTAACCCTAAAGCTTATTGAAAGCAATTTCAAAGGATTCAACAACATTTTGCAATTAACTTGAAAGACATGGTTTTGGAGCTAAGTTGAGCTCCGTTAGTGACAACTTAATGATGATATGTGGCGGGGCAAGTTGAGGCGACGTATGATGTCTGAGATTAAGTCTGCACTGCGGGCTAGCTAGCCGGTTATTGGGAACGTTCGATCTAACAAGTTAAAGTTATATAGTACAGTGCAAGTAAGTTAAATCTAACGAGTTCAGTAGCGATCTCGCCGTAAACGTTTGACAGGTTTCGCGTCTCGCTCCTCCCACAACAATACTATTCAATTAACATAACCCAGATTCCTGCTGGCTGATAGAGAGAGGGGAGAGAGAGAGAGAGAGAGAGAGAGAGAGAGAGAGAAGTAGCCAGTCTCGACCGGAAGAGATTATGAGTGCACATAAAACAATACATGTACAATGATTGTCAAATCGCGACTGGTATCGCCACTTGTTCATACCGTAGCAACATATTTTGACGAAATACTTTTATTGACAGAGTTCTTCAACTCGATTGCCAAGGTTTAAGTGGGCACTCCTTTCCGTAAGCAGGTTAAACGTAGTCCATACTTTGATATTACATTAAAGAAGGACCTAAAGCACACGTGAGACAATTACATTGTAATGTAATAAGCTGCATATTGCATATATAATGTAGCATACTCTAACAAGACAAGGAAACATTTCATTATCTCTTTATTTCAAATAGTATCGATTTGCCAATAGAAAAGATGCACCTTAATTCCGATAGAAGGGGACTTGGATTAGTCATATTCCATTTTAATCATGTTAATGGGCACTCTTTCTTGGGAAATGAGTTCGATTATAATGATTACAAGACCTCTCTGTACCAAACAAAATGTTGCCTTATGTGGGAATTGTGTATTTTTCGTGCAAAAATGTTCAATGAATCATAATAACTTTATGTCGTTGTCTTGTCTTGTTCATCGGCCATCAGCTTTGCGTCTTCTATTTGAAAGATAGCATATTTTCGTAGTCCTGCGTTAAACTTCCTCATCAATCTTCACGTTTCATCATCGTCTGGCCATTTATCATTCTGTCGCCCTAAAAAAAAAAAATGATGTCTTGCCGTTCAATTCCATTAAATCACCAGTCATGCCAGTTAGCTCCTTTGCATGGGCTGCAACCCAAAATAATTCGCTTCGTTGAAACAGTTGCGATTGACCTTTTACGATGCTGTACAGTTTACAACGACAATTTGATATTTGTTTGAAATCGTTCCATCTCAAGGAAAGTCTGTCTTCCCACCACGCGTTTAAACACTTCAACCTGATAAAAGGTCACTGTGTCAGAGATGTTTGTTTATTCTGACCTTTCAAAATCAAGGAATCTTGGTACTTTGCTCCTGTAAGAATCACTGAAAACATTTAACCTATCCTGAATGGTGGTCATTCGAAGGAATACTCTGTCAAGTTCTTTTGAAGTAAACTACTGAGATATCTCTGGATGTCCTCTCCGTTGAAATGACAAAAGGAAGTGTTGGTGATAATCGCATCAACGTGATGAAGACGTTTCGCTTTGGTACCCCTCCCCAGCAAGAGTACGATATATTGCGGGAATATCCGATTACAGATCGACGGCGCATCTGGCCCTGGGAGAACTATAGAAGGGGAAGCAAACCATGACTTCCGCTGGGAAGGAGCCCACGATTAGAAAAGTGAGTAACGCACTGAGATGATATATCCTTGTAGTTCTTTAGTGTTGACGATTCCGGCTGTGTTGGTTGGTAGCTGTAGAGTCTTGTGTAATAATACAATGATAACGTACATTTTAATTCACCATATCTGCCATACTCCTGGCCAATGAGCGTTTACGTTGTACGAGTTATATATGTGGCAGGAGCCTGACATTATATATATACAGTATGATCGCTTTATCTAACATGTCTAAGGAGATGTTTTACTATGCTTGAAAGTTGGCATGGTATTACATATAGTCAGTGTTGTTTAATTCACGTGAAGGAAGGGTCAAAGAATGTCGTTCAATGCTCGTATGTATAATTTTGAAAATGTGTATACGACCAGCTTTATTTTTGTTAACAATTGCGCATGTTTAAGATTTTGTTTTTACGGTTCGATATCATCGAAAATGATAAACAACTTAATTATCAATGTTTTATCACATCGTGTGTGTGTCATCAGTGTTCATCGTTCCTTTTTTCCCGACAGATAATCCCGCGTTATTTGCTTCGCTTCTGTTGTCGTGCAGCGCTCAACATTCGTCTGCTGCTACTCCTCGTCATCTTGGTTTTCCTCTTGAACCTGACCTTTCTATATCGGCACTGTTTCACCTGTGAGAGGGCTGAAATCGGACAGTCGCGTGATTATTCTCCATTTGACGAGGGCGCACATCCGCGTGTATTCCGTAACTTTGTGACTCCTAAAAGAGTCAACTTCCACGATGCTTCTTCGGAACTGTTCACGAAAGTAGGAATGGTTGCGCCATATCATTTAGTAGAATCTCCCAAAGATAAAGACCATGGCCGCGCATCTAATTTGTCGATAGAAAAAGGGATGTTCAACGGTTCTTCCGATGGTTCTTCCGATGGACAGAATCTGGGGAAACGGGAGAACGAAGGCAATGTCGTTGCGAAGAAAGGGCAAAATCCGATGAAACTTGTCAATCTATCCGTTAATTCAAAGGGGAAGAAAAGCATTCGGGGAAAAAAGGCTGACGCAGACGAAAGTAAGTTTGAGGCAAATCACAAACTAACACGAGATGGACACACGGCGACCCGGCTGAAAAAACAGTCAAATTATCAAAGTCAAACTGAAGGGGTCAACAATGATTGCAATAAGGGAGAAGGAGTCCAGAAACACTCGAGGTTTGTTGGCAAGGAGCATAGGGACGTTTCAATCAGAAATGTGGATGGAAAACGTATTTCATCACGAGGAGAGGCGCGTGGCAAGTCAGAGGTTGATAAGGGAAAAAGGGGAGTGCCCATAAATCGATTTGCTGATGTCGATGTCAAACACGTAAATCTGATTGGCCACGACAAAACCCGAAGACAAGCAAGTACAGCTGGCCATGAATCACATCATATATCATATAAAGCTAACTGCGTGAAGTTCATGAGCATCTACACACGTTCTATGAGCCCGTTCGCTTATTGGCCAGAGTATGCAGAGCTTAGGAAACTCTTCGAAGATGGCCGACGTTTTCGCGGGAACGACGACTCCTTCCCAACAGCGTACATTGAGTGCCCCGATCACCCATGCGATATCAATATCAAACCGACGGATGATCACCTCGTCTTGAGAGAAAGTGACGCCGTTCTACTCAACATAGCTCCGCTCGTCGTCAGGCACGATATCGCCTCGATATCGGAGCACCTCCTTACTATTCTCCCACCACAGGCTCGCATCATATTCTACGCCATGGAAAGCGCGGCAATGATGCACATATGGGACAACACCATCAAGGACATCCGCTTCCATTTATCGATGACGTATCACTCGTCAAGCGACATCGTTCATCCGTATGGGCGGTACGTACCCGGGAGACCGATGGACAGACCAGGACAACCTGTGAGGTATACTGAAGGTAAGACGAGACTTGTTGCGTGGATGGCGAGCAATTGCAACAACACACTGTGGCCGCGATTCGAGTGGGTGCGTGGGCTGCAGAACGCCATCTCGGTCGACACGTACGGCGGGTGCGGGGATCTGGACTGTTCCCCGAGGTTTTCCGAGAATTGCTCGAGGGTGATTCGGTCCTACAAATTCTATCTAGCGTTGGAGAACACGGAGTGCGACGAGTACATCACCGAGAAGTTTTGGGAAAATTCCTTACTGAACGGAGTGGTCCCTGTCGTATACGGGGGAAGGAAAACTGCGTATGAACGCTTGGCACCTGTGGGGTCTTTCATTTTCGCTGGGGACTTTGCTACACACCAGGAGCTTGCGGACTACCTCGTTATGTTAGACAAGCACGATGATCGTTATGAAGAATACTTTGCGTGGCGTAGGATGGGAAGCATTGAAAAGGTCTACCCAACGCTACAGCCAGGAGCATTCTGCGATCTGCTGCCTTTCTTGTCTGCCGATGCTGACCGCACGTTCCATTCTGTCAGACATGCTGGTGATACCGGCTACTTCACAAGCTGCAGAGATAGTCAAGGAGCAGGGTTTACAAATCCTGGTGACATTGGCAAGTGGACAGCTTGGAAATCTATCAAACATCTAACTATCTGACAGATATGTATATGAAATATAGATTCAGAGCTATCATGTGTAAAATATCGCAACATTTACCCATGCAGTGAGATGTAGGCTATATCAGTTTGCTCAAAATATACAGCTCTCTAGCTTATCCCATTTTATTTCCATTATTCCATATATCATGGGAATGACTAAAGTCATCCCTCAAAAATATATTCAATTGAAGTTTGAGGGGATAATGTCTCCTGTTGCTTGATTATCGTAAGTGACTGTTGTACCATTAGACAGCTTGACTATTAATCGTTACATTTATGTGCCCTTTGCCATAATCATGTAATCATGACGTGTAATAATCGTGAAGATAGGGCAAAGTCAGAAGTAAAATGCAAAATCAAAATGCCTTGCTTTCAACACCAGAAGCTCCATTTTTGTTGAAGATGCAGTGTGAGGTAAAATAGTCCATGCATCGCATATGAACAGTTTCGTTTCTAAATAAGTAGGCCTATGATGCATGGAATGTGTTTGATGGATGCTCAGCTGTTCCTTGATTAGGCATGAAATCATGGATTAATGCCCTTTCCTTTGGAAGATAAAATATCTGTAGTTTAGTGAAAGGTTGCTTGTAAGCTGTGAATATATCATACACACTGAACATATTTTTCGAAATTGGACAACTCCAATTGGACTGTTGGAGAACTCCAGACAGGAGTACACCAATACAATGCTGCTGCCCGGTTTGGGTGAGCGTAAAGCCCCAAGACGGAGGGCGACATTTCGTAAAACCAAAGGCACGCCCCCCCCCCCCCCCGCCTCCCATACACAGGGGTGGGGGAGGAGGCGGTGCTGGGTTGCCAAAATATGCTTTTTGTTTGTGTGTTATGTGTTATATTTTCTATTCATTTGTCAAGTGACGGATGCCATAAAAGTTTAAGCCTAGTTACTAGGCCGAGGAGAGCATGATCACTACCGAGTCTGTTAACAACTATGTCTGGTAATACAGACTAGGCCCCTTTATCCCTTTGACTGTCTTGGATCATCTTTTTCGCCTGCTCCTCGGTTGTGACCACGCACTCCTTAGCCTAGTAACTAGGCAATAAAAGTTTATACTGTACCAGAAAAAAGGCGGCTAGTCCCATATCCTAAAACTCCATAACACCCGTCTGGCCACACCCTTCCTTTCCCAACTTGTTTGTTTTATTCCCGTAATTATAACCAATCTCGGCGACGCAAAATGTACCTATATACGACTTTGCGTATCTTTATAGGATCATATTGCCCAAAATAAAAAGAAAATAACGTAATGATAAAATGGTGATGAATATTACTGTGATGATTTTTTTTATTTGGTGTGATTTGATTTAAAAAACAAAAACAAATATTGAACCGTACATTTTGTGCATAACTGAGCAATGATACCATAGATACATTTGTAACATGTTTTGAATATAATTATAAAGAAAAACTTTAATTATCCATACCTTAAAAAATAAAACATGTGTACTTTTTCATACTTAACGCGTAAAAAAGGCGACAATTCCTAAAAGCTTTCACTTATGACGGGATTTTCAAAACTGAACTTGGTTCGTGAAGTATGAGAATTAAGTAGTGAAAGGGACTTCCACCTGTTGTGTCGGCAAATTAATGATGCAAGTCATACACCCAAATGTTTATTTGCCCAAAGTGAAACATTTCATTAAATATTCTAAGGTTATTTTATAAGGTATATTACAAGAATGATAATTGATGAAATTGACAAAGCCTGCTTCGGTACAAAAAAATGACATCCCTTGACTTCATGATGTGCTAGTTACAGCCTGATTCGACCTGTAATTCATTCTTTGTTAATTTCTCAGAAGTGTCAAAATATTTTTGAACACCCAGTACAATGTACATTTTTGGAATGCACATGTATCTCCATGACCTACTTTAGTGAATATTTTTGTCAGAGAAGAACATAAATGAGAAAAGGATTTGTTTTTATTCTCACAATAAACATATCAAAATAGTAGAGATATGTATATTCCTTATCGAAATTTATTTTTTAAAGATTTATTAGAATCATTGTTATGCTAACATCTCATGCTCGGATAATCATAATCATGTTATCATGAAATAACACATCACATGTTCACATTTTTAAATTATGGATGAGAAAAGTCATTTATCCCCATGAAGTTTATATTCACAAGAAACACAAACACACAATTTATGAACGTCTACAATATGCCTGATGCATACAGCCCAAAATTATCTAAATAAGAAATCTCATGAAGTAAGATAACAATCACATAATGGCATCACATTGGCAGACACACCAAAAACCTAAATGTGCTACTTAATGCACATTATACATAAAAGCATGTTTGTTGATCATATTCTCCACAAAATTATATTTCAGTTCATAAAGTACTATTTAAACTATGAAGAAATAATGAATAATGATCATTAACGTGCACCTTGGGCCCAAATGTGCTACAACTTGACAACCATCAGTCGATGTCTTGAGGCTAAGAGAACAAAAACGAATGGTGTAGTCCGGTTCTAAGCAACACTGATTGTTCAAGCGACTGCTTCGCTAATCGGATAACGGGCTAGAGTTGGCCACTTAGGATATAATGGGAATCTATCACCACTGTGCACACCGCGGTTACTTCGTACCGATTTCGTGACAACACGAGCACGTGAAGTTTCATTTCTCCTGCAACATTGCTAGGTATTGTCCCATCTGCTCCTGAACCAGTGGTTGCTGGATGAGGTTGGTAAAGAATCTGATGTCACTCTCCTGGACCTCCTTCAGCTTGTTGAGGGTCGGGTCTCTCACCAAACGCTTTGACCATGTCCTTGCTTGAGCTGCGGAGTGGGGACATCACGCATTGTTATAAAAATCCTGCTTGATTTCCCCTGATTTCGTATAATGTATTATGTAATGCACTTACATGAAGGTCTTTCTTTCCATCAAGCTTTGGCTTACTATGAAAAGCCGTTTATTTACACTTCATTAATTTTTGTTCCATTAACGTTCACGAATATCCGCACTTTATACTGAGTGACACATGTATTTGCTACTGTAATTTATTATTCCATATTCATCTTTTTCTCTTTAGTACTTTCCTACCCGATTTTTGTCCAAATGGCGCTGAAAATCCCACTTTCCCCCAAAATGCCTGAACAACTTCTGCCTGCTCTAAAATCAAAGTGCAAAATTGCAAAAGTCCTGAAACTTAATTCAAACATATATCTTGACGTTTGACAGCTGTCTACCAAGTTTCAAAAAAAAAATCGACGACGTCATCGAGAAGTTATAGCCCCCAAAATGTAATAACCGCAATAATTCGTAACCGCAATAAAATTGTCTTTCCAATTTATAGACCATTATGAAGTCCATTATATCGCTGTAGAACATATGAATAAATCGCCTCTACAGACAGGTCACAACGCGCCCTCAGCCATAATATTGCGCAACATTTAACAGTTCTTCCGTAATGCTGTGGGCACATGTTGGCTCTAGTCCGCTTATTCCACAGGTGGGCATATTGGATAGTATGTTTGATGCTACACGTGTGTTCAATTTTTGCAAGTCCAGTGAAGTAAATTTTGACATAGACCTACATCTGTATATCATATGGACTCTTTAAAGATAACCAGTTGGCCTTCACGATTAGTCTTACCTTCCGGTTTCCTTTTCCACGCTCTTTGTACACATAACCAATTTTCTGTATATTTTTGTCCTTTCCTCTTTTTGTCACATTCCACTATATCTTTCTTTATATCACTTTTTGTATTCTCCTTTCTTACTGTTGCTCTGATAATCTGTTCTCTATTTTTTCATTAGATTCCTTCCATGTTTTTAATCTATCACTCCTTCGCTTTTAATTCTCTCTTATTTCCCATTATATTCTTTAAGTTGTCCCACTCCCCTATGGTAACATTGGTAACTCTCTTCGCCTCCTCCGTCTTCATCGCTCTTAGCGCCCGCCGTGCTTTTCTGCGTTAAAACCGCCACTACGGCATTCTTTACTTAAAAATGGTTCCGCGATAATGTTCGTGTCTTCGTCGCGGACGATCACATTTCTAGTCTCATTTGGTGTATTTACAATTGAGAAGAAAATTATCAAATCGAATCAAACTGTAAAAACGGTCAAGGTTGGAGTGGCAATGTATTGTAGAAGCAAAGGTTGAAGTATTAAATAATATGTTACTTGACAGCTTAACATGAAATGAGCATAAGGCCCCTCTAGAAAGTTGAAACTTTTTGAAAGCCAGATCGGAAACCAATAACACAAACCAGACACAAGGGCATATGGCTGGCTGGCTGGCTGGCTGGATGGGAGGGCGACATCAAGTATTGGGGGGGGGGGGGGGGGGGGAGTTGTTAAATGGATGCGACGAACACGAGAAAAAATTGAATGCTGAAGAAGAGGTTTTCCTTCTACAGGGACAGACATAACCTATATGGCTTACCAGGAATTTTGATCCATTTCCGCATGACTTCTTTTGCCCTCTCCTGGACATTCTCAAGGGCCACGACTTCATCGACCAAACCTACTTTAAGGGCCTCACTAGATTTGTACAGAGTACCTGAAAGATTAATAAAAATACTGATATTGAGATAATTTGTGTTATTTGAAAACTTAGGACTAAGCAATATTGACATTTGTGACATTGCAGACACTAAAAAGAAGAAACAGTGTTTAAATACATATCTTCTATTGATGCCATGACAAAGGGAAGAAAAACAGAATCTGAAAGAGAAACTGATAATTAAGGAGAAATTGTACTTCAAGAACTGTCCCGACATTTCAACAAAAATTAAGTTGTTTAATAATTAGTCACCTTATATGTATGGAGTACGGTTCACGTTGTACAAGTAATTCATAACCTGATTATTGAATTAAATTCAATTGAACGTATTTGAACGATATCATGTAAAGAGGAATTGTGTATACTCAAATGACGCAAGCAAATAGACATTCTGAATAATTATATTGCTTGTTTGTTTTCTTTTGAAGAACATTGTCTCACCTAAGATCAAGGCTTTCTCTGCTTCCCTCTCACCAAGGACATTTATGAATACGTTCTTCAACCAAAAGGGTACAACAAGTCCCTGTAGGAAAGCAGAAATAAGGGATGGGACGGACAAACATACTACACACACAAACAAAAAAATATATCATTTGCATGTTGGCATGACAGGCAAAGGCGCGATATGAAGCGATCAAATTGGCTTTAATTGATTTTAGGCTAAATTTAATCATGATAATAAATTTTAACCTATTTCAAGCTGCAGGTACGTGGTGAATTTTAAGTGAAGATGTATCATAGATTAAGAAAACAGTCTCTATATAAAAAAAAAATCAAAATAACGGGATTACGATGTTCTAGCCCAATTGAATAGAGCGTTGTAGCATGATATCCCAAAATATGTCTAGCCTGTCAGTGGGGGTATAAATCAATAATGGTTCCTTGATATGTGATGTTTTTTTTTTGACCAGCAGTTAGCATTGAACTCTGTCTATACTTGCTGGTGAAAATCGAAATGAGTTTCAAGGCACACCCACTCAAAAGTGGTCATCCTATAAATGACGCCAAGAGGCAACCGAAAGAGTTCGTGATCTCTATAGCTATTACGATCAAGAACTCTTGGCTGCCTCTTGGCCGCTCTTAGCTGCCTTTAGCGGCCTTAAGTATAGGACCCGCCAAGAAGCAGCTAAGAGTTCGTGATCTTACGTATCGCCGCGTAGAGGCCGCTAAGAGATTTTAATGTTTCACGCGAAATTCTTCTAAAATACTGATTCAATTCACCGAGTAACATTTTAAACAATCCTGCAGAGGTCTATTGTGTCTTCTGCCGTTAGGTGCCGCTTCTTTACCAATTATGGCTTCTCTTGGCTCTGCTATTGAAATATTATTGCTCTTGGCTTCCGCAGCGTCTTTGTTGTTCTTCAGTGTCGTCTTCTATTAGTAGGACCGCTCCGAAGTCATTTTGGTGGGGTCCTACTACTGTAATAGAAGACGAACAGCAAAGAGGAGAGGTTCGCCACTATAAAGATGCCGCAATGACAGTCTTATTAGCTTGATCACATGTATTTTCACACTCAGGCAAAATGGTGGAATGTACATACATGATATTTAAACCTCTTATAATCACTGGCCTGTAGACGTGTTAGTTACTTGGCGTGCTTCGCACTGACGGGGTTAATGAACGAATCCTTACCAAGTGAACTTCGTTGAAGCCGATTGTAAAGGAGCCCTCGGCCATGATTCGGTAGTCACATGACACGGCAACCGCACATCCCGCTGCAGGGGCGTGGCCCTGTGGAGTAAGGCAAAAGCATATGGCAATCGATCATTATACTATGTGTGTAGCAAATCAATGTTAGGAATGTGAGGGTTAAATGGACAAGTATAACACTAGTTATATTAGTGGCACGTGTGTTTCAAAGCAACGTCCTCTTCTTTCGTGTGGCACTCTTAATGCCTATTTGATACCGTTTGTAGGCTGAATTGCCTTCTAGGATGAACCACGAGGGGTCGGCATCTTTCACCAGGTTTCCATGAGAGGCTTTCTGTCCACTCCACCGCTCTTAATCGAGAAGTGAAGTAGGTACTCTAACGTGCATAGGGTGTGGCTGTTGTATACACGGGACCTTTATTTAGCGTCTTATCCAAGGGACGGAGTGTTTTCCCACGAAGGGGGGAGGCGCGAAAACACACAACGCAAGCTCTTTTGCAAAAGACTTGTGTGGGACTCGAACCCATTGAGAGACGAACTCTCTTCCAATAAGCCACACTTGCTTTCCCTGCAAATCAATGTGGGTTCCCCCCTCAAAATTTGGTATAATGTTACGGTTTAAGGGACAAGTGCAACACTCATTACACTAGTGGCATGCGTAATGTACAATGAATCATCTATTTTCAAAACTTGGAAGTGTGAGTGTTTAAACATGATCTCAGAAATTTCACTGGGGTTGTCTTAGCATCAGGCCAAGCTGGATGTTTAAAATGATGATTATGATAATAAATGATCATGGCATTCCTCCATTGATATTCCTCGACATGACCCTCCAGACAAAATGGCTTATTACTGATCCCGTAAAGGCATGCATTGCAGATGACACGATTTTGCATCGCTTGAACCGTCACAATAGGGCCTCCGACTAGATATGTGGCGCCACCTACAGGTACTTGTACAAATCCATTCAGACAGTCGCAGAGCACGTATGACTGATCGGATACGTACCACTATCAAAACCGTAATTGAGTATTTCTTACATTCAATGCTGCTATGGTAGTCAGTCGACTGACGTAGAGAGCCATCCAAAACTCTTGTAAAGCCTTCCAGAATATGTCTGTGTACTCGTGAGGTCTGTTGTACATCTCCGTCAGCTCTAGCCCACCTGAGAAGATCTTAGGAATTGCCTGGATATCGAGACGGGAGTATGGGTAGAAGGGGCAGCGATCGGGCAGGCAGGGCGGTGGGAGTGAGAGAGGGACCGGATTTAGGGGATAGGAAGATAGGGAGTATGGGTGGGGAGATGAGGGGGAGGGTATAGAGATAAACAACATAAAAGATTATGAGAGATAAGCAAGAAGGAAGGTATGTATAAAGCAAAAGCGAATAAGAGAGAGAGAGAGAGAGAGACACACACACACACACACACACACACACACACACACACACGGACAAAATTGGAGAGAGGGAGGTTGAAGGAACGGTAAGAAACAAAATGGGAGGAGACACAGAAAGAGGGAAGCAATGGAATAATAGGTGGAGAGAAAGACAGAATTTTAGCCAGAAAGAGAAAGAACGACCGAGAGTGAGAGAGAGAGAGAGAGAGAGAGAGAGGGGGGGGGGGGGGGGGGTTAGAGAATAACATTTGAAAAAAAAGATACTTTTATACTAGTTGACAACATTTATGCTTCGTTCTTCTGTATGCTTTTTAATGTCTATGAACATGATGAAGAAACAAATATTTACCGAAGTCAGGATAAGACCTTCCATCTTAGGATCGGCCTCCAAGTCCTTGATAGTTTCAGTTAGCTCCAGGAGGAATTCTCTATTGTATGAATTCACACGGGGACGGTTCATGGTCACCAACGCAAACCCTGGATCGAGGATGGAGCCGGAGACAAAAAATTGGAGCGCAAAAGTGTTTCGATAATAGATAGAATTAATAATTGTCATGAACCGTTATCGTGGCAGATGTATTGTATGATTATCACGGGGCCCGATGCCATTTAATTTCACCAAGAAGAATTTTCATTTTGATATTATTCCTTCCAGGTATCCTGATCAAACTAGAATGAATCCATCATCATGGCAGCACGACCCCTTATTGAGTGGGCATGGTAGGCAGGTAGGCAGGTAGGCATGGTAGGAATGGAATGGAATGGAATAAATACGCCTTTCTTCCTAGCTGCCATGAAACTAAATGATCCCTTGGGATTGGACAGGTATCACAAAGATTCCACGCATCCGATGGCGGGTAATAATATTGTAAGGCGCTTATATAGATGATACCATTTCATATTAGGCGCTTTAAATGCTGAATATTATCATTACACCTGTTCAGACAGTACTATTTTAAACCTTCAACTTTACATGATCCTGAAATCAAACGAGAAACGTGAAAACGGTACGACATAAGGGTAATTGCGTAATTACGGGTCCCGTAAGTTTAACTTCCTTTTCCCCTTACTTTTAAACCATAGATTAAATTGAAAAAAAACCCCAAAAATTTAAAGATTGTGAAAAAAATTGTGATTATTCATAATTTTAGTGGTATGGAAATCGGCGTTGCAACAATAAAGGCTCTGTACCTACCTGTTTCCTTTTCTACTTTAACACTGGAGCCGCCACTGTTAAGCCTGTATGGAACCGTAGCCGCAGCAGGAATAATTTCCAGACCTTTTCTCTTCAAATGTGTTGTAACTGCCACGATGGCTTCCCTGTGGTTGAAAAATGGTTCTGTAGATAGAGGAACAGAGTGTGAGAAATTTTTGGATGGTCTGAGTCGGCAAGAAGTAGGAAAAGTTTGCAAACAAACTTTCGGGAGAAATGTCGAGAGGACGGAGGAGGCGGGGGGGGGGGGGGGGGGGGAGTGCATGTATCAGTGAGGTGCATAGTTTCTTAAAAAAAGGGCATTGGGATAAAAGGAAAGCGTCATTTTAGTTGAGTTGGGTCTTATTGTAAACAGAAAGAGAATCTCCTCAAAGAGAAAGAATAAACTAATGCAAGGAAGTTGATTACGTCTAAAGTCAGAAAAAGGAAACTGAGTTTTTATGCTACGAAACTAAATGCGGCAAATAATCAAGGTAAAGTTTGGAAAATCCTTAAACCCGTTTTACCCAAAAGTACTTCAAGCTTTGATTCTGGCCATGATGCCAATTAAGACAAATTTAAAGCTAATGAATACAGCACTCATTTTGCTAGTATTGGGGCAGATTTAGCTTACGACATTCCTAAAATTCCACTTCAAGTAATTATATACATGTAAATGAACTGGAACAATATTTCTCTTTCCAATCTGTACAAGAAGCCGACGTTTCCAAAGCTTTGCAAGGTTTGAACAAGGAAATATATATTTTAGTGAAAGGGCTTTCTGGGGTATTGCAAAGAAATTTTAGGTATACACGCCATCCTGGGATGGCGTGCTCCATCCTGCATATGAATGAAAACAAGTCAGAAAAATGAATCTTGGAACCAGAGGGTTCAAATCCTTTCTGGTTCTAAGATTTTTTCTGACCTGTTTTTCATTCATTTACAGGATGTAGCACGCTATCCTTACCTACTGTTACTTACCTACTGTTACTGGGTGTATGCCTAAAATTACTTTGTAAAAAAAATATATTGGTATTGATAGTATTTCTCTTTCTATGCTTAAATTGTCTGTTTCTAATATCATCCCCTCGCTAACCTATATCATTAACAATTCTTTGTTTGAAGGTGTTGCCATTGCATTGGAAGCAAGCTAAAATTATGCCGGCCTCTAAATGAATCCGGTACCAAAACATATCTTTCAAACTTCAGGCAATTCTCCCTTCCCTTTGTAATATCATTAAGAACATCGTTCAACAAGAGCTTGCCTACTTTTAGAAGTGAACACTCTTTTCTCTCCAGTTCAGTCACAGTTTCGAGAAAAGCACTCAACCATTGCATCTCTCCTCACAGTCACAGATAAATGGCTATATGCGCCACTAACAAAGGATGATACCCCGGAGCTCTTTTTTGACATGGAAAAGGCGTTCGACACAGTCAACCCTCACATTCTTTTGCACAAGATGAAAACTATTGGTGTGTCTATACAAAAGCCTTGCTTGGTTCCGTAGTTACCTAGACAATAATCAAGTAGGGACGTGCTTTAATTGTCTTCGGTCTGATCATGAAGATATTCATTATGGTGTTCTCCAGGGATCGATTCTATGTCCATCACTGTTTACTGTTTCCATAGATGACATTGTTGCTCAAGTTAGTAACTGTAGTATTATCTTTTTTGCTGATGACACGGTAATCTGCTTTTCTGACAAATGTGTTCTTCGAATCGAAAGTTCTTGAAGTATTGAGTTAAAACGTATTCACAAATAGATGTGCTCTAACAAGTTAAGACTAAATTTTGATAAAACAGAAAGTCTGTTAAATGGTTCTAGCATAACTTGTTAAATAAGCAGACCTTTCTTAAATGATAAGGATACAGCAAGGGTATTCATTTTATTTCCACATTTTCAAATAAACAAACAATAGACATAATGAGGGCAAATATTTCAAATAACATAAATAACAAATTCATTCAACTAAATTAGGAGATAAATTTTCGAAGAGAATGTGGAGGGGCCAATCTTAGAATCTGGGCTTGTGAATTAAAAGGCCCCAGAGATGGCTTGGCAACACTACAATATGTAAAATTAATATATGAATGTTTAATGCATAAACTTATAAATTGTATTAAACATTTGTAGCATAACATAATCATAATTTTCCATACACAAGCATTGTTAATCAAGCAAAACGTTATTTATATATATATAAAAACAAATACAAGAAAGAAAAAGCACATCACGAGAAAACATAATGCGCGAGAATAGGGAAAGGGATAGAATAGAAGAATTGAACAGGGCTAGTGAGAAGAACAATTTAGTTTTTTGGGAATACTAATCTTATCACATGTATGTTATTACCAGTGTTATATTTCAAGTATGAAGAAATGTGCAAAAGTATTCAAGTGTATCATGAATTCATGGTAAAGAAATTCGGTCCAAACAGGCATGCAAGTACCTAGGTTTTTACCATAGACCAACAACTATAATATATAATACTAGAATACATATCGACAATGTGTGCACTAAGACTAGCAGTTTGGTTATTTTTTTAAGCCGTCGTCCTCATTACCAACATATGAGCAGTCTAAAGATTATTCATCGATCAATAATTCTTCCCTTGTTTCTCTGTGCGGCCTTCGTTTATCTGTTTATGGAACAGCCAGTAAAATTATCAATTGGGAAAGATACAGATGCAGAGCTGGTAGAATGATCTTAGTGATAAGTCCATTTCGGCATACCTCTTATCACGAAATTCATCAGATCTTAAAATAGTCTAGTCTAGGATAGGAAGTATTATTTTTTTTTCGTATCTTTTCTTTGTTGGTTAAATACAAGAAAAGACTTCCACTTTACAAAGCACCTTAAAGGGTAACCTGTATTTTATTGAGGCTAAAACAGGAATTCGAAACTGGTGGTCAAAAACGGGAACCTGTACATTTACCTTTGACTGTGAAATAACTGCATGAGGATGTGAAAAAACGGGCGTTCCTGGCATCCCGACTGCCAGGAAATTAGTCCCGTAAACATGGCAAAACTGTTTACAGTGTAGTCATTGAAGCACATTTAAATAGTGATGAGTAAACTTGCGAATCACACTTCGTACCATGAAATATGTATACGGCATGTACGACGTGCGTTGCTAGACATGCTAGATACACTGCATGATATTGACCTCAGATACCGTCGAAATACAAAGTACCGAAGCTTTCGAATGGGCCATGAAATATGGGCGCGCTTTGCTATACCCTGCCCTCGGAAGATAAAGCGATATGAACATGTACACTGCATTATCTGCCTCGTATGAGGTATTCTTAAGGGAAAAGGGACCCATTGCCCCACACCGAGACAGGCGTAGTCTAAGCGACGCATATTGTTGGAACAGTACTACTGAATAACGCTAGTGATTGTCTCGATGAGTGATTTATTGAAATGGATCATCATTATCAACCAGTGTTGTAGTCAATTCCTGACTGGAGACCGAGCGTTCTGAACATGATTCACACTAGACTGCTAGACATCGAGTTCAATGCCAAGGTGATCTTGACACTTGCGGATCGACTCGAATAACACTAATCAAAAGATAACTAACGGCTCATTATATGTTTCTAAGTTAAACTCCAGCAGGGGAAATACATGATATAAACGTAGTTTCCTATTTTGTATTTACTTACTGGTAAAGCGAAGGAAACTCGCCATGATGACACTGCTGTAATGGCCTTTACTCCTACCAAATCTACTAGGTCGTGTGAGCCAACTGATATGTTCGTGCCGCTCCAGGCGTTCAGAGGCCGCTGCATCCAACGGCGGAGACAGGAATTGGATATAGGAGGGAGAAGGGGAGGGGGAGGGGATGTAGACTTTAAAAAGAAGGACATTGATAGGCACAAATCAAAATTACCGATATGTGTTGCTTCAAAAATAGGAGGCGCACGCCTCTTGGGCCCACCTCTGGATCCGCCACTGGAATCAGGGTTAGCAACCGTCATATTCAATTTGTCATCTTGTTAATGATTGTTGTATTGTATTAGGCAAATTAAGCCATAACTACAAACTATAATTAGAATAGATCACTTCAGATTAAAGTAAGAGGATGTTACTTGCTTTATCTTGATTAAATGCACAAACATGTGTATAGCCGTGGGTGGAAATTATGGACTCATTATGTAAACATACTCTCTGTTCGTGTGGAAGAGTACAATGTCCAACGTGATCAACTCGTGTTTACTCGAACTTGACCTTCCTCTTATCATGCATAGTATGATAGGAAACGGTATTATGCATGTAAAATGGGAAGTACAGATAACGTCTATAAAACATACTATACAATATGATACACGATTGTTGGTAGTTCATCACCACCCCCCCCCCCTCCCCCCTCCATGAAGGAAGTCATGTTAGTGGAGAACCATGTGACAATATACGCCTGACTGGAAGGAACATTTGAAATAGACACCAGGATATTTGATGGGTACCCCTTAAAAGCAATCCTGCCAATGATATAGGCCTACGGTATGTACACTAATTTACATTAATTTTCGAATGATAAATAAACGTTTACACAATGAAAGTTCTTAAAAGGTGATGTACCTCTACTGATATAGTTGTTAGAATTATGTTGTGTTTTAATAACGTGTTTATAGAAATCAATACCGTTTCAGAACTACACTCAGAACATAGGAACTGAAATTACTGTAAGTGGAATAGCATTATATATTTTTTTACTCATTCTCGGGTATCCCTTACTATAATATGATCTTAATCCTTTAAAAAACTTTGAAGGACAATTTTATTAGTTATTTAGCATCATGTAGTAAAATTGAAATCACCAATAATAAATTGAGATGTTTTAAAGTTGTTTCTGATAGGCCAACTACAAAGGAATGCGTTCTTCATGTCCAATTCGAATAAATATGTATACCAGTGTTGTTCTTGTGGTTCCTGTAATGTTTGGAAAATTAAACATTACACACACTCCCTTTCCAGTACGACCAGTAGTATACGTGCACGAAAATGAAAATGAAATACTGAATGGAAAATCCACCTGCCTTATCTTTCTTTTCATCTACTCATTCCCTTTCATGATCATATCAAAGCATTGGCCTACATCCAGATCACAAGAGGCTCTCCCCGTATCCAAGAATCAAGGTAAATGTTGCTACTCAGGATTTAAGCAAACGAAAAGAAACGTAAAGAAACAAAAATACCCTAGCACAGAATAATGGACCCCCCACACACACACCACCCACTCTAATCTGCGATTGCATCAATGCTCTTGGGTAATTTGATGAAGCTATAGACGTCCACTAACTGTATGGGCACACTATTCTGTACTTTAATACTTTAATTCTTCTGTACTTTTCATATTATCATCTAGGCCTATATTTGTTATGGTGTGGTTTGATATTGTGTGGTTATGACATGATCCTCCACCATACGAATATTTTCCCCATCCCGCTTGCGACCAGCCCTCCCCAAACTGTCGGAAAATATTTGATATTGGAAGAAACTTCAACGACACTAAACAAAGACAAATAAAAGAATAAGGCTCTCTTATACTACTTCATCATTCAACGCAGAGTATTTTCTTTCATACATAACGAGATATAAACTGAAAAGTAACAATAAGGACAAATTGCTCTATTTATTAATGATTGGGACGATCAGTAGAAAAAGAAAGAAAGAAAAGAAAAAAGGCAGAGAAGTATATAGTAATGTGTTTTTGTCAATTATATGAGCAACAGCACCCGATATAGGAGTACAACGATCCCTGAAATCCCCACCGGCCCTCAAAATAAACAGAAGAGGGAAAACAAAGATTTAAAGATCAATTGCCACTTTAAATTGCAGTCTATAAACCAAACGCCAGACTACCAACAGAGAGGCTGGAGGAGCAAGAGAGACAGGCGAGACAAGCTGCTAGTCAACTCAGAGCTGATTGCTATCCTGGCAGCCTTTATATGGTCAGAAATTAATATAAAATTCCTCAAGACAAGTTTGGAAAATTTATTGAGGCATCTATTTCTCATCTATTTGACACTTGTTTGTATCATTTAATGTATCAATCCAGTAGCTAATACCCTCTTTAGTAAAATAACAATTGTAAAATGGTTACTCCATGACGGAGTACCACCTCACCTTTCCCCATTTGTTTGCAATTTGGTCTCTAACAGAATGTGAAAATTTGACCAGTATTCATTTTTGATGACCCGACATAAAACACACAAGAATTGACCGGTATAACAAAAGTCCATTTGAAAGATCCAACATTCTACGGACATATACTATCATTTACATACCCTTCTGTCATCGAGCGGTATAACAAAAGCCCATTTAAAAGAGCAAGAATTCTAGGTGATCGCATCAGTAAAACTCATGTCATACATAGCAATTTTTCACTCACTCTCGCGATAGAAAAGAAAGCATGCAACGCTAAAAATGAGATAAGTGGCAATTTTAACCTCTACTTGTGACAATTATCATCACCACCACAATCACCATCAGTACCACCACCATCACCGCTATCACTCCCACAACCACCATCACCACCACAACCACCCCCACCATATATCACTACCACAATCACCACCACCACCACAACCAACCTCACCCTTACCACCACCACCACCACAATCATCACCCATCAGCACCACCATTCATTACTACTATCATCACCATACCCACCTGGTGGTGGGTATGGTGATCATCACACAACCACCAACATTACCACTATGATCAGCACAACCACCCCATCACCACTATTACCACCACAATCACCATCAACATCACAATCACTATCACCATCACCATCACCACAACCACTATCATTACCACAACCAACGTACCTCACCATCATTGAATTGACCATTCAAGGTAGGGCGGCCATTATATACCTATTGACCGAAAAAATGGCCATCGGCTAGTACACCAGCCAACAATTGCCCAGGCATCGTACGATATCCGTAGGATACTCTACCAATAATCGTACGATGTCCGGTTCATCGTCCGGCTATTGCATGAGCACCGTATACTCGGGGATTAATGTCAGATGTCCAGTCGATGCCCGGCCGTTAATCGCTGAATTATCATCACCACTCGCTTCTCACAAAAAATCTTTTGAGACAGACGCCGTACGATCATCGGCGGGTGTATGGACAGCCTCCGCACGATGGCCTTTGTGTCTGCAATGTGTTAAGGATTATTTGGCTGGTGAGGACCGATGTTAAAATAATTGGTCACCCCACCGGCTACCCCGATTACCCCTGATGTCCTGCCACCGGCTGGTGAATGTGACCGAGGCATTACTTGTAGGCTTACATGTCTATGAAGAAAGGCAAACATTTCAGACGACAAATAAGGTACAGATCATTTATTAAATATGCATATATGTATAAAAATATAGAAAATACAATGCACAGTCTTAATTATAGATGATATATTTTATCTGACTAGATGAACACGATTCAACGCTATCCCCCTCTATAAAAATTGTTCCCAGTGACACTTTCTCGTAATGTACCCTTTAGTATTGCCCGATTATGACTATTATTTGAAAGTATAGCACCAACAGCACTTGACATACACATTGAATCTTAAAAAGAAAAGTATCGCTGAAGTAAATTACCAGAAAGCTGGTGTGGTAATGAAATAAGTAGATAATTGATGAAAATTTGGATTATGTTGTGTCTACCGATGTAAGCATATTACCTAACATGATGCAATTTCATATAGTTTAAACAACAACATCAAGTTAAAATGATATAAACTTGAATGGTCTGAACAATTAAAATACATGTTGTGTTTCATACATTTGAGGATATTAAGCCCAACAAGAGGAATGTGAAGTAGAAAGTTTTTAGTAACACATGCAGTGGTAAGTTCAATTACACACATCACTATTCCTACCACCATAATACAGTACCATGTGTTTCATAAGGTACTCCATATTCATACAAGATGATTAGCGCTTAGTAAATAAAATGTCTACAAATCAATAAACACACGCTCACATTATAATTTTGCGTAAGAATAAATTGTTAAAAAAGTAAGAAAAGTAATTGAAAAGTTTTAAATACAATAAGAAAATTAATAAGACAGATTTCACATTTACACCACAAACATTGAAATGGCTATCACACTGTATTTCAAAATATATATTTCTGTTGTAAATGAGAACAAAGAAACAGACTGAATAAATACATTTACAGTAGATATACAAATTATTAGGTACACAAAGTTGAAAGCAAGATCCATAACTTAATTGTATTACTTTAAAAAACAGAATACAAAAAACAAAAAGGAAAACAATTCGAGGTACATTGATATACTGTAATCAAAAGGCACAAAATATGCTAGCCATAATACAAAAAATTTCTTTAGATATTTACAGACACATGCAAATACAAATAACACTTAAAATATAAAATTCCATGGAATGAAGAGAACAAATACAATTGTTTTGCATTTTTAAAAAATATACTGCCTTCTTTGCACCAAACACTAAGCCATACATATGATTTAAAGGTCTCCTGTCATCAAAATGTATATCGACTTCTGTTGATGCAACATGTATGTGCATCAAAATCACTAACTGTTCAATGGAAATATGTGTCCTATATTTTAAAATAATTTTTCTTTATTATTTCTCAGCATTGATAAGCCCCGCCTCCAAATATCCTCCAACTCAAGATTCCCTCTGAGACATCATGAAAGGTAGAAATTAGCAGGATGATAAGCATAATTCATGCACATATTGAACATTGCAATGACTACCTGCACCTGTCCACAGGGGCATCACATGTCTTCACACTATACCATCTAACAACCTTTCATGTGGGTATAATCGTTTCCTTATGTCAGAAGTGTGCTAGCTATGTGATGTTATTATAAGCACTTGCAGGTAGTCATTGCAATGTTTAGTTTGTGCATAAATTATGTCTATTATCCTGCTAATTTCTACCTTTGATGATGTCATGGGGGGAATCTTGAGTTGGAGGACATTTTGGAGGCGGGGCTTATCAGTGCTAAGAAAAAATATAGAAAAATAATTTTAAAATATAGGACACATATTTCCATTGAACAGTTAGTGATTTTGTTATATACATGTTAAGTTGCATCAACAGAAGTCAACATACATTTTGATGACAAGGGGCACTTTAATTACAAATGAGAGAATATGAAGTACATATACAAATGAAGTACAACAATGCAGTCAAAATTTTGTTTGATCATAATCAGTGAGTTGAATCAATAACAATTACTAATAATTAAGTACATATGACATACAGATCAGACTCCAAAATGAATATCTCTGATAATATATCTCTTATTTGTACCATAAAAGTTATAAATGAATATCTGATATTTTTTATATCTCTTTATTGAGTATTGAATACTTCATTTAATCCATCTCGTATCGGAATCTCCTGTCTCGTATATTTTTCTAAAATAACAGAAAACATTGAATAGTTATGTGTATATTTTTAATCAATAAGTCACATGTTCAAATCACAAGATATAGCATCACTCATCAGGCACATATCAAATTTTGTATTAAAAGAAAATGCAATTTACTAATTATCATTTACATGCTTCTTTTTGAGGAGTTTGTTATCAATTTAATTTGTTTATGCCAACACAGCTTTCATGAAGTTTATTTCCATGATGGTAGATCTACTGCAGGCCTGCTCATTCATTCAGACAGATTCCCTATTCAGTCTATGGTTATCTGAGGCAAGGCTGGTGCTAAACAAACGACTTCTGCCTCGGCCGGGTGCACAAGCATCCTAGGACAACGATGAAGATGATGATGAGGAAGATAAGCACGCAGATGACTGCAATCCACCATGGTTCGATCAGGAGTTCGGTGGAATCACCACTACCCTGGGCTCCTGTCGATGCGCTGCCACTTGCTGCTTTAGAGCTGGATGGAGCTGTGGGACAAGATGAACAAGAACACATGAAACATAATGGAAACCAATATGTCATTAACTTTAAAGACACTTTCATATACGGGTCAATTCATATCAAATCAACCAAAAGTGTTAACGCAACCCCCTTCGATTTTCTTTATAATCGCACCAAATGTTCCCCCAAGTGTCTGACGGAAGATTTTGAAATAATTTGCCCCAAAGTCAAATGGTTGCTAAGATACAGCCTTCATTAGCAACCAATGCATGGTCGAACAACTGAGTTTTAATAAAATTTGCTATTTTTGATTGACTGCTGCAGTCAAGTTAAACAAGATACATTGCTCATTTCCCGCAAATTGGAAGAACATGATCGTTTTGACATGCACAATGTATTGTGGTGCCAATCTGACTACTCGTTATTACGCACGAGGTCACCAAAAATGGTGTTAAGCATCAATGGTAGTGTGTTTGGGTGCATGTTTGGAAGCTGATAACTCAATTAGTTTATAACCCAATGTCTTGCAGATATATAGTCTTTTACTTGTTCTACCTACCGACCAAAAATCGGTCAAAAAAGCAAGCATCGTTTCCTTGTAGAGCATCCTCAAAATTTCATTTTTTAAAAAGTTGCCAAGGTTCAAGGTCACAAATCAACACTCGTCCCATCGAGGATCGACACCAATTTCTGTGTGTTGATAGACTTTTACCTATATATTTGTTTGTGACAGAAATTTGAAAATAATTGTAAACACCCCAAAATCTATGTCTGAGAGAAAATTTATTTTGAAATATGATGTAAAGCTTACCGGTTTTGAGAATATGCTAATTTAAGGCTTTTATAGCTCTTTACAGAATAATGTCAAGGTCAAAAGATATAAACATGACTTCAAATACTATTTGTCACTAAAATTGAATATATATGTAACATGCTATGTAGTTATCAGCTTAAAGTATTGTGGGGATCAGATTGGGACCACAATACATTTTGCATGTTAAGACTATTAAGTTATTTTTTTTTAAATAAATGAAGTTGAATAAATATGGGTTTGGGATTAATGAACCGTTTTCATAATGTAATAACAACTTTCCCCCAAACTGCATAGTAAGGCACTATTACATACATTGCATTACTCTATTTCATAATTCAGTTTCAAAGGGTGGAAAGAACTGTGGATCTATAAGTTGTTGCAGTATGGACAGACCTCAGACAAGCTTTGTACTGAACGATGTGAAATTTGCATACATAACGAAAATGGCTTTTTATGATCCATGTGCTGTCAAAGAAGGACATTGGTGGTACATGTAGCCCACTTACCTCTGTCACAGTTTGTGCCTGAGTAGCCATTTGTGCAATAGCATCTGTAGCTCCCTAGTGTGTTGAAACAGGATCCACCATTCTTGCAGGGATTATCATCACACTCATTGATGTCTGCGGGGGAAAAAAGGCTCTTTATTTGCTTGTTCTAATGACCAAACAGAGGTATTTATGTATCGATGGTAAAATGTTGACATGACATATATATGTGCTTAAGTCCAACAAAGAAAACTTCCACAATCTGTTGCCAGTATAAACTGACATACATTCCCACATTTAAAGTTGAAAAAAGGTGTTTTGCCATTGAATTATATGGACATTACACATGAGATATATGAATAAGGAACAAGGAGCACTGATGAAAATATATTTTACCAAAATTTGAAATTCTCCTGAAAAACTAAACTGTGAAAGGAATATATTCACAAAATAATGCAATGTAATGTTATGTGCTGCTTTGTTGAATTATGCATTGCTATGTGTTATGCGCTATACAAGAACTGAATATTAGTATTATTTCAATTTGTTTGTATTGTACTTGAATTTCTAATATTTCAAGGATAATTGCTTTGCCAACAGCTGCAAGGACAAAACACTTAGAAATGTAGTATTGAACTCAGTATACACCTTACCTATATTGCAGTTTTCTCCAGTCCAGCCAGCATTACATTGGCAGCGGAATAGCCCATTGCCAATGTTCAGGCACGTGCCAAACTTGCAAGGTCTGCTGTCACATGGGTCCACTTCGATTTCTATTTGGGACAGATGAAACAAATGAAAGGATGAACGCAAATGAAAATGAAAAGTGTTCGAGGAAAGAGAAAATACAGAGAAAATTACAAACTCAGTGTGAGAGTTGACACGTTTGTGAAAACGAAAGCAGAAGCAGACAGTATGTTTAAGGTGGGAGATTTCTGTAATTAAAAAGAAAGCATTCTTAAAGGGTTACTAAATTAGAAAAATAAGTCCCCACTAATCTATGTAAAATTATCCACTAAAAACGAATTTCACATTTTTTTGCCGCAATGAAGTCTCATTTTGACGAAAATTTGAAAAAAATGCACGCCTCCAGTAACGTATGAGTCAAAATGCCATAGATTGTACGGAAGTCAACAATAGACCATATTCGAGATGTATTCACAACTTTCCCCCTAACTGCGTATTAAGGCATTATTGCATTCACCTGTATCTTGTCATTCAGATTTAATGGATGGCATGCACTTTGAATCTACTATTTGTTGCTACTTGTACAAATCTCGGACAAGCTTTGGGGTTCCCATTGGATCAAAGTTAATATTTTCACGCGTTGTTAAATTCGCGAAAAAGCACTTGACTTGGGGAAATTGCGAAAATAAAAAAAAACGCAAAATATATGGTGTGTACAGTAGCTGAAAGATATGTACATTTTGTGATACAATATAACAACCTTACATTACAAGTGTTTGGATGTATCATATGAAATAACTTGCATAATGTAGCACCATGCTATTATTGATGGATCTTTTACTGAGCAAAACAAATTGCCTCAAGGAATTGAGATTTCTGGATTAAAATGTGTGGGAGGTTCTTCAATTTAACATAATACATATCTTCCATGTTCCTTCTACTCTTATAGTAATGCAGTTGAAAACGTAGTACTCTGTTTGGTGACACAATATAACAGCCTTATATCAAAGGCGCTTGGGAACTTACGTTTATCATCCTGTATTATATAGCACATCATAAATGATTAATGATGGAATCCTTGACTGAACAGATCACATGAAATCGGCCTTTCATTAAATGCATATTGTGTGAGATCTAGTAACTAATAAGAGTGTTCCATATGGTAAATTATAACCACATTCAGCACACTCACATTTGTATTTTGACGAAAGTTTCCCCTTTGAGATAATGATATTTTAAAGCATTTAAACGTTGAACTGACTATATTCCAAAAAATCTGCTTTAACCCATTCTGTGCCAGACGAAAAAAATTCCTTTATGATGTTTGTGTATTGCTGGGGTAAAACTGCAGAATAAACACAAAGTTACCCTTCTTGATACCAAGCTAAGGAATGCCCATTCGTTTGCTACATAGAACATGCACCTATGGTACAGAAAGAGTTCATACCTTGTTCACAGCGTGATCCTGTGTAGCCAGGTGCGCAGAAGCAGTCAAACTCAAAATTGCTGACGTCCACACACGTAGCTCCATTCAAGCAGGGGTCACTAGTACATGCACTCCCTATAGAGAAAATAAACAATTGATTAGATCCCATGGGGTATCATGGAGATTAAACACAGAGTTAGATACACAAACACTCATTCTTTTAAAAATAAGCCATTATTGGGGCACAAGAGATATGACTTAAACAATTGTTTGACGGACAAGCTGTAGCTCTATGGACTTAATGTGTATTATCGGTTCAAAATTTGCAGTGACATTGCATGGATCTGAGTCCTGAACAATGAAGTCAACAGATAAAAAGAAATGACAGACATGAATTATAAGAGATGTATTCGTACTCACACAGTGTGCTAATTTAGTACCCCAGAAATACTGTGTTTGGTACAATGTGAGGATGTGTGAATGATAAACTTACCATATTGACATAGATCTCCAAAGAAGCCGTCAATGCAGACACATGTGTAAGATGTAAAGCCGTCTCTTACACAAGTTGCACCATTGAAACATAAGTTCTCAGCACAGGGATCAGGTGGGGCTAAGAACGAACATGACAACAGAACAACATGATAGGAACCTGTCTACGTGTTTAACAATGACTCATTAGGCTACACACTACTTTTTGTTCTATGTAAGTCTCCATTTTATAGTTGTCTTCAAATACAATTGGGGTAGGTATATGATTGTTGATTCAAGCATTCATTTGATCTTAGAATATGATTTGATATTGGATTGATATATGACTGGTAACAGATTGGTAACACTGTATATCATTCCAATTGTCATTGACTGTATATGTGCTTATGCAAATGTTGTAAGCTTTTCAGCCTGAGCTGATGATAAGTCTGAATGAATTAATAAACTAATGAATAAATACAGAAATAGAATGTCAGGAAGATTGTAGCATTAATGTCACATGAATGAAAATAACCTTTCATGTATAGCTGATCTCAAACAAAAAGCTAAATTTGCTTGATCATTATCCTGTCTATAGCCAGGCAGCTGTTTTTCAACACTACAAGATAATTGGTTTTAACATTAGATCAGGAAACTTTTGCCAGCTAGGTTCCCATTGATTACATCTGGGTTGAAAGATAGACACACATACATGAATAAAACGCTTGGACAAAGAGTATATGCACCAGGTTGGGATCAAACCCAGAAACTCTCTGAAAGAGCAGAGAGCTCTTTACCACTATAATACAGTAATCTTGCTACATGACCAAAACTTGATCATCAGGTAAAGAATAAAAATGGAAATAAAACATATGTCAGATATTTTCTACAGCAGTTCTTTCGTAAGCTTTTACTGCCCATGTTGGCTGTCCAATTTGCATACATGCATCCAGCTGCCTAATTTTGCATTCTTCTACTGATATAGTTTAAAAAACGAATATTTCCTTTTGTCTTCTCATAGTTGAGGATCAATTCATATTTCATTCTTACCTATCTGACAATGAACACCTTCATATCCATTGACGCAGATACAGATGTAGCCGTTGATGTCATCAATGCACTGCGCTCCATTCAAACATGGGTCGCTGTTGCATTCTTGGATGTCTGGAAAGAGAACAGTTTGAGAAATTCTAAATCTAACTCTTGAATACTGATACCAATAGAATTTGACCAACCTCTGTTTGTGGCAGACAGGACCAAGGACATAAATATCACAATGGATAATATATGAGTGAATGCTGGAAGAAGGAACTATAGCAATATGAATGAACAAACCTGTTCCACAATCTGATTGGGATTACTTGGTATTATATTTGAAGAAGATTCATTCGTTCCATTTTAGCAATACCAAGGTATTCCTAGCTTGATATAACAACTTCAGTTCCTTGAGTTTCAGACCTCAGACTTAGACTCATAAATTCTGGGAGGAGAAAAGCCTCTGCAGACCCTCCCGATGTTGCTTTAGAAACCCCATTTTATCAAAAAAAATTAGGATTTCATTGAAGCTACATATGACTTAAACAGTGCATGAAATCCTTTGGTCTTCTACCTAAAAATGCAGTGGTGAAATGCTAGTTTGATATATTACCCTAGCCACCTTTTCTGTCAAAAAGTATAAATCCTGTTTCCCCCTCAAAACCCCCCCCCCCAAAAAAAACAAATATATATAAAATTTGACTAGCAGACAGAACAAGACACAGTACTGGACTGCAACAACATTACGACAAAATTACCTTAGAGTATAAAAAACCATCAAGCCATCATGGATCAAGAACACTACTCAAAATACAAGGCTTGGGTGGTATGCCCAAACAAACTTAAGTCCAAAACTCTCTTATCTAAGTCAGTGGATATTCTGAGAACTGACTAATTTAAAACTGCAGCAATACACCAATCATATGTATGGATCACAGGGGACAAAAATCAAAACTTATTTAAAAACTTAAGGTGGTTTCCAGAATACCCCTCGATGTACACAGGTACACAGCCGATACACAGTTATAATATTGAAGTGTTAGCTGCCCACAGATATCACATCTGACTTACTGATTTCACAGTAGGTGCCGGTGTATCCTGGGTTGCACTGACAGGAGTACTGGCTGCCACTGCTGATACACAAGGCTCCGTTCTGGCACGGTGCATTAATGCATGCATCCGGCATGACTAGCGATGTACAAGACACAATCAAAGAAAACGTGTTAACACACTGTGTATTGTCCATTTTTCTCACGAATGAGTTTCCTTTCCACATCGTACTATAGAAAATCTATTAAAATCACTTTTCCAAAACGATATCTTGATTTTGCTAGCTGTCAGACAAAGCGTACAACTGAGTTTATTAGTTTTAAATTGGACAAATCTCTACATACATACAAGTTTAATTAATTAGGACATAATTTTTGTTTCATCATGAATATTCTTTATCAATGTTTGTACCATATGAATTAACTTCTCTTTTTGTGATGCATTGTACACACATGTTTCTTAACAATGAAATCAATTTTGTCCCAGTGTCTGGAATGCTCCTCAAGAGATGAAATATTGACTTCATGGAATTTCATTCCTTGTTTGTAATAGATTTGTTGATAGTGGTCATTACAGCAAGGTTTGTGACTATATCAGACCGAAAATATAATTCTGACTTTCCTGTTCCCTTTGGAATATTGGTATTGATAGAAAGGATTGTGACTATACAAAATCAAATGTACGCTTCTTACCTTTCTGATAGCATCCAAGCTTTATTTTCCCTTTAGGGTGTGTTTTTATAGCCCAGTTTGGGACTACATAAAGCAACCATATGATTATTACCTTCCTGACAGTATCTGCCCTGGAAGCCAGAAGCACAGTTACAGAGGTAGCTAGTCCCACTGGCCTCGCAGGTAGCTCCATTCTCACACTGGTCAAAATCACATGGATTGGCACCTAAGAAGAAGGTCATCAAAAACACAAAAGACGAAATAAGGCATTGTACATACAGTCCACCCCGCTATAATAAAATGCACAAGACAATTTTAATTTCGTTATTATAACAAAATTTAAAGGCACATATACATGCATGAATGCATGTACACACATATGAAAGTTGTTGTATCTGTGCTCGATATATCAGTGATCAAAGTAGTCGGTAGAAGCTGGCTTGCTCATATATCATTCTGATTGACTAAATTGTTTATAATGAACTTGAACTATAGAAAATATCATCACTAATCATAATTACACATGATCAATTATTTCAAAATAATGAGTTACCTATAATATACTATTAGACTAAAAAGTAAACACACAGAAGAGGCAGCTCTTATATGAAAAAACACTCAGATTCCCTGATTACCGAGGCTTGGAAGAATTTTACAGTGCTCTAAACAATTCCAATAGGAAGGGGAATCTGATGTAGAAGCAAAAACAGTAAGGGATCGCTGAACTCCGAAAAAAAAGGAATAAAAATACGAGTGCTCAAAAGAAGTTATTCTCTCCAACACGACAATGAAGGCGTAGTGAGTGCGCCTGCGTGGAGCGGGTTCTCAATTAGTCTCTTCACAAGACCCACAAAATAAAATTGACAGAGATTGCACACTGCTCAAGTTTTAAGTCATGTTTAAGAAAACAGAGTTAAGTAGACCAATATGTTAATGTGATTTATATTTTCCCCAAGATTTCTTGGTTGTTGAAGTACTTACCAACAGGGATTTCATTTTCACAGAGGTCTCCATACCATCCACTCACACAATAGCACATGAAGTCATTGATGCCGTTGCCAGTCTGAACACATTCAGAGCCATGCAGGCATGGATAACCCTGACAGTTATCTGTATTCAAACAAGCAAATCAAGATGAATTATAATGAGGAAGGCAATTCACATTTGCAAAACACACACACCCTAAATTGAGAGGCATGAATTAGACAATATTATACATAAAGTCTGAAAACATGTAATGCATCATTTCTAGGCGCCATATTTTAACATCAACCTTAACACACTTCTCATCCAGTGAGCTCTCTCTCTCTCTCTTATCATTCTCAAGCATATCAACTCCTCTACAGTAAAATTTCTAGCCATCTTTTCAAAACTTTATCTCTCCTGCTCTTAAGCAGCCAACAATTTGGTTATTTCATGACATGAGAAAAAATGTGTCAACATCCAGAGCATCATTTGCCTTTCTTAAATTTACAGAACAAGATTGAGGGTGGAATAATTCAAATCGAAGTGCAAATATCTTCCTTATAATTTTGTCAATCCGTTTCTTTGTGCTGATGCAGACTTACATGCCAGTGCCTCATCCATGACCGTGATGGAGAATCCTCTAGCTGTGAAAGACCCTGTCTCCTCCCCGGAGGTGAAAACTACCCAGATCTCATTGGATTCTGAGTTAAAGTTTGATGGAATCGTGCTCCCTGAGGCACGGACCACTACAGAGTTGCGATCATTGGGGTCCTGCCCGTTGCCGGCCTCCAAGAAGTCCAGCCCCTCTCTGGTGCTGAAGTCCATGAAGATCACACGTACGCGCCGAGTATCAGGGATTCGGATCAGCCAGCGGCAGAAGTGTCGCGCCTCATAGTCGTTGGGGTAGTTGGGCGATTGAATGATATATTCACCGTTGGCTTCAATCTCCACTGACTGGATGCAGGCGTTCTCTGTAAACATATTGAAAAAAAGGATTTGTTATCTTATCTCCATTTTTGTCATTATTGATTCAGTAAATCACTGACAATATTTTACATCGATTTTGCATGATGTCCTCAATCATTTTTACGGGATGTTATTGTAAAGCTTTTGCTAATGTTCTGTCCTCATGCTATGTTAAGAACATTTATTTGATATTTACATTCATATCTATGTTGTCTTTGTAGAATAAATGAAATAAAATGAAATGAATGTAAGGGCACTACCCAATTTTGTTGAGGTCACAACACTTTCCATTGCATTATGCACAATGTTATATTGTATGTTATAGTTTGTTTCATGAAGTGTAATGTCAGGTCTATCAGATTGCAATTGATGTTTAATGATGTGAATAAATAAAATGAACCGTGGTTGAAATTGCTAAAATGTCTAAGAGACAGTTAATATAATTGTTTTAACATAATATGGGTCTAATTTCATCACTAAGTATACTTTTTGCATTTGTATTCCCTCCAAAAAGAATTTGTGCATTAATTTGTGCAACTAGTTCCCAGAATTTCTGTGACAGAAAAAAGGATATGTTTGATTCTGCTTGTCATCCTTACCTTCCTCACACCTCAGTCCAGTGAATCCATTTGGACATACACATCTATACTCATTGACCAGGTTCTGACAGGTTGCTCCATTTTCACAGGGGCTTGATGCACATTCATTGATATCTGAAAAAAAAACACATCCCATGATATTAATGCAAGAAGATTGAAGCATGGCCCAAGCAAGCTGAACAAGGTGAGAAGCCTGGAAATGATTTGCTTCAATTATGATCCATGAACAATATGAGTGTAAATATAAATACTCCTTCATAGATTCTGAACAACTTTTAAATGAATAAGTCACAGCTCACAATTTCATTGATGTCATGAATTCAGCATCTAAATTGTAATTGTTTTTGCAATGTAAGCCTCATTAATTTGTATAAATCAGTATGCAGACAAGAACTCAAGTATGGGCTATAAATCCACTTTAAATATGTCATAGTATTTTCTATCAAAGCCAGACATGCTACCAAAAACACTTGATGCATTCATGCACTTAGTCCAGGCAGGCACTAATGAGACCTACCTGTTATCATATATGAATAATTTTGTTAAGAAGTTGAGCTCACTGCAAAAGTTTCGCAGTATATGTTAAATGTCTTTGATAGTGAATATGTGCACCTTTCATATTTGTATTTGTCAGATAATTATAAAATATTTGTTTTGCTGTTACTCTTCATTGTAATAAGATTAGTTGATCAATCTGCAAGAAAATATGCAAAGAAAACAAGGATCATGTTGGACTTAAACCTGTACCTACTGCTTGCTGTCAGCAACCCTATCCCCCAGACTATCAAGTGGCCTATGGTGACCATTATGTCTTTTGAATATTTGTATTCATGAGTCCCCAGTAGGACAGGTGTTATTCAAAGAATGGAATGTTGCAAAGAGCCAATAGATGATATGAAAATGTGGGGGTTAGAGTCTGTATTACCTGACTCGCAGAATGTGCCTTCAAATCCATCCACACAGATGCACATGAAGTCATCGACCAGGTCCATGCAGGTCGCTCCATTCAGACAAGGATTAGTAGCACACTCATCAATGTCTATTAAGTGAAATAAACGGAAGTAGTATGAATTAGAAACTTGCACTTTCAAATAAAATCATAGATAACAGCAGTTAAATTTTTGAAATTTAGCTTTAACCTGCTCAGCTCCACAGACAAGAAACTGAGTTATGATTGATGTGGGACTGTTGGTGCTTGGCACTGAGAGGGGGGTTTAACATCTCTTTTACCACCATCATCAAAATATGAGAATACTATCAGCCACATTAAAAAAAAAATCATTACATACCTCACAAAAGTCATGTCATAATATGACTGGCAAGTAGGGACTTAATTCTACATGTTCAATGCAATAGGGCATAGTATTTTTCAGCTCTTGCGAAACTTTAGTGCCACAACAGTATGTGTGATGAAATAAAGTTCTGCTCAACTGATACTTTGTACCTAAAAGAATATCAGGAATAGCTATAGACACAAATTCTACATTTAATGAAGAGTCCAGCATATGAGTGCAAAACAAAAGAAGAAGCTTTATAAGTTTTAATAAAGAGCTTCTATATACAGTACCTGTCTCGCAGTTGGTTCCAGTGTATCCTGCAGCACAGAAGCATGTGTAACCATTCACTCCATCCACACACGATCCATCATTCTGGCATGGGTCGCTGTCACATTCGTTGATACCTTGGGATTAAAGATTGTTCAGGGAAATCAGTTATGCAAGACAACAAAACATTTACAGCTACCAAAATGACAAAAATGACAAAAACACAAAATGAGTTTGAAGAATGCTGAAAAATGTGAAAAAATAATAGCTGTTTTGAGAGGTTTTAGATAAGAGGTAACTTGCATTGTCCCTTTTTTTGTGGATGATTTTACCGCTTGACTGGTGATTTTAATGTCATATTCCAGGGAGTGTGTCTAAAGATGGTCTTTACAGTATAACTACTTTGTAGACATACGGATACCCTACCATAACTGTAACACACTAAACAACACACTTCACACAATCAGGAACTATGTTCATAAACAGGTGGTGGATACAAACATCATGCTGGTCTTTCCCGAGATGTTTCCCGTCACATTCACTAAATGCTCATTAACTGATTCTTTTTTTAATATCCACATGACATTAACCCATCCTTATTACATTAGCATGTAATTTTCCAGATATCATGTCATTATTACATAATCTTATCAAGCAAAACCCAAAGTCAAGATATCATTTTTGTATGTAGTACATTTGTTCAAGATGAGATTGCTGGGAACAAAGTTGATAACACAGATCCAGACTTACTCATGTCACAGTTTGTTCCAGTAAAGCCAGCTGCACACTGACAGGTGTATCCATCCAGTTGGTCAGTACATGACCCTCCATTCTGGCAGGGATTGCTGTCGCATTCATTGGTTTCTGGGCGGAAAAATGTGTATAATACAATCGTCAAAGAAAATATTTTTTTTGATACAGTTTAATCTCCAATAGAATGTAACATGATTGTACACTCTTGTTATTTTGCTTTTTAACCATTCAATGTGAACATACTAATTAAGGAAGAGCTTAAGCTATTGAGGAGCTCTTAAAAAAACAAGCAAATGCTAACAATAAAAAAAACCACGCTTCATGTGTACATTTTTAAGCTCTTGCTAGATGTATTACGGAATTGTTAGGGGGCAGGAGGCAATTTTCCATACCGCATGTAAGGGAAAGTCGTCCCATGATGCAGTGCACAGCAACATTCAGATCTTCTTTGCAGTCATGTCAACATTCAGCAGAAGCAGACATGAAAGCAAAAACAATCTGACTCTCACTGCATGGTGCATTATAGGACAACTTTCCCATAAATGAGGCATGGATAGTTGTACAATGTTATGCACATGGCACATTGATGAGATTGTTAGCCCACCTGTTTCACAGTTGGTTCCTTCGTAGCCTGAAGGACAGGTACAGGTGTATGAGGTTCTCATGTTGTTACATGTTGCTCCATTTTGACATGGAGATGACTCACACAGGTCGATCTCTGTTTGATTATAGGAAATGAAATGGGGTTAAAAAATATAGAAAATGTGAATGTGAGGTTCAGATTAGTTATTTAGTCAGAATTATTTCTCTAAAAACCCAATGTTTCCTACCAAAATTAGGCTCAGAAGGGCAGAATTGCTGTTTTTTTTAAATAAAAAATGTAACATTTTTTTATATCATTCATTTGGTCAGTCTCTATTTTTATTCATTGATTTTTTTCTTTTTCTTTGTTTGTGTTTTTGTTGGGGAAATGTTTTCATTAGAACTGTTCAAACTTTGGGATATACTCATCGCATGGAAGGAATCACATATAGTAACTGAAAATGACCTTTCTTTACATAATTAAACAAGCATGATTCATATTGCTCAAGACATTTCAAGAGAGGTGACAGTTTTTAGTGAAATTGAAGGGGTTGGCTGCCCAACTTTGTTGCATTAAAGCCCATGTATGTGGCAGCTACCATCAACTACCGACTACTGAGGGGAAGCAGAAGAGTGATTTTGTGTTACCTGTTTCACACAGAGTGCCCTGATAGCCTGGCTCACAGATGCAGAGAAACAGGCCGACCTGGTTGAGACAGACTGCTCCATTCTCACAGGGGTCACTGGCACAGTTATCTGTAACTGTAAAGCATGAAGGTGGGATGTTAAAAATGTTATTATGGTCAATGTTCTCTGAATGTTTCCTTGGCGAGAGTGTACTGATAAATGTTATTTAGAAAATAGTAGAGCACAATGGGGTTGTATTCCTTCAGGATATATGAACCTTTTAAGGCATGAAAAGGGAAAGGAAAGATTGAAAAGAGGAAAAAGAATGATTTTCCTATTTCATATTTTAAACATTGTATTACATTGCGAGAGGAACACCACGTGGTGCATTCTTTCAGAATATATGATCCACTGGTGGGTTGAAAAATAAGTCTGACAAAATCTGAAAGAATACAACCGCATGGTGTTCCTAAGAGTGGTAGTCTTTAAAAATAGTTTTAGAAATGCTATAATTACTTGATAGGATACTTGATTTAAGGCAACTTTTTTAATACTGCAGGTAAGACCACTCTGTATCAAAGAAATACAGCCTGTTCATTAAACAAACATAATATAGTACAACAGCTGATAATATGCCAGGTATACCTCGGCAATGTTCGACACAAAAGATTTGCACTGTTATAGAGCATACATCTGGTTTTTGTGTGTAATAAAGTGCAATTATTTCTTTAACAGTCTTAAGGCTTCTAAGTTTGGACATTTGTAATATTATTAAATAAAATCATTGAAAAGCATTTCTAATATCTACTTGTGACAAACAAATATGGTCTTGTGAAAAGAGATATCTCAACACAAGTCCTTTTGTAGTACAACGACTAAATGACCAGCTCCAAGATTTGAACAGAAACATTTTACACAAGTCTTATGAACCAAATTACCTGTTTCACAGTTCTGTCCCTCATAGCCCAATGGACAGTTGCATGTGTAGCTGGTTCTAAAGTTATTACACGTGGCTCCATTTTCACAAGGACTAGACTCACAGGGATTCAGCTCTGCATGAGAAAACAATTAATTACAAATGATTTCATGTTTATTATGTATGTCCTAGTTGAATAATACAGATATTTATTCCTTTCCCTTAAATTTTTCACATGAAGCTTCTTTAAGTAAAAGAAATTTAGGAAAACCATTAAGAACTAGTTACATAAATTATTCACATGCATGGCTAGATTTCAAACAAATGTGATATATATACAGCTATAAAACAGAATAATTTGATATTAGTGTAGAAAAGACTATCTTACCAATTTCACAGTTGTCCCCTTCAAACCCTGGTGGACACGTACAAGTGTAAAGAGAGTTGAATTCATTGCAGGTAGCTCCATTCAGACAAGGATCAGATTCACAGGCAAACAATCCTTGCAAGGGTAAAGAATAGAAAATAAGACAATTGTCAAAATGTCTACTCTGATATGTGAAAACAACAAGGAAGTTTAATTCACTTGTTAGTATAATAAAAATGTATGGCAGTTTGTAATTTTTATAATGAAATATAGGTCTTATTCAGAGATGTACAAAGATTTAAATGCAGAGTTTCTTGATGTGTCTTTGATACTTGAATTCACATGAATAGTTTGTCTGAGCCATTAAATAGATATTGTTTAAGTATGAATTGCTATTTGGCACCGTTTTCAATTTGATATATATTGACAATATAAATAAGATCACATCATACAAATCTCCTTTTTTTCCCACTTGTTTTTCCTCCCAGAGAGCATTTCTTATTAAATGTTGCACAATGAACTTTATAAAATACATACTTGTTTCACAGTTGACTCCAGTCCAGCCAGGGGGGCAGACACAGGTGTAGTTGTCAATGTTGTTTATACAGGTAGCTTCATTTTCGCACAGGTTGGGGTCGCATGCATCCACATCTACAATTTGTGTAAAACATTACATTGAGGATCATTTTATGTGATGCTGGTGCTGTTCAACAGGTGTACATGATGATTGTTTGGAACATGAAGGACAACAATTTGGAGATGGCGACTAGTACCAACACACACGTATAGCCTGCTGTAATAAAGTTACTTTAAAGTAGAAGCTTTGTTCGAGTAATCCTATCAGAGTCTACACAAGATCACTACAGAATTGTTTCCTCACTTTTACTGCGCAGCAACATCATTTCATTTCTCATTCTAATATTTTGTAGTATAATTTAAAGAGATATTACATGAAAACACTTATCAAGGTGATTCCTTCTTAAAACATAGCCTCAAGAAAGAGTATAATTAAATTATGTATTTTTGCTTTCGTTTGATGAGAAATCTGTAAAATAATTTTACCTTATAACGGTGAGCTCCATTAATACCTAATATTATCAAACACAAGTTTTGTTCCTGTCTTGAGCCAGCGATATTTTTTACAGGGTAAAATGCTATTGAGCCACACCGCCTCCCCTGTTGAATTTACTGAAGGAAAATGACAAATATGAATGGACAAGTGCTTACCATTTTCACAGTTCATGCCTTCATAACTCGGTGGGCATGTACAGTTATATGAAGTGAAGAAGTTATTGCATGTTGCTCCATTTTGGCATGGGTCTGGCAGGCAGGCATCAAGTTCTGGTGCAAAGGAAATAAATATGATTTTTATATGAAGACAAATATGTATATTTATTATCCAATATTGTGCTGAGAAGACAAGTATAAACATTGTAACCCTTAGTCCACCATAATATCCTTCATTATTCATTCTGAATGACTAGCAGTCTAATATAAATTCTATTGGCTTTCTATGAACATGTGCAGTGACCCAAACAAAGTTAAAGGATACATCAACATGTATACATTCACTATTTTCAGTTAAACATGTGTTTAAGCTGACGGCTTATTATTAACTGTGACAGATAAACTGCTGCTTTATAGACTATTACAAATGTAAACATGCATCAGAGCCGCATAAAGAGTAAACATCATATCATGATTTTTCCTTAGACGGATAGCAAAATGACTACATTATACACATGACATATATCACATTACACATATATGACAGGGAAGCTCCTGTGAGTAGCTTTAGCTTTTATCAACGTTGAAATAATCCGTTTCAAAGGAGAATGATAAATGAGAAAAGGAATGAGAATAGGAAATACCAGCATATTTGATTTAAGGGTATTGCCTTCTGCCTTACCTGTTTCGCAGTTCTCTCCCGTGAATGCGACTGGACACGTGCAGGTGTAGAACGTGATGAAATCGTTACAGGTAGCCCCATTCTGACAACCATTGCCATCACAAGCATTTTCCACTGCAGGAAAAGATGTGAGAAAACAAAAATTGTGTAAACATGCATCTGTATAAACTTGTTAATTCCATCCATTTCACATGCTGACAATTGCAATCACATGCATTTTGCACTGCAGAAAACACATACATGTATGTGCACAGAGGAGTGAGTAGGGATAACATATCATTTACACAGCTGTGCAAAAGTCTACAAGAGCTATGCTCTCTACTCCTTAACTACATTTTCATCAATAATGTACTCCACATATAGAGCAGTGCCCATTAATTCTTTTCATGCCAAACAAATGCAGCTCAATGGGATTTGTGTGTTGTACTGGTTAATATATTCCATCTAATGGCTGCTTGAGTGGATGTCACATACCATTTTCACAGTTTATCCCAAAGTAGCCAGGAGGACATGAGCATGTGTAGGAGCTGAGAACGTTGCTGCAATTGGCTCCATTCTGGCAGGGGTTACTACCACATGCATTGAACTCTGAAAGTTAAACAAAAATAAACATCATAATTCTGGCGAAAAATACATGAATATTGAATAATCTAAGGCATTGGTGTGTGCCTGGTGAAATGAAGCGATCTTATGTTTGCACTGATTATACTTTGGTCACATTCTCATTAAAAATACCCCATACAAAAGGGATTGTAAAACTGTGCATACTGCACCAAATATCTTGTACTAGAGATAGATGATGTTATATTGAACATACTAAAAATGTTGCTATAGGATTGGACAAGAGTTGATCACGTGATAAAGCGTAGTTTTGCCCATCTGATCACCTGAGAAGAAAAGTTCATTACACTCTAGGTGATAGCAGTTTTTTGTTTTGCTGATTTCTTCACTCCTCACAGTCCTAACGTGTGATCAATATCTTGAGTATGCGCGAAAGAAAAGTGTGTTACACTCGGACTATCAATTGACTAAGAGTAGCTCCTACTAACGCGTCCTAACGTGTGTTCCCTATGGCAGCGGCTCAGGGTTAGGTAGAGATGCAAACATTACTTTTCTATGTCAAATTGTCAATTTTGGTATAGATAGTTGGTTTCAGTTAGAAAGATAGCTACATCCAGATTGCCTCAGAAGTGATAGTTTGTCCATTACCTTCACCAACGTTGATTATTTGCTTACAATATCACAAAACTCGAGTCCAGATATATATTTTCCACATGAAAAAACACAAATCATTGACTTTTCATGAAAGAGTCAAACTATGGCTCATTGGATAGATTTGAGGCAGGGTGCAAGACTTGAGCTTAAAACGTAGTAGTCATAAAGATAAGCCACATGGCATCTAAAAAATCTTATAAGAAGCCGCATTTGATCCACCATTGTCCATAATGTCTAAACCTCACCTTCACTACAATTATCTCCTTTCCATCCTGGTGCACATGTGCATGTGTAGTCGCCTAAGTCATTGGTGCAGGTTGCTCCGTTCTCACAGGGATCAGGCATACATCCATCAAGCTCTGTAAGATCATATTGACATGCAGCATTCAATTTACATGTATTGTGCTCACAACTATGTATAGGCTACGTGTTCTCTCTCCCACCTACCCCATTTCAATCGATCATTAATGTTTTAATGACAGAACATTAATTGCTGAGGTGAGTATGCAAGAGTGTATACATGAATGAAATAAAATGTAATTACATAATTAATGCATGTGCCATGAATTATGAAATAGCTCTTCCTGTGGCATTTTTTCAAACTGCATTCATGGTCCAATAAACGATGCTTTTTCAAATAAATAGGTTCACAAATGAAATGGGGTGGATCGAGGAAGTCATTCCAAAAACATGTTTTGTATATGCCGAACTGACTAGAACTAGTATTTGTCCAAAACAACTGAAAGATACCGCTGAGGAGGAAGCTAATACTCAAACTGGCAAACTCCGTTAGATGGGAGCTGCCATTGTTTCTTTGATCTCCGGTGGTATGCATGGTCCAGAGCCATAGCACCATCTCGTGGCCGGCCGCCGGAGATTTTCAAATTTTTCAAATTGCGTGCTCAAAGTCGGGGTGCGGCTAATATGCCAGTCACTACGGTACACCATAAATGTTTCTTCCTACCGGTATGTGGATAAGGGAGAATGAATAGCGATATTATCTCAATGGTAAGTATTCTTTTAAAACTGTCTTAAAAGTCATTCAAACTTAAGTCAATCCCCATCTTTAATTTATACAGAAATGATAGGAGAAATAAATTGGGTAAGACAGATGTATTGACTGAGAGGAGAAATACTTATATTCCAGAGACTGAATGGACAAATCAGAAACATTTACAGTAGTACATTCAGTGTACAAGCTCCTAAAATCTGATTACATAATGAGGTCAAGGACTAAATATCTCCTCACCAATTTCACAGAAGACTCCATCAAATCCTGTGGGGCAGGCACATGTGTATGTGTCATCACCATTTTGTGTGCAGGTAGCTCCATTCTGGCATGGGTCGCTGTCACAACCAGAGTACACTGCAGAGGAAATCAACATATGTTTGTCCGGAAGAAGATTTACAAATTTAATATGAACTTGCTTAAAAATCAGATATTGATTTTTAGTCAGTGTAAATTGACTGTGTTAGCCTTGACTCCAAATCAAATCAGCACATACACATGATCATGCAGGTTACCTCACAAAGATAATGAATGATTCAGTTAAACTTCATCCATTAAGCTTATCTTACATAAACAAATAAATAAATGTAGGAGTATTTATTTTATTCCCAATTCTGTTTGTGTTGTCTCAACAAGCATCTACAGGTAACAAGTTTGAAGTATATCTCTCCAACTTTTTTTTTCAAATATCATGCGTTAAAGAGGACATGCCCAAAACATGAATTCTGTAAAGAGGTTTGTTGCAACAACATAAAAAGCACATGCTATTGCACCCACCTTGGCAGTCTACTCCTGTGAAGCCTATGGGACAGGCACACATGTAAGATGTTCTGAAATTAGAACAGGTGGCTCCATTCTGACAAGGGTCAGTATCACACAGGTTGATTTCTGGTTGGCAAGAAAGAAGAAACGTGTATGTTAAACCAAACTGGCTAACCAAACTGGCTAACATATCCATTGTGGAGGAATAGTTCTATCCAAATTGGGAAAAAAATCTGTATTTTTTAAATCTTAGTACGAAAAAGGCATCAGATGTGTCAATGACCTAATTGATAGTAAGCGGACTTTGTTAACTCATGAAGAATGTGGACAAAGAGTTGACTTACTTTTCTATTAGTCAAGCTATAAAGTGTCTGTATAGAATTTATATTGGAAAATGTGAAAAAAGTAAAGAAGGTCCATTGATGCCGTCACATATCAAAACACTTGTATGTGACCCACAAGGATGTCGATACATCTACAAAACTCTTTTTGGAAAGACAAAATTTATACCCTCAATATGTTCAAAATGGGAACGACATTTAGATTACAGCCTTGCTAGTTCATTTATGCAGAAATGTCATATTATATTTGATTTACTCCAGATATTGCTTTAAGATATTTTCAGTATAAGATAGTAAACAGAATTTTGTTCTTGAATAAGCAACTGTATAAGATGAAAATGCTAAGTGATGAATCCTGTTCCTTTTGTAAAAAAGAGGTGGAAGACATTGTACATTTCTTTTACGACTGTGAAATCAGTAAATCCATTTGGAAAGAAACAGAAAAATGGATAAATAGAGGTTCTTTAGTACAGATAAAGTTTAATTTACGAAATATAATTTTTGGTTTTGAAGAAAAGAGAAATGATGCCTTAAATTGCATGGTGATTTTGATCAAGCAACAATTGTTCATACAAAAGCTTAATAATAAGATTCCTATTTTTAATACCATAAAGAAAAAAGTTATTAAATATTATGAGGATGTATTTCAATTGTATTTCAGGTACACATAACAAATTTGTTGTTAAATGGCAGTCACTTAGATCTTTGTTTGTTTAAAACTGAAAGAGGGAAATGTAATTATTGTATTTTATTTGAGTGTAAAATACATTGTTTTACATTGTGAAATGTTTACCGGTATTTAACTCAATAAAATAGCCTATGGAGGGCTAAAAAATGCAAAAAAAAACTGCATTCACTGCTACCATGCTCATGATTGACACGCTTATGAACATTTATCATTTTCTTTATCACAAACTGCTTGATGTTTGTGCATTCTGACATATATTTCCATTTTGTTATTCATACAAACATAAACCAGTTACAAACCAGTCTTAGTTATAAACCAGTCTTAAAAACAATTAGTCAGTACTTTATTCAAATTGTCAATATCATTATTTTAAATTGATGTTACTCAGTACACACATGAACTGAATAAGCTTACAAAAGCAGTACAAAGTAGAGTAACCAGTGTGAGGATTTACCCACTTTTGCAGTTTGAATTTGGTTAAATCAAGTGCACTGAGTGAACATATTCTCAACATGTAAGTAACCTGATAATGCATCAGTCTGTACTACACATTGGTAGACTGTTGGACTTACCTGTTTCACACAAGATCCCTTGGTAGCCAGGAACGCAATCACATTGGTAGGTGTTATTGGATTGATAAACACACGTTGCTCCATTCATGCAGGGATTACTGTCACAGCCGGTGTAGTCTGCTCATAAAGAGAGATTTAACAAGATCACTAGGTATGCAAATGAAAGTTAAATTTGATATCATACATTGAATTATAAAGGTTGGCACCACAATGCTATAACCTTGTGTGGATATAATCCACATCACAACATATAAATGCTTAAAATGTTTGTTTTGCTGTTCCAATATTTGACATCAGGAAGTTTAATTTTGAGTTAATCCTACAACATTCTTTCTTCATTTTTTCATTCTGCTATTCCTAATCAGAAATAACATGTACACTTCAAAGATTACTTTTTTTATAATTATGAATGAATTTATTTGAAATAAATAAAAACGGCAAAAATTCAATCAAGAACGGTGTTGAATATTAACATAAAGATATATATTCAACCCACCTTCACAGATGATGCCACTGAAGCCAACAGGACAGACACAGGTGTATGATGAATCTAAGGCAACGCAAGTCGCCCCATTTAGACACGGGTCACTATCACATCCTACGTAATCTGCAAAGGAAGGAAGTTTCATTATTTACCCTGACGGATACTAGTACGTCAAATCGGTGTGTTCACATGTGCAATGATACATGCTTTGCTGTCAAAGTGGTTTACTCGAAATATGTTCCATTCCAGTATGTAAAGTTATCATTCATTCCATTCGTACATTGTATGTACCTAGGAATAAAGCATGAAATGATAGTAGATGGAGGTTTAACCCCAACACACAATGCCACAGGCACTATTGGCAAAGGAAAAGACAATTTTGACGGGTAAAGAAAATTGATTGATCAACACCAAACTTCTCGTTGTCTTGTGTGGATGTCTGACAGAATCTTGAGAACACTAATGATTCACAAGCCCAACTAGTGAGTATTATTACACAGCATGTATTTATCTATAATGCCTATAACATTTGTATTTGTATAGAAATTCTATTTTTACCTTGGCAGTTCTCCCCTACAAAGCCTGTGGGGCATGTGCAGTTGTAGGATGTCCTGAAGTTCATGCATAGAGCTCCATTTAGGCAGGGGTCCGGGTCACACAGATTGATTTCTTGAAGAAACAAAAAGACATATCTGTTAGATCCAATTTAACAATTTACATTTGTACCTATCGGTTAAATGTCAGAATGCAACAAAACGAGATTTATACAGAGCATGAATGTAATTAAAAAACAATAGTTGATGAACACCACTATAAGACAGTTTAATCTACTTTGATCAGATTTCAAAATTCATATTTGTATTTGTACACGAACATATGGTGAACGCTCATTTGCCCATGCTGCTCCAGTTTTATGGAATAGCCTCCCTGACAGTCTTAGGAATATTAACACCCTAGATAGGTTTAAGTCTGCTCTTAAAACACACTTATTCCAAATGGCAAAATGATTTAAGGAACTCAGTAACCTCATTTCTCTTTTTCTTTGCTCCTTGAAGCGCATAGAGACTTTCTTATGTATATGTGTTATGCGCTATATAAACATGGTTTATTATTATTATTATTATTATTTTATGTAAGTCATAATCATTCGTCTTCTTGAAAGCAATTATATGCTCCACATTTTAACCAAGTAATGTACAACTCAAAGCATTAAAATTTTTGAGGGGTGCTTTGAATCGTACAGGTATAAATAAATTATACATGCACAATTTACAATTAATTATATGCAAAGCCCCGAGGATGTGCTTTACATTAATGGAATATTATTCAGTAGCAGACGGTATGATAATAAACCAACCTTCTTCACAGAGCATTCCCTGATAGCCTGGTGGGCAGGTACAGGAGTAAGAGTCATTGCCTTGTTGACAGGTAGCCCCATTCTGACATGGGTCACTGGCACATCCAGAATACACTATGGAGGGTTGATAATGAACAATCAATAATTTTATGAATTGTTAAAAGTGTTCAATATTGTAAACATATCATTTGGTTGATCACGTCATCTGTTCCCTCTCATGTGCAAACACGTATCAGTTCCAAAGTGAGTAGTCCGCCATATGAGTCAGATTAAATTATTCCTTACGGCGGACTACTCATGAATACTAACGAGTCAGATTAAATGAGTCTATCAGTGTTTGTTTCCACGTTGTCGTGTTTTGATCCGTGAAATAGAGATAGCTTGCATGGTTACCGCTGCCCGGTAAGCAGTAGATTGCAGGTTCAAATCCCTTCTGGTCCCAGGATTTTTTTTTTTGACTAGTTTTTCATTCATTTACAGGAAGGAACACGCTATCCTTGCTACTGGGTGTATGCCTAAAATTTCTTTGTAAATAGAAATTATCCCAGAAAGCCCTTTCACTACAATCTACTTTGGAATATGTTTAAATGGCAATTTGACTCCACTGTATAATAATAAATGGCTTTCTGATTTAATGCATTGACAATACCTTCACAGTTTATGCCAGTATATCCTTCTGGGCAGTCACAATTGTATGAAGTCTGGAAGTTAGTACAGGTAGCTCCATTCTGGCAGGGGTCTGGATCACAAAGGTTGATGGCTGTACAGAGAATATTGCAATGAAATGTATAACAGAAAATTAAGTATTCTACTGAAACCTGTTCAGTGCATACCTGTTTCATCTTATAAAACAGAAACCTGGAAAATTACTCAGAGCCAATGGAAGGGCGATTGAAAAAATATCATATGAAAAGAGATACGGTATTTGCTGGATTTAATGAACAGGCCTGTGTGGATGATATTGTACAACAGATCAAGTAAAAAAACATTGAGATGGGCCAGTTACTAAACTAGGGGCTGATACAGACAAACAAGTTAACCAATGGACAACTGGGGCATTCACCAGAACAAAAGCAAGGAATATGAGAGAGGGATTGAGGACATTAAGGACCATCAACAGCTCAGGACAGAGGGGAATCAAATTAGTTAAGTTGCCTTCCTTCATGATTGGGGTGAAATAGGCTAGATAGATATTCAATTTAATAGCAAATTGAAAACTTCAATAAATTGTACAAACAACAAGATTGCATTGACTGCAAAGGGGTCTCACCTGTCTCACACATGACTCCAGTGAAGCCAGCTGGGCAGGCACACATGTAGGTGTTGTTGAACTCTGCACACGTTGCGCCATTTAAGCAAGGGTTGCTGACACAGCCAACATAATCTGTAACGTAATGCAAAACTAATACCTCTCAGACTTGCAACCCTTTAGAAACAACATTAAAACTGCTTGAAAACCATTTCACATCACTCCTCTGAGAGTGAATGCAAATCCGTATTATACATATTTTAAACAATGCAGGATATCAGTGAATCTTCCTTTCTAACCTCTTTCCTACTTGAATAAATACAGAAACTACAATAACCCTAATTTACCATCAACTGCAAAAAGAACACTCAGATAAAATGCTCCCCTTACAAAAAAATCTCTATGGTACACCATACAAACACCATAGCAAATCTACCATAGAATACCATACAAACACCATAGCAAATCTACCACAGATCTACCATTCATTTACCATAGAACTAATTTAAATAATTGGGACAAATTTATTCATTTATTCAAATTAAGCCACACCTACATATTCTACCATTCAATTACCATACAGATACCATAGGTCTACCATTAAGCTACCATTGATCCACCATTCATCTACCATAGATTCATCATTCATCTACCATAGAGCCACCATTCATCTCCCATAGAGCCACCATTCATCGACCATAGAGCCACCATTCATCTACCATAGAGCCACCATTTATCCATCATACAGCCACCATTCATCTACCATAGAGCCACCATTCATGTACCATAGAGCCACCATTCATTCACCATAGAGCCACCATTCAGCTACCATAGAGCCACCATTCATCTACCATAGAGCCACCATACATCTACCATAGAGCCACCATTTATCCACCATTCATCTACCATAGAGCCACCATTCATCCACCATAGAGCCACCATTCATCCACCATAGAGCCACCATTCATCTACCATAGAGCCACCATTCATCTACCATAGAGCCACCATTCATCCACCATTCATCTACCATAGAGTCACCATTCATTCACCATAGAGCCACCATTCATCTACCATAGAGCCACCATTCATCCACCACAGAGCCACCATTCATCCACCATGGAGCCACCATTCATCTACCATAGATCAACCATTCATCAACCATTCACTACCATTCAAAATATGCATCAAAATGGTACGCTGAATTGTGGCATTTTGGAATGGTATACATGTATTCAGAATAGTTTGGGTCTTGATCTATGATTAGCAGAATGGTGGCTATAGTACAAAGAATGGTGACTATAATACATGTACATGTGTATATTGAATTTTCGAGAAATCTGAACTTAAATGTTCACTTACAATACACAAACGACGCTTATTAAAAATGAATTGAATGAAAGCGGCAGGATGTATTTCGTTTATATCAAAAGTTGTATGCATGCTTAATTTTTTCTAAATAATCGGCAAGTTCAAAAGAAACAACTGAAATTTCATATACAGTGTGTACAAAAACATGACTTAAATGAAAGGGAAATTAGAAATATATAAACATGTACGATTAAAACTGAGGCACAGACTTGTAGCACAGGATTGCTCTAAAACATCGTATAAACATGTACAATAAAAACTCTCATGAAAGTAAAGTTCATAATTGCAAATTTGCAACACATATTACTTGGACTTGTTCTACTAAGGTGTAATATATGTACCCACATTTACATCACCCTAATTTTTTAAACTGAAGAAATAACAATTTGAAACAGAACACACTGAAGCAAACTGGTACAGGCCAGTTGATGGTCTCGATCTGCACCATTATGTAGATTGCACTAAGTTGCTGTTAATGATGAGGAAGTCAGCACGTCAATGACGAGTAGCTTGTTGCCCACTTCCCTTGATTATGACCACCTAATCCTTGGTGAGAATCACCCTCTCCTGAGGACGTTTGGAGCTGAAAAAGCACACACACAATAAAAAAAAACATGATTAATAGATGTATCTTGATTTCCACAGCAATATTTATTTGTGTGCTGTACTAAATTGTGTGAGTATATGTTATTTTCTTGAAAAATATGGCATTCCACAACCTGAGATAATAGAGAACGGTTGCTAATTAGCTTAATATTCATAGTCCTGCAGGTCAATTTTCTTATTTTTTGTATTTTTTTTTTTTTACATGTGTACAGTTCACAATAAAAAAAATTGGGACGTCATGGTTATCATCACTCTAATTTGAGCAATAAAATGTCAGATCAATGGAAATGAATTCATGGTGGATCGATGCACCATGTAATATCTTGGCTCAAGATTTGAAGTTAACATGCCAAAATTTATGCAAAAATATTGCATTGCAATACATGTATTGAAATATTACCACAAATAACAATCAACATCTATGACACTTACTTATCTCTCTTGATGTGTCGTTTGTTGCCGATGGCAGCATGGAGGAACACAAACAGGCAGCACCAGTACCAGATCGCCTTCCCTCATTTGGACAAGAAGATTATGTACAGTAGCCCTGAGAACATAAAGAGAAAACAAATTATTAAAAATATGTTGAAAGTCATGAGAAGTAACTTTTAAATCAAGATAGTGCAAAATTACTATGTACATAGTTGGCTTTTTTAAACTAAAAGTGGGCCCCGTAAAAGAAGATATAGAATGTACGTGTATTATTACTTAAACATTTTACTGGCATGCAAATGCTAGAAATACCATTTATTTTTAAGCATGAAAAACAAAATTGATAACATTTAATATCAGATAGTCTAGTTAATTGTGGTGAAAGAAGGGCTTGTTTCACATTTCATTGTACTAAGTTAGTCATGCCACATCACGTACATGTCGTTTTATTCGACTAATTGTTCCAGCATTCTTCAATTCACGACTGGGACCAAAATTAATGATCATCCGGCCAAGTGTCCATGCATGCTTACTGCTTTGGTAATTTTCAGTCAGATTTCATTCTCTATAACATTTGAATTGCCCTCAATATGTTGCAACATAATTATAATTCACCAAAGTTTCAAAGATATCATCACCTTAAATCGATTGCCTAAGAGCACTTTAATTTAGTAGCTTTAAATTATGATTTATCTTTGACACAGCATTAACTATGGAAAGTGAGTTATTACGTGTACTTAATTACAAACCTGTGTTCCTCCAGGGCATGGAATATTCCATGATCCCCACTGCTGTAGACATTCCAGATAGTACATGTGTGTTGTACCAGCATGCTGTACATGTATTTATCTTTGTAGTGGCTACCCTCCCTCCATGTACAAATCTGAGGAAATTAAAAAGGGAATAAAATCACATCAGTATTCTGGACAGCATAATTTAACATATCAGCAATGAGCTATTTAAATGAACACATCACATATGTGATGGCTTTCCATTTTGAAGAAAGATGGTCAGGGTAAATCTTAGTTCTTGCCTATCATCTGTAACGAGGTAAATCGTAGATTCCGCCACCATCAGTTAGCAGCCGTTGTTCACAGCGTACTCCTTACTCCTAGCCCTATGAGGAAATCCACGCTGTATAGCGTGGGGGTATATATGCTACGTCGAGCGTTTTAAAATCACATCATTTTGGCTTGCAAAGCCGTTTGGGAAAATGGCTGCATAATAGAAATCACAAAAATCTTCTGCCTTACCAAGTTAGTATAATCCTTAAGCCAGCTGGCATTTTTGTGTCAAAATCAGCAATTTAGACAGGTAAGGTATATTTTTGCATACTTTTGCTGGCTTCAAAAAATTTGCTTCCGTTATCGATATGCAGGCGCTCGTACATTTTGAATGAGGCTTGATATTGATACCAACAAGGCTTAGTATCGATGATGACACGTACTGTTTTGAAACCAGCAAAAGTTAGATTCTGTGAAAATTACATACCCGTCTATAACTGTGGCACAGAAAGCAACCTTTCAGTTACCTGTTACGCTGGCTAAAAGATACTTGGTAAGACTTAAGAGTATTTTTGTGATTTTTACCGAGCCATTTTCCAAATGTTTACCAAACCAAAATGTGTGCAATAGATTCGAGTTTCGAGTTACGTACAGAATTGCCAAAATCAACAACTAATCAAATCACTGCTAAGCTCGACTCTCTTGCTCCAAAGCCAGCTCATGTTTGAGCGGGCTGGTCGCAGTTAAACCTAGCTTACTCCATGCATATACATGTATATAGGCACCTATGACCAACAATCATGCTCACCAACAAAGTAAACGTAGAATAGATCTACATGTAATTGATTGGCACAAACAAGACTTGACAAGACTGTGGTCAGCACCCCGTCCCCTTACTGCGACCAGCCCGCTCACGCTGCGACCAGCCCGCTGCGCGGGAGCAGTCCCGGGGCTACCCGTCCCCAAAACTTGAGTCAAGATAATGATTTTTATCCTACACAGTAGGATCTAGAGTAACTAACTTGACTAGAATAGCACTTTAGAATATCACGGAAGAGAGGAATAATTAAAACAGTCGACAGGATAACTCTTGTACACGTACAATACTAACACCATTGTTAGTACATGGGGACAGCTATATGGGCTAGCTACATGTAGCTTGCAGAGCTGTTTGTCAGCTAGTGTGTGACTCTACTCTAGTGACAATAATTATGTAAGAAACATGTACTATATTCAACTTCACAATAATCCTACTGTAGTAAATACCATAAGGCCTTACCTGATGTTGATTGGCAGGAGATGACAGAGATGATGATGGTATATTTTGCCCCTCTAACCGCCAGACACATTCTGATCCTGTTTTCAAAATTTGTAACCTGCATAAGCCAGCCGGCCAGCTAGGGCTCCTATTGGTTGCCAAAAATAGCCCAATCCTAGGCCCAGGTGCATTGCACTCTGCATGCAAGGTGTATGTATGATAAACCCATATCCTACATGCATACACACCACACACACACACACACACACACACACATGTCAACAAGTCTTTTGTGCAGACCTGGATGGGTTTCATGACATAACCATGCAGTGAAAATCATTCTTTACATTATAACACATGCCAGGTAGCATAGTATTTCCCAAAGGGTCTATATGATTTTGTTTAATCTCAATTGTGTGCACCTCACAGCCTATAGTACTGAGGCTAAATTGCTGCCAACTTGAGGATCACACAGTCTATTAAAAATTATGTCTGGTAACAGAGACTATGCCCCAATCCCATCCTTGCCACAGAAAGCCTATGTTTTAGTTCGTTGATCCTCGCTCCTCATTCAGAGGAACTATGATGTCATAGTCTAGGGCATAGTCTGTGTTACCAGACATAGTTGTTAGTTGACTAGGTAGCGCTGTCACCTCACACCCTCGTACCTAAGCTACAATGTACCTGTAGCAACAATTATGTGTACCACGAAATATAACATTTACATGACACATTCTAAAATTCTTTTATGCGTATTTGTCTTGCCTATTAACATATAATAATCATCCTTTTCTTAATTTGAGCTTATAAATCAAATGTTGGTTATTCTTTTTAATTCTATATTCGCATACTATGATTATATTGGTACTGACTTTTGACTATGGTGAAAAATATATATTGCTTTTGTTTTGTTAAATAAGATTGAAATCTTCTGAACTTAATCTTAAACTTAAACTTAAGCAGTAACTTATATGAAGCAGGAAAAAAAGTTTTAATAACATATACAAAAAATAGCCTGGCAATGTGAGAGGAAGTAGGAAAAATAGAATAAAAATAAATAAAAACTTTTGAAGTTTCTGAAAAAGTTAAAAAATAGCCTGGCAATGTCAGACGAAGTAGGAATAATAGTATAAAAATACATAGAAACTTTTGAAGTTTCTTAAAAATAGTTAAAAAATAGCCTGGCAATGTCAGACGAAGTAGAAAAAATAGTATAAAAATACATAGAAACTTTTGAAGTTTCTGTAAAATAGTTTAAAAATAGCCTCACACGAAAGGAAAGTTTGAAAAATAGAAAAAAAATAGCCCACTATTTGAAAATAGTATAAAAATAGTCTATTTTTATCCTATTTTTTTTTTAGAAGAAATAGTTTTAAAATAGATCTACCATTCACTTTAATAGAGCCACCATTGAATCATTAACCACCATTCAGATACCATAAAGGCATCATCCACCATGGAGCTACCATTGAAATCTCTTCCACCACAGGTATACCATTCAACAGAAATATCATAGAAATGTATTCTACCATATAGCATACCATAGAAATATCATACACCATACAGCCATCATAGAGCTACCATAGATCTACCATTCACTTGAGAGCCACCATTGAATCACTAACCACCATTCAGATACCATAAAGGCATCATCCACCATGGAGCTACCATTGAAATCTCTTCCACCACAGGTATACCATTCAACAGAAATATCATAGAAATGTATTCTACCATATAGCATACCATAGAAATATCATACACCATACAGCCATCATAGAGCTACCATAGATCTACCATTCACTTGAGAGCCACCATTGAATCACTAACCACCATTCAGATACCATAAAGGCATCATCCACCATGGAGCTACCATTGAAATCTCTTCCACCACAGGTATACCATTCAACAGAAATATCATAGAAATGTATGCTACCATATAGCATACCATAGAAATATCATACACCATACAACCATCATAGAGCTACCATAGATCTACCATTCACTTGAGAGCCACCATTGAATCACTAACCACCATTCAGATACCATAAAGGCATCATCCACCATGGAGCTACCATTGAAATCTCTTCCACCACAAGTATACCATTCAACAGAAATATCATAGAAATGTATTCTACCATATAGCATACCATAGAAATATCATACACCATACAGCCATCATAGAGCTACCATAGATCTACCATTCACTTTAGAGCCACCATAGAGTCACTCACTACCATTAAGATACCATACAGGCATCATCCACCATAAACCTACCACTGAAATATCCTTCACCATATGGATACCATTCAACAGAAATACCATAGAAAAACAGTCTACCATATAATATATCATAGAAATACCATACACCATAGTACGGCATCAATGATATACCATTGACCATAGAACTCCACCATTCAGCTATTGTGTGGTATACCATAGAAATATATTCTACCTTATAATATATCATAGAAATACCATTCACCATAGAGCCGTACCATAGGAATACCATAGATTTTTTTTGTAAGGGTCACTTGCAACATGTGTCACGTATGTTTCAAATATACACAAATACTATTAACAACTTTCAAAGATACCCTAAGGTTAATTTCTAGGTTATACTAATCACAGATTGGCAAAGGCAAAACTTGCAACAATAGTCAAACCTGAATCTACTCTCACTCATAAACTACAATTCTCCTTGTATTGATGTTAATGAGCATTTTCTTTTTGATATTCAACAATAGAAGGATGTTCAGAGAAAAGGATGGAATCTGTTTGGAAATCAACCACTTACTCTGGCAGTTGACTCCACTGAATCCTGGCAAACATTCACATGTGTAGGAGATCCTGAAGTTTGTACACACTGCCATGTTCTGACATGGGTTGAGGTCACACAGATTCACCTCTGCAGTTTGTGAAATATAGAATCACATGAAAAGGACTATTCTTGCATGTTAACATTTTAACAAAAAATCCTTCATTAAATTATTGGAAATGTATATACATTGATACACCACCCTCGCCACTTATTACATAAGGAACATGCCAGGTTTTAAGATGTGTATACCAAAATGAGCGTTTAGAAACACTAAGTTAACATCTATTGACCTTTCTGAACTTCATTAAATGTATATAACATACATCATAAGTTTAACCATTTCTTTAAAATCACATCAATGTCGCCAAATATTTTGTATTAAATGTAATTGTATTGGAACTATCAGATACAATTTGGTGTTGCTGTTAAAAATCTCAGGAAAGTATCCATGAAATGTGAACATTCCATCAGAGTAATGACTCACAAGTTTGCATTATTGAATTTCTGCATTTTTACTTCTGTGGAACCAACGGAAGTAACCTACTGCGATTATACAAAATTAACATGTGATTTACATGTGTATTAAATTATTATGATTTGAAATTTGCTTTTGCAATCCTCAGGAAAAAGATAAAATTGCATCATTGAATTTGTAAATTAGAAATTAATAATGAATTTGAAAAAAAGATGATCGTTCTGCAATGTTTTTATTGTGTATATTACCGGTACACATAATCTTAAATGGATTAATTATGGGTCTGTAAGCACATTTCAAAACGCACTTTTAATGCATATTTTAGTGTGTTTGACTGAAATGCGAGTGTGATTGTGTGCGTTGTCGTGTGTCATGTTCATGGGTTTGTATGTATTTTTTGCGCCTTTTGGCCGGCGTGTGCAAGTGTATGTATGTGTGTTTGTGTGTGTGTGTGTGTGTGAGTGTGTAGGTGTGTGTACACTATGTGCATGGATATGTGTGTGAATTTATATGTGCGCTCATAGATCACAAAATAAGTGTCAATATGTGTTAGTGTTTGTGTACGTTTGCATGTGTCACATGCATGGGTTTGTATGTATTGTTTTTCATCGTTTGGCCGGCGTGTGCATGTGTATGTGTGTTTGTGTTTGTTTGTTTGTTTGTTTGTATGTATGTGTGTTTATGCGTATAAATTGTAAATGGGTATGTGTGTGTTTGTGAATTTATGTTCGCATAGTTCACAAATATTATCATGGGGTACTGTATACGACACCTGTGAAAAACGTGTATCTAATTCTAGATCAAGTTGGAAAACTTTGTAACTCAATTTGAAATGAGAAAATCTCGTATCTCAATTTAGGACTTAGATTGTAACTCAAATTTCCGACATCTAAATTATTTTTCGTGCATTTCAACCATTCCATATTGAATTGATAAGCAAAAAGTCTTTAGTTAACATAATTTGTTAAAATAAGAATGTTTTTTGCTCTCCTTAACATTTTTTTTGGAGATTTTAACAGCCCATCGACGATATGAACTATTGCAAAGGACGTCTCATGATACCACAACACAATGGTTCTCAAAGTACACATGGTTGCCAAGTGTAGTTGCAATACAAGGCATTAGCAATATTGTGTCTCGCCCACTTGCGAAAATAACCAGAAATATCGCGATCTCCATTGCTATGCAAAAGAATTGTATCCCTCACACAATTCTGTGCACAAGTTAGGAAGCCTCCACCAAGAGTCTTGCAAGTAAACTTTAATGTATGACCTCAAATGACCTTTGACCTTATCATGTGACCTCTTACAGCACAATAACATGCAGGTGCCCCCAGTGCATCCATCATCCAAGTTTGATTGCCATTGTAGCAACATGTGATGAGTAATGTGTTATAAGAGAGTCTTGCAAGTAAACTTTAACGTATGACCTCAATGACCTTTGACCTTATCCTGTGACCTCCAACAGCACCATAACATGAAGGTACCCCCAGTGCATCTATGACCCAAGTTAGGTTGTAATCCAAGCAACCTATGTGAAGTTATTTGTCAAAAGAGAGTCTTGCAGGTAAACTTTAACGTATGACCTCAAATGACCTTTGACCTTATCTTGTGACCTCCAACGGCACCATAACATGAAGGTACCCCCAGTGCATCTATGACCCAAGTTAGGTTGTAATCCAAGCAACCTATGTGAAGTTATTTGTCAAAAGAGAGTCTTGCAGGTAAACTTTAACATTTGTGACGGACGACGGACGACGGACGACGGACGACGGACGGACGACGGACGACGGACGGACGACGGACGGACGACGGACGGACGACGGACGGACGACGGACGGACGCCATTTGGATCCCTTAGTCTCGCCTTCACCTCCGGTGGGCGAGACAATAAAAAATGAGAGTGTAAAGGGTACACTGACCTTCTTCACAGTTGGCTCCTCTGTATCCTGGTGCACACTGACAGAGATAGAAATCATCGGCTTGAAGACAAGAACCTCCATTCTGGCAGGGATCGCTATCACATCCAGCATACACTGGACAAAGAAAAATATATTACATTTCACTGGTTGAGACAGAAGAGAGTCATTGATAAAATAAGATTGAATGGGATTATCCAAAGTGCAAAACGGATTTTAAATGAACCACATACAAGTAAAAAGAGCAAGCGCGATGTATAGAGTAAGCTTTCACTGTGTACTGTGAACCTTTCTGGCTGAAATGAAACGAAAGCTTACACGAACTGTTAGCCTAGATAATCTTTTACCTGCACAGTTCTGCCCAGTGTAGCCCTCAGGACATGTGCAGTTGTACGAAGTCCTGAAATTTGAACATGTTGCTCCATTCTGGCATGGATCTGGTTCACACATGTTGATTTCTGTTGATAGAAACAGTACATTGTTGAAATAAGATAATGATAATGATGATGATAATGGTAATGATCTCTTCCCAATATATCTATTTTAGATTTTCTGTATATGTTCATTTACAGGTAGTCATATTAAAAGCTGTCATGGGCAGCCAAGACTTCCGACACTTTAGGAGTAGCTAATATGACAGCCAAGAAACTGCTAAGAGCAGTGGAAGACAAAAAAAGGACACCGAAGACATGGGATAGACCTCTGTGAGACTGTCAATTGGGCAGCTCAATGAAGATTAGCAGTATTTTAGAAGAAAATCTGGTGTCTGTGTCAATGCAGCGATAGTGTCAATCACCATATCTGTCTTGGACTTGGCTGCTTTTTGTAGGATACTTGATTGATATACAAAAAAATATGAAAGAATTTATGATGAAAATTCGTTTTTTGAAACAAATTTTCTGCAGCTTTGATGTTTTAGATATGTCAGCAGGATGTATACAAATCTCAGCGGATCTAAATTTTTCGCACCATTTTCACAGAAGGCTCCTTCGTAGCCAGGTGGACAAGAACATGTGAATGTATCGTCCATGTTTTGTGAACAAGTTGCTCCATTCTGGCATGGGTCACTCTCACAGCCAACATAGTCTGCAAAGAAAGGAATATTGTATTTTAATCATTAAAACAAATGTACATTTTGATGTAAGACTTGCATTATTTAGGAGTGCAAGAACATTCTTTTTTTTACTTCAGGTGACATTTTTTGGTTGATTGATGGAAAGATAGGCGAGGTTCAAGAAATAAACATGAAGATTTATCAATATAGAGCAAGCTAATTTTGCAAAATAATCACATGGTCTATTCTACTAGTCATATACATTATGTTAAATGGTTGTAAATGTACATACATGACTGGGAATGTATCGACAGAGAACCCTAAAATATATTTTGCAACTTTGTGGCATAGGCATACAAACAATGAACTGTGGAATATCTCCTCCACTCAGCCTAGAATCAAGTTTAGATACATACCTTGACAATTGACCCCACTAAATGCTGGAGGGCATGTGCAATTGTAGGAGATCTGGAAATTGCTGCATGTAGCTCCATTCAAGCAGGGGTCAGGATCACATAGATCAGTGGCTGAAAAACCCCACAGATATGTATTTTAAATTAGACTTAACATTTGCGACAAGTGAAATGTCTATGATCAATGGAAATAGAAATAAGAGGCTTGAACCAAACAAAACCTACTTTCTATTAGGCATTTGAAAGAAGGGAAGATGTGACATCATAGGTTTTTCTTCCCACGATCTACACAAAGAAATATTTATTATAGAAAATGTCTCAAAATATATTTAAAGTCATCCAAAAGAACAATAACAAAAGATTGTCGCTCTGAGATTTTTGCCATACTCATTTTTATTGTGATATACTAAAACATGGCATAAATTTCATTAAAAAATATTAAAACTGCGACTGATTATATCTCTGCCAGCTTAAGTTTTACTGAACAGAATTCCTTACCTATTTCACAGTACACTCCCTCATAGCCTGGAGCACACAGACATGTGTAGTTGTTGTTACCCTCTGTGCAACTAGCTCCATTCAAACAAGGGTTACTGGCACACCCTGCATACACTACAAAATATGAAGGAGGGAGATAGATAGGTAAAAATAGTTCTTGCCTATCTTGTTTCCCTTTAGGAAACAGAGTAATAAAACATTCTGTGGAGGCATAGATAGAACAATACACATAGCTCCAACAACATGAGAAGGAATACATTAGGGATGCAGACAAAGAGATGACGAATATTACTATCAATAATTTAGGATACAACAAAAAGATCAAACGAGAACTTCCGTTTGAAGTTTGATCTTAATTTTATGAGAGGAAGAGAATTACATGAGAACCCACCTCGCGCACGTGCAGTCATTTTTCAAAGCTTGAAATCAAACAGAAGTTCTCATACCTCCCCCCCCCCCCACTCTGTGGTTGGAGGGACCGCATGCGTGTTCCCAAAATGTCCCAAAAGGGGTACTTTTTCGCGGGACAAGTCCGGCCCACACTTGTAAAAACAAGGGTGGTGTATTTTTCTTTTGTGTACAGCCGTCGTATCAGCTGGTTATATGGGACTAGGCAACATCATCCTTAACTGGAATTATAACTTGTTAGCATTGCCATCGTAATTTGTATGGCGTCATGTCACCTGGCTATTTGCATGATTTGAGACAACCCGATTCCCACAAGGAAAAAATCCTCGTAATAAAGCAAAGGGGTGGAATAACTGCTTCAATATCACCCTAAATAAGTTTACCAAGTAACAGGTAGTTACGGTCATGGACGCCTAAGAAAACATTGCTCTCCGCTTGAGAGCAGAACCCGATTCCCCACTTGAGAGCAGAACCCGCTCCATACATACATGTATTGCTCTAATCATGTGAAATTGACTGAAAACCAGTGAGGGAGTCTGCAATGTATCATAACATGCACAGGAAAACTTACCTGGAAGGGTTGTTGTAGTCCAATAACAGCTAAGGCTGCCTGTGTCAGTGTGTGGGGTTTTTGCAGGAACAGCCTCCGCTGTAATGCTGCAGTTTATTCTTTATGCGCGAGGTGGGTTCTCATAATAGCTAGCTATATAGCTCAATGGTTCTCATGCAAGTCTGTTCCACAGGCTCACGAAATAAAATTGTGTTGCACTATGCATTAAATGCTTGATCTACATTCATTGGTTTGGCGACACAATGAATTGGGTGAAAAGTCCAACATCACTGTTACTAGAAGAACAGTACCAAGATATATCACATTGCTACACATGTAAGACTAAAATAAAGTCATTGCTAATGTTTTTAGAAATTACCAAATTCTGACAGGGCACATTTTACACAAATTCACATTCACATGAATAGATATTGCAATTATCTACCTTCACAGTTGCTTCCCATGTAACCAATGGGGCAGGCACAATCATACGATGTCCGGAAGTTTGTGCAGTTGGCTCCATTCTGGCATGGGTCTGGGTCACACAGGTTGACCTCTGCAAATTTCCAATCATTAGACACATATTGATCAAATACTGGTTCATGTAAGGATATGATACTCTATAATATAAAGACAAAACGAATTAAGACATGGCTGAAGGATATAATGCACAAAAATACTGGAAACAGATGTTTATTGCATTTCTACATAGTATTTATCTAACTATTCTATGGAGAAAAACAAATATCAAATATCATTTACATGCACATCAGGAAATTAAATTCTGCAATTCATATGGGTTCAATAACTACAGTGAATTTATTGCTTCCACTTGAATCAATTTGCTCTAGTATGTTGTATTAGCAATATTTCACTGTTAATAAGTTTAATATTCTCTCTCTCACCATTTTCACAGTCTGCTCCAAAGTAACCAGGAGGACAGGTGCAGTTGTATGAGTCTAAGCGATTTGTGCAGGTGGCTCCATTCTGACAAGGGTTACTTTCACAGGGAGTGAACACTGCATCCACAGACAGAAAGACACAGTTAAAACAATTATTAGCGAATGGCAACACAGAACTATCATAGAGTTGTTAAATACACATTTCTCATTGCTGTTTCTAATGCTTTCAATCCAGGTTTTCATGTGATATGTATCATGAACAAATGTTGTACTTCAATTGGGTCAATGGAAACAAACATGTTTTCTGTCCCATTTTTTCAACATCTATTGCGGTAACAAATATCATGGTGACGGCTTCCATATAATAATCTATCAACATTAAATTGTAGAGAAAATAAGTACGCTTAGCCATTTGGGGGAATTTTTCAGTGGAAATCATAGATGCATTTCTTACAATAAACTAGAAGAGTTTACCACGCAATGGGCTTGTCCAGCTTTATTTACGATTTCTTTTATCATTTTAACCTTATTTCCTGAAACTATTTGCATTTCAACTAGGATAGCAGATATAGTACATCACAATCCTGCTTTTACACATACATTTATAAATGCCATAAATCTCTGTCAGGAGAAAACAAAACAAGTTGATACTTCATTTAGATGATTCTCGTTTCTCTCACCTTCTGTACAATTGACTCCTTCCCACCCTGGAGCACAAGTGCAGCTGTAGTTTCCAATTATATTAGTACACGTTGCTCCATTTTCACAAGGGTCTGGTATGCAGCCATCAAGTTCTAAGAAACAAAATTTTGATTTTCATCAAATGATCAATAACTGCATACTAAATTCAATCCAAATGAATGATAGTCAAGATGCAGTTTTCAATATAAAATAAATTTATATACATGTTGCAAATGTATATACCCTGTTAAAAACTTTTTACAGAGGGATGTATCATGCCCCAAAAGAATTGAATATTTTATCTCAAAAATTATGTGAAGGACCTACAGATTGTAAGCAAAGCAATTAGATAATCTAAATACATCGTATGAATACCAAAATATTGCAGTAACCTTATTGCGCAGAGAACAGGAAGGCAATGTCTTATACATGGCATACCCGCCATGAAAACCACTGAAAACCAGAGAAACATACCAGTTTCACAGAGGATTCCAACATATCCGGCAGGACAAGTACAGGTGTAAGAGCTGTTTTGCTGATTGCAAGTCGCTCCATTAAAGCATGGATCACTGGCACATCCGGAGTACACTGAAAACAGTGAAAGGAAATAAATTGCAGTGTGTTTTGATACAAATATTGAAATTTCAAGATGTTTTACTGTTATGATTAAGCAGGAAAATCTGCAGGACAAAATTCTTTATGTCAACAAAAATTTAAATTAACCATGTTGAGGCTGCCGACTATCACTTTCCCTATCATTCGGAGTAGTGTAACACTAAAATATGCTACAGATGGATGTATTGCCATAATATACAAAACAGCTGTTGTCCATATGGATAACATACCTTCGCAGTTTTGTCCACTGTATCCTTCTGGACATGAACAGTTATAAGAGGTTCTGAAGTTTGAACAAGTGGCTCCATTTTGACATGGGTCAGGCTCACATAAGTTGACATCTGAAGAAAAAAAACCACAAGCACAACAAAATGAACTTTACTCATATAGTGTCTCTAAGGAATTTTTCATGTCTCATAAATAAACATATAGTGAGCAAAGCTTGTGAAAGCTTATGAAATGTCATGTTATGTTTAAAAAGTGGGATGTCCTAAAAAATGTGATGAAGAATCACTAGGCAGATCCAAATACAGAAAATGCAGTGTTTCAAGAAGTTGATTACAACTACAACTAAAGTTGATAGCAGTGTTGATGGAGAGCCCCTTTGTGAATGCAAACTCTTGCAAGAAAAGCATTTGAAATTTGAAAATGCTTGATCCACTCATGTAATCGATCAAAGCTCTTCAGGAGATCCAGGATCTCAATGGGCAAAACAAGAGCGTCGTACCTCTTCCACACACTGGTCCTGCAAAGCCTGCTGGGCATATGCACTTGATAGTATCATTGGCAAGCTGTGCACAGGTAGCTCCATTCAGGCAAGGATCACTGCTGCAAGCGATGTAATCTACAGTGTGAAATATGAATCATATCGGCATGTCAGCACAAAATATGCATCACAAGCATCTGAAATGTATAGCTCTGAAAGATTAATGTGATGATTCAAACTTAAGATCTCTCAAAAGTGGTACTTTAAGTAGATTAAGTAGATGTTCTCAATATATATTCTTTTAGTTCTCATCTTTTCCTCTATTTCAACAGAGTAAAACAAAATCAAATGTGCAACCTGGACTTCCTCAGTAGGATAATGGATAAGAAATGAATCATTATACTTCCCTTGTTAGATTCTATAACTGTTGATACGCTCCCACTCCCCAAATACACACAAACACACACACACACATACATGTCATAGTCCGGGAAAGTGGTCACGAGGGAGTTTGTTGGCACCATTATTGGAATTGAGTGCCAAATATACCATAACAGAGTATATCTGTACAGTTAAGTCTCCGGCACATATACCTAGGTGGACTCTTAAAAGAACAGGGAGCTAGACCTTTGCCACCCTCACTTTACATATTGGCACATCTGGGAGTCCCAAGGCCCTACTGAGATGCCTCATTCTTCAAGCACTGTTTGTAGATGACTGAATACATTACAACACTCTGCATTGTATTTCATGACTTACCTTCACAGAGGTCTCCACTGAACCCATCACTGCAGACACAGATATATGTCTCATTCACCAGCACACAGGTAGCATCATTCTGACACGGGTTACTGGCACAGCCGTCATAAACTGCAAGTTGTACAATGTACAAAAACAAATTGCATGATCAACTTTGCACTTTGTTTAACTTGCTCTCATTTCTTTATTTCTACATCAGTTGTGTTCATCATACTTGGTAAAAATGATCCTTGGGTAGTACCACTTATGTGTGGATGAGAATGATGAGGTCAATGGTCAAATAGGGGTCAAAAGATCAAATGATATGAGGCCATGTGCATCATTTTTCAGTTTTGGTTTATCTTGCTCTCATTTTTTAATCTCTGCATCAATTGTGCTCATACTTGGTACAAATGATCCTTGGGTAATACCACCTGTGTGTAGATGAGTATGATGAGGTCTAAAGTCATGAAGGGGTGAAAAGGTCAAATGATATGAGGTCATCGCAAAATCAGGCGAGACTCATGGTTCGTGAACCACCTTGTTTTTTATTGGTAGTTTTTCTCTAGTGTTCTCTAAAGATATAGCAGATGTTATGTTACCTTCACAGTCAGTTCCAGTATACCCCCCAGGGCAAGTGCATGCATATGAGGTTCTGAAATTTGAACATGTTGCACCATTCTGACATGGGTCCAGTTCACACAGATCGATTTCTACACGGAGAAAGAAGGGGTCAAAAATTTGGAGATGCATTATAATGTATTAGCAGCAGTAAATAACTACATATTACATAATCAGGAAACAATTTAACCATATGATATATTACCACATTCACATGAACACACTATATAACTGTGAGAATAAAATACATGTGATACAAGACATAATGAGCAGGATCTTACCCTCTTCACATAGAAGAGGGTATAGCTACACGTGTAGTTTTCAGTATTCTGCATGCATATTGCTCCATTAATGCAGGGAATACTGCCAGACCATCATAGAATGCAGGAAAGCAAACACAAATAATAAAGAAACAATACTTGTAACTTTATAAAATCTGTAGAAAGAAAATTTATGAGAAAATATATGATCAAACCACGTCAGGAACACAAGCCTTTAACCCTATCTAGCCGGGGGGGGGGGGGGGGCAAAAACAGCCCCCCCCCCCCCTTCGGCGTTTTTCAAGATAAATATGTAAAGCGAAAAGATCGCACCATGACATTTCATGACCTTTTTTCTCCAAGTCTCACACAATTTTTAAGACCAAATTTGTGACCTGGGGGTACGTGGTTCCGAAGTTACATAACATTTGTATGTGCATGATAATAATTATAAGAAGAATTAACAGGGTTTTAAGAGAAGGAACTGGATGTGTTATATCAAAAGACCACGGTATTTAAACTAAATACCAAAGGGAGAGGAAAGGGAATATCAGCACTGATGAGCTACTTTACAACGATGTAAGATTTTGTTTTAACATCCAGCCTTGTGCTTCTCTGATTATTAATTTTTCATGCAAATATTGCACTTGGGGTGACTTGCTATGAATGTCTTATTTACAGAAGATACAGGTTATAAACATTTGATAATTGAGAATAAAGCAACATCACACCAACCCACCTGATTCACACATTTGGCCTGTATAACCAGCTGGGCAGGCACACATGTAGGTGTTGTTGACCTGTGCACATGTTGCTCCATTTAGGCAAGGACTGCTGGTACAACCAATGTAGTCTGTAGAAACAATATATAGGCCAGTATGTACTTGATTACATCGTATTAGCACACACATTTTTAGTTTTTCTTGTGAGAATGTAAGTGCGTGATTTGAATATGATGCAAGCTGCCAAATCTGTCACTATTAAAATATTCTTACACTTTGAAAAGTATTCAGCTCCACTGTGCAACTGTTTAACTCTTTGCCCGCTTCGTTCAACTCGCGGCACATACAGCGGGCTGCCAAGTTCGACTCAAGTCACATTTCGCTCACAATGCATACGGAACTCTTTTAATTGTATTGTGCGCACACACATACAATAGCGACGCGTGTATTGCATAAGGGGATCAAAGTATCAATAGGCAGGAAGTCTCCCAGGACAGGAAGTCTATTGAGAAGTACCCAGGGTCAATTTCAATAGAGGAGTTTAGTTCATTGTTAGCTTACTCTTTTTGAATGCCCCATTTAAATCCTAAATTGCTTGGCTCATTATCCCATAAAGACATGGGTTTGGTATGTAATGAAAGCTAAAGAACACATCTTTTTTATGAACTAACTTAGAGAATAACTTTCATTAGGACACATTAAATATAAGAGTTATAAATTAGCCTCCAAAACGATAATTTGGAGACAGAATGTAAAGTTATAATTCTAAGAATCTATGATATTATACATGACAAAAATGATACCATTGGCAAGAGTATTAATTTCTTTTAGACTTTGCTACACATTTTTTTTCATCACTACAAACCAATAAAAAGTTATTGCAAGTTGAATAAGACAGTGCATGCAAAACCCCTCTGAATGTGGCACCCTGAAATTAATGTGGCGCAGGGGAGATAGTGTGCGTGGCGGGCAAAGAGTTAACAAAAGAGAAGTACTGCCTTATAACCACAGGCATACCATTATCACCTACCTAACAAATAAAAAATGGTAATAGCAAGTTCATTTCAATTCAAGCGGAAATATATGAATGTTATAAATATTCCTCTGCCTTTCATTAAAAACATCGCTTTTACAACAATACATTCTCCAATTCTATAATTAGTAATCATGAACAGATTGAACTGATTTTTAAAAAAATACACAAGCTGGTTCATATAGTTCTTGTAAATTGCTACAAACACATTACAATGAATATATAATATAATGCCAAGGACAAATTACAACACTGTACAATGTACGAACCTTGGCAGTTGACTCCACTGAATCCTGGCAAACAGTCACATGTGTAGGAGACCCTGAAGTTGGTACATACAGCCATGTTTTGACATGGGTCTGGGTCACACAGGTTAATTTCTGTAAATAGAAAGTTCATCTATAAGAAACACATTCTATGCTATTCATGTTGAACATGCGTTTAAGGAAATATTTCTTAGAAAGTCCTTCAATGCATGTCATGATTGATTTAATTCATGATAAAAAATAGTTTTAGCTCAGAGGTACATATACTGGAAAAATTTGAACTGATAAATAGAAATATGTGTGGCACACCGGGTTATCTATGTTAAAAGAAACTTTACTCTTATGAGCATGTTTGATAAAATTCCTGTTTATTTTCTTTGCCTATTCGTGTATCATCACTATTCAATGTTCATATATTTATTCGTTATTTAGTTTTCTTTCTTACTATTATTATTACAATTATTATTATTATTTTTTTTTTTTTTGGGGGGGAATACTGGTGGTCTGTACATTTATGCATTAATTAATACAATTTTTTGTATGTAGAGCAAACATTTAAGAGATATGTGAGTGCCATCGCATGCTTATTCTTTGAGCAACTACATATTTGAGCGATCCACACGCACACACACACAAACGCACAAACACGACCTTTACCTTGTTCACAGTTCATTCCATGGTATCCAGGGGCACACATACAGATGTAGAAGTCGTTTGCTTGGAGGCATGTAGCACCATTCTGGCAAGGATCACTACTGCAGCCTGCATAAACTGTAGCACAGAAGGAAATCAACAAGAAATAAAATACAATGCATACATGTATATGATTAGTATATATAATTAAACAACATAAATATTATGTCTTGTGCTTTCTGTGAAATGTGCCACATATTGCTATCACAGTTTTCCACTTGTATTTTTATATTTTTTACATCACACTAGTTTTAATCACTTGACTAAGCTCACAGAAATACAACTTATGACAGTTGGCTTCTAAGGTAATGAGTTTCTGCTTTCTGTTATGTTCCTTTTATCAAATTTCATTAGAAATATCCATGAGAGTAGAGAAGGTACATATATTTTCAGTAAATGTGATATGAGCTTTCAAATATTCCACACCAAATCTAATGATTTCATATGTGACATATATATATTCAATACATACATATATTCAATGACGTTCAATAATCGCACCATGAAAACACCTGATAAAGAGCAGGAGTTGCAAGCATGCGTACTTACCTTCACAATTCTGACCAGTGAACCCTTCAGGGCAAGTGCACATGTAAGAGGTCCCAAAGTTTGTGCAGGTGGCTCCATTCACACATGGGTCTGGGTCACACAGGTCGATTTCTGGACATAAAACAATGTGGAATCGTGGTATTAAAACCAGGATTGCTCATCCTAAACCTTGTTTTAACAGGTAATTACCTAATACAATGAAGAGACTGTTGTGATTATTGCTCCTCAGAATACCTACCGGTATCATCATCAGCATTTTAACTTAGATCACAGACAATTATAGTACACATAAATAACATTTGTGCACTCTATCAAAAAATATATGCTTGTAATAAAAGAGTTACTGAATTGTCAGGCAGAGGTTCCAAATGACCAATAAGGACTATTCATACGTTACCTAATTCACATTCGACTCCTTCATATCCTGGAGGACATTGGCATGTGTAGGTATTGTTCCCCTGGCTGCATGTTGCTCCATTCTGACAGGGGTTGCTCTCACAGCCTGCATACACTGAAATACAAAGTTCATTGTCAAAAGTAGAGTTTCTGAAAAGTGAGCTCCTACTTTTCATTACTATCTTTGAGTTGTATTTTTGTTATTTATTTATTTATTTATTTATTTATTTATTCATTTTTTTTTTTTTTTGGGGGGGGGGTTACAGATCCCAAACTGCAAAATCTTGCTAGTCTCAAATTTAAATACTCTCCATATTCACTTGGATGGTGTAATCATCTAGCTATCATTAGACCTCTCTATTGCAGGTCTGCTTTGAAAAAAAATAATGCAACTATTACTTCAATGTCAGCCTGCCAAACATTCATTGGCATAATCATCCTTGAGACTTGATTACCATGTGCATTTTTATCATTGGCCTTGCTTGTCCCTACAATTACTGGGAAGCACTCGTTATTCCAAAGGTTCGTTATTCTAAACTTTACGCGACAAATGCTCGGATTAACAAACACTTTTTCCTTTTCGGACTAACGAGCATCGAGGTATAGGCAATTTACATGTTTCTGAATTACGTACCTTCGGAATAACGAACCTTCGGAAATTCGAACTGTGACCCAATTATTTATAGGTACCTTCACAATTGTTTCCGATGAAGCCTGCAGGACATGTGCAGTTGTATGATGTCTGGTAGTTTGTACAGGTAGCCCCATTGAGGCATGGGTTTGTGTCGCAAAGGTTGATAGCTGTACAGGGCAAAATCGATGACAAAAAGTCAGAACAGTGTGAGGAATGTTACATGTTTCATACTTCACGTTGAAAGCTGTTGAGGGAAAAGCAAGAGCATTTCAACACTGCGAGAAGTGTGTAAACTGATATACTTCAGAAAAGAATCATCTTTAATCACATTAGACATAATGTGCAAAAGACTAAGCATGCCATGCATATTTGTTAGTACATAGTTGCGAGAGAGAACATGGAAACTTGGTGAAAGTGGTGAAGAGAAAACAGAGAATAGTGTTTTTTGTAGAATAGAAACTGCTGAATACGGCTACCTGTATCAAATGAAAAATATAAAACACATTCACAGTTAGTCACTCTTGATAAAACACTTTGCGACTTTACATAGAAGTACAAATGTAGATATAAAAGTTAATATTTTGAAATATTTCTAATTTTTCATTGCTACTGAATTTCAGTACACAATACATGAAAATAAAACCATACATTTAGAATACAATACTTGGAAAATACATAATACCCCATTTGTCTTCATAAAAATTTAAGTCAAATGATAACGTTCATGCACGATATCTTTGTATTACAGTTTTGTTGTTTATTTCACTAATATAGGGAGTCAAATTACTTTCTTAATCAAAATTAATGTGGTTTTGAAGCTGTTACAACTTCGACAGACACAAGACATACCTATGTCACAATCGTCTCCTTCCCATCCTGGCGCACAGGTACACTGGTACCCATTGACCATCTCCACACATGTAGCACCATTCTGACAAGGGCTGCTGGCACACTCAAGGATTTCTAAGATAATGTTATCATGTAGATGTATATGCTATTGAGATCAAATCATTCTAAGGGTTTAATTTCCTTGTAATGATATTTGTCTCTGTTCAAGACCATCTCCTAAATGCAGAATTGAACTCAGAACTCGATTAAAAGACAGGTCTATTGGAAAGGTTTGTTTTCTTTTCAGATATTTAATTTTTAAATGTCAATATATTAATTTGACAATTTTACATTGTAATGATCTCATGTACAACTGAATTTAATAAAGGTTTACTCAAACTCGTAAAAACGAAGTTTAATAATAGAAATGTAGAGTAGTGGTTAACTTATGGGACAAAGCAGAACAGGTTGCATTTTCAGTTTGATTATAGGGTCACATGAAAAAAATCAAAATCAAAATAGACCAACACTACTATCATGATCACAAGTCCTGTGATAAGATTATATCATAGCAAATGATTTCCTGAAGCTCTGTGACATGTGACCTCATAGACGCAACAATCAAATGTGAATCTCAAATTCTCATTTGACTTCTACCTCTTATAATCTTTCAATTGAACAGAGGCTGTTCCCTGTAAGTAGACATGCCAATGCAATCCCCCAATAAATTACCTGATAACCTACAAAGCATCACCTAAGATTTGATAGGATGCTCACCTGTCTCACAGTGTAGCCCAGTCCAACCTGAGGGACACTGGCACTGGTACCCATTGACTTGATCCACACAGGTGGCTCCATTCTGGCATGGATCACTCCCGCACTCTTGCAGCTCTGTCGACGACACAAACACAACCACAAAAACATTTAATTATTTAATTTAAAGGATATAACCTCTGCCTGAATACAATGGAGAATTGGTTGACATCTATTATAGTGGTAACTACAAGTCTTTTATCCAATCAAATGAGAAGATGCAATGGACATCACCTAAGACAGAAAACTCCAAATTCCAAATAACTCCATTCTCTTCTAAACTATTCTTCATGCATGCTCCTGCATTTTGTTGCTTATTATTGAAATGAAAATATTTTATTGAACATTTGAATACATGTCATATTCCACATACATGTAATTGGTGCACCCAATGTTAAAAACAATCATGATTATTAGTGAAAGGGCTTTCTGGGGTAATTTCAATTTACAAAGAAATTTTTAGGCGTACACCAAGTAGGGAGGATAGCGTGCTCCATCCTATAAATGAATGAAAAACAAATCAGACAAAAATCTTGGAACGGGATTTGAACCGGCAATCTACTGCTTACTGGGCAGCGACTTAACCACGCAAGCTATTTCTAGTTCACGGGTCAAGACACGACAACACGGAAACAAATACAGAATAAGTCTCACGATCATGTTTTCAGACATGTATGGTTGATTTAATGAATAAGTGGTAAAGATAATGATAATAGTAATTATTTAGTGCAGCTAACCTTCTTCACAGTTTGGTCCCCGGTACCCAGGAGCACAAAGACAGATGAAGAAGTCATTCGTCTGGAGGCAGGTAGCACCATTGAGACATGGACTGCTGGCACACCCTTCAAAGACTGTTAAAAAGACACATGAAAAACAAATCAGATTATGAACAAAAATTGACATTCAAGAATGCAGACACTCCTAATTTGTATTAATACACAGAAATTACTTGATTACATCATGAGATATGAAAATCATTAACTTACTTAAAAATTTGATGCAGAATCAAATCTGATCGTACGTACATGTAGAATGTTATTTGTTTTACTCACTCTCGCAATCGAGTCCCGTGAATCCTGGAGGGCAAGTGCACGTGTAAGAGGTCCCAAAGTTTGTGCAAGTGGCTCCATTCACACATGGGTCTGGGTCACACAGGTTGATTTCTGTACATAAAACAAATGGGAATTATCAAGATACAGAATTGATTTTCTTTGGAGGAAACTGAATCATATTCCCTCATAATGATACGGACTCTAACACTAATGGACATTTCTTGGTCGATGCATGCAGGGTTTATTTTGTTGTAAACTGATTTGTATACCTTACACTCCGAGCTTCACAAACATACAAAAGTATTAATACACATACATATGCTACATTTATCATCCCAGATGGCAAGCTAAAACCAAAACCTTCTTCCTACACATTAATACATAATTATTACATAATGTGTGACTGGAAGAGCAACTGAATGAAATAATATTAAGGCTCACCTAGTTCACAAAGGTCTCCAGTCCACCCGGGGGCACACTGGCACTGATAGCCATTGGTCAAATCCAGACAGGTGGCATTATTCTCACATGGGTTGCTGGCACACTCAAGAATATCTGGCAGAAAAAATATAGGAGAAAATAAAATCTTAATGACCTTGTCATGGCGGCGCGCCCAAGAAATGATAACAGATCAATCAAAAACATGACCTGACAATTATTCAATTAAAAAAATAGAATATCAGGCTAAACAATACAGTGGAACTGATGAGGTAGATACTTTTTGACAAAGAGTAAGAGTATGAGAAAGAGATGTACATGCAAGAATGTAATAGGCTGGTACATAACATATTCACGTAGAATAACACAACAAAAATCATAATAAAGGCACAGAATTTTATTGCTTCATTGAGGCTAATCATAATTCAAAAACAAAATAAGTTTAAATAGCTATCTTGGTTTAACAGGACATGCCGAAATACGAAAGTTGTAACAAAATATGCCTTTACCAGATTCACAGTTAGTGCCGTTCCATCCAGGAGCACACACGCATTGATAACCAGCAATGAGATCAATGCATGTTGCATTGTTCATGCATGGACCACCATTGCATTCAAGAATTTCTGTGAAGAGATACATATGGTAAGAGACAGTGTAAATATACCATGTAGTAGGTACATCTATTTGCAACTTCTTTGTGGCAGAGACATAAGAACTCCTGAAATATAGATTTTTAAGATGTGATGCAAAATATATGTTCCTCACAGCATGATAGTCAAGGACAATGTCAAATCCTTAATTTGGTTTCCTATTTCTCTCAAGTATATGAGACATTCACTATTTCTTTATTCATAATTAACATGTTTAAATCAAGTTCTTAATCAAATTCCATATCATTTAAAAGCGCATTCTTATTTCCAGAAAGAGTACAGAAAAAGAAAAAGCAAGTGAATAAGAGAAATTATGATTTGCCTTACCTATTTCGCAGTGAGTTCCATTCCACCCTGGTGCACACACACAGTCATAGCCATTGTTGAAATCTTGACACGTTGCTCCATTCTGACAAGGGTTACTAGCACATTCCTCAATGTCTGTCAGAAGCAAATTCGATTAAGATATAACAAATCTATGATAAATGTGGAGTCTTTCCCGACCACTACCGTTAACACACAAGTATGCACTTTAACCCTCTCTGTACCAAACAGTCACAGTTACATTGAAATTAGGACACAAGTTTGTCACCTAAGGGACTGGAGAGGGTTGATAACGAGCTGAATTGCACTGAGCAAGAAAAGTACAATGACATGATATATGAGCAAGAAACTGCCAGCGAACAACTACATGTTATTAGAGATGTCCAATGACGACTTACATGTAACAGTTCTACTCACCAACTTCACAATTTGTCCCTGTCCACCCTGGGGCACATGCACAGATATAGTACCCTATGAATTCCAGACAGGTACCAGCATTCTGACAAGGACTGCTTGCACACTCAAAGATCTCTGTAGAAGTAAAGGTGAAGTTATTTTAACCCACTCGATCCCATAGGAGAATAAAATGAGCTATACATAGATGGGTTTATCAAGACTTGGTACAAAGACGATTAATTAGGGTGATTGAATGATAAATGTATAGCAATTTTACATGCATAACACTTCTGCAAATATATGTTGCAACAAATGCATGTTTCCTTCTCTCATATATTTCTGTTACATATTTTGAAGAACAAACATTAATTAGAACATTGCGATATCATATATTAATTTGTAATTTGGCTTTTTGTCAAGTATCAACAGAAGATAAGTTTTCAAATAAATGAAGGCAAACCTATTTCACAGTGACTGCCATTCCATCCTTCAGGGCATATACACTCGTAACTGTCATTGAGGTCAACACATGTCGCATTGTTGTCACATGGGTTACTGGAGCACTCCATGATGTCTGGATGGGATGAGCAATGAAAAATCAATCATACATTTGCTATATTAAGGGGAATAATGTATGGAAGGTCACACATGGGTGCTGTATGGAACCATACACTTCTACTCGACACAAATTTTGATAAAAGATGAGTCACCCACAAGAGTTTTTGGGGGTCCGAGTCACCGGGTATCCGGACTTGCAATGGCAGTATTAATTTTCACATTTCAGATAAATACTTGCACAAAATATGAAAATGATATGAACCTATGTGCTATGTGCTATACCCAAAACTAGACAGGTTGTCCTATCATGAATATTAAACTTTGACTGTAGCTATACTGTGGCGGTTGCTTCAAAGTTCGAAATTGGGCGATGGATGAATAGACTACAAAAATATGTATTGCTGCATGAATTTGAAGAGGAGACATAGAAAAGGTACTCATTTGAATTTCTCACCCATTTCACAGTGAGTTCCGGTCCACCCTGGTGGACATGCACAGTTATATCCATTGATCATCTCTTCACAGGTTGCACCGTTCTGACAAGGATCACTTGCACATTCCAAAATTTCTGACAGCAAAAGAAAAAAAATAGTTAAAACATTGATTCCAATGAATAGTTTTCACATAAAATAAGTAATATAGCAGAAAGGGGCATGAAGGGAACATATTCACACTAGCAATAAGGGAAGAAACTTGGAGAGGAAAAGCAATATATAGAGATGACATGGAGGGTTGATGAACATCGTTATCGATTCATTTCCACCGTAAATATTGAGAAATGAGCAGATGCAGAGATATATGTAATTTGCTTTGAAAAGTGTCAAGCCCTTTACCTGTTTCACAGTTAGCTCCGGTCCAGCCCAGTGGACATTGGCACGCATATGAACCCACTAAATCCAGACAAGTCCCTCCGTTAAAGCAAGGGATGCTCAGGCACTCATTGATTTCTGTTTGAAACATAGTAGCATCAGAAAAATGCATTGCAGTTGATAGATTATGTATGAAGGTTCTGCTCAGCATTACAATAAATTAAAACTTAAAACTTAAGTGTTGTTTTTGTTTGCAGAGTGGTATGAAATCTCACCTCAGAGGGCATCATACTAGTAATCAATACTCAATGTAATCAAATATAATAACACAAAGAGGAGCTGATACTTCTAAGCCCGAACATTGCTATTACTGGTACAATTTTAGATTATGTAAGATTATAAAACTACAAGCAAAGACAAGAATTATATTCCATTACTGTACCTATCAAGTGAATAGAAATGTGACCTGGCATTAATACAAACAAAATGAAACTGCACAGATGTAAGGTTTTTTTAAAGAAAATTACCAGCCCCCCCCCCCCCAAGAAAAAAAATTTAATCCCTGCCTTTGAACGACTTAACAGTGGTAGTATTTAAGTATGAAAATGATTTGCTGGGTATGATTATTTTTTTATGCAAATAATTACCTGATTCACAGAGCACTCCTGTCCATCCGACTGCACAAAGACACTGGTATCCGTCAACAGCATCAATGCATGTGGCACCATTCATGCAGCCATGGTTGACACACTCATCAATATCTAAAAATGGGATTACGATAGATTGTTCTAGAAATGTGAGGACATGCACCTAGATGTACTTTTCAAAGCAAAAACCCATTTTTGTTCTTATGGGGAGGGTACAGTAATTGTGAAATGGCTGTAATGTTTATATACTGACATATCCGTATGAAAGGCTGTTATATAGGGAGTCCGAATGTAGACTATCACAGCACACATATCATCGGACTGCAGCTCAAGTAATAAAGGAGTAAGCACGTACTCTCGAATTCGGCTTCAAATTATGGCTCTATTTGTCATCCTTTGAGTGAACGTGAACCCATGAAAATAAAAGTATTTCAAACTCACCTATTCCACAGTTAGTTTCTGTATAACCAGGGGGGCAGTCGCATGTGTAGGATGTCTGAAAATTGTTACATGTCGCTCCATTCTGGCAGGGGTCACTTTCACAGAGGTCGATTGGAGTTTCGCAGTTCAGCCCAGTCCATCCAGGCTGGCAGAAACAGAAATAATCCTGCCCATCCACAGACTGGAAGCAGCGGCCGCCATTCTCACAAGGTGAACTAAAGCAGGGTGGTAGATCTGATCACAGATGAAATTAGGATGAGAATGAATTCATTGTTTTTTGAGTGAAAATTATATTAACATCTTTGTATCCCACACTCTGTTACTGCAAGGGTAAGATGGCATTGGCATTGGCCAACATTATTGTGCCATTAGTTTCAGCTCATCCGACCTATTAAAGCTACTATTTGATGCATGACCCTAAGCCTTATGAAAAGGCTTTGCGTATCAATGGTGATGCATTATTTTCGCCATGAAACTCTAAATTTACCCAAAATGGTTCAATAAGTAAATAATATTTGATCACAAACAACCTATTCTGATGATAACAAATATATTTCTTTCAGGAGGTATACAGATGAAAGACTGAAATACATCCAATTTGAGAAGAAGTGTAAGATGATAAAATATACCTGTTTCACAGTCTGCACCAGAGAATCCCATTGGGCACACACATTGGTATGATCCAATGAGGTCTAGGCAGGTAGCACCATTCAGACATGGATCACTGGCACACTCCAATATATCTGCAACAGTGTTACAATACAATACAATACATGGAATCAGCATGGAAGTTTTAACTAAAGGTAATGTGGAGTAGCAGTAAGATTACTGGACCCATGACTACAGCAAAACCGTTATGCTCTGATCCTATTTGAATTCAGGATATGAAGGAATCACCTTAAAATCATAAATTCATTATCTAAAATCCTGTTCAAACAACAATGGGAACTGGGATCACGGCAGAACAATTCTGATGTAATGATACCACTACTCTTTTCTTTGTATTTTACATGTTCCAGAAAGGGGTTTGAATTAGTATAGGTCAGTGCATGCAATATACAATGATAACTGGGGGAAAGTGAAACATATATCACAAACTGAAAATACACAATTGAAATTTTTTTGACACATAATTTCATGATTAATATATCAATAAACCTAGACAATGCACTATCAAACAAATTGCTTACATTATGTAATACTCAACTACGCAGCATTCACACACAACTCACACATGATGTTATTCAGAGGTATCTGGTTCATGCAAATGAGTTATTGCATACTACAACATAATATCTTCAAAGAATAATATGTGTCCTGACTTTTATACTAATTCCATAGAGTCGGGCATTCCTTATGAGAGTCCCGGCAGTGATCACCGCTGTTTGCTCTACCCGCATAGTTTAGAACCAGTTGTCTTGACAATCTGCTAAATTGAAGTCACACTTCGGTAGTCTATATTATTCAATCTGTTACCATGCTCATATCAACACCATATGAAATATTACAATACGTAGTAACATGAATTATATAATTTTGAATTACTATCAATATCAAGCAGCAAAAAAAGAGTGAATTATGGTTTATCTTTAAAGTCTTAACATAATGCAGAATATTCAATTTAGTAGATAACACAAGACAAAATTATTTTACTGAAACATATATTAATTAAGGTTGCATAGTTTGCTGATGAAAGCTCCTAGCCATTTTAACTCTGCCAGAGTGAAATGTCTCAGGACTGCAGGAATGAAATACATGGGATACTGTAGCATTCTGCATCAAAAAGACAGAAAGGAAGTTTTTGTAATATTCTGAAGTGATAACTTTAAATTTGAAGAAAAAGAGGTGAAGTTAGTATGTTTGTCGTATTAAGCTATAGAGTATCAAAACACAAGCACATTAATTGAACATGCATAAATATCGAATAAAAACATTTAACAATGAATGTTACACAAAAATGTTCTTGATGTTGATGTCTTTCAAACGAAGCACATTGATGTGAAGTTGCCTGCCTTACACATATTTGGCATCAAATATTCAACGCATTGTAGTGAGGTGACGAGAGCATGCAGTGAAATGGTTATGAGAGAAAATGTATTAGCTTGAATATGATTATTTCAAATGCGAAGTGCAAGTCAGATTAGGAATCCAGCATGATTTATGGTGCATTAATGTCTAAAGAAATCAAGATGTACCTGTCTCGCATTTTGTTCCTTGCCATCCATCTGCACACTGGCATTCAAATGCATCAATGAGGTCAACACATGTAGCACCGTTAAAGCAAGGGCTGCTTGCACATTCAAGGACGTCTGTCTCACAACTGACTCCAGTCCAGCCAGGAGCACAAAGGCAGATGAAACCATTGACCAAATCCATGCAGGTGCCTTCATTACGACAAGGATAACTATCACACTCCATGATCTCATCTTGACAGTTAATTCCTGAATAGCCCGGAGCACAAAGGCACATGTAACCATCGATGATATCAACGCAGGAAGCACTATTCTGACATGGGTCACTGGCACATTCATCAATTTCAAGCTCGCAGTGAATACCAGTGAATCCTGCCCGACACTCACAAGAATAACCATTGATTAGGTCAGAACAGTTTGCTCCATTTCTGCAAGGGTTGCTGGAGCATTCAAGGATTTCACTTTCACAAAAGGTACCATTATACCCTGGTAGACAATGACACTCGTAACTGCCTACAAGATCTATGCAGCTGGCACCATTTTGGCAGGGATTACTTAAACATTCAAGAATATCAAACTCACAGTGGATTCCGGTATAGCCTAACCTACATTCACAACTGTATGCATTTATCAGATCACTGCAATTGGCTCCATTCTTGCAAGGATTGCTGGCACACTCTTGGATCTCAGTCTCACAGTATGTTCCATTGAATCCAGGCTTGCAGATGCATTCATATTCGTTAATAAGTTCTGAGCAGTTGGCTCCATTCTGGCATGGGTTACTAGCACATTCCTCGATGTCCATCTCACAGTTAACACCACTGAAACCAGGTGCACATACACACATGTATCCATTGATGAGATCGAAGCAGTTGGCACCATTCATACAAGGATTCCCTGCACACTCTTGAATCTCAGTCTCACAGTATGTTCCATTGTACCCAGGCTGGCAGATGCATTCATATCCGTTGATCAGTTCTGAACAGTTGGCTCCATTCTGGCAGGGATTGCTTGCACACTCCAGGACTTCCTCTTCACAGTGAGTACCATTGAAGCCTTCTAGACACATGCAGAGATATTCATTAATTCCTTCAGCACATAAGCCACCATTAAGGCAGGGACTGCTAGCACATTTTTCAATCTCTATCTCACAATTTATACCACTGAAACCCGGAGGACATACACAGAGATAGCCATTGATGAGATCTAAGCAGTTGGCTCCATTCTTGCAAGGATTGCATGCACACTCTTGGATCTCAGTCTCGCAGTATGTTCCGTTGTACCCAGGCTGGCAGATGCATTCATATCCGTTGACAAGCTCTGTACAGTTGGCTCCATTCTGGCAGGGATTACTTGCACATTCTTCAATCTCTATCTCACAGTTTACTCCACTGAAACCAGGTGCACATGCACAGACATAGCCATTAATCAGATCCAAGCAGTTGGCACCATTCAGGCAAGGATTCCCTGCACATTCTTGAATTTCAGTCTCACAGTATGTTCCGTTGTACCCGGGCAGGCAGATGCATTCATACCCGTTGATTATTTCTGTACAGTTGGCTCCATTCTGACAGGGATCACTTGAACATTCTTCAATCTCTATTTCACAGTTTACTCCACTGAAACCAGGTGCACATGCACAGAGATAGCCATTAATCAGATCCAAGCAGTTGGCACCATTTAGGCAAGGATTCCCTGCACATTCTTGAATCTCCGTCTCACAGTATGTTCCGTTGTACCCGGGCAGGCAGATGCATTCATATCCGTTGATCCGTTCTGTACAGTTGGCTCCATTCTGACAGGGAGTACTTGCACACTCCTGGATTTCCTCTTCACAGTGGGTACCATTGAAGCCTTGGGGACACATGCAGAGATATCCATTAAGTCCTTCGGCACATAAACCACCATTAAGGCATGGATTGCTGGCACATTCTTCAATCTCTAACTCACAATTTATACCACTGAAACCCGGAGGACATACACAGAGATAGCCATTGATGAGATCTAAGCAGTTGGCTCCATTAATGCAAGGATTGCATGCACACTCTTGGATCTCAGTCTCACAGTTAGTTCCATTGTACCCAGGCTGGCAGATGCATTCATATCCGTTGTCAAGTTCTGTACAGTTGGCTCCATTCTGGCAGGGATTACTTGCACATTCTTCAATCTCTATCTCACAGTTTACTCCACTGAAACCAGGTGCACATGCACAGAGATAGCCATTAATCAGATCCAAGCAGTTGGCACCATTTAGGCAAGGATTCCCTGCACATTCTTGAATTTCAGTCTCACAGTATGTTCCGTTGTACCCAGGCTGGCAGATGCATTCATATCCGTTGATCAGTTCTGTACAGTTGGCTTCATTCTGGCAGGGATCACTTGAACATTCTTCAATCTCTATTTCACAGTTTACTCCACTGAAACCAGGTGCACATGCACAGAGATAGCCATTAATCAGATCCAAGCAGTTGGCACCATTTAGGCAAGGATTCCCTGCACATTCTTGAATCTCAGTCTCACAGTATGTTCCGTTGTACCCGGGCAGGCAGATGCATTCATATCCGTTGATCCGTTCTGTACAGTTGGCTCCATTCTGACAGGGAGTACTTGCACACTCCTGGATTTCCTCTTCACAGTGAGTACCATTGAAGCCTTGGGGACACATGCATAGATATCCATTAATTCCTTCAGCACATAAACCACCATTAAGGCATGGATTGCTAGCACATTCTTCAATCTCTATCTCACAGTTTACCCCAGTAAAACCAGGTGCACATACACAGAGATAGCCATTGATGAGATCTAGGCAATTGGCTCCATTAATGCAAGGATTGCATGCACACTCTTGGATCTCAGTCTCACAGTATGTTCCGTTATACCCTGGCTGGCAGATGCATTCATATCCGTTGACAAGTTCTGTACAATTGGCTCCATTCTGACAAGGATTGCTGGAACATTCAGCAATCTCTGTTTCACAGTGTACGCCACTGAAACCAGGTGCACATACACACATGTATCCATTGATGAGATCTAAACAGTTGGCACCATTCAGGCAAGGATCCCCTACACACTCTTGAATCTCAGTCTCACAGTATGTTCCGTTGTACCCAGGCTGACAGATACATTCATATCCGTCAATGAGTTCTGTACAACTGGCTCCATTCTGACAAGGAATGCTTGCACATTCTAAAATTTCTGAAAATGAAGAGGAAAGTGAAATACTAACATTTGAGAATAGATCAAAATGTACCAAACGCAGAACAGACTGGAAATGTATGCAAGAAAGAGCATTTGTGAAGAAAAGGCAATGTAAAAGGTAAACTACCAAATACAAGCAAATATAATGCTCAACAACATATTGTTACAGTCCCCGAGTTCCATTTATTCCCATATAGTAAGCCCATGTTCTCCCAAACACCCCCTCTTTCTTAGATAACCTCGAGCTCAACTCAACATTTACATTGACCAAGTTCTCGGACATTTAATGGTGAAGTCATTATTGACCTATATTTTCTGCATAAGTCCCTACTCTCTATTCGGAAAAGCATGAAACTGAGTATGACCTCTTCTTCGTCACAGCTCTGGTCAAGCCTGTCCTTGGGTGCGGAGTACATTTTATAACCCAGCAATAAACCATTTTCTCTCTCCTTCCAACATTTTTCTGACCGCGCAACACTATTGGGGTTGACATTTACGATTTGTTATGGGGGAAAGACCAAGGACTTCTTCCAGAGATGTAATTAATTCCTTTCTGCTTAAACTATGATGTCCCTACAAAACTGCATTTTTTTGTACTTAGAAATCCTTCATGTCATGTATTTCCTGTATGTGAATATAGTTGATAAGGTACACGTGCATGTATGAATAGAGACAGTCTAGCTTTGGATAGAATGGAGTAGGAGGAGAGACGGCGCTAACAGATCAAGAGGAGACAAGCCAGTCTCGGTTTGAGGGTTGGAGTTCAACTCTAAGCCATGTTGTTACGCTATGTTACGCCATCGAAATGAGTATCAAAATGACATTGGAATGACCATCGAAGTGACTACCGAAATAAACGTCTGAAACTACAATTCCTGTCGACATCGTGTATTATGTACGTCTATACGTCTCCAAATAGAGATACCTGTGCTACAAAAGTAGCATCTGTAACACTGGTGGCAGCTGTGGGATTGGAGGATCGACCGTTCTGGCTAAGCTACATAAGTTAATTTGACCATGCCTAAGAAGAGCAAGAAGCAACCCATAACAATATATATAGAACATGAGTAATGAACACTGCGATGAAAGTATGAAATTAAAAATACTACATATTTCATTTGCCAAATTTCATTCATGCCTCTATGAATCCTCTATGGCTACATATGTAGGTTGCTACAAGGAGTGGAAGCGCATGATTATATTGAAGATGTGAAAAAGAATACTAGTAAATAGGAATTCCATAGCAATGGCCACCGAGCAGCAAAGCTATCAGTATATTTTTGAAATATAAAGTGAAATTATGAGACAGACCAAATGGAACTTTCAAGTTGGAACATCTATGGTGTATGGTTTGTTTCAATGGTTTCCAGAATTTGATGATCTCAATTCGACTGCACTTATGCACACAATTCAACGTATCAAACGATCAATACATGGCTCCTGCATGTTGGACATCTGCAGGTAATAATAAACATTAAACTAGTACTTTTCCCTTGATAGTATTTGTTTAAATTATAATGAAATTGTTCAATTTTAAAGGTGTAAATCAAACCAAACTTGTGATAGTCCATGTCTGAGCTTTACTTCACAGTACATCAACCTAAACTTTAGTTTAAGCTCCTATGTGATTCACAATTACTTTCAAGAGTGTACAGCATGTATTTTAGCCTTAGCTTGGCATTTGACCTTTGTTCCTAGAACGGAGTTACTTGGTCTTCCACATATCAGTAATCAACATTAAACTTAAACCTGTCAAACAATTCAAACATGGTGCAATTACACAGTTGGTTGTGTCAACCTATGTTTTAGAATATAAATAAATGGCATAGAGTATGCAGGTATGTTGTGGTGAAGAATGGTGACTTAACATTTGAACTGCCATTTTTTTTATTACATTATTACATGAAATAACTGATCAAATATAAATTACTTGAAAAAAAATATGAGATTGCACCCCATCAGGTGAAAATTTTTGATGCAACTGAAGAGAAACCACTATAGCAAATTACCTTTTCATTACCATGGGATCATTCACTGTGTTCGAAATCAATTATATTTTCATGCCTTTGTACCAATATGTGCACTAGTTTAGCTCACCAAAAGAGAACAAGAGCAAATTGACTGCACGCAGTAGAAAATATGCCTTAGACCCATGTTAGCATCATCTCAAGGAGTTAACAGATTAATGGTAGACCCTGAAATATACTACCTAGAGGCACTTTATAATGAATATAAAAAACATACCTGTTTCACAGTTTATACCAGAGAACCCTGATGGACAGCTGCAACTGTAACCGTTGGTCTCATCTGTACAGTTAGCACCATTCAGGCAAGGATTCTCTGCACATGCTTGGATCTCGGTCTCGCAGTATGTTCCATTGTACCCAGGCTGGCAGATGCAATCATATCCGTTGACAAGCTCTGTACAGTTGGCTCCATTCAGGCAGGGATTACTGGCACATTCCTCAATCTCTATCTCACAGTTTACCCCACTGAAACCAGGTGCACATACACACATGTATCCATTGATGAGATCTAAGCAGTTGGCACCATTTAGGCAAGGATTCCCTACACAATCTTGGATCTCAGTCTCACAATAAGTCCCATTGAAACCAGGCTGGCAGATGCATTCGTATCCGTTGATCAGTTCTGTACAGTTGGCTCCATTCAGGCAGGGATTACTGGCACATTCTTCAATCTCTGTCTCACAGTTTACCCCACTGAAACCAGGTGCACATACACACATGTATCCATTGATGAGATCTAAGCAGTTGGCACCATTTAGGCAAGGATTCCCTGCACAATCTTGGATCTCAGTCTCACAGTAAGTCCCATTGAAACCAGGCTGGCAGATGCATTCATATCCGCTGATCAGTTCTGTACAGTTGGCTCCATTCAGGCAGGGATTACTGGCACATTCTTCAATCTCTATCTCACAGTTTACACCACTGAAACCAGGTGCACATACACACATGTATCCATTGATGAGATCTAAGCAGCTGGCACCATTTAGGCAAGGATTCCCTGCACAATCTTGGATCTCAGTCTCACAGTATGTTCCGTTGTACCCAGGCTGGCAGATGCATTCATATCCGTTGACAAGTTCTGTACAATTGGCCCCATTCTGGCAGGGATTACTTGCACATTCTTCAATCTCTATCTCACAGTTTACCCCACTGAAACCAGGTGCACATACACACATGTATTCATTGATGAGATCTAAGCAGTTGGCACCATTTAGGCAAGGATTCCCTGCACAATCTTGGATCTCAGTCTCACAGTAAGTCCCATTGAAACCAGGCTGGCAGATGCATTCATATCCGCTGATCAGTTCTGTACAGTTGGCTCCATTCAGGCAGGGATTACTGGCACATTCTTCAATCTCTACCTCACAGTTTACACCACTGAAACCAGGTGCACATACACACATGTATCCATTGATGAGATCTAAGCAGTTGGCACCATTTAGGCAAGGATTCCCTGCACAATCTTGGATCTCAGTCTCACAGTATGTTCCGTTGTACCCAGGCTGGCAGATGCATTCATATCCGTTGACAAGTTCTGTACAATTGGCCCCATTCTGGCAGGGATTACTTGTACATTCTTCAATCTCTATCTCACAGTTTACACCACTGAAACCAGGTGCACATACACACATGTATCCATTGATGAGATCTAAGCAGTTGGCATCATTGAGGCAAGGATTACCTGCACAATCTTGGATCTCAGTCTCACAGTATGTTCCGTTGTACCCAGGCTGGCAGATGCATTCATATCCGTTGACAAGCTCTGTACAGTTGGCTCCATTCTGGCAGGGATTACTTGCACATTCTTTAATCTCTATCTCACAGTTTACCCCACTGAAGCCAGGTGCACATGCACAGAGATAGCCATTGATGAGATCCAAGCAGTTGGCACCATTTAGGCAAGGATTCCCTGCACATTCCTGGATCTCGGTCTCACAGTATGTCCCGTTGTACCCAGGCTGGCAGATGCATTCATATCCGTTGACAAGCTCTGTACAGTTGGCTTCATTCTGACAGGGGTTACTTGCGCATTCTTCAATCTCTTCTTCACACTGAGTGCCATTGAATCCTGGAACACACTGACAGGTGTAGCCACTGGCATCATCTATGCAAGTAGCACCATTGCTGCAAGGGGCACTAGTGCATGGCAGAACCTTTATTTCGCAGTTAGTTCCATTATAGCCTGACATGCATTCGCAGCTGTATCCATTAAGTAGGTCCATACAGGTTGCATTGTTTTTACAGGGATTGCTTGCACACTCCATTATTTCTGTGAAAAAGAGTAAAATGAAACGTATCAAATCAACACAATAAAGTGAAGAAGATATCATAGCATTCGAGGGCCGGATGGAAAGAGAGAGAGAAGAATGTGAATAATGAAACAAGAAGGGAAACTTAATAAAAAGAAAGTACAGGTTCCATAAATTACATATTTTGCTGCTGTAAAATCAGATGACAGGAGAGACACAAGACAGGACAAAACAAATTAGAGGTAGACATATACACAAACACCATGAATGTTTTAACTAACAAAAAATGAGACTACCTGGGGTTGCTTCACCAAGCTATTCGTAAGTTATGAACGACTTTACGAACGACTGTTGATCTCTTCTTGTGCTAAATGCAATACCACACTTTGTTCAATTGAGAATCTGATTTGGCACAAGAAGGGATCACCAGTTGTTCGTAACACCCCCTGGTATTTTCAATTGTATTTATGTAGTTGAATTACAATGTCTCATTGATTTGGTACAATACAGGTATTGATCAAGTACAAATCAATATTAGAATGTTCATATCCCCCCATCTACTCATCAGCCTTTTGAAATATATTCAAGAAGGTTATAGCAGAGAAATGAATGACAAAGAGAGAAGGGGTAGGGGTAAGATAAGATATGAAAATGGAGAAAGCAGACAAGGGAAACGGGAAGTAAAAGGAGATATGGATGTATCATGAATACATAATCCATACCAATTTCACAGTTTGTTCCATTCCATCCTGACGGACAGGTACAGCTGTATCCACCGACCATCTCTATGCAGGTCGCATTGTTTTCACAGGGGTTGCTTGCGCACTCTGCGATTTCTGCATATTAAAACATATGAAGACAAATTTATATTTCAAAATGAGAAAAGAAATATGTTAAAGATCAGAGAAACCACAAAAAGACGTGAGTGAAGATCAGAAAAATCAGAAAATCAGAAAAAGATGTAAATCATAAAAGTGGTTCATGTGGTCTTCACCAACCTAAACCATTTCAAAACAGATTCCAGGAATGTCTGAAATGAATCAAACGCTGTTCATATCAGGTAGTTATAACACCCACTCTGTTATCATTATATGAAAATGTGCTCAACTAATTGAATTTGTAATGTTTTTCATGAGCTCTGAAAGTTTAATGAAATATATCAGGCAAATAAATAATGGATCATGATGGAACATAACATCACAGTGCTAGCACTCTACTCCATCCAGAAAGAGTCTTACCAGTCTGACAGATGGTACCACTCCATCCAGGTGGACAACGGCACTCAAAGTACCCCAAGAAATCCAGGCAAACACCTCCATTGAGACAAGGTCGACTCATGCAATCATTGATTTCTATTTGGATGTAACATACACAGACACTACATTTTAACCATTGTATTTTTCTATGGAATCACACTGAAGGAAATATTGACACATTAGAGGGGATATGCAGCATACTTAAAAATTGTAGAACACACAAGTTGAGTTCAGGAAGTATCATCCAACTACATTAACCTTTCTGTTCTGGAGAAAAGGGGATTTTGGATTTTTTACCATAACACTGAATGGACACACATCTAGGTTATAAAAAGATCAGGACCGGAGTGGATTTAATCAATGTGATCCAGGTATGATTTTCTTTTAAATGTCAGATATGGAGCAAGCACTACTTGGTTGAAATGATGAAAGTAAAATTTACATTCACATTGATGAAATGTACTCATTAATACCACCATTAAAAAATTACCTTATACATAAAATATTAGAAGAATGATAATCAATACAACTCAAATTGATATTCAATACTCAATGCTCTTTCAAGACAATATTGTACATATGATAAACAATCATATAAAAGGGAGGGTATACTACAATACCAAATAATTGGCAATTACCTGATTCACATAGCATTCCTGTGTATCCATGTCTACAGAGACAAATGAATTCGTTGGTACCGTCTATGCAAGTGGCACCATTCTCACAGCTATGGTTGACACACTCATCAATATCTATTAAGACATACAAGAAAAATGATGTTAGAATGTGAGAACGTACCAATCACGAATCAGTCAATGATACAAAATCACCCATCACTTACCCATCAACCATATATATGTATATGTGTGTATATATATATATATATATATTTCAATTTAGTACAGATGGCACTCGTCAAGTAAATCAGGTTTCTTTCACGGTTGTCACCGAGCTCAGAATAAAAGGGAAAAAAACAGAAATTAGCAAGCGCTCAAGACAAACGTAAGTAACATTTGTATACAGCCAACCCAAAGTGAGCAGCCGAAACAGAAGATGACTAGGATGGCCAGGGCTGAAAATGTTAGGGCACAGACAGCCATAAGTGGTAAAGTAACATTAGTCACCCTAAAGCAGTATATTCTATTACTGTTTAAACATATTATCTTTGTCATATAGTCATGTCATCCCTCGACACGCACAGATCACAAAACTCATATTAAAGAGACAATCACAGGATATGTCAATGTCATAATTATAGAGGTGTACTACGCTTATACTAACTAAGCTACTCCTTTGTAAGCAACACCTTGTGATTATGATGTATTTGATACGTCCGATGTTCATGACAGCTAAGAATTGCAATGTATCATGACTGTACACTATATCGAAAGTGCTCAAACACACATTCGAATGCCTCAAACACACATTCGAATGCCGCTTCCTAACGTCAACTTTCATATATTTGGATCCTTGGCCAACATGAACAACTTTAAATTGCTGCATTTACCTGACTTCCTGGTTTCTTATCTGTGAAATACATTGATGACAATTTTTCAATTGAAATGTAAAACTGGCATATCTGGCTTTCTGTTTTCTTACCGTGAAACACAAAATTGGTGGTCTTTACTATTTAACACTATCACAAGAGAGGCTTTGTACGTATGCTATTGGTACTTTACCGGACTGAGCAGTTCCATGGCAATGGAATTACGGTCAGATTCAGTTTTAAACCAAATTAATGCAAAACGAAGTCTTTTTCATTTGATGTCAAATATGATGCGCAATTCTGTGCAGGGAGCTAATTTCTACAAGAAGTGCTATTATTTTTCAACACAACCTTTTCTATTAACAATTCGTGCATGTAAATGAGCTTGGTAAAGGAATGACGCTAAAATCTATTTTAGCGTCATTCCGTCGTAATTGGAGAGTCAGGTCTGGTCATGGTGCACCATTGTCGTGCTAGCTTTTGTCGAGCCATAGTGTAAACCAGTAGAGTTAAACCCTAACAGCCTTAAACAACGAGTATACCATGTATACCCCATTGTTCTGACGTGTTGATGCGTTTTGCAATAAGACTCTCCTATCCGTATATAACACTACAAGCTTCACTTTTGTATAGGTCCCCCCCCCCCCACATTGTAATCAATTTCTGTGACTCAAGCGTACAAGCAGTTTTCGATTAATGTTTTTTTTTAATGCATTCTATTCATCTTGTTAATGTCCGTCTATATTCATACATGAAAACTTGCCTGTATGTGGAAAAATCAATTCAATTAAGTTCAATATTTATATGCCAATTTTAATGGCAGAGTATGGTGCGACGGGGATACTGTATGTTTTCATACCATCACATATACTATAATGTAATTTACTGTTCAATCTGAATGAGTTCAACAGTACCCCTGTACAGAATATTCACGGGACACAACCACAGCACAAATACCAGTACCTGTGACTTCTTAGCCCCAATTGTTGGGCACATCATCTCCAGACAGAAAAAACGCAGTTATGATTTTGCAACCTCATTACAAAATAGTCTGAATTACTGATATCCTGCCTTATCAAGTGACTGCAAGGGAATTATTTAAAAAGTGTAAAGTAACTCTAGTTTCAACTTTATGTTGTACAGTGTTCATAAATGTTTATATCAGCTTGCAGTTAGTTGCCAACGTTCAAGGCTTCAAGGGAATAAGTTCAATGGCACCACAATGGTAAACAATGAGACCGTCTAGTAGTATTCCACTGATGGAAAAGATTGATCTGATATGTACAGTCTTGCATAGCATATGGGCCATTGCACGTAAATGTCATGCGAGCCACACAATGTTTCATGTCACACAATTCGCAAACAAGGGTCTACATCGAAACTGAGAAAATATTGGAACTGAATCCATTACACGATCAAGTAAATCAATCATCTATACTCTGACATGTGACTTGTAAGACACAGCATGCATGATTCGCGTGACACTTATATGGAATGGCCAATATGAGAAGATTGGCACCACATGGCCAATGCTCTATGAATGTCATTCAGGGATGGCTAGTATTGAACACAAAAGCTGGAAATGCCTTTATATGAGGGGATACCGTATTACATTTGGAGGTAATGGAGGTAATGGAGGTAATTCCATGTGGCATGGAATTAGATATCAGTACCATTTTCAATATACGGCGCTATAAGAATAAAATGTGAGGAATGGACTGAACACAACTCACTCGTGCCACAGTTGACTCCAGTGAATCCAGGAGCACAGTCACAAGTATATGACGTCTGGATGTCGTTACACGACGCTCCATTCCGGCAAGGATTGCTATCACAGGGACCGATGGGAGTTTCACAGTTCACTCCTGTCCATCCAGGCTGACAGAAACAAACATAACCCCCATCTGGATTCCCTGACATAAAGCATTCTCCATCATTCTCACATGGTGAGCTAGAACAAGGTGGTAGTTCTGTTATAAAAGATAGGAGGTACAGAATAGTTCTTGATGAAATATATGTAACTACATGTATATACGAAAGTGATAGCTCATGTTGTTTTGTAACACGTACCATAGTGGAAATAAATTAGTCTTCATATTGACCTTTTATTCACATTAACAATTTGAATAACATTGAAAAATTACCTTTCAGTCTACATATATTCAAAACTACAAGCAACACCACAAAATAAGTGAATTCCAAACAATACCAAGTATGTGAGGGAAAGGCAGCGTTTACACCATACAGATTTTGGGCAATGCAATATTCCCTATTCATAAGTATAATAATTGAAATTGTGCACATAGGTCGAATTTCTTCACACACCACGTTTATGTATAGGGTGCACAATAATGTCATTAACATACCTATTTCGCAGTTTGAACCAGAGAATCCCATTGGGCAGATACACTGGTATGATCCAATTAGATCTAGGCAGGTAGCACCATTCAGGCACGGATTGCTATTACACTCCATTATATCTGGGACAAAGTGAAAGTAACATATACCGATTATATCGACACAGTTGAATGGAAACACAATTTATCTACTATACCTGGCATTCCTTTATGAAGAGACAAAGAGCAAACAACATGAGGGTTCATTCGATAAGTGGATCATTATATTTTAACACTTTCGTCACTGTTGAAAATAAATCATCATATGATGCGATTGCATTTCTTCTTCCACAACCTTTACATGTCTTCTGTTGGCATTATATGTATGGTATCCATTTTGCCTTAACATCTTGATTTCAAACAATACGCTAGCTTTTACCAAGGTGATCAAAATCACTAATTTACAAATTGTATGACTATGTGTTCGAACTGATCATATGACCTGAGAATCTTTGACCAACAATGTAATCAATTCATCTGTTCCATAAACCAATCACTTTCACCTACCAATTTTGAATGAAATATGTCAAACTATTGAGTAAATAGATGCATTCATTACGATAACCAGGCAATGTAATACATTTAGCCAAAATTACAGTGTTTTCAATATTGTGTATTAGACAAATTGAATGAGCTTGAACAATTATCACGAGATTTACACTAAATGACATTAATGACATACTAATAACTCCCCACCACACTTAAAAGATTTTTAAAGGACATCTATGGTAACCAAAATGTTTTCAATAAAGCAGAAAATTCAAAGTAACACATAGAAATTTACACGAAGATGACAATTTCCTGAAGGCAGGCAAACTGAAGGCAGTCATTAAACTGATGTCAAAGCCTCACTTTTTCCTTTTTCTTTGATAATTTTGATATGAAAAATTCCCATTTTCCTTCAAGGTTCATGGCAACTTCTATTTTAAAATATTTTACATCAATACACCTTTTTGGAATAAGTCATTGATATATTTTTTTTAATACAAAATGACTGATTATCATCATACATTATGGAAGTTTTAAAATATTTTACATCAATACACCTTTTTGGAATAAGTCATTGATATATTTTTTTTTAATACAAAACGACTGATTATCATCATACATTATGGAAGTTGTTCGATTTTTATGAACATTTTAGAAGAGTAAATACACTCAATAATTTGTTTCCCATTCATACAAATCAATACACACATTATAAGGAAACAGTCTCTTTTGATAACAAAAAAATAATTAAACAATATACACAAAATATTAGAATGAAACTATGACCGACTTGCCAGTCTGCCTCCTTTTGAAAGCTTTCTTCATGTGATAAAAGCATTTGGAACTTTCCTAATAGCTTGTTAATATCCCTAAAGTTGTTTTGTTTTTATTTATTTAGCTACTTTCCGGGTAATGTAAAATGTAATTTTGGAAAAAAATATGCCAGTAGCTCCAACAATTTAGTAACCTACTCCAAACAAACCAAACATTCCAGACATCAACTATTTGATTGAGAGAAACAATGTAAAAATATAAAAAGGAGCAAAGGACATGGATCATGCAAACATGAGATTATTTGTGACATTAGTAAATAATTAATAGATCAACGTGTTTCATGAAATATGAAGAATACACAGGAAAATGTTATTCAACAGTGAAATAGAGAAATAGGGGCACGAATAAAATGACAGAATATGTGGGACGTGTTAAATTAATAAAATTATTCATTTTATTAATGAATACACAAATACAAAGCGGCACATTGCCAAATCACAATACAGTTAAATTAGGAGGAATGTGGTCAATACAATTTACTACATTGAACATGGCACATCCAGTGTTAGAACTGCTACTGCTATCTGCTAGAATGTCTACCAGCTAGATGAATGATAAATGATGAACATCTAAAACAAAAGGGAAATACCTGTCTGGCACAGAACTCCTTGCCATCCATCTGTACACTGGCATTCAAATGCATCAATGAGGTCAACACATGTAGCACCGTTCAAGCAAGGGCTGCTCGCACACTCAAGGACGTCTGTCTCACAACTGACTCCAGTCCAGCCAGGAGCACAAAGGCAGATGAAACCATTGACCAAATCCATGCAGGTGCCTTCATTACGACAAGGATTACTATCACACTCCATGATCTCATCTTGACAGTTAGTTCCTGAATAGCCCGGAGCACAAAGGCACATGTAACCATCGATGATATCAACGCAGGAAGCACTATTCTGGCATGGGTCACTGGCACATTCATCAATTTCAAGCTCGCAGTGAATACCAGTGAATCCTGCCCGACACTCACAAGAATAACCATTGATTAGGTCAGAACAGTTTGCTCCATTTCTGCAAGGGTTGCTGGAGCATTCTATGATTTCATTTTCACAATAAGTACCATTAAAACCTGGTAGACATTGACACTCAATGTAGCCCATGAAATCTGTGCAGGTGGCATCATTGAAGCAGGGGGTACTTGTACATGTCAGGATTTCTTCTTCACAATAAGTTCCATTGAATCCTGCAGGGCAGAAGCAAAGATATCCATCGATTCCGTCAGTGCAGTTTCCCCCATTAAGGCAGGGGTTACTTGCACATTCTTCAATCTCTATCTCACAGTGTATACCACTGAAACCAGGTGCGCATGCACAGATATAGCCATTGATGAGATCTAAGCAGTTGGCACCATTTAGGCAAGGATTCCCTGCACATTCCTGGATCTCAGTCTCACAGTATGTTCCATTATATCCTGGCTGGCAGATGCAATTATATCCGTTGACAAGTTCTGTACAATTGGCTCCATTCTGGCAGGGACTACTTGCACATTCTTCAATCTCTATCTCACAGTTTACCCCACTGAAACCAGGTGCACATATACACATGTATCCATTGATGAGATCTAAGCAGTTGGCACCATTTAGGCAAGGATTCCCTGCACATTCTTGGATCTCATTCTCACAGGATGTTCCATTGTACCCTGGCTGGCAGATGCATTCATATCCGTTGTCAAGTTCTGTACAGTTGGCTCCATTCTGGCAGGGATTACTTGCACATTCTTCAATCTCTATTTCACAGTTTACCCCACTAAAACCAGGTGCACATACACAGAGATAGCCATTGATGAGATCTAAGCAGTTGGCACTATTTAGACAAGGATTCCCTGCACACTCTTGAATCTCAGTCTCACAGGATGTTCCATTGTACCCTGGTTGGCAGATGCATTCATACCCGTTGATTAATTCTGTACAGTTGGCTCCATTCTGGCAGGGATTACTTGCACATTCTTCAATCTCTATTTCACAGTTTACCCCACTAAAACCAGGTGCACATACACAGAGATAGCCATTCATGAGATCTAAGCAGTTAGCATCATTTAGGCAAGGATTCCCTGCACATTCTTGGATCTCGGTCTCACAGTATGTTCCGTTGTACCCAAGCTGGCAGATGCAATCATACCCGTTGATAAGTTCTGAACAGCTGGCCCCATTCTGGCACGGGTTGCTAAAACATTCTAGGATTTCTGAATGGGAGGGATTTACAGAGGGAATGTTCTGAGTGACTACATGAGAATGGAACTTAAACCTATCGAAACTGCTTTGTGGAATCAATGACATGTCGATGTGATTGTTATTGCAAAAAACCCAAAAGTGGCACATGAAACGACAAATGCCTATGTACTTTGCTTGAAATTGTGTATTATTTAATATATCTATATCTACATAAAAATATTCCTATGATGTTGAAAACACAGTAGTCTTACTGTTTACACAATTATTTTTAATTAACAGTAATTATAAGAAATTTTACAGCCCAGTTATGGCCCTATATGTTTGTACTAACAGTTTTGATATTGGGTGAAAGATTATGAACTTAGCCTAAAAGTGTGCTGAGAACACGAGATAAACAGTAAGCATAATTTCTTTAAATAAATGATTGCAACATGTATAGCAAAACAAAGCAAGAGCTAAAGAAGGAACATGCAGTAATAGGAAATGTTTAAGCCTTCTACTGTAAAGGATGATCATCACTTCACCACAACAGTGCTCTGATTTGATGAATATATGCTAACATCGTCATAGAAATGTACCACAAACAGTAAAGGTCATAAGAATATTTTAGAATACATGTATAAATTCCTTATGAAGCATAATTTAATGGGCATTGAAACAAAAAAATCTTGCATAATGGTCTTACGTATATGGGTACCTGCACCATTAATAACATAGCAATGAAAGCACTCTGAATTAAACATTTTTTATGAAGTACTGTAATAAATTTATTAATTAAAAAATTCAGAAAATAACAGTAAGCCCAATGTGCATGACTCACACCTAAAATACTTTGATTCTTTAAAAATGTGAATGGTCAGATTTTAAAAGCCATACACACACTGAATGCGTCTTTGGGATGTAAGGATCCGGTGGTAAACTTTCATGCACATTAGGAAAAAACTCTACTGTGAAAAAGAATAAAGGAGTATTTTGTATGACAAATGTAATGCAAATGGTGGTTTCATCAAGAAAAGGAAATGACATGTTAAGACAGAAGTGAGACTCCAACTGAACATTATTCGTACCTGTTTCACAGATTGGATCCGTCCAACCAGAAGCGCAGAGGCACTGGAATTCCCCCAACCCATTGATGCAAGTGCCGTTGTTCTGGCAAGGGTTGCTGCCGCATTCCAGGATGTCCATTTCGCAGTTGGTTCCATTCCAGCCTGGCGCGCACACACACTCGTAGCCACCAGTCAGGTCAACACAAGTAGCATTGTTCAGGCATGGATTTTCAAGACATTCCAAAACTTCTGAAAATCAAAACAAACATGAACGTTGCATCTTAAATGTCATATGGTATATGTATAGTAAAAAGCTATGAAACTTCAGTGCATTAATTTGTTTATCCACAGAAGTCGCTTGGGTATCAAGGCCCCTGCTTTCGAACCCTGTAAGTGAATTCAGCACTGTACCTAAAAAGTTGCAATACTACAAAATTATTCATAACATAGCACGTTGTATTTGTGGTACATGCAAATGTAAACTTGTCAATGTATTTTGTAAATAATGCTGAAAATGTGACTGTATGTAGTAACTCCATGGATATGTTGAAATGTGTCTAAATCATTGCTTTAATAAAATACCAAGCACTAACTCCAAAATATGTGCATGTGTCATGTAATTAAGTACTTACCATCACGAATATCTGAAAAGTACAATGGAGCATAGAAATTGCAAGACATTTCTCTCCTTAAGATGAACATGGTTATGACTACACTTTACAACACTTAAATTACTATGATTTTGGTACAAAAGTACAGCTTCACCTAAAGGGGAACACTTCAATATGATTCACTTGACAAAAGTATAAGAAACGAATCACTGCATAGAAAACTTCATAGAAGCACAGCAAACCTTAGGTAACACAGTTATTCTCATAACAATAAACACTTTGCATGAAACAATAAACCACAACATAAATTACAAAAATATTGCACATAAACAGGATACTTCAAAATGATACATTCAATACTTTACACATGGCATACATTTAACTTAATTCACACTATAGGATGTGCATCATATCTTATAGACATTTGTCATGTTCAAAATATTGCAAAGAAAAATGAACAATCATTGTTCATATTTTGCAATGTTCAACACAAGCTGATAAATTATTTGCTCATTAATTTAACGAATAGAACAAATGCTCCAGTACATCTTTTATTTCAGATAACTGAAGGAAAAAAATAGAATAAGAAAATTCATATTATGTTTTTAAGGACATTTTTTTTCGTTTTTATTTGTTGCAAAAAATGTTTTTTTTTTTGCATAAAATAAAGTGTTAAATAAAGTAGAGGATATATTCTTCAATTTTTCCAGTGCAAACAGTAATAACTGAACTAATAACACATCAAATTATATCAAGCAACAAGTGCTAGCATGCTTTCGTGCAGTCTGGTGCAATACATATCCCATTGACAGCCTACCAATGTCACAGTGAGCTCCGGTCCATCCAGGCGCACAAACACACAAGTATCCCTCGATGCGATCCATGCACAAAGCATCATTCTCACAGGGGTTGCTTGCACAGGCTGAAATATCCTCCTCGCAGTGTACCCCACTGAACCCATCAGGACATTCACAGAAGTAGGAGTTCAAGAGATCAGTGCAGGTTGCTCCATTTTGACACGGTGTACTTGCGCACTCCATGATATCAAACTCACAAAGAAGTGCAGTCCAGCCAGGCTGACAGATGCATTGGTACGCATTAATCATCTCGATACACTCTGCTCCATTTTGACATGGGTTACTACTGCATTCAAGAATTTCCAGCTCACAGTTTACGCCTTCCCAGCCTGGCTGACATTGACAGACATAGCTACCAATCAGATCATTGCAGCTGCCGCCATTCTGACAAGGGTTGCTCGAACACTCTACCACCTCTATTTCACATAGTGTTCCAATCCAACCCAGTGAACAGGAGCATTCAAACTCTCCTATCAGGTCAACACAGGTGGCATTGTTTTGACACGGGTTGCTGGAACATTCTTCAATCTCTATTTCACAATGGACACCATTCCAGCCATCAGAACACAGGCATTCATACTCATTGACCTTATCCATGCACGTTGCATCGTTCTGACAGGGATTGCTGGAGCACTCCAGGATCTCGATTTCACAGTGACTCCCTGTCCACCCAGGTGGACACTGGCATTCAAATGAAGCAAGCAGATCGATGCAGGAAGCATTGTTCTGACAAGGGTTGCTTGAGCACTCCAAGATATCATTGTCGCAGTGTAGCCCCTGCCATCCTGGAGCACACAGGCAGACATAGCCAGCAACGAGGTCAAAACAAGTTGCTCCGTTCATGCATGGTTCTCCATCGCATTCGATAATTTCTGTGGGGGAAAGGAAATATCTAGGAATCACACTGAATGGCTTCACTCAAAAAGAGAAGAGAAGTCCTAAACTGTAGTTTATCACGCATCAAGCTTCGTATAGCTTTTCTCTTTGATCTTATGTCAATTCTGCCAAAATTCTGGATGATTTTGCCCGGATTTGATACAAGAAAATAATGTGAGAAGTTTTGTGAAAATGTATATGTCTATCTATGAGCATGCCTGTTGCATTGTAACATATTGGCCAACATGACACAATTGCGTAATTGTATTGAATTAAGAACAGCTCCCCATTTTTCAAAGGGATGAATATTATTTTCTTTAAATTCTTGAATCTCGTAAGCTAATTTTAACAGTATATTTGAAGAGCTCTTATTTTGAGCACCTCTTCGTGATATATATTTTTAGAAATTGTGTAATAAAGAATAGTTACTCACCTTCCTCACAGAATTCTCCTGTGAAGCCCAGAACACATCTGCATTCAAAGCCATTTTCCAAGTCAGAACATGTGGCACCATTCTGACAAGGATTACTTGAACATTCCGCAATATCTATTAATAACAAGTACAAACAAAAAATGCAAGTTCAAATCACTTACGCACAATGCCAAAAGTTAACGTCCATAAAGACATACATATATCTATGTATTTATATATATATATGTATAGCAACAATATGGTTAGGAAAACACATCGCCGAGAAATATGGTATACAAATATGCATGCATATATTTATGATAAATATATATATATACTCATTCATTTTCTTGGTCTTGTCCCTTGTGATAGCCACTGTACGTTACAAAGATTATGTTACAAATCTTGAGGAATAACTTACCCTCCATGCAGGTCACGCCTTGCCATCCTGCTGCACAATTACATGTGAAGCTCGCAATGCCATCTATGCAGGTAGCACCATTCTGACATGGATTGCGGGAACATTCCATAATTTCTATTTATATTAAAAAACAATAGAAACGGATAAATTCATTGCGATCTCCACTATACAAAATATTACACAAAATGGTAAATTGGATAAAAGTTTATATAAATTAATAATTTTACAGTCAGAAGTCGCATTTAGTACTCCAATTCTAAGGCCAATGCCAATGCTTATCAAAGCACACGCTGAACTGAACTGAAATGCAATAAATATGATTACTTTTGCAAAGAATGAGCATTCATGATATTTAAAAAAAGAACATCTTAAGGATATTTTATGAAAAAAACTTGATAATTTTAATATTCTATAGAAAAACTTGGTACAAATTCTTGGTAAATTTTATATATATATAATAGAAAAAATCAAAAGTTAATTCGATTTCAGTAGGTAAATTCAACCAGGTCCATATGTCTTTGCCTTTTACGACAAGCATTTATATATTTATAATGCAGACCTTATATTTTCTTTTTCTTTATTTCTAATTATTGTTCCCTCAAAGGTTTTTTGTCAGTGTAACGCCTAGGCAGACAACCCCCAAATAAAATGCATCTCCCCACATTGTGGCAATGGCATGAAAATTTGAAGTTAATGAAAGCGGCGCAAAAAATGAGGGAAGACTTTGAACTCACCTATTTGACACGTATCTCCTTCCCATCCAGGCGCACATTGGCAGAGGTAGCCATTGAAGAAATCCACACAGCTTGCACCATTCAAGCAAGGATTACTTAGACACTCATCAGCATCTATAAAATGGGCACAAGAAATCCACAAATTAGCTCAAGCAACAAGAAAACTGTTCATTCATTATCAGTACATCACGAAGCTTAATTTGATTCACTGACTACTTATCACTTGTGTATGATATGAATAATAAAAAAAAACATTTACTCACTGCAAGTATAGTACAATTCTAGGCTTTGGACAACATGGGATACATTACTTCTAAAAATCAGACGCATTCCTTTATATATGATACTCATTCGAAGACCATTGATATTTTTTTTTATAAACAGGCCCTTATGCTGTACTTAATTCTTACCTATTTCACAGTTCACTCCATTCCAGCCTGTAGTACACTGACATGCGTAGCCTCCAATGAGATCGACACAAGTTGCTCCATTCTGACATGGGTTGCTGAGACACTCTTGATCTTCTAACTCACAGTGAGTTCCTTCCCAACCAAGTGCACATTCACACTGGTAACTTCCGAAAAGATCCAAACATGTAGCTCCATTCAGGCAGGGTTCACTGCTGCACTCCTGAATATCAGTCTCACAGAGAGTTCCCTCAAACCCAAGGGGGCATTGACACGTAAAGAATCCTATCTGGTCTAGGCAGGATGCTCCATTCTGACATGGGTTGCTGGCACATTCTTGGATCTCAACTTCACAGTTGGTACCATTCCATCCAAGAGCACAGACGCACTCATACATTGCTATTTGGTCGAGGCAGGTGGCTCCATTCATGCAGGGATCTCCCGCACACTCAAGAATTTCTATAAAAAAATAGAAATCTAAATATTGTGAACATCATTATAACAATAATCATAAATGTGTTACTAATTGCGTATATCATCGCTAGTAATAATCATTTGTCTCGCAATGTATGGGCAACAAGGAATATAAAAAGACGTTTCGTGCGCCACTGCAACACTTCATCAGATGTGATACAAAATTGTAGTAAGGGCTTAAATACCCTTTAGTCAGTGCAGCGCACGAGCCAAAAACCCGCTCCTAAAGGGCCAAAGGACAAATGGCGAAGCCGACTATTGGCCAGCTCTCGACCACACAATAGGCCGCTGGTACGGCTTGCATCATCGAGGGGTAACATTTTACTGATGAAGGACAAAGCCCACTGGCCGGCACACACGTGTGATCGGGAAGCACTCGTTATTCCGAAGGTTCATCATTCCAAAGCTTCAAATACTCCGAAGGTTCATTATTCTGAAGGATCACTATTCCAAAGGCTCGTTATTCTGAAGATTCGTTAGTCAGGAAACAATATAAGGTTCATTATTCCGCAGGTTCGTTAGTCCGAGAAAGGAATGAGGTTCCTTAGCCCGAAAGATCATTATTCGGATCCTTATTTCGTTTTTGGATTAACAAACCTTCGGAAAAAACAACAAATGCTCGGATTAACGTACCCTTTTTCGTTTGGGCCTAATGAGCAGTGAGGTATAGGCAATCTACGTGTTGTGGAATTACGAACCTTCGGAATATCAAGCTGTAACCGGGTTGTCGACCTGTCAATGATAAGGTTCGCGTCGTTGGCGGTAACAATAGCGAGCTGCAATCAATCAATGAGCTGCTATGCCATGTTGATACGGGGTTGTCGGGGAGTGTCATGGCAGCGTATCATACGAGTCCAAAACTCAGGGATATCGATCCCGTTGTCTTGATTGAAATTATTGGGTTTGAGGCGCACAAAACGTTGAGATATATTTAGATTCCTTGTTGACCATAAATTTGGACACAAATGATTATCACTAGCGATCATTATAACCCTTGAATTAGTTCTCGCTCAAAAATTAAAATTGATTAATTTTTTTATACTTTTACTATTCATTAGCTTTTTCATTTTCAGCCTTAATGGAATCTAATGGCTCTCCTACATTAACACAAAACAGGAAATTACATCATAAAATTGACAAATTATAAGTCAGCTAGAAGAAGCGAGAATGCCAATATAACTTACCAATCTCACAATCTGTGCCATTCCATCCCGGTGCACAGCGGCATTCATAGCCATTGATCAGATCTACACAAGTAGCTCCGTTCTGACATGGATTGGAGGCACACTCAATGATCTCAGTCTCACAGTTGGTTCCAGTCCATCCTCCGGCACACTCACAAACATAGCCTGCAATTAAGTCTCTACACGTTGCTCCATTGATGCAGGGGTTGCTGAGACACTCCATGATCTCCACCCCACATAACTGGCCTGCCCACCCTTCGGGGCACTGACAAGAGTAGCCTGTGATTCCATCTAAACAGGTTGCACCATTCTGGCAGCCATGATTTGGGCAGTCATCTATATTGATCTCGCAATTAGTGCCATTCCAGCCAGGCTCACATACACATTCATATCCGTCAATGAAGTCGAAGCATGCAGCCTCATTCTGGCATGGATTGCTTGCACAATGATCAATATCAGTTTCACAGTGAAATCCATTAAACCCATTATTGCAAATGCACTGGTAAGCATTGATCATTTCTACGCATTCTGCTCCATTTTGACATGGGTTACTACTGCATTCAAGAATGTCCAGCTCACAGTTTACGCCTTCCCAGCCTGGCTGACACTGACAGACATAGCTACCAATCAGATCGTTGCAGCTGCCGCCATTCTGACAAGGGTTGCTCGAACACTCTACCACCTCTATTTCACATAGTGTTCCAATCCAACCCACTGAACAGGAGCATTCAAACTCTCCTATCAGGTCAATACAGGTGGCATTGTTTTGACACGGGTTGCTGGAACATTCTTCAATCTCTATTTCACAATGGACACCATTCCAGCCATCAGAACACAGGCATTCATACTCATTGACCTTATCTATGCACGTTGCATCGTTCTGACAGGGATTGCTGGAGCACTCCAGGATCTCGATTTCACAGTGACTCCCTGTCCACCCAGGTGGACACTGGCATTCAAATGAAGCAAGCAGATCGATGCAGGAAGCATTGTTCTGACAAGGGTTGCTTGAGCACTCCAAGATGTCATTTTCACAATGGATTCCTTGCCATCCTTGTGAACACAGACATACATAGCCGGCCACGAGGTCAAAACACGTTGCTCCATTCATACATGGGTCTCCATTACATTCAATAATTTCTAAAGACAAAAGGACACAATGAAAAAGGATTTTTTTTTCGAAACAAAAACATGTCTTCGCTAATAAATGATAGCACTACTTATCAAATATCTCTGAAGGATGTGAACATTTAAAGGGAATCCAGATGGCATCAGTTATTGCCAATCCAATAACCATAGCATCAACGTAAACTTCCTTTATCTTCCGTAAAATGAAAATCATGTTTGCTATACATTTTTGTAGGTTTCACCTCCATGTTAGCAATACATGTAACAGTAAGTAATTCCAACACAATATTAATACTCATTTTTACTTATTCAACTTTTTCCACATTGCCTCCTCAATAACATCTATATATAACCATAAATGTATTGCTCTATAAAGAGTTATTGTATCAATCTTTCTCTAGAGGAAATGAATTTTACAAGGTAGCTAGATCAATACATTTGCCTTTGAGACTTTTGTCCCCTTTCTGGAGTTTTTTTAAAAACATTTCTTGAATGAAATCATAAGGAAAATTTGCTCACCTTCCTCACAGATTTCTCCTGTGAACCCCACAACGCATCTGCATTCAAAACCATTTTCCAGATCAGTGCAAGTGGCGCCATTCTGACAAGGACTACTCGAACACTCCAGAACATCTGATTAGAAATGGTAAAAACAAATAATCTTCAAATTGATTCTGCTCAATGAGACTTTCACATAAGGAAAAGTACAATGATGATAATATGAGGAAGCATAATATTGAAATTCATCTAGGAGCATTTATAAGGATTGTAAAATCATTTCATCTTTATATCTGGACAAAATGCATATTCTTAAACGCTTAACATTGTAACCTCACTACCAATCAGTCTCAGAAAATTAGATTTCAAACAATGCAATCAAGAATCTCTTCCAATGTACCTCATTATCTGTATTATCATGTAATTAATGGAATGTATAAATAGAAACTATATATTAGTTTCAGACCAGGAATATTATTGTGCAACATGTTATTTTTTAGAGCATCACTTATTATCATTAAGGAAACCATTACCTTCTGTGCAAGTAACACCTTGCCAGCCTTCTGCACAGATACATGTGAAGCTTGCAATGCCATCGATGCAGGTAGCACCATTCTGGCAGGGGGTGCGGGTACATTCCAGGATTTCTATTAGAAAATGAAGAGATATGGAGCTAATATTTAGAAATCAGTGCATGTCATGCTTGGTGAGATCACATAATATGCAATAAAGAGATTGGTAAAAGCGAATTCTACATGGCCTGCCCCTTGACCTGTCACTTATTTGACCAAAGTTGAATCAATTCAGCTGTTCCCTTAAGTAAAACAAAGACAAAGAATAAAAAAAAATATCTCGCTTTCAATAAATATTCACCTGCCAACCAAGTAAACACGCATATCAAGTGCAAAGCAAACGCACTCAGCATTCCATTAACTTCTGTAAGGAACTAGCAAGCTCATTATCCTCTCATCAATGCTGAGCATGAGCTCCCGACATCTCTTTTATGATATTCATACATGTACAGCATTTTAATACACCCATCCAAAGATTAAATTAGATTAAATGGATAGAACATGAATAGAAGCTTAAACTAGCCAAAAACAAAATGCCTCTCGTTAGTTGTCACATAAAGCTTGAGGAGGCTTATTGAACAGACTGGTAATTGATAGATGCCACTCAAAAGTGAAGGAATACTTTGAACTCACCAGTTTGACAGGCATTTCCTTCCCATCCAGGCGCACATTGGCAGAGGTAGCCATTGAAGAAATCCACACAGCTTGCACCATTCAAACAAGGATTGCTCAGACACTCATCAGCATCTATAGAACATCAATTAATGTAGATTAACCACGGAAATTACAGAACCATCTCACACTGAGGTATAATGCTTTGAATATGTGTCCTGTATACTAAAAATGTATATGAGTATCACCCATAATATATGCAGGTTGCAAATATAAGATGGACTATTTCTTCCACTGGGGAAAACTTCATTTGATACATGATCTAAAAATATGTTCCAAATAATATTTCAGGCTTCGTTCATGTATTTTAATCTTGGCTTGGGAAAGATAATTATTACACAAATTGAAACCATTGGTATACTTGCACTGGGACACACTTCTAATTTATCATTTATACATCAGAGTAAAACCGACAAACTGTACAACTGTATAGTGTCCATAATTTATAATTCCATTCACATTCTCTACCTCACAAAGAGCTCAAAACATCTTCCCAATCTCTTTTGGTTGTTTTTTTTTTCAATATGTGACATCGACAGCCCAGAGAGCCTTTTTTAATTTTAGGACATTCTGCTCGTGAGGCACGCAGAGGGCACATTTACGCAAAGGTCACCAGTCCAATGTTTTTGTAAGATTATTCTCTGGCTAAGCTCTAACCCACATATATTTTCTTTATTCAATTCTTACCTGTTTCACAGTTCACTCCATTCCAGCCTGTAGTGCACTGACATGCGTACCCTCCAATGAGATCGACACAAGTTGCTCCATTCTGACATGGGCTGCTGAGACACTCTTGATCTTCTAACTCACAGCGAGTTCCTTCCCAGCCAAGTGCACATTCACACTGGTACCCTCCGATAAGATCCAAACATGTAGCTCTATTCAGGCAGGGTTCGCTGCTGCACTCCTGAATATCAGTCTCACAGAGAGTTCCCTCAAACCCAAGGGGGCATTGGCACGTAAAGAACCCTATCTGGTCTAGGCAGGATGCTCCATTCTGGCATGGGTTGCTGACACATTCTTGGATCTCAACTTCACAGTTGGTACCATTCCATCCAAGAGCACAGACGCACTCATACATCGCTATTTGGTCGAGACAGGTGGCTCCATTCATGCAGGGATCTCCCGCACACTCAAGAATTTCTATTGATAAACAAGAAATATAGTGATTGAATTATCATGATGAATCTTAACCAAGACAACTACTTTAGGAAAATGAAACTAATGTTAATTAGAATGTTGTTACCGGCGCTCAATTTTTTTTATTCATTTACATTTAAGCTTTGACAATGGATTTCAAACGGATTTGCAAACTCTATGATTATTAGAAGAGGCATGAATGCAATTTAGGTAATGTAATGTTATGGATGTAACTTACCAATTTCACAGTTTGTGCCATTCCATCCCGGTGCACAGCGGCATTCATAGCCATTGATCAGATCTACACATGTTGCTCTGTTCTGACACGGACTGGAGGCACACTCGTTAAAGTCAGTCTCACAGTTGGTTCCAGTCCATCCTCCGGCACACTCACAATCATAGCCTGCAATTAAGTCTCTACACGTTGCTCCATTGGTGCATGGGTTGCTGAGACACTCCATGATCTCCACCCCACATAACTGGCCTGCCCACCCTTCGGGGCACCGACAAGAGTATCCTATGATTCCATCTAAACAGGTTGCACCATTCTGGCAGCCATGATTAGGACAGTCATCTATATTGATCTCGCAATTAGTGCCATTCCAGCCAGGCTCACATTCACATTCATATTCGTCAATGAAGTCGAAGCATGCGGCCTCATTCTGGCATGGATCACTTGCACATTCATCAATATCAGTTTCACAGTGTAATCCATTGAACCCATCATTGCAAATGCATTGGTAAGCATTGATCATTTCTACGCATTCTGCTCCATTTTGACAAGGGTTACTACTGCATTCAAGAATGTCCAGCTCACAGTTTACGCCTTCCCAGCCTGGCTGACACTGACAGACATAGCTACCAATCAGATCGTTGCAGCTGCCGCCATTCTGACAAGGGTTGCTCGAACATTCTACCACCTCTATTTCACATAGTGTTCCAATCCAACCCAGTGAACAGGAGCATTCAAACTCTCCTATCAGGTCAACACAGGTGGCATTGTTTTGACAAGGGTTGCTGGAACATTCTTCAATCTCTATTTCACAATGGACACCACTCCAGCCATCAGAACACATGCATTCATACTCATTGACCTTATCTATGCACGTTGCATCGTTCTGACAGGGATTGCTGGAGCACTCCAGGATCTCGATTTCACAGCGACTCCCTGTCCACCCAGGTGGACACTGGCATTCAAATGAAGCAAGCAGATCGATGCAGGAAGCATTGTTCTGACAAGGGTTGCTTGAGCATTCCAAGATGTCATTCTCACAATGGATTCCTTGCCATCCTGGTGAACACTGGCAGACATAACCCGCAATCAGATCAAAGCAAGTGGCTCCATTCATGCAGGGATCAGCATTACACTCCATGATGTCTGTTGAAGAGAATCAAACGAGCATCACAAAAGTTAATCATTAAATAAATAAAAATGTACAAAAATGAGTACACCTAGGGGGTGTATTCCTTCAGCTAGAATTAACATCTTTACACATATTTCAGTCAAAACCAGGTCTTTTGAAGAAGCACAATTGTATTCATGACACAGATTAAAATTCCTTCAGTAATAACTTGGAAATACCAATTAAACACCAATAGGTAGTATATAGAAATCTGAATTCAACAATAAACTGTGTTTACTGCAGTTATTTACGAGCCAAAACATAGCGCCGAGTTTGAATTATTCTTGTTGAAATTGAACATAAAAACAGCCTGATAATATTTATAAGGGGAATTCCACAGGTTTGGTTAAAGTCGTGTAACGTAACCAAAGCTTCTTTATTTGATTGAAAAAGAAGTTTCTGTGCTGAGGATATAATTGCGTGTCATGGAAAGGTGGACTGTTTGCTTCCTAAATAGTTATTTACATAATTTCTGCAAAACTATAACAGAATATAAAATAAAGAAGCTTTGGTTACTCACGTTACACGACTTTAACCAAACATGTGGAATTGCCCATAATTAAAATTTTACCAATAATAATTTACCCAGGCATGCATATGTGATCGTAATCAATATTGATACATTCATATATAATTGTTGAATTTGAAGGTAAATATATGAATGGAGTCTGAGCATGATTTTGAAGTATCTTAAACTTGCAATCTATTTATAGTTGTTTACCAAAGTATGGGTTCCAATGCAAGAACTTCTAGAGAGTTACAAGTCATTTAAATCCCAATTTCATTTAGGTTAACCCTCTCAAGATCATAGGTTCACACAGGTGCAATAACTCACTGGGTATTTCATTGCTCGAATCAAAGGTTGAAAGAATCTTGCCTCAAAGTTTAATGTCAATAGTTCATTATTCTGTCATTTACCGTTATGCTGTAACATACCTTCTTCACAATGTACTCCAGTGTAGCCTGGTGGACAGGTACACATGTAACCATCTTGGATATCAATGCAGGCAGCACCATTTTGACAGGGATCACTTTCACACTCTGCAATGTCTGTTACAAGAGAGAGCAAGATGCAATCATTTTGAGGGAAAACAATTTGCCATTGCACTACAATAATCTTTAATTGATTTGAATCCCCATTTTATGGGTTGCAATTCTGGATTAGATATTGCCTACTTTTCCCATGATTGCTATTCATCATTGGGAGAGGGGAATATCATCTTATCTATGACAAATGGAGCAGAATATGGAATGAACTATGTGACATGAAAATTATTTAACATTTTCTAGGAATCTGATAAAAAAAAATGTTTGGTTCATATACCTCCCTTGCAACCATTAATCTTAAAGTAAAATATAAGTACACACAACAACCTTCTGAACTTGATTTGAATTTAAAGAGCCATATGCTGGCGAAATTTTCTTTTCAGCAAACTTTAATTGTAATTTGAAAATTATTTCAATGCAAAATAGGATATTTGATTCCCAATGATTTTACAGGCGATGCCCATTTCTTCCTAAAAGTCTCCTATTTGTGTCTGTTGATTTGGCTTAAGAAACTATTTCAGAAATCATATTCATTGTGTAAGCTTTTATAAGGATTTGTCCTCAATAACTGCTGCCTCACACACTTTTTATTACGTATTTCCTGTCTCCTCATATATATCATTCTTGTGCTCTTATACTTTGTACATTTTTTTAGGTTTTGAAACTTAAAAAGAAAAAGAAATAGCGGCAAAATAGTATGGTATCAAACATGGGCTAGCACAAGATATCAATATGAATATTTACAAACCTTCAGAGCACGTTACACCTTGCCAGCCTGGGCCACAAATGCATTCAAATTTGGCAAATCCGTCAATACAGGTTGCATTGTTTTGACAGGGGTAACAGGAACACTCCATGATTTCTAAGCAAAAGATATAACAACGCCTTTACTAAAACATTTTGGAAAACATTGTACAACCAGATAAATTAAATATACACTGTAGTGTGGAAATACAAATAGATAGAGAATGCATACATATATGTGGTAATATTAAATCAAAACGTCTTTAATCTTCATGATTACATATCTAGAATTAGGAAAAAATAGATAATAAAACAAGTTAAAGTGTGCTCAATATTTACCTGATTGACACATATCTCCTTCCCAACCAGGGGAACATTGGCAAAGGTACCCATTGAAGAAGTCAATACAACTTCCACCATTCAGACAAGGATTGCTCAAGCATTCGTCAGCCTCTGTTTTAATGAAAGGTAAAGAACAATTGCAAAATGAGAGTGGTTTAACCTGGTATGATGGTCTTTGGGTTATGAAAGACCTGGCAGCATGTGTGTCCTATATCTCATTGAGGTTATGAAACAAAACCAATTATCACATACGCCTTGTAGAAACTACACCATATTAAATGGGTACACAATAATTGTTGGAAATGGAAGTGAGGAGGTACATTCATCACTTTACCTCTTTCACAGTTCTGTCCACTCCAGCCTTCAGTGCACTGACATGCATATCCTCCAATGAGATCGACACAAGTTGCTCCATTCTGACATGGGCTGCTGAGACACTCTTGATCTTCTAGCTCACAGTGAGTTCCTTCCCAACCAAGTGCACATTCACATTGGTACCCTCCGATAAGATCCAAACATGTAGCTCCATTCAGGCAGGGATCGCTGCTGCATTCCTGAATATCAGTCTCACAGATAGTTCCCTCAAACCCAAGGGGGCATTGGCAGGTAAAGAATCCTATCTGGTCTAGGCAGGATGCTCCATTCTGGCATGGGTTGCTGACACATTCTTGGATCTCAACTTCACAGTTGGTACCATTCCATCCAAGAGCACAGACGCACTCATACATCGCTATTTGGTCAAGACAGGTGGCTCCATTCATGCAGGGATCTCCCGCACACTCAAGAATTTCTGTTTGGGATGAAAAATGAGGAACATCTTTGATTTTATGCACAGATGTGTCTGCATTGCATATCTATTGGTAATGATGCAAGAAAACGTGTACTGAAAAATATGAATGCAATATTAATCCTAGTTGCATAGAGTGGCGAGCATAGGATTGAATCATCATTACAAAATCTGAAATTTATACTCGCTATTGCAAACTTTCTAACGTGTCAAAGATCCAGCAACATTAAAAACTTGCCACGTAATAAAGTAGCTTGCCTTTTTGATATATATATACTACATGTCAATGTGCATGATGGACACAGTTCTGGTAAAAAAATACAAAGACAGTTAAAATGATTTACTCACCAATATCACAGTTGGTACTATTCCAGCCAGGTGCACACAGACATTCGTATTGGCCAATAAGATCAATGCAAGTGGCTCCATTCTGACAGGGACTAGAAGAGCATTCCTCCACCTCCACATCACAGTTGGACCCAGTCCACCCAGGAGCACATTCACACTGATAACCCGCGATGAGATCTAAGCAAGTTCCTCCATTAGAGCAGGGGTTGCTCAGACACTCCAGAATCTCCACCCCACACAGTGGTCCTGCCCAACCAGATGGGCACTGGCAGCTGTATCTATTAATCTCATCCAGGCATGTCGCACCATTCTGACACAGGTGACCAACACACTCATTGATATTAATCTCACAATGTGTTCCATTCCAACCTGGTGAGCAGAGGCAGTCATACTGAGCCAACATGTCAATGCATGTTGCGTTATTCAAGCATGGACTGCTCTGGCATTCATTGATGTCAGACTCACAGGTCAAACCGCTCCACCCGGGGGCACAAATGCACTCATATCCATTGATCAGGTCAATGCAAGTGGCACCATTTGTACAAGGACTGCTGGTACATTCAAGGATTTCTGAAAATATAAACAAGAAATACCGATTGGAAACATTTCTATGTACTCGCATAAATAATGCAAAATGTACAAAAGAACTTTTTATACATGAATACATACAGTGCAATCATGCCTATCTTAGCAAAGTTGGGCCAATCATCTAATCGATATTCTTCCATACATATGTATTCCAAGTCATTTAATTTCAATATGCTGTGTTGTTACGTTCATGTAAAACAGACAAATTCAAATCTATCAACAGCACAACGCACATTTAATTGCATGTTGCGTAAATCTCCTTTGACAAGGCAGTATGTGCATTAAAATGGCTAATTAGTATAAAAGCATGAATCTCAAATACAAATCAAACTACATCAAAAAATCCTGTATATATTCCAAACACATTTGCTGAGCATTCTCCAAGCATCTACAGTTATAACAAAAAGCCAATTAAAATGGTGACGCTAAGTTATACATCACAAGTTTGACGTTTGAATATCATAGCTTTCCCCTCAGACATAATTGACATGCCATTCTCAAGTGATAGTCATATTATGTGTGTCTCAGAAACACAGTAATGAGATACTGGCAGTCTACAAATGGAGAATTCCAATAGCATAAAATCATACATGTACTTACTTATCTGTTATTCGGTTATAATTTGTGGGAGGAGCATTCAGGAGGTAAGTAGTGCAGTGATTCCAATGTATATTGCATGCGGAGCATTAGACACAGATGCTGGGCAGGACACACGCATTAGATGACCAACTTCCACAAGTTAAGTTATCCACTGACTCCAATTCTCCCCAACATCGAGACATTTCACATTCCACATATTAGAGTGACTTTCTGTACAATGTTTCAAGATTTTACGCGTTTGGAAATAACATTTAGATTTGTCTTTTTAGCAAGCAATACAAGCTTTAATTGCTTATTTGAAAAAAGTATTCAACATATTGGCACAATGTAAGAGTTGCCAAATAATTTAGCTCCCTTTCCATACTAGTTTCACAATTCAACACTACTTGAGGGTGAGATGGATTTGTGACCTAATAAACTGCACGAGTGCATAAGGAGATGACGAGTGCTTTGATGATGATGCAGTGATTTTGATCATTAGAAAGCAAAGTGAATTCTGCTAAAGTGAAACTAATGTATGTGCTCAGTGCTATTTCCCATCACATTCTATCCAAACACGACATCAACTCAATGATTCATGACAAAATATGTTTACAATATGGGTTGCGGAAAGGTAATATTAAGAGTCATCTATCAAGCCTTTCAGAACAATATAAAAAAAGTTCATGTTAGGTCTTTAGATTTAAGGATTTCAGTAATTGACTCTTTACATTTGCCTTCATATTGACACAAATTTGAATACAAATTGAAACTCATCGCATCTGTATTCTATGAGCTCAAAAATATGTCAAATTTTCAATCCCGTGAACTGTTGAACTTTTCCCCAAAGTTACAGAGTAAAAGGTAATCATGAAAAAAGTAGTACTTGATGAATATGTTATTTTTTTTATCATGAAACAATTGCTGATTACTTAATCAGATGATCATGTTACGTTACCTTGCCATTCAAATGCAAGAGTTAAAATTCAACAAGCACATGTAGTATTACTGACAACAAACACAGCGAGCAGAGACAAAACTGATTTACACGGTTTTATTAAGATCATGTTACAAAAGCAAACATACAAAAATGGTTTATACAAGTATGTGTTACAAATTAAGAAACTATTATCGCACAACATGCATTCGTTATATGCAGTACTTCAGATTTCTGTATACATAAACACAAAAGGTGACAAGCTGAAACAAAAAAGTTTCATAGTGCACACTTATTTGACATGCACATGAAGGGTGTGTCAAATTAGTTAGTGGAAAAGGGGGCTCGTTACTCAATACTTGTTCATATGAATGTGATTGGGAAACCAAATACATTGTGAATTACAATGGTTTGCAAGGGAAATCCCTTTTGTATGAAGTTATTCTAAATAACATAACTGCGAACAATGTATTAGGATGTTTGTGGTAAATGCTAGTTGACTTACCTCGTTCACATTCAGTCCCACTGTAGCCTGGGGCGCAGACACATAAGTAACCATCTAAACTCTCAAGGCAGCTTGCGCCATTCAGACAGGGGTTACTTGCACATTCCAGAATATCTGGAAAAGATCAAAAATGTAGAGTACGTCTGAACTTTATAATTGGACTCCGTTGAATGTCTAAATCTCCTCAGCAGCCATATCTAAGTACCACAATTGCTACATTCAATTTTGCATTGTAGCCTGCATACGTTCTCACAGATTATGTTGAACAAAACAATTGTGGGTAAATTCCAGTGACAAATGATGATTTTCAAGTAAACTAGGAGTTTATAATAATGTAATGGGAGGCGTGATGGTACTGTACCTGATATCCCTGTCATAAGTGCACAGCTGCAGGTATGTCCAAAGTATCTCCCTCTCAAATTCCCAACGAAGGTATAATACATTAATAGGGTAGTTCCCTGAACTCTATATCAAAGTACATGCAGAGGTAAGTTGCTTGTAGACATGTACATCAAATCCCATGATCAGGTACAGAAGGGAAGGGATAGAAGTAGCAGTAGCAATATCTTGTTCAAGAGCTTTCTTTGTTATTGTCTTTCCATTCTGTAGAGATCTAATCCAGCAGCTTTTTACATGAAGAAATAACCTAAAACATTGTATTTAAATGGAATGATCATGATCTAAATGCATCGACAACCGAAGACTATGTGATCTATAATCACTGAAGAGCAGTTGACATTGGAAATTACCAGATGACACTAGATCTTGGCGCACTCCTACATTATATTTTGAGGTAGCTAGTGTCTGAACTTCAAGCCTCGAATCTGTCAAAACTGGCACTAACAGTGAACTTCTTCTGTATGAACACAGCTTAAGGCTTCTGCTTACCTGTCTCACAGTTGACTCCAGTCCATCCTGCAGTGCACCTACACTCATAGGACCCAATCAGATCCATGCACGTCCCTCCATTCTGGCATGGGCTGCTGGCACACTCCATGATTTCTAGCAAAATAATGTCGAACAGAGTATCACTCACATGCAAAATAGTGTTGATTCAAGTGTTCCCATGCATCTTCACATATCATCACATATCACCACAAATAATACTGAAGAAGCAAACATTCGTTATTTCTTTCTTTAGTGCTCAAATAGAGGAATGACATCATAAATGCTGTTTAAAAAGATATTAGAACATGATACAAATTTTAGACACTTTTTTGACATTTTCATCGATTAAACACACAGGTATACGGGCTAGTCCAAGCTATTTTTACCTGTAACGCACGGGACATCAGAGGGAAAAGGAGAACTTACTCTTATAACAAATATTGAAACATCAATTGCTTATATTTTAAATGCCTGAGAGCAAATTCCATCATGCGCCAAAAAAAACCCCCTGAAATCCCTCATGCATTTATAATTTGTTACATTTAGCAAGCGTAGTGCACACGGGATCAGAGAAAGTCGGTATTTTTTTTTATTTTTGACGTTGAATGTAAATTTCTCTGAATTTATATAGGCCTACAATATTGAAACATACTTAGTATGGTCTTGATGTGCATCTGCTCTATTGGTATATGAAATATTATCATCTCAAAACTTTTTTGTGTAAAACGAGTTTTACACAGGGTTAATTTGAAAAAAATTGTATTGTAACGTTCGGGACATTTTTCTACCATGCGTTTTTCATTGGCGCACTCCTAATTTCCATTTAATGTAGATATATCAAGACTTTGTGCTCTGAAAATGTTCATTATATGCATAAATGTTCTTTATGGCATTTCCTAACAAAATTCAAAAACAGAAGTTGCAAAAGTGAATGTTTTCTTACTTTGTTTTGCAAAATTCTTATGTATTTCTCTGTCTTTAAATGCCATTTTTTATGATTTTGAATGAGAAATCAATCATTCACCACTGTAAAACAATTTTAATCCTGAACTCAATTGCTTGCAGTCATTAAAATGAGATATTATTGAGGTCTTATCAATCTTATGAAAACACACCTTTTCCATAAGGATTTGTACATAAAAAAAAAGTAATGTGCTTTTGTAACGGTACAAATGTTTGGCATGAAGTTAGTCTCAAAAGTTGAGCAAGATTTCAGAGAAAAGAATTGTTCAATGGCAGGCACATATCACGAAATGTTACGGAATGATCATAAATATGCCAATAGACCACAACAGGATTTAAAAAAAAAACATTGCTTTACTGCATACATTGCAGATTGTCTCGCGTGTTACAGAATCTAATTATTGATTCATGTAAATTAGGTGAATGTGATAACTTTTTGTTGATAGGTTATGAAATGTAATGCTGGGACATGCTAATTTTGGATCGCATCTTACATTCATGTTAAATGAGCTGAAAATTATAATCCAGCTTCCTTCTGGTAATGACATTAGGTCAAGCCAATAATAAGTAAATAATCATTACAAGTAATTCAGATAGGATTTAATTTGTCTTTAATTCAGATGACCCGCATGTTACAACGGTTTAAATATTATGCAAATATATTTGATTATTACTACATATTGGAGATGAGCTTTTAAGTGTTTTTTTTTCAAATGCTTAAAATTCAATATCTTAGCTTTAAAATAACATCAAGTTTCACTCAATTGGGTGAATGCCAATCTGAAAATTCTCTCCCATAGGAACAAATACCTTCGACTTGCCCATATACCTCAAGACCAAAGTAGCTTTATAAACATTAGCTTCAATTGTAGATCGTCAAATTAATATTCATCTTTTGCAAATAACACCTAGGTAATTAAGTACATTCAGATACTGCAATGCTGCTCATGAGCGATTACTCCCTTCTATAGAATGCTAATAAGGCATGGGAGGACCATAAATCAGATTGAATACAGCAACTACACATGTTTGGTGCAGTGACTTACCCGTTTCACAATGTGTGCCTGTCCACCCGGGTGCACACACGCACTGATAGCCATCATTCATATCCATGCACGTTGCACCATTCTCACATGGACTGCTTGCACATTCTAAGATATCTTTGAATAGAAAATACAATTCAGATCGTATACGTCAATGCATATAGCAAATTAATTCTGAATGCATTGTTTTTTGGCACCTAAATTCTCGAAGTAATCAAGTCTGTGCATATAAATTTGTGAACCCATACCGTGCTACTTGCGGAATATTTCACAATCAATATACCTTAATCCTTTAGAGTAGTATTTGGTCTGGGCAAACTAGGGCTTAATTTTGAATTGCATGCACATGAACAGTGTGCATCATCATAGTTATCTTTGAAACAATGGCATACCGGTTTGTACTTAACACAAGAATGCTGGAGTTATTCTACATTGCATACAGATTTGGTATTTGCTATTACAGCGACTTACCTAGTTCACACTGAGTGCCAGTCCAGCCTTGTGGGCAAATGCATGCAAAACCATTGATGCCATCAATGCATGTTGCTCCATTTTGGCAAGGGTCACTGCTGCATTCAAGGATATCTATTAAATGACAAGAGGAATTATTTATGAGTTGTATCACAATACATTTTTTATGGCATTGGCGAAATATACGCATATGATGAATTGTTATGTGATTTAAGGTGTTGTATCTAAATAAATATAATACTGAAATATGTAAATATGCATTGGTTTCTAGGAAAATGTCTGCATATAAATAGTGAATATAATATTGTGATGTGATATGCTCCTCCATAATGAAATACATTTTCGCATGTCCAAAATAGTTTGTATATAATACTCTAAATCTGTTATTCTTTTACAGTGCTTTTACACAGCTCTCTATGCTATATGCCATGTGCATGCGGTTTTAAAATTCCCCTGTCTTGCTTTTCATTTAAAGGGTATCCTACTATGGAGAGGTATTGAGTACAAGGTTTTTGAAGAAGCATTGGGAGAAGTATAGAGTTCCTTGCTGGGGGGGGGGGGGACTAATCTCAACAAATAAAAAACATATCGCAAGCCAGTAAACATCAAACCAAGAAATCTGCTTACCAATTTGACAGAAAATTCCATTGAAACCTGCTGGGCAGAGACAGACAAATCCTGCTAGTAGGTCTACGCATGTAGCTCCATTCAGACACTCCATCTCTGCACACTCGTCTATCTCCAGCTCACAGTTTGTCCCAGTCCAGCCAAAGTCACACATGCACTGGTAGCCACCACCAATATTACCAGACATGCAAGTTGCACCATTCAGACATGGGTCTTGTTCGCAGCTTATGGCAAGCTCACAGTTTGTACCATTGAAACCCATAGGGCAGTCACACAGCACACCATCCGTGAAGTTGTAGCAGGTAGCCTCATTCAAGCATGGGTTACTAATACACTCTGATGATTCTGTTGATCAGTAAAAGTAAAGAATAAGTCGATCTATAAAATGGTGTTGAGTGTCTGTTTGCCTATACTTGTTATGAATAAGATCACATAATTCTATTCTTTTTTTTTTCATTTCTCATCCTCCATGTTATATTTCTACATTCATTGTCCAAAACAAGAGTGTAAGCTATGACCTATCATTTTCATGCAATTGATATGAAGGTATGGATTGATCAGCTCTTAAAATAAATTTACTTTTGTTTCCTGTGTTCTTTTTATTTTCACCTTAGAATGCACACAGTTTGTTTTTCAAGAACCACGAATATCAGATGCATATTGAGTTAAAATTGCATTACTAGAAGTGGGTAAAAAAAATTAATTGTAGTCAGACAAAAGGCAATGCAGACTGAACTTTGTGACCTCCTTCTTGGTGGCTCTTACCTTCCTCACATAAGACACCAGAGAATCCTGCAGGGCAGACACACACGTAGCCCTGATTGACATCCACACACGTAGCACCACTCTGACATGGGTTGCTATCACACTCTGCTATGTCTGAATGTTGCAGAGAACACATGGAAATGACAAAAAATGGTGAACTGGTCAGAAATGAATGCATATAATTCAGATTTATGTTAAGCATTTATGTTGTTGGATAACAATTAATTTGCCCTTTATGTCCTTTCATGGGGTTATGTATCTGTTGTTGAGCATTCATCAAAGTTATGGGAAGCTCAATGCTAGTTCAGAGGTGATGCAATTGTTAGCCTATCCATCTCTAAAACTTGGGCCAGTTCACCCACATTCAAAGCTACCCTAGACTTTATTGTTACAAATGTAGTGCATGCATTCATGGATGCATGGGTCAATACATGCAGACAAAAGGCAGTTCAAATGCATTTTAAAAAGACATATAAATTTTTGTGAAAAGTGTCAAGACAACTGACTTAATGGAACAATGGAGTAGCTCCTTGACTAAACAATAATGTTTATAGCTTAATTTTCTTAATATATGTTAACATCATACCATCACAAGATAACTTCACCTGATATGGCATAGCAACAGAATGGTTGCTGGTCTAGAACTAGATGTATACAAAATAAAATAAAATTTAATATTTCATGGGTGCGTCACTGTTCTCTATCTGGCACACCAGACAGCCATGTATGGTGACAGTGGATGAAAAGGCAAACAAGGAGCACTAAAGAGTTCCCCCTCACCTTCTGAACAAGTGGTTCCCGTCCATCCATTGGTGCATATACACTGGAAGTTAGCAATGCCATGACTGCAGGTGGCACCATTCTGACATGGGTTAGGATTACACTCATTGATATCTAATGGGAGAAGGGATTAAAATGGAACATGTCAATATCATAACAGACTTAATGTGTAAGTGGCTTATTTTGCATTGGTATAATTTTCATGAATCTTGTAAGTTCGCGTTCAACCCCAAAATAACAACATAATTGCATGAACATCTAATAACATTTACTTTACAAAATTATCTCCCAAATTTTCAGAAAATATTCATAATTGATTTACCTTGTTCACAAAGAGTGCCATTGAAGCCAGGGGGACAGAGGCAGAAGAAACCATTGAAGAAATCTGAGCATGTTGCACCATTCTGACAGGGGTTGCTCGTACATTCATTGGCGTCTGCAAGAGGAAGAATTTGTTCACATACATTATATAGTTATCATTGAAATGTCTTTGTGTATTTTTAAATTTCAAAAGAAATCCCTCTGAAACTAATTTCCCCGTCTTTTTATTCATGGAGTACACTATCCTTACTACTGGGTGTATGCCTGAAATTTCTTGTTGACCACATGAATTATTTTGCAGTCTTCAGTAATATTCTAGTGAGAAAAAAACATTTATTAACAATACATAATTCTTTAAGCAGTCCCCATTAATATAAATTTCCCTTAACTCCATCCCATAATACCACACACAGGACCTACCTATCTCACAGTTGGTTCCATTCCATCCAACAGAACACTGGCATTCATATCCTCCAATCAGTTCAGTGCATGTTGCTCCATTTTGGCATGGACTGCTGCCACATTCAAGAATTTCTGTGCAATTACAATATATCATACAATTAAGGAAAAGCACGGTAAATGTATGTTGTCTTTTTTTCATTATAGAATGTTTGAGGTCTTCAATTATCTTTGCTGCATTTTAGACCCACGCAATGGTACATGGCATACCTTTTTTTCCACACAAGAACGAGGCTAGACGGGAGTAGATTTAAATCAGCTGAACAGCACGGTGACACTGAAACAAGAACACTTTTGACAGATACAAAATCATATTGTCTACACACATTTGAAGTATTAACAGAGGAATCAATTATCTTTGAAGATTTCCTGCATATTGTGCAAACGGAAGGACACATTTCACACCTTCGATTTTAATTACACCTTCAATGTAATGCATTTTCATATAAGAGCAAATAACATATCTGTGCCTAATTTAATTTCATTTTAACACATGGTTTGTCATATTTAGCAGTTATACTGCCTTACAATCCTTCACCAAATATGATTATGCAGTTTCAAAGAACATTATTTCACAGCAGTATAAATACGATGCAAAACAAAAGAGGTGAATAAGTAAATATGAATAACAGCGTCTTAGAAATATTGTGGCTTTGATATTTCCAATCACGAGATTGTCTGAAGATAAAACATTATTATGAAAATGCAGCTTTGAGTTTGCTCTGTGTAAAATGTCAAGTAACACATGAAATTGAATAGCCATTGTTGTGAAATATCTATTTTTTTATTAGAAAAAAAAACTAATTAGATATGAAACTCAGATTCAACAGCTATATATAAATGGAAAGGCATTACTTCTATGTCACTCATCACAATGATCACGTCTCAGTAGTGACACCTCCAAATTGTACTTCTCATTACACTTGTATGGATAACATACACAACAATATTCTACTATAGTATTATTGAACAAATTAACAAACCCTAAGACCTCATGCAGTAAAACACAAACTGAATGGAGATTAGCTAAATTATTTAATTTTCCAAACCGAAGTGAGCACTTTATCAACAAGACCTGATTTTTGTTGGAATTAGTCAAAAATCACATGACAAAAAGAAATATGGCATACCATTCTCACAAAAGGTGCCATTCCATCCATTAGGGCATTGGCACTGAAAGCCAAGGGTGAGGTCAAGACACGTTGCTCCATTCAAGCAGGGGTTGCTAGCACACTCGGGGATGTCTACACAGCAGCACAGCAATCGGTGTTCAGGAAAGTGGAGTTGAGAGGAAAGGAGTGCAGTGCAACAGATGCAGCACAGTGGGGGGGGGGGGGAGGGTAACACAGCATGCAACAGAGGTACAGAGCGATACAATCAAACAAGATACAGGTTAAAATGGTGTTACAGATGTATATATAGGAAACAAGGGGAGGTACGTGTAAAGGAGATGTTACACAAGCAGGATTGAGGAAACGGATAAGAAGAGGTCAGCAAGGTGTGTGTCAGAGACAGACATAAAGCATTACAAAGATAATTTACTCAATTTATCATGCTTCACAAAGATTCAAATGCATTTACACATACAAGAAAAGGCTGTTCATTACAAAAAAGATAAGAATGAAAGCCTTGCTTTCCATATGTGTGGGTGTGAATTTGGGAACCCTATCTTGTAACCGTGTGATGTTCTTGGCAGTGCATTACAACTACACTTACAGTGGTGGTTCAATGTTTTGCTTTAAGATCATAAAACACCTACAAAGCAAGGGTAAGATCTCCCACATTTTATTTTGACAAAGACCTATAAAAGATACACCTGTCGCATGATTTTGGTGATGTTGACAAAAACCGTTGTAAGTTCTTGATAGTACGTAAATCACACACAACAGATGGAAGAATATTACATTTGACACCTCTATTTGAACAGGCATAAAAGGACTTAGAAAATATAAAATCAAACTGATTTCTGTTAACATAAAAAAGCAACTTAGTAGAGGTTTAAATGTGATTTCAGAAAAGTAAGCATGACATGCAAGGCCAGGCAAAGTGATTTAGTCACTCAAGAAAACATTAGTGCTTTGAAGCTTTAGGACAAAGAAAGTGCATTTCAAAAAGAGAAATGGTATTAGTTTATACTTTCAACATTTCAAACATGTTGACAATACATTGCAGGTCGTTATCTTTGTATTCCTGAAAACAAAAGAAAATATGTTGGGCATGATTTCCCTTTGTTACAATTTTGCTACTTATTTTCATGCTCAACTTACCAATTTCACAGTGAGTACCAATCCATCCCTCTGGGCATCTGCACTCGTAGCCAGGCACAAGATCCACACAGGTTGCACCATTCTCACATGGATTGCTCAAACACTCCATGATTTCTTCACAAAGGAAAAAACAACACATTGCGTTTATTTCAACTTTAAATTCCTGTGCAATCTTCCTAAGCTGTAAAATGCTACATACTCTTTAATAAACCCGTGTTGGTGATGTGCCTATGTGGATGATATGAGCACATACTGCTGCCCAAGGGATAGAAAAGTAAGAATTATACTTTTATTGAATATTGAAAAATTGCAAAACAGTGAAAATGTTTTGTAGTCAGAGATAGGGCAGTTCGGTTTATTCGTTTGGGAAAGCTTTTATACGATAACTTAGACAAATAGACCAGAGACCAGAGTATTTTTGTGAGGGGTAGATTTGAAATTATACTGCTACCCCTCGCTTAGCTAGCCCTCACAACAGAATAAGTGTATACTTTCCAAGGTTCACATTCTGAGCTCTTTTCAGAACTAGTCCAAAAGAATTAAACCAAACAATCCTTTCCAGGACGACAGACAGTTAACAAAGACATCTCAGCCTACACCATATTCACTCTATAATTGCATTCCTGCAATGAACCGATAATAATCTTCCCATCTATAAGCAACGTGTTTTGTTTTCTGAGGTTAATGTTTCTGTTTAAATATTACATATCAAACAAGATTCAGCCAACGATACTATTGTACATATTGAAACATGAAATAGCCAAGGCCTACCTTGATCGCAGTTTTCACCCGTCCAACCTGGAGAGCATACACACATGTAGCCATCAGTGAGCTCTGTACATGTTCCTCCATTGACGCAAGGGACACTGACACACTCCAGAATATCTGACGGAAAGTTACATAATGGATAGCAAAATGGTTTATGCTCAGCAGATGGCATGTTTGTGATGTATGTCTTTTATACAAAAATGTGGCTCATTTCACATTACAATAGTCAACAGAACATTCAACAAATAGATTTACCAAACATGCGAATATTTTAGATATCTATATTCCATATACACTATTAAAAATATATTTCAACTTAATTACACACCTTCTTCACAAAGTGCTCCTTGCCAGCCTGGTGGACACATGCATTCAAATGAAGCCAAACCTTGCGTGCACGTTGCACCATTTACACAGGGGTTCGGGTCACATTCATTGGTATCTGAAATAAGAAAATTGTTTGTAATTATGAATACAGATAGTTGTACAATTCTACTCCTTTCCTTGATCGTTATATCTATAAACAGCTGTGACAAAATGTTTACAGTTTCCTTGTGACTCATTGAATAGCTAAAACAGTGGTCAGTTGTTATTGTTTTTAAATAGTGATTCCCCCAAAAATGACCTGAAAAAAACGCAATAAAAGAGGTCCAGGCAAGTACATTTTCAGGATAAGGATTACTCTCACCTTCTTCACACAGAGTTCCCACAAAGCCAGCAGGACACTGGCACAGGTATCCCAGAAGATAGTCAATGCATGTTGCTCCATTCTGGCATGGGTTGCTGCCACACTCGTCAATTTCTGGGCATGGTTTAGGAATAATTTTTATTGATTTACTATAATCACTTACATTCATATACTGTATATATATATATATATATATATTTCTATAAATCATTGAAATTCAATTATTTCCTTTTCCACATGCATTTTCCAGATGCATTTTTCAGATTGATTTTTCAGATGCAATTCTTGACATATCCAATGGAGTGATAGCCTTGACTGCTGTTTCATAAAATATCTATTTAAAACCATTATGCAATATAAAACACGAAGTAAGAGAACAAGCCCACTTACATACAGTATGCTATTACAGATGGACAGAATTCCTAATTAAATGTAATCTTGCGTCCTAACAGCAATCTAAAAATAACACCCACCTCCTTCGCAATTTGTGCCGGTGTACCCTCCTGGGCATACACACTGGTAGTCATCTATTAGATTCACACATGTGGCTCCATTCTGGCATGGTTCATCGCTGCATACAACGATCTCAATCTCACAGTTGACACCCCTGTAATCCTCTGTGCAATTGCACATATACTCATCTACTAGATTAATGCAGGTGGAATTGTAAAAGCATGGGTTTGAGTAACATTCATTGATATCCACCTCGCAGTGGGTTCCAGTCCAGCCAGAAGGACACCTGCATTCATATCCTCCAATGAGATCCGAACAGGTACCTCCATTCTGACATGGGTTACTAACGCACTCTAGTATTTCCTCCTCACAGTTGGTGCCTTGGTATCCCAGGGGGCACTGGCATTCGTACAATCCAACAGATTCAATACACATGGCACCATTTAGACAGGGGTTGCTTGCACATTCATCGATGTCTAACTCGCAGAATGTACCATTGTAACCAATGGGGCAGACACACTCGTATCCATTGGTCAGCTCCGTGCAGCTGGCACCATTCTGGCATGGATCACTGGTACACTCGAGGATATCAACCCCACAGTTGGTTCCAGTCCAGCCGGGTAGGCACACACACTCAAAGTCACCAGCCAAGTTGTTGCAGTTTGCTCCATTGAGGCACACGCCAGCATCGCATTCGTTAATGTCAGCTCCACAGTTGACACCAGTCCAACCAGAGTAACACTGACAGTCATAGCCGTCTATGAGGTCAAGACAAGTGCCTCCATTTTGACATGGGCTGCTGTCACATTCAAGGATTTCTAGAATTAAAGAATAAGTAAAAACACGAAATCAGGCACATATAATTCATTGACAAATAAATTTAGCAGTTGTACATGCATATGCGGTATGCAAGTTAAGAAAATTATGTCATAGTAATCTACGATCATGAAATAAAGGTTATTTGACATAATTTAGTCTAAATTTCTTGATTGAATTTGCTTTCAGGAATAAAGTTTTAGACATTGAATGCTTTATACAAGTATTAAAGAGTCATCCTTGAAGCAACAATGCATTTGTGGAAAGACCTCACCTTCTTCACAATTAGTTCCATTCCAGCCTGGTGGACAGATACACTCATAGCCAAGCAGACCATCAATGCAGGAAGCACCATTCTGGCATGGATCGCTGGCGCACTCTTGTGTCTCTGTAAATTGTGTGACACAATAATATGAAATAATGCTAGATATACATACTCATAGCCAGTGCAAAGGAAATATAAAGTATATGTAATACAGATATCTATTTTCGACAACATATAGCAATGATGTATATTTACTGAAATAAATCGTATTCAAGAATTATATAAAACACATCTATTGAACTGAGATATATTGAACTGATGTATATTAACAGAGCAATATATTCTGTGTATAAATCAATGTGTACAGTCAGTTCCTCATATTTCTCCACAAATAATGACAAGGTCATGTACCCAACAGAAGGCAGCAATAAAGCACTATCATGATTGATTGGTCAAATTCAAAGTAATGATTACTTCAAATTGAATGTAGCAATTCCTCCATCCAAATATATGCTAAAGCATCTGATGTTCTCTTAACCCCCTGTATCGGACTATCATTATCCAGTCGAGAGAGGGTTAATTGATGTGAACATCTTCCAGGTATATGCTCTGCTTTTGTTCATTGAGATCTCTTTACAAACGATCATACCTAATTCACAGTTTGGCCCTTCATATCCTGGTGGACAAAAACACTGATAGAAACCAGGGCTGTCGATGCACGTTGCTCCATTCGTGCAGGGATCGCCAAGACACTCATTGATATCTACATCAAAGTGAAGGAAAAGTTAAAGGAAATATATGATGCATGATAACACTTTCTGCTTAAATATGGAAAATGGCGAATACTGTGTCCACGCTATCAAAAAAGTTTTAACTGGTTTTAAAAATCAGATTTTTGCAAAATATAAGTCATTTTAGTTAGATATGTTAGAAACAAATGATTACCAAGAAATCATATGTACTGGAGGTTCGAGGCACAAAACAAACCTTCTTTTCTCAATTGTGCCACATTTAATTTTTTTCTTCAAATTTGCAAGGAGAGAATATGTGACACTGAATGACATATCAGAACAGTATGAAATAATCATATTTTCATGCAAAACATGTTGTTCTCTTTATGTGGCTAGGTATATGGTAAATGGTATGTGGTACGATAAAAACCTGTTTCACACAGAACTCCAGCAAAGCCCTGACGACACAAGCATTGAAATTGGGCCAAGAGGTTTATGCAACTAGCTCCGTTCAGGCAAGGATCCAAATCACATTCATTGATATCTGAAACAAAAATAAGATATAAAGATTAATCATATCAAAAACAATTGTGTCAATACGTATTTGTTTACAACGAATCTAATATTCTATGAATACATTTTAAATATTAGGTCTAAAAGAAATAATAAGGTAATATCCATGAATACTCAATTTTCAAACGTTGAATTTTCGTCCAGCATAATATTTTACAAGATGAAATGGAAGAAAAGTATGAGTTATAGGATTCACAATTGATTGAAATAGATGAAGCTTGGAATGTACTCACCAATTTCACACAAGTTGCCTTCCCATCCAGCCTGACATTGACAGAAGAAGCCGTCCACATAATCCAGGCAGTTTGCTCCATTCTGGCAGGGGTCGCTGTCACATTCATTAATTGCTGTGGAGGAATATCATGAATGACCTAGCTCACTATTGCATTCAGTAATTGTTAACTTCCTTCTGATCAACCAAAGATATGCATGAAAAAAGACAAGCCTCTGACATTACTAAACAGCATTATACTGAAATGTGTTTTGACTGAATTATTATATAACATTGGTTTTCTAAGAAAAACTGGGCAAATTTCAAGAAGGTTGCATTTCATTTGAATTTTACTATACGTATTTGGTATTCCCAGAATGATGCCCTTATTGCACTGTTTTGTTGACGTGGACAGTTGAATATATATATATATATATGTATTTTAAAAATTCTCATAGATTAGTACTTGCAAATGAATCAGTGCACAATATCAAAAAGTCAAAAACACACATAATACTAATGGTCTACGTACGGCTAAGATATTTGTTGACATTTGTAACTAATGGATTCCAAGATTATATAATACATACAACTTCGCAATAGACTTCTAGTACCCTTTAAACCTCTCATTACCACAGGCCCATTTCTTTGTTATAAATCGATATTATCTTTAATCCTTAGTGCCCAGAGGAATTAATAACAATAATGTTTCTTAGGTCCCTCTGGAATACCTTGTATATTATATTCTTGTAGTTTGAATGTACTCTTATCTTACGCATTTCACATGTGACACCGGTCCAGCCAAAGTTACATATGCAGACGAAGCCATTGATCTCATCCATACACTGCGCTCCATTCTGACATGGCATACTGGAGCATTCGTTGAGTTCTACAAAGGAATGTATGTTGGGAAGCAGAAGCGGAGACATGTGCAAAAAGGAGTGGAAAGTGTTGGTTAGATTTCAGTGCATTTGAAAGAAACAGATAGAAAAATGTGATTGTGGGTCGGCATGCTGTATACAGCAATGAAATATAAATATGTATAATTTTCATGTGAAGAAACATGCTTGAAGTGGGTAAAAAAGGGGCATATACAATAAGTGATGGATATTCTAGTCTTCCCCATCTACTGCTACACATCATGCTTATAGGTGACTTGTGGTGTAAGATTTTATTTTGAAATTTGGTTTCTCAAAACCAAGCATTTCATTGGTGTAGAGCATGCACAAAGTATTGCTACGGCAATATGAATTGCATCGTCACTGGCGAGATAACAACATTTGAATAACAATGCATTTTTGTGTACCATTTATCTAAGCAGCCGAAAAAAATATCACAGCAAAGGTATAACGTAAATATGTAGTATAAATAGCACAATTCAAGTTCACCTTTCCATCATTACATGTATTCCATAAACATGGCTTTCACAGCAGAAAAACACAACTGAATGCCAAGACAACTTTCTGACATCATACCAGCACTTAAATTTTAATGGAATTTTGGAAATATATCTGGATCTTCATATGTACATTCTGTAAGAAATGGCAACGTAATTCAAAAATTAGTCTTACAATGTCAGATTTAAAGGGCATATACTGTACTGGGAAGGCAAAAAAGCCTTCAAAATGTAATTGTTCGCAATCTCCTTGCCAATGGTCTTAAATTTGTGTATTGTCTATTTTAGAAGCTTGCTGAAAGTTATTTGCCCTTAAATGGTCTACATTTGGAGTAATGAGTGATTAAATCACAAATCCTCAAAATGTTCGGGCCGAACATTTTGAGGATTTAATCATTAATCATTAATTACTCCATATGTGGATCATTTGAGGGCAAATAACTTTCAGCAAGCTTCTAAAATAGACAATACATGAATTTAAGACCATTGACAGGACGATCGCTAACAATTACATTTTGAAGGCTATTTTGCCTTCCCAGTACAGTATATGCCCTTTAAGGTTCCTTTATTGATAATTGATAAATGAAACAATGCACACCTGTTTCACAGTTTGTCCCTGTCCATCCGGGTGGACATTGGCATTCAAATCTTCCAATCAGATCCAAGCAGGATGCACCATTAAGACATGGATTGCTGGTGCACTCCAGGGTATCTGAAAACAATTGAACAATAGATAGCAATATCAAACATACACAATTTCTTTTAGGTGCTCAGTACGTCATCATTATGTTATCCTTTATGTTTCAGGTGAGCCTCTAGAGTTCCAGACAGCTCTTTCACCAAAACTGTCGTTCCCACTTATGTACCCTAACTACATATGGCTACAACAATTTTAGTGTGATCTGACTTTCACAATATGATATACAAGGATTTCAAGCCTACTAATCAAATACATTTTATTCAGATTGTGTGTGGAATGACTTGATAATTGAGAACCATATTCCTAGCATGCTACCAGAAAAGAAAAAATATTTTGAAGTATATGAAAGATCAACCAAACCAACATCACATCTCATACCAACCTGTTTCACACAGAATGCCTTCATAGCCCAGGAAACATTCACACACATAACCATTGACAAGGTCGATACACGTGGCTCCATTCAGACATGGGTTGCTTGCACATTCCTCAATATCTGTAAATGAGACAAAACATATGTTAATAATAAAAAACACTAATGTATATATATATATATATATATATATATATATATACATATATATATTACATGTATATGTAAAGTTACATTATTGCGTATATTTCAGTTTTGAAGGCTTGCAGTTTTACTAATGGATGATTTGGGAGATTGATTTAAAATGCGATTCTTTCCTAACAATTATCTTTTCAAAAACTATTTCATAAGCAACTTTCAAACATATTAATTAATTTTACACTGAATCATGACAGTTACAATGGGTATAACATCAGGGCACACAAAATTATGTTAAAACCTTACAATTAGATAACTCCTCTGTGGTAACCACAGGAGTGTGTATGTCTTGCTGGGTTGATACAACATTCACTCACCAATCTCACAGAGATCCCCAGTCCAGCCGGCATCACAGAAACAGGAGAACTCTCCGATCAGGTCTACACAGACTCCTCCATTCATGCAGGGGTTGCTTGCACACTCCTGAACCTCTGATGACAGAGTGGAATGGTACGATTAATGAGTGAATAGTGATAAGAACACACCGAATATACAAACTAAATGGACTTTGCAAACACCATGTGCATTGGAAAAATACTGTAACGACTCCTGCAGTAATTTCAATAGCAAAAAGAATAGCTTCAATAATTACCCAGTTTTCACACCCTGTAGAAGAATTTCAAATAGCAAGTCCATTTAAACTTACAATACTAATTACATTAAATAGTATGTATCAGCTGAACTGCGCAACAAGAAAGGCCGACAGAGACTTTCAGAGAACAACATGGCCCACTTGGTAGCCTTTCAATCGCAAGACTTTGAGTTTGAATCCCACACAAGTCCTTGCAAAAGAGCCAGCGTGTGTTTTCGCGCCTCCTCCTTTGCCTCAGAACACTCCATCCCTCGGATAGAATGTTAAATGGAGCTCCCAGGTATAGAAAAGTAACACTCTATGCATGCTTAAGACCCACTTCACTTCTTGTTTAAGAGCTGGTTGATAACCTGGTGAAGTGGACAGGAAACCTATACTGGAAAACGAGCAAGTTATGCTAATCCGTCATGTCCGTCGTGGTTCACTTCAAAAGGCTATGCACCTTACACAGAGTATTAGATAGGCATTAAGAGTGCCATATCAAATCAATCATACTGATAGGCTTTCCAGACTAAAGATTGGTTGGAATGCAGTAGAGATGACCCTTACCCTGTTCACAATTGATACCAGAGTAGCCAATCGGACAAGAGCAGGTGTATGATGTGAACAGATTGTTGCATGTGCTGTTGGTCAGGCATGGATCAGACTCGCATGGGTTCAAAGCTGCAAAAGAACAATAACAAGTATGTATGTGAGAATGCTAAATAGTATGCCTTCACATATATTCGTATATGATAGCAACCATGGAAAATTATATTGAATCACTTACTGTACATTCAGTGTTCCTACAACCTCATTGCAATAATTATACATACTATACATGTGTTTGTTTATACACTTGTGAAAAAGTGAAACACGAAGACAGTGAATATAGATTTAAGAAATGCTTATTTACTTAGAAATGATACAACATGTGTTAATATGTTATATGTATCTACGAATTGATTTGTTTGTATATTTTATATGTTTGCTTTGAGAAACTGAATAAAATTCATTTGAAAAAATTTTATATTTCAGTTTCTGACATACCAAGTAATGAATTTCCTGTTACCCATAATAAAACTTTAACAGTTGCTATGTCTCAAAACAATACAAAATTGTGCAACAATCTGTATGGACGTACAATCAATGGACGTACATGTGTATATGGTAAATAATGAAAAACTGCATTACCTATCTCACAGAAGTTGCCAGCATGTGATACAAGGCATTCACATCTATAGTTGTTCGTTAGGTCAACGCATGTAGCTCCATTTAAGCACACGTTTCCAACACAGTCATCAACATCTAAACACAAGGAATAAAACAAAGAAAAGTGAACATGGCAATCTGACTTATTTCAGTGATGTGAATATATAACGCACAAGACGTTGTTGTACACTGAGGTTTAAGTGCCAAGACTAAGGGACAAAATAAATAGCTTGCAAACCATTATGAAAATGTTTTAAAAATGTATACTTCATCTTTTAAAAAAATATTAATGCTCTTTCATATAAACATATCAAGGGAGCACATCCATATTATTTTGGCAGCGTGCACGCCGCGAGCACACCCCCGCTGCGGTGATTAGTGAACAGGATGTAGCTCGCCGCTAGATGCAGCTCGCGGCAGCGCGCTGCACAGATTAAAGCGGATTAACAGGAAGAATCGATCGTAGATTATCCTTGCAGCTTTCTCGCAGCTTGCACGCCGCCTGCGGCTGTCCTTGCTAGCGAATCTCTCCTTTTCACTTAATTCAGTCTATTGATTGTCTTGTCGGCAGGGCCAGGTTTCAAGTTAAGATATTTTGAATACAGAACGATGTATTTTCGAAATGTTTTATGTTAGGCACAATCTGTTTGATTGACGATGCAATGCATTTTTGGTATATTTTGAATGTTTTGTGACGAATAAAAAGCTTTAAAATACACTAAGTGAACACTCACGTCCCATTTTTTTCTCGTCTGTTGCGTGAATTGTGGAGGTTTGTTCATGTATTTGTTTTGATGTCTAAATTATGGCGGATCACAGATATAATCTTGCGTGGCCCTCGGTTTTTGAACGGGGATTGAATTTGTAAAAGTTTTACTGTGATACTTTGAATCAACCTTGCAATTAACGTTAAAAATATCCCATTTGTAAATCTGTGGAATAGTCGGACCTATAATCGGTGTCACATGCATTTACCATTATATCTCCTAATCTAATCGACATATTATAACACTCTTACTTTTCGACGTGATTTTTTTCGATAAAACGAAATATGCATAATCGACAATAACTCACGAAGTAAATGCGACAATGATGCTGCCCCGATAATATTGCTGCACCGACGTTTTCTCCGCTGTCATTTTTTTTTTACAAACAAAATATTTGTATTACATGTAGCTCCTCGACGTTCTTGTTTCTTTCTTTTTAATAGTTGTTCATGTATCTTTATTTGTTCGTACTTTTGCAATGTTCGTCATGACAGAATTAAGAAATGTAATAGTCATACTTATGTTCATTATAATGATGATACTAAAGATAGTGAAAGTGCAGTGGCGTAACAGGCAGGGTGCAGGGGGCGGACTGCTCCCCCGCCCCCGCGGAGCTCACCGGGAAAATGAAATCATAAATAATGTGAAAGAGGAAATGAAAAGGGAAGAAAAAGGAAGAAAAGGAGAGAGGGAAATGGAAAGGAAAAGGTCAGAAAGAACATTAAGATAAGATGAAGGATAAAACGGAAGGAACGATAAAAAAGGAACATATGAGAGAAAAAAAATCTCTATATTAGAATGAGTGAGGAAGTGGGTACAATTTAGGAAATGACAAAATGGAACTGGAATTTTTGATGGAAAGGGAAAGGAAAGGAGAAACGGGAAATGGAAGAACAATATAATGTAAGGTAAAAATATATAAGCGCTTTTCATCAAAACAAAATTGCGGCCATCTTTTTGATTGGCTCGGTTGGGGGCATGGCCTTCAAAAGTTATACGACCGAGAACAAAAAAAAAGAAGAAAAGGAGTAAAAACGACCGGAAAAAATAATAATAAGTAAAGCTGATATAGCGCATTATAACCATGACGGTTCTCTACGTGCTTCACATTAATATTAACAGAATATACAGAGGCATTTACATGTACCTTACATTACATGGCTTTTCATTTGACCCCCCCCCCCCCCCCCCTTCCTCTACCAACTACCACTGTAACGCCCCGGAGATGACGTGGAGAATGATGGTAATGTGATAATACATGTACTCTGTCTTTAGTTTTGCTTTTAATGCGACGTTTATTCTTTGTTGATGAAGGCCTATTTGACCGAAAGCTTTTGCATAGATAAAGACTAAAATAAAATAGCCCGATGTGGGCGAAATAGCGAGCTTGTTCTGAAGAAATCTGAGCTCGCGAGCTAGCCGGAGCGTCTTCATTGGCCTGAAAATTTCCCGACCTCGGCATGTATCAGCGCGCACGAGGCATTGTTTACGTTAGTTTTTATGCGTGCGTGAATGCGAGCTCACAACCGAAGCCACGCGGTCGTGGCCTGTTCCCGCCGCACACTGCGCATGTGCGAACATCGGGATAATTATGCATCCCGAGTTTCGAGCTTACGTTTCGAGCTAATGAAGACGCGATTGCAACTTCTGGCTAGTTCCCCGGATCAGCAAACTAGCTCGCTATTTGACGAGAACACGCGTCGATCTTACATTATCTTGTATGATCTAATGACAGATTTGTTGAAAAACAGCCTTGCGGTAGACAACATTCATACAATCATAATAATTGAAAATTTAAATTCATGCGGGCATTATGATGTCTCCATTGCGAATGATATATCAGTATTTTCAATTTCACGGATGTTAAAAATCAAAGTATGAGTTTGAATAATAGTGTATAATGGAGTATACGTATCAGCCCGCTCGTCCGGTTTTTTATAAACTTTTCAGTGTTTTCTGTGGCTGAATATACATTATTTTTATCTGTCGAGTATATGTTACTCCCAGCCTGAAAATTTATGTATGATAGGAAGAGAGAATAATACAATTCAGACGAATGAAGTGGGGTGGAAGAGGCGATTTTGGTGTGGAAGATAGAGTGGGGCAGAGGTGATTCGAAGTGAGAGATAGAGAGGGACGGGCAGAAGAAATAGGGAATATCAAAGAGGTGATTCGGAATGAGAGATTGAGGAGGGGGGGGGGGGTGGCGAGACGAAAGAAGTGGGGAAGAAGAGGTGACTCGGAATGAGAGATAGAGGGGGGGGGGGGCAGAATAAATGGGGAATATCAAAGAGGTGATTCGGAATGAGGGATAAAGGAGGGGGGTGGTATTAAGTGATATTTGAATAGTATTTTATCATGCTTTCTTTCAGTGAGAAATAATAAACCTGAAGGCTCCTTTTCGTTATCTGTGTATCATATCTGTGTATGCGATTTTGTGCGAGATCTATGTATTATTTCTTTTGTGCCCTAAAAGGGGCTCTTGAACAATGGTTGGCACGGTAAAGGCCATGATCATCCAAGGGCATGTTTGTTTAGTCTAGTTAGATCTGCAAAAAGAAGAATGAAGCACAATATCATGCCATGAATCTGTCTTCAGTGTTCAAACAAAAATGAGTAATCAAGCAGATTACTACACTAGTAGAAAGTGATCTCATGTAAGCTGTAGCAAATGCTTCATTATCAGATGAATGTTAATTCAATATCATATTTTCATCGGCTGTCTCGACTCTCGGTGATAAATGCTGTTAGATCTTACGCCACGCAAGACAATTTCTATTTTAGTGATAAAATAAATGTGGTTCAGCAGATGAAACACATTTTATCGGATTTCTTTCAAATGTCAAGTTAATGTGTGTTTAGTTTCTTACGTTTGGGGATATTCATACTGCCCAATTGCCGTCTTGCTGCACGACCATGACGACACCTAGCACTGCGAGGAACCACACGAATGCACGGGCGGTCGTGGCTTCCTTGTAGGACTACAGCGTGCGTGCATATAAAGCGGCGGAAGACTTTGAACAGAATTGTTAACTTGCCGAATAAACAGAATCTTGGATTAAAATACCCTTCTGAAAAAAAAAACCCGGAAACGTTCGTTGATTACAAGAATCTGCAATTATTCATGTCCAAATTTTGAAAAGAAGAGAATCGAGCTCTACCGGCAGCCTACCGGACATTCAGAATGGTTAGGAAAGATAGCAACAGGGGCCGCGTATGTTGAAAAGCCCGCTTTCTTTGGTAGGACGCTGTGAATAGTGAATAAACCTCCTAACAATTTAAAAAGAACAACTTGCCGAAAACAGGATCTTGAATTAAAATACCCACGTTAATGATAATCAAGTGTTCTCTTTGTTGTTACATGTAGTAAGAACCTCCCCATCTTCGTTTCTATTGTTTTACTCTCCGATCGATAGTGCAGAGCAGGAGACTCACAAAAAAAAGGGTAACTAAGTTCAGATCCTGCTTTTTGTTTGGTAAGGTCTTTTACAAGTTTCATACAATTGGAGAATATGTTGATATGAAATGTATTGCGTCATGCCGCTAGAGAGCGGGCTTTTCACGCCGAGAGGTAGGAAAAGATGAGTGTGTGAGAAAAAAGAAGGGGGAGATAAACATCTCGCCAAGTTGACATATATTTTTTTTATAAGTCGACTTGGCAAAGCTAAAATATCTCGCCATGTTGACATATAACTTTATCTAAGTCAACTTCGCAAGATAACGTTTCTCGCCATGTCGACATATGTCGACATGGCAAGATAAAGTATCTCGCCAAGTCGTACCTAGTGCAGTAGTAAATTGCGATAATAATTGTTATCCAAATCGTTCGAGCATGTGGCCGTGGAAGTTGATCGCTACTCGGTCGCCATGCATGCGAGACGACGCGGCGCACTGGCTAGCTGTACGTCGTTTCGAACTTTGGTCCGTGCTATACCATGCTTCGCTACGGACATCAAAGAACGCCTTTCGTTGACATGCTTTTAAATTAAGAAATAATTAGAAGTCGAACACTAGTACTACACGTGGAACTATTGTACAGGCACATGTTTCATCTTCATTCGAGAGCAAGCTCCGCCGCGGAATTGAAGTCTAGTGGCCACGGGAATCTGATCATAGAAATTGCATCTGCGAATTCCGATAGACATGATACGGGGGCATCAATAGCTCATTTATAGCTGCAGTTGCCGCCAGCTAGCTTGCAGCGAGCTGCCGCTAGCTGCAGCGAGCCGGGGATTAAAGCTATAATCCGACCGATTAAGAAGTATGGCAGCGAGCGGCAGCGGGCACAGGGGGAGCTGCAAGAGTGGATGTGAGTTCTATTGTGCTTTAATTATCGCAGCTAGCTGCCGCTGGCTGACGCTATTATCCCGTCTTAGAGCGTGCAGGCATACGCTCGCGGCGTGCACGCTGCCAAAATAATATGGATGTGCTCCCCAACCCAATTGTTTCATGAGGCAAGACATATTTCTGAAAGCTTACCATTGTCGCAGTTTGTTCCATTGAAGCCTTTGGGACAGATACACTCATAGGTTGCTCCAAGATCAAGACAGGTAGCTCCATTCTGGCAAGGACTTGGGTTGCATTCGTCAATTTCTAATGAAAACAAGCAAATCAATTTATATGAATTAACTGTAATGGCCAACTGTCATTCAAACACATGATAATTAATACACACTATTATTTTTTCTTGCAAGAATGACAGATTCTGGACATTGCTAAAACCATTTCTGTTCACCTTCTTTGCAAAATATTTTGTTATGAACTGCAATCATAAGAAAAGGGGTATTATAGTTGTGAATTATTCAAAGGAAATTGTCATGAGAGAACGATGAAGACTAACGTCTTTCTCTGTCACATTTTTGGCAACATCTGCCAGAAAACCCCACAATAAATCTTCTTAGCACCATTTGATGGAATATCATGAATAAGGTATTGTGTGGCTTAATCAACTTGAAAGGTAATGGAAGTCTGGATCCCTTGCAGATTTCGCATTAACTTGTATTTGCACACAGTAGTGACTGTGATAAAAGCATGTTGTTATGACTCCTGAGCTTATACAATTAACATACCGTCTTAATGGACAAGTGGTCTTTATACACAAGGGCAATTAAAAACTGCTCTGTATGGTATTCAAGTTGAATGATCTTTACAGGGGTGGTCATAATAGACAACGGTCTTTGTAGATTTGGTGGTATACTTTTGAATAATTTGTTCAATAGCGCACATATCTCTTAGTATGAAAGAACTCAATCTAATTAGACAATTACCAACTTACCAATATTACACTGGTCGCCTGTATAACCAGGTGGACACAAGCATCTATAGGAACCAACTAAATTCTGGCAGGTTCCATTTGATGCGCAAGGGCTGCTCAAACACTCATCAACATCTATACAAATGAGAGGATATTTTGGGTTTATGATTGGTGTTACCAGCATATGTATTTTAAGGTCAAATATGAATAACATGGCACTCAACATTCAATTAGTGAGCAGACACCTTGGACTGTATCAACAGAAAACTGTGGGGGATAAATCGGTATGGATGTGAATGCACAGCTCCGCAGTAATTATGTGGAAGGTATAAATGATAATATATATATTATATATATTTTGTGAAAGAAATGTTTGAAGAGAACAATGGTAGGCGTAGCTTAAATCAAGGTTCCCCAGAGCTATCTACTCTTTGGAAAAATTGGTGATGCCGAAAAAATGTCTCTGCCGGGAATCGAACCCGGGCCCCCAGCTTTGAACGCCAGTGCCTTAACCACTAGACCACAGAGATGGGTTAGTGGCTTAGGCGACCCCGATCCGATTGACCGTCAGATTGACAAATTCTCGACACTATACCAATTATAATTTCCTTTGTTGGGTGCAGGTGGGTTTTGAACAATGACAAGCCGCCATGCCTCAGCTGGATCAAAGCTATCACTTTGATGCAGTACACGTATGGGAGAAAGTATATATCAATGTAAGAAATTATACATATACATATATATATATATGTATATAAAAGACAAGTATTCATTAATTAATCTCTATATATGTTCTGTCAAATTAAATTGTTATGGCATCAATGTTGTATTACTGCTATAGAAAATCTACATACTTACCAAATTGACAGTTTGCACCTGTCCACCCATTGGTACAATTGCATAAGAATCCATTGAGTTGGTTCACACATGTAGCATCGTTCAAGCATGGGTTGCTTTCACACTCATTGATATCTGGAGGAAACATGGCAAATCATTATTTACAACCTACAGTTTAAAGTAAAATAAACAGGCATTTAAAAATCAGTCTAATTTCACTATCAATAACAGAGCCCTCTTTAACATTATCTAACTAGTTTTATTGACATCTCAATACTGTGTAATATAACTTCTGTAATAAACACAACAAAGAAAGTAAGTCCCCCCTAAGCAAAATAAGATAACTTTTTATCGAAGAAGTTTTGGGCAAAATAATTTGGCAGGATTGTTTCATAACTTATTGACTAACTTTTGTGTGAAAATCACATTAATCCAATCAGTCATGCATGAGTGGGCATATTTCAAAGGCAAAAATGTTACTTTTCAAAAGTCACAGAGGTAATTGTTCATGCAATTTTAACAATACATTTTGACATTTCTTTTGCGATTTTTAAAGTGTTTTCACTCAACTATGACACGAAAATGACTTCTTATGCTTACATAACAGGTCATGTCACATCTTTGTCCAAATATTAGTTTTTCATCAAAATAAAGGTTTTTAAAATTTTGAAACACAAGAGGGTTGAGTATTTGTTAAACGGTGCTCACTCAACCAGGACAATGGGTTAAGTGACGGGATAGTTGTTATTATTCATCGAGAGATGAATGATAAACATTGAAAGGACATAAATTATACACAAGAAATAGAATTCATCAAAAATTCAAACGACAGAATCCCCAAATTACCTTTGTGACTTTTAAAAAGTGACATTTTGCATTTAAAATTTGCCCACTCATGCATGACTAATTGAATGTGACTTTCACACATAAGTTAGTCAATATGTTAAAAAACAATCCTGCCAAATAATCTTGCCCAAAACCTCTTCGATAAAAAGTTATGCTATTTTGCTTTGGGGACTTACTTTTTTGTTGTGATTAGATGAAATGAAGCACAAATGTCATTATGAAACTTCTTCTCAATGAATTTATTCATAAAATATTTGTGATTTCATAAATCAACACATTGACATTTTTTGTTCTTTACTGTCTCATGAGTAGTTTTGGTTAAAAACTGTAAGCATATCCTCTGAGATATATGATAAATATACTCACCATGTTGGCATTTTTCACCCGTCCATCCCGGCAAGCAGATACAAATGACAAGGTCATACTGATTGAGACACGTGGCTCCATTCTGGCAGGGATTTCCAATACAGGCATCCTTGGCTGTGGATATGTAAGCAGCATGGTTCTCAGTTAATGTATTAATGTCCTTACACACTACACAGTCACATATGAGCAGTTGTGTGCTAAAATAATCCAGGCTTGAATCGAAAATACATTGCTCTTTGCTATATCACTGATGCGATCATACATCAAAATGAATCCAATATTTCATATTTGTGACATATGGAATGCACCAAATTAACCTGTCAAGCAAATTAATTCCATGACGTGAATGTAGCTAATTGACATTATTTTATGCACATGCAGCATATAACTTGAAGTAATATTCAAAAGCCCCGTTCATATACCATAATCATAATACCGCTACTATTACCGATGCACGTCAGTAAGGAAGTTTCTAGCAAACCTCTAAAAACACTGTTCACATACACCGTAAAAGCCATAACGTTGCGTTATTTTGAACAGCTGGACTTTCTCCACACCCCTGACATGTTCCTCTAATAGCCATACAAGCAGTCCGATTAGCCAGAACAAGATGCACAAGGCGCAACATTTACGGCTATTTTGCGGACGCAGTTTATAAAATCAGCTTACTGCAATATTACAGTATCATTACTAGGTCTGGATCCACAAAATAGCCGCAACATAAGCGGAAAAAAGGAGGAAGCAAATACTGCATTACTTCTGTGATTCCAGTTCATATACGCAGCTATCAGTAGTGCATCAGCAAAATTGTCGCAAATGTTGCGCTTATTTCGTGGATAGGTGGTGTATATGAACGGGAGTCACAATCTATATGTCCAAATAGATAGACACAACTCTCATACACTCAATAAATATATAACAACTCTGAAATTAAAACAGGAGAAATACTTTGATAGATTTAAGTTATCTCAGCTCCTAAATGTACATTACCTGTTGCACAATCAAAGCCTGTCCATTCTATAGGACACTGGCACTGAAAGTGTGTGATGTTATCACTGCACAGTCCTCCATTGAGGCAAGGATTGCTGGTACAAGCAGTTACAGCTACAATGATGGGAATGATAAGGGCAATGATGTTAAGAGGGTGACTGGGAGGAAAGGGATGTTAAATTAAAATTAATGAACTACATACATTAATTGAGTTAACCGTTACACATTTCCTCATCCAACATATGTCATCATTGGTGAAAAGGTTTTCTGGGGTAATTTCAATTTACAAAGAAATTTTAGGCATACACCCAGTAGCAAGGATAGCGTGCTCCATCCTGTAAATGAACGAAAAACAAGTCAGACAAAAATCTTGGAACCAGACGGGATTTGAACCTGCAGTCTACTGCTTACCGGGCAGCGACTTAACCACGCAAGCTATTTCTAGTTCACGGGTCAAGACACGACAACATGGAAACAAATACCCGAAAGAGTCTCATTTCATCTGACTCATTAATATTCATGAGTAGTCCGCCGTAGGGACAATTTTGGTGAAAAGGTTTTCTGGGGTAATTTCAATTTACAAAGAAATTTTAGGCATACACCCAGTAGTAAGGATAGCGTGCTCCATCCTGTAAATGAACGAAAAACAAGTCAGACAAAAATCTTGGAACCAGACGGGATTTGAACCTGCAGTCTACTGCTTACCGGGCAGCGACTTAACCACGCAAGCTATTTCTAGTTCACGGGTCAAGACACGACAACATGGAAACAAATACCCGAAAGAGTCTCATTTCATCTGACTCATTAATATTCATGAGTAGTCCGCCGTAGGGACAATTTTGGTGAAAAGGTTTTCTGGGGTAATTTCAATTTACAAAGAAATTTTAGGCATACACCCAGTAGTAAGGATAGCGTGCTCCATCCTGTAAATGAACGAAAAACAAGTCAGACAAAAATCCAAGATTTTTGTCTGACTTGTTGTTTCAGATGAAATGAGACTCTTTCGGGTATTTGTTTCCATGTTGTCGTGTCTTGACCCGTGAACTAGAAATAGCTTGCGTGGTTAAGTCGCTGCCCGGTAAGCAGTAGACTGCAGGTTCAAATCCCGTCTGGTTCCAAGATTTTTGTCTGACTTGTTTTTCGTTCATTTACAGGATGGAGCACGCTATCCTTACTACTGGGTGTATGCCTAAAATTTCTTTGTAAATTGAAATTACCCCAGAAAACCTTTTCACCAAAATTGTCCCTACGACGGACTACTCATGAATATTAATGAGTCAGATGAAATGAGACTCTTTCGGGTATTTGTTTCCATGTTGTCGTGTCTTGACCCGTGCACTAGAAATAGCTTGCGTGGTTAAGTCGCTGCCCGGTAAGCAGTAGACTGCAGGTTCAAATCCCGTCTGGTTCCAAGATTTTTGTCTGACTTGTTTTTCGTTCATTTACAGGATGGAGCACGCTATCCTTACTACTGGGTGGATGCCTAAAATTTCTTTGTAAATTGAAATTACCCCAGAAAACCTTTTCACCAAAATTGTCCCTACGGCGGACTACTCATGAATATTAATGAGTCAGATGAAATGAGACTCTTTCGGGTATTTGTTTCCATGTTGTCGTGTCTTGACCCGTGAACTAGAAATAGCTTGCGTGGTTAAGTCGCTGCCCGGTAAGCAGTAGACTGCAGGTTCAAATCCCGTCTGGTTCCAAGATTTTTGTCTGACTTGTTTTTCGTTCATTTACAGGATGGAGCACGCTATCCTTACTACTGGGTGTATGCCTAAAATTTCTTTGTAAATATGTCATCATGTAGAAAACATACTATGCCTCTATAGACTGTGATCTGTGGGATCACTGATTGAGCAACGACTGTTCATGTTAATGTTATGAATGATTCGACTCGGGAGAGGAATGGAAACTAGAATGGTGGGAGGTGTTACTCTATCCTTTAGCTGTGGTCACCTCACAATATGATTAACTGTTCCCTTACATGTACATGTAAGACGATACCAAGAAATCTACAAACTATAAGCCAGACATTCTAACTCAATGAGGGATTGAGATAAACAAATTAAAAATTTACATTCATAAGATTCCAAATAAAATTGCAATTTATTGAGATCTTCACTGAGCCGCATAAATGCGGGGTGTGTTTCTTTCTACCGAGCATCGCGACTCCCACCTAATTTCCTTTACGGGTAATAGACGACAGGCAATGAAATCTCTGTTTAACAGACATCTCTCTCTTTAACTGAAGAAGAAAACGCAATGACATGACACAAACTCAAAGAACAAAAGGAAGCTGAAGAAATTAACATGGTCACCTGCACATTTGCACATTTTAACTATACATCTATAGCCTTTTTTTGGCCATATGCGTTCTCTGAGCTGAGCTAATTTCTGTAAGTTCATTTTCATTCTTGGAGGGGGGATTACAATTAAAATTGATCATTATGCACCAGCAAAACGATCATGTGAAATGTTGGGTTGGACTGTCTACATGATAATGAGATATTGACACAACATATACCTGGACATAGTGTTACTCACCACTCTCACATCTTGTGCCTCCCAAACCTTCTGGGCATTCACAAAGATACCCTCCATTTGTGTTGGTACAAGTGGAATTGTTCTCACAAATGTTGAAGAGGCACTCATCAATATCTGAAATCAAAACAGATTTTTAAGAAAACTTGCTTGAAAACCCCTTTAATAACAAAACCATTACTTAATTTATTTAAAGTTATATACAATATTTGCATATCATTCAATGTATTTATATTTGTTCCACGATTGTGATGTGTTGGGCACTTTACACTAATAAATAAAAAATTGCTTCCGATAAATATTTGTAAATGCAACTACACAAAGAAATACCATATGCGAATTACATTTCATTTATAAGATGTGAGAGAAACCTTTCTCTAATGTTTAATTCAAATTGATCTCTTATCAATTGATTTTCATTTCACTTATTTTTTAAAATCCAATTAAACATAACGTAGGGATAAGATTTGAACTTATCACAGAGAAAAACTCTACATGAACACGATTAAGGTTATCTACATACCTTGTTCACAATCTTGTCCCATGAATCCAACTGGACAATCGCATGAGTAAGAAGTTCGGTAGTTGGTGCAGTTGGCTTCGTTCAAGCAGGGGTTGGGCTCGCACAGATTAATTTCTGGTAGAAATAGAAATTCATTCAAACAAAAATATTCATGTTCATTCAGGTGTGTAAGTCATTCAGGCATGTCTCCTGACAACACAGACGATTAAGAGAGGTGCAAGCAGTGTTTGTATTTTGGCAATTCAAAGATAAAGCGAAACCTGAACAGAAAGACTGTCCAAGCAAGACAATAATGTGGTGTGGATAGACGTGTCGTACTTTCTTCTTCACCATCATTTGTTACAGTCAACATTTGTCCTTACAGGGTGTGGGGGGGGGGGGGGATTTTCCAGCATCTTCCTCACTCATTCCTACTTTAGCACTTTCTCTCCAGATCATTTCCTTCGATGCCATCCTTGGTCTTCCTTTCCCTCTTTCTCCCTATCTCTTTAGCTTTTTGGAATACAAGATTAAAATTTTCACTATTTCCGAATAGTTTATATGCAACAGTTTTTACGAAGAGACAATCAGTAATATTTTTTCTCTTGAAGTGGCGATGATTGAAATATCTACAATTATTGCTTCTTATGCACCAAAGTGTGCATAACACTCACCTATCTCACACTGGTCTCCCAGGTAGCCAGGAGGACAGATGCACATGTAGGCCGTCTCGTTGAATGATCTACATGTAGCATTGTTCTGACAGGCACTGGAAGTACATGGATCAGTCACACCTGAATACCCAAGAACAAAAATAACTCTTGTTTAATAAAACCAGTTAGCATATATAAAATAATTGCCTAGCATGTGTGCTGTTCATATAATTTTCTCTCCTGGGCAGTACTTTGTTTGATGGGCAGTTATCTTTAACACAAACATTTGTAACATGACATCCACGCAACTCAAGTGCCAAGTCAACAACTTTCACATGAAATAAAGAAGAACAGATTTGGTGGAATGTTAAACTGTAGAAAAACCAAGTTAAAAGCAAGGAACCTGTCATGTATTTCAGGGAATGTATCAGGGTTACAGATATGCGACAGATAAAAGATTGACATGGACTCACCCATCACAATCACTGAGAATGCACACACAGCAGAATTCCCTGCCTCATCAGTGGCATTGTACTCAATGAGTGTCGATCCTATAGTAAACTCGGTCCCGGGGCTTGGCCCAGACACCTGCAGCAGAGCAGCCACCTCTACATTATCTCTGGCAGATGGCACCATCCATGTTGCTATGGCAGACAGACTTCCAGGCGCAGTCTGGACGAAGATATCCGTTGGGCAGAATGTGTAGACTGGCCTTTCGGCGTCTGTACGATAACATACGTTGACAACAAATAAAACATGTAATATGTTACTGTTTGGAGAACACATTTACTAACAATCAAGATAACACAGGCAAATGGTTTCAAGACTAATGTGTACTCCAATGTGATAGCAGGTGTTGGTGAATTAAATCCACAATTATTTTAATCAAAAGGTAATCTGAATATCAGTATTCTGAATCAAACTGATTAACAGAGTGACCAGTGCAAAGGGATCTAGGGGAAAGTTTGGTGTGCAGTGAAAAAAATCAAATTTGAATGTTCCTCTTTGACATACAAAAAAGGAAAATCGTAATCCCCAGCTGATACTTCCAAAATCATTTCATTCCATCTAACTGATATCAAGTCTTTCATAACACATCGTTTGTCATCTATGAACGCATGAATGATAATTTTCAATCCGACAACAGTATGTGAAAGAGTGCTTCATTACCATTTACTGTAATGGTGAAGGTGCATTGAGCTGAATTGCCTGCTTCATCCACTGCTATGTACGTCACACTGGTCACTCCAATCCCAAAGGCATCACCACTCATAGCATTTGAATCAAAGGACATTGTCTCGCCAGAGTTGTCACTCGCAACAGGTTCTTGCCATGTGATACTAGCAGTGGGTAGCCCTGAATCAGTGTTGCTGGTAATGTTAGCAGGACAACCGGTGAAAAGCGGGCTCTCATCGTCTGTGTAAGATGAAAAAGTTATGATAGAAATAGTCCTCTGTTGGACTTTATGTACCTCATACTTGTCCTAACATCACCACAGCCAACAAGATAAGCACAAAAATAGTTGAGCATACAATATATACACAAGTTTCAATGACATAGTGGTCATCTGGCAACTGGACCCATACACATAAGTGAACACTTCATAGTAAATTAAAGCTTTGTTAAACGTTGTATTTTCTCAAAGCAAATAGTTTCAAAATTTTATTTAAATAATATATATCCTGTACCTATCTTTACAAAATGATGTTCTCAGGAGGATTTTGGTGAATTATGTAAGTCTTCAGGGTGAATCTCCATTTATTTCAATAATATGGAGGCAGATTGAGCTAATCAATTCAAATGTATTTATATCACTCATACCCAGCTCAGGCAATGTATTATGTGATGGCTGGGCTATATCACTATACTATAGTACTATATCACGACCGGGATACATCCAAACAAACTAGCTCATGGCTGCCTGTGTCACGCGTGCGCTTCTCTCTCAGTGTCGCGTCATTATCAAAGTGTTGGTAGACAACCATGTAAATATCGCACCGCCAACACGTACCTATAGTACATGGGGGTATTCTGAAAACGAACTTGCATTTTTTTTAATTGTATGTCATCTTTTGGTATTCCGAAAAGCAAACTTAGGATAAAAGATACAATTTTTATTCAAATGAGCTAGAGATAAAAAGTTTATGTAAACGATCCTCAGAGATAAAAATGTTATGCAAATGAGCTAAATCGGTATTCTGAAACGCACTTAGAAAAACAAATTAGGATAAAAGATAAAACTGCTCCTTCGCAATTTTATCTCCAGACGCAAGTGCCTAGGCCAATAGCACTTACGTGCAAAAATAGATCACGCGTTCAACTTGTTGCATATAAGCGGATCAAGTGCAATAAGGCGCGCTGATAGACATTGATTCGCAATGTCACTGTCAGTTTCATGACATTACACCACCAGTTTGATGGTGTCAATGTATACAAAAGACATGACGTTTATTACGGGGTCCTCTGGGATAGGAGCGCAGGGCATGCGCTCATTAATATCGGTTAAACTTTTCCTAAGATATTTTTCGGAATACCAAAGATATAATATTTTAGGGACATTTTATCTTGAAGGAGATAAAATTGTTCTCTTGAATTTTCAGAATCCCCCCTGTACTACTCGAGACAGCTAGCTGCGCACGCACGCACTAGTACGTGATATCAACAAAATTTGTGTGTTTGTACGTTCATAGACATAATGAAACATACTGAACATAATGACACTGCTCTATATTTTGCTTAATAAAATATCTTTAATTTTGTCATTGTCGATGAGCAATTTAAAACAATTAACCAATATGCTGCTATGACCTTGTAAATCTATTACCTCGGTGGGGTCGAAATGATTATTCCCCTTGGCGTCATAGCAATACATTGGTTAGTTGTATAATATATACATATATATGATCAAAAAAGCAATCCATGTGAGAAAAGAGAGGAGTGGAAAGTTACCAATCACATCAATGGTAAAGGTGCACACAGCCAAGTTTTCCGCCCTATCCTGGACCACATAGGAGAGCACAGAGACACCAATGGGGTAGAATCCTCCATTAACAGGTACCTGCACCTCTTCTACATCTCCAGAGTTATCATTGATGACTGGTTCCTGCCAGGTGACGGTGGCTGTGTGTGATCCTACGTCAGTGTTGACAGTAATGTTTGGCGGACATCCCGTTATGACTGGCGGCATGAAATCTAAGTGTAAAGACAAACATCGGAAATCAAGTGTATGATGCATTGACCCTTAATGTGCAATTGAGGCATTTTTGCACCAATAACACACATAAATCACACAGAGCAGGGCTTTGTAGGGCAGAGAAACACTTATGCAAGTTTCATTAAAAAAAATATGTGAGAACGCTTAATAGCAGCTGGCCATATACAATGTGGGGAGTCTATCAAATAGAAATACCTACAAATGACTATATATATACATACATGTATACATATATATATATATATATATATATATATATATATATAAAGAGCAATACTTTAAGTTCCACAGGCATGTGTTTGTCCCAACAACTCATGTCAGTCCCATGGAGCAAATAAAGTTTTAAGTATGGTATTGACATTAGCTATATTTTAATATTCTGAGTAGAAATTGTCTCTGGAATGAATGAGGGAATTAAAGGGCTTCCTTAATGGAGGAGATGGAGGAGATTGGAATGAATAGACCAAGATGAAGGCAAGGACTGAAAATCTATGTGCAGTACAGGACATATGAATACAACGCAATATATTTATCAAGCGTTCACAACCAGCATTAGGACTTTGGTGAGGAAAACATGATTTACCTTGTACAATGATGTAGAATGTACAGGAAGCCATATTCTCCTCATCATCCGTAGCCGTATAGGTAACTTCCGTTACACCGATGGGATATGGGCCCCCATTAAGGGCGTTGGAGGTGAGTGTGACGGACCCTGAGTTATCTGAGGCAGTAGGCTCCATCCAGGATACAATGGCAAACCCCAAGCCGGGCTCGTTCAGGGTTGTGATGTTCAATGGGCAGCCAGTAAGAACAGGTCGTACATTATCTACATCAGGATATCAATATTTAAAAGCAATTGCATTAATATCATTTTTTTAAATATCAGAACTTAAAATATCTGACATTACTCATGTACTTTCTACTGTCCAACCTCATCCAGATATTTTCTTAGCGGTCTCTTCTTATTGTATAATGCCACTTCTGAACAGTTTACAAATTATTAAAAATGGGTAAGGCTATAGGGGAGCTTCTGAAGTAACATTTTGGATAGGGATGGGGCTATATTGACTTCATTTATCAGGCAGTTTAAATCATTGATATTAGTATCGGTCAAATATATTTATCATACAGTAAAATTCTTAATTTGGTAGCTGCCCCCTATCCTAGAAATATTCTTGGTAATATGAAAGCCAATATGATATACGCAGGACAGAAATGGGGACGAAAACATATAATGCCTAAACCATATATTTAATAATACATCATCATATGACCACACCACAGCAAAAATTACAATCACATGATATATCTGCAATCACTATGTATACGAATTAAGCATCAAATCGTTATTGATTGATAATCATCGCGCGCACACACACATACACACTATATATGCATGATATACTGCATTTGTACGCTGGTATAACCTTTTTCGCAGTTCACTCCGGCATACTCCACTGGGCAAAGGCAAAAATAGGTGCCCTCTTCCAGTCCCTCGAAGCAGGTTGCGTTATGCAGACATGGATTTGTATAGCATGTTGCCAGGTCTGTTAAGGTGGTTAGAATGTTTACATTCAATACAAGACAACTGGGGGGCATTTCATCAAAGGACGTGTCGGATATTTTATCCGACAAGTTTGCTCTCGGCCAATAAGATGCAAGCATTTCAGTAGCTTATAACAGTTTGTCGGATTAAACGTCCGACAAGTCCTTTGATGAAATGTCCCCTGGTTAAGCACAACTTGTTTAACACGGGTTAAATGTAAATATATTATGTGCATTAAACATGGACAACGTCAAGATTATTTCATTAGTGCAATACGCAAGAAATTGCAGTGGCAATGATTATGGGACCTGGGGGTGTTTCACCAAGCTGTTTGTAAGTTACGAACAACTTTACGAACGACTGGTGATCCCTTCTTTTGCTAAAGGCGATACCACACTTTGTTCCTTGAGAATCTGATTTAGCACAAGAAGGGATCACCAGTCGCTAGTAAAGTCATTCGTAACTTACGAACAGCTTGGTGAAACACCTGCCTGTAGTCATGGATCAACTAAAAAAAACATCATCACAGGTCCTAGGCTTCTTTGATTTCAATGACTAAATCATTTTGAAATGATTCGTTCACATGATTCTTAAATCAACAAGACTGGGACCCGTGGTTATGACAGACGGTTCCGCAACCATTCAGGTCCTGTCATCTTTACCAAAGCAAAAGCTTTCAAGGCATGAAGATTGTGGTATAATCATCCATCATATAATATGACTTCACAGAGCAATGAAATTGGAAGTAAACACATGCAGCTGTATGTTAAGCACTTATCATGAACACAATCAGTACAAATATAAATGAAGTGCAAGCATCACAGAACACAACTATTATATAGACATAATGGAAGGGTAAAAAACAGTATCAAATTAGCGTATTTATTATCCTTTTTTCAATTGTTGTGTTTTCTCTCAAATTCAATTTTCTTCAGGAAATTTTTGGAATTGTTGATGACAGAGGTGGAAAACGTATGTTCTAAAATATATAAAGGAGTATCACTGGATTATTTGGCAATCTAGCAATAAAGCAAGCAAAATGTGTTTTGGTTATATTCGTTCATACTGTATAATGTTCAGATTATAATTGAGAATGCATTAATGAATAGAGGAAGATACATTTTCATAGTTCTCTCTCAATCAATTTACTTTGACAGGTCACACATTTCATTATGATAAATTAAGACAAATGTGACCTTTGAGCATGTTTTTTTTCTTTGCACACACATGAAGCCAAATTATCATACCATGCACATCCCATATCCCTATGTCTATCATTGCATCAGGTGACAAAACAATGAAAAAGGTACTCCAAATGTTTACATGCAAACATGTATTAATCACATACATTGATACGATTATGTGCATTACAAAAGTTACGTTTAGTTGAATGTTAAAATGTGTACAAACATGAAATCCGACTACAGCGTAATGATAACAAGCACGTTGATCAAGCGAAACGTCTGGATTTGCATACATTTATCCATGTACATCTATACTATCTAGTGCAAGCCATTAAAATGAAAGGTGAAAAGACGAACCAATTTCACACTGGGTGCCTTCATATCCAGGAGGGCAGAGACAGAAAAACTCAGTCCCCCCGTTTTGTTCGAAGCATGTTGCATTGTTCATGCAAGGTTGACTGTTGCAGGACATAACCTCTGTAATGACATAAGAGAAGAAATCGATAAATTATTTGTATCAATGAAGTAGAAATGCAAATTAGGACCGTGTAGAGTGCTATGATACATAATCATAATTGCACCAATATATTTGTGTTGTTTCAAAATAAATGTCAAACAAAAGCTGAAATTCGGATGACAGATGTGATTGGAACAAGATATGGTATTGATACACAATTACTTGGTAAATGAATTAAAGTATATACATCATACATCGTCACGCAAAATACTAAATAAGCAATACAGAGCTGAATGTCATTTGATCCACTCGTGGAAGAATGGTAATTTACCCGTTTCATGTAAATTAGTACAGTAGCGGTATACAAAACGTGTTCTAATACAGTAGTAACAGAAATCAAAGACATAAGCTGACAGGACAGATGTGATCATACGAAACTATGTTAATGTGGAAACACAGCAATTATTTCATAAAGAAATTAAACAAATCCAACACCTCTTCATACATAACTGCACTTGGCAAGTTAATTTACCTATTTCACAATTTGTTCCTTCAAAGCCTTCTGGGCACAGGCAGATGTACTGAGTTCCAGAAACGTGCTCGAAGCAGGTTCCACCATTCTGACAAGGAGCACTGTCACATGCAAGGATTGCTGAAACAACAAACATAGGACAAGACATAATTTCTCTAGATATGTTGAATACGGCCAAGCATTCATGCAAACGTATATATACACATACGTGTAATGCATAGTACAGATAATCAGAGTATTATCAAATACTTTCAAATTGTCTCAACAATTAGAAAATACATTTCCTTTCTTCCATGAAATTTAAAGAAAACTATTTTCTTTCATGCAATATTACAATTCCCCAATAAAACACAGAATTTACTATGAATTGTTTTCTTTTACTTGTGCAAACTCATACATCTTATCTTTTTACCCCTACATAGACTCAGATGAATTTGATCCCCATGTAAAACTTTCAAGAGTGTTATGCGATCAACACACATACCTTTGACTATTTCATGAGTCATTTTATGTCGGAAGAAATCTGTTAAAATCAGTTGAACCAACAAATATACTGTACGATGTGTGCCTTTTGTAAGAAAAACTTTTTTTAATTGCTCAAAAATAATTTTCTTATTTCATCTTCCTTAACATTTGCATTTTTTTTATTATCTTTAAATCAGCCAACACCAACATATAAACAGTAAAAATGTGGCAAGCATTTTAGAAAATAAATATGCCAACAATAACAAAGGAATATATTTGGAATAGAAATGTTTCAATCAGTTATGATCTGTAACCTTATGAATCTGCATAATATCTATTTGAGCGAATTATGACTTAGCTGTAAAGATACATTTTAAATAATGACGAACAATTGTTCAGCAGGATAAAATATTAGGCTAAGGGTCTGTACGTACTAAATGGTGATTATTTCATGGTTGGCCCTTTCAAAACAAATAGTTGAGGTCAGGGAGGGTCACATTGATCAAAACATTTGGCTGAATCCTAATCTGAACACGGTAAAATAAACCTTGAATCTTATTTGAAATGTTTTTGATAGATTAAATCACAAATAATTACATTTAGGTGCAGAATTTCTTTTCAGATGCATTGTGAAAATTACCAAAAGTGCAAGTGTGTTATGCACACAGAAACAGACACTCACAAAACATGCGTGCAAGCAAAGCATGCTTTATCAACCCAAAATCTGCCATGCGCTGTGTTCCAAAGAGCATCCAATCAATTAAAGTTTTAATCCACTTAGCATATTAAAGGGAAATTAGTATTTAGAGATACTCCTGCCATAATTATTTATTTATTGCATCTATTATATTTTTCTATGAGAAGGGGGCTTGCTACATGGCACATAAAGAGTTAATTCAAGATTGAATCACAAAATTTACATCTTTATTTTAGATTTGTACATACATGCGTTAACACAGGGAGAAACATATACATACCAGGCATGGGGGTAAAACATTAGTTTAAAGCTTTGTTTTATAATCATTATATATGTTTGCCATACTGAAGAAATGTCTGGAAGCCAAATAATTTCCATCGCTCTTATATATTTGTTTATATGGGGAACATGTCAATATCACTAGTTTGTATATTTTATGGCTATCTTGAAAATTATCATGATTATGCTTCTTGTCACCTAGTGAAGTGACGACTATTTTGCAAAAGTATTTTTTTTATTTGATAGCAGTAACATGTTATTTCATGTGCAAGGTTGTGCAGTGCATAGAAACAAATAAAAAATGCAAAGCAGTACAACACATATCAGAAGTTACAGTGAGAGGTTCCGACATAAACTGTGACATAATCATTACATTCATAGTGCTAACACTAATTAGAAGTATCTTACAGGAGACGCATATGAAGGAACACATTACAAAACATTACTATACATAATCTTATTGACAGCTTTAACCAGAATGTGCGACATAAACATAAGGGATAAATTAGCAATATGGAAATTATAGTAATTTTATTGCATAAGCACACAACAAAAAGACATTGTATCAGACTGCAACGAAGAATTACATTATTACAGAAGGTTAAGCAGCAGAGAAAATGGGTAGCAAAGGATGACTCACAGTACGCACTAAATTATTACAAGTGCTCACTCAAAGATGTGTGCAAATTGTCAATGACATTTCAAAAGGAAACTCAAAATACCCGATCCGCAGTTTGTTCCTTCAAATTCAGTTGTACATTCACATTGGTAGCCATCGGTGAGTTCAATGCAAGTGGCCTGATTTAAGCATGGTTGGCTGGCGCACTCTAAGATGTCCTGCCCACAAAGCTTGCCCGTCCAACCAGGAGGGCACAGGCAGCGGTAGTCATTGATGAGATCAATACAGGTGGCCTCATTTTGACAGGACACGTTAACGCACTCCTGTATCTCAGTCTCGCAGCGGGCTCCCGTCCACCCAGGCACACAATGGCACAAGTAGCCATTCTGCCCTTCATCGCAGGTTGCAGCATTCATGCAAGGATTGCTGACACACTCCTCAATGTCAATCTCACATAGGTGGCCAGTCCACCCTGGTTGGCAGACGCACTCGTAGCTGTTAATCATATCAATGCAGATTGCTCCGTTCTCGCACGGCCTGTTGATGCACTCCATAATTTCTACCTCACAATGAACCCCAGTCCAACCAGGCAAGCACTGGCAGAGATACCCATTGGTCAAGTCTAAACAGGAGGCATCATTCGCACAGGGGTTGCTCCCACATTCCTGTATGTCTTCGTCACAAATTGATCCCGACCACCCCGCAGCACACCTACAGCTGAAATCATTGATCAAATCGATGCATGTGCCTCCATTCATGCATGGAATGTTGATGCATTCCATGATGTCCACCTCACAGTATCTGCCAGTCCATCCCGGTGCACATCTACACTGGTAGCCGTTTAGTTCATCCATACACGTGCCTCCATTCACACAGGGATCACTGGTACACTCCAGGATTTCAGTTCCGCAGTGTAACCCTGTCCAGCCCACCAGGCATATGCAGTAATACCCATCTATCATCTCCGCACAAATGGCTCCATTCAGACAGGGACTGCTGCTGCACTCCACAATCTCCTCATCACAGTTTGTGCCAATCCAACCTTTACTACAAGTGCACACATAACCATCAATCAGGTCTTCACAACTTGCTCCATTCTGGCAGGGGTTACTTCTACATTCCAGGATTTCACTCTCACAGTTTGATCCTTCATAACCCGCTCCACAGATGCAGCTGTACTCTACAGACCCTTCTGTACAGGTGCCGCCATGAAGGCATGGGCTACTAGCACATAACCTGACTTCTAATATGGAAGAAATAGAGTTGCATATAACAAAGATATGACATCACAAACTATAGTTTTCATGAGTACAATAGGTCCCTTCAGTGTAAATCAATCAAAAGATTGTATATCAACAGCAAGAAATTATACACATAATCCTGTGTATTAGATAATGCACATTAGGCAAAAAATCTTGAATTATTAAGATTGTAAACATTTATTTCCAGTGTAATCACTTTTTATCAAATAGCTACCACAACCCCCCCCAAAAAAAAAAATAATAATAATACGTATTTACTGAGGATAACACAAATTTGTCACAAGCAATTATGTATGACAACAGAAAATATGTATTATGAAACATATCAGAAGATTATGTTTGGTAGCATTTACTTACCTGTTTCACAATTAACTCCTTCAAAACCTTCCGCACATACACAAAAGTAGCCCCCAGGAGCACCATTGAAACACATAGCTTCATTTAAGCAAGGGTTGCTTATGCATGCATCAATTTCTGTAATTTCACAGAATGAATATAAATGAATGTATTAATGTTGAGTAAAATATGTTATAATTTTCAATAATTAATACATGCTTTAAGGAAACAATTGATTAAAACACATGGTGTTAGATTTATATTGACTTAATTATGAACAAGTGATCATGTTATTTTCTTGTAATTGTTAACATTCAAGCAGACAAAATTATATGACATCAAGCCTTTGGAGCCTTATTATCCCTGTAATGAATGAATGTGAACTGAAATTTGCTTCAAAATATCCATCTAAAGGTGCTTAGTGGCGCGTGGTAATTTACATTAATTAAAGTATCATTGACAATACGTTACAATACAATAATTTCAAAGTTCTCCTTGCTTAAGACGTTTCATGACTACATTTTTCTTTAAAATGTATCTTACTTAGCTTGTTTTGATTTCCCGCATAAGGAAATGACCACTCGGCGTGTATGGTACAATGATGAAAAGATATAGTATGCTAACAGGCACAACAGTAATGTAATTCAGTGCATGATATGAATGTAATGCGAACACTGGAACTGAATCAATGCATAATTCAAACCCAATATCATTGATATATGCTTCCGTTTGCATTCCAGGAACACTAAAAGATATATCTAGTAAAGATAATTCATCAAAATCAAAGATTGGTTGAAATTGATCGAGCAGCACAAAGAGATTCTGCTTACCTATTTCACAATTTGTTCCTTCAAAACCATCTGGACAGACACAAAAGTATCCTCCTGTGATGCCATTAAAACAGGTTGCTCCATTCATACATGGGCTGTTATCACAAGGGGTAACCTCTGCAATCAACAAGAGAGACATATTGTTCTAAATGTGTTTAAAAAATCAATATTGTGAATGATTTATCAAGATGATTTTATCGGCCGATTTTGAACCTTGGAAGGGCCAATGAATGGAGAGAATACCAAATGGACTACTGAGCTGGACAAATGTGTAAGGAATTATAACTATAATACCTAAGCTTTCACACATATGGCAATGGTGGTAAATGCAATATCAGCGTCCCACACATGATCTGATTTTATCACCTTTAGAATAAATGGTGTATGCACGAAGTAATTTGATAAAGTATCATTCCCATGCAGTCATCATAAAGAGTATACCAAAACATGTTAAGAAGTAAGAAGAATGGACGGTCTACCTGTTTCACAATTTGTTCCTCTAAAACCATCAGGGCAGACACAAGCGTAGCCTCCGGATATACCATAAAAACAGGTTGCTCCGTTGAGACAAGGGTTGCTGTCACAGATACCTACTTCTGCAATCAAGAGGAAAGGATCATTGTTTAAAAAATTAAATATCATGGTTAATTTAACACTGTCACTCTACAAGCTCTTAATGGTCATATTAGTTTATACCTGCTTATTAAAAGAAACACCATTACTGCGTAATAATTAATAAGTCACGTCTAGTTCAATATGACAAAAGATGTATTGACTAGAAATGTAATGAAGGTATGGAGACTTGGAGCATCTACTTGTTTAGCAAATTATGTAAATACATTACAAAACTAATCAATTTGATCGTTTTTTCACGCTGTAAGAAACCATTGTAAGCAGCCAAGTAAAATGTGTCAGCAAAAGACAAGTACTCTCAGAATGGAATAAACAAAATTTAGTAAGAGAAAAATACATGCACCGCATATTCCCTCAAGAAAGGTAACGAAAAATAAGAACAGTGTACCTGTTTCACAAAGAGGTCCTTCAAAGCCATTAGGACACACGCACATGAAACCGCCAAAAGCTCCACTGAAACATGTTGCTCCATTCAGACAAGGATTGCTATCACAGGCACTGGCCTCTGTACATACATCAAATTAAATTATTTAGTCAAAGTGAAGTTTTCCATGATTCAATGTTAGAATGATTAACGAAATTTAAAAATGACAAGTGAAATCGAACATTGACTAGACATGGTATGTTAATATTGAAAGATGGAAATATTTGTATGCAAGATATTTTTCATTCTTGTTGCAAGTCTCTTCACTCAAATGTTTGCACACGCACACAGGATTGTAACTACTAGATGCGTAATAAAAAATATTGAGCATTAATACATGAGACATTAAATGCTGGAACAATGGAATTTTCAGGTGCAAATGTACAAAACGGTATTCAATTATCGATGGGTGTTGAAGATTACCGAAAGAAATTATGAATAATTAGCTAATCAACGTGACAGATTGTTTTTAATAAAAGACGCTCAATGTTCAATCTTGTAACTAAATATTAAAAAAGTAAACAATTATGTTTGTCTTGGGGATAATAAGACATTGACATTTATTCTGGCTACAAAATAAAATATGTGTTCATGCTTTTCAAGTTACTCATCAAAGAACCAACATATGTTAATGCATTATTAAGTACATATCATCCACAGAAATCATGGACCAGTACCAATCTCGCAGTTGATTCCTTCAAATCCTGGTTGGCAGACGCAGCTATAACCATCAGTCTCATCAGTACAGTTAGCTCCATTCTGACAAGGGTTGCTCATACAAGCAGCAACTTCTGAAAAGTGAATGTTGACGCAAGAGATGTGATATATATAGTAAAATATCTACATCTATATGGAGGCAAATGTTTTAAAGCTACATCATTCATAATTGATAAGTTTTCCTTCAAATATTTTTTTTACAGTGAATGTATTGCGGTATACCTTTTCTTCATTTCTTCATGCATACACATTTATTCATACAGATTATATCCAGGGAGTGAGAAAGGTTTACATGTCATGGGCTGTTGTAAAATGTTGTTTGGTATCAATGCGTTCGGAAGACCAATCTGCACATTTTCTATGTGGACTACCTTTGCGATATGCTGCTGGAAAGAAATGGCAGCTATTTTTCAAAATTTATGATAACATTTGAATGGAACATTTACCCCACATTATATGAGGTATCATATTAAAATAGATGTATTTGTCCTATACGATGTGCAAAATCAATTACAGTGCTTATCTTGATATGAAGTTATAGTAATCTAAAGTCCATACCTTGATACCTGGTTACAGGGGTTAAATAATCCATGAAATTATTCAAAGTAATAACTTGACAATCTTTATAATAGCTGACATTGATGCCGACAGCTGGTTTCTCTTCATGAACTTACATTGCTATATCAATCTGGTTCAGTGTTTTGGATTTTGGAGAACCATGACTATGTATCAAGATTTGTAGTGTTCTTAATTTGTACACATCATATAAAGCAAATATTTCGACATGTTATCCTAAATATTTAATATATTAGTGAAAAGAATTATTGAAATATGAATAAATAAATTTTATAAGAAAAAAATTAATGTGGGGGAATTGTTAGAATCATTTTTCCTCAAAATTTGACATTTTCTCACATCATGTGAGGTATAAAATTAAAGTAGATGACATTTCAAACAAGATGGTACCACATTTTTATTTTTTTTCCCAAAAAGTTTGAATTCTATAAAATACTAATTTTGTCATATTTCAGAAAATATAATGCAATAACAAGGTGAAACTTTTTAGAAAGGTACTTGAACATATGCTACATATGATGTGCAAATATCAAGGAGAGTAAAATATTGTTATGATTTTCCAAAATTCAAAATACTCAACCAGAATAATTACAATGTGAACCGATTAAGACAAAACTAGCCGTCAGCATGAAGCCAGCTGTTACACAGAATGTCAACTTATTTCAGGATAACACTAAAAGATTGCCTGGATTGTTTAACCCATGATATCAAATTAACACCCACATAAATGGCAACTCTTCACGCAGTATTCACCGAGATATGGCCAAAAGTAGTCACTCACGGCGGCCATTTTGGAAAATGGCGGTCATTTGATATGTCATAGTGGATGTCAAGATCAGTGCAATATGACACTGTACTATTATTTTAAGGCGATAAAGCGTATTTCTGTGATAAAAAAGAATGATTCGGACTGGTCTCCCAAACACATTGATACTAAACAATCCTTTAAAATAGCCCATGACATCTAAACCCCCAGAATCGGGTTTTTCTCCCTAGGTATTAAACAACGACACATATTTGATCGACATGCAAATGAGACATGCATACCAAGCATTTTCCAAAGAATCTATAACCTATTCTTTACAAAACAGCCTTTACCAAGACACGCATACCACAAAACCTCTAGAGGAAAATTATGCCATCCACAATCTATTCTCTGCAGAGCTGTCTACATCTATATTAGTTTCAGGCAAGAGAAAGCATTTGTGCTAAAGAAGGGGCTGTTAATGTTACAAATATAGTACAGGGATTGCCATGGAAATACTTAAAATGAAATGGGATATCTATGGATGGTATACAATACATAACCAAGTTCAAGTAGTTAAGGTCTGACCAATTCAAATAATGATAATTGTGAATTCTTGAAAAAAAGAGAGGGTATTTTTGGATACCCTTTGCCACAATTTTCTGAATCAGAATTTGGTCTCTTGTGAGTACTTGTCACTATTTGTGCAGGATGGAACAAATATTGTTCTTGGAGTACAATTTGCAAATTAAACATAAAAGCCACAGATTACAGTTTATAGAGTATTCTTTTGTTACACATTAAGTACCAAATTGACAGTAGTCTCCGGTGAAGTGTGAGCCACAAAGACATTGAAAACCACCAATAGTGTCTGCACATGTTCCATCATTCAGACAGGGGTCCAACGAACAGTTGCCAATTTCCATTTCACAGTTTATTCCAACATATCCTGGTAGACACTGGCAAGTGTATGCATCTAATAGATCCTCGCAGGTCGCATTATTCCTGCAAGGGTCGCTCCCACATTCAGAAATCTCAGTCTCGCAATGCACACCAGTGAATCCGGAAACGCATTGGCATTCATAACTGCCATCGCGGTCTATACATGTAGCGCCATTTTGACAGGGCATGCTATAACACTCTAGCACTTGTGTTTGGCATGTGTTACCCACCCATCCTGGCAAACAATGACAAGAGAAAGCTCCGACCAAGTCTATGCATGTGGCCCCATTCTGACATGGCGAGGCAGAACATTCGTCCAGTTCGTGCTCACAGTTATTCCCAAACCAGCCAAACATGCAAAGACAGTAGTATTCCCCACTCCCAGCCAAACATGCACCTCCATTAAGACAAGGGCTACTGTCACAATCTTGAATGTCAGTCTCACAGTATTGTCCCACATAGCCATCGCGACAAGTACACACAAAGGGTCCCTCCTCACTGGTACCAGTGCTACACGTTGCTCCATTTCGACATATGTTGATAGCACAATAATCCACCACTGGTAGGAAATCAAGAGCACAAATGCATTAAGGAGTAATGTATAACAGTTACTAGTTTAGGCAAATGAAACCATCAGGAGAGAATAGACGATGGATGAAAAAGACAAAGACCTCGAAGACCAAAATGTGGACCCCAAACTTCGCAAAGACAACGCAAAGAAAGACATCATACTTCACACCCGAAAAGATTAGCCCAAGGACACTGATGAAAACCAAGAAAAGGCACTGCAATACTATGAAGATGGCAGATCACTATGGGTAGGATTCCGAAATTCCTCCGAACTTTTCTCCTAAGTCCCCAAGTTAGGAGGTGCCCAAGAGAGCCCGAAATTGGTATATCCTCCGAGAGCTTTCTTAATGCAAATTAGAGAAGGTTTGACCACGCCCAGTGCATATTTATTAGCCAATGGAGGGACGTGTTTTATTTATTTAAAAGCCAATCACAAGCAAAATATCTCATTGGGACTTCCCCTTAGGTTTTATCCTAACTCTGTTAGGATAAAACTTAGGAGGGGGCATTTCGGAATACCACCCCATGTTAGTAGATTAAGCATGCAAATACACACCAAATCTAGCATAATTCATATCAACATTTCACTCAGAAACCAAAATATAATATTAATTGTAGTAGAACGAATAGTGGTAAGAATATAATATTTGTGATACATACAAAAGAACATTCACCCGTTTTGCAAATACAATTGTTCACCTAAACACAGAGTTTTCCATAAAAACAATTAATCTAGCACATTACCATCAGTGCATAAAAAGAAATAGTATATGTTATGAATATGAAAGGGACCAAAAAAGAATCCTGTTGCGAGGTCCATACATGGGTGAGATCATAAACAGCTGTGCACTGACCTGGTTGGAACGGGAATGAAGAACATGGCAAGAAACATATATATGGACAGAAGTGCCCAAAACACTACCTTTGTACCAATCAAATTAATTAGGACAGAATCAAACGAATCCTGAGTGTCACTTCTTTTGAAAGAGGGTGGTCCATTCTGTTACATATACATCGTATATATCTAGTTTCTCTAGTAATAATATAAACAAATATAATATAGCATACAGAAAGAACATTGAAGGATTGAAGGAGCATCTCATATTGGCTTGCATCACAATAAATGTATCAATATCAAAGTACTAAATAAACAATGATGTCACTTTAACCATGAAACAAAAGGCTACTTTTGAAATGATAGTGTATCAAATGATTTCATAAGGGGAAATGCTGTTTCATTGTCCACAAACACATTCAATAATAAAACATATTCATTTATCTCAAAACACAGTTGCAAAAATGAGAGTCATACAAGAACAAGATATGCAAAAAAAATATACCATTTTCGCAGTTGATTCCATTGTAGGCTGAAGGACAGACACAGACATAGCTTCCACCACCATTGTGATCAAAACAAGTTGCTCCGTTCTGACATGGGTTGCTTGAGCAACCAAGTATTTCTACAATGTATATATAATGAATGATAGGAGAAATATAGATGCTTGGCATGGAAAATAAAAAATGAAGAGAAACCCATAGGTAGAACATTGGGAATTGCATTTAAAATTCGAAAGGACACCAGTATTATATTCAGAGTTAATCATCACATTGAGATGAACATTAAAGAGATCGAGAGATACATTTCATGTGGACTGATTCCCTTGTAATATATTCATGTATTCTATTAAACTCTTTATATCCTCTGTAGAACTGTGCATTGCTCACACTTGTGAATTGTAATTATGGTTCAGTAGATTTTACTAAAGGAAACATCAACAAGGCAAAGGATAATATGTGATGCTACAATCATTTCAGCGTTTCATGAATATATAAAAACACAACATGTGCTGGCTCTTCATTCTTACTTAAAGGTTTGCCATACACAATATATTACTAAATCAATGGAATATATTAGATGTCAAAATGGGTAAGGAAAGATTTAACACTGTAAAACAGTTCTAGGAATTGCAGAGCTTCATAGCTTCATAGAGATCCCATTACGAAATTGTATACAAGTGGTCTAGAAAGCAAGCAATTATTTGAGTTAGATTTCCTCTTGATATGAGCTACTGTCAGAAAAAACTTTAAAATATTGGGAACAAAATACTATGCAAGGACACGATAAAGAGGCAAACCTGTAAGTATATACTGCATCAACATGTTTAGAGACAGATATATAAACTTGGTTTCAACCATTCTTATACTGCACACAGTTCATCAAAATCATTGCACATTCACCACATTTACTTTGCGACCACAAAAAGTGATGGGCTCAAGGATAATTCAATGAGTAAGAAAACGATTATTAAAGAATTCCGAATTTTCAAAATTTTTCCCAAAATTGAATAAATTTGAATTTTAAAATCACTGGCAAAATGTACATGGTCGTGAATTGGACAAATAGGTTTGGAATATAAAAAAGGAATAAACCATTGCAGAGTACATTACCATTTTCACATAAAGTTCCCTCAAAACCGGAAGGACAGAGACAGACATAGCTTCCACCACCATTATGGTCAAAACAGGTTGCTCCATTCTGACATGGGCTGCTGGCACAAGCGAGGATTTCTGAAAGAATACAATATCATGAGAAATATGCTTTCATACAGAATTGCTTTAGCTCTGCTAATGATAACATTTTGGTTGTGTTGCTGTGGTGAAAATGATAGTGGCACATTAATGTTATAAATAGAAATGGATAGTAATAGTAAAGGACCTTTAATAACAGCAGAGTCATTCTGTCATTACTGAAGTTCCCATTCTTGTTTCATTTCAGTATCAGAGAAGGTTGTTATCTCAAAATTACAAAAATGAATAAAATCAACAGAGCCAGCGTGACATCAGACCGACTTGACACAATTATGAAACAAATGAGTTTTCATTAACGTATTGCTCAAAGTGAGTGTGACTGTGAAGGGTAATTTTGAATATCTCAGTGAAAACCTTGGGTATGCCACAGCAAAAGATTTTGAGATATTAAACACAAAATGACTGGAAACAACCTAGAAAGAATAAGAACTTGTGGCATTAAATTTGACTAAAGGGAAAAGTATGTACCATCTTCACAGTTGGTTCCTTCATAGCCCACAGTACAGAGACAGACATAGCTTCCACCACCATTATGGTCAAAACAGGTTGCTCCATTCTGACATGGGTTGCTGGCACAGGCAAGGGTTTCTGGAAGGATACAATATCATGATAATTATGCTTGTATAAAGAATTGCTGTAGCCCATTTAATAAAAGCATTTTGGTTGTATTAATGCACTAAATAGAAAGAAACACATTAATGTTATAAATGGGAATGGATAGTAGTAGTAAAGCTAACAGGACCTGTCATCACGGAATGGTCATTCTGCCATTACTGAAGTTCCCATTCCCATTTCATTTCAACATCAGAGGATGGAATCATCTAAAAAAAAATCGGAATAGGTTGAAAGAGAATGAGATCTGGAAGTTGTAATGGCAGCAGCAGGTTTCTGCTATAATTATGGGACAATGCATTTGCACGAATGTATTGCTTAATGTAATATTGTAGCTGTGTAGGCTCTACATGCATGTCTCTTTGCGCCAAATATGATTATGCTACCGCAAAAGATGTTGAGGTATTACTTTAAACAAATGAATGGATAGAACATGAAATAAGCTTATGTGGCATAGAAATTCAAGGGAAAACAGGATGTACCATCTTCACAGTTGGTTCCTTCATAGCCCACTGTACAGAGACAAACATAGTTTCCACCACCATTATGGTCAAAACAGGTTGCTCCATTCTGACATGGGCGGCTGGCACAAGCAAGGGTTTCTATGAAATATAGAAACAGACAAAATTGCAGAGATTAAATGAGATTTGTGAATATAATTGATAGAAAATTGAATGAGAATGTAGAAGAGAAGGAACTACAGTCACTTGGTATACGTTCGCAATCCTGCATAAACATTCTTGCTCATAATCATTTGGCAAGAAGTGAAGTGAGGTGAACTCTCAACATTTTGAATGATTAATTTAGTAAATTGTTAAACTGATATTTACCTGGCAATTAAGAAATTATTACATGCTACAGGGGTGGAAAGGTTCAATGGAAAACAAATATCCACGTTATTAATAACAATGCTTTGTAGTCTTTGTTCTGCTGTTACACTTTGGCATTTATACTCTCCGTAACAGCAAGACGAAGACCATATATTTGTCTCCCTACAAAGCATCAATTATTCGAATAAGATATGGAAATATACATAACTTCAAAGAAACGTCCAATACTGATCGAGCGCAAATGTTTGTAAATGACATTCTACGATTTACCATATTTCAATGCATGTCTTTTCTAGAATGATATTTGTACATCAGATTTATCACTATTTAAAGGAATGTTTATTATATCATATACACATATTGCGTTTTCATTTACCCCATCTGAATGGAATAGGACACTAGCCGTATACATTGCCGGCTTTTTCCTCTCTTCTTTGATACAAATTACATCCCACCTTTTCTTTTTAACGGAAGGCAAATAACTATTTGTTTTCTGTATTGTAATCCTTGTATATTGAATCAACGATGTTTTCCTCTGTATATGTGTATTTATCGCCCTGCATTCAGCATTAATTGGCTATGACCTGGGCTTTGTATGTTTATTTTCCTTTATTGTCTCTAAATGTCTAATAAAGTGATCTTGAAAAAAAAAAAAGTCATATTTTGCAAGGTTCAGGGGAAAGTATTCATTGCACTTTTGTGAACATGTTATTGCACAATATTCATACATGGGGAAAATCTGAAAGAGTTATACAGTATGTAACAGGCTTTAGCATAAAGGTTTATAAGTGAAACACATACCATTCTCACAGTTTGTTCCCTCAAAGCCAGATGGACAGAGGCAGATGTATGTTCCACTACCATTGCCATCAAAACAGGTTGCGCCATTCTGGCATGGCCTGCTGTCACAGGCAGGGATTTCTGATGATTAATTCAAATGATAAAGACACATGGCTTGTGTTTCCAATTGGACGATGTAATTTGAATCATACAGGAACTCAATCATGATCAGAATATATATATATATATATATTGCATGTCTTTACACAAGTTTGATCCAGGTATCTTTTTGAAAACAATACCTTACAAACACATTTCATATGTTTTTGCAGATTCAGATTTTAAAAAAAGGATATTGACAAAAGGCAAACTTCTACATATCCATGTTCCCTCAATAGGATTTAATCAAGTACAAAACAGTACACACTGCCAATAATAATCATACCCATCGATAGAGACAAGTTGCATTGAGTTGGTTGACAATACTGGAAAATAAAGTTATGCTAAATTAAACAATTACCATTTTCACAATTTGTTCCCTCGTAGCCAGGAGCACATACACAAATATAATTGCTGGCCCCATTGCTGTCAAAACAAATGGCATCATTCTGACACGGACTACTGGCACAGGCAAGGGTTTCTAAATGGACCAAAACAATAGAAGAAAATGATTAAAGTATCAAATAGGAAAAATACTTCATATTTCTTGACGATTTGAGGCCCAAATCGAGTAAATTGGAAAAGTAACTTACAACGGAATAAAACTCACATATAGAAAATTATTTTTCCTCAAAAGACAGTGCTTTTAGCAATTGGAAACAGTTTCAGTTTCATTCCGCTATATTTCATCTCCTTTTAAATGGCCCATATTCTACTAGCAGAGTTGAGAGTGGGTTTATATGAAAGAGGTTCATGGAAGGCTTAACACCCATTTAGTATTCCAGTCACTGCATACATTGTACACATAAACATACGAGATGTCGCTACACAACATGGTACCCCGGGGTAATGCGTGGTGCATCATAGGGCATTTAGATATCCAAACTCTCCACAGTAAAACAGGATATATTAAATAAACTACACAAACAGGGAAACATTGCAATTATGAGTTCTAAAAATGAAATGTGTTTTACATTACTGCAAGACAGGTACTGGTACAAACCATTTTCGCAGTTTGTCCCTTCAAAGCCTGCAGGACAGATGCAGATGTAAGTGCCACCTTCATTCTGATCAAAGCAGGTTGCTCCATTCTGGCATGGGTTGCTGGCACAGCCAAGTGTTTCTGCACAAAATGGTATAACAAACAGGAACGAGTGACAGTAACCAGAAGAGAATAGCTAGAGTGTAATACATATTGCATTTGTAACATTTGGAAACCAAAGCTAAAAACAAAAGAAAATCTATCTGTGATGTATTCCTGGGTATCTTCCTCCTAGTTAAAATTTCACAGTCAAATGCGAAAAGTTCAAATTCGTTACCCATAAAGGATATAAAAAACTGCATAATAAAGAATTTATATGTACTTTCTCAAACAAACAAAAACACTGCAGTACAGATATGTTGAAAAGAAAGAAAAGTTGAATATAGCTTGTATAAACGCAATGAATAGAATATACAAAATATCGTACCATTTTCACAGTTATTTCCCTCAAAGCCAGCAGGACAGACACAGACATAGCTGCTGCCAAAGTTGTTACCAAAACAGGTTGCTCCATTCTGGCATGGATTACTCATGCAAGGTTGTACCTCTATAATGTGAAAACAAAAGAAGAATGAATAAAATGCAGCAAAAAATAATGTCAGTATTACATATCATACATAACAAATATCAAGCATTAAATGCTGGAAAGTGCAAAAGACTTATATAGGACTAGCAATTTTACAATCAATAGAGAATACTAAAAACTCAATAAAACGCTATGCATTTGTATATTTTATATTACATTGTTCTATTCACTTGGTATTTGAAGACAATTTTTGATTATATATATATATATTCAATTGCCTTTTCCATGAGATAACCTTCCAGCACGTCAAACTAACTGATTTGTCTGTAGTATATCTGACCTGACATTTAAATGTTGCTAATAAATTATTAGAAACTTTATGTGCTGCAATAGATACATACAGTGACCAAATAACTGGTGTAACTGAGAGCTATTGCAGTCATTTGGCAATCATAATGAAAACTGTGTGGCTCTACAGAAAAAAGAAATGTCCTGGGACTAGAGGTATAGGGAGAAAACAATTATTACCATTTTCGCAGTTCATCCCCTCATAGCCAGATGGACAGACACAAACATAGCCAGTGCCACCATTTTGGTCAAAGCAGGTTGCTCCATTCTGACATGGGCTGCTCATGCATGGTAGTATTGCTGTTAATTTTGAATGCAGATAAGTGTGCATAAATGTTAGTACTGTAGTAGCTATTTCATATTGACCTTGATGCAATTTGTTTTTAAGTTGATTAATGCCATCCACTGATATATGTAACAAACCACCTACATATAACTCTTGAGTTACAATTGAAATAGATACATCAAGTGCATATAAATACATATTTTTATACAAACAGGGAACACGTTCAGTAGAGATAAAGAAATTAAGATGAATTTTCCCATTTTTATGGCACACAAGAGGTTATAGGGGTAAGAAGTAAAATATCACACCAATAGCATTTGCGCAGAAAATCCTAACGTGCCAAATTGAAAGACGCTTTCATTGACATCATTGTAATATTATTATTCACTGTAAGATGTGGGCATTTTGGTCAAAATAACTAAAAAAGGGCTGTAACATGAAAATATTCGATTATGAATGAGTTATTGCAGTAGAAATTGAAACCAGCCATGAAATGGTGCTTTAATTACAAAAAATAAGGTTCTTCTCCGACTAAGGGAAGTCAAGAAAAAAGAATTACCAATTTCACAGTTCATTCCCTCGTAACCAGATGGACAAACACACACATAGTCGATGCCAGCATTCATGTCAAAACAGGTTGCTCCGTTCTGACATGGGTCGCTCATGCAAGGTAGTATTTCTGTGGGGTAAGAATCGAGAGAACAGTATACAAAGGTTACACAAAAAATCACTTTTCATGTTGACTTTTAAATCACTGTTGTGTTGCCAAAAATAAAGTACATGTAATCCGATTCCATGCATTGATATGTCTAAAGCGATCTTGAGAAAATGAGTGGAAGAACAATGTGAAAGGCTAAAGATTACGGAATAAAGTACATATATCCGAGTATACCTTTGCAATTATTAAATGATAAAATTAGAAAATACCATTTTCACAATTAGTTCCTTGGAAACCAGCAGGACAGATACAGACATAGCTGCTGGAACTGTTTTGGTCGACACATGTTGCTCCATTCTGACACGGGTTGCTCATGCAGGGAAGAGTTTCTATAAATTGAACAGAAAAAGAATGACTAATAGAATGTACAACACATGCATTAGAATATGGATGTTTTTTATCAGAAGACCAATCGAAAGTACTTTGTATGAGATATATATAAACTATCATGTTTGAGGAATTAGATATTGGAAAAAAACATGTAACATAAATAGCTATAGTGTACTATCTAATACAGAAAAGAAATGATTCAAAAGGATCGTTATCGCATAAATATAAATGGTAATGTGAATCAACAATTGACTGAAAGAGTGTGAAGAGCAAAGCAGAAGTACCATTTTCACAGTTGAAACCTTGAAAGCCAGTGGGACAGACACACACATAGTTACTGCCTCCATTGTTATCAAAACAAGATGCTCCATTCTGGCAGGGGTTGCTCGTGCAAGGCAGTTTTTCTACAAGTGTTGCAAAAGAGGAGAAAGGTGTGCATAGCTTACATAAGAGTGGGCATAAAAGTCACCCTAGTGTGAGACACCAGGAAAGTTCAGCATTTAAATGAAAAGTAAGTGGCCTGTATATACTCAGAATAAACAGATTGGAGAGCAAAATGCATAACCCAGAATGCCAAGAGCCTCTGGTAATTTTGTGTTTGATTGCAAATACAGATTAACATGTACATGTCTGTGAAAAGCAGTGTATATGCTACATAGGGACAGGTAAGAATTAACCTGCTAAGTATGAGACATAAGAACAAAAGTATTTGATTAAATAAACCGAGTGGCCCAAATACTAACAAGCAATCTAAACAACAGATGGGAGACAGTGGGAAGAGCAGAATAGGTTTACTTGTATGGAAAAAAAGTGCAAAGATAATGAAAACTACAGGTCCAAATATTATACAGAAAATCAAACGTGCAGATATGTTATTTCAAAATGAAGATCATTATTTTAAATAATGAATTACCGTTTTCACAATTAGTTCCTTCGAAGCCAGCAGGACAGATACAGATATAGCTGCTGGAACTGCTGTGGTCGATACAGGTTGCTCCATTCTCACACGGGTTGCTCATGCAGGGAAGGGTTTCTATAAATTGAAAAGTAAAAATATTAACATAATGTATTGATGCACATATTGTACGGAACATTGAGAAGATGAGGACGTCAACTTTAGAACACTACCACTTTTAAAATTAGAAGCTTCAGAGCCAGTAAGGCAAATATACACATACACCACAGTGCACTGCAAACCATTTTCATAAAATAGCTCGATTTATTCTGATAGTGGATACAGTTTGAGGAACTCTTTCTACAGTGTGAGGATAAGGAAGAACTTTACAAATCCAAGGTACAAAGGGAAGAACCATTCGACTGACAATTGATCTTGCTAGGATCTTTATAGGATCTCGCTAATGATAATCGTTTGTCTCGCATTGTTTTCCAACAAAGAATCTAAAAAGATCACGTCATTTCGTGTGCTGCTGCAACACTTCTTCAGGTGTGATACACAAATGTAGTGAGAAGGGGTTTGAACACTTTGGTCAGTGCATGCTCGACCAAACAATAGGCCGCTGGCACAGCTCACATCGTTGCAGCCTGTATATGAACTAAGGTGTGAAATAATGCTATCTTCCCATCACATTTAACCTCCGACGTAAACTGAATGGATGGTTGGCGGCTATTCATGTGTCTGCTCAAACAGGAAGATAGCATTCTTAGACACGCTAGTTCAAAGACACGAGAACCACAGGCTTCCCACTTTAGTCTTCAGGGAACCTACCCATACAGACCAGTACATTGCGTTCGACTCTCACTATCCTACATCGATGAAGAGAGGGCTGGTGAAGTGTCTTCACCCGAGCCCGAGTCCGCAGTGTTTTACACAACACCAAGAGGAAAGCGTTAGAACCAAAGGATCCGAAGGAGTACAAGTATCTATTAGTCTTGTCATACACTAATGGAGTATCCTCACAACTTAGGCGCCGCTTGGAAAGCTATGGTCTCCGTACGGTTTTCCGATTGGTTACAGTTCGATATTCCAAAAGTTCGTTATTCCGAAGGTTTGTAATTCCGAAAAACATTAAATTGCCTATACCTCGATGCTCGTTAGTCCAAAAACGAAAAAGGGTTCGTTAATCCGAAGGTTCGTTAATCTGAAAGTTAAATAAGACAGCTCAGCAGTAGCCGAACATGCATGGGATAATCAGTACCAACCAGACTGGGATGGGGTCCAGTGCATTTCCCTAGACGGCACTGATACACACGTAGGGTAAAAGAAGCCATCCATATGCCCCTCAAACCCAATAATTTCAATAGAGTTTTGGATTTTTACGATCCGCCAACATGACACCCCCTGACCACCCCCAACCATCATCAACACCCCAGAGCGGCTCGTTGATTGATTGTAGTTCGTCATTGTTACCGCCAATGGTGTGAACCGTACCAGCGGCCCATTGACTGCTCGGTTGCCCACGTGTGCGGGCCAGTAGGCTTTGTTCTTTTGTCCATACCGCCCAACTATGCGAGCCGTACCAGCGGCCTATTGCTTGGTCGAGCATCCGTGTGTGCCGGCTGATAGCTTTTGGCTTCGTCATTTGTCCTTTGACCATTTAAGAGCAAGTCCTCAGTTAGTGTGCAGCACTGACCAAAGGTTAAACCCCTACTCACATCAATTTTGTGTCAGACCTCAGGAAGTGTTGCAGCGGCGCACGAAACATCGTGATCTTTTTAGATTCCTTGCTGACCATACATTGCGAGACAAACGATTATCACTAGTGATTATATCTGCAATGAGTAACATATTTAGCAGAAAATATATGCCATCTAATTGGATGCTTAGCACACACATGACCGTTGTCACAACTAGTTAGATCACCAAGAAACACTGATATAGGAGAGAAAATATAATAAATGTAAAGTACCATTTTGACAATTTGCTCCATCAAAGCCAGCAGGACAGATACAGACATAGCTCATGCTACCACTGTCATTAACACAAGTTGCTCCATTCTGACAAGGGTTGCTGTTACAGGCGAGGATTTCTGCAGAAGGGCAAAATACCACATAGTATGAACTTACATACTCTTTAGACAAAACCTTGCACTGATAATTATCCTAGCACCCATTTTTTTTAATTTTTGGCTGTAATGGCATTCCTTTTAAATAGTGAAGTAGCTGTGTATTCATGAACAACATTTATTTTTTGGTGAATTTTCCATTTGTTCCCAATCCTAAAAGAAAGACAAACATAGCTTCCATCAGCATATTGTGATCAAAACAGACTGCTACCACATACTAGGATTGTTATTGAACTCCATATTGAATTATTCTTGCATGAACCATATCATTAGTATTTAAATCATATCAAGAGGATTAACAATAATAAATTCAATACTGTGTAAAGAGAGCTACCAAGATATTGTGAAACTCTTAAATAATGATACACACACAATTTTGGATGATATCTCTGAAACACTCAATGAGAAAGTACCATTTTCACAGTTTGTTCCCTCAAAGCCAGTAACGCAATCACAGACATAGCTTCCACCAACATTGCTGTCAAAACAGGTTGCTCCATTCTGACATGGATTGCTGGCACAGGGAATGATTTCTGTGGAATAAGAAAGGTACCGAATAGCATGTCATTATGTGTAAGAAAAAAATTGATACGTCATAGATTTTATATAACGCAAAGTCCATATGAATTTAAATATGCTGACATGGTACATCGAATTCAAATGTTACAAGAGTTACAAAATAAACATAGCTGTACATCTAAAACTCAACAGTAAGGAGATGGGGAAGAAAAATGTAAAAGGGGGAAACGTACCAGTTTCGCAGTTAGTTCCTTCATAGCCAGATGGACAGACACAGACATAGCTTCTTCCATTATTGCTATCAAAACAGGTTGCCCCGTTCTGACATGGGTTACTGGTACAGGCACGAGTTTCTATAAAAAGATAGAAAGAAGTATAACAACACAAGGATGTGATAAAAAATATATGATTATGGAAAATATGATTATCTATAAGTATACATTATACACATAATACAGGTGAGAAAATAGTTTAGTAGTTTAGTTAAACAGAAACAAAGAAAAAGCAGAAAAGGTATCATGCAAAACTAAACTACCAGAATTATTTCATTTTTTGAAACACAGATGAATGATGCAAAATAACATACCATTTTCACAGTTCGCTCCGTCAAAGCCAGACGGACAGACACAGATATATCCTCCAACACCATTATGATCAAAACAGGTTGCTCCGTTCTGACATGGGTTGCTGGCACAGGCAAGGGTTTCTATTGAAGGACACAAAGGAAAACAAGGAGAAAGGAATATTGAGTGTGGTGGTGTATTCTCAAGAAAAACAGGAAATAGAATATAACTTTGAAACATGTATTTTTATACAAGATTATCTCTAGCAACTAGTTTTCAAATATTTTTCCAGTGAAAGTTATTTCCTTAAATGTTACCACAATGCAATATCAAACAAATGCTTATTGGTTATTACATTTTAACTCATTGGATTGATAGGTGATTGTTCCTTTTCTTACCTGTTTCACAGTTTGTACCCTCAAAGCCAGAAGGACAGACACAGACATAGCTTCCACCACCATTGCTGTCAAAACAGGTTGCTTCATTCTGACATGGGTTGCTGGCACATGGAAGAATTTCTATAGAATGACAAAAACAAAATCACACAATCATGTTTTTAATTGTTGGTAGTGATGAAGGATACCAAGAAACATTTACGATATGAAAGTTGATTCAGTATGATGGCTACATAACAGACATCAATGCATAGATGACAATAATGGAGCATGATTTTAAGTATTCACAATGAAGAAAAATGGAAGAAATATAAACTTGAGTACAATCAATTAAAATTGATGTAAACATGTGTAAGTTTTATGAATTGAGAATCAGAATTGAATATATGCAAGATTGGCAAGGGCCAACAATATACACTAGTAATATCGTGTATGAAATGTTACACATTGCCCTGGCTATGTTTGATATTTAATGACTGTTGACTAGAAGTGAGCCAGCAAATGACTCAATTTAAAAAATAACTGTTAATGAGGGAAGTTCACGAAGTGTACTTTATTCCACATAAGTTTAAATTTACAGTCATAGAAAAAACATTACACCATACTACTTGAAATTGAAAACAAGTAATAAAGAGGAGAAATGTACCATCTTCGCAGTTTGTTCCCTCAAATCCAGATGGACAGATACAGACGTATCCTCCACCACCATTGCCATCAAAGCAGGTTGCTCCATTCTGACATGGGCTGCTGGCACAGGCAAGTGATTCTATGGAATGACACAAAGGAACACAACAAACAGGTCTATAAAGTACAGTGATGCCTTAATATATAGTAACATTTATCAATTTTAAAGACATGTCATATGACAGAACTTAGTATAAAAACTGAAATAATTACAGCATGAGAGCTAACAATGCAAAGAGGGCATCAAACTCGAATAAAATATTTATCTACTTGGGGATAAAAGACAATGAGTTGGTCATTGGTCATAAAGGCATGTAGAGATAGAGATTTTATGTTTCAATAATTCAACATGAGTGCATATGGAGCTATATAATAAATCAATGAAATATCTGGAGTCCACATGAATAAATATAACAGTCTCCAAGCAAGAAAAAGAAAAAGAATGTACCTATTTCACAGTTTGTTCCCTCAAAGCCGGATGGACAGACACAGACATAGCTTCCACCACCATTTCCATCAAAGCAGGTTGCTCCGTTCTGACATGGGCTGCTAGCACATGCAAGGGTTTCTATACATTGATACAATGATACAAAAGCAATTACTAAAATACACCTACTAATTGCAAAAGAAGATGAAGCATAAATAAGAAGCATGCAGGAGAAATTCAGCAGGTAGATTCAGTATAATAAACCTATGCCAACGAGTACTAAAGCATGTCTGAAAACATTGGAAGTTGAAGACATAGCTAGCTAATGAATATGTACCATTGTACCATTTCTAATTCAAATTACAGAGAATTGTTTAGAAAAAGATTATCAATACATCCAGTCCAGATCAGAATTTGGAGGACATTCAATTTTATTATGTTACCAATAGATCTTCTAATTAAACCATTTTTCCACCAGGTGCTCACATTGTCATGATTTTAAAAATGATTTCCTATCAAAAGGATCAAAAGGTGTTTAAACATTGCTTCTTGGCAGACACATTGACCAAACAACAGAGTGAAGGACAGAAAAGGAGAAAGTATAACAGGCAGATTTGTTGTACAGGCAAACAACAGTGTGTATTTATCACACAATACACTATACAACTCATTAAAAAGGATCTGCTATAAAATAAAGTCATGCTATAGCAATAAAACATGAGGAATGTAAATTACCTGATTCACAGTTTGTACCCTCAAAGCCAGAAGGACAGACACAGACATATCTTCCACCACCATTGCTGTCGAAACAGGTTGCTCCATTTTGACATGGGATGCTAGCACACGGAAGGATTTCTGGATAGAATGATCATATAAATAGAGATGCGTGTTTAGAGTTACATGGATCAAATGATTATTGATAACCACAGAGAATTACGGATGTCTGACATAACAGCTGATGAAAAAATGCTTTAGGCGTGATAAATAGAAGAAGTTGGTAACTTACCATTTTCACAATTCGATCCTTCAAATCCAGCTGAACAGACACAGATATAGCTTCCACCACCATTGCTGTCAAAACAGGTTGCTCCATTTTGACATGGGTTGCTAGCACAAGCAAGGATTTCTGGATATAATGATCAAATAAATAGAAATGCGTGGTTAGAGTTACATGGATGAAATGATTATTGATGACCACAGAGAATTAGGGATGTTTGACATATCAGCTGATGAAAATATACTTTAGGTCTGTTGATTGTTGGTAACTTACCACTTTCACAATTCGATCCTTCAAATCCAGATGAGCAGACACAGATATAGCTTCCACCACCATTGCTGTCGAAACAGGTTGCTCCATTTTGACATGGGTTGCTAGCACAAGCAAGGATTTCTGGATAGAATGATTATATAAATAGAGATGCGTGTTTAGAGTTGCATGGATCAAATGATTATTGAAAACGACAGAGAATCATGGATGTTTGACATAGCAGCTGATGAAAATATACTTTAGGTCTGTTGATTGTTGGTAACTTACCATTTTCACAATTCGATCCTTCAAATCCAGATGAACAGACACAGACATAGCTTCCACCACCATTGTGATCAAAACAGGTTGCTCCATTTTGACATGGGCCGCTGGCACATGGGAGGATTTCTGAATGTAAAGAAAAATGGTGATAGTATTAACCCTCTGCAAGTTCAATGGAATCTCTGATTGTCTGATATTCCCAAAGACATATTTTTTATGTTAAATTTCTCGTTTCCTCTATCTGATTAATTCGTTATGTTATAAGATATTAATGTCCCATTAATATTTTTGTTAATTTTTTACTCTAAAACTTGTACCCATCAGCAACTGCTTGCAAGGTAAACATGTATTACAAAGATGGGAACACTGGGTTGTATAGAACTGCATGTATTTTCAAAATGTGTTTCAATGTGTTTCAGTTCAATACAGAATTCAGTACACATACCACTTTCACAGTTTGTTCCTTCAAAGCCAGATGGACAAACACAGACGTACATATTGCCACCATTATCATCAACACACGATGCTCCATTCTGACATGGGTTGCTTGCACAAGCAAGGATTTCTGTGCAGAATACAAAACAGTTTACACAGCACGTAAGACTTTTGTACAGAGACATATAGAATCACAGTATAAAAAATGTCTCACAAATTTTGATTTTGAACCGAGAAAAGTTGTATGCATAATTTCTGCTGACAAATATTTCCAGAGATTTTGGATGAGATCAGCTAGAGATCAGAAAGCGGTGAAAAATTGATGGATAAATATTGGGTAGAAAAATGATAAGAGGAATATGGAATTAGAAAAAAACGAACAAAACAGAGTTGTTTGCTTCTGCCCGTCTGTGATAACGCAAATCTTTATATTGAGACAACTAGTATATACACGGAGAAAAGTCACATTTTCACAATTACACCTTCCCAAAACCATTTTTTTTCTTACTGTAATCAAAACATTACATCAAGCAATGTCAAGTTCAGTACTATTTTGACTATTTCCCATTATAGCCACTGTGATTATAATATCATGACATAGATATATAACACAAGAAAGAATTACAGGAAGAAGTATCTCAGTAAGGGTCAGCAGATTGTATTTCCGAGTGATAACACATCAGCCTCGAGTTTATCCAAATAAAATGATGATAACTGTCAAGAGATTTGAAGAATTTTCTTTGTTATAGGTACCTGTTTCACAGTTGATGCCATTATATCCAGAAGAGCAGAGACAAATATATGAATTGATATCAGCGCTGTCTACACAAGTAGCCCCATTCTGGCAAGGACTGCTCTCACAGGGTGGTATAGCTGAAAAGACATTTGAAGTTCATATTTTCATGAGTCTTGAAAGCTATCTGAAAAAGAGCATTTCATGTATCACTTGAACTGTGAAATTCTGTGAGGACAATACATGAACGTCATTGTGAAATTATTCCTCATAAAAGACCAACATTGAGTCAGTTGAAATGAAGAAAAGTTAGCCACCAAGTTACAAGATAAATATTCTGAAAAGGTTCAAAACATGTAATTTTGATCTTTCTTGTGTTTTTTTTTATAAAGTGGTTATGGGTATGGGGTGTATACTATGAAGATGGATTGTCTTTGTAGCCAGCATTACGGTTATGGTTATGATTTTGAAGAAATCATGGTTTCAGTGTAGGCCTAAACTACGCAAAATGCCACCTAGCTCGTCTTAGCTTGAATCATTCCCAGCAGCGTAGCAAAAATAGTATTATACCCTATACTTTAGATTATCTCAAAGCTCTCTACCAAGTTTGGAGAATATCAACACTCGGAAGTGGGTCACAAAGATCATGTAGAAAGCCAATTAGTACAATGAAATGCGATTGCACAATTGGGCTCCATGATGCAACGCCAGTGCTGAGGTATTTTGCGAAGGGCGTCCATGTACTTTGACATATCTTTCAAGGCGATTAAAAAAGATAGTGGCATATATATTTTGTGGTATCATTGGAAAGAAAATTTATAGTTCATATTTTGTTAGAGGTCTGTAGCACGATACTGAAGATAATAAGTACTACAAAAGTCTCTTTTTTACGAATTGGCATCTACATTGCCACACATGTGTGATATTTGAAGAACATAAGTTTTATGCAGATCTTCAGATTCTGATGTATAATACAAATTTGTTTTTACATACCTGTTAAATTTTCACAATTCTTCCCTTCAAAGCCTGCTTGGCAGACGCAGTGATATTCCGCTCCATCGTTCCGTGTGAAGCACGTTGCATTGTTGACACATGGACTACTGTCACACACAGATAATTCTGCAGGAAAAGGGAACACATTCTTTAGGCTTAAGATACAGAGGAACCCCATCAAATGGCATAAATACATCTCCACTATGTTCACCACGGAATAGCACACATACCTTGGTAGTATTAAGTTCCAAGCATTAAGAATATATTTCACTAAACAACACGTACCACTTTCGCAGTTTGTTCCTTCAAAACCAGAAGGGCAGAAACATGAGTAGCCATCACCACCAGACTGTGTGAAGCAAGTTGCTCCATTCTGACATGGGCTGCTAGCACATGGCTGGATTTCTGAAGGGATACAAATGTTAAGTGGTTTAGACATATATGGTATACATGCATATATATTGTACATACAATTCACTACTTAATAAATTAATAAATCTATTAGATATGTTCACACAAGTGCACACATATGTGTACAAAGCATACCATTTTCACAGTTTGTTCCCTCAAATCCAGAAGGACAGAGGCAGGAGTAGCCATCACCACTAGACTGTTCAAAGCAGGTCGCTCCATTCTGACATGGGCTGCTGGTACATGGCTCAATTTCTTGAAGAAACAAAAAACACAATGGTTCAAGTAAATAAATAAATTGCATACAATGGAAAATGACATACATTTGTAAGAAAATGGCATGCTATATATGTAACACCTTGATACTAGCTACCTGACATAAAATTTTTCATAGCCCATTTGTTTATCTTTTGTCTTGTGTTCAAAATTTAACCCTTAGTAGCCTGAGAGGAGGGGGGTGGGGCGGGACGGGACATATTTTGTGATAATTCCGCAACGCAGGCTTGTATTGCTGCGCGACTCTATTAGTATTTCTTTGCAAATCTTACGCAACTTTTGAGACCAAATTTGCGACGACCGGGTATAGTGATACAAAATCACTGGATTCTTGTCTATGCATGTCAGCCCAAAAATTCACTAAATTTTGTGATTTGTGTACAAACCATAGGCAAATATCAGTTTTCATAAAAATAATTATATCATTGGTTATTAGGTCTTGTTTACAGTTCTGGTGATTGTTTTGGGGATCAAAGTAGTTGACTTATCATTAAAAAGACAACATATCAAACAACAAAACACATAAGCTAAAAAAAAAAAAAAAAAAACGACGATGCGAGCCCTACCATCGATTTATTGTTTGGTCGAGCATCCGGGTGCACCGGCCAATAATAATTTGGCTTCGTCCTTTGACTGTTCAGTAGTTGGTTCTCTGTTGGTGCACTACACTGACCAAAGGGTATTCAAACCACTTCTCACGACACTTTTGTACTACACCAGACGAAGTGTTGCAGCGGCGCACGAAAGGTCGTGATCATTTTATATTCCTTGTTGACCATACATTGCGAGACAAGCGTTTATCACTAACGACTGAAAAAGATAGCTCACTCCTTTAGGTTAGGTGAAAAAGTAAAGAAATATATACCATTTTCACAATTTGTGCCCTCAAAACCTGAAGGGCAAAGACAGGAGTAGCCATCACCACCAGGCTGGATGAAGCAAGTTGCTCCATTCTGACAGAGACTGCTAGCGCATGGCTCGATTTCTGGGTGATAGAGAAAACAGAAAATAATCATGAAATAAGTAGAAAGAAGGGCAAATATCCAGAAAGTAGTACATAATATGGAAATGCAAAGGTGACAAATCTGAGACAAGACCAATGTATAGCCTGTTCTTGTGTACAAATATTATTTATTGGAAGGAAAAAATGGAAGTAATATAAAGATATCTGCTTAAGAAAGATATATCGCGAAATATACAGAAATATTTGTACCACTTTCACAGTTTGCTCCCTCGAATCCAGATGGACACAGACATGAGTAGCCATCACCACCAGACTGTGTGAAGCAAGTTGCTCCATTCTGGCAGGGGTTGCTGGCACATGGCTGGATTTCTAGGAGAAAACAGAATGACATGCAACACTAACTATTCATGTAATAAATAAAGGGACAAATATTGAGAAAGTAATATATAACATCGAAATGTGAAAGCAACATCCTAGAAACTGGATAGATGTATTACCTCTGCCTCTATTGTATACAAATTTATTTATTGGAAATGAAAAAAATGGAATGGAGTTATATATTGTCATCAAAGCAGGCTGCTCCGTTCTGACATGGGCTGATGGCACATGCAATGGTTTCTGTAAGGCAATGTTGTTGCAATTATAATTATTTAATCACTGAAAAATGCTGACAATTATTCAGTCAAGATAACAATTATTTGATTCATAGGTATTACAACATAAGTGCAGTAATATTGCTTATCTTTAATGTAAATTTATTCGTTTAAACTTCATTGTGTAAATGTGATTAACATCATGACACTAGTCCCGTTATCGTTGATTTAGCAATAATGAAGCACATATTGTTTTATGTGTAGTGCACATAGAAATAAGCATGATATGATAGTCTGAAGGAAATGTACCATTTTCACAGTTTGTTCCCTCGAAGCCAGATGGACATAGGCAGGAGTAGCTTTGACCACCAGATTGTTCAAAGCACGTTGCCCCATTCTGACAGGGGTTGCTGGCACATGGCTGGATTTCTAGGTAAGGAAACAGCAGAATAACATGCAACAGTAATTATTCAGGAAAGTGCAAATATATCTAGAAAGTAATACATAACGTGGAAATGTGAACGCAACAGAGCAGAAACCGTTAAAGACAGATGCATTGCCTCTGCCTCAATGTCTATAAAGTATAAAGAATTGAAAGTGAGTTATGTAAAGAGATATGTTAAAGGAAGATATATGGCGAAATACACACAAACGTTTGTACCATTTCCGCAGTTTGTGCCCTCAAATCCAGATGGACAGAGACAGGAATAACCATTAGCACCAGACTGTTCAAAGCAGGTCGCTCCATTCTGACAAGGGTTACTGTCACATCGCTGGGTTTCTGCAATATTTTGTAAAACAATTTAGGAAGGCCATTACAAAATGTACTCAAGAATGCAAGATATTACATGAACTGTAAAAGGAAAACTTTGAGCGTACAGTGTAAGGGACAAATTGAATCTAAAATATTTAACAAACCCAGTATTTATTATCAAATTGTTACAAAATACAATGGGGAATCACTTTGCAGAATAACTAACCGTTTTCACAGTTAACACCCTCATAGTCAGAGGCACATAGACACGAATAGCCAGCACCCCCAGACTGGGTGAAGCACGTTGCTCCATTTTGACATGGGTTGCTGGCACACGGCTGGATTTCTGAAAATGTAACACAATAATTGGATTATAGTATGAATAATGGTCAAACAATTGCTGAATCAATTAACAATCCTGCTGGACATAAATTTGGGAGGAAGCACTGGGTACTTAATAGAATTAGAAGAACTGTGTACAAGGAAGCAAAAGGAACTGCTTACCAGATTCACAGTTTGTTCCCTCAAATCCAGATGGACACAAGCAGGTGTAGCTATCACCACCAGATTGTTCAAAGCAGGTTGCTCCGTTTTGACAGGGGCTGCTCGCACATGGCTGGATTTCTGAGGGAAAAGTCGGGAGGATGAGAAAAGTACATGATTTTACACATCGATGAGAATTGATTCTCCCTCCACACTTGTTAAATTTAATAATTCATCTTGTTTGGTTGTTGTATTTTTCATTATGTTTGTGTACTGTATATAATTTCATTCAAGAAATATAATAAAAGAATTACAATATTGGTCAACATAATACAGCATGAAAATTTGTTGGACCATTTCAACCACTGAAACCTATAGTTAACAGTCAAATGTTTAGACATGGCAGCTTCATTAAGTCACCAGTATCACAACTTTCTAGTGGCATCTTGCTGTACATTGAAAATACTCTTCTCAAATGGAGTATCAAGCACTCCTGTTGTACATATGTTTAGGAAGGAAAAAACAGTGGGCAGGAAAGAATACTTTACAGCTTTTTTTTTTAATAAATTGCCAATCAATAAACAATCATGCTGCACATACATTTAAGATGAAGCACTGGGAAGAATTGAATAGAATAGAATAGAATTGAAAACACTAGATACAAGGAAACTGAAGAAAATGTATACCCGTTTCACAGTTTGTTCCCTCAAAGCCAGATGGACAGAGACACGAGTAGCTATCACCACCAGACTGTTCAAAGCAGGTTGCTCCATTTTGACAGGGACTGCTGGCACATGGCTGGATTTCTATATAAAGAAATCATACTGTTATACAGCGGTAAAGCTAAATAAACACAGAAGCAGTTTGCTACTGCCGCATTTATTTTGACACTAGCTTTTACAGCCACCATAAAGCAGGGGGATAGATAAATTCAACCATTCGTAAATGCCAGGGTGGTTCTTGTTGGAGGGAAACAATTTCATTATAGACCAGATAGATTCTCACATGAATTTGCATATCGCTCTTTTTATCGTACATTAATTATGACATAATTAAGTAAGAATGATATACAAATATAAACAGGAAAAAACTATGACACAGTGGGCATTTACTGAAACGTTAATAATTTGTGAGGAACAATTTTTGAATATATGAAGCATTCAAACAATATTTTACCATCTTCACAGTTTGTTCCATCAAATCCTGATGGGCAGAGACAGGAGTAGCCATCGCCACCAGACTGTGTGAAGCAGGTTGCTCCATTCTGACAAGGACTGCTGACACACGGCTGGATTTCTGTAAGGTAAATTTGAATTGCAAAAGAAAGTAAAGGTATTTGCTATCTCTTAACCCACTTTCTACTGGAAAAGGATATTCCCGGCTCCCAGGGCTACTACTCAGAAACAGGAATTGGATATACCAGATTCCCAGAAAAGTACCGGCCTACACTCTTTTAAAGTACCTTTTCATTTTATTTGTATGTTGTTGATATGTGCAATCAGTAATTCAAAACTGTTAAAGTTATCGTTCATGACCACGTTATTGGAGAAAAGATGTTAACTCTTCACACAGCTTGTTTGCATAATTTCATAATCAGCGGAGTAGCATACGTACAAATTTGCACAGATCCACACAATTCTATTATGTTTTTTCTCTGAGTAAGAATAAGAAGAAAATAAAAAAATAGAATAGACAGTATCAACACGAGGGAACACCATTGAAATAAAGTATTATTGTCTCCAATGCAGTCACTTCCAGCTTATTGTGAGCGAGCTCTTATTCAATAAGTAAACACATATTTACAAACTCAAGTTAGTTTCCCTTTTGTCTCAATAGAAATCTTATATCATGGCGTAAATGACTCTATTGCAACTGGAACATGTGTGACAATTTAAACTACGATGCAATATAAAGAATGATAACATGATGTCAAAAGTTGAAAGTTGCCTATACAAGCAATGGTATGTAGCGTCCATGATATTGAAAAGAACTACATGATCAGAAAGAGCATGAAATTACATTTTCAGAACTAATAATGTAAAAAGTTATGCATAACATTGTGTTTAGACCAGATGAAAACTGCACTCTCCAAATTAATGTGCCGCAGAGGGGTGTGCGGCCTACTGTATAAGAGAGTTAAGAAGGATTTTCCTAAACATTGTTTTTTCTTCTCTAATCTTTAAACCAAAAACACATTGCATGCATTAGCAGCGTGTGTTTTTTGTAATGCAAAATATCCAATGGATACAATGACAGTGCTTGAGAGCAACCAGTATAATCGATATTCATCCTCTATTCAACAATAGTGTGCGTGTATATGCACCGTAGGTACAGTGGCTTGGTAGCCCGAAATAATCGTGTTTCTGGCAGTGGACGCTGGTCTAAAATTTTTGGAGTATACGCATTAAACATACTTTAGTCGAAGCTATATTCAATATGTTTTTATCAACCGCACATTCGGATTTAGTATGTTGCCATGGCTACACTAAATGAATTTGAATACTCTCCCGGACGAAAGTTAATGTGGAAAATTAAGATATCGTTCAAGATGAACAGATCTGTTAGAAAAGGAGGTTCCTGTGATTTGGCTGAATTATTGCTCAGATAAAGCAGAATAGAGTAGTACGTACATCAACAAAAAATATCACCTTCTGGCTTGTTAATGAGTACAATGCAATGAGAGTGATAACCTCGGACTCTAACTTCAGTAGTACTTACCATTTTCACAGTTTGTTCCCTCAAAACCAGAAGGGCAGAGACAGGAGTAGCCATCACCACCAGACTGTGTGAAGCAAGTTGCTCCATTCTGACATGGGCTGCTAGCACATGGCTGGATTTCTGCAGCGTGAGATAATGATATATGACTTACTTTAGACAAACCATTAAGGCAAGTTTATATTTGATTTCATCTTTAAATACCTGAGGAAAATATCCAGGGCTCCGTGAATTTTGTTTGAAAGTTATGCAATATCCAAAGAGCCAATTGACTTATGAGATTCAAATGTAATGTGCTTTATGAAACGAATGACTTATGTATAAACCAAAAAACACAAAGGGGGAAAGACAAGAAATTTCACAGTACCATTTTCACAATTCAATCCGTCAAATCCAGATGGACAAAGACATGAGTAGCCATCACCACCAGATTGAGTGAAGCAGGTTGCTCCATTCTGACATGGATTGCTGGCACAAGGCTGGATTTCTGGAACATTGGATAATAGAGCAAAAAAAGACTTGTTAAGTGATGAATTTATAAGTTTGCACAATAGTTCAGCAGCTTTGATGTAGAAAATGTCCAAAACTTTTTCTACAAAACTAGGAAACCCAATGGTGGCATATATTCATATGTTTTTGTTTTCAGTAATAGCGTAGTATGATATCCAATTGTTTGATGGTATGTACATATGGAATTGGTTACATCGTGGCAGAATAACAGAAGGCAAATATACATCTACAAGTGAGTGATGTAATTGAAGGAACAGTGACAAGAATAGCAAACACTCCACGATATCAACCTACTTTAAAACAATAAGATATATGTACCATTTTCGCAGTTTGTGCCTTCAAAGCCAGATAGACACAGACAGGAGTAGGCATTTCCACTAGACTGTTCAAAGCATGTTGCCCCATTTAGGCAGGGATTGCTGGCACAAGGCCGGATTTCTAGATAAGGAAAAAATACAATATGATGTGTTTTGTAGAATAATTGCACATGAGCATTTCGATTAAGATTATGCAAGTCACATGTCAAGCATTACATAATGATCTGTGTATGTCTATATTATTGCAATACTTTTGTGTAAAAATATGATTTATATATGATTAATAAGACATAGTTAAAAGAAATAAATCAGTAGCATGAAAAAACATGAATATGGTATTTTAACGAACATAGCCTAATGATGTGTGATAGGAAATAAGGGATAAGCAACATATTACTACTCTTCACTAACTGAAGTCACACAAAAGCAGTGCAAATGTACCATTTTCGCAGTTTGTGCCCTCAAATCCAAATGGACACAGACATGAGTAGCCAGCACCACCAGACTGTTCAAAGCAGGTTGCTCCATTCATGCAGGGGTTGCTGGCACATGGCTGGATTTCTAGGTGGACAGTAACACAATGGCATGCAGTGGTAGGTAATGAATATGTCAATTGATGAAATGTGGTAAGTATTGGAAATATGTATACCAGTACACATTAATATATGTCTGTAGAAATAAAGTTTGTGTAACGGTGTGATAGCTTATACCTTGGCAGAAAAGGAAGTACAAGCATAAGTACAGATATATGATGTATATGATATGAAAGTCAAAAGTAAAAAAAAAAAAAGTCAAAAAGTAATTTTTGAGAAAAAGAACAAATTTACCATTTTCACAGTTTGTGCCCTCAAATCCTGATGGGCACAGACAGGAGTAGCCATCACCACCAAACTGTTCAAAGCAGGTCGCTCCATTCTGACATGGGCTGCTGGCGCATGGCTGGATTTCTGAGTTAATAGTGAACGGTAAGAAATATTTAACTGACATTAAACAAACCAGGAATGATGAGCTATCTTGAGGATTGTCATTACAGTTTACACGGTTATTACAGAAACTTTGACAAATATTGACCATGCCATTCTTTAGATATTGTGCAAAATAAATATTTAAACCAATCAATGTATTCATACGTCAATTCATAAAGACTTCATATATTAATTAAATATAATTAAATTGATTTTTTTTGCGTCCACGAACATTACATACATAGACAATTGTTTGCCAATGGTTACATCATTTGACAAGTTGACATATCATACAATATAATTAAATCACATTAAAAAATATATAATTTCACACTCATATAATTTAATATGGTGTACATTAAATTCAACTATCATTTAATCATTCTATATTTATGATCCCCATACTTTGTGGATCACCTAATAATCTACTGTACATAATACGTACCATTTTCACAGTTTGTGCCTTCATATCCAGATGGACACAAACAGGAATAGCTAACTCCACCAGACTGTTCAAAACAGGTTGCTCCATTTTGACATGGGCTGCTGGCACATGGCCGGATTTCTGAGTTTATGAAAGAGCAGTAGAATTTTAGATGGCAATGAACGGGATGTGTAACACGACAAAACGATAACTATCATTGCGATTATTGCACTACAATGTGTGCATAACTAGCAATTTCATCTTGATTTTCCATATTCAACCTTTATCATCTCTGGCCTCTACTTCCTTTTGAGGGGACAAGTACTTAAATATTTTGTTTTAGCTGTTTCCTTCATGATGATACGCATCGTGATAATTATGACACTTAAACATTGTTTGCTATTATGCTCATTCTGGTGTCCAATTCAGGTCATGATTATGAATTACTTTCAACTCATCTATACCATTCGCTGCCTCGCTGTTCTCCTTGCTCTCCCCCTCCTATCTCTCCCTTACCTTCTCTCTCCGACATGCTCCGACATAGCCGCAGTTCAAGGAGGGGCTGACCGAGCACACAACGCTTTCAAAGCCAACATCTGTCTCGAGGGAAATAAGCGGTATCATCGCGCACCCCCTTACGCAGCATGATTCGTCTGGTGATATAAATTTTCACTCACCCCACCCCCCACCCCAACCACCACCACCACCACCCCTCTGCCGAGCTTTACCACCCAAGCGTTACGTCAGCTGTCGTTCGATGCAGAAGACCTTATCCTATTCGCTGTGATGTCCCAATTTTACACCCACCACATCTTAAGGTAGTAAAACATATACGCCTGGAGTACCCCTGTCAGCTAAGCCGTATACACGGATGGATTTTGTGAAGTGCAGCATCGTACAGTCAAATCTGGATAGCCCATTGCATTTAAAGCGTTAAAATAAAAATGTTTAAGCTGGCTTCCTCCGGTTCTCCAAATGTTTCAAACAGGCTTTAGGGCTAGATTTGTGTACTATTGCTGGTTTCTAATCTGTAACCAATTTCCGTTCCGAATTTATTAAGTTCTTTTGAATATTTTATTCCATTGTATGGAAGGCTGTTTCGTACAGTATTTTTATTTGCAGTGCGGGTTGCCTGCGAGGCACATTACAAATAAATGCAAGTAACTCTTGTGCGTTCTCTTCTTGGCATAGCGGGCAAATGTGGCAAAGGTACTGGCCAATTACGATTCGACTCAAGATCCTATGAAAAGAGAAAAGGGCTTGTACAATATCACTCATTTTGAATACTACAAAAGTGCAGGATTCGTTTCAGTGGCATGTTTGTTACACAGGATCATCAGTAAACATTCCAATTGGTATGCATCATTAAGCATAATTAAAACATGAAACCAAGTGAACAGAGTGATGATTCCTTTTAAGATATCTTACCATTTTCACAATTTGTTCCTTCAAAGCCAGCTGGACAGAGACAGACATATCCTCCACCACCATTGCCATCAAAACAGGTTGCTCCATTCTGACAGGGGCTGCTGTCGCATGCAAGAACCTCTGAAAGTGATAGAAAGGTGTTTGAGATCTCTTATGATTTACGTTGAAAGAAAAAGGGAAATTCATTTCTTGACGGTATGGGATTACCCGTAAGTATTACAATACTTTGTAAAGAATAAATCGTTCCACATAAATACACAGGGAATTCAAATACAATCATATAAACATAATAAATAAACCTAACTTAACAGAATATTTTACATTTATCGTTTATTGTTACAAAGCATCTTACCATTTTCACAATTTGTTCCTTCAAAGTCAGATGTACAGAGACAGACATATCCTCCATCACCGTTTCCATCAAAACAAGTTGCTCCATTCTGGCATGGGCTGCTGGCACAATCAAGAATTTCTGAAAGTGACAGAAAGGTATTTAAGACCTAGTATTATAAACATTTAACAAAAGTTGACATTAATTTCTAGATGGTACATGACTACTTTTAGATATTATGTTATATTGTAATGAATAAAGCAATCAATACAAATACGTGGGAATTGCAATAAAATCATCAAATGCATTAACTATCAGAAGAATTCATATTTATGATAATCAAAGACCATATAAATAATTCTAGGATTCGTTTTGTATACCGGTATATCTTACCATTTTCACAATTTGTTCCTTCAAAGCCAGGTGAACAAAGACAGACGTATCCTCCACCACCGTTGCCATCAAAACAAGTTGCTTCATTTTGACATGGGCTGCTGGCACAGTCAAGGATTTCTGAAAAATTGCATGTTAATTTGTATAGAATTTGATGAAACCTGTAAAGAAGCACTTCATATTTCCACTAATTTAACCCCAAATTATTAAAACATTGGGAGAAAAATAGAAAAATGAATTGATCTTTCTGTTAGGAGCACTTGGGCTAATGATTTCCAGCACCGGATAAGGTAATGAGGATACCTTACACAACCAGAGGAATATGCCAGTAAAATGTGTATATTTAGATCCATGCTTTAGCTATCACTGTAGGTGATTTAAACTATTATTCATCCTATAGGAAGGGAAGTAAATGATTAGATTTGAAATGAGAAAAGAATATCCCAAGAACATCACATTCATTGGAAGGAAATTGTTATAGAAATAATGTTATTCACCATTTTCACAATTTGTCCCTTCAAAGCCAGATGGACAGAGACAGACATAACTGCTTCCACCACCATTTCCATCAAAGCAGGTTGCTCCGTTCTGACATGGGCTGCTGGCACAGGCAAGGGTTTCTGTAAGGTGATGTGATAGCAATAAGAATTATTTAATTAACCAAATGCATTTTCAACTCTTCAGTAAAGAATAACATTACTCAATTTATAGGTATTACAACATGAGAACTTCATTGTGTAAATGTGATTAACATCATGACGCAAGTCTCATTATCGTTGATTTAGCAAGAATGAAGCACATTATTTTATGTGAAGTGCACATAAAAGGAGCATGGCATGATATGATAGTCTGAAGAAAATGTACCATTTTCACAATTTGTTCCCTCGAAGCCAGATGGACACAGGCAGGAGTAACTTTCACCACCAGATTGTTCAAAGCAGGTGGCTCCATTTTGACAAGGACTGCTGGTACATGGCTTGATTTCTGGAATGTTTGAGGAAGAAATATGCAGAAAGATTACAATGTATGAGTCACAAGGAGACATTATAAGATAATTGGTAGAAGCAGACATAACAAACTTGAATTCCAACTTAAATGAGGTACATGTATTAAATTCCTCTGCAACATAGAATATGTCCTATGTTGAGATGTCAAAGAGAACAATTGAACAATAAAGGAGTTTGAATTTGTCTATAAAAGATATGCATGTTGCAGAATGGAATATGGATTTTACATTTGGTACATTTAGTTTTGTGAAGTGTGAAAGTGGTTGAAGTAATAAGCATTGAGATGTACCGTTCTCGCAGTTTGTGCCCTCAAATCCAGATGGACACAGACATGAGTAGCCAGCACCACCGGATTGTGTGAAGCAGGTGGCTCCATTCTGACAGGGGTTGCTGGCGCATGGCTGGATTTCTGGGCGATAGGGAAACAAGGGTCAGAGAAACAATTAAATAAACTCACTTTTGTTTGTGAAGCGTAACAGTACATAGCATAGTAAGATATAAACAAGAGAACTGTGACATAGCGAGCATTCATTGAAACGTAAAGCAAGTGTGTGGAAAACTATAAATCTATGAAGCATTCAAACAATATTTTACCATTTTCACAGTTTGTTCCATCAAAACCAGAAAGGCAGAGACAGGAGTAGCCATCACCACCAGACTGTATGAAGCAAGTTGCTCCATTCTGACATGGGCTGTTGGCACATGGCTGGATCTCTAGATGATAATGAAAGAAGAGTCAGAAAAACAATGAAAATGAACCTCAAGCTGTACTTTTTTGGCAAACATGCATTTCCACTACTCATTAACATTTCACGCCTAAAAGACTTACCCTTTTCGCAGTTTGTCCCTTCAAAGCCAACCTGACACAGACATGCATATCCACTGCCTCCATTCTGATCAAAACATGTCGCCCCATTCTGACACGGATTACTGGTGCACCCAATAATTTCTATTGAAAGAAACACATGAAATCACTAATGGTTAGCTGATCTGTTTTGCACTTTATGAATTATGCAATGAACTGCAAAGAATAGCCTCTGATGTCTGGAAAGAGTAGAACATAGGCATATATACATATACATTTCCTATAATGATATATGTGTTGTTCAGTTTTGATGTGGCTTACCTTAGTGCATTGCGTCTATATGCATGTCGCTTTCTCTGTAATTCACCGTTATTGAAAATGTCTATACATACATCATGTTGATTGTAGGGATTGATCTGAGCTTAAGTAATATTCTTTGTAAATGTTTCTTTTATGTTCAATTCAACCGTTTTGCAATTTAATGAGAGATGAATAAAAAAAAAAGTAAACCCATTTGTGGGTCATGCAGAATATCACAATTATCTTGAGCTTGCTAATCTTACCAGATTCACAATTTGTCCCCTCAAAGCCATCTGGGCAAATGCAGGAGTAGGAGCGATCAGCGACATCTTCAACACATGTGGCTCCCTCAGTACAAGGATTGCTGGCACACGGAAGAACCTCTGGAAAACAGAGATAAACAGACCATTAACACAAATCTGGAATCTTCACTCTCAAATTGTTACTGATATTTCTACATTAATGTTGATGTACTGCAACTCTAACCTATTGGCACTTTTCACTGCATCCCTGTATCTTCCTATATAATGCTATTGCCTGAATACTAAATTTGAAACTTGCGTGCAATCATTTAACATTCATCTTGTGGCCTAAAAAGTTGGAGTTATTTTGTGGTATGTAAATCTTCTACCTTTACTACGTCTACTACAAGAAATCATTGGACAAAATAACAAAAATCTATTAACAATATCACTTGAATTGCTTAAGGTATTAGCACAGGCAAATGGATGGAGATATGTAGACTATGTAGACCTTACCATTCTTACTTTCTTTGAAGTGATTACGCCAAGATGATTAATATGCTTTCATGATGCATAATTTGTTACTGATATTCAATTACACAGACGATTGATTTGATAATCACATTAAAAAACAGCATGTTCAAAAGGATTATCAATACACTAAGCCTCGCATCAATAGGCACACATCAGGGAAAATGTATTATCTTTCTAAAAAAAAAAATGGATTGTAGGTATTGTTGAGATATAATAGGTAAAGTTACAATGATACAAAACAAAAGGCAATGGAATGTAAAACATACACATATAAGCACACAAAGGAAAGTGGAAAAGTTCTGTGTACCATTTTCACAATTTGTTCCTTCAAAGCCAAGGGAACAGAGACAGATATAGCTTCCACCACCATTGCTGTCAAAACAGGTTCCTCCATTCTGACATGGGTCGCTGGCACAAGGAATGATTTCTGGGTGAAATGGGTGAATAAGCACAGATGTTTGGAGTAATAAAATGATTGAATGATGGTAACATGGAATGATAGTTGTTCCAAAATGCTGTAAAAGCTCTTCACCGATTGTCAAGAGACATACATCAGAACAAATGCATTATCTGACCCCATGGATAACCATGATAATGATAATAATATAATAATAATAACAATATAATAATTTTATACTAGGTGTGGGGAAAAGAATAAAAAGCAAGCATAAATAAATGGAAACAATGATCCATATATACCATTTTCACAGTTTGATCCTTCAAAGCCCATAGGACAGACACAGACATAACTGCTTCCACCATTCTGGTCAAAACAGGTTGCCCCATTCTGGCACGGGTTGCTGGCACAAGGAAGAATTTCTGATAAAAAGAAAATATAAAACAGATATTCAGATTTACATAGATAATTGATTGATGATTACATAATGGCTTTTGAGTAAGTACCTTAGGCCTAATGAACAGAAAGCAAGCGCTTACGTACCACTTTCACAGTTTGCTCCTTCAAAGCCCATAGGACAGACACAGACATAACTGCTTCCACCATTCTGGTCAAAACAGGTCGCTCCATTCTGGCACGGGTTGCTGGCACAAGGAAGAATTTCTGGGGGAGATTAAATAAGTACAAATATTCAGAGTAACGTAGATAATTGAATGTTGATCACGTAGTGGTTTTTGAGTATGTACCTTAGACCTAAAGAACGGAAAACAATTGTTTACATACCATTTTCACAGTTTGATCCTTCAAAGCCAGATGGACAGACACATACATAGCTACTTCCACCATTGCCATCAAAACAGGTTGCTCCATTCTGACATGGGCTGCTAGCACATGGCAGGATTTCTGGATAAAAAAAATCAAAGACGTTTCGAATGAGAGAAATCCACAGTGAATGGGTTATGAGTTCGTCAGCCACACCTTAGGGTTAACTCTGTTAATAATTGTTCATTCTCATCTTCATTTTCTTCTCATTCTCTTTTAAACAGAGGAACAAAGATGGAAACAATAAATAAAGAAATCATCGGACAATAGCAGGAAAGACCCGGATATATGATAGGAACAACTGATTCCTGTCAAGCCAGGAGGACAGAGACGGACATAACCAACACCAACATTGCCATACACAAAGTTTATACCATTAGAGCATAGCCTTCTTGCTCAAGCACGTACATGTTTATTTTCGTTATCAGTGATATTTTACATTCACACACTGAATAAAGGGGATCCACCATTTAGAGTTGCTATAATGAACATTTATATTTTAAAGTGTATACTTAAGTTATACACTTTATCCTATCCCATTGCAGTGTGATTTATCTTCTGTTACATCAGGAAATTTCAACAGGATATGGATTTGTCATAACAAAAATATCCAAAAAATGAATACCATTTTCACAATTTGTTCCTTCAAAGCCAGATGGACAGAGACAGACATATCTTCCACCACCACTGTGATCAAAACAGGTTGCTCCATTTTGACATGGGTTGCTGGCACAGGCAAGCACTTCTGAAAGAGTATTCAAAAACACAATTTGGTTAACCGATTAATAATGGAGACACCTACAATAAGTCATACAAGTATAGCATCATGCCAAAATATTGCACACCTTTTAACAATAGAGCAATATTTGCAAAATATGTTCTGGAATGTTAAGTATGATATTTGAGGATTAGTCAAAGCAAAGAAGAATCCTTTTTAAGTTGAATGTAAAGACAAAGCTTCCTTCTTCATTTGTTCAAAACAGACTTTTCCCTTTTGATGGGCGTTCCTGTAGTACATTTCGTTATAGATAATAAAATAAAACAGGCAAGTATTTCTATAGAGTGAAATGGGACATGGATAAGAATTGTAGGTTATTCCAACTTATGAGTTATGGTTTACTTATGTCAAATACATGACACATCCATTTCAAAGGCTACAACTATAACTGAGAAATGTAACTAGAAAGAACAAACACATCCCTAGAATGCATAAGAAATATTAATTCAGATTCATACGATTTTCACAGTTTGTTCCTTCAAAGCCAGATGGACAGAGACAGACGTATCCACCACCACCACCATTGTCATCAAAGCAAGTTGCTCCGTTCTGACATGGGCTGCTACCACATGCTATTATCTCTGTAAATTGATTGAACAATAAAAACAGTGTAATTAGAGGCTCGGTTAGAAATAAGCAATTGTATTTGCCAAACATATATCGTACTTCATCATTGCAAACATTTTAGGTTGTATATTTAGCTGTAGTATTCACATGAGTATGCTTAACATCTGTATTCTCTAATAACTGGTTGCACCTATCATTGATTCACACGATGGTTTCTTACAGCATGATCAACATTGTTAATTATAATCAATAAGTTAAACACAAATCATAAAAATAAGAAAAAAAAAAGGAACTTATTCATTCTTCACGAAAAAGAGTATACAAGTCTGTAAAATAGAGCTCTACCATTTTCACAGTTTATGCCATCAAATCCAGATGAACAGAGACAGGAGTAGCCATCACCACCAGATTGGGTGAAGCAGGTTGCTTCATTCTGACAGGGGTTGCTATCACATGGCTCGATTTCTAATCAAGAAAGAAAGAGTATGGCATGTGAAAGTGATAAACTAAACTAAAGACAAAAGTCACAAGGAAAGCTGAGATATAATCTAAACAACACATAAAACCAATTATGGCATAGGGTACAATTGGTAATTGGTTTTTATTTTAAATGCAAAAGATGATGACATGTTGTTAAATATTTACCATTTTCACAGTTTGTTCCTGCAAAACCTGAAGGACAGAGACACGAGTAGCTATCACCGCCAGACTGGATGAAGCAGGTTGCCCCATTTTGACAGGGACTACTGGCACATGGCTGGATTTCTGGAGGGGGGGGGGATAAATGCCATGTTAGGTAATGAATATGTCCAATAATGTGGTCAGCTTCAAATATATAGATAACATATGTACCAATTTACATTTATATATGTGTGTTGAAATAAATGTGTTTTGCAGTGTTACAGCACACTAGGCAGAAAAGGAAATACAATCAAAAGTACATATTCATATACATAAGATCAAATAACTGATACTAAAGCATACGAGTCTAGCCAAACTGGTTCACTTGGAGAAAAAAAATATTTTACCATTTTCACAATTCGTGCCATCAAATCCTGATGGGCAGAGACATGAGTAGCCATCGCCACCAAACTGTTCAAAGCAGGTCGCTCCATTCTGACATGGGTTGCTGGCACACGGCTGGATTTCTAGGTAAGTCGGAGAGAGTTTGACATGTGAGAGTAATAAAACGAAACAGGAAAAATGAAAATTGAGATGTAATCTTAACAACACATAAGGCAAACTATGACACAGTGGACAATCGGTTGTTTTTTTAACTTAGATTTTCATGACAAAACAACGACTGTGATATTTGTTTAAAAATTACCGTTTTCACAGTTTGTGCCCTCAAATCCTGATGGGCAAAAACACGAGTAGCCATCACCACCAGACTGTGTGAAGCAGGTTGCTCCATTTAGGCAGGGGTTGCTGGCACATGGCTGGATTTCTGAGTAAAAAAGGGAAATAATGAGATAATGTAGTAAAAGGATTATGTAGAAATTTTTTCTGGACGAAGAAAAATCTTAAAATTCATGCCAGTTATACGAACATTATCACATAACTTTCTAAGCAAGAAGAACAATCAGATTGACGTAAACAATGTGTGCTTTTTATCAATTGATGCCATTAACACCAGATAAAAAAAGCAGCAAAAGCTTTCATCATTTTGAGAAGATTAGAGATCCATGCAAATTGGCCCTATTTCCAAATTATGAAGAGAACAGTGGAAAATATTTATTTTTCCTTTCGAAAGTTGGTGTGCTGAATACGCGACCATTCATATAAACTACAATTTACAACATGAAAATTATTTAAGAATATTTGAATCACATACCATTTTCACAGTTTGTTCCTGTAAATACAGATGGGCAGAGACAAACATATCCTCCACCGCCATTGCCATCAAAACAGGTCGCTCCATTCTGACAAGGGTTGCTCGTACATCCAAGGATTTCTACAAGAGAAGTAACATGAATAAAAACTCTAAAATATAAAAGAATTAACAAAGAAAATTGCAGTCCACTTTTTGCACACAGTTCTAAAACCGTACATCAATTTAGCTCTGTTACACACAAATACAGTTTAGAATGTATGTAGTGGATAGACAGGTAGACATATTAGCACAACAGTGTGCACTTGAACCCCTTTCTAAATGTGTTTTTAAGAGGAGAATATCAGCTACGGAAGGTTTTATCGACGAGAAATGTTGCACAGAGTTTTAGGCACATGTAAAGAGTACGACTGCATCTTTTTATATGAGAAAAGATAATTCAATATTTTTGTAAATTGTAATTCATGCAAATTAGTATTTTACGTCTTTTTTCGTAAATGTTGACTGATTTTAAAAAAAAAGATGGCATGAACGTCAAACTGTTCTTCAAGATGCTCAGTAGCATAATCAACAATATCTACATTTTTTATGTATTTCATTATTTATGAAAATAATTTTTTTTTCCAAAATTTTTTCCTTCATCTTTATGATTTTTTTCTTCAGATATGTCATTCGAGAAGTTTCAAGAACAATGTAATTAAGTAAAAGGCCTAGAAGGCACAATAAACAATGATACAGAGCAATACAGGAAAAGCACAATTTTGTACACAAACCTATCCACAATTTTGGCTTGTGTACCTCCGAAAGAAATATATGGGGTGTTTTTTTTTCAAACTTAGTCTCAAAAGTTGCAAGACAATTCAAAATAAAAAGTAAGAAAAAGGCACGTTCCGGTAAGCAGCGGTTGCATGTCAGTCATGTATTTTGTTCGTGGTGGGGTCACTCCCCCCCCCCCCCCCTCCAGTCAGTATAGGGTTAATAACTGGTAAAGTTTCGAAAGAGAATCACGAGCAATGAAAAAGCTCTCAAGCGGTTATAAATAGTTTACCATTTTCACAGTTTGTTCCCTGATAGCCAGATGGACAGAGACAGGCATATCCTCCACCACCATTGCCATCAAAACAAGTTGCTCCATTCTGACATGGGCTGCTAGCACAGGGAAGGATTACTGCAGGTTGACATGAGTAAAAGGGCAACAGCTTAGTAATTCAAGTAGAAATGTTATGATGATAACCGCAATATGAAAATAGCATAATATCTAGGTAATTTTTTTTTATAAGTTCACATTATATCAGGAATATGACAAACTAATGTAATAACGTACATTTGCATATAACGCCATGACAGAAAACAAAATGATTCAAGAAAATACCATTTTCACAGTTTCCTCCCTCAAAGCCAGCTGGACAGAGACAGACAAAACTGCCACCACCATTGTTATCAAAACAGGTTGCTCCATTTTGACATGGGTTGCTGCTGCATCCACGGATTTCTGTGAATGGAGTCAACATAAAAAAAATGTGTTTTTACTCAAGTATTTTACAAAGATTAAAACAGTACTTCTCAAAAAGGTAATAAATCAAGCATAATGATGAAGTGTTATAAAAAAATTAGATGAAATTAGAAGAGAGCAAATGAGATGAAAAGTACCATTTTCACAATTTGTTCCTTCAAAGCCAGATGAGCACAGACAGGCGTAGCTTCCCCCATTTTGTTGAAAACAGGTTGCGTCATTCTGGCATGGGCTGCTAGCACACCCTATCATTTCTATAAAGATAAAAAGAAAAATCATGAATGTTGGTATTTTTCTGGGTATCTACTACCAGAAACATGTCAACATAAATAGAAACAAAGCTGTATCAATTTAAAACGTACTAACTTTATAAAGTAAAAAAAAATAAGTATGTACCAGTTTCACAGTTGGTACCCTCAAATGAACACACACAGACATATCTACTTCCACCATTCAGATTGAAGCAGCTTGCTCCATTCTGACATGGACTGCTGGCACATGCAAACATTTCCATAAGAGGGAAGAGAGGTGAAAATGAGAACTACATGTGTCTTCTATTCTTTCATATTTATAGAGTAGCTTATAGGATTCTTAATTTTCTCAAATGAATTCATATCCATCTACACAGCAATAGTATTTCACATAAAAATTCAAACAGAAATACACTCTGCATGATAATTCAATTACTAAATTACTATTAGAGAACTATTAGTTCATGAATTTATTTAAATAGTACCATTTTCACAGTTAGGTCCTCCAAAGCCAGATGAGCACACACAGACGTAGCTGCTTCCACCCTTGTGGTCATAACAGGTTGCTCCATTCTCACATGGGTCGCTGGCACAACCACGGATTTCTGGCAATTCACACACAAGCAATATCATGTGTTAATTTCTTTCAAATTAATGTGTGATTGATTGAAGGATTGCAGCCTACTTACCAGAAGCAATGAAGTAGTAATATAGAAGCACATAAAATGTTTATTTACCAGATTCACAGTTTGTTCCTTCATAACCAGATGTGCACAGGCATACATAGCTTCCCCGAGTCGAATGCTCAAAACAGGTTGCTCCATTTTGGCATGGACTACTTGCACAGGGGAAGATTTCTAAAAAAAAGAAAAGAGAGAGAAACAGGTTGTTAGCCGACTGTGTGACTTCTAATTTCCTAAGTGAAATGCATCTCTACAGGCTTTGTGTGCGATATTCTAGCTTTAATAACTGTTCACACATACTGAATAAACTTATTAAACTGCACATTCCAATCGTTCTTGTGATAAAAAAAAATGTAACAGGTATATAATCAATACACGCGGCCTTAATGCTTACAACGCTTTACTTGAAAATCAAGCTCGGGTCGAAATAACTTTTTGCTCTCTTCATACATCCATTGATACTATACTGCCTACATTCCTGCCCTTTCACCTTCTTCAGCAAAGGTATATCATTTCACCACGAAGTGTCGTTGATCTTTCAACATTAATCTGTTTGTCTCTCCTTTCAATACGCACATAATGTACTGTAGATGTACCGTCTGTCCATTTTATAAAAAAAAGTAAACCAAACTCTTAATACATGCAAAGGGAATTCGAAAAATGTGTGGTGTACATACCTCAATACAAAATACAAGATTTTCTGAACAAATATTCCTAAACGTACGTATTCATATTACAACTTGGAAAAAGAGATGTACCATTTTCGCAGAGTAAACCTTCAAATCCAGTCGAGCATTGGCACACGAAGCTGTCCCCAGCAGCATGCTCAAAACACGTCGCTCCATTCATGCAGGGATTACTGGCACAGGGAAACTCTTCTATATTTGGTGAACAGGGGTGGAGGAATGGTTTGGGGTGGAACACATGGATGTCAGGACACATAGTTGGAAGGGAAAATTATTAATGAAAAATAGTCTGTCATTAGAATGTTGTCATAATATGGATACCCCACGCAAAGTACAGTACGATGCAAGACTTGTGCATTCTTTGTAATACACCATGTCTGTACAGCACAGCACACAACATTATACATTTATATTCCCATGGAAATACTCATACCACGAGCATCTGCTGGCTGTGGAGAAAAGAGGATCATTATCACGTGTAAAATTGCCATTTCCACTAAAAGGCATTTCTTGAAGAAAGAAAAAGTATACTCCATTGTATTTGCAAAACGGGTACTCTGCACTTCAAACACACAGCACATTGTGCCTACTACACAGGACTATCTATGCACACTGCAAGTTATATCTCAGTGCGAAGGAGAAAAGTATATAGCCAAAAGAAGTAGATGTTTATATGAAAGTATTGAGCTTATGATTTGTCAGTAAAGATGATATTAATAGAGTATAGCATAGGGGTGATAATAAAAATGGAGTACTTATGATTAGCAACGCCTCATGCACAATAAACTATTTTTAAACCAGAGTTCAAGAAGAAGATAAAAAATACAACTTTACAATACAAACAATTGTTTACAATTGTCAATCTGTAACCTAGGTGGGACAACTGATGCACACAAACCTGTTTCACAGTTTGTCCCTGTGAATCTTGAGGGACAGACACAAAAGTACTCCTCTGGTGATGTAGTCCCAGCAAAGCATGTTCCTCCGTTCAAACATGGGTCAAGCGAACATCCCGTGGCTGTGACTAATTGAAACATATGTAAGAGAATAAGATAAAATACTATGCTTGTTTTGCTGGGGGAAAACTATGAATATGTGATTGCTAGTAATCATCATATCTACGTAGTACGATATGATGATTTGCTGTACACAGTGTTGTAAAAGTAGCAACAGATACAGTCACATCTGATCACATTGAAATGCTCATCCAGACATGATTCATTGTGGTGAAAATATTAACCAGTCTAACATACCTGATTCACACAAAGGACCCGCAAAGCCCTCAGCGCAGGAACACTCGAAGGAGCTTTCTAGGCTGGTGCATGTTCCCTGATTGAGACATGGGTTGGGGTCACAGTGGTCCACTTGTGGTATGGCACAGTGAACACCTTGCCAGTTGTCAATACAACTGCAGAAGAAGGCATCAGCATTCACTGATTCGAAACACATAGCCCCATTGAAACATGGATCACTGGCACATGGTCCAACAGCTATGAGGAAATGATAGAAAGAAAATAATCACTATAATGATTGCACATTAACAAAGTTCTATTACTTCTATAATGATACAAGCCACCAAAATTAAGGGCAATGAAAGATAAAATATTTTTTAACTTCACAGTCACAACCTACAGAGGAATCGCAAATATAAGAGCAAAATGCAAGTTATTATTGATTACACGAATGGGAGACAAAAAGTGAACTAAACACATTAGCAATGAACATGCACGTGACATGAATGTTTTCCAAGTAGAAACGTTAGTTTCAATGACTGACAATATCAATGAATACTGTGAATATGTCCATTGTTATCCACATAATCTTAGAAAGAAAAGTGTATCTTGCATGAACAAAGACACAAATATGCCTGTCCTAGACCTGCTACATGTCATATTATAAGGAAGAATGATACCATGGCAGTTTTTCCTAAGGTTTCCAGTGAAAATCCATTAAATGGATAGGTCAAAACTTATTGAAATTTCACAACGCAAAAAAGAAATAACCTCCCCCACAAACCTGAGCTGAATCTTTTGTAAACCAATATCCTCCACTGATATCAATCTTCATCGACAATGCTATACTGTCTATGAAAAATCTGATACAACACCAAATTAGCTATTGTTTCATATAGGTATACATTTCTTTTGAATTCAATTACCATTTATCAGTATTTCTTACCATTTTCACACAGGTCTCCGAAGAAAGCTGTCGCACACAGACAGGTGAAGCCATTCGCATCCTCCATACATGTTGCTCCATTCTGGCATGGGCTTGAGTCACAGGCAGCAACTACAATCTCACAGCTATCCCCCTGGAAGCCAGCTGGACAGAGACAGAAATACCCTAGGTCTGACTGACCCAGGAAGCATGTAGCACCATTCTGACACGGCTGCAGGGAGCATGCGGTAAGGACTGGGGAAGATATGTAAAGAAAAGCTTTAAAAACTTAAGTCTGTATGTCTTATGAATTTAGCATATGGATTTACATCAAGCAGGGGAGGGAGATCACAAGATCACTTGAATGACTATCAATATAATTATGGCTAGCGATTAGATACTTCAGTATTTCTACTCAAAGACACGCTTCACATGGATCAAGAATGAATTTCACTTTTGCTTTGGTACTGCTATAAAATGTGTATTTTAATGTAATTAGTAAATACATACATTTGCCTTGAGCTAATCACACACAACCACAACAAGTAAAGTGCACAAATAATATTTTACCTGTTTCACAGTTTGTTCCAGAGAATCCTTCCCCACAGGCGCAGAAGTAGCCATTGTTGTTCGAAGCTTCAAAGCAGGGTGCTCCATTCTGGCAAGGGTCACTCAGACAAGAGTCCAGCACTATTTGAATTAAAAAAAACACACACAAATGCATTTCAGTTTATCAACATATACAACTCAACTTAATCACTTTAGAGCACTTTACATGTAACTGTACCTGTCTATAAAGACTACCTGTCAATAAAGACAGCTTTCTATATGTACCTCACTTATTCCATTGTGTTTTACACATATTTACGGAAAGGAGGTGTTGAGCCTCTGAAATATTGTATAAATCTCATAACCACTTTTTGAAGAGACAATTTTTTTGTTTTGATTATTTAGCTAAGTCTTCAGAATGCATCTAAATGTGTTTAACAATATGAAGAAAGATTAGATTGCATTTTAGCAAAATCATTACTCCTTTACTCTTATATCCCCAAAGGGTCTTTTTAAAGATTGGATTGAAAGTTATTCGCAATGTGCAAGCATAAGTACAAGCAAGCATAAAGTAGAAAATACACTCTACAAAACCAATGCTCCTTCACAAACTATACAAGAAATAATACAACCAAAAATATTCATAGATAATGATCCCGAAAGACTTTTGTGTAAAATACCACGTACTATCATACAATGAGTAGCTAGTCTTGTTTCCAAGCCTTACCAGTTTCACATAGGTCTCCAGTGTAGCCATTAGGGCACTGGCAGGTAAAGGTGGTTTGCTGGTTGAGACAGGTGGCACCATTCATGCAGGGGTTGGCCGGCTGACACAGGTCAGTAGCTGTCCCACAGTCTGCTCCCTCCCAGCCAGCAGGACAGACGCAAAGGAAGGACATGCTGCTGCCGCTGGAGAGGAAGCATGTGCCTCCATTCAGGCAAGGACTGCTGGAACACCCTGTCACGGCTGTTGGTGTTTGATAGGAAGTATTAATATATTACCCATTATATATATATGTTTAACCAGGCAATAATAATCCTATGTCAATGAAAACAGTTGATCACATATGGGACTAATCAGCTTACAACAGATTTGTTTTTCACACAAAGCAACGGCAATGGAGAATACTAAGTTGTTGTTGATAAATAGAATGTACATATTTGATTTTGTATTTATTACTGGACTTTGATTATGCCTTAAAAAGAATTAACACTCCATAGTCAAACAACTTGTTAAAAACTACATATGCTGCTGTCTCCAGGAGTATACAGTACTTGCCACTGTGTAGCTTTACCAAATAAAATGCATTTACGTATGTGTGTCTATCCATGGGCTTCTAGCAACAGGAAAAACTGACTATTTATATTTCTTAGGATTTATATAGTGAGAAGTATTTCACTATCATTCACCAATAAACAATTGTATAGGTGAAGTCATAATGAAGGTTACACAATAATCACAGAAGCAATAACTCGCAAATTCAACTATAATGCTCAGTTCAGGTCACCTGTTTCGCACATCACTCCTTCATATCCTTCTGCACAAAGGCAGTTGTAGGAGGTCTGGAAGTTTTCGCAGGTGGCTCCGTTCATGCAGGGTGATGATTCACAAGCGTTGGTCTCTGTAACACATGTCGTTCCTTCCCAGCCGTCAGCACACAGACAGAAGAACCCATCATTGGTCTGTGCACTCTCAAAGCAGGTTGCTCCATTCTGACAGGGGTCGTTCGCACAAGCAACCACAGCTGAGAAAAGAAATATAATGAACACACATGTTAAACTGTGAACCTTTCATTGTACAATTCATCTTTTGGTATATGTACAGTTTGACATCCATTGATTATATTAAATAATCAATTGCGTCTTTATTCACATTCTTATTCATTGTCAAACTCGAGAGATCATTGAAAAAAAGTGTAATAACGTTTGAAAAAAATACAATTGAAAATAAAATGTTTTTTTTTTTCATTGATGGAAAAAAAATGAATAATCTTTTTTTCCATTTTACTGTTTCATTTTTATTTCAACAATTTGCATGTGTGATAATGATAATTATAATAACAATACAAAACATTTATTTGGCGCTTAATACGGGAGTTTCTAAGCTCACTGTTTTCTGTCAATTATCCCAGGAATTAAAGTAGGAACCTTAAGTAATTAAAAAATGATAAATATATAAATGGGTAAATACCAAAAATCCCGTTGATGTGCACCTCCATTGACCGACCTAGAACTGGGATATTCCAGGGTATTATTTATTAAAAAGGTAAGTTTTCACCAGGGTCTTAAACTGATTCACAGACGTGGCTCGATGTATATGGGCAGGTAGAGAATTCCAGAGAGAAGGGGCAATTTCAGAAACGATCACCGTATTTTGTGGAAGTACAAGGTCCAGGAGTTAATTGCATTGTAGAAGATGAACGGAGTGGTCTTAAAGAAGTACTGGAACGTAAAGAAATGAGATCTGCGAGATACTTGGGGGCTTGTCCATTCAGAATTTTGTATGTAAGGAGAAGAACTTTAAAAGATATACGGTGATGTATTGGAGGCCAGTGGAGAGAACGCGGGATTGGGTTTAAGGACTCCGATTTCCTAGATAGGGAGACGAGTCTTGCAGCAGAATTCTATACCCGTTGGAGTGGAAGTAAGTGTGAATGAGGGAGGTTAGGAAATACAGAGTTACAATAATCTATGTGGAAAAAAATGCATGCGTTAATTGTGCAATTGTGGGTGGGTCAAGTAATTTCCTAATCTTCCGAATTTTGTGTACTCTTTGTGGCAGGACAATATGTAAATATATGTCACTCATGAAACATAAATTGTTAATTTTGAATTCCACTAAGAAAAATATAATATTCACCAGTGTCACATGTTGTGCCTCCATAACCATCTGAACATGCACAAGTGAATGAGAACTGCATGTCAGTGCAGGTGGCTCCATTGAGGCAGGGGTCAGGATCACAGGCATTCATAGGGACCTCACAGTCAGTCCCCTCCCAGCCAGCCGGGCAGGCACAGATGTAAGACGTAGCATCCGTACTCTGGAAGCAGGTGCCCTCATTCAGGCAGGGCTCACTCACACATGGTGATGCAGCTGTGAATGAAATTAGTTATACATGTACATTAATCATGGTATTATTTTTTTAAGTTTCAAGTTGAAGTTTGGTGCAGGAAGTATCTCACCTTCAGTTGTACATGTTTTGACGGAACCATTTAAGAAGCAATCTATTCAAAAGTGCAAAATGTGTTCTTGACAATGAAAGACTTTGTGTTCCATTATTAAAATTACCTCAATAATCATCTATGGAATTCATTTAGGAAGCCAAGTACTTCTTCTTTGGTGAACAGTGTATACGTAAATAATGACTACACATTTATCATGAAAGTTAAACCATTGTTTACTTAAATACCCATATGTTTATACTAGATTACTGGTACTTGAGATGAATGATTTATCTACCTGAAAGTCCTTTGTACTGAAAAAAACAACACTTCGTACCCTGTGCATAAAACAAGTCCTGTCTACATTTGAATCAAACATACCAGTTTCACAAAGTTGACCAAAGAAGTCAGCCGGGCACTGGCAGATGTAGAATGTCTGGAAATTAGAACAGGTTGCCCCATTCTGACACGGTGAAGGGTCACAGAGATCCACAGGAGTTTCACAGGTATTCCCTTCCCATCCCACCGTACACATGCAGAAGAACTCATTGACGAAGGCCCCCTCAAAACACAGGGCTTCATTCAAGCAGGGATTATTGTCACAGGCGTTGATTTCTAAGGAAAAGGGGAAAAAACAGTATTAGAGGCAAACAGGGTCTAAGCATGAACTACACCTACCAAACAATGTTTCTGCAAAAAAAAAATGATACCATTAAATTGGAGATACAATTTGGCCACAAGTCAATGATACATAATAATCAAAGATAACTTCAATCATTGCACTGATTAAACCTTTTGAAATTGTGTAACAATTTTTGCATATTTTATGGGGACGGCATGTGTTAAGACATCACTTATCGCCAAATACTGAATGTTTTCGTCCATACCCACAGATGAAAATTCATTTCTGAAAAAGTAATGGTACTCATGATATGCTCTTAAAAATTCTGCATGTTGTTTGTATTTCAAACATGTCACAAAGGTTTTTCTAACAATTGAATGGTGATTACCAATGGGAACAACTTTCAACATCGATGGTATGATTATGAGAATGACAGTAATATCTTGTAAATACCTGTTTCACAATTGGCGCCCTCAAATCCCACAGAGCATTGACAAAAGTATCCTCCATTTGTTCCATCAAAGCAATCAGCTTCATTCTGACATGGGTTACTGGCACAGGCTTGTTGAACTGAATTAAATGAGATATATTGTAACTTTAGAAGAGTGATAAAACATGTAGCTAAAGCAAAGCGGAAGAATATTGTATCATGAAATTAATAAAATATATACTTTTTAAGGTCACTGTTTAACAATTGACATAAACAATACTTTTCAGTGATCAGGAGAACATTAGGCTAGGCTGTGTCATGTCTTTGTAGATGATATTTCCTACTCCAGTCATTATCACTGATACATGATTTTAGCAGATATTATTAAAAGTTGAAATACCATAACCTCTTTGTAAAGTAAAACTAATGACTATTATATAGGGAATGGGTTTGGATCATATGACATCAGGAGCTCACATCAACTTGTACACGGGGCCTCAGAAATCAAATCTGACAAAGTACAATACTTCTTTTGTCACTGACACAACGTAGACTCTCATGAGCGAGAAGTATCATGATTGATAGAGATTCGCCTGTCAAACATTCACGTTATCATTATAATGCAGTTTATAACTGATCCCAATCTTAATCTTTCCGTATTGTTTCCCACTCATTTACTATACCCAAAGTATTTTGCTACATGATTCTGTTGGATATGACTGAAGTCCATTACACTCTTGTCCCACAAAGAAGTGCAATATCCATACAAACATTGCTTTACTTTTCATAAGACTCTTTATTACCAGTATCACAGTTCTCTCCAGTGAATCCTGTAGTACACTGACACACATAGGAAGTCCTCATGTTAATGCACACTGCTCCATTGAGGCATGGGTCTGGGTCACAGAGGTCTGACGGTGTTTCACAATTGGTCCCTTCCCAGCCAGTGGCACAGAGGCAAACATACCCTCCCCCGTTGGTGCCAGCTTGAAAGCAAGTTCCATCGTTCTGGCATGGGTCACTGGCGCAGGCTGCTGTTAAGGCTGTAACATAGAGGGAGAAAATATTTTGATAATTTATGTGCAATACAAAAACAGATGAAACGTTAGAAAAAAATTCCAGAAACATAAATACAGGAATGATCAATGAAGTAGGCAGAACATTGTTTAGGTTCAGATGCAGAACTAGACAAAGGGATGATCCCAATATTGGTCATTACATTTTGCACTCTGAGAATGTTATCTTATTGGTTGGAAGTCATTACATGAAGTACTCTGGACCTGTCCATTATACTTGTTATCGCATAGATTTGCATGACGTACTGGTGAAGCACTTATGTGGTGGAATCTCCATATTAGATATGTGTTGTTTTTTGGCGAAAATGCAATAATAACCATTGTTCGCACAACATTTTGCACAAAACATAAAATGACAAGTGCAAACAATGGATGCACTAAAAAAGAATGGAAGAGTAAATTCCGCTTCAGTATGTTGAACGCCAGTTCCCTTCTGATAACTTGGGTGACTGTCATACTTTTTTATACTACTACACACCATTACTGCATTGTCATAACAGCCCAAGTCAGACTACATCTGCTTTAATAAAGGTCTTACCCGTTTCACAGTTAGAGCCTGTGAATCCACTTGTGCAGACGCAGACATAGTTTGCTGAGTTTTCTTGTTGCAAGCATGTAGCATCATTCAGACATGGGTCAGCATTGCAGGGTGTTAATACTACAAAACACAGAAGGATGCTTGATTTTTAACTGAAAAAGGTGATGTAAGCTTGTATCTCGTTTCTCATTTTAAAGATGACTCTCACTAGTAGTATCTTCACATTACTTCCCCAGATGATGCACATTACATAATTCACCATATTATGAAATAAAATAATGACTACATGAGCTATGGTCAAGGGTGTAGTAGACATTTAATGTAAAATTTGTGGTGTTCCATGAATGTAGGTTGAGTTTAAAGTGTTCTGTTGTAATTTTCTTGCACATTAATAATAAACTAATTATCATCTCTTTTTTGACTAAATTGTTGGCATCAATAGGAATATCATGGGTCATATAGATGTTCAATGAATATCAAAGCATAGGTCCTCTTTTATTGATGAAATGATTTCCTATGATATATTATGCTAACATCACAGTTGGTAGATAAAGTATTCTGGTTACCTTCACAGTATGTTCCAGAAAACTGGGCATCACAGAGGCAGACAAACCCACCAGGGATATCAAGGCAAATGGCAACATTCTGACATGGATTCTCCGCACAGCTTGTGATTGCTGGAAGGTTAAAGATTTAAAAAAAAAATCAATCTCAGCATGTCAACTACCCTTCCCTTTAAATTGTTAAACACAATCAGAACTGCATATGTAAGTAGATATATATAAAATGGGAATTATATAACAAAGCTTTTCACGCCAACACTATTGCTTCTCTCTTGCTATTTCGACATATTCCACCTTCCAGTTCAGTTGCTATGTGGTATAACTCGAGCAGTTTTGTTTATGAATACAATGAACAATCATCTTCCTAAAACTGCCCTTGACCTAGATACTGTGAAAATAGAAGCAGCATTTTAATTACAAATGCTTATAGCCGCCATTATATGAAGACAATAGAGTCCAGAGCAACTGTGAAAAAGTAAAAAATGTCCTCATTTGTTCATGTAACTGTACTGTGCCAAATGAGCTGTTCAAAGTAGCTGGAACAGTTCGCATGGTATAGGATTTAGCAAGACACATTCTGATCTTCATCCAGGCATATGGTAACTACACAACATGCTTTTCATTATATTTACACGAACAAAAGGCAAAGAGACGATTGAAATAAGTTATCCTACCTTAACACAAAATAGAGGTCTAAATGAAGTAGAACCCGCTGAGAGCAACATACAGTTTGTGCTCTTTATAGCTAGGTTTTGCCGCTCAAAGTTTTTACCCGAAATTCACTGAGTAGCCATTTTAGCAGTCTTCAAGAGGTCTACTGTGTGTATTTGGTGTCTCCTGGCAAGTACCTTCTGCTGCTTTTGGCATTTCCTTTGCTCTCCTAATTGGCTACTCTTGAGTCTTGGATTTTTTTTGATGTTCTTGATAGCTTTTAGTAGGTCCATAATATAGTATATGAATGCTTCTTCTGGAGAACTTTACCTTCTTCACAATTGGTACCAGTTAATCCAAGACCACAGGTGCAGATGTAATTGTCTCCATCCACACTACAGGGTGCTCCGTTCTGGCAGGGATTTGACTCACAAGGTTCAACAAGTAGGGCTGAAATAAAGGAAGGAAATCAATTAACAACTATTATATCTATTTTGAGCCAATGATTAAAGTCCGAGTGAACTTACCAGTGCTCAGTTAGTCTTCCATACCGAAAGTTAGTATTGTGGAAGGGTAGTAAATGCGGTACTCGAAAACGCGAGCTAGATCCTGTACAAAATCATAGCAGACGTCTACCCATATCGGTAGCCTAACGGTAGCCGAGAATCGTCGGCCAGGGTTTTTTGCATGCATAAAAACTATCCATCATTCAATTCGGGATCATTTGGGACAAGCTTTTGTTTCTCGCGGCCCCGCCAAAGCATACCGGTGGCAAACCAGGCAAAGGTCTAATTTTACAGACGTATGTTTTGAGAAAGTATTTGTGCCTGTAGACTAGCTAGGCTTGGTGTGCTACATTTCGACTCCACGAGCATTCATTTTGATGGGGGGGGGGGGCTACTTGTCGTAGAACGTAGCTGGGGCAAGTCTTAAGGGCGCTATCACTATCCTCGAAAATAAGATTTTATTGGGATTTTCTTTGAACTTCATACAGGTATTTAGAAATGGATAAGTCGTTTTATATATTGAGTCATTCAGTTCTTGATATTGAAAGGGCTAGGCCGCAATTTCAATATTGTTCAAGTTCACGCATATTTTTCGACGTCTGTCAATATATATTTAAACTCTTTTGGGCAAGGAGGGTGATATTGTAGTTGAGACGCTCGAACTATCAATTATGATGTAAAACATTAATTACAATACTCAGTATCTGTCTAGACGAATGTTTAAGTAGATCTTGGTACAAAACAATTCCCCAGATTTTACTGGTGGCAGAAATTATCAACTTTTATGCAATATGGCATTGAAAGTTATATCACAAGACACATGACAAGTGATTGATGAAAGAAATCTCACCTGCTTCACAATTATTCCCTGCGAACCCGGTGGGACACATACACAAGTACGAATCAATCCCCACCGAGTTACGGAAGCAGATCCCTCCGTTTTGGCAAGGGCTACTTGCACACGGGCTGTCAACTGCCAAGATAACGTAAGAAATTAGTAAGCTGAGCCTGCATGTAGCTTCTAACGGGTTAATCATTGGCAATGGAAATCTCAGAAGGTAGGTAAAATTGTCAATAACTTCTGTTTCACCAATGTACAATTTGCCTTGTCAAAATAAGTTTCCCAGAAGAATAAATTGTCAGCTTGTCAGATTAGTTTTTCCACCGTCGTACTTACATTCATTTTGCCTCTAGTAGAACATTGATAAAAAGCTCATAGAATAACCAGCATTTGAATGAAACAATGATACAATTGAATTATATGGCACATCATCTGATAATCCAGATTAGGCTGAGGAAATATCAATGTGCACAATTACACTGAGCCTAAATAATTTCTTCTACATGGACAATAATTGGGGAAAATCTCATCAAAGGAAAGTGCTATGCTGATATAATTCACGTGACAATACGAAAGCAGGTGATATAGTGTAATTTGATATAATCGTACCCGTATCACAATTTGTTCCAGAAAATCCGGAGAGGCATGAGCACACGTAGCCATCTCCACTGGCAGCAATGAAACACACGCCGCCATTATGACAAGGGGCAGAGTCACAGGATGAAGCTGGAGTAAGCACAGACAAAATGGTCATCATGGTACATAATGGTGTCAATGGATGTGGGGATGGATGGCGATGAAAATTACTCCACACTACTACTCCTAACACAATAATTGAATTGCTCATACTAGTTTCATGAAATCAAGACTTACACAAGTCATGCAAGATATAATCGGGAATTGCATATCAGTTTGTTATGATAGTGCAGATGGAATCGTAAACAGCATCATGCTTGATGAAAATGAATTCCCTCCAATAACAAAAATAACAAAGTTAATATAAACAAAAAGTATACAAAAATAACAGAAAATCTACTCTACTAACAGTGGATGCAATAAAGATAATTTAATGATAGAGTTATGTACAAATAAATATGTATCAAGAGAGGGGGAGAGAGTGAGATGGGCAGACAGACAGAGACAGGTATACAGATGATGATGGTGAAATGTTAACATGCTTTGAGTGTTGCTCACTTTGTTGGTTTGCGGATTGGCACTCCGACCCTGAGAATCCGTCTGGACATTGGCAGAAGTACGACAGCCCATCAGATGAACTGAGACACTCACCTCCATTGACACACGGGTTACTGTTGCATGGTACAACACCTGCACGGAGGAGAAAAACAATCATCCTTATATACTGTGGACATTTACAGAAACATAATTCTAATGAGAGTTTTGGAATAAAAAATATCTCTATCATATCTTATGAAATGTTTCTAAGATTTATAATGTAAATACGACGTCTAAGACAATATACAATGAGAAGTATCCGGGAATGGAGACAAGACAGATGGTCCAAACAGGTCATCCCAACTACTGAGAAAACGAATATTTAATGAAGTTCATTAACCTTTGAATTTGGAACCGTGATAGATTTAACCAAAGAATCAAACGGGTGTTTAACTTCTAGATAAAGGTACCACGCATGTCTAATACATGTACCAAACGTGTCTAATACATGTATGGTGATAATGAGTCATGAAAGTACAGACAACCCTCAAGTGTTACATACTTTTCATTTCTGTAGCTACCTAGAGGTTACACATTTTAGATATGTAATGGAACACAACACCACTATATTTTCGTCGATACAGTACATTGTCAACACAGTCACATCCAATACATTTATACCATAACCTTCAACATACTTGTTTCACAGTTGTCTCCAGTAAATGTTGTTGGGCATGCGCAGAAATATCCTGTTTGGTCTGCTGAAATGAAGCATTGTCCACCATTCTGACACGGTGACGAACTACAAGGGGAAACTGTAGAAAAAAAAAGTACAGTATTGACGTTTTGCACAAATTCAGAATGATAAGTGAAGGACTGCTTTAGTGTATACTTGTCAGCAAAATCAAAGCACAGTGTGACTGCATTTTTGGAATAACATGATGCAGATAAACAACTGAGCAGCGTTTACATAATGATTGGTCGTTTGGTTGAGGTTTTCCTCTACAGTGCAATGCATTTCTTGTATGACTTGTTTCAAAGGAGGCCAAGCAATTGTCTCGCATTGACGTTGATTGAATGTTCTTCATGTATCACCGTTTAAATAAAACATTTAGCAATCGTCGAAATTACTTCAAATTTATTTGACTTTACTCAATGCAGTTGGTACCCAAGGCAATTGGAACCCACTGTGCAAGATACAGACAAGCTACGTTAATGTGTACACTATTTAAAAAAAAATCGAACGAAGAAAGTGCAAGCCCGTTCAGTTTATTGGATTGTTGATCAAGAATTAATACCTTGAAGCGTGACTTCATCGCACAGTGTCCCCTCAAATCCTGCCGTACACAGACATGTGAAGGATAGGTTGTCACCCGCCGAGAAACACGCGGCCCCATTTTGGCAGGGCTCAGTCATGCATGGGTTCGAAGCTGCAAGGATGAAACATGAACGAGGTTTTGAACACAAAAAATGCTGCAAACAACATTTAAGTGAGGAAGAATGATGGTTGGAACTTTGAAAGAGTTGGTAGAAAGAAAAATTGATGGAAGGATGGTCCCTTGTTGTAATTGCCTTACACCGTTCGTTGTGCGCACATGCATGTAAACTTAAGGAGAGGGAGAGATGAATGTTGACAGAGAGCTCCAAAAGATATGTTATAAATTAATTGACGGGGTTAGACAATGTGTAATTAGTGTATTTTATAAGAAAAAAACACAAAGGAAGACCACGATGTTATTAAAGGCTTCTCGAATAGATTTCCACTGACAGTTGCATCCCTAAATATCAGTGTGACGCTGCTGTAAAACCGTCCCATAGCGTGAGAAACTTAGGGGTGTTATTTTATACCTTCTTGAGCATAGAACCACACATAGCGTGTGAGAAACTTAGCGTGAGAAACTTAGGGTTGTTATTTTATACCTTCTTGATCATAGAACCACACATTACAAGTGTATGCAAATCAACATATCACATGATTTATAATCTGAGGCGCATTCGTGAATACTTCGGTCAAGTTAGCATGACAATTGTAGTTCACGCAAACATTATGAGTAAATTAGATTACTGTAACAGATAGTAAAGTTGCAGCGGGTTCGAAATACATGTGCAAGATTGATTTGTAATCTTCCAAAATTTGCCCAAGTTACATGATTGTTAAGAGACTTATACTGGCTGCCCATACGCCAAAGAATTGAATTTAAGATGTTGGTGATAGTCTATAAAGCGCTAAATGGTCAGGTTCCTAGATACATTAATGAATTACTGAATTTTAAATTTCAAGCCCATGGTCATAATTTCCGCAGTACACAAGTTCCCCAAATCAGAACAAAAGTAACCCTAGGTGACTGATCATTTTTTGTGCAGCTCCTAGATTGTGGAATAAACTACCTGCAGACATCAGGAAATCTAAAACATTAGATAGCTATAAATCAAAGGTGAAAACCTATTTGTTCTAAACATAGACCTAATTTACTTCTGACCATGCTTTCAATTATATATCATTGTGTAGCAGAAGTGCATGTCGGAGTGCTTGCAGCGCAATAGAATATATGAATATAGTTTCTGCCCTCTATAAATGATTCATAATAATAATCATTATTATTATTATTATTATTAGCATTAATAGTAGTAGTAGTAGTAGTAGTAGTAGTAGTATCATAAATGGAAGCAAAATTCAAATGACATACCAGGTGCTATTGTCGTCAATACCGTCTGAGTCGCTATCTGGCACTCAGACCCTGTGAACCCTCCAGCGCAGAGACAGGTATACTCCGTGTTATCCACACTCGAGAAACACTGTCCTCCATTGAGGCAGGGGTCGGGCATACATGGGTTTACATCTGTGGTCAAAGAGACACAGAGCAATTAATGAGCAGGAAATCGAAAACAGGTCGCATATGCGTACAATTTGTGTCGACATCCTTTTCACATATCTGACCAAGATGTTGACACTTGAAGCATTATCTATATTATTGCTACGCTACTTTCTTTAAATTCATCGTTTTCTTCTGAAGTTACGAAGATAAATCAATCATTTGCAAAAACATCAATGTGTTATCTTTAAAACTATACATAGAAATAATCATAGGGTTACTACACGATGTTTGGTCAACATGTTTACAACCCACATAACAATCGTACTACCTACGTTATTTATGTGGAGAGACAATTAATGTTAGAATAAGACAGCAGACATGATTTTTAAGTGAAAACACAATGTTCCACGTTTTTGAATGAGTAAGATTTGCTGGTGAAGTAGTGGGCAAGGGTCGTTTTTACAATTCAGTGCCGGATCCAGCCGGGGCGGTAGAGGCGTGTGCCCCCTCTAATTTGCGCGTAAACATTTTACCATTGATTGCTGTGCTTAACATTGTACACTTACTGGAAATTGACCCTGAATCAGCGATCTCACAGTTTGTTCCAGAAAAAGAAGAGGCACATAGGCATTGGTAGGCTGAGTTGTCAGCTTGGGCGAAGCATCGCCCGCCATTTTGACATGGATCAGACAAGCAGGGGTTCACAACTGGTTAGCATAAAAGTGAGAAACGCAAGTGTTAGTTGATCACGACATGATACCAGTTTTTCACGAATGTCAATGTTTGAAAGGAATTCGTGTTGAAAGGTTTGGAAATATTGCTAAATAATATCACCTTAGAAAATCCATATTAGCAAGCTTTCCCCATACGTGAACAACAGTGAAGGAAAAAGATGGCACACAACACACTGCTTCACATGGATGTTTGTGTAGGTGCTCGTTAGTGTTGGCAGATCTTAAAACCGTTTACTTAGAATATTTGTATCAACAGTATTCTCATATGTAAGTAACAATACGTAAGTAATGCACTATATGTTACTTATTGCGGATAATTGCCTAGTGATAATCGTTTGTCGCGCAATGTATGGTAAACGAAATCGAAAAAGATCAAGACGTTTAGTGCGCCGCAGCAACACTTCGTCAGGTGTGACACAAAACCGTAGTAATCTTTTTCGATTCCGTTTACCATACATTGCGAGACAAACGATTACCACTAGCCAATACGTAAGCAGTTTCAAATGCATATACTAGTATATAAGATATTGCTTTTCAGAAATGTGAATGTAGGAGTCGCTTGTGCTGTAGTGTATCAAACCTTAATAAAAAAAATATCCAACTTTGAAAATCCATATATCACCAATTTTCTGTAACAATGCAGCACTAGAATCAACGGTCGATAGCTATGTGAAAATCTTGTTCATCTCCTGTACGCACCCGTTATACTTCCTGACCCGTCTGTCAGTGCTGACGTTTCACAGTTTGTTCCAAGAAAAGTAGATGGACAGAGGCATTGGTACGCCGAGTTGTCAGCTTGGGCGAAGCACCGTCCGCCATTTTGACACGGTACGGACAAACAAGGGTTTAAGACTAGTTTGCGGAAAAAGAACAGGGTGAATAAAATGAAAGTAAACAATATTCTGGTACTTAAACATGTTATCTGGCAACCAATCTATTAGTGTCATGAGTATGTTGGGGTGACACGTCTATTTGTTCAGTTGATTTAGTAATCACAATTGTTAGTGTAATCAAACACAAAACAACAAACAACAAACACAAAAATCAAATCATTCTAAAATTGAGCTTACAATGCTATAAAAGGAAATGAGACCACGATATGCTTCATGTGTTTTTATTTTATTCACTTTTTACCAACATAACCATGGCTTCAATCTCAATTCTAGTTTTAGGTCATCCAGTTAGCACACAAACAAAATAAAAGAACTATGATGAGTAGACAATTGAATAAGGTGAGCGTTTCCCGTTTTCTGATATCAGCAATAGGCACTAATGAATGTTCATGATTGTTGATAACCATTTTGGTTAATTTACCCGTTGCGGCAGTTGTTGCTTCTGTTTGTGCTGCTATTTCACAATTGGTCCCAAGAAACGAAGCTGAGCAAACACACTGGTAGGCCAAGCCGTCGGCTTGTGTGAAGCAGGTACCGCTATTCTGACACGGAGATGACATGCATGGATCTATGGCTGATTACAGAGGAGACAAGAAAAGCGAAAAGAGGGTTGTCATTTACATTGGAGCACAGCGCGTATTCATCTGGTATTCATAAGATGTAAACAAAAAAAAAACATTGAGCCGAAAATTGATTCACTCCGTGATTAGCTCTACACTGTACGTGGTTCTAGCTGCATGGCTTTCGTTTATTTCACATCAATGGCGCTATCTTGGTATATGCAGTCAATAAAAAAAAACATGTAATAGCTCCCAATATTAGCCTTCTCAGTACCGAGCAATGGAACTCCGATGGAATTACAACACAGTATCTCTTACAGGACCGAAAGGGTTAAGCACAAAAAGAAATATTCCAGTTAAGACGTTTAATGTGAGAGTTGTGTGTTTTGTGATCTTTACAAGGGATAAATATTCGCAAACATTCCTCCAAATCTTCTACTTTGTGAGAAAAAGTAGTTGAGCTAGCATTAGGTAATGCTCTGGCGCAGATCAATTGTCTCACACAATGAAGGTAACATTATTTTATTTATTTATTCTTAAGTATCATTTACCCAGGGTAGCCCTTTCAGTAGTTGAACAATGTTCTACCGGTAAGCACTAGTTATTCCGAAGGCTCGTTATTCCGAACGTTACGCGACAAATGCTCGGATTAACGAACCCTTTTTCGTTTTCGGACTAACGAGCATCGAGGTATAGGCAATTTACGTGTTTCGGAATAACGAACCTTCGGAATATCGAACTGTAACCGTTCTACCAAGGGGCCCTGCTATGACATATAACATAATAAATCTATAGTTCAGTGAGAAATAAACACCGTTTTGGAATTTGCATTATATCTCTGGACAATAACAGTTGAAAATGTATCCCCAGTAGAATCACCTATAAAACTAGAAAGCACCTGTATCTTTTCTTCTCGGTATGACTTGTAACCAAGTTATATATATACTCTACAGCTCGAAGGAATTGGCATAGGGAAAGTGAAAGGGAATGAGCCGCAGTATATTTTGTCCAGTTCAGCATGGAACATGATGTTTTTAGGCTAAAGCATACCGCGATTTAAAACTGCGGCTCCTTCCTTTTCTTCCCTTTCCCTTTCCCTATGCCAATTCCTTTGAGCTGGAGTGTATGTGTGTGTGTGTGTGTGGGGGGGGGGGTGACAAAAAGTTTTTGCAGTGAGCAATAAAACAGTTGAGAACATCTCACATTGCATCACTTGCAAAACTGGTAATCAGGTTTTGTCTTACGTTTTCAACATAAAATAACTATTTTATATTTTTTTAGGTTAACAATAACACAGTTGAAGATATATATCATTTTCATCACTTGAAAAAACATATCAGCCATTCCGTGCAAGTGTCATCACCTGCCTTAACATTTAGAATTGAGATATATGACGTAAAATTGTTATAGTTGGCAAAAAGAATATTCAAATGATGTTAATTACAAAATGCCATGCATATTGTCCAATCCCTTATTTTTTATAGGTTGTACAACACGGAAGAAATCTATTACTCAAAAATGGGTCAGGAAAGGCTCTCAATGAAATTTAAAATGTCCATAGGCAAACATATCAGCAACTGTTCAGCCAGCTGTCACTTAGCTAAGTGTTTTAGTGTATTTCTTTAATAAGCTGCTTATAAAATTTGTTAACGGTTATGTGGATTTTTAGACTTTGTCTAGGATACCGTCACTCGAGTCACGCTAAACATGCATTTTTTAGTTTGCTAGAAAAATTAAATGTTTTTAAAGCAATCTTCAATATGTTTGTAGTGTACTATAGACACTACATCAGAATATGACAAAATATTCAATCTTGTTCTTTAGTATAAGAAGAATGGGTCTTACAATATCACGCGAGTCACATTTGGAGCCATGTCGCGCGAGTCACGCTTCCAGTTTGGAAAACCATTCAATAATAAAATGACATTTCAAAAATAAAATCAAATTTAAATGTTTGTGAGTATATTTAGAACAGGAAACAAGCCAAACCCTGATATAATGTGTTGACAATTTAAAAAGAATATGGATCTGGATCTGGACTTTTATACTCAAAAACTGTCACTCGAGTCACGCTAAATATGCATATTTTTTAGTTTACTAGAAAAAATGTAAAATTGACACTTACACCACACGAGTCATTGCCCTTTCACTCATTCATCATGATTTATTGATGTAACACCACATACGTTCCATGTTATCTTAATTTTATAAAAGCGAAATTTAACTGTGTCACGTGAGTCACGTTTCATGTTACGCGAGTCACAAATTCAAGAGGCCGTCATTAATTAGTCAGGCGATATCATTAAAAGCCAATAAAGCACAGGGTACAAAGGGTCATCTAAGTTTTTATTCATGAAGTTACAGATTGATATTACCTGTATTTCCATAAGAAATTATACAAGTATTAAGTGACGTCAAGGAACCTTATTTCTATCTGTCACGCGAGTCACGCTACTGAAATCATGTTTTTTCAGTGAGAAAAATATGTTTTCAGAAGCTCGTTCTATACTCAGATCTACTTCACCAATACCCTTACTAAATTATGTAAAGTGAACAAGGGATATGCAGCTAATATAAATATTGCAGAAGATTTTAAGTGCTATTTTTCTTCAAATTTCACGCGAGTCCTGGTGGAATGGCTGATATATGTTTGTTTTTCCTCAAAAAGTGATAATGATAAAATGTTGCAGTGAACAAAAACATAGTTGTAAACATATATCTTATATCAATTTCTTCATTTGAAAAACCGTCTTTAATCGTAACCAATGTGTTTTTTTTTATAAAAATAACAATTATATCAAGGTATGCAGAAAACAATAGCCCTAGAGTATCGAAGTGATGTCGTCATATGAGCATGTTCTCAAGGCATTTGGCTCGACACTAACTCAGTCCAGTGAGAGGTTTAATAGTCCGATATTGTCTATCGGGCTAGTGTCGGGCATTCCCAATTACAGTCCCCCTTGTGATCACCGCTTCTTGCTCTATAACCCGCATTGTTTAGAACCAGTTGTCTTCACAATAATGCTCAAATGACGTCACACGTCGGTACTCTATAACACTGTTTTAATCATACATCAAATTCATCAGTTAAAAAAAATGGTAGGCAGGTGACTTATCACCTTTTTGGCACAAGATATTTTATGTATTTGTTGCAATAATTATCCGTTTTGGATTGGACAATTACATAATCGAAAATGAAATGTCAATGGTATCTGGTAAACATACATGGATTATATTTACGCACAAATTTTAACCCAATCAATGTTTCTCTAATGTAAACAATAGTGAACAATAACACAATACAGGAATGATGCATGGTAATATTCTAACAATCATAATGAGTGTTAATGTGACCATTGATTTAAAATATATTTAAAAGGAAACATAAACTTGATGGGTAAATTTTACAAACTTGGAATTACCATCTGTCTTGTATTGGAAGCCGGTTTAACTGTTGTAATACTATAATGGTGAGGGTTCTGGCATCTGTTCTGAATACTACTCTGGTCATCTTCTTGTGTTGCCTAATGAATGTTTCTTTTACGTATTGTACACAGTTCGACAAGGGATGTGTTAGGAAGGGGAAAAAACTTGAGCATAATATATTCAAACATCTGTATGGATACTAAAGCGTGCTAATGAATGTCAAAATCATTCCACAATCACTACAATGCTTTGATGTCCCATGCGCGGCACCGACATTTAGCTGCTGTCAACTTGGAAAGCAGTATCTTTAATTCACTGTTTTGTCTCTGGAAGCTATGCTTCTTAGCACATTTTTATGCAATTTTTAAAAAAGTTACGGGCAACACCACTAAAGATCCTGTACTCGGTTTTCTTCTCAATAATTGTTGAATGATGCACAAACGGAGATATAAGATAATATTCTTACTTACACAATTAACAAATTTCTTCACTTTCCGCAGATTTCCGCAAATGTGGGGTTCAATCATTATCAAAATTATATTTTAAGCTGTTTATTTTCATTAACAGAGTTTGCGTGCATTTGCGTGCAACTGAAATATTTTACTAAAAAAAAAATGTTTACTTTTGTTCACTGAAATCATGGAAATCTCTTTTTCTCACAAAAGTATCGATGCAATCCAACAAAACTGGACAAGCTTAATAAGACCTTACATTTCTTTTGTTCTATCTGAGAAACCGTTGCTACGCAATCCTGTTCGTTATTATTAAAACACCTGAGAAGCACATGCTGAGAAGACATTTTTTTTCGGCGGTGCCACGCATGGGTTCAAAGAAAGAAAGTTGTTTCACATCCTTCCATAACACATCCCTGGTTCGACCATGCACAACTGCAATAATCAAGGTACGGGAATATTAGTGTATTTTCAAGCAGTTTGGCATTATACTGAAGGTAATATCATTTCTGAGACGCCCCAGCAATGCCAACCGGGCTTATATTTTCTTACTTGTGTGTTCATTGTGTTTCTGCCAGTTTAAGGTGTCATCTAGGATTACCCCGAGGTACTTGTAACAGCGTACTCTCTCTATATTATGATTGTCCACAGGTATCTGTAGGTCATGGGCTTTTGCAAGTTTATGGGGTGTACCAAATAATATATACTTGGTTTTGGTGAGGTTTAAGACTAAGCCACTGAGCCACAGAAAACAGATAAGCATTAAGTGCTGCCTCTATTTCGTTGGCAGTCTGTCCACTATATACCAGGGCTGTATCGTCAGCGTAGGCCTACATCAAGACTTGACTCTTTTGTACAATCCTTGTCATTGACCATTAATGTGAATAAAAGTGTGCCTAAGATTGAACCCTGTGGGACACCTATTGTTATGTCCCTTACATCCGACACTGTCTCTTTCATTAACGCGCTTTGTGTATACGACCAGCCAAATAGGCTTTGACCCACTCAATCTCCTTTCCCTTAATACCATACAATTTAAGCTTGTGAATTAAAACATTGTGGTCAACCAAATCGTGCGCCTTTTTAAGATCGAGGAAAATAATGCCGGTAAGTCGGCTGCGATCTACGTCTTTGTACAGATATCCGCTGAGATAGGTAAGTGCGGTATTACTAGAATGGTGTTTACAGAAACCAGATTGTTGTGGGGCTAAGTATTGGTTTTGACTTAAGTATTCTTGAAGCTGGTCATGAACTATTCTTCCGAAAACTTTCATTGGAATGACAGATATTGGGCGATAATTGTTTGGGTTCTCGTTCCCTCCACCCTTGTGTATGGGGGTCACCTTAGCTTGTTTCCAGTCAGGTGGTAGCATATACATCCTGTTTGGAGTGACAAGATGAAAAGACAGCTGACGCTTCTTTCAACAGATTGGCGCTTACTCCATCATGACCAGTGGCTTTTTTAACATCCAGACATTTGAGGATATTCAAAACAGAGGTTTCGTCGACATCATCAAATATAAATCTGTCACTCTCATACTCAAAATGGATATGCGTTTTGTGTAAACTACTGTCATTGTCAATTTTATATTCGGTTTGTATTTTAGCACCAACCGTTACAAAACGGGTTCCGACTGATGTCCCCAGCTTGGAGTAGAAGGGCCTGGCAGGGTCCACAGTATCTTTGCCGAGGTTTCCGTCGTTGTGTGTGATCTACATTGTAGTAGTTGTAGGCAAGTGTCACTATACAATGTCCTGCACAGATTCCGATGGTGATTAAGATGACCGTGTCAAAAGCCTCTGCTGCATTCAAGTTCATGGGAGCATCACGCCCAGTGAAAAGAGTGCACTAAATGTACAAAATCGTCATCTCAAAAGATGCACCACTGAACAACATATAAACATAAAATACACCACCACACAAAAGCACTGTTTGGGAGCTGCTCCACCCAGGGCGCTCAACCAATCATTGAACGATAAAGAAAATTATGTCTAGCAAGACGATTATAAAACCTACCTTGTGATATAACCTCCGACGTAACTTGTGTCCAGAACGTTGACTGTACTTGAACAAATGTTGCGCTAATGAACAAAAAAAATCAAATCAGTTTTAATTTTGTACGTGCCACTAGCGCATTTTGCATCGTTGATATACATATATACATGCATAACGTAGAGCAGAAATATGTCTGGCATAGAAAGACCGACATTAGTTGTCAACACCTTAATTATGTACTGAATTGCATTCCCTATCAAGAACTGATGTTTCTCTTTAGCTGGATTAAAGAAAAACGGTAAACTCACTATGCATGAATTTTTAAAAGCTGAAGGCAATGATTCGATGGAACATCTCTGACAAAAATAGATCAGAATATTCTTCTGTAGGCTTATGCCATATATCTTATATCTTCTGTAGGCTTATGTCGGAGATTGTCATTTTCATAATGTGCAGCAGGATAGAATACACATGTCGAATAAGCAATCCTCTCCATTAAGTAAGTCAGCAATCTTGATCACGAGCAATACATCGCATACTGCTGATGAATGACCAAAAAATATTTTTATTTCATGATTAAAAAAAATATCCATACTGCATATACAAGAAAGTTGGCCGATGATGCACCGCGCAGCGACATTCAGATATTGTTCGGAGTCATGCCTGCTTCTGGTCTAGGGTACTAGCATATGAGGCCAGAAACGAAGATGACTGAAGAACTATCCGGACGTCGCTGCGCAGTGCATTGTTGGACAACTTTTTACTAATATGCGATATGAAGTTTTGGGGAATAAGTGAATGATACAGATTCGCTTACATGAAATACACATTGCCGACGCCAGCATCCGGTGCTCGCCACGCAAACGCGAGGTCTGCCGGAGTCTTGTCCGAGTTGTCCGTGTGGGTGACGGCATCTGAATCCGCGGAGCAGTCTCTGGTCTGGAAGCCGGTGGGCAGGGATGTCCATTGACCGATTGGTGTGGATGACCCCACCGGTCTGGCCTGCAGTAATAAACCTCGCAAGGACTGGTCTCCTGATATACGAACTGGGGGAATGAAACACAAATACAAGCATGAAGCCAAATTATGGTGAGATGGTTTGGTTTTATTTCCGCAATATAGCAATATGCAAAAACATACAATAGATATTTACATGATGTAATCGTTCAATTCATTATCCGACGGGTACCCCGTATTCAGCACCAACATGACGTTGACACGGTCTTCCATGGGGTCACAACATTTATGGGGCTATTGAACCCTATTCCATTTACCAAATTTTTTTCTGAAGGTGATGTGGAGGTGCCGTAGTATTGTAATTGTAAACTGTGACTAGCGATCTCGCAGTCCCAGGTTCAATACCATCCATGGCTCTTGTGTCTTTCAGCAAGATACTTTATCCACATTGCTGCTTTCCACTCAAAAGCATAAATGGGTACCTGGTAAGAGGTGCACCGTTATGCGAATGATCTTCACTCAGCACCGATATCGTACAGCGGGCAAGGAATAGTCTACTCCCCAGGGAGTGAAGATGGTGCACATATGTGTGCATGATATGTTCTTGTATCCAGCGGGCTCAATTTTAACATCCCACTTGATTCAGTCTATGGACTGCGATTGGAAAGACCCTCTACACCACATATACACAAATCAAATCAAAGAAATAATAACAGTTATGTAAATAGGACTATCAGAACGCTGGGGTGCAGCTCAAGCATATGAGCCGACAATTTGACCCAAGATAAATTTAATGATTTGTCAGTATTTCACTCTGATGATTTTACTCTGATGATGATCTATCTTAAAATATGTATATATTTGAATTCATGTGTTCGGCCATCAACAGTATGTTTGGCAACATTACTTTTACAAAAGCCCTTCCCGAAATGTGTCTTGCTGTGCAGTATCGTATAACCACTACTGACTAGTAAGGTTATTGTGAAAGACTTTAAGGCATGAGAGACTACATTAATGAGTGATGGCGTCTACATAGTTCACATTCCTGGAAAAGTATGAGCCAGAGGAAAGTACGTCCAGCCCGCGTGCGTATAACCACCGCAGCACCGCGAGTACCGCGAATCACATAATCAGTGGTGAAATACAATAGACTGACTGCGATCGGGTATCACCAACCTTCCATGCATAAATCTGTTCTAATCCTCTTTGAAATCGTTGAAGTCCCTCTTTCATGTGATTGTCTCTTTTTTGAAAGATTCTATTACCGACTCTTCGATTTGCAAGGTTTCTTGAGGAATGCTATATACTTTTTGTTAAACGCATTACGGTCAAGTAACAGAGGGGCCTAATGGGTAATTAAACGTACGACAGTGTATGTATTTGAGGTAGGAGAATCCAAGCAGTATGGAGGCTCAAAGTGTACAGTTGACAATTAAGTTCACTTAAAGGATGTAGCCTAAGTCCGTTTTGGTACGTCACAACAAAATGTGTTATTATATATTTAATATGATAAACAACCATTACTCACAATATAGTGTAGCTATATCGACCGTTCCCCGTTGACAACTGATTTGATGCCCTGGGTCAGCTCTGGGTCGGTTATTAAACATACATGCACGGACAACTGACCACGTTGGAATCATTAATGAGTATATACGCAACATAATAGTGCCAACCTATTCGTTTCACTTGTAGTGTAAACTGACGATATTCTCATTTTATTCATAAAAGAGTATATCACATAGTACATAGTTGCGTGACAATGAGTCAAGGTAGAATAACTTCAAATAAATGTTACTCATAAATTACATTTTGCCTTACTGAATACAAGTCATGACTAATTGTATACAAGACGCCGTGTATAGATGGAAGGCGTGCCCCTGCTCTTCATAGAATATACTCCTGACTTATGTCAATAAAAGAATAAAACGAAAAACATATACTGTACAGCTCAACCTCCCCTTTCAAAACCGACCCCTTTTCACAATCAGCTTTGACTTTCGCAGTTAATATGTGGATGAGCCAATAGGATTTACAAACACGTCATTTGCATTTCTTCACCGAGTCAATAAATCGCCTGTTCCTACCTCTTGAAAGTGCAAACACGTAAATATTCATGAAGCGTGTGTTTATCTTTGAACCCATTCATAGAAAAAGAAAGTGTTCCACTCCACTATGTACTCTACTATCACACTGCTCAACGTTGCACTATAGTTCCTATTGATAGTTCCATTTCCACGATTGTGGCAAACAGTTTGTTTTTGTATTAGCAAGGCTGTTCTCGATTGACAACAAAGAGGCTTAGCTCGACACGACGTGGACATGGATGTGTTCTTTTTAAGGCAACACCATGCGATTTACCTCAACATTTTAGTTGTGCATTTTCCTCTATTTGGTGTACTTATTAAAACGATTTACCTCAACATTTTAGTTGTGTATTTTCCTCTATTTGGTGTACTTATTTGATTTATATTTGTTATGTGTACAATGACGAATGTATTAGTGAGCATGAAATTCGACATTCCTCATTAGCATGATATAAAAAATACATAAGAAATGCTTTATCATAGCCTCTCTCATTAACTATTCATGCAATCTTGTTGAAATTTGTTGTCAAGATAACTTATGTATATTAGAGATGATTGAGCATTTTTGATTTTGTGTTTGATTTATTTGTAACCTTTTTTATGATTTTCTTTTAAACCAATCACACTCAAGCTCACCTAATTATGTATCCATGAGTTAAGAAAAAACTACAAACACAAGAGATATACTTTTTCATTTAAAAACCAGCTTACACATCAACAGATACACACTCCAAATTTGAGCTTCATCCATGCTTTCATTCTTACAAAATCTTTCATGGAAATACATCATCTCACATGACATCACACTTTTGTTAAAACAAATGATATCATGCATATTGTATCCATTCACCAACGCAAGCATACTTTCGCGAACCGCTGGATAGCACAAAATTGTCAGAAATTATATTTGTTTTATTGTATTAAATACATTTACAGATTATTTTTATCATTTTTTTATCTTTTTTTTATAGTGTGGATGCTGAACACCCCACCATTGCACATTCCAAGTCTCATACGCTGTGATGACTAAGATGTGGAGTGGATAAAGGTGGAGTGTTTCTGCCGATCTTAGAATGAGCACGTCCACGTCTTGTCGATGTGAAACTCTGTTCTCTGGAAAGTCAGCACAACACTTTCGTAAATCACACGATTGGCATCAAACATATTTAAACCATATGTCTAGACTATCTATTCGTGTTGTTCATTCCTTATTAAATAAAACAGTCTTTCTCTGATTATTATATCCCTCACGCGGTGCTACATATCTAGATGGAACGTGTAGTGACTTTTCATTTTTTCTTAAAGTAACTTTCCTAGACGAGACTGAATTAGAATTTGGGTTTGACATTTAAAATGCAGTAATTCATTAATGTATCTAGGAGCCTGACCATTTAATGCTTTAAAGACTATCACCAACATCTTAAATTCAATTCTTTGGCGTATGTGCAGCCAGGGCAAGTCTCTTAACAATGGTGTAACGTTGGAAGATTACAAATCAATCTTGCACATGTATTTTGAACCCGCTGCAACTTTACTATTTGTGAGTCTAGTAATCTGTGAGTCCATACAGTACACTATTACAGTAATCTAATTTACTCGTAATGTATGCGTGAACTACACTTTTAATGCTATCTTGATCGAAATATTTACGAATGCGCCTCAGATTATAAATCATGTAATATGCTGATTTGCATACACTAGTAATTTGTGGCTCCATGGTCAAGTGGGTATCGAATAAGACTCTCACGATATGGGACGGTTTTACATCAGTGCCACATACTGATATACCATTTGACTGAAACTTGACGTGGAGTACCAATGACTTACAGCTCTGTTTTCTTATCATTCAACATCAATTTGTTTTGCAACATCCAGGCTCTATACTAATGCATGTTTCTAACACACTTACACAGTAGTCTTCATTTGGTGTGTTAGGACAGAATGACAAATATATGTGGGTGTCATCTGCAGAGCAGTGACAATTAATCATGGCACAACCGTTCTACCGCCATTCCTGTGCGTGGATTTCGTTTAATATCAACAATACTACCATTGTAAGATGATTCCTTCTTGGCATCTTGGTATCAATCACGAATAGGACACGTGGTCATGGCAGACCAATACATCGTCGATTACGGGGTAGTCTACACTTCTACCACTTGGCTTTAACGTGAATGGATATTATTAGCGGTAAAGACTGCTTCATGTTTTGTTTTTTTTCGCTCTGACACGCTGTATATAAAACTACGCTGCAAACGGAATGTGCTTGAGTCAACACAAACTGGTGCCATGGTATATTATATGAACACTAAAGGTGTTGAACTTCTGCCTGATACCTCCATGGTAATAACAATGTGTCCCTACGCGAGACAAAGTACACTTAGTAGGTAGACGTAGGATTTGGTGGGATTAGTTTGGTAGTGCGCATATCACCTGAGCTGCTCTATTTAGACTTCTAGATCTTTATATCAGTGGATTAGGTTAAGTCATGGTCTAGCGCACCGCACGCCTTTTAACCCGTAATGGCAACCGTTCGCTGCGGTGGTTCTGGTACCAATAGTACGACTAGCGCCAACAAAATGCCTACGCAGTTAATCTCTAGACACCTCAGAATATCCCTTTCGAAAACTTCTCGAATTTGTAGACCAAGCTTTAATCCAATTTGACATAACCAGTCCATGGCGTTGCACCAAGCCCTACAATGAACAATCTTCCATCAATATCCACGTGTATAATCTTAAATGATCCGAATATATACACTTCGCATTTTTACAGCGTTTCTGAGTTGGAAATCACTTTTGACAAGTTGCCGCGGTCGAAACATTAAGAAAGGCATTAAGATATGTAAAAACTAATAAACGCTATATATAAGAACATTATCATTATTATTATCACTATTATCAATAAATGTTTATTTGCCACGGATGCATTGTTTCTTCATGCACACAAAACACATAGAGAAGCATTTTATATGGCAAAAAAAAGAGATAAAAACAATCCAGCAACAGCCACTGCGAAGGATTGACCCAATAGCGCATTATGATATCCTCTTTACGACAACACTATTCCTTTGATAAAATGCATTCTTTGTACATATGTTTTGCCATTTCATCCGCTGTAGCCACACGCCAAGTAACCACTTTTTTCGCCAGGTTTTATAACTTCATCTTCACAACGGTTGATTTTACACCAGTCGAATGGAGAAATCAAAAGTCAAGCAGGAATTTGAAAATGGGCCACGTTCGAAATTGCGTAATCTTAATGGCGAAATGGTGTTTAAAAATATCTCTTTGGGGGGGCAAATTAGTTGAAGTAGACGCCCCTCTCACAAATTGAATATACAAACAGTTCCTAGCGTAACGTGATACATGGGTGATAATTATGATATCACCTTGAGTGATTGCCTGATGACATCTATGCGCCGTTTGCCCCTATATTGATTTTGTCTTAGACATAATGCGAATTCGCTATGTGAAACTGTTGAACGCTTTCCTTCAGTTCTTTTTATTTTGAGTTTTGGTTTCCCAGCTGATACGAGGAGTGTGTCATGTCCTGTCCCAAGTAACTACTTAGTCATGACGTATTCGCCGTTTACTGTTATTGATAACTCAGTGCCTCATGCGGAATGCTTGGGATGATTGCCGAATCTGAAATGCCATTATTACGTTACAACAGTTCAATTTTGTCCTCGTTACATCACTGGGTGCACCAAGCGCGGCTAGTGCTATACACTGAAAACACAAATTACTCATGACTGGTCAATGGTATAGGCCACAGACTGAATTGAAATAAATAATAATCAAAGCCCTGGTCACATGGTCACCAGGTCACCAGGCAACACCCTATCCACTATCTTGGAAGTATTCCTTGCCCGTTGCACGATATCGATGCTGGGTTAAGATCATACACATGATTGTCCACCTCCTGCCAGGTTCCCATGTATACTCCTGCGTGGAGAAGGTGAGTCTCTCGCGGAATTAGACAAGTGATGCGGCTTGAACCTGGGACCTCGAGATCTTCAGTCACACTTTACAACCACAATACCACGACACGTCTACCGTACAGGCACACAATTTTCATGACACAAACGAAGAAACCTATCATCAACATTCTAATAAATCATAGAATGCACACCAATACATTTTATTAAAAAACGGTTCTGTATTGCCGTGCTGATACGGGAACAATATAACCCTCTATTTTCATTACTACATGTACATACGCAAGTGTGTTTATGGTGTTGTTCTTGGGAAATGCACTGCTATTTTCATTCATATGTGAATATCTACGCTGTTAACGCACTCTTCTAATGCTTCTGCGTCATCCGAAAGTTGCATACAGAACAAAGTGGGCGCTAACCAGGCCGGAACTCCCATTATGACGTAGCTTACAAAAGTTACAAAATATCAACATTTACCTCCTTACATCACTTCCCCGTTTTTACACCGCACTGTTACTGATCCCATTGAAGTATATATTATGTACTGACGCAAATACTGACCACTGGCAAACAAGATCAAGATCATTTTTGATGTTTCTCCAAGAACCTTTGATGAATATCCATTTGCAGCCCATGCCGCATACTACGTAGTATACTACATTGGCGCCTCCTCAAGTCACACACACACACACACACATACACCAAAAACATAACTTTTAAAAGAAAATGGCCGCCATTGCCTCCCTGGGCTAAATTCCAGAGGGCTCAATATCCAAATTTGTTTAGATTATTTAATTTTACATGTGTGCCAAACTTAGTGCTTTCAGACAAAAGTGAACAATTATTCAGCTATACCGCTTGACTATTATTGTTACGATAATTATTATTCATGCATAAATAAATGAATGCTGTATGTGACATGGTCATGGAGGTCACATTTGTTATGAATAATCACCTATTACAGACCCCCTGATATACTATATGACCCGTCTTCAACATTTCTCTAAGCACAGTCTACAATAATACGCACATTTTAATTTAAGTTCTATAAGATATGTCACATGATCATGATGATAGTGTCTTGATGAATACTCGCCTGTTACAAATCCCCTGGTAAATACCTGTTTTCACTATTTGTCTAACCTTACATACATTTACGCATAACTTCATGGAAGCTGTATAAGATAAGTCACATGATCATGGGGATCACCTGTTCCAGACTACCCCCCCCCCCCTCCCCGTTACATAGAATCATCATCCTCGTTTGGTTGCAAGTGGCATGTTGAGGAGTATCTTAAAGAAGAAGAAGATGACCTGTCTTCATTATTTGTCTAACCTAATACAGTTTTGCATAATGATATGATATGAAAAGTACGTAACATGGTCATTCTGGTCATATCATATCATATCATATCATATCATATCTGGTCACATTTGTCATGAATAATCACCTGTTACAGTTCCCCCTGGTAGATATGGCGACCCGTCTGCAACGATGGAGTAAGGACTGGGAGTTATCTGAGGGTCCACGCCATGTCCAGCTGGTATCAGGTCCAGGCAAGCAGAGAGGGGGGCACCTGTCGGGAGTGCATCCACGCCCCTCCCCAAGAGTGACGCGCTACATATCGCCACCAATATTGATAACAACCTTACGCCTGTCCTTATCTCCATATCTGAAATCAAATTCCGCGTAAGTGCCAAAAGAGGCACTTTGAAGAGGTAGAATCCTTTGGATGGAATGTCGTTCCTCGGTGTTTGCGTCCGAAAGAAGAAGGTCGATGTCACGATGGATGCTGGTGAACCAAGTTACTGTTTGAGGGCATGCCTTCTTCCACCGACTGGATGAAATCAGTGCGTGTATATACAGTGGCGCCGTGGAAAGCGGTGAAAATGTAGCTCGGTCCCACACGTTAACGTTTCCAGAAGCTATACCTTGTCTTCAAGTCTTGAAGATTCTCACACTCTCCACTCAATAATCACTTGATGGTCCTCACCAAATGAATGTCAGGCCATGTTGTTCTGATTTCATAATTTCAGAACACATCAGCAACGGGTACAAGTATACGCCCGCTAAAGATTACGCATTACACGCACACAGAATCATTCTCATAACACCGTCAAGAGCTTACAAAATCTTGAGCATTCGAGTGAAAGGGAAGATACGGCATCCGTATTTCCTCGCATAGCTCTCATTGAGGATCGTCTTTTCTTATGCAGATAGCTGGTTAGGCTCGGACAATAAGGGGCTAGGGCGTGGGGGATTGAAAACACAAAAGCAGGGTGCTCGTGGCTATGCAGATAGCGCAGCGGAGCAGACAAGCCGCAAAGAATTGGAATGCGAACCAGCCGGGCGAGTCAGTAGAAGTAAGTGGAAGACGTTCCAGGGCTTTGATAAGATGACACACGCAGTTTGGAATGTACTTTTCGTTGTATAATTTCCTTTACATCTTATAATTATCACTGCATAGTAAAGTTTATCATTATGACGGATCTGATCATGAACCGAACTCAAGGAGGTCGTGACATGTTATGAAATGGCTGAATGATGTCTTCCTTAATGTTAAGCATTGTTGACAAATCGAGTTTGAAGGTTTCAAATCAATAACGGCTCGTTTTGTGAATCGCATTCCATAAGAGCTCAATAAACATGGCCCCTTCGACGTTTGACCGGAGGTCGACACCGTTTACAAATCTTTAATCATGGCATAATAGCTAGGAATTCAGTGGTCGTAGAGTAAACCGCATTGATTTAAACAGTGTGAGTCTTTGACTCTTTCTTTGTTAGAAATTAGAATTAGATACGGAAAGGTCCGTATTTGGATATATAAGATATATAATATTATACAAATGGACCGAGATTTGTAACGAATGGGTAAAATAAACTGATTTATTATTTTTATTATTGTTTGATGTTGATAAAAGAAAACATACATAATTGACAAGACGCCACGTACGGTACTTCGTATGCGTTCCGTTTACAAGACGCCGATCGCAGCAATATTTATTTCCTCAGTATCTGAGTACGTCTTGCTCAACTATAATTTGCAGGATTATCGCGCTCTGCCCAAGGTCGTAAATCGCAATGGATCTACATTCATAATGTACAGTTACCATGGTAAAATGTACAAAGATCATCCAACAATTATGATTTAAAAAAATGTCAGTGAACTTTTAATACAACGTATTATGCAAAAAATGGTGCCGTCGGAGACACAACAAAATATGTAAAAGGAACACCTCGAAAAAAAACGGGGGGGGGGGGGGGTACTTATAAGTTGTAGTCATCACTAAACATCTCAAATGGGCTTCCCATAGGGACTAAACCTATAGGCGTGCCCAAAATTGGATGCAGAAAATCACACCGGTACGTAACTTGTTTCCATTAAGTGCGCTGACGAGATGAATGGATTTATATCTGTCTTACACACGCACACACTCTATCCTCCTTTCTCTATCTCTCTCTCTCTCTCTCTCTCTCTTTTCTCTCTCTCTCTCTCTCTCTCTCTCTCTATCTATCTTTTTCCCCGTTGTATGTACCTCTTTGTCTTAGCTCCTATTTCATACCCCCTCCCCCCTCGCTCACTCTCTCCCTCTTTATCCCTCTCTCTCTCTTTCCCTTTTCTTTGTGTTGTTGATCTTTCTCCTCTCTTTATCTCTCTCTCCATTGTTTTTCTTTTGATTCCTTTTCCCTTACTTTCACGAGCCCCCCCCCCCCCCTCTCTCTCTCTCTCTCTTATTTTCGAAATTTTCTCTAATCCTGACAACACTAATACGAGGGAGCTCGTGAAACAATCCCATGGCCATTCACTCCCACTCTCACATGTCCCAGAGCATGCGCAGGCCCGAAAGAAACCAGCTCGATTTCCTTGTATTGTTCGCAGATTAACATATCTCAATGAAATAATATGTCTCCAGTGGCAGGTTTAGTTTAAATATAGCCCATCCATTCATTTGTCTAATCCCTTTTCGTATACCCCTACTCGTTTCACAAGTAAATACAAGTCAAGTAATGATGACGCTACATATTAAGATTAAGATTAAACCAACCCTCCTCTCCAACCCTTACCCTCAATCATAAACCCTAATCCTAATTCTAACTTTTGATCCTCACCCATGAATATTCATTTGCTCTTGTAGACACAAAGGGAGAGATCACGTGGCTTGGTACCACGGGTTTTGATAACGGTGTGAAGAGGAGGGTGTCATCCAATACAATCCTGGCCTAGAAGGCAATGCTTGTGCCAAGTTATTGTGACAAAGAAAACAAAAATCTTAACTATTATGATGTTCTTCCTTCTTCAACACATACAAATGCACAAAGTATGCTTCTGCAAATACAATTGGGTACAATTTATTTTTTAATGAACTCCCCTAAGATATCTTGATTGAATTAGGTAGATTTTCAGATTAAATATAGGCCTATAAGAAAGAGTACCAAGATCCCAAAATGTTATGACCTGAAGAAATCCGTTACGCTTCCAATCATTTGTCAAAATTACAAATGAATTGGGTACAGTTTGGATTGCGCCTCTGGTAGAACACTATTTATGCTATTGTCACTGTTCATTGGTCCTTACATGCTTTTGTCCAGACTTAATCCCTCACACGGACGTAATCGAAGGGTTAATTCGTTCACATTGAGGGGCTACATTTTGTAAGCCGTCTGTAAGCTGCAAGCCGTCCACATGTCTGTTCGCCTCTAGCAGACGAATACATCACCTTGAAATTCATACATTGTTATAGGAACAGTTCACCTTGAAATTAAGTTGGTTTCAAGAAAAGGAGTCACATGGAAGGAACATATTAGTTAATATTTGATTAAAATTCATCAAAAGATAACAAAGTTGTGATTTTTGGCATTTCAATTTTGTGACGTCACGTGCAAGGTGCTCTCCCATAATGTTGTGTAATTTTTTTTTTTTAAATGTCCATTTTCTCACAAAGATGAGCATCCTTTTACATTTTGATGCATCATTAGAAACACGTTTTTAAACTTATACCACTGTGAAGAAAAAAAAATATTCATTTGTCACAAACACACAACATTATGGGAAAGCACCTCGCACGTGACGTCACAATATTGAAATGTCAAAAGATCATATCTTTTTTATCCCTTGACAGATAAACCTTCATTAATATATTTCTTACATGTTTCTGCTTTGATTTAAACCATGCACCTTAACTTCAGGGTGGACTATCCCTTTGAGTAAAAGTTGTTCAGGGTTTGGCGCTGCGGTAAACCACTCCCGACATATTGCAGGCGGCAAACCGCTTCCGTGTGCACGTACCTCAAAGACAGCGTGTCCCATTTGCAAAAGTCATAGCCTCATGCAAGAGCCTTTTCAGAAAAAGTTAAAAACCATCAATGTTTACGTTTGAAACGTAGCGGCCGTAAACGCATGAACTGTGGGGCGAACCCGTGCATAGCGCAAAGCGGTCTCCGGTCTCTAAGCTACAAGAACCCGGGAGGTTTTGGACGACCCACCCGAAACATCCTCGAAATTTAGCAATCCCTATTATTCCATTTCAATTCAGTTTGCAGTTCTATAATTGGGAAGGAAGTTCTTTTACAGTATTTTCTTTCGTTTTCCGTGTTTTTTTTTTTTAATTGACCTGCGAAACGGGATACATTGCTTTAAATGGGACCATGCTGTTCTACTCAGGAAGGCGGAAACAAGATTACTCCGATCACAGTCGTTCTGTTTGTATGTGCGCAGAAGGGACACAGCGCATTATTCACAGCGTTGTATGTCTTCCAACTCTCTCGTCATGCCACGACAAAAATAATGAATCCTGCTGGTCACATGCATTGATCATTCCTCCAAGGACAAATCTAGAACGGAACAAAAGGTGCATTCTTGCTGTGCCTCGGCGAATTATCATCAAGAAGGTATGATTGAGGCACACACTGAGTACATCTCTGGTATAATTTTCCTCTATTGTAAGGATTTGCCAGAATTAATCGCTGATAGTCAAGCATTACAGGAAACCGGTTGATTGAAATTTAAGAAGAGAAATTATAGATTACACCCTGTTCACGCATGATCGTCTCCTGTTATAGCATATTCACTCTATTGAAAAGTTGTTTCAGTCAAGTCAGATACATATAGATGGAGATCTGTGAAGCAAGCAGAATACAATATGGAAATGTTTTTTTTTGTTGTTGTTACGCAGACATAATTTCAATTGTTCCCTTTTAAATTTTGTGCGCGTTAACAAAAGACCAGGTTCATTTTATTGCATCATGAAAATTTGGTTCACATTACTACCAAACCAAACCCTATTTGATTCGAATGCTAAGAAAATGAACTTTCTTCAAAGAACGACTTTTCGCACGACTGGTTACCCTTTCTTGTGCTAAATGAGATATGGACTACCCCAATTTGTTCCTACAGTTTTAAAGATACAGATATCACAGCGCTTGACCTGTGTATACATCCAAGAAACTTACCTTCTGTATGATTTTCACTATAATTGTTTCTTTGAAAGAAACTCTTATATTCAGAGAGTTCAAATCAGATAGATAGATTCAGAGATGGAGATTCATCAGACAGCTTCATCACAGAGAGTTATTCAGGATAGTTGTTTGAGTATTGAATGTACTACAACCCAAAATGCACTTCGAATTTATGCACTAGTCCTTCTTCAACTTCGAATTCAGCAAAACTACAGACTTTGGGCAATATAGTTGATCCCGCAGCACAACCCCCACACACAACTATACTGATAATTGTTGATTGTGGCTGGAGCCCAAGTACCTTTGTACCTATACTATTCCGTATACTCAAGTAGGCCTTTCGCAAACTCGTACTTTGCAAGTTGTTGCATAGTTTTCATGGTTTTAAATAAGTTGTAGAAATTAAAAACGAATTCAATGCAATCATATTTTTGGGAAATAATCAAAACACTCACTCACACACACACACACACACACACACACACACACACACACACACACACACTCACACACACACACACACACACTGCTCAACCCTGTAGCTGCCCGTCACCTTGCTTACAATCCGGCAACCATTTTGTACAATTTAAGCTGCATAACTGTGTTTTCTTATTTCTCGAATAATTTTGGTGAAGATTATTTTTACTTAGATGTTTTCAGAAGTTTCTCCGTTTTATGTTAAAGATCCCCACATAAATCCATTAGAGGCGTAGATATTGGTCTGAGTGAGGAGCAGATCTGACTGGGAGGGCAGCCACTCATAATATTAGATGTGGTGGTGCAGATCGTCATCCCAACCATACTTCCCACGTTCCAATGAGTACGTTTAACGTTTGACATAGGGTGTTTTTATATATTGAAAGACAAATTACTTATGCAAGATGAATAGTTATTGCCCGGGAAAGGGCACGACTCGTTTTAAAAGGTCTTAAAATAATGTTTTATGCATAGGGATCGGAGGTTCCTTATATTGTTCAATAATAAGTTTAATATTGGTTACCGGATAAAGTGTTCATAAATTTTAAGAACAATATATTTGTCTCTTAAAGACCAAGTGAATATTTAGTTTTCCAGGAATTTAAAAATCATGTTTTAAAAATTATACCTAACTGTTAGGATCAAAGGGGAGAAGTGAAGGGAGAAGGAAATAAGTCAAGGATGTCAAAAGTATGAGAAAAAAAATATATCATAAAGTCAGCCCCAATAACCATTTCTTTTGTTGACAGTGTAGTTTTGATTTGTCCAGTGTTCTTACTTTTTCATATTCGACTTTTCTTGATTTTTCTATAGCCAGACATATTTCTTTACTAGTTGCGACCTATCCATTCTTATGACTACTATAAATCATATATTTGACTAAAATCAATATATGATTTACTAACAAATCATCTTTCATGTTTTCTAAAAAACCAAGGAACACATCAATCCATTGCAAATTGAATAACTGGGCCTTTTTTTAGTTATTTTACCACTTCCTTCCATATTATACACTGCTTTATTTATAGACCATATGAAAACACGTTTTCCTTCCTGCAGAAGGAACATAAATCTGACTGCATTAATCCAAATTTATTCAGTTTTTCATTACAAAATACAATACTTTGTAACAGTTTGTAGTGGAATCCTCTTAATTTCCATTCTAGTGTGCAGAATCTTGGAATTGAAAAACATGTTGCTAATCCTGAGTTAACCGTGGATAATGAAAGTATGTCTAGCGAGCTCGGTATAGCTTTGCTGCCCTCTTTCATATCAAACTTGTGAAGGATATGAACAAAATTGTGTCAACATGGCGGAAGGAGGTGACTGGGAAACTTTGGAAACGTTGCTCAGTGAGTCATTTTCAATCACCATAAATCTAGTTGTCCATAGAAATACACGTGTTTATTTTTTATTTTATCAAATGTCTCAGTTTAAATATTTTTTTTCTCGAAATTGAAGAAGATACACGTCTTAAAACGTGCGCGTTGCACCGCCCCCTCTCGTAGACCGGTGGTTTGTACAGTTCCACGTATCCAGTTTCGTGTAGGCTGACTGGACGCAAGTTATGTGATGGGGCCTTTTGGGGCCCAGGCCTTGCCCCGGGAGCGTATTTTTTATTTACTCCACTGCTCCTCTAAAATTCCCAGAAATAGAAAGAAAAGGCTCGTCTAATCTGTTTGCTCAAGCAATCGGATCGTCCTCTCATGAGATTTAATTGTGTCAATCTCCGAGTCTAGTCGAGTTGACGTCTCATCTTGATTCTTGGTCTGAGCTCATTCTGCTGGCCCCGGGACTGCTCCCGCATAGCGGGAGCGTCCTGAGGGCTCGCCACCAATTTCCCTGCATGTCTGGTCCGACAACCGAGAAATCAACCCGTGCACATGAATGAATAAATCATTTCAAGTACATTTATCACATATAAATGGCTAATTTTGAATGTATACCTGAGCTATAGAATTGTTTGAAAATGCTAAGCAACGTTACATATTTCCTCTTCACATATGATCATGATCTTTGTAACAAATACGGGTCGCCGAGGCTGCCGTCTTGGCTGCTTCAAAAACGTATACTGTAAAGGGGAACTGGCGCATGCGCATTAAGTTTTGCATCGTAGCTGCTGTCGTGTGATTCTGAACCACTTTAGGTCGAAAACAATTTTTAAAAATGCAACATGGATTAAATTCATCTTCAAACCAACTACGGAATTATTCAGGTATATATTTTACGTAAATATGTGCAATAGATTTGAGATTTGAGTTTCAGAATCGCTGAAACCAACTAATATAATCACTGTTAATCTCGACTTCCTTACTTCAAAGCTCCGTGCTGCGCAGCACGGAGCATGCAGCAGTAATCTATCTGCTAGAATAGGGACGCCCACAAAATATTGAAACAACTTCAAAATGCAAATGCTCATCATGTATGCTTGTTTGCACTATTAATAATCCATAGAAATCATTGATTTTGGCAAAATGACAAGAAAAGTATTTATTTAAACAAGATTTTAGTATCGTCTCTGAGTCACAGAGTGAGATAGTGCCGCTACACTGTACACAAAATTCGCGTAATTGCTAATATTGATTAATGCTTTGCTGGTAAGCGCTTAGTGTATATTCCGGTGGGTTGCTGAATCCGCACGGGATCAGCCAGCCTATTGTTACATCAGGCATACATTCATATTAGCAATCAAACTTAACTGCAAGCGTGCAGTGGGCGCATGCGAACGGCGCAGCATGGCCGATACATGTTCCGATAGTAGTGCGTGAGCGGGACCTGCGTGAGTGGGACCGTGTCCACAAGCCACGCATTGCGGTCAGCTATATAAAGCGCCGATCTGAGCGGATTCAGGTTTAGTGAGTAATGGGTGGCCGACTGTGGCGGCCGCATGCGGCTACCCTGAGCTATCATAGCAGCCGACGTAAGCCAGGCTTAGAATTGCGCGACGATTGTCGTTGCCCCCTCCGGAATTTCATAAAATTTATCAACACTTTCATAGATCGAGACATGGGCTCATAAAATCCATTAGCGGCACAACTGCGCCTTTGTAAAACGTTGAAAATCAAAAGCCAAATAGAAGCTCACTATTCACTCTTTTTTGTCGCAAATGAAAGAAGGGGTCGCCAAGCTCAAAGTCTCAACTCATAAATTTACTTTGATAATATTCTACATCGGAAGGCCGCTACCCGAAAAGATGATGCATCTCGCAAACTGCGCCTACCATTTTGCAATTCCATTTTCGCGCTTACCTGCGAAGTGCCATCTAGTGACACATGGGCGGCCCTAGCTAGAATTATATAAACATACTTATTCCGTCAAAAGCTATGTATCTTATTCATATGTTGAAATAAGGTTTGTTTTTAAAAACTAATTATGAACGAAAGTAAGGAGATGTGCACGACGAAATGTGTGATCAACGTGTTAAAGGGCCATACAACTGGGATTCCGTAAGCCCCATTCAGTCGTACACAAACCCCGTACGTTATGCGTGCTCGTCGGTCTAGTCTAGCAATCTCGGAAAGTGTCCGAAAACGTCCGACAGTGACCCGAAGTCAGAGGCTTCACGTTCCGAAAATTCGCAGACTGCGAAAAACATTGTACCCTTGCTAGCTACATGTAGCCTGGCCTGCCGCCCCGTGCGGGTAGTCTAGGTTCTAGACGTGTTTTATCAGCCCGCATTCGTATACACAGCGCGCGACGAAACCCAGTGCAACGATATCGAGTGATCGCGCCAGCCCGGAGAAAAAACGTCTAGGCATGTAGGCAATTTGCTCAGAGCCGTTAGGCGAGATCGCGCCCAAGTACGAAATACCCGCTCTGATTGGACGCAGTGACCGTCCATCAGTTTGGTTTGAATCGGGCAGGGGCATGCGGCCCAGCGTAGGCTAGTCTATCTTATCAGACACAAATACGCTGTTTGCGTGATGATAAACGCACGATGATGAGTGATTTACTACATAACAGCCTGAATATTTGAATCAGTTGTCATACTATATTTTTTATGCAGAAACAGTCCAGCAAAAACCAATGAAACTAATATTTGAAAGATTTGATTACATTCTGCACGACATATGGTATGTAAGGACAGACTATTTTCAAAGTGCTTGTGTGTGTGGTATGTGGTATATATCCAGTGTTGCTGTGAATACCGGGCGGTTGAGCAGTGGAGCCGAGCGCGCGAGCTATTACATGTTCGTTCGGTGTTCAATTTCGCTGGTCATAAATACGGGGGTTATAATACCTGCAATCCCGAGAAAGCGAATTGCTCTGGAATACATGAATCACAAGTGGCTGGCCGCTTTAAGATTCTTGCGCAGGCCGTTTCTGTGAATTTTTTTTATATTGTGACGGAGCAGTGGTGTAAATTACGCACCTCGGGACTGCTCTCGCTGTGCGGAAGCGTCCTGGGGGCTTGCCTCTACCTCCATTGTGTGACGGGTCCGACTACTGATGAATAATCCATCCGGACACATTGATGAATAACTAATTTCAAGTACATTTATCACATATGAATGGCTACAATACATGTATCTTATGACTATGTATTCTCACACTGTAAAAATGTTCGAAAATGTTCGAAAAGTAAAAGAGTTTGTGATGCAACTACCAGTAATCAAGTACTAAAATTTCGTATTTTGACATCTGGACTAATGTGGAATATTTTTCTTTTATGGAACTTATCCAGACAAAGCAACAAACCCATCAAATAGAGAAGAGGACTGGGAGTATATTATGAGCTTCTGTGACAGAGTCAACAATGAATTAGAAGGGTGAGTACTGGTGCACTAGTATCCTGCCATTGGATAAACTCTGGGATATTTAGATTAATTATCTTTAGATAATTATCTTTAGGGCACAGTTTGGCTAAGTATTTCAAGACCCTGCTCTTCCCACATCCATGAAGAGGCAGGTATTTGACCAATGCATCATACCTGATCTCTCATACAGAGCTAAAACCTGGACAACCACCAAACGTTTGGAGAGAAGACTTAGAGTGACAGAACGGGCAATGGAAATAATAATTATAGTTGTAACAAAGAAGGACAGGATGACAATTATAGGGCTAAGACGGAAATCAGGAGTGTAGGATATAATATTGACTACCAAATCAAAGAAGTGGAGATGGGCAGGACATCTAGCCAGGAGGTATGACAATAGATGGACACACAAAACTAGACTCTGGATTCCTAGACACCTAACCAGAAAAAGAGGAAGACATAGCTAAAGATGGAGGGATGATTTAACAGCACAAAATGGCATTGTTTGGCACAGAACAGCTCAAGATAGAGCAAAATGGAGAATTGATGAAGAGGCCTTCCTCCTGCAGTGGAGTGAAGTAGGCTGAAGAAGAAGAAGAATCTTTAGATCTACACACGAGCCCCATGGAATTCTGGATGTTTTAAAAAAAATTGTAATAAAAAGAAACAAAGAACTATAAAAGAGAATCAAGACATTTTCTATAAAGATGAAATATTGATAAATCATTGTTGTCTCACCTGAACGAAGTTCGGTAGAGACCTAGTGATCAATTTTCCTGTTAGTCTGTTGGTCTGTTAGTCTGTTGGTCTGTTGGTCTGTTACAAAAATGTTAAAGTTTTTCTTTAACTTGCTGTCATTTCTTTATCTTTATCAATATGATCAAACTTGGTACAAATGATCCTTGGGTAATACCACATTTGTCTTCAAGAGGATGATGGGGTCAAAGGTCATCTAGGGGTCAAAAGGTCAAATGATATGAGGACATGTGCATCATTTTTCTCAAAGTTTTTGTTTGACATGATCTCATTTCTTTCTGCATCAATTGTCATCACACTTGGTACAAATGATTCTTGGGTAATACAACATGTGTCTTCATGAGGATGATGGTCACATGTGTCTCTTCATGAGGCTCATGGGGTCAAAGGTCATTTAGGGGTCAAAAGGTTTGAAAAAAATATTTGAAAAAAAACTTAGCAATGTTTATCGATTGCGAAACCAGGCGAGACTCATGGTTCGCGAAGCACCTTGTATTTTGAAGAAGGCATTAAATGTGATGTAAGATGGAAAGATTTACAGGTACAAATTGATATATACATGATTTAATATATTCGTGTCGAGTAATATGCATGACCTATATAGTGAAATCCAGGTGGACATGATGTAATGGTGTATGCATTATATCATTAATAGCAGCTGTTGACTAGTATGAATAGTATGTATTGGGATCCAACCTCGCTCAAAGAGGGCTGGATCCATTTTTTTAACGTCAGTGTTGCAATATTTGTTGCAATACATATACTGCAGATAAAAGTGATCATTCAGTATACAGGAAACTAAGGAAAATCTAAATGTTTACGACTTAAAGATGGGTCGTGTACAAGTATTTCACAGTTGCCTCACATCCATATTATGTAATGACATGTTTATGTAAATTGAGTGTCAACCTCTGTCATCATTGGATATTGACCAATTTGGTCTCAGGCTGTGATGTTTAATAAAAGGGAAAGTCCTCCCTGAAGTAAGTGACCTTTAAAAATTGTGATTTTGTGACATGCTTTCCTTTATGTTATGTGCTGTATAATTCCATAAATTGCTCTTTTTTGTTTTTGATTGAGGAATAAGTCTATTTCACAGTGGTATAAGTGTAAAAACATGTGTCTCATGATATATGAAATGTACAGGTAACATGAATCATATCCTTTTGAGAAAATAGACAATTTTTTTTAAAAATTAGTGCACAACATATGGGAGAGCAGCTCCCACATGATGTCACAAAATCAAAACTTTAAATAATCATTATCCTTTGACTGATTTTCATGAAGCCTTCACTTACATGTTTCTTTCATCTTTCTGCTTTCATTAAAACCAACTTAACTTTAGGGTAGACTTTTTTCTTTAAATAAACCTTTCAATTCAATTGAATTCTTTAAACAGCCATGTCGTACTATTTGCCTGCAGAGGGCTGCATGCCTGTAGGCTGCTAGACCACAAGATCCAGTCCCCCCAGGTTGAAAGATGAAATGATCAGTACATGATGAATATGAACAACACATGTAACAGTTCTTAAGGCGATGCTTATTAGAGTCCTCTGAACCTCTTTGCCCTGCAGAGCTCTGCATGCCTGCAGACTGCTAGGACACAAGATTCAGTCCCCCCAGGAGAGGGAGGCGCTGCAGGCTCTGACGGTCATTGAGGCCTGTGTCAAGAACTGCGGGGAGCCCTTCCACAGGGAGCTGGGCAAGTTCCGCTTCCTCAATGAGATGATTAAACTCATCTCTCCAAAGGTGAGGGATTATTATTTCATAGGGCACTCTTAACCTGTTCTTTGCTGAGCTCTCCCATTTATGGGTTGGCATTTATGGGCTGACATATGGTGAATGTTCATTTGCCCATGTTGCTCTAGTTTTATGGAATAGCCTCCCTGACACCCTTAAAAATAATAACCATATATAAGTTTAAAGATTGTCCGTCCCTTTTGCAAGCTTAAAATTTGAAATCGTCTATCACGATCGTAAATTGAAGAAAGTGTGATTCAAGACCATTTCTAAGAATATAGCATGTTGAAGCTTTCTGCATATGTAAAAAAAATCAGCCGTTAAATTTCGAACCGACTTTTTTCGTACTACGAAAAAAGTATTAGTCTTTGTTACAGTATCTATGTGGTTATTATGCGTGTGTGAAATCCTAATTTTATGAGTAACTACCAAACTTTGGAGATGATTCCTTCCATAGAACAATTTTGTTCATAATGCGTTTTATAATTTAATAAATAGATTAATCAATAAAGCAGATATTTCAACATAAACTGCTAAGAGCCTGAGGTAAAGACTATTACTCAGACGTTGTTTACGTGCATTATTTGAATTTTACACTCCGTATCAGTTTGAAATTGTGAATATAGAGCTTACTAACACTTCTCCATATGTTTTGCCAATGTTTCGATGGTTTTGTGGTGATCTGACAAAGGGACTGGCTGTCTTTAAGTCCGCCCTTAAAACACACTTATTCCGAATTTCAAAGTGATTGAAGGAACTTAGTAACCTAATTTCTCTTTTTCGTTCTCTCTTAAAGCGCATTGAATTATGCACTATAGGAAAGTGATTTATTATTATTATTATCAAAACTCAGATATTGAGCACCGCAATTCCAGTGTAATCTCCTGTAAGGACAATAGACTACATGTTATGTATTTACTTCAACAGGGTGCAATTAAGCCACACCCTTTTGGTCACTACTATTCCATGGCAAATGTTGAAAGCCAAACCAGGAATCCAGAAAAAGTAAATGTGAGCAATGGGTTGATGTCAGTGCGATACCATTTGTGGGGTGAACCACGAATGGTCAGTGTCACTCACTTGTTTTCCAGTGTTATAGGCTTTCTGTCAACTCTATCAGGTTTTCACCCTGCTCCTAATAAAGAAGTGAAGTCGAATCTTTAATGTGCATAGAGGTTGGCTCTTCTTTATACAGGAATTCCATGTAATGCAGTGTGTGAAAGATGTTCATAACGTTTGCATAAAACATGGGCTATTCCTCAGAGATCACATACATTAAAAATGTTACTGGAAAACACACATTTCTGTCTAATTGGAAAAAGTGTAAAATATATTTAAAATGTAGTTCTCATAAAACTGGAAGTTGTTAATGTTTAGTAATGTGACAATCACTTTCTAATGGAATCAAATTGGCTGTGATGTTAACTTCACTATTCATGTGTTATGTGTTAATGTAATATGTGTATCTTTCTCTGCATTATGAATACAAAATAAAATTAGCATTTGAATTTGTTCTAGAAGTCTATGATTAAAAATAAAGTAGCGGCACCATCATGGTGTCCCCTAGATTTTTTTGTGTTGGGGACACAAGTAATATTAGCCTATAAATATCAGAAAGATACCGTCACGATGTCAGTCACACCAGTGGTCCTGTACTGAAAACATACACATTCAATCATGCAGTCGCTGCAAGCTTGCGAAGATGAGCTATAAAATGGCCAAAAAGGGTCTGAAAAATTTCAATTTTGCACTGTAAGTATGCTTTATTGTCTGCTTTACACCTCCAACCTTAAGCTAAGCCTCTTTTAATGTCATGAAATGCAGAAGGAGCAAAAAAGTATGTGTGTTTATGAATGGAGTCGAGACCTTGTCGTCGTTCATGGGCATGGAGCTATCACGCTGTGCATTGTACATGTACCCACATGCTCACGCCTATTGGTGTGTGGCAGTGGGTTCTTACGACGTTTTAAAAGGGCCCCTCTCATCAAAATGTATGTTGAGTTCTGTTGCTGCAACTTAATATTTATATAACAAAATCAGTAACTGTTCAATGGAAATATGTGTCCTATATTTTAAAATTATTTTTCAATATTTTTTCTCAGTACTGATAAGCCGCGCCTCCAAAGTATCCTCCAACCCAAGATTCCCCTTGTGACATCATCAAAGGTAGAAACTGGCAGGATAATAGACATAATTTATGCACAAACTTAACATTGCAATGACTACCTGCAAGTGCTTATAATAGCATCACATAGCTAGCACATTTCTGACATAAGGAAACGATTATTCCCACAGGAAAGGTTGTTAGATGGTATTGTGTGAAGACATGTGGTGCTCTTGTGGGCAGGTGGAGGTAGTCATTACAATGTTTGATTTGTGCATAAATTTTGCTTATTACCCTGCTAGTTTCTACCTTTGATGATGTCACAGGGGTAATCTTGAGTTGGAGGATATTTTGGAGGCGGGGCTTAAAATTATTTTAAAATATAGGACACATATTTCCATTGAACACTTAGTGATTTTGTTATGTACATATTATGTTGCATCAACATAAGTCGACATACATTTTGATGACAGGGGACCTTTAAGGGTGGGGTAACTTAATGTATGGTGTGTAAAGCAGATGAAAATGCATAAATAGGGTGACAGTCTCCTGGGTCACGATAATGACAGGTAGGACCGCAACATACGACTCCCTCAGCAGTACATATTGCTTGAAAAAGTATGCCTACATATATAAAGGCCATTGTTAGCTCCACAAAAGTAACAGTCATTACAACAGATCCATGAACTAGCTTATGTGTACCGTAAATACATGTCAATCCATATGTACGAACACTGGGACAGAATATACTAGTAAAACATCTCCTGACCTGCACTTCGATCCTGACCAATCAAATATCGCGTCACAAATTACTGCTTGATGCGTGCGCAAGACTGCAGTGCTGGGGATATAAAGAGTGTAAAATCCCACCATGTCAGCAGCACAAGAATCATTCATGGGAACACTGTGACGGTGACCGAAACGCACAAAATGAATCCTTGTTGAGACCGTGAAGGTGCCAATATCAACAGCCTAAAAATAAAACTATTAGTGTAAAGACAGAACCATTGCCTGTTGTTGTTTTAAGCCATGCGATTTGAAAATGTCATTCTTTTGCAGTACATTGGAGATAAAACAACAGAGAAGGTGAAGAAGAAAACAATAGAACTTATGTACTCATGGCAGAAAGGCCTTCCCCACGAAAGCAAGATCGTAGAAGCTTACGAAATGCTGAAGAAGCAAGGTCAGTAGAACAGGGCTCATAAAGACGTGCAATTGATCTAATTTGATCGCAATTTCTATCCTTTATCTGTAATGTACAGGCTTACAATTGATATTAATCACAAGTCAACGGTAAATCTTTATAAGACAGGGCCTAAGATTTGGTATTGTTCAGATGGTATAAAAATAATTTGAACATTTTTTATTCCACCAAAAACTGTTGAAATCTCATAATGAGCCCTGCAGGACTGTGCCAACTATTTTGGAATAAGCGTTGTATATTGTGTGTTGATTGATTGAATTATCTATTTATTTCCATCAACATAAAAAACGTTTACTCATGTAGTAAAATATAATATAAACATGAAACCGTTTTTGTTTAATAACTAATGAACAATAGTGGGTATGTCTGTCTCAAATGTCGGACCATGCTCTGGTGCAGTGAAGTGCTTTCTTGTTGGCTACCATCAGGCAAACCTCACTGGTGGGTTAGAAGTACCACTAGGCATTTCAATAAATGGGGCATGTCCAAAGTTTTGAATATTATTTAAAACCATTGATGGAAATAGTAAATAAGCATTCTCTTACTCTTGACAGCAGTGACGTTAGATAATAAAAAAGATCCAGTTGATGATGTTTGTCTTTTTCCCATTGCTAACTCTGTGGTATTGGTGACTGCAGGGCTTGTCACCAAGGATCCTGACTATATCGACCAAGACTTCTTCCCTCCTGTGACCCCCCAAGTACCCAAAATGGCTGACTTTGAGGATGAGGAAAAGTCAAAGGTAAATTCACACCCACTATGTTTCAATGATGGAATGTCATAAAAACATAATCTTTGATTTGAGGTTCAGTGAAAACAATTGACCCTGTGGGGATCATATTGATCATATTTGGCCCCAGTGACTATTTTTCTCACTAGGTATAGTGCACAACATGGTTCATTGTGTTTGCTTTATGATCTCACCTATGAAGAAGCTGATGAATTTCCCCCCTATCTTCATTAGCTTGTTGAAATCTGCTTATTTTAATCATGACTTCATGGAAAACTCTTCTTCTATTCAAAGATGTATCTAAAATATTGTAATATTCTGCAGATGCTCATTAACATGTGCTTGTTTCCATGATATCCAAAGCTGTTGATAGGGAAGACAGAAGAAAAGCTGTATTATAAGCCTTTGAATTCATATCAAGTCTATGAGTTATAGGATTTGCAGATACTGCACAGTTTATTGAGTTATATACCGTTTTCTTTACCTAGAGATAAATCCTAACCTAGCCAGGACAGTTACTCTATAGTTGTGGAGGAAGTTTCATTAAAAGCATATTTTATATTTAAATCAGCTTCTAATGGGTAAAGCAGCATATCAACATTAAGTTGTACTTTTTACAAGTAAAACACTGTATTAAAGCTTTCATTTGATAGTTTAAGGCAAACACCCAGAAGTAAGGACAATATGTTTCCATCATGTAAATTAATGCAAAACAAGTCAGAACAAAACATGTTGAACCAGAAGGATTTGCACCTGCATCTTCTGCTTGCTGGGAAGTGACTTAACCACCACACCATTTCTGGTCAATGGAAAAGACACAGTGATAGTAAGCAAATAATCAGCGTTGGTGAGGGTGATGGGACGAACTATCACTTCCGAGGCGATCTGGATGTAGCTATCTTTCCAAAGCGCAGCTGAGGAAAGATAGCGTATACATTTAGATCGCCGAGGAAGTGATAGCTCGTCTCTTTGCTTGAAACCAAAAGTTGATTATTTGCTTTATATTCCACATCTGAAACCAACTATCTATACCAAAAATGACAATTTGACATAAAAAGGTAATGTTTACTTATCTCCATAACCCCGAGCCATGTTCCCATGGGGAACACGCGTTAGGATGCGCATAAGGACGCGCATTAGGACGCGTATTAGGACGCGCAATAGGACGCGCGTTAGGACGCGTTAGATGTCAAGTGATAGTCCGAGTGTAACACACTTTTATTTCGCGCGTACTAAAAAAATTAATCACGCATTAGGACTGTGAGGAGTGAAGAGATCAGCGAAACCAAAAAGTACTATCACCTAGAGTGTAACGAACTTCTATTCTCAGGTGATCTGATAGGAAAAACTATTTCTCATCACGTGATCAACTCTTGACCAATCATATAGCAACATTCTTAGTATGTGGAATATAATAACAAATATCCATGAGTGATTCTTTCATCAAACTGTTAATTGCTATCAAATTGTAAGGGTACTCCTTGACAAGTTACTGTATTTGTAATAACTGTTGTGTGCCTTTCGATACAGCTTTTGGCCAGGCTACTGAAGAGCAAGCATGCTGAGGACCTCCAGGCGGCCAACCGGCTCATCAAGAACATGGTGAAGGAGGATGAGAAGCGTCTGGAGAAGGTGTCCCGGAGGACCAATGAGCTGGAGAGCTGTAACAACAACGTCAAGCTACTCAATGAGATGTTGACGCACTACAGGGAAGGCTACACCAGCCCAGAGGAGAAGGACCTCATGAAGGTACAGAAGGGGCAACACTTCTTTTCCATGGGATGGAGTTGAGTTGGAATGATTTTCACATAGGAGTTTATTTGCTTATTCATATTTATATTTATATATATATTTTTTTAGTTTTTTTTTTAGTGTTTTTCCCCAGGGTAATCGCTTCAGTGATTAAATAATGTTCTTCAACTGAGCCATGCTTTAAATGCACTAGACATAATCAATGTAAGATGGCAGACAATATATATGTTACAGATTATGCTTGTACAAGTATAAGCTAATTAAATGAACTAACATCTCCCCTTACTTGGCTTACATATAATTAGTCAACTTAACTATACTGGAACAAACACACAGAAAAAGGTGAAAAAGAAGACTCTAGATCACATACATTTTAGAAATTGTAAATAAGACCCAAGGCCATTAATAAAATAAGCAGTTGAATAAAAGAACAAAGGATGATTTAACAAAGAAAACCAGCTAAATTATACTACAATGAAAACCATCTAAATCATATTACAAAGAAAACCAACTAAATAGGACAAAGAAAACCACCAACATAGCACCATTGAGGGCGCCCTACAAGAAAACGATGCATGTTCTTTGACCGATTTTGGGGAGGTCTGTAGAACAAATAAGAGACTTTGAATGTCCATATTATTGGGTTTTAAGCTAATTGAATTTTGAAGTTATCAGCTTCCAATCATGCTCCCAAAAACATCACCTGTGATGATAATATATAATGGTGTTAAGCGTCAAAGGTGATGTTTTGGGGTGCCTGTTTGGAAGCTGATAACTTCAAAAAATAGTTGCATGCAAAATTATTCAACCCCACTCCCATTTTGGACTTTCTGGCAAAATGAGTGACACTACAAATGCAGACTAGTATTAAATTATTCATGTGGTGAACAGATGGTTTATTACAATCGAAAACCAGAGCAAAAGTTACAATTTAATCAATTGTCCATCCAAAACAGCAACAATCAGACAAAACACAGATTGCAAAATTATTCTAACCTCTATAAACAAACATGAGTTGATACATGAATAATGTCAAATCAAGCAACAAAAATACACATGTTGTGAGGTGAATTTAACTGTGACACATGCTTAGCAGCATACATTTACATGATTACCTAATACTTTACCCAATGGGTACTGTACACCTTGTGTCAGTACTCCTCTTGTCTATCGCACTGTGTTGGCAAGATGGTTAAGGCAAGAGAGTGATCACATAAGTTAGGAGAGGAGAAAATAGCTTTGTGCAGAAAAGGAAATGGGTACAAGAAGATATCCAAGCTCTTAAATGTTCACAGAGACACTGTTGGGAGCATCATTTGCAAGTTCAATGCCACTGGTACTGCAGCTACACAACATGGTCATAGACAAAACAAGGAGCTTTCAACAACCGCAGCAAGAATTCCTGAGAAGACAGGTGGGCAAGAACCCTGGACTTAAAGCCAAGGCACTGAAGGATGGCTTGGCTGAAGGAGGAACTGATGTGTCAGTGGACACAGTACGCCACACGCTACGTGCTGAAGGGCTCAAAGCCAGAACCCCTAGACACACACCACTGCTGAAGGCACACCACAAGAAAAGTCACCTCCAGTATGCTAAAACCAACCTGTCAAAGACACAGAAGTTCTGGGACACTTCTATGGACTGATGAAACAAAAGTAGAGCTCTTTGGTCCTATGGATCAGCAAGAACAAGGCATACGAGGAGAACACCCTGCATATTGTGAAATATAGTGGTGGGTACATGTATGTGATGCTGTGGGGGTGTTTTGCTTCTAATGGCACTGGGAATCTCCACCATGTTGAAGGCATCATGGATTCAGTCTAGTACCAGGATATTCTGGCCAACAATGTCACCGTATCCATGAAGAAATTGAAGTTGGGCATCACTGGACATTCTAGCAAGACAATGACTCCAAGAACACCTCCAAATCCACAAAGTCTTGGGTAGAGAAAAAGGTTGGGAGGTTCTTGAGAGGCCATCACAGTCTCCGGAATTAAACCCAATTGAGAATCTGGGGTGGGATCTGATGATAGCTGCTGCAGAAGGTAGACCTAACAGCATCGCTGACCTAGAGACCATTGCCCATGAGGAATGGGCCAAAATTCCCAAGGAGCACTGCCAGAACATGTGCATGTGACTTTTGATTTCTAATTTTTCATGTATTCATCCATGTGTGTTTATAGGGGTATGAATAATTTTGCTCCTTGCTTTTTGTGTGATAGTTACAATTTGGAAAAGACTATGAATTAAATCTTGACTTTTGCTCTGGTATTCAATTTAAATAAACCATCTGTTCAAAACTTGAATGATTTAGTAATAGTCTGAGCATGGACCTATCATGGATGGACTGTGCTCGGATAGACTTCCTTTGATCTATGATGACCGCCGCCTCATAAAAAATCAAGACATTCAGGTGTTTTAAACAATTTCTGTATTGCTGTATTGCTGTATTTCTAATTAGGCAGTGCCTTCCTCTGAATAACAAAAGAAAATCTGGTTTGAGAAATATGTCAACCGTTCAGCCTTCGCTGAGAGTTTATAGCTGATCTTTTTACACACACTGTGAATTAGTTTTGGGGTGAGCGAATGAAAATTTTGATAAAATTGTAGAAAGAATTTGGTCCGTAACTTTTTCGGACACCTCCGGACACGACATTGAGGTTGTTTCCATGGAAGATGAAACACTCAATAAACGATTTACAAGATACTTTTAAGGAAATATGATTGCCCAATGTGCGATAAGGAGGCATTTCTTTGACATGTTTTCTACATTATTCTCCTTTTATCACAAAAACGAAGCAACAATATAATCTGAAATTCACAGAATCGTATCATTATAAGATGTACTACTACTGCACATGCACTTCAGTTCATGAAGTGGTTCTAAAATCTTCTGCGCATACAAAATATATATTCCTCTAAATGCATCCAAAATTCGTCTTGCATATTTGGCGGCGGTCGTCATTGGTTCAAAGAACCAAATGCGTCAATTATTCTATTGTGCTATCATTGATTGCGACTGGTGTAGGAATAAATTATTCTTCGTGCCGACTCCAGTTCTAACACCTTCCTGGTCTGAGGTTGTAACATCACTCACTTTACCAGAATGTTCATAAATGGGAGGCAGTTGAATGATTTTGTATGCCACTGTATATTTATACATCTGGAGCTATATTCATGAAACCTTACTAAGCCTCTTTGGTAATTTAAGAGCATTAAGCTACATGCATTTTAGAACCCTCCGAGGCTAGTAAGGTTTCATGAATATGGCCCCTGGAGTTGTATTCTGAAAGAAACTTTAGTAAAAAAAAACTGTGTTTGCAAACTCAGTTTGTAATCTGAAAACTCACTTGAGTAAAAGAACTGTGCCATTAAGCCTTTCACAGTTGTGGATCATAGGGCAAAACTTATGTAGTAACTTGCAGGTTTTAGAATATCACCCCTCAATACCCCCACTCAACTGCTGTTTGGGCTCATGATTAGAAAGCACTTGGGTGCATTTTAAAATACAACTTTTGGGGGCTATTATTTTGCGGTCAAAAGTGTGTTTGACCTGCAGAGTTATTGTTAAAAGGAAGGAAATATACATACAGATGTAGTTTTTCTATATTGGGTTTGTAGGAGTTGTTTTTGTAGATGTAGGGGCAAAGTTGCCGCTTTGTTCTTTTCACATTGAGTTGTATATTGTATGCCTCAGTGTTGGTTGAGTGTGTTGTAGGGGTTTTAGACCTAGATTCCTACCTGTTTGATAAGGCCATCAGCTATTAAAGTCCTTTGTTCACTGAGTGGCAGCTCTGTTTAAACCTTAATGCCTGCTCAGCACCAGTCTAAACTGATCACAACAATAGAAGGAGATTACTTTCAGCCTTTACCCTTTGTATACCAGATTATCTACTGCTCAATGGGTGTTGTGTGTAAAGCTCCTCAATGGCTGCATAGGGGGTAAATCCTGCAACTTCCAGTGTTCTTTCTATAAACCATTCATGCATTGTTGGGCATGAAAGGGTTAGAGTTAAAAATAAGGTCATGAAATAACTTACCATGATTGGCAAGATGAAGTTGGCTACTGGGCATATCAAGATTGAAAGGAATAAATAGATTACTAAAAAACCTCCATGCCTGTACAGTTGAAAGGATTGCTGCATAAGCATGGGGTATGGGACCCAGCTACAGTATGTTTGTTTGTTTGTTTGTTTGTTTGTTTGTTTGTTTGTTTGTTTGTCTGTTTGTTTGTCTGTTTGTTTGTTGTTGGGGGAGAAGGGGGAGGGGCTGTACAAATTGTTTATGTGATGCTCAAGGGCTCTGTCTATCTTCAGTGTAGCTCAAAGTCTGAATGATCTTGACCCAACATCAGTATTGTGCAGTGGGCAAGGAATACTCATCAAGGAGTGTAGATGGTGCATATATATACATGATACATGTAAGTTCTAGTATCCTGTGTCCAAGGTTTTGTTGGTAACATTCTTTTACATTCTTCTCAATTCAGTCTATGGGTTCTGACGGGAAAAGGGGAGCATGTATTCTAAAATTTGAGGCTGTGATGTAATAATGAAATCACAAAGACCTTTTTCCAGATTGGGGATTCTTCATTTAGAACAGTTACATGACTACTGGAGCTTTAACCCTTGCATTACCAGGCCTTAAATACCCCTTTGGCTTACTACACATCTTCAGGCCAATTGTAATGAGAGACTTCACCTATATATTACATGTACATAGCCTTGAATACCCCATTGGCTTACTACACATCTTCAGGCCAATTGTAATGAAAGAGTTAACCCATATATTACATAGACTTCACATCTTCATGCTAATGGTAATAAAAGCATTCTAAAACGGGAAATCTCCTGAAAACGTGTCAGTGTGTCATCCATTAACCGTCAGGAAGATATGAATGTGCTTAGTGGAAAGAAAGTTTGTGTATACGATTGCTATGCTCAAGTGTTAGCAGGGAGTATGATTGACATATTTGTGAAATGAATTTTGCTTCATCTTAACAGGAATTGTACCTGACTTGTGAAAGGATGAGGCCAAATCTGTTCAGACTTGCAAGTGATGCTGATGAAAAAGATGACTGTATAGGTAAGGCAAGTCCTTTCTTTAAATATACATACACTCCAGCTAAAAGGAATTGGCATAGGGAAAGGGAAAGGAAAGGAAGAGAAGGAGCCTCAGTTTTAAACAGTGGTATATTTTATCCATGCTTTTAAGGCTAAAGCATCATGTTTCATGCTGAACTGGACAAAATATACCATGGTTTAAAACTGAGGCTCCTTCCCTTTCTTCCCTATCCCTTTCCCTTTGCCAATTCCTTTGAGCTGGAGTGTATGTAACTAACAGGCTTAAAACCACTAATAAATCGCAAATACAGCAACAGAGCATATCTTTAAAAAGGGACATTTTGTTTGAATATAAATGATTGATTTCTGATTACTCTTGAGATTAGGGGTTGTTCTTCTTCACATAGATAGGTTATATACCATTCAAAAACTGTGAATCTATATTTTCAGAAAAATTATGCAACACAAACATAAGGTGGCGGGTTAATATTAAGAATTCCATGATATTTCCTTGAAACATGAGAAAGAGCTAACTGAGCCAGATAATTGACCCTTCTACTTTAAAGGTGGTGTATCCCTTTTTCAAGCATAAAATATGAAGTTTGAGGGTTCTTTTATCATAAAAGAAACAAATCTGACATATCAATCTGACCTGTCAATTTAAAATGTAGTTAGTGCAATTCCACTAAAATCACATCTCATTTTGCATTACGTTTGTGTAAAATGTAATGCAAAATGAGATGTGATTTTAGTGGAATTGCACTAACTACATTTTAAATTGACAGGACAGATTGAAACAGTATGTCAGATTTGTTTCTTTTATGATAAAAGAACCCTCATTTTAATATGAGTTGTGGTTGCTGCCAGGTTAGGGCTGCACATCTAGAAAGATACTTATGCTGTTTTCATGGATGTTATGTAAAGTCTATAATGAGAGTCTGCATTTTATAATGAAAGCAAAGGATAAGTGATATTTTTCATGGAACTACATTCAAAGTCTACCTACCTATATATTAACCTAGACAGGACCAGTCACCACAAATGTGTGTTTGTTACTACAACTTTTTAAATTTAGTCTTAAAAATCAGCAAATGAAAGAGCATATTTGTTCCTCACAAAATAAACCTTTTTTTTGTTGTTGTTTAGTGGTTTGTATTAATTTTGAATGATTTTTTAATGTGGAATAAAAGTGAAAAAGTCACCAAATTATTAAAATGGCAACATACTGGAAATGTTCAGTTGTACTTTTGCTCTTCAAAGAAGCACACCTATTTAGATTTACAAAGGAATTCATGTTCAGCTTTAGGATAACAATACAATTTTTTTACCAATTTTATAACCAAAAAAAATTGGTAATTGCTCTTGTTTGCTTGTAAAACACCCTAGCCATGAATGAGTTGTTAAGCAATGATGTTTTCCCTTGTTCTTTCTAGCTGATATCCTAGAAACCAATGACACTGTGGTGAAGGTGATGGAGCTGTATAAAGACAAGTTTGGGGACCAGGTTCCTGAAGGAGCGGCTACCGGAGCAAGCACATTGACATCAAATTCATTAGATAGTAAGAAAATGAACAGTCCTGTGCGTACTTCCGCAAGTTGCCACTATTCCCACCCATTCATTCAATGTGATCAATTAATTGCATGAATAATTATGCGCATACATTTTTCTCTAGTTCACCTCATTTGTGCTATTATCAATGTCACAACAAGCATCATAATCTGGAAGATTTTTTGGAAATGGGGCTTATCAGTGCTGAGCTAAAAAGAGTGAAATTATTTTAAAATATATGATACATACTTTCAGTAAACACTCAGTGATTTTGTGAATACATATGTCGTATGTGCATCAACAGTAGTCAACATGCATTTCTATGTCATGGGACCTCCAATGTTTCTGTCTTTCCTTCCTTGTTGGGTGTGAAGGCAGTAAACTGATAGACTTCGCTGGTTTGAGCCCAGTCAAGCAGCAGATAGCTCCCACCCTCGCCAAGCCTCCTGACCCGTCCCAGCCAGCTGAAGGACAAGATGCCACTCAACTTCTAGCATCACTGGGTAAGATTGGAATCACCTCTTTTACCCACACTGATATGACTACCAACATTACTTTGATTACAAAATAAGTATCACAACACTTTTGATATCTCTTGTTTAGCTGTGGGGGAATATAGCATTTTGTTTAGAGTTGTGACAAGATTATATTTGGTGAATTAGTGAAATATTAATATTTCACTTTTACAATGTAAATTAGTAAATCATCATAGGTGGTAACATAAAACTTCATTTAAAAAGGAAGGATTACAATTTCTTCAAACATACTTGGCTGTACCCTGTCCAGTGGAACCCATGTTCATATTTATATATTCACATTCATACTCAGGTCCACAAACATGCCCTGCCCTGCATGGCATTATAACTGCTGGGCCCTGTTTCTCCAAGATGTGCGTAAGTTCTGCACAACTTTACGCAGGACTGGTTACCTGTTCTTGTGCATAATGAGGTACCCAAATTTGTTCCTTTTTTAACATAGTGGGAGTGAATTTCCTTCAATCCTCATCGCATTTGACAAGTCATAAACTTGGTATTCAAGAATTTTAACAAGAATTTTAGTCTACAAAGATCAGGTTTCAACATCAGCTCATGGGAATCAAAATCATTGAGAATCTGGTTTGGCACCCAAGAACATGTCACCATTCATGCGTTAATTTCATGCATATCTTCTGCACATCTTGGTGAAACACTCCCCGGTTTATATTTCCCCTCGACCCTCTGCCTTGCAGACCTTTCTGATCAGACTGCAAATAAAGTGGTTCAGCCAACCAGTGCTTCCGACCTGGAGAAGCTCTTAGGTCCAGACCCCATTTCCAATCCCCAGCAGCCTACGGCTCCTGCTCCTGCTGCTGCCACCTCTGCTGCAGGCACCCAGCCGTTTGCTGCAGGGACCCAGCCATTTGCTGCATTCCCCTCTGTCCAGCCAACACAGACCATGGTAAGCTATGTCATGTTGAGTTTCAATCTATAGATCTAGACTCTTAAAGGGAAAGTCCGCCCTGAAGTTAAGTTGGTTTTGATAAAAACAAAAACTTGACAGAAACAGAATAGATAAGCTTTGATAAAAATCTATCAAAGGATGACAGAGTTATGAATTTTCACATTCTTAATTTTGTGACATCACTAGCAAGATACTCTGCTGTAAGTTGTGTACTCTTTTTTTTGAAAATTTGTATTGATGTTAACCATTCTCAAAATCAACTTTGAGACTGCGAGAGTCAACGTACTCATTTCTCATATGTGATATCTTGTAGGCTATGCCAATGTTCATTATGCTACAACAGCAGAAATAGATTTCGTCTTATTACACTGACTTCATTGATATTGTTGTTAACCAGTCTGCAAACTAATTCTAGGCTATTAGATTAAAAGTCCTCATTCTTCATGTCTGATTTTTTGTAGACTATGCCAATGTTCCTTACGCCACAACAACAGCAACAGATGTTGCTACAGCAACAGCACCAGCAAATGCTACAACAACAGCAACAGCAGCAGCAGCTGGCCCAGTTGAGGGTTGCCGCCCCCATGGGCAGGATGGGCATGCAGCCAGCCTATCCCATGGTGCAAGGCGCTCCCCAGCAACGTGCTGCCATGGCAACAGGGCAGGTTACTTCTGTGTTCCCCAGCCAGCCTGCATTGGCAGGAAGGTGAGGAGGAAGAGAGGGACTTGAGACTGTTTTTTGCATGGTTATCCAGCCTTTTCAATATGAGTGCCCATCCTTTCATAGTACCGTTTCAAAAATTCTAATAGGTTTTTCTTCAGACTTCCCTAATGACACTCTTTGTGACCCTCAAATCTCTGTTCTTTCTTCCCCTCTCACTTTCCCAATGACGTGCCCTCTCTCATTCTGCAGTTTCTTTTTCCCTTTTGTCCATCCGAATATATATGTTATCATTTGTATATATGATTTGCATAAGAATCTCGCCCGACAAGCCTAGCTTCAACAAGGTTCCCTTTTTCCTGCTCTTTATTTGAATAAAGTCATTCAAAATTATGTGTAGGTTATAAAGATAACATACACAATCACACTACACACAAACACAAACACAAACACATGCTCATCTTGCAACAAGAACAGGTTGGTATAAAAGAGAGAGGTAGTGAGAGAAAGGAAAGTACATGAAAAAAAAAAATTACAACATCATTTCATACTGCTTTTCTTGTCTGAAAAGTCTTCAATGGTCATTGTATTGCATAATGTTTTAGTATCTTCTTGTATATCACATCAACATTGCATTGGTCACCCTCCATTCTTTTCAGTGCTGCTTCAAACTCCGCTCCATCGTCATCGTCATCAGCATCAACACCCAACGCCCCAGCCATCTCATCAGATGCCTTTGCAGACCTTGAATCAATGGGCAGGGGAATGATCAAACCAAAAACAACAGAACAGTGAGTCGGGTTTATTATATGGCAGCACCCATTATGAAAACACTGAACCCTTTTCTGGGGGGGGGGGGTGAAAAAAATTCATATACTCTGTTTTGAAGTTTCACATGACAGGCCAAAATTGGACAGAAATTGACATTTTGCATAGGTCTGTGTACAAAAAAATGTTTTTCGTAAATTGCTCAATAACACCCTCAAGTGTGTCTTCTAGGCCTTTCCTTGATCCAATATTTCTTGAAATCAAAATATATATCTGAAGCAAAAACAATCGTAATGATACATAAGACAATTTGGAAAAAAATAATAAAGTATGTAAGTATATCAAATAAACAATAAAATGCGTAAGAATTGATTTTAAATTTGCAGACCAGCTGCTCCCACGGTGGAGGGTGCTGTCGTGCCCGGTGCAGACGACCAGTTGCTCTTCCTGGGAGCCTCACCCCAGAGCAAGCCCCCTGCTGCTGCCATGAACTCCACCCCTGCCCCCTCCACACCCACACCGCTACCTTCCTCAGCACCCCAGCAACAAGCCACACCCACAACTCAGACGGTGCTGTCACTCGCTGACGTGTTTGTACCGCTAGAATCTATACAGCCAGGTAACACTTTGTTCTGCTTGAATATGCATGAACTGTATTTGATGTAAATGTATTTTCTCTATTTATTACTTATACATAGCAAGTACTATAAGAAATTGTTTCATTTGATGTCCAGCTATTTGCTTGAGTTTGGTGCGACACACCCAGCATCAGCCTATCAGGAGTACCAGATGTACTGTATGAGCTGTTTTTTTTTTGTGAATTTTGTGAATCGCTGAAGGGCTGCAAATTTAACAACACATGAAAATATTGCCCCATGATCTTGACCGCTAAAACGCATGCACCTCATACTGCTGTGCGCGTACATGTACCAGCGCTGCCGATGTCACGCAGGGATCTCATGCAGTGGACAATCAAGTGTCACAATGACTGCAAGTATAGATGTTTTCTCCCGTTAGCTTGTGTACATTTCATAGTGGGCCTGAGAGCAGTGCATGCATTATATAGAGCATACGCTGAGTGTCATCCATGAAAACAACAACATACAAAAAATATCTGCTACCCCTTCATTCATGAAAATATCTGTATGTGAAAATGTAGGAATATACATTTATACATTTATCAAGCGCTATCATGAGTAATTGTTTCATTTCAAGCTGTTGCTCTTATTTTTATTGATCTTTCACAGCTGCGACACAGCCAGCGACAACATTCAAGAAGAACATGTATAAGCAGTATATGATGTGAACTGTACCTCTATAAGCATCATATACATTTATACATATAACTTGAGCGCTTTAGGTAGTACTTCGTACTAGGAAAACACTATATAAGAACCGATTATTATTATTATTATTATAATACATAGCGAGTACTACAAGAAATTGTTTCATTTGATGTCAAGCTATTGCTTTGATTTTGATTGATTTTTCACAGGTGCGACACAGCCAGCAACAGCCTATGAGAAAAATGACATCAAGACGGTATTCCACTTCGGCAAGGACTCTCCAAGGCCGGATGTTACCGTGGTGGTGGTATCAACCATGAGCACCAACACGTCGCCAATCAAGAACCTCACTTTCTTAGCTGCAGTACCCAAGGTACTTTCTTCATTTGTTTATATCTATTGTTTGGTGTTTGCTTTATATTTGTATAGGTTTTTCTTTGGTGTACATGTATTTTACAATTACCAGGGGCGGTATTCCGAAAATCCACAGAGATAAAAATTTTATCTCCCCTAAGATACAATGTCCTTAAAATATTTTATCTTTGGTATTCCGAAAAATATTTTAGGAAGATTTTAACCAATATTAATGAGCGCATGCACTGCGCTCCTATCCCAGAGACAGCCAGTAATAAGCGTCCTTTCATTTCTTTTGCATACATTAACAACATAAAGCTGATGGTGTGATGTCATGAAACTGGAAGGGATATTGCGCATCAATGTCTATCAGCGCGCATTGTTGCATTTGATGCGCCCATGTGCAAAAAGTTGAATGCGCGAATTATTTTTGCACGTAATGCTATGGGCCTAGGCGCGTACATCTGGAGATAAAATTGCTTGGGAGCAGTTTTATCTTTTATCCTAACTTTTTTTCCTAAGTGCGTTTCAGAATGCCGATTTAGCTCATTTGCATGAAAAATTTTATCTCGGAGGCTCATTTACATAAAAATTTTATCTCTGGCTCATTTGAATAAAAATTTTATCTTTTATTGTAAGTTGGCTTTTCGGAATACCAAAAGATAAAATTTTTCCTAAGTCCCTGAGATACAATAAAATTTTTCCTAAGTTCGTTTTCGGAATGCCCCCCCAGTATTGTAATGTGATATTTACTTTCTTGGTTGTTCTTGCTTATTTGGATTAAGAACTGCACTTTACTGTGCATGAAAGTTTATGTCAAAGGTTGTCTCACATTTCAAATCATCAGCATCTGACAATACCGTGAATTTATCTCTATTTTTATATTATTTGATGAATAAAGTATTAACTTGAATTGAATATTCAATGTCACAAAGCCCATCCAAAAAGACACAGTGCTCGGTTGACTTATTATTTCATTCTGTCGCTACGACAGCAGCCTGCTCAGTTTTTGTGGAGTGTGACCTTCCATTCAGTCAAATTCATAAAGGTCAAAGGTCAAAGGTCAACGTCAAATTTTCACTGTTTACGTCGCAACTCAAGGAATGTAAATATCACCAATCTTAAATCTTTGAATATTTAAATGTTCAATAGGTTTGTCTCAATTATTTCATGGTAAAATAGCAAGTTTTGTTGGCATTAGGGGCTGAATACTTTGTATAAGAGAATTTGTCAATACTTCTGTGTCTACACAGGAGGACAGACTCATACTTTTTCAACATGTGGAAAACATAAACTCAGTTAACACTGATGTGCTGTTCTCATGTGTATCACAACAGACAATGAGAGTCAAGCTCCAGCCGCCCTCAGCCACAGACCTGCCAGCCTACAACCCAATTCTTCCTCCAGCAGCTATCACTCAAGTCATGCTGCTGGCTAACCCAAATAAGGTAAGAGCGGCACTTCCACCATCATGGGCGTGACATGTTTCACACTCTTGATAATGATAATAGTAATAATCAGCTTTTATATAGCACTTTCCTAGTTCAAGCCTTACCCAGGGCTTTTAATCAGTACCCCGGCTTTAGCCAAGCAGCCAAGTATGTAGCGCTCTAAGCCAGTTGATCTAAGTAGGGAAGGTATATTATATTCCTGCCAGGTACCCATTTACTACACCTGGGTCAAGAGGGACAAATATGAGCAAAACACCTTGTCCAACTATGTACGCACGGTGCTGGGCTGGAACCCAGGATATCTCTGCTAGAGTCATGAGCTCTCACCACTATACCACAGTGCCCTCATTAAAAATGATAATGTATGGTCTGTGTGGGAATATATAGGGGAAAGGCATCCCTTAAAACACCTCACAACCACATTTGAATTTTGTGTACTGTCCTGTCCTCTTCGAGTGGGGTGTAATAGTGAATGAGACAGGAAGGGACCATCACTGCAACAAAATCTAGATGTCACTGCATGGTGCATTATGGGACGATTTTCCCCAAAAATGCAGTATGGAGCATTTCATATGCATGACAGAGTATATGTGCCAAATGAGGAATAGAAAGAGGAAAAAGTTGGAGAAGCCATGGAAAAAGACGACAAACATAATGATATGAAGCTATTTCTTTGGTATTATGATGATTAGAAAATTTGTCTTATGACATCATAATCATTTATTTATGAGTATTACCCAGTGCTCAGTATGCACCTATCACAGGGCATGATAACGTGAAGTATACATTTCTAGTGGAAATGTGACAATATATGGCAGTTTCAGCAAGGTACATAATGCGACTTGAATTTGTTAAACAAGAGACAAGCTCTTCACAGTCTTGGTCATTTTATATTGTTTGTCTCTATTATTAAATTGAACGTCATATTTCAAGGTGAAACGTGGCGATATTGGGAAGTTGCTACAGATGGCATGTACATGAAGTGACTCAAGTTTGTTGATCCTATTTGAAACTAGAGGTAAGCTGTTCACAGTCCTGGGCCCTGGCTTATAAAGAGTTGCAATTGATTGCAACATGGCTTGTGATTGATATCAATTGTAACTGTTCATTAGGGATAGGGGAATGTAGGTGATCGGACTTTGGATCAATGCAGATCAATCACAACTCTTTATAAGACTGGGCCCCCTTGTTTACATGTATTTATTGTTATCCATGTTTATCTTGATAGGAGAAGATTCGACTCCGCTTCAAGATGCAATACACCCTGAATGAGAAGCCCTACACTGAGCTAGGAGAAGTGGACAAACTCCCTGTGTCTTGACACTGATCCCTCTCATCCAATACAGCGATTCTCAGACTATATTAGTATTGCTGTCAATTTAGTTCCTGGTATTTTGAACCCTTTGCAGTCGCACTATCTCAAATATACCCAGAATTTGAAACATGTGAACCTACTAATGCCCGATTCACAGACGAGGTTTTTTTTTATTAAAACCATGGTCTAACCCTTCGTAACTAGCATGAATTAAGCACCCAATGCCAATCCTTCATTTGTAATGTGTTTGTTATTGGACATTATTGGTTATTTTTATGCCACCGCCACGAAGTGGCCAGAGGCATTATGTTTTCGGGTTGTCCGTCCGTCCGTCCCGAATCCATTTAGCTAATATCTTGAGAACCGTTAACCAGATTTGCTTTGAACTTGTTATTTGTGTGTATTGCATATAACTAATGAAGTGTGTAAAATTGGGGTCAAATCTAATTGAGGTTTAAGGTCAAAGGTCAATGAACTTTGTGGAAAATTGCCTAAATTGACCTCTTTCACATTTAATCTGAATCCAAGCATGCAATTCTCATTAAACATGGTACAACGATGGGTCACTACTTGGGGGTAGACTGGTAACATTTTTGGTACAATTCCTGAAAGGTCAGAGGTCAAAGATCAATGGACTTTGCCAAAATTGTCTAAAAATTGCCCCAAACCTTTTCACAATTAATCAAAATCCAATGGCGCATTTCCAACCAAACATAGTGAAAAGATGGATCACTACTTGGGGGTAGACTGGTGACATTTTTTGTGGAATTGCTGTAAGGTCAGAGGTCAAAGGTCAATGAACTTTGCAAAAATTTATATTTTTCACCATAAACCCAAATCCAAATCCAATGGTGCAATTCTAACCAAACATGGTAGAGAGACGTATCACTTCATGGAGGTAGACTGGTGAAAGTTTGGGTAAAATTCCTGAAAGTTCAAAGGTCAAAGGTTAATGAACTTTGCCAAGAATTAGCTGAAAACTGCCCCCAAAGTGATATGTTTCAAAATAAATCCAAATCCAATGGTGCAATACCAACCAAACATGGTGCAAAGATGGATCACTACTTGGGGGTAGACTGATGACATTTTTGGTGAAATTTCTCAAAGGTTAGAGGTGAAAGGTCAAAGAACTTTGCCAAAATTTGCTATTTTTCACATTGAATCAAAATCTAATGATTTGATTCAAACCAAACATGGTACAGATATGTATCACTTCATGGAGGAAGACCGGTGAAAGTTTGGGTAAATTCCTGAAAGGTCAGAGCTCAAAGGTCAATTAACTTTGCAAAATTTACTAATTTTAAATTTGATACAAGGATGGATTTAGACAGACTGGTTAGATTGGAAGTCAAAGAAAAAAGAGGTCATAGGTCAATGAACATTGCCAAACTTGGCTTAATATGGAAAAACAGAATATGATATTTTCATTTCACATAGGAATTCAATGGTAAATTTTCTGAAAATAAATCTAAGTAGAGCTAGCACAGAGGCAGAGGCATATTTATCGACTGCGTGGCAGTCGAATTGCTCTAGTTAAGTGTATGCACTAATTTAAGCGCACTTATGTGCTCTTACGCCATGAAATCTGCCTAAACCATCGTTTTGTGAAGTTGGGTTTAAGGGTTTAAATGTTCTTTGGGCTATTTTGCCACTAACATGCTTGCTCCGTTCATGACAGAAAGTGCATACCCTTTATGGAATGATGGCTGATCTGTGTCTAACTTGTCAACATTGCATACACAGAGGGTCATTTAGTTGAATTAGAATGTCTGTGGTAAGATCATCCAAACTACAAGGTTCAAAATACCAGGGAGGCATATCAAGGGCTGTTCACAGAGTGGTTTGCTGCTGTTGCTTTCCATCTGATTGAATTTGATGCGAGTGGTTCACCTCAGCGGCAAAGCCTGGCATCCTTCACTTTGCAATTTATGAATGCCAAGTCGATTTATCCATTCACACAAGGCGAGAAAACATGTGAAAGGCTTAACAGAAGTTAGCATTTGGACATGCAGCAGCGGCAAAACCACCTCCATGTGAACATAGCTTTACGTTGAAATAACTCTGTGTGGTCATGACAGCAACAACGTGTTATAGATTTATGTGTGTATGTATGAAATGAGCCTGTTTGTGTGACACATGAAGTGACTATTAAACACTCTCCTGTATTTGGCACAGACAAATGTAATGATAGGTAGAGGACATCAGAGGGCAGTACAAGGTGGAATGGAAGAAGTATACATTACTAACTTCAATGCTATGGAAGTGTGTGTTTTTTTTTTTTTTCATTTTGATTTGTAAGATTATTGAGGAGCTTTTTTTGGATCATTTTTATACAAAAAACATAATTTACATTTAACCCTATCTGTAAAGACCACCTTCTTGTAAAAAACACTCAACTTCACTTCCCCTCAGAGTATTTTGCATGTAACTGCACCTGTGTATAAAAAAACTGTCCATAAAGACCACTTTTTATCTTTCCCTTGAGGTGGTCTTTATAAACAGATTTGACTGTATGTTTCTGCATTAGACTGCTTTACATACTCATGTTATTGTAATGTGCATGTACTTTTATAACAAGCTTGTTATCATTATTGGACCCTGTTGCATATATATTTTCAATGGGCTTTCAGCTTTACTGCTGTTGCTATGGCAGCTACCATCAACGATAAGTTACAATAGCTGAAAACATATATGCAATGTGGCCCTGGTATCTCTTGAAATTTCTATAAGTTATATAAGACAAATTTTATTAACAATTTACTATAAGTGAAGCAGGTTTTAAGTGCGACTTGTGGAAGCATTGCTCTATATATGTTCAAGGATATATATAAACCTCTACACGTATATGAAAGCAATGTCATCAAATCCCCCAAACTAGATTCAGAAGAATGACAGAGTTTGGGAAATATTATGGTACATGACAATTACAGTATTGACACGTTTAAATATTCAGGTATGTTTGTTGGAACAGTCTTGTATATTTTGAGGGATGTTATTATCTTTAACACTTTATCATTCCAAATTTAGTATAAGGCACTTCTAAAAGCAATATGTAGCTGATTGATTGATACAATGATATTACTGCAATGTTCAATCTTAATGCCCATCATTGTTCACCTAGTGTACAAGTGCATGAACAGGCATTCAATTAGGATTTATTTATTTTTTGTGCATGTTGTTAGCATAGCACATAATTTCTAGATGGTTATAATCATGTAGTTGCATCATATGTGTGAATACTAAATTCCTCCTGAATATGAATTTAATTGCATTGCAAGGGAAGCCATATAAGGGAATATTCACTGCTTATCCAGTATTATTTAACATTAACAATTTACAAAACTGTAAAATTGCTTATTTAAATACCTGTCAATATTACTTATGTGGATATAAAGTTTAATGACAATTGGGGAGCAAATGGAAAGACGTGAATACTATTTTAAGGGTATAATCTTTTATTTGTATGTATGTCTTCAATACCTGTACTATCACAGTAATATATAACATATACCCTTTATGAAAATTATTTTTTTTATTATTATTGTTTTTAAGCTGTCAAACAATTGAATTTACATTCAGAATATCTTGAAATTAACATTTAATGAAAATAACAGACAATGTTAGGGCTCTTATTATCAACACATTATATTAACCCATTCATTTACCATGGTCTCATTCACAATGGTCCATTTTACACCTTAGTGATAAGAGAGTTTAGATATGTATTCATTTTCCTTTGTGTTCTGGTGTTATACTTGCCACATGTAATGTTATACATCTTGAGGAATCCATCTCATATCCTGGCATCAACTTGTTGGAAGGGTGTAAGAAGTCAATGTGGTAGTACAGTATTTAGGTGAGGAATTGAAATCAAAGTCACATCTGTGCAAATCCTGTTATACAAGAACCCACATCACATTTCAAATGTTGAATGGTGTCTTCTGGAGTGTTCAAATCTACATTAATAAGAAAAATTAAATCAATTTCATGAGTGAGAACAATGTTGGGGCTTACTATTATTGTGGTTGTGCATGTCTGTCTATAATGGAAGGCTCAGCATCATGTTTGAATGAGCCAGTCAAGAATATGTCCCCCCCCCCCCCTTCCATCATTAATTGTTGCCTTGTACTGTTTACTATTAGATAAGTCAAGGCTTACCGTACATACATCAATGATAATAACCTTATCCATTTCAAAGCCCCAAGGAAGTTCATTTTATCCAATTATTCACAGACAAACTGGGGTGACTAGGTGTGGTTAGAGTGGTGTAAAAGCGTGGTGCTGGTATTAAACAAGCGAAAGTGTCATGATGATCATATAAAGTATCTTTAGTGATTGGAACAGTTATATATTGAACTATAGTACTATTCTCTTTTGCTGCATTTAATGAGAGCTCATGCTTGTACAAATATTGTCATAATGCTCTACACCGTATCTTACAAGTCAGTATGTATAACACAAGGGTTTTGCAGTTCTTTGGCAATAGATTTGGAGAAAAAACACATGAGAAAGTGTGCACACAAGGCTAAGTGCTCAATTTAATACACCACAACATTTGTTTAAGATTTGTCATGTTTATACATTTAAATCCCTGTATCAACTTGCAAATCAAACATGCAACACATGTACCAATTTGCTATGTGTATAAATAAATTAAAGAAACATATATGTATATAAGGATCTCTTTGCAAAAAGCACCCCAAAGGCCAAAATTCTATGAAATGTTGCTTCAGTCAGTGGTAAGTTTTCTTGGTTCTGAACCATTTTCTCATTAGGCTATGGATATAATGGGAAAGTATTCTTTCAGTTTCAGCTGTAGGTAGAATATCTCAGTAGAACTGACATTTTTCTTTTCTAATATGTTGTAATTAAGAAGTCAAGATATAAAGCATATTTCAAAGTGATTGCATTAAATGTATTTTACGTTACACCAAAGTATATTTTCCTCATTGCTTTCATTTTGTACTATTGCTCAAAATCTGACCTTGTGCTTTATTCTGTTTTTCTCTATTATAATAGTTCATTTCTATTTTCTAAATATTTTTAATTTCCACTTTTTTCATTACATTCACAATGTATATGATGACATCAGTCAAAGACATGAGAGCTGCAGGTTAGATGCTTCTGCACCTCTGATCGATTATAAAAAAAATCTTCAATTAAGGGACAAAATTGCATACCCCCCACGACACTTCGACAACGCAAGAACACCTCGGGACACTTCTTGACTTTTGTCTTTCAAGTCTTGCGCATCTTTTGAGACCAAATTTGCAACATCCACGCATACCATTACAGAGCCGCGCCAATTTTCGTAAATGCACGTCATCCCAAAACGTGTACAATTTTGCAATTATGTGTGCATTTCCTATGGAAATCGGTGCTCTTTCAAAAAACTCATAAAAGCCTGTTTATTTTTCCATTTAATCATTTTGATTGATTAATTATATATGAAAAGTGGTCAGTGACAATTTTCAATAAAAAAACAAAGAAAAATAAAAAAAAACAGAAATAAGAAATTCCAAAAACAATAAAATACATATATTATTATTGAGTTGAGCGTTCATATGGGCAGCTCCTCACATCTGCTCCTCAGTTCTGCCTTGATTAGCTGATTATTTGGCGTGCCCGTTGTTTCAAAACTACACCAATGTGCTTGGCATGATCCCTGGACCACTCTGGACACTTTTAGTGATCTGTCTGTTTGTACTTCTGATAATATGGACCTTATCTTTTTCTGCATGTCTTGTATATACTTAGATCAAGTGCAGCCATGTTGCAGTCTCTTCATGGACATCACCTTTTGAGGATCACTTAAGCTTGAATCAAGACAGCTTTGTGTTCTATTGGAATAGCTACAAAGGTGCTTTCTGAGGCAATGGAGTTAGTCAAGTGTTCAACCTTTGTGTTTCTTCTTGGCGTGTGCCTGCTGAATAGAAGTACATACTGTTGGTCTCAACAGGGAATGTCACTATACACTGTTACTAGTATAGTGTCTGTCAATTTGACACATTACCAGCCTTCAAAGCCTACAAGCAAGCTATGTGGAGGTTTTGTTCACTACTACCCTAATGCGAATGCTTGTTTTCGAACCTCAATTCTCTGTGATGGCGACATCAATCCTAATCCGGGGCCTTCAGGAGAACCATGCAGAGAGGATAGTAGGCCAACCGCAGACACTGGAAGATATGTTACCTATACCTATTGCAGAAATGAACTATATGAGATTGATCTGAAAAGGTCATGTCATCATTGGCTCCCCCCTACATTATGGAGAACGCTCACTTCCCTTGGGATCTCGTACAAGAAGAAAACCCGGCGTGGGAAAAAACGTACAGGAAGGGCAAATATCGCCGATTATGTTCGCTCTCCTTCCCCAAAGCACAAACAAAGTGGTATTTTTGCAGAGTCTTCAACAAATTGCCATGATGTTGGTGTGACCTTACGTACAGTTTCACCAGTGTCGCCACCAGCACCTTGTAATTTCGGTATATGGAATGCACGATCACTCAATAACAAAGTGGGAATGTTTTGTGATGTAATGATAGAGAGAAAACTTGATATCGTTGCTATCACAGAAACGTGGATGTATGGGAATCATCGAGACGACCAGACTACTGCAGAAATACAGAATACGTTACCCGACTTTCAGCTACTTAGTGTGCCAAGAAACAATAGGAGGGGAGGTGGACTTGGTGTTTGCCTTCGTAAGTCATTTAAAGTGGACATGAATACATCCAAAGCCTTCGAGTCTTTTGAATCCATGGATTTGACTGTTAACAGTTGTTCCCGATATTCATCTGTCCGACTTGTAGTGATCTATAGACCGCAACTGACAGCAGACAAATTGCCGACAGCTCCAAGATTTTTTAATGAGTTTTCATCACTCCTCGAAGAACTAGCTACTTATCCAGGTCACGTCATGGTGTGTGGAGATTTTAATATTCACGTAGACGATGTTGCAAACTCCAGCACTGCACTTTTAAATGACATTATCACCTCATATAACTTTAATCAACATGTTAGATCACCAACTCATGGAGGAGGTCATACCTTGGATTTGATCTTGACACGTTCTTCAGATAATTTCATTTTGGATGGCAATATCGAAATCTCTGATATCTTGCCTTCAGATCATGCACTAGTTGAATGTAAGTTGAATATTTCCAAACCACTGCCAAGCAAGATTGTCATAAAGACACGCAAGTTTCGTGAGATTGATATTGATGCCTTTTGTTTGGATATTAGGAGATCTGCACTACATTTTGCTCCTTCTCCCGATTTAGTGACACTTGTAGAACAATATGAAAATATCCTACATGATCTCTTGGATAGGCATGCGCCTGAAATTACCAGGACGATTACTGCCCGTCCCCATGCACCTTGGTACTGTGATTCGCTCCGTGAAGCGGAAAGGGATCTTAGGAGATGGGAGCGGCTTAGAAATTCCAAAAATCTTGAGGTGTACAAGCAACTCTTTAGTGATCAACGAACTAAATACAAGGCGTTGCTAAACAAAACAAGATGCGAATACTACAGAAACTCATTTTAGGATTGTAATACTCGACAGTTTTTTCAAAAGTTTAATAAACTTTCCTCATCATCAAATGCGAAGGTTCTCCCATCCAAGAGCTCCGCCAGTGACATACAGTTGGCAAATCAGTTTGTGCAGTTCTTTTCTGAGAAAGTCAAATATGTAAGGAATGAGTTGTCAAGTCATGTAAACGCCTCATTGTCATCTGTATCAGAGCCCACTACCAGTACCACTTTAAATGCAACAGTTACATGTAGACCTACCTTTCCAGAGTTTAATCCTATCACTGAAGTAGCAGTAAAGCGACTGGTGGTTAACTCTCCATCTTCATCTTGTGATCAGGATCCGATACCCACATGGTTGTTGAAGAAATGTGTTGATGAGCTTGCTCCTGTCCTCACACGAATAGTTAATTTGTCTCTGATGAACGGCTATTTTCCTGACACCTTCAAACATGCACAAGTTGACCCTCTTATAAAAAAGTCAGGTTTGGATCCAGAGGTCTTAGCAAACTATAGACCGATAGCGAAGCTTAAATTTCTTGGGAAATTAGTTGAGCGAGTATCTGCTGACCAAATACATGCATATCTAGATCTGAACGGTTTATATGGTAGAACACAATCAGCTTATAGGAAAAGCCACAGTGTTGAGACAGCTATGGTCCGCATTTATAATGACTTACTCCTGGCAGCAGATAGGGGGGAGGAGACGGTGCTGGTGATGCTGGATTACTCCTCCGCATTTGACACTATTGACCATGACATTATGCTTAATCGATTTTCGTTAAAATATGGGATTACAAGTACTGCATTGAACTGGTTTCATTCATATTTCAGCAATCGCACTCAAAGTGTGTCTATCAAGGGCACTGCATCTGCTCCATGTGTTTTAAGTGAGGGTGTTCCTCAGGGTTCAGTTATGGGACCATTATGTTTTTCTATGTACACGGCTCCATTGGAAACTGTAATAGAGAAGTGTGGCATCGGCAAAATGATATATGCTGATGATACCCAAATTTATGTCTCAATACCAAAATGTACTAGTCGTGCCACAGTAATAACTCAAATTGAATCTTGTTTGTGTGAAATACAGGAGTGGTCACTGCAAAACAGTTTAAAGTTAAATCTAGGAAAAACTGAAGTTGTGCATGTAAAACCTCGTGATAAATTACAACCATCGCTGTCAATAACAGTTTCTGATATTCCCGTTGTGTCAGTTTCCAAAGCACGTGACCTGGGAGTTATTGTCCAAGACGATCTGCGTTTGAACACTCACATTGATAATATTTGTAAATCGGCGGCCAAGGGACTATATAGGATTGGGAAGATTAGACATTTTTTGGATAAAGCGACCACAGAGAGGCTTGTTCACGCATTTATATTTAGTTAATTAGATTTCAATAATGGTCTGTTTCTGGGAATCTCTGAGACTCAACTAAATAAACTCCAACGTGTACAGAATTCAGCGGCAAGGCTTGTAACGCGAAAAAGGAAATTTGAACATATAACTCCGATCCTACGTATTCTCCACTGGCTCCCGATAAGGGCTCGTGTTCAGTTTAAAATCCTCACTCTTGTATTCAAATGCTTATGTGGAAATGCTCCTGTCTATCTTACTGAACTCATCAAACCATACCAGCCTACTCGTAATCTTCGTTCTCAATCGAAAAATCTTCTTTCTGAAATTCGTGTAAAATCTAAGACATTCGGTGATAGAGCTTTTGCAAATACGGCACCCAAATTATGGAATAACCTCCCCCAAGGCATTAGATCATTGACAGACTTCGATCAATTCAAATCAAAACTAAAGACGCATCTGTTTGATAATTATTAGTTATTTTCAAATTTTCAAATTCTCACATAATCAATTTTTACTTTCACACGCATAGAGACTATTTGAATGGTATTATGCGTCTCTAAGAATTGAATATTATTATTATTATTATAAGAATGACAATGAATTTTCAAAAAAATTTAGTGGCCAATTATAAAACATTATAACAGATATACAAACCAAATATTAGACTCTTAATATTTTTAATTAGTGTTTTATAAACAAAAAAGTAAGTCCCCCCCCCCCCAAGCAAAATAACATAACTTTTTATCGAAGAGGCTTTGGGCAAAATAATTTGGCAGGATTGTTTCTTAACTTATTGACTAACTTCTGTGTGAAAATCACAGTAATCCATACATGAGTGGGCACATTTTAAAGGCAAAAATGTCACTTTTCAAAAGTCAAAAGTCACAAGCGTAATCTTAAGATTCTGTTGTGAATTTTTGATGAATTCCATTTCAGGTGCATAATTTATGTCCTTTCATTGTTTTTCATCCATCTCTCGATGTACTTAAACCTATGCCGACACTTGACCCATCTTTCCGGTTGAGTGAGCACCGTTTAACAATTCATACTCGTCCCTCTTGAGTTTGAAACTTTTAAAAAACCCTTTATCTTTGTGAAAAAATAAAACTGGATATTTTGACAAAGATGTAACATGACCTCTTATGTAAACATAAATTGTTTTCGTGTCATGGCTGAGTGAAAACACTTTAAAAATCACACAAAAAATGCCAAAATGTACTGTTAAAACGGCATTAACAATTACCCTTGTGACTTTTGAAAAATGACATTTCTGCTTTTAAAGTGTGCCCACTCATGCATAACTAATTGGATTAATGTGATTTTTACACATAAGTTAGCCAATAAGCTAGGGAACAATCCTTTTAAATTATTTTGCCCAAAGCCTCTTTGATAAAAAGTTATGCTATTTTGCTTGGGGGGGGGGGGACTTACTTTTTTTGTTGTGTTCATAATTGATTATATAATTAATTAAATATAATTAATTATTTACAATTATAAATTAAAAATTGTGAAAAATTGTACAAAATAATCTTGTAGATTATGACACAGGTGTTGTGCATGCCAAATTTTGTCGAAATCACGGAACCGATGGCTGAGATCTCAAGGGGGGTTGAATCAACGCCCACCCGGCCACAGAACAGTCCAAAAAGCCCGGCCTGATTAGGGTTAAGTTACATGCTTAACAAGTTAACATGCTTGTAACATATAACATAATTCTGCATCATGTGGGCTTTGGTCTGAAGTAGCAAACCCCACCCCTTGGTCCTTGTGTAGCTCATAAATTTCTGTAGAATGGGCCAGGTGGTCGGATTTTACCATCAGGCGTGGCAATCATGTCTACAATGACCACCGTATATAAAGAACACATGTTTATAAATATGTTCCGGTACTTGAATTTCTTCAGAACAATAATTGCATGCAATTGTACCTACATTAATTTATAAAGGCCATTTGTCCATTATTTTTTTTTTATTTCCCTTGGGCTGGTCTTCATAGACAGATTTGACTGTATCAACACACTTTTTTCACTCTTCTGCCATAAATGTCCAACTTGGAACTATCTGTTGACTGCAGTGAGTTGTTGAGTCTTGTGGCCCTGGTCTGAAACACTCTTAAAACTGTCACATACTGTCCTACTTAATGGAACTATCTGTTGACTGCAGCGAGTTTCTGAGTCCTGGTGGCACGGGTCTGAAACACCACAGACTTCACCATATGGTCCTTGTAGGCGTTCCAGTTCATGTGCTTCTGTAGTTTCTTCTGAAGCTGATCCTCTGTGGGGTACGGAAACTCCTGAAAGGGAAGAGAACAAATGAGATATGTATGTTGTACCTGAGAGTAAAAGTCAATCGTACATTTACGGTACATATGCTAGGAAGCTTCATAATTCACAAACAAAATTTGGTGTTTAAAGCAAAGTACCTTCTTCCAAATGCTTGGAATTAAAATGAAAGTCCATCCTGAAGTTAAATTGGCTTCAATAAAAGCAGAAACATGAAAGAAACATACTAGTGAAGTTTTAATAAAAATCTGTGAAATGATAAAGGAGTTATGATCTTTACAAATTTCAACTTTGTGACACCACTTCCGAGGTGCTCTTCCATGTTGTGTGCTGTATGATTCTATAAATTGCTCTTTTTCTGTGATGAATAATTATTCATAGAGGTATGTGTGTAAAAATGCATTTCTAATAATATATCAAACACACAAACAAAATGATGCATACCCTTTTGAGGAAATAAACATTTAAAAAAAATAGTTCCCAACATATCAGAGAGTATCTCGCACTTGATGTCACACAATAAAAACTCAAAACAAATCGTTACTTATCCTTTGACACATTGTCATCAAACCTTCAGTCATATGTTTCTTAAATGTTTCTGCTTTTATTAAAACCAAAAGAAGAGTGGACTATCCCTTAAATTACATGTCTAATCTTAATGATTTGTTCATATTTGTTTTCTGTACTCTTTTTTTTCTTTTTTGGTCTTGGGTTTATATTTCCATCCCTTCAACCATCTCTTAAATTAATATACTGATTTGATGAAGGATTAAGTTTGATTTGTCTAAAAAAATACCTTTCCCAGACTCTTTCTCTACAGGTGTGTTTTTATTTTTTCCATTCAACTGCTTATAGCATGGCTTTGTGCTCCCAAAAGGCTTCAAATTAGTCAGAGTGAAGCACCATTTTTAACGATGAAGGTCTGTACATTATGATGGTGTGGAACATTAGAGAGTTTTAGATCGACACGACTTGGAAATGGATGTGTTCTTTTGCTTTAGCTCGGCAGGAACATCCCACCATTGTGCACTCCAAATCTCACATGCTGTGGTGACTATTAAAAATCATCATAGCGTGTGAGATTTGGAGCAGACAATTAAGGTGTGGTGTTCCTGCTGATGTTAAAACCAACACGTCCACGCCCATGCCCACGTCCTGCATAATGTCGATCTTATACATGTAACTTGCTGCTACACTGTACTTTTATTTGTACATGTACCAAAGACCTTAAAGCGCTCTACGGTCTTTGCTTTGTACTAACGTGTTTCCGAAGGTGACTGAGGGTGTCGGCGGGGGCGTGCTCCAGATAGAAGCTCTTTCTGATTAGGATGCACTCTGCTCCATTGCTGACGAGACTCAGGCTCGGTTGGTCTGGGAACACGATGGTATTCACTCCCTGGTAACCATGGAAACAGATGATAATACAATTACTTTATTGTCCATGCTGTTCAACAATACAATGGCGTTACAAAGCTACATCAGTGATGCACAAATGGCTATTTAAAACAGCTTCCAAATTGTACTAGATGTTAAAAAAATTGAAAAATGATTAAAAATCAGTTTCAACTCACATCAAGCTAAGATTTACACATCATATAGTTAAAGGATGTCACATTCTTTTAGAGTCAGGTTTTGTTACATTTTGTTGGTGAAATGCTAAGATTTTAATGAAATGATTGACTAGGGAAACCGAATTATCAAAGAGAATGAGAAATCTTTTTAGATCATCTCCACTTGAGGTGAATGGAAAGTTGTTTTCTTCTTTGCCCTTTTCACCCTCTTCATCCCTTTTCCTATTCCTCTTCCTCGTATTCGTCTCCTCCTTTTCCTCCTATACTTTCTTTCCCTTCTAATTTTCTTCTTCAACATCTCATCCAATCATCTATCCTTCCATTATCTACTTCAAAAGTGATTGTTAATTTATGGAATGTATCTTCTTTTCGTTACTTACAAATACACCCCCTTTCAGCAGCAGTTGTGTTGTGACAAACACAGGGTCCTTGTCAGCCTCGGTACTCTCATGAGTCTGTGGATTACATGACGAGAATGTGGAATAGAAATAAAAAATAAAGTGGAGTATTGCGCAATAGGTATATGTGTACGGAAATGTGACGTCATATGAGCATATTGTGTAGACAACTGGGTAGCGGTGATCAAAGCGGGAACTATCATTGGGAGTGCCTGATACTAGCCCGCTAGACAATGTCGGACGAATGACACTTTCACTCCAGTGATATTGTTTTGAACCAGAAACCTGCATAACAATTATGACACCACTTTTGTACTCTCTTGCATAACAACATCACTTTGAAGAAAATTGGGGGGAGCAAAATATGATTATGGACAAATATGCTGATTTAGAAAATCATAGTAACTAAATGACTGGACATTAGGACATTTAAAGTCATATATCAATAGCTATGTGTATTGAAATACTTATTTACCATCAATAATTATTAGTAGATGGGAGTTGAAAGACTTGAAATTTCAAGCACATTCCATCTATATGCATCACAACTTTTAGTCACTATCTACACCTGTTAAATACATTAAATTGACATAGACAGTTGCCTTTGCGGGCAGATATACATTGGTCCTTATAGACAGGTGGTCTTGATAGATAATGATTTTAAAGATACTGATCTTAATAGACAACTAGCAGATTTGCATGTTTTATGTGTGCAACATAATACGCAGTAATCATTAATATTCGCCTGATTCGGCCGCACGATCTTCAAATCGGCAAATTCTCTTTATGCAAATGGACCGTTGTGGCCGTGGACGGACCGATTAACCCCTGGGTACTTGGTGAAATAATTCACAAGCAGCACGTTAAGGTTTAAAGAAATGCCCGCTAAAAGCTCGCGAAAGCGGGGTTCAGAAATTTTGGCAGACCCGAGATAGGGGGAAGGGGTGCTTTCAAAGGGAGTGGACAAGCATAGGCACACCCTAAATAACACTGAGTGGAAGGGGGAGGGGTGGGAGGTAAGGGTATAGTAATCTTAATAGACAGCTGGTCTTTATATGAAATGGTCATTATAGACATGCAGTCTTCATAGACGGTAGTCTTTATAGGTGTTTTTTACTAGGCGGTGGTGTTCACAGACAGTGGCCTTTATAGACGGTGGTCTTCATAGAAAGTAGCCTTCATAGTCAGGTTTGACAATACGCATACTTACAGTGCTCTTGAACACATCCAGATCGGTGTGGAAAGTTCGGCGCTGATCGACGAAGTTTACTGGTAAACCGTTTTCGTCAAGTTCTTCTTCTTCCTCTTCGTCTGTAACCATGGCAACGCAATGTTATCACATGATACTCGGTTTAATTTCTTTTTATACAATATTCGTTCCAATATTAGTTTTGGGGTTATTTGAGGTTATCTGTGCGGTTATTGATTAGGTTTCATGAAAAGCTTAAGACCAGGAAGCTGGCTTCAAATATGATTTTACACATTGTTACAAAGACGAGGGGGCAATGGGAGAAATTAAACAATTGCAATAATGATAATTCATGTATATATATATGCCGTCATCAAAGGAGACACTATCTCTTTCCTTTGTGAACATTATATTCTCACGAATTCACTTTAAAAAAATCACCTCTTTTTGTGTGCAAATATCAAGAATGATCATGCGTACACATGATAAATGTAAAGTGACAACACCGAGACGTCCCCCTCCACCTGCCCCCCCTCCCCCACCCCCCACCCCCCCCCCCACCCCCACCCCGAATCCACCCCTGCAGTGTTATGCCTACCATCGCTCCCGTCATCGCCGTCCTCTTGTGAGACCCCGGTTTTCAAGTAAACACCGTGACTCTAAAATGTAAATGAAGAAATGGAGTAATAAAGTTTATATGTTCCAATAGTTTCTAGGTTAGCTTCTTTACAATCAACCATTTATAACTCATAACAAACTAATCATAACTATCCAACAATCACAACAATTCATTGAATGTAAGGATAAAATTACTGATTACATTAACATAAACTCCAAAATACACTATCTGAATATAATTATTATACAATCAATGATTCAATATATTTTTTATTACGTACTTTAGGCTATTAATGAAAAAGATATCAAACAAGTTGAAATCTGTTACACGAGTATGAGTAGTAGACTATATCATTGAGCTTTGAATAATACAAAAAACGGTTAGAAATCCCGTGCACACCTTCCTAGTAACAGGCTGAATCATAGAACTAGTCTCGCTCCCATGCGCTTTGACTGAAGTGTTACTCTGATCACTGTGAGCGTGACCCGAGGTGTTGTCTGGGCCGCTCGGCCCGGCGAAAGAGTGTGTCCGATCAGTGGGCCGTCGAGCTTTCTTCCTATTTGGGGATTTGGTTCCGTCGTTCATGATGCTTGCGACTGCATGCAATAGAGGGTAAGAAGCCGGTGTTGAAAGTGAGAACATGGGGTGTTAACATGCGCATATACCGAAGTGTGACGTCATATGAGCAAGTTACAAAGCCAACTGCTTCTAAACCATGTAAACTATGAGGATAAAGCGAACATGCAGCTACGAACATACTAGCCCGCAAGACAATGTCGGACCAGTGAAGGTCTCACTTGAGTGGTGTGGTTAAGAACCAGAAGCCGGCGTACCAATTGGTTTGACGAAACTTCTTCTGCATGTACTCTTTGACGAACTATGTCACTATACTAAATATGACGTTACTATAGCCCTAACATCCCTAGCTATGGTGCTCTAGAAGCGAAGGTGGAGGAGGGGGCGTATGGGGTTCATTCCTCACCCCCCCCCCCCCCCCTGGGGTATCATAGGCGGAATGATACCAACGAGTAGGGAAATCTCAATACCATGCCGCTAAATCATGCGCAGCCTTTTATTCTAATAAAGAAGACCTGTTACAGATACAATTTGTTTGAAAAATTAAGATTGGATTATATTTGTGTAGACAAGATCAACCGATGTAAAAATTAGGATTCTTCATTATCCCATCATTGTATAGACTTTAAATATTGTAAAGCACTGCTCTAGGACAAAACTGTCACATATTTTAACAAAAATATTGCTCGTTTTCCTTAACGCCACTCGATCTGTCGAATGATTCTGCGACTGAATTGAATCGCGCAGAACCTGGCCATTGACATGATTGATTTCGTACAGGAAGGAAGCGCCACATTTCCAATCGTAGGCCATCATGATTACAGTATCGTGGCATAATCGTGTCGACTGCGGTGGCCTTTAGTCTACAGAGAAGGAAGGCACTTGGCTTTTACTCAGAGTTGTATCTTTGTTCCAGGCCATGGACACGTCTGTCCTCTTGTAAGCTGGATGCAGATCTTCATGAACCCGCTTCAGTTTCTTCAGCACCGAGCAACTTCCCTGCAAGACGAAAATTGCCCAATTCTTTTACAATGTCAGTTACATGTTTATTGCAAAGTGAACATGATTACTTCCGTGCAATTCGTTGTTTTAAATGGTCATGACATACAGTGAAACCTGCTTCAGGAAACACCTTCAAGTGAAGACCTCTTTTTCGTTTTCACGTCAACAATGTTCCTCATTGAAACATGAACTAAAGTAACCTGTAAGACTGCCTGCTCATAAAGGCCACATTTATTATCTCCCTTGATCAGTTTGCATGTACAGGTTTCACAATTAATCTTTGTTCGCCAAACGAATAGCTAGTATTTGCACAAATGGCATCATGGCGCAAAAATAGTTGACACTATGTATATGGTCTTTTGTTGAGTGGACAACATTTGAAATGGACCCTTTGAATTTTGTCCGCATATTCATATAGTCTAAGTGGATTGCAAGAGCTTGTATTCGTTATATTTTATATGAAATAACAAAATACATCGTTTTTGTTACAAAGGCAATGAGACAAAAGAGAACAAATGATTTGATAAACTATCGTCATAACATGAAGTATCTTAGCTGAGGCAAACCCTTATTCAAACAGAATACTTACCGATTTCACGATGTAAATCCAGTCTGACTGATTGCTGTCTTGTACCAACACATCTCCAGTCCTGCCGATAACAAATGAAAATAAACAATGACGACGAATGCGAAGGTTAGGTTAGGTGGCCTTATCCCAAGAAAATAATTCAAAGGTAAGGGAGAGAAAGAGAGAGTAAGAGGGGGAGGGAGGAAGGGATATGCAGAGAGAAAGGGAGAGGATGTGTGTGTCTCTTTATGTGCGTGTGTGAAGAAAGAAAGCGAAACAGACGGACAAAACGACATAGATAGAGAATATAAGAGATATATAGAAGGGAGAGGATGTGAATGAAAGAATGTGAAATTCAAATGTTTATAGAGAGAGGGGGAGGAGGAGGAGGGATATGTCGGAACATTGATGACGGCATTTTAATGGAAGTATCCCACTCACGCAAAGTGGAAGAGGCAGTCTTTTGGGTGGAGCGATATGATGAGAAAGGGCCATTGGATGAGGAAGCAAGGGAGAAAAGAGAGAGGGGGAGAGAGAAAGAGGGTAAAGGTATATATATACATAGAGAGAGAGAGAGAGAGAGAGAGAGAGAGAGAGAGAGAACAAGAGAGACAGAGACAGACATATTTAGAGAGAAGCAGAGCGAGAGAGAGAGGGGAGTAATAGAGAAAGAAATAGACGGAAGGATATAGAGAGAGAGGGCGTGTGTGTGTGCGTATGTGTGTGTGTGTGTGTGTGTGTATGTATATATATACTTCTTCACCTAGAAATCAGCGCCATCGCAACCTCTATTCTTCTTATATATATATATATATATATGTTTGTGTGTGTGTGTGTGTGTGTGTGTGTGGAGAGAGAGAGAGAGAGAGACAGAGAGTTGGAGAAAAGATTGAGGGAGAGAGAAAGAAAGAGGGGAAATGTATAAAGAGAGAGAGGGGGGGAGGGAGTGATGGGGTATAGAGCATATTAAAGTATTGTCTTTTCAGAGGGTTTCATCTACTCACGCAAAGAAATGGAAGAGACAGTCCTTCGGATGGAACGGTATGATGTGAATGGGCCAGTGGGTGAGGAAGCGCAGCGACGTGAGGAAGGCGTGCTGGTCGGGGTCGTTCACACTCTTGATCCCACCGGACACCATGAAGATGTCCTCGAAATCCTGTGGTCAATGATGGTCAGGGAAGTGTAGGAGCCGAGATAACGAAAACCCAAACCCGAAGACACCATAAAATCTCTTGGCGGACGACCTCCTAATTAGCAACCTCCGCGGGGCATACGCTAACGATAGCTATAGCTGCCTCTTGGCTGCTCCTCTCGGCTAGGTTCACATAGTAGGTTCACACTTCTCGCTAGAGCACCAATGTTTGAGGCAGTGTTATATAAGTTATATAAAGTTATAAATGAACGGTGGTGAATAGCTCACATCGCAGCGCCTGCTCTCCCAATGGGGAACGTCGTCAATGATGACGATAATAAGGAACGGAAATGGAATCTGCGCTGCCTTCTCAAAGCTACGAAATATCTTCTTTTTTTTAAATTTAACATATTAGCATGAAGACCAGGATGCAAGTACTTAATTGCTTCGTACACCCTGTGTTAAAGACAAGATAGCCCTTTTGCAGGTCAAAAACATTAAATATTGTACAAAATAGAGAAAATGGACGAAAATACTGTTTTAGAAGTTTCTCAACAATTACAGCTGGAAGCTGACTTTGAACGGAATGTTATTGATCTTAGGACGACAGGCAGTCTAACCTCCACGGTTCATGTAATCTCGAGACCACTTATCACGAATCTCCGCTCCACACCCGCCATAATGTTCGTAGTAATGGACATTAACATCGGAAGAGGAAGAGGTTAGGGTGAAGAGGTTAGGAAATTGCGAGGTGCATTTTTCACGATAGATAATACAAATTCACTGGACCGATGGATTAACCAATGAAGTATTCTTCCAGAGAACTAACTTAAAAAATAAGCTGAGAATTAGACAGTCGAGATTTTTAAGTGCATGTACTTCGTAAAGGTGGCTTGGAAATTTGGCATTGGCGGGAAAGATTCAAGGAAAAAGAAGCAGGGGGAAGGAGGAGGATTACTTGGATAAGCAGCCTGACTGACTGGTTAGCAGAACAAGAGGCTGTTTACCATGACGTGGAGCAGATATAAATAACACAGGACAGAGAGTTGTGGCACTCCACCATGGTCTCTGTCACAGTATAGATAGATAGATAGCTTACCTCGATGGAGATGACCAGGAGCTCGCACCTCGACTTGGTGAGGACAGTTGACGCTCGAACCGTCTCGTTTAATATCGCCAACTCCTGCATGGATATCAGGAAAGAAAAGGTTGTTTTGTCAAGCTCCAGTGAAAATGCATAATTGCTTAGAAAGTCAATAGAGTGGAATGCCTCCTCTCATCCAAATGCATTATGAAATGGGCTGTAAGCCCAAAAGTGCATTTCGGTTAACAGTTCTATAATATATGGAGATTACAATGCATCGAGTGTGACATGTTCAACTGTTCGTTGGTGATTTTAATGTAAGGTACGTGATTCACACGGAAGCGGTATCTCGCTGCTGCTCGCTGCCTGCATGCATGGACGCGAGTGCTATCTCACCACCTGGAAGTCTTGTACCTAAGAATTGATGAATGCAAAGGTGATTTACTTGTCCACAAGGGGCAAAAATACATGTGAAAGACGTAAGAAATGTAGTACATATATTGCGGCAAGGAGTAGCGACAAGCCGCCTCCGCGCGGACGTCCCAAAATACCGTGTGTCTCAAAAAGACAACTATACACTTTTGAAATGGCGACCAAATAAACAATATGCGATTCGGGGGGGGGGGGGTATATGTATGGATAGCTTATGGACTCAACTTTCATATGACACGAAAACCTCTAGAAATAATTCATGCTGGGATAAGCACTACTCACCTTTGTAAATGGTATGAAAATTAGGCTGCACAGGAATTAACTTTCAAGTTTGCGAGAGATAGGGGTTTGTCGAAAAAAAGAATGTTAAAGATGCCGGCAATTTATTCTTTAGGTCAATGGATAACCTGAAAAATAGGCAGTCAGTTTATGAGACATTCCTTTTCTTTTTCAACAAAATGTATTTGAATAACAATTTACATAATCCCAATCTGGTTATTAAGTAAATCATTGACCGAAAATTGAAAGGTTAATTCCTGCGCAGCCTAATTTTCATACCCTTTACAAAGTGAGCAGTGCTCATTCAAGCAAGAATTATTTTGGACGTTTGGGTGTCAGATGAAAGTTGACACTATAAAGGATTACTAAATTAGAAATAAGTTCCCACTAATCGATGCAAAATTATCCTCTAAAAACGAATTTCATATTTGTTTGCCGCAAAAAAGTCTCATTTTGACGAAAATTAAAAAAAAAACGCACGCCTCCAGTGACGTCAGAGAAGTAAAAATACCATGGATTGTACGGAAGTCAACAATAGACCATTTTCGTAATGTATTCACAACTTTCCCCTCTAACTGCGTAGTAACGCGTTATTGCATTCACCTGTATCTTGTCATTCAGATTCAATTGATGGAATGCACTTTGAATACCTCGGACAAGCTTTGGGGTTCCCATTGGTAACGTATTGTTTGAACGGCGTGAATAAAATATTTTATTCACGCCGTTGGCATTTTGACTTCTCTGACGTCACTGGAGGCGTGCGTTTTTTCAATTTTTCGTCAAAATGAGACTTTATTGCGCCAAACGAATGTGAAATTCGTTTTTAGTGGATCATTTAACATAGATTAGTGGGAACTTATTTTCTAATCTAGTAACCCTATAAGCTATCCATACATGTAAATCATTCTCCCTATAATCAAATATTTTTTATTCGGCAGCCATTTCAAAAGTGTATATTTTTTGAGACACACGGTATAGGTCAATGATGATAGCGGCAAAGACTGCGGCACCCACTTTCTTGACAAAACCATTCTACCGCCATGACGGATACTAGTCTCATTGAATTCCAACGCTTGTTTGGTGGTCAGAAGACTCGTCTATGTGATCCTTAAATCACTGCAGAACGGCCTACTTATGACTGTCATGACTATAGAGTACGAAGTATGACGTCATATGAACATATTGTCAAGACAACTGGTTCTAAACTACATGCGAAGAGAAACATCGGTGATCAAAGCGGGGACTCTCTTAAGGAGTGCCCGGCACTAGCCCGTTAAATAATGTCGGACCAGTGGAATTCTCGCTTGAGCGATGTTGTTTAGAACCAGCAACCTGCATAACAGTGGATATGACGACACCACTTCAGTACTCTATGGGGCCCGCAATTTCTACAACTTACACAAACAATAATTATGTAATACCCAACAATCTATCAGATAGATATAAATACTTGTAAATGTTTCGCATCAAATCTGAATATTGTTTCCGCAGTCTTATCATTTCACGACCTCCTGTATTACATTTCTTTTGATAATGTATGATTATTCACCTTTACACATAATTACGTGATACAGAACAGCATATCGTCTGTATAGACCTAAATACTTTTTAATCTTTCACATCAAATCTGAATAGTGTTTCCTCACTCTCCTCCTTTCACACTATGCTGCATTGTATTTGTTTTTGATACTGTATTCATTTATGAATTCGTCACCTCTTACCCCAAAGCTCTGTCCTCTCCTCAGGAATGCCACAGTCTGGGTTGCCGGCTTGCCCTTTGGCCCGTGTGTCATGAATATCGTCACGATCACTAGTAATTTAAAAGGACCAATAAAACTATTAACCTTCTCATTACCATTGGCATGTAAATATGAAGTGCGTCAATACACCTTTCACGGCTTGTCCACCCTGAAGTTATGTTGATTGCAATAAAAGCAGAAACACGAAAAAAAACTTAATAGTGAATTTACAAAGAAATTTTAGGTGTAGACCTAAAGGATAGCGTGCACCATCCTGTAAATGAATGAAAAACAAGTCAGAAAAAATCTTGGAACCTGGCGGGATTTGAACCTGCAATCTACTACTTTCCGGGCAGCGACTTAACCACGCAAGCTATTGCTAGTTCACGGATCAAGACACGACAACATGGAAACGAAAACCAAAGAGTCTCATTTGATCTGACTCATTAATATTCATGAGTAGTCCGCCGTAAGGACCATTCGGCCAGATTTTCGTGAAAGGGCTTTCTGGGGTAATTTCAATTTACAAAGAAATTCTAGGCATACACCCAGTATTATGGATAGCGTGCTCCATTCTGTACATGAATGAGAAACAAATCAGAAAAAAAAATCTTGGAACCAGACGGGATTTGAACCTCCAATTTACTGCTTACCTAGCCTAGGTACTATACTAGGCTGTGAGGTGCATGGACACAATCCAGTCTGTTAAACTATGTCTGGTAACACAGACGACGCCCTAATGACGTCATAGCTACCCTGGCTTCTTTTTAGTGAGGATGAGATTGGGGCATAGTCTGTGTTACTAGACATAGTTGTTAACAGACTGGGTTGTGTCCATGCACCCTAAAGCCTATAGTACCTAGGCTACTGCTTACCGGGCAGCGACTTAACCTCGCAAGCTATTTCTAGTTCACGGGTCAAGACACGACAACATGGAATCAAATACCGAAGAGTTTCATTTAATCTGACTCATTAATAGTACAAGTTTTGACGTCACGTGCAAGGTGCTCTTTAATATGTCTTCAGGGTGAACTGTCCCTTTAAGTGACTTAATTTTCGGGTGAGGATGAGGGTTGGGACGCATAGCTAAATGCCACTGCAGACGAAACGATCCGATCACTTCTACGACTCCGGTCATTGGATTTGGACACGTCAGTCTGCGGGGGCCTTACGAAGCAACAAATACACAACAATGCAGATACAAAACCGTTTCCACTATCGCCAGAATATCGATACTAATGTGTTTTCTCGCACCAGTAGACAGAGTTGAAAGTACTTTGGTAATCATGGTAATATAACTTTTCCCCAAACAAAAACCAATGGCCCGGCTAAAGTGACAGCAGTGGTGATTAAGCTCTTGTTATATTTATAACGTAGGGAGGGGTGGGGAGCTGTACGTATGAACGGCAAGCTAGGGAGGGGGAAAAGGGTTTATGTCATTGTGTGTGTGTGTGTATATATGTGTGTGTATGTATATGTGTGTATATGTGATGTGTGTGTGTGTATGTGTGTGTATATGTGGTGTGTGTGTGTGTGGGGGGTGTATGTGTGTGAGTGTGTGTGTGTATATGTGTGTGTGTGTTCTTTAAAGGGTTACTAAATTAGAAAAATAAGTTTCCATCTATGTAAAATTATCCACTAAAAACGAGTTCACATTCGTTTGCCGCGATAAAGTCTCATTTTGGCGAAAATTTGAAGAAAAACAAAAAACGCAAGACTCCAGTGACGTCAGAGAAGTCAAAATGCCATAAAATACCAACGGCGTGAATAAAATATTTTATTCAAGCAGTTCAAACAATACGTTACCAATGGGAATCCCAAAGCTTGTCCGAGGTTTGTCCGAGTAGCAACAGCTAATAGATTCAAAGTGCGTTCCATCGATTGAATCTGAATGACAAGACACAGCTGAATGCAATAATGCGTTATTACGCAGTTAGGGGGAAGTTGTGAATACATTACAAAAATGGTCTATTGTTGACTTCCGTACGTTGACGTCTCTGACGTCCCTGGAGGCGTGCGGGTTTTTTCTTTCAAATTTTCGTCAAAATGAGACTTAAATGCGGCAAACAAATGTGGAATTCGTTTTTAGTGAATAATTTTACATAGATTAGTGGGAACTTATTTTTTTATAATTGAGTAACCCTTTAATTGGTCGTAACGACTGTCCGACCAATAGGTCGGACAGTCCGGCAGTTCCTGCATTCTATTGTCCGGCCTCATCTAACTTACGATTTCCAGAACTCTACTCAAACAATAAGCAAAACATAATGTCAGACTAAACATACTAAAAGTTAAACAAACCAATATTTCATGTTCATTTATTTTACTCACTTAATCACTAGGTACATAAGCGATTCTCTCGTTACTGCCTTCTTAACAATGTTAATCATTACGTCACTACGGACCAATGAAGTTGCTCACGACCATGGATGATCTTAATTCAATATTGGTTATTATGATTTTCGAAACGACACTATACATGTACTTTTTTACAATTTGTCCGATGTTTCTCCAACGATTGCCAAGCTGTTGTTCTGAATTGTCTGTTCCTATTTAATCCAACTTATAATCAGTGTTTCTTTCTTCCTTTGTGTGCCATGGGTGCATTTTGTCATCAGTGGTGGACGCAAATCCCATTGAGCAGCATTTCATCTCGCACAAGAATGGTTAAGATCTCTTTGGGCTAGGTTATCACCATGGTGACAAGTTCCCACGTTGTGATGTACTCACGTGTTCCTGACAGGATAAAGTAGAATGCTTGAGGCGGGTGGCCCTGGCGGAGCACAGCTCGATTTGGACCGTATCTATTACAAAAAGAGGAATTATTTTTGGTACCAGGCATTTTTACATAATATTCACCCACCCCTCCCTTTGTTTCTCATTCATCACTCCCTTTCTACCTGTCTCTATTCCTCTTAATACCCCCCCCCCCCCCCACCTCTTCACCTCGGTACCCCCTCTCTCTACATCTCGTACTCCCTTCCACTTCCCTTCTCCACCTCTCTTTTTCTTTATTCATCCCGTTTATAGCCACATATTCCTAACCCCTCTCTAAATACTCCTAGCACCCTCTTCCTCTGCCCCCCCCCCCCCCCGTGTCCCTCTCTGCATCTCTCTTTTTGTCATCCTATTAAATCACTTACTTAAAATTCACCTACGTGCCCACACACATGCCAACAGAAACTAACACATTACGACGTACGTTTCCAGCCAGCCAACTTTGCATAGTCGTCCCTGCATTCTGATGGGGTACTCCGCGAAGGCTTTGATATTCCGAAGAGCAATTTGAACCTGTAAATGGGAAATGGTCATAAACTCTAAGTCAGAGAGAAGGGTGAGTTGATTTCTTCATACCACATAGAGTCGTCCCATAATGCATGACGCAGCGACATCTGGATTTGTTTTTACAGCCATATCCGCTTCCGGTCTCATATATTTGTACATTTAAATGGAAGTGGACATGACTGCAAACAAAATTCGAAGGTGCATCATGGAATGAATTATCCTTTAATGAGGTATGGAAAATCAATACAGTACTTTCTCTTTCATCATTTACATCCAGAGAGTGCAGATTCATGTTCAGATATCGCATTGTCATATCTCGATCCTTGAGAGGTTTGACGAAATGATTTGAGGTAGAATATCATATATTATTATCCATATCAGACATCAGAGCAGTGGTTTTACAAAACCATATTCCCCTCGTTTCCAATGCCGATTGGGCAAAGATGGTAATATCTTTCACAAAAGCCTATGGACTTTGCGTGTAATAAAACAGGAAATATCGTCTTGTATTGTCCCTGGTCTAACATCCGGGAGTTTTTCAATCAGGCGAGTATTGCGTTCTTGGCAGGCAAAGCTCTGCGATAAGCGCGCGAACGAGTGCCATTTTCCATAGGTTTACACGTAAAATGAGCACGCGACCGCCTCTGTGCTGTGTGCGTTGCGCGCTGCATGCAGCTCGAGCGCAGACTTAGCTGGCGCTGCGTGGGAAATTTGAAAAATTGTGTTGTCAAAAAACAAGCAAAATGGCAGAGCCCTGTGCAGGAAGACTTGTGTCTTTTGATGATGATGACATATAAAACAAAGATGCATAGAACACGACGAAAGCAACCCTGCAAGTAATTACGATATTAAAGGAAAATTTGATGGAAAAACGTCTGGATGTTGATGTTCAAACTGCAGATAAGAAGACTTTGGCCTCTGTGTTACAGAGCCAATTAAATTTTACGTGGAAGTGGGCCGAACTGATGGAATTCATTACAAGACTACATTGTGACACAGCATTCGTGCAGGTATCAATCGACATTTAAAGCCAGTACATTCAGAAATGATCGATGCCAACGTGGTGTTTAAAGCAGCAACAGTAGAACTGAAGAAAATCTGTAATTTGTTTCTAAAGTTCTTTTGACTATTGCATTTAATAGTTATGAAGTGGTACTGTTAATGGGTAAGTATTAAGAATGGGATGCTATAGAAATTGTGAATTATTCGCTCTAGATGTCTGATGTGGATAATAACAATAATATTGACAGGCTCTTACTTTCGGGAGATACGACCTATATTGCCCTCAGGCTGAATCCATATTGCCCTCGTCTTCGACTCGGGCAATAAGAATCCAGTTCTTGCAATATAAGTCGTATCCCCCTCAAGACCAGTCAATATTATATTATTAGCAACATGGTATGCACATATGAACAGAAGCAAGGCAAGGATAAATCTTTCAATGTTAAGCGCTAGAAAGATTTATATATACCAAAGTAAGATAAGATGACAATTTTGATTTCATATCCATCTATATCTGATACTATTCTCATTTTTATAAAATGATAAACTTACGTATTTCAGTCCCTTCTCGGTCCGGTTAACTGGATGGTCAGTTAGTATCCGTTTGGTTTCTTCAGACAGACGTTGCTGGGAGGGAAAATTAGTCACAATTTTATAGTGATAATGATACTAATTATGGCAATATATATAAACAATGGTGGATATAACGAAAATAACGATAGGAATAGCAACAGGAAGAATATGAGGGTTACAGTAATGATAAGAACTTCTTGACGTAAAAAAGATCGGATAGCTTTGGTTGTCTGCCATGCAAAATGTGTTTTCTTTGTTGTCACCTCGTCTTTTGATGGGGTATATCTTACCTCCCAACATATGAAGAATACAGAAAGAGTAAGAGGAGGGAGGAGATATACCGATTTGTCGGCCTTGAAGTAATCCGGATCAAAGAACAATCGGTCTCCGTTGCGATCCGGTCTCGTTCCGACCTGGATAAATGAATCGAACTCGGCCCGGCCCTGCTCGATGCTGAACCACGTCATAGAGGATTGGTGAATAAATGAGAACCAAAAAATACATACTTCAGTCAAACCTGTCTAACCACAGTCTAAAGTGTCGACTTGTGTATAAAGACTATTCAAATTAAATCCTGTCAACTGTTTGCACATAATTGTACCTGTCTATACAAACAAAAACTGTCTGTAAATACCTTTCAATGTGATTACTTTGATAACGCAGTTTGGAATTATTGCACGTGCGAATATGATAAAAACCACCTTATCAAAAGAAAGAATCATATTTCTTTGTTCCTTGTTTTGGTTTTTGTAGATTAAGAGATTTTAAGAGATATTAATTTATTCATCAAAAAACTGTTTGAGAAAACACTCGATGATAGGCTTGACTTTGAGAAGAAAGAAAAAGGAGAAAAAGAAGAAGACGACGACGACGACGACGAAGAAGAAGAAGAAGAAGAAGAAGAAGAAGAAGAAGAAGAAGAAAGACGTTTTATCATTCAAGTTAATCATGATACAGCTGTCATCCCACAATAAGTTGTATTATGTATACAACTGAAAGCGCCTCTTGTTCACCGGACGTTGAACTTCCACAAATTGTAGCTATTATCAGATTATAGCGAATGTACGAAAGAAACTGGACGCAGAAAGAGAGAGCGAGAGAGAGAAAGAAAGAGAGAGAGAGAGAGGAGAGAGAGAGGAGAGAGAGAGGGGGGTGAGAGAGAGAGGGGAGAGAGAGGAGAGAGAGAGGGGGGTGAGAGAGAGAGGGGAGAGAGAGAGAGAGAGAGAGAGAGATGAAGGGGTAAAGCGAATTGAGAGAAGAGAAGAAAAATATGACAGCATAAAACTTACTTGAGATGACTTCTTCTGCAAATTTTGACGCAGTTGAGAACAAGGCGAGCTATCCTTCTAAAACGCTCTCTTGCTAGTTTCTGGGGGATGACACAAGAGTCAGGACATGAACGAAAGGTCAACATGGTCAGGGAGTTGAAATCATATGAAACATTTCCTTCCTTGTAAGATACGTTCGTATTCTTAATGTAATATTCGTTTCGAACAAGAGTCCACTGGGTTTCGAAGAATCATATTCCAGTATCAATCGAAAAGAGGAACGATTCTTTTTTAGACTCGGGGCGCGTCGAGTAAAAAAAATGCATTTATTTACTCAAGGGAGAATGTTGGAAAACGTAGGACGCCCCCCCCCCCCCCCCCCCCCGTACGCCCCTCCCCCTAAAAAAAAAAAACAAGCACATGATAATAATGAAAGCTGGGCTATGCCTACTAGTTTCATCGCACATTTTAAGGTCAGAAATTTAGATGGATTAAATAGATTTTGCGATTAGCCTATAAATTATACAGTACTTACCACCGACATCTGATCCGGCACGACGAAGTTCAGTTCAGGCGTTGGCGCCCGTCGCCTGCTGCCTCCTGCAGCAGCAGAGCCTCGCCTGGAGCCCTCAAAGGACCCTCGCTTGCCAGAGAGAAAATCTGCTGGCGGCAACAGAGAGTCCGTCCCCGTCTCCTCGTCACCTGCTCCTGACACGCTTGAAGGGACCGGCCTCGCTTCTGAAAACAGCGATCCTCGACGGAGGCTTCTCCTGGCTTGGTACGACATATTTCCATTCGCGTCCCTCAACTCTCTTGAAATATTGGATCGTCGTTGCATTCTGGGGTATTTTTGGCCGTCTGCATCGAGGTTTGTGACATCAGTCGAAGTCTGCGCGCGTTGACGAGATTGGGTAGCGACGCGTGCGTTTCTGATACGCGTCTGTAGACCCGGCGTTGTGGAAGCTAGACTAGCTGACCTTGCTCGATGACGGTTGAAGGGTGACGGTGATGACTTATTTGAATCATCTATGGCTCGTGAATTGCGCCTCTCCCTGGTGATATTGAGGTTGGCCAACGACCTGCTACGACTGTCGATGGAGATCGTAGCTATACGTCGCCGAATGACAGAATCCGTTGTCATTACGCTGCGCTCCTCGTCCCTTTTCTTAGAGTGAAAATTCATGATATGGCTTGCCGACCCGCGGCGCACGGATCTGCTTGCGTTGACAGGCCGCGTCCCAACTATCTCGTCAATCCTGCTCTTCAACTCTTTCAGCGACTCTAACGTTGACAGAGACGAGTCAGAATCAGAGTCCGAGTCGGAGCCCGACTTGTCTTCGTCCATGCCTTCGATACCATTGTCATCATTTTGTTTCGGGGCTTTATGAGTCACGCTCTCGCGCCGGAGTTGAATCGCGCTCTTCGTTCGGGCCCTTCTTTGCCTCAGTGGGGTCCTCTCAAGAATCATGCAGGAGATCCGTGGTCGAAGCGGTGGCCTGGTGGGCACAGATCCTCCCTGTATTGATACCCTTTTAGGAGATGGGACATCTGGTTTAGGCACCACGAACTCGGGATCGTGTGAGGGCGGATCAGCCGCATTTGCATAAAACGAGGTTAGCGATACGCGATGCGGTGCGGATGCCGCCCGATTCGGCTGCGGAGCCGACACCGACTGTCTGCGGTCATCTGTGGTATCGACATCTGTTGTGTCTCCGACAACGGAATAAACGAGTTTCTCAATTCTCGACGACCGTCTTTGCACGAGTGCTGTCACTGGTCGATGACGACGAACAAGAGGGGTGGCGTCCTTACAAATGCCGCCGTCGACAACCTCGACATCAGTTTTATCGACAATTCCTGTTGCCGAAGGTTTCAAGGAGTGTGTCATCATTTTGATGATTTTGATCAGCTGAATCTCTCAGGCAGTGTAATGTTGATATCGACGAGTTACTATATTCCAAACTGCCTTTGATGCGACATGTCACCAACTTGCCATATACCTATCAACATAACAAGACCATGCAAATGAAAACAGAGTATGATTTACCAACTTTAAAGTGAGTTCAAAACATGGGCACAGTCTGGCATCAGTAGTCACATTTACGCTGTCTGTATATATCTCTTAACCAAAGATAGATTGCCATATCGAGGAGGAAATCAGTTTGTCCGCAAAAGTTTCTATCGTTATTATGATGAAAGTCACGAATGATAATATGAGCTGCTGAAGTGAAAGTGGTATAGTGTTGTTACTTAGAAGTTACTTAGAGGTTACTCAGAGGTTACTTATAGGTTACTGAGAGGTTACTCAGAGGTAGCAGTGGTAGCACCCGTGATCTCTCTTATCAGCCGCATTCTCATGTCATTTAGGTATGGATAAGGGACACAGGCCCTCCAGTAATACATAAACTCTCACTTATGGCTCTAAGTAGTCACCGGCGGCCACACCACGGTACCCCTCTTCGGCTGGGGAGCTAAACTAAGTAGAGGGTATCACTGATCTGCATGAGGTTAGTGTAAAGGGGATGTTACCCCTTAAGTGCACGGAGACTGTAGTGGTGGAAGAGGCAGACGAACCAACTAGAATTGATCAATGGCTCTGAAGGCATGCCGGCAAGATGTGTGACACATCCAGGACATTCTCTTAACAACATAGGACTTGTGGCCAGTCAACGCGGAAGGGATCGGGACCCCACCATGTACTTATCCCACAGTCAACAATGGGTCGTATGAATAGTCAAGTGAATCGTGATGATGGTAATGTTGAGACCCCTGCAACAGAACCAGATATAAGCTAGCTACGGGGAAGAGGCATTTACGTCAATGGCGATTATGGGAACTGGTGATGATAGTAGCTCAAATTCTTCGGAAAGGTTAATGCCTGATAGTGTTACCTTAAAAACCAGAGGCAAATGTCTTAGTGTAGGAACCTGCAACGTGAGGACACGATACCAGCAAGGAAAACTAGCAAAGCTTTCCAACATGTCCAAAGGGGATCATACAACGATTTTCTCTGGTGGTAATAACTACAGAAGTGGTGTTGGAATTATAATGAAGAACAGTATAGCAGAAGCGTTATATGTATTTGGGGCTATCTCAGACAGGGTTATATTGATGAAATTAGAAGCCAAACCATTTAACATCAATTTAGTGCAAGTTTATGCATCAACGCAGGACTAATGTGGTGATGATTTAGAGAGTTTCTATCAGGATATTCAGAATGTTATTAAGTATGTAAAATCAGATGAAGTAATCTGTGTAATGGGGGATCTGAATGCAAAGGTTGGAAACGAGAAGCACGGAAACAATGTTGGACATTATTGACCTGGCGAGAAGAATGAAAGAGGAGAAATGCTCATAACTTTTGTGAACAGAATAATATATTTGAAGCAAATACTTGGTTCCAGCAGCCGCCACGAAAGCGATACACATGAAACAGCTCTGGCGACATTGTAAAGAATCAGATTGATTACATAGTGATTAACCAGAGATACAGAAATTGTGTTAAACAAGCAAAAACCCTCCCGGGTGCAGATATAAACTCAGATCATAAGCCTGTGGTGATCAAGATGTCCATTAAGTTAAAAAAGAATAAAGAAAGCAACTAGAGCAGGACAGCTAGAGCTAAACTTACTCAATGAAGAAGAATACAAATGGAAATATAACATTGAAATAAAGAATAGTTACCACATCTTGAATATTGAAGAAACAGAACAAGATCCAACTGTTGTCCAAGAAAAGGAGTGAGCACAATAAAAACATGTATCCAGTCATCACTTCCGCAAAGACTAAACAAGAAGAATAAGAAATGGATGACAGATGAAGTATTGATGGAAGAAAGGAAAAAGCAGAAAAAGAAAAACAAAGCTGAATATGACAGGATAAATAGACAAATCTAAGCAACATGTAGGAAAGCCGAGGAACAATGTATCGAGGGAAAATGCAATTAAATTGAGGATCTAGACAAACGACACAGTTCAAAAGAAATGCATAAGAAAGTAAAAGAATTCACCAACAAGAATAAGCAGAATGTGACAAGTGGGTGCATAACAGATAAAGACGGCAAACTCCTGTTCGATCAACAGGAAATCTCAGGAAGACGGGTAGAATACACTACAGAGCTGTTTAATGACGACAGAGGAGCAATGCCACAGTTTCATTGTACAAGCGGGGAAAATATCATGAAAGAGGAGGTGCTTAGAGTCCTATGATTTAATGAAAAGAGGAAAAACAACCAGACCGGATGGTTCAACATCACCAATCTGAGATATGCAGACGACACAGTCTTGTTAGCTGAAAGTAGTGACGACTTACAACAATTAAAGAATGCAGTAAATAATAATGGTTGTCATGTGGAATGGAAATTAATGTGACAGAAAATGCAAAATGTGACACTGAAATTGTAAGAAAAACAAAATCAGCCTTAGAGAATATAACCAGCATTTTCACCTCGAGAAAAACCAACATCAACGTGAGTGCCCGGCTTATAAGATGTTATATTTGTTCGACGCTCTTATACGGCGCTGAAACATGGACACTTACAAATCTCAGCAGAAGAAATTCTGAAGCATTTGAGATGTGGTTATATAGAAGAATATTATATATATATATCGTGTACACAACATAAAACAAATAAAGAAATCTTACAAATGATGAAGACTAAGAATCAGTTACTTATTACGATTAAAAAAAGAATATGCAAATACTTTGGGCATATCATGAGAAATAATGTTTTTTATAGAGTGCTGTTGGAAGGAAGGTTTGATGGGAAGAGAGGACATGGGCGTCCACGAACTCAGTAGATGGATGATATTTAGGAGTGGATGAGGCTGAGTTACGGAGAATGTGTCAGGAGAGCACATGAGCTGGAAATGTGGCGGTCCATTGTAGCCGAACTGCTGACAGCAGATGGCACTTGAAGAAGAATAAGTGAAATATTATTAAGCAACTAACTACGTAGACCACATAATCACACATAGCAGATAATGACCACATTGTCGTTTCCCTTGAGCAATGTTTCTTATTGGAACACTAACATGCACATAAAGGCCAGCTGCCTCTCTCACACTATCTCTCTCCCTCTCTGTCTGTCTCTCTCTCTCTCACACACTATCTCTCTCTGTCTGTCTGTCTCTCTCACTCTCTCACTATCTCTCTCTGTCTCTCTCGCTCTCTCTCTCTCTCTCTCTCTCTCTCTCTCTCTCTCTCTCTCTCTCTTAAAGGTGAACTATAGTCCAAAAGTCAATTGTTCCCATTGAAATCTGAGAAGCAGAACAAAATAGGTTTGAGGAAAATCGGACAACGAATAAGAAGGTTATGAATGTTTAAATGATGCGAATATTGACATATTGGGGAGGCAAATTGACAACTCAATGTGCAAATTCTTCAAACACTCATTACTTTCTCCTTTTTTACAAATAAAAACTGTGTTCATGTTCTCTATCACAGCATAAACGTTAAAAATAATTGTACATGTTATGGATACATAATATATTCGATGAACAAGAAACAATAGAAAAGCACAAAAAGAAGCATAGATTTTAAATAAGTTGGGCATGTTTTCCTCTGTGGAAACATTAAATACAATTATATTGCTGCATTTTTATTATTTCTTATATTTCATACTGATATTATTTTCTTTTGGAAGGACAAATAAGATAAAGATCCCTTCAAACGTCTAGTTGCAACTATTAAGAACCTAGCATACAAAATAAAGAAATTAAATGAGGACAAATATTCACCCGGTATGCCAAAGACAATATCATTTAAATCATTTTTATTGAATTTTAAGGGTATATTTTTCAAAATCTTCTAAGAATCGACGAGTTAAAGGGCATTCCCAAAAGAAAATTGAGCAATTGTTTCAGTATCTACTTAACAGGAAATACATAAATCGGAACCGGATATACATAACTACCTTTTTAATTTCCCGATTTTTTTCTCCAAAAAATGTCCTTGGTTCTCAGATCTTCTTCTATTGAGAGCAGCTTATTTGGGGACTGGAGTGGTCACGTGCATTCCACTGTACCACTAATGATAAGGTTTGTTCATACAGTGCCCAACTCTGAGAAAAAGCAGCCAGGAACAAATATGACTTTTCTACACAGGGTGCAAAGTAAGTCTTTCTCCTGCACTGACATCAATCCCAAACCAACATTCAAAATGATTTCTTTAGATTAGAGAGATGTGTCACTGTCATCTTTTTATCACGTTTATCAAAGTAGGGTAATATAACGAACGATAAAGTCCATTCCACATTCCCTTTACATTTTACACGTCATTAATCATATCTTGAAATAGAATATATGCTAACAATGCAGCACGAAAAATCATTAGAGATAGCGTTTGTGTTATTGATCATAGTTTAAATGACACTATTACTGTTTCTGTTCAAGAAACGATGGCCATTTTCTTAATTCTACAGAACACATTCCTGATAACATAGGCAAGTATTTTCCTATGATTATTCATTTCCGAGCTTATTGTTTTAAATCGCTGCAATTTATTATTAAGTGCTTTAAAAGGAAAATATAACTGATTGGACAAAACGATAAACTTTTTCCAGTATAAGGATCAACTCGGGTGGATCAGTTTGCAAACATATTCGGAAGTAAATTTTACTGCTTTTTCTTTTGTAATTTTAAAGAGACAATTGTGCACAAAATGAAAATGAAATGTACTTACGATCAAACAACCATGAACAGTCCATTAAATTGATGCCTTTCCTGTCATTTCCATGTAATTTCAGCTGAAACTTTTCATAAAAAAGGGGCATGCTTAATTATTTAGGGCAAGAGGATTTATGCCCCTTAGTTGTTGCGACCGCCACACTTGCCAGGCGTACCTGCCTAGTAACGTCACACACAAAGTCCCACCAGTCGTACAAGTTGCATCACTTGAAAGAGCAAACGGAGCGCGGTGGAAGAACAACCACAAAGTATATTTGCCGATCCCTTTTCATTATATTCGCTGAAAACAGTTCACTGAAGCACTCTCTCCTCGGGAGTGACAGATTGAAGAAAGAAGGAGAAGGTATATGTTTGTTCTGTTTTTGTTCTGAAAGCTCAGCCTTTAGGCGATAATGCACCGGGGCTCCACGAGGGGGAAGCAAAGTATGCTCAGGATACACAATGGGGAGAATTTTTTAATTTGTTATTGTTGAGTAAGTTAAAGGGGTAACCGAGGTAAAGATTGTGACACAGATTTCAAATAAGAGTCTTCTGTTTCACTTCCATGTTTCATGTGGAGACATTGATCTTCCTTCCGCTTTTGCGTAATCATTTATTTGTGGACTGGATTAGCTTTATCATACGTATATCTGTGTCATGAAGTGATGTTTATGTTTTATGTACATGTATTTGCATTATTTATACACAGGATGTCCATGGAGAAACATTATAGGGGCTACCCTGTATAAAGAAGACTTAATGAATACATACATCTATAAATAAACCGGCATAAATATGTGCAGAACCGCTCTGTCGTCATCAGACTTCATGGTTCCGGGGCAGCATGGGCGGAAATCCCGGGGGGACGGGGGGGGGGGGGGGGTGGTCGCGTCCCCCCCCCCCACCATTTCGAAGGGGGGGGGGCACAATATCAAATGTCCCCCCCATTTTTTTCGTTCGTGTACCCCCACGAGACTGGGCGGATTAATCTTTTTTCGAAAAACGTCATACCCCCCCCCCCCCCCCCCCCACTGACAGCGTTTTCAGAGACTGGGCGGGATAAAAGAAACCGAAGGGAAAGAAACACCTCCCCAAAATCCCTCACTACCCCCCCCCCCCCCCCCTCCCCCCGCTCAGCTACTTCTTGAGGAAAAACATGTTCCCTTCACCTTCGGGGAGCGATTTCCGCTCATGAGGGGCAGTAGTCTGAAATCCTAGAGAGTTGATATTCTGAAAACTGACTTAAGACTTACCTCTTTAAGCTAACAAAAGATGGTATTCTTAAAATTGACTTAAACTTGAAAATTACTTGCGCTTATATCAGCACTGTCGTTGGCTGACAAGAGGGAACATTCTAATAATCTCCTAGCATTCGAGGAATAAGAGAGAAAAGTAGCGACAAGTATTCGTGAAGAATGAATGCCTCACCATTATCATAATCCAAGAGCTTATTTTGTTTATAACGCTGTTTTGGAGAGGGGCTCGTAATATGTATTTCAATATTATTTGAACCGTGAAGAAAATCGTCTTGTAAGCTTTTACGATTTTTTTTCTTCAAATAGATAACATCCTTAATATTCGGAGCATTTTAATAGTAAAATACCCCGTTATATGTATTTTTCGATTTTTTTTTTAGGCGAAGTATAGCCTAAGCTTTAGTCGTTCAGAGTGCACCCTCCCTAATTCTCCAACAAAAAACAGCTGATACTGTGAAATGAAAAGGGTGGGATGAAAATGTAAGTCTTCCATTCTTCAACTGTGGTATTTGTGGGCCCGCTGAAGAAAACTTTGAAGTGCTGTTGCTTTGGTGTACAGGGGGACGTATTAAAGTGCGTTCTAGAAGGATTTCTAATTTAAGTTCCCTCGTATCTGGAATATTTCTTAAGAGATTATTACAGTATATATACCCACCTATATCCCCCAAATCCCTACCCCCCCCCCCCCCCACACACACACACACCACACATACCCACACTCTCTCGATCTCCCAATCTTAATCTCTCTTTTCTCCGTCCTTTCCTGTAGCCTACTGAATGTGTGTCGTTGTTAGTCCTGGGCATAGCAGTAGTTGTGCATCCCCCTTTCTCGTCATCTTGCATTCGTTTGTCATTCATTTACCAGGCGCATATAATATTTGTCTACCTGAGAGAGACACTGTCTCTTCTTGTATTTTCAATGCTTTTTTTGTTTGTCAATCTTAAATCTCTTTCTCTCTCCCCCTGTCTCGCTTTCGCACAATCTCACTCTTTTCACTGTCTCTCTATCCTCCTCTCTCTCTCCACCCTATCCATCGCCCCCCCCCCCCCCCTCTCTCTCTCTCTCTCTCTCTCTCCCTCTCTCTCTCTCTCTCTCTCTCTCTCTCTCTCTCTCTCGCAATACACCTCCCCTCTCTCCCCCTCTCTATCTTACCAAGGATGTGAAGCGTCGTGTTATAAGACGGTTATAAGACGGTTGACCTACTTATCTATTATACCGTATATCTGTGTCTCAGTTTTATATTACTGGTATATCACATATATCGTCTTATAAGACAGGACCCGGGAAGAGTAAAGTGAGGCAAGATGCATACACTATAGAAGAACAAATAATGCAATGTTAGAGTTGGCTAACTGTTAAAAGTGTTCTGCACGAAATAACTTGCTGTCAGTAGGCCGAAATAATCAGAAACGGTCAAACAATATGTATACGAGAAAATGGGCTTTTTATTAATAAATTATGCTACAAAATCTTTCACAAAAATATCACATCACCAGAATTACTACCAAACAATTAAAATCTCACATCAAGCACACCACAAAATGGTCTAAAAAGAGCAGTGTAAAATGTATGTACATGTTTATCATTGTGATGTGAGTGGTATCATTTCTCAGTGTTAGTCTTGCAATATAAACACACTACAGCAGGCAGCCTGTACATTGCAATGCATTCGTTATCTCTTGGTCTAAATATAATAGAATGTATATGCATGTACAATAGGGGCGGAGAAAAAATCTTGGCAAACATTTTTTGAGTAGCAGTAATAGGAATGAATGACGCTAAATACTAGATGCCCGTTTCAGAGAACGGTGAATCAATAAAATGCAAATACATAGAATTTTACAACGAATGTCTTGAATCTGTACATATCATTATCCTCACTTATACACAAACAATACTTGTCTTATCTCAGTACAACCATGTAATTAATGGCAAGGCCTTCTCACTTCAACAATTCAGCATAGATTACATTACACCGTTATGAACGATGGACATATTTGCACTTTTTAATTACAATATAGGTGATAAACTTTCTAGGATAAATGCCTACTTTGAATTTGCATTTAATCTGCAAAAGAATAAAAAAAAAAACAGTGTCACCTGTTCTAAATAACCTAGCACTTTACAACAGAGAAGTCGAAACATCACAGCACACACTATATCAAATCCCTTTACACATGAAGATTGTTTAATCGTTGAGTGCCACGCATAGAGGGTAATCTCATGCTTCAATCATATTTGTTAAAATGTCAAAGTGTTCTTTGAAAACAAAACAACATACCAATAGAAAAGTTTCCATCAACCCTATCCAGTTCTATAATTATGTCCAATATCCAATGCATTTCTGGTATTCACTTTGCATGTGCCAGGTTTATCTCTTTACATCAGTAATATGGAAGGGTTTCTATTTAAATGTAATTAACCTATTTTTCATGTTAAAACACTACATGTGCTTAGGTTTTTCAATATCCAATACTACCTTATTATCCAGCAACGAGTGCTGATACATTTTCAGAATCTTAAAAACAAAAAAACATAAAGAGTTTCGATATCATTCAAGTAGGTACAATCTGGAAACCGTACATAGCGTATATTATTGAACTACAGTGAATCCCTGTGTTAATGACTACATTTCTTGGCTCCTTGGAACATCATTCTTATTGAAATATGTGTTTAACCCTTACATTACCAGGCCTTGAAAACCACATTGGCTTACTGCACATCTTCATGTCCTATGATAATGAGAAGGTTAAAGTAACATAAACAGAATGATAAAACACAATCTTGCATTCCTCTACACAAGATGTCCCTCTATGCTTATTCTTCAATGCTAATGTTAACATGTGGCCAATCACATAACATATCTCTCGAAAATCAAAAACAGACAATTCCAGGTTTCATCTTCCAAACGAATGTAAGGCAATAATAGAAACGTCTTATACAAGTACGACACCAATTTGTTGGTCGACAAAACGCCTATGTGTTACCCATGGCATTTCAGTGTTGCAAATTAATGTATATCTATCCAAACTACGAAATAAGTGATGCAATTCTTGCTTCTGATGTATACACATACCAAAACCTGAACAGACAGATTCGACTGAGATGTTTTCCCACTGCGGTGATCAAGCGCTACCTATTATCTACATCACAGGAGGTAGACATGTGTATAGTTCTGGCGGCTAACGCTGTCATAGCAACACGCCAAGTTTGACAAGATATGAGCCACAGAGAGACAGAGACCTACAGTCAGTGGTGTAGACAGTAACACAGTGCGGGGGGGGGGGGGGGGGGGGGAGGGGGAGGATGTTATTCTTTACTTGCAAGATTCATGCAATCTTTTTTACTATAATCATGAAGGTGTGGTGGTCAAGATCCCAGGTTCAAGCCGCATCACAGCACCTCCATCCTTCCAGCAAGACTGTATCCACCCACGAGTATAAATGGGTAACTGGTAGGAGGTGAATAATCATGTAAATGACCTTGACCCAGCACTGATGTCTAGAGCAGGCAAGGAATACTCCGCAGGGAGTGGAGGTGGTGCACATATGTATGCATGATACATTCCTGTATCCAGATACCAAGGTTTTGATTGTAACATGCCTCCAACAGTTCAGGCTGTGGACTGTGAGGAGACAGACCCTCATATAATGTTAAAAAAAAATTTCCACAAAAGTTTCCAACAACCTATTTAAGACTTGTTTCGTCATTTGGTTCGAAATTTCAGGTGGGTGAGTTAAATTGCTGTGAGCATATTGAATGTTCTTTACGAGTGACAGAAATAAATATTCAACAAAGAGGGGAAGCTGCATGAAGCATCAACCCTTTTACTGACTGACTGAAGCTTACGCACACAACTCTTAAGGCCAACTCTGCAAAACTAAATGACTATATACACCACCACTGGTAAAAATTGGCAAGATCAACCAGGGAACACATAATTGAGCGGTTGCCTCAGCTGTGGCAACAACAGTTGTTCATGAACATATCAAAGCATGTTTTCATCATGCTCAATACTGAGTTTGCTGGAGCAAGTGCATGTGCTATCTCTAATGGTGACATTTAAAAGTGACACTATGTCTGTCACACACAATGCTAACATGTATCATATCAAAAAACAGAAAATTAATCAAGAGGATAATGTAAATATGTGTGTGACAGTGCTTGGCCTCCACATTACCAGGATATAACCACGCAGTTACATCGTATGCAGGTTCATACAGTATACATGCAGTACTGGGGCCGTATTCCATAAACAGAAAAGAATTTATGCTCAAGTCTGAGCAATTTATCTAAGCCTTTTTATTGTCTAAGAAATTCGTCATAACGGTATTCCATGAACTTTAGGGCATTTTTCTTAAGTCAAACGATATGGCTAAGCCAAATCTTAAAATTCTTTAATTCATGAGAAAATTGATGACGTCACGCAACTTTCATCACTCTCGGTGAAAAGTCAATGCATTTTACATGTTAAAGCAACAATCGCAACAACATTGAACCTAACGTTAAAGCTATTGTTACGTTAAAGACATCGTCTACGGGCTCAATAGGGAGGTTCTGATTTACCATAGGGGCAATGTCATCATAGTTGAGATCATGCAGTGATGTAAAACTTATCATGCCGACATTTCACCAGTACGAACACAAATTTAAAAACTAAGTGTACAATTTAAAGAAAAGTTACTCAGCCATACATCCTAAATCTGTCCTAGAGAAGCAAAAAATCTTAGCCAAATCCTAAGACAGAATTCTTGGCCACATCTTTATGGAATACACATTTTCACTAAGAATTTTGTCTGAGACAGAAAATAAGACAAATTGCTTAGATTTTTTGACTTAAGCATGCTTATCTTGTTGATGGAATATGAGCCCTGAAGTGTCATGTCACAAGAGTATGTTGTCAAGACAACTGATTCTACGTAGATAAAGCAAGCAACCGTGAATCCCTTTGAGAGTGCCCAACAGCACGGGGGATCCTGACCCCCCCACCAATTCGAAGAGGGGGGACACAATATCAAATGTTCCCCCCACTATTTTCGATCCTGTACCCCTAATATATTAAATGTCCCCTCCACCATGTTCGGCCCTGTACACACACAATATCTAATGCCCCCCCCCCCCCCCCCCACTATTTTTGGTCCACTATTTTCGGCGGGATAAAGAAATATGGAAAAAAACATCCCCAAAAAAACGTCATCACCCTCCCCCCCAACCCCCCCACCACACTGAGAGCACTTTCAGAGACTCGGCGGGATTAAAGAATTATGGAAAAAAAAAACCCAAAAAAATTGATCACTACACCCCCCCCCCCCCCCCCCCCCTCCCACCGCTCAGGTACTTCGTTAGGAAAAATATGTCCCCTCCACCTTCCTGGAGCAATTTCCGGCCTTGCATTTGAGTGATGTTGTTTAGAACCAGAAACCTGCATTACAGTGGATATGAATTATGAATGATGCGCAGTAAAAGCAGTTTGTTTTGAACAATTTGCATTACTTTTGACATATATTCAGTTAAAGAGATTAATTGAATGCTTGCTCGCTGCAATATCAATCCAGGCAATGATTGCATCATCTGGTATGGTCATCTGGGTTTACAATCCAATTTATTTATCCAATACGTTGGTTAACTGTTGCACAAGTTGGAATTCCATTTATTTTTTGTGTACAGGTCTGATTCTACATCATCCTTATCACAGTAATATACAATAAATATGCATGTGATATTCATCACTAGCACACAGTAGCATACATTCACCTTTACAATGGATATGTATGAGTTCATTAACTAACACTCCCGTGTTAGTTAATGAACTCATACATACTAACATAGCAACATCTGATTTTGCATAAATCTAACCACAAAGCTAAACTTCACTTAATTCACACATTTCTGCTGTGTAATACCTTCAAACCTGTCTGTATTTACACTTGGAAAAAAGAAAAAGTAGTCTTAATGGAGAGGTTTCTTTACAGAAAGGTAAAACAAAGTTGAGTGGTGTATTTACAGACTGCATCTTAATAGACAGGTGTGACTGTTCCACAAACAATGGTTATGAACCCTTTGTCAGTTTGACACCAATGATACACACCTGATCCCCTTGTCTGGCACAGAGTTCCAATAATAACAGGGTCAATTTCACTGGCAAGCACATGACAACTCTCTGCGTCTACATTTTCTTTCACAAGAATATCATGATGAAATATCAAATATAAAACATTACCCACAATGAGTATTCTGTAAGGAATATTTTGTATAATGATCTTGACCAACGAAAAGTAAAATACTTATACTAATACTTATATATTGCAAGGAAAATATTGAACAAATTGAATATTACTTCCGAATCTCTGATAATGATATATTGTACATTCCTGTTGAAATGTACACATACACTGTAATTGTATTCTGCTTGAATTTAAATCATATTATCAATAATTGCATTCTCGTAAAAAAGTGCATACTCTGAATACAGCTTTTTCATAGTAGAAAACAGTAACCCTTCTACAAAATAGCAAACACACTATTTCAAATCTATGACAGTGCAGTTGTTATATTTAACAAAGTTGGCAGTGTGATATAGAAAAGGAATGAATGACCTAAAAGATGAGAGGTTTAGAATACAATACAGAAACAATACATGAGACAACATGCATAACTGCACCTGGTACTCTTAAATTACTCTGATGTATGTAAGTGTGTTGTATTGCCCACATACAAGATCAAAATAACATATGTGTTTGAGAAATGGCTGTCCCTTATAGATAGGGTCACTAACACATCTTTATACAGGAGATATAAGATAACGATATCAGTTCATTCTTATGACAATATTTAAAATACATTTCAGACTCAAGCAAGAAAGTTAATGTACAGTATCCACATTATTTTGAGAAACACAACTGAATTCCATTAACAGATTAATTATGGCTAAATATAAGATAAATAATATCACGCCGGACGTAGGGATATTTTTCTTTTAGTAGTTGCACATGAGCAAGTAGAAGATATATAAATACAATAAAAATACCTACAGTTACAACCTGGTAGGTAGGGAAAACTTTCCAGAGAGAGAAGGAGGTAACATATTAGGTATTTATTGCAGCATGTCTTTATATTTATTTACACAATGTATTTCAAGTCCACTCCAAGCCTTTCTCCATTATAAATACAGGTATATACATTGTAGCACTTTAAGTCATCTTAAAATATAGTTTAAGTTTATCTCCTTCAATTCCATTTGAGCAAATCTCTGAACCACACTTTGCAACATTCAGCTTTTTCATAACAATGGAGTACATTTTACACAAAATTCTTATCTTCTGATAAAAGAGTACATATTAACCAAGAAAATTAATGAACACAGGGTTCACTCAATTCACCCCAACCAGAAATGAAGTGTAAAATATTTACAAATCTTCATAGTGGTATGGCAATAGCGCCATCTCTTGGCATAAGGCATGTATTGTTTTGGCAGTGCAAAGGGACTCTGTTTACATTAATACAAGTGTCTCTGTACACTCGTTCCAGAAGAGTACAGAAAAGAAATAAAACTAATTGGGAAGATGAAAACCACTGGATCCTTGAGGAAATATGAAATTAAATAAGAGACAAGATGTATGGAAATAACCAGTGCAAATTTTCCAACAATTTACAAAAAATCATAAATCTCCTTTAATCCAAATGTGTACTTAGCATTTATAAAACAAGCATGCAACACTCACAATTGTCTATGAACAAATGGTGGAAAGAAATCAACCTAATGGAAAAGTAAGAGCATGAGCAAATAGCTGACGTTAACATGTACCATACAAAGAGAGTGAGTGAAGTAAACTGGCAAATATTAAACAATATACCACTTGCATATAATGTCAAGCACAGGACTAGTCATTATAACCGCTGCATTTCTTTGAAATTGCAGCTCCTAGTCCTGCACCGCATCCCATATTGTTGCCACGGTTACGTGCTAAGGATGATGCTCTCTATGTCGTTGGCCTGTATCTTGGCATCCACTTCTTCCCCAGCCACTCTGAAGATGATCTCTGAATCGTATGAAATGCTTATTTGTCCGCACGTAGCATTCCACAGCCATCCCTCCCCACCACGTGTGTAGAACGTCACCAACACCTGAGAATACACAGCATACAAGGGGATTCATTACTAAAGTTGATACTGAAGTTTTGTTCATACAGCGACTCTACACCATGGTATGCAACATTCATTTGACTAGAGAATCCCATGATCTCCTAAGGTCATATATTTATATTAATCATTAAACATATATAGTCCTGTGTCAAGACACTACAATACTAAAAACATATTCTCTCCACATAACATGCAATTCTTTGAATGAACACCTGTCCACCTAGGAACTAATGAAGCAAGATAATGGAAACCTTGGCTATTGGTGTGTGTCATTATCATAAGCCAAGTGGTTAGCCTGGTGAATAGTGTCGCTGCCTGACAAGCAGTACATGCAGGGTCAAGTCCCTGCGTGGTCTTCTCTTTCTCTGCTCATTTTTCAAACAGATTGATTATTCAATTTTATTACTATGGAGAGTAACAGCAGAACAAAGATGATATAAAATATAGTCTTGTTCCAAGACACTGCCATGTAATACTCACTTGTGGAGTGAAGCCCATGACGGCCCAGAAGGTGCTGAGCATGGAGCTCCTCTGGTGCCTGAACTCCATCCGACATGCTGTCTTCCTGCTTGGGGTCAGGTCCTTGTTGCCCTTGTAGTCACCTAGTTCACGATGTACACAACACAGAAGGATGGTCAAAAGAATGTAATGCCTTCTGCCAATATGTGGCACTTTTACCATACCAGGTTACACAATTCTAATTACTGGAAAAGTAACATTGAGGTGCGTTCGACCCAGCCCAGCATTTAATTTCATCAATTCTAATAGCTCATTTTGAGAAATGAACGAATGTGATTTCTTATAAGTTACACCAGGAACGGAAAAACAAGAGCAAGAGTCGCTTGCCTGACAGTAGAAGAAATAGCTTTTTATTTGGGGTCTACAGTGTATCATCATTCAATGTGCTTCTTTACAATTTATCTGGAAGCCTCCACTCATATCAAGAGGTGGCACTATTCCATTGCTTTATCTTGACACTGAGCTGGTTAACAGCAAACTTTTTTCATAGATGAAAATTTCCTTTATAATGAATTTTGATTATATTAAGTTGAAGTCCACCTAATTTCCACCCTATTCAATGAAGACTTGTAAATATGTTATGCCCTTAATTCATGCAAGGAGTGACTAAAATCAGGCCTGTGCTAATTACTTTCTTAGTCAGGCATATTTCTTTACCCCTGAGACATAACGATTTCTCAACATGTCTTTTAAGGTTGAAACTATAAAAGGGTAATTGAATCAAGCATAATTGCTTTAGGTGATACAAATGTTACAATCTTACCAACAACTTTTTTTACAATATTACAATGGTAGTTACAATTAATGTTAAGTTTTATGCAATGAGGCCCAGTGCTGTATGCCATTTTTGCACCAAAAGATATCGGTTTGTTATCTACTAATACTACAAAAACAACTGACAGTTTTTATCTCTGAATTTCCAATAGCATCACACTTCTGCTGCACTGCATTTTGATTTTAATTCCAAAAGGAGTATCAACAACAAAAGAAATTAACCTAACAGCACAAAATAATCATAACTTTTCTGAAGCTCTACACATCCTTCACATGTCATTTATTTATTATTGTCTTTATTCATAACTGCTTCTGTCCTCCCAATCATAGCAAATAATTGCAATGATTATTCCAACCACAGGAAGCAAAATTCTTACCAATAACCTGCTTTCCTCCAGTGAGATGCACAACATCCCACGTCCCAATCTGGTCCAAGGCATGTCTTGCAGACTCCATTGCACTGAAAGATAACTGCCCTGTAGTTCAGACAGGAGAATCAATGGAGGGAACTCTTTCTTTAAAAAGTTCCTTGACAACAAACAACAGTGTGTGGAATATGTCTTTCCTTCATCAGATTTACTGAGATATCAGAATTTCAACATAACCACAATCTCATAAAATAGGAATTGAAAATATGCAACTGAACTATTACTGAGAATTACAATTTTTTAACTTTGCCATTTTCTGCCTCAACATAAAATGTATGTCAGTTTAATCATCGGTTTTATATACTGATGGACAATATGCACGCTTGGGAATATATCCTGTGTGAGTCGCCTACTTTAAGTTAGAAGGTTGAGACACAAATGTAAAAATCAAATAGTTATCAGGGAAAAAACTTACACATTCATTTGCATTGGCTACTTTTGAAGCTTGATTATCATGAAACGGATTGTAAAAAATTGCACTTTGTGTCATACCTGTAAAGGGATAGTTCACCCTGAAATTACGTTAGTTTCAATAAAGCAGACACATGAAAGAAACATGTTAGTGAAGGTTTGATGAAAATTCCATCAAAGGATAAGAAAGTAAAAATCTTTTACAGATTTCATTTTGTGACATCATGTGCGAGGTGCTCTCCCACATGTTGTGTACAAATTTTTGTTTATGAATGTGCGTTTTCTCAAAAAGATATGCATCCTTTTACCTGTGCATTTGATACATCATTAGAAATATGTTTTCAATCATTCCATGCAGTGTCAAAAACAAAAACAAAAGCAATTTATGGAATTATACTGTACACAACATTTGGGAGAGCACCTCACAGTTGATATATTTAAAAAGTGAAATTTTGAAAATCCTGAATAAATTTCCTTTACTTTGACGGCTTTTCGTCAAACTTTGTGTTTCTTCCACGTTTCTGCTCTTTATTTAAACCAACTTAATTTCAGTTAGGGCTCTTTTGTTATTCAAGGTTATTTTTTTTCTGTATTGCTGTATTGAAATCACATGGAACAACTGCAAGTTTTTCACTGCTACCTACCTGTTAAAAATGATGGCACAATGGAATTGGCCATCTTGCCCGTGTACGACCGATGGAATGACGCAATGAATGCTGAATATGTCTCTGGGGTAACCACTTCTTTCTCCTTCCACAATGAATTGTCCAATTCAGAGTTCTGATTCATCAAAACAACCCTCGAGACAAAGAACTTCTCTGCAAGACATGCCCCATTCCGCATCAAATGGTTTCTGAGCAACTGAGTCTTGGATTTCAGTTCATTGAGGACATTACTGTATGATGCATTGTACGTCACGCTTGATTGTGTGTTGGAGTCCTTGATGTGTTTCTTCTGGATCCAGGATTTACCGTCTTTGCTCAACAAAATCTTTCCTGACCAGTTTTTAACTTCTATTGCATAAACTCCATACTCTGCAATAAGGATTATAAGTGAAATTAGAATGAGAGATTTTAAAATAGAAGTCCCAAACTTTTCTTAAAGGAAGGAAAAAGGACATTTTCACTACAACAAAATCCAATAGCAATTTTTTTAGCATTTGCATTATATTAGGACACATTCAATATGTTGCAATTTAAGACAATATTTGTAGTGGTTATTCAAAATTTGTTCTTTCCCCTTTAAAACATCAATTAAATGTTAAATGTCACTTTTGAGCTCCTATATTGAATGGGAAATTCTTCACTAGCATTTACTCCTATAATGTGGTATTTATACAATTTGATATGTTAGGCCCTCACAAATGGGAACATTTAATATATATTTGACTCATTTGCATACTATAATCCAGCAACACTTAATTGAAAGTGATTACCTGTTTATACGACATGTCAATTACAAATCATCATGTCTAGAATGTATGCTATCATGATGCTAAGAACTCAGTCAACACTTGAAAGTCGTCACCTGTTAATATGACCACATCAATTTCAAAGCGCCTTGTCTGGAATGTGTCTGGCACCCTGAGGCCCCTGTAGACGTGGCCAGCGGGCACCCCAGCCTTCTGCACCAGGTCGCTGGCCAGCTGCTCCTCAGCTGCCCTGGCCGCCTGGACCACCTCATCCTCCAAGTGGGCCCGGGGGTTACTCGCCTCCTTGGCCTGCACCAGACGGCTCGTCACACTGAACATGGTCTAAAGAACAAGCAAATCGAATTGTAGGGCTGACCAGAATACAAACGAAATCCTGTGATTGGCTGCAAGGAACTACTATACTGATAAGCGTATAAGCAGAGTCAGAGGCAGAGAACCTGCCAGGCTGCCGTATTGGGGAATTTATATTTCATGCTATTATTAAACTTGTATATGTGCATGCACTTACTGAAAAGCCATTGATACCAGTGTTGTATTTATGTCTGCATATTTAAGAGATATCACAAGCAATCTCTTTGAGCAATGCCAAATTACAAACAAATTTCAGTGAGCAGCCTAGTAACAATGATGAGGCCAAAATGAAACAACAAACTCAAAAGGTTAACAACATTCCAGTACATCTGGTAAAAGGTAAAGGTAAAGGTAGCTGAGAAGTGAGGTGTGCTTTCAAAAAAATTTTTTTTGCCATTTTTAGGCCACAAATTTGCTCAAAATCACATATATTTAACATATTTTACTTCCTTCCCAACCATATCCCTATTCAAACTCGGATCCTAACCTAGCTCCGGGAATGCTCACGCAAAGCGGGAGCGTCCTGAGGGCTCGCCTTCATTTTCCCTGCATGTCAGGTCTGACTGCTGTGTAATCGACCCGTGCATATGAATGAATTACTCATTTGAAATACATTTATCATTATGAATGACTCACTGTATCCAATGTATACTTGCACTACAAAAAAAATCGAAAATTTTGAGCAATGTTCCTCTTCACATATCTTTCTAACAAATTACGTTCCGTCAAGGCTGCCATCTTGGCTGTTCGAGAATGTACACGAATATATGGGAACTGGTGTATGCGTATAAACTTTCATCTTCACCATCGCAGCTGCTGTTGTGCAATTCTGAACCACCTTAGTTGGTAAACAATTTGGGCAATCCCGTACAATAGGGGACCAGGCAGTATCGCACATGTATAATGCACGCAAATGGGAACGCTGCCATGGCTGCAATACCGATTGTCGTCGGCAGAAAGTGACCTAGAAATCACTTTTTTGGACGAATTCAGCAGCGAAAATTTTGTCTAGGGTTAGGGTTAGGGTCAGTGTTAGGTTTAGAATTAGGTTTAGGGTTAGGGTTAGGATCAGGGTTAGGTTTCGGGTTAGAATTCATAAAATTAGTGGGATACCCTGGTCCCCTATTATACGGGATTGCCACAATTTTTTAGAAAATATAACATCCCAACCCTAAAAACTAACAGGTATGCCCAATTAAACCCGATTTGACGATAAAGTTTATCAAAACGTTAAACAGAGTTAAAAATAATCAAAATTAGGAATAATCGCAGTCTGATTAATTACAAAATAAGACATATTTTTTATTTTTGTTTTTATTCAGTTACAATTTGCTTACATTTTAGCATTCACCAATGGCATGAGCTAGCTATATTGATTATTTTTCAGCATGCACAAGCTAGGCCCCTTCATTGTTTTGGTCATGCTGCAATGCTGGCCGCAAAGCAGGAGCAAACACAGTGCGTTAATTATAATTACCTACCTCCTCTATCGATCTTGCATCACCGAAAATGAAGGAATAGCAGATATAAAGTTAGCAATCAACTCTAACATCACACTCCTCTTGTGTAGAATGTCGCAATTTCCTAGCAATACTCAAATTTCCGTTGACCTGCTGCATGCTGGCTGCGATGACGACGCAATGATATCTCCCAGAACATAACAAAGAAATTGAACAATCGTACCGTACGCGCAAACTGCAGGCCAGCTGCTTGATGTAAACAATGGTGACGTAACAAACGTCAACAAAAGATTTAAATTCGTTATTGAAATTATTTTTTAATGCATGTCGAATTTATAATGTATATTTTGATTTCTTATATAAGATATTTTAAAGTAATTGTTAATGAATATTATTTTTGAATTATTTTAGGCCACAGGTGAAACTACAGGCAAGACGACGTTAAAAGCACGAGGCTGGGGAATTTCGCAAATGTGCACCGCGGGAAAGGAGCTCCTTTCCCGCGGTGCACATTTGCTCCGGAGCTGAACGAACCACGAGCCGAACTTGTCTAAGCTAAGCGGCCGGATCAATGAGCGGAAAACTAATTTTATTGCCTGTAAGTCAACTTGTAGTTAGAGTTGCTTGATTATAACGGTTCTTTTCATTGTATAAATTATAGGTCTTCTTTGGAAGTACCTTTGCTGGGCCCCGCTTGGGTAGTAATTCTGGAAATCCACAGACTGGACACTGGTCACCCCATGTCACTATATTGTGGTACTGGTAGACAGGAAAAAACACGTCTCATTCGGGGCATTCAAATTCAGCCCCTGTGTATTTTTTCCCTGTCTCTACAGTACTTAGTAGAGTTCATCAGTTTACATTCCACATCAGTTTGAACGGTGCCAACCCTGGTACTCCCATGCCTGGGCGCTCGATCATGCTGTCGGGCATGTGCACAAAACTAGTCAATGCGTGAGTTGGCCCCAAGTATTTTTTGCATATTATTATGAGTGGTTGATTTAGTTTCCTTTACTTTAGTTTAGCAGGATCTTCACACTTTCTGGCAGCTAAATTGTTTATTTGACATGTTTCCATGGCATCACTGCCCTGGGAATCGCAAGAGAGTCCCAGGGCAGTTCTGTTTTTTGGCACATCTATTTTAGATCTACCTACTTCTTTTTCAAAAGTTACTAGAATTCCTGTAAGTTTTAAGTAATTTTCGTTAGGCCTATGTTTATATTTTAGGACTGGAAGATTTTTCTTATGTGTTTTTCATGACAAATTAAGAGCTTTCTAAATTTTGTGGACCTCACGGCAAATAGTGAAATACGATACAGGAATTACCGAGACAATAATATTTATACAGTGCATCGTGTCATAGAGCCTATAGATGTAGCCCTGTGGTCGCGTCACACAGCAGATTATTCGCAACGGCAAATTACGATATACAAGTACAAGTACTGTGGGGCACTGCCTACAGTGCGTTGCAACGCACATGCAAACTCTGAAATTATACGAAAACACGCAGTACAGTGCGACGAAATGCGTCAAAATACAATGCAAGCAAGCGGTGCACGGAGAATACGATGCGAGATGTCAGGAACATGTGTGCAACAAGAATAATATGGCAAAACTCCACTGAGCGAAACGACGCACGTGGAAGGAATGTAGCAAAACAAATCACTGCCACGCTCGCCCGACAATGCACTCAGTGTCACACTCTTTTGTTCACTAAAGTAGAGGGGGGGGGGGGAGAGAAAAGAATGATAATAAGGCCAGGGGGATGTGAAAGAATATGTATGATTTTCTTAAATTCTTGTTCTCTTCCAAATTTGCCTCTCCTGCTCTTCTTACCTATACTTTCCTCCCCCTCTTTCTTGTGTCATTTTCTCTGATTTTCTGTCCTCATCTCCTGGCACATCTACATTCAACCCCTCCAATGAGATACATTACCAAAATTGCGTCACACTCTTCTCTTGAAATCTTTGATTCTATTGGCAATGGCGCTCGAACCTTTGATAAAAAAAAGAACTTCAGTTTAATAGCAATCATATCGTGATACATACTTTTATGGAGAGAAAAAAATGTTGACGATCTCTGGTAATAGTATGGGGCCTTCTGTAAACTGTAGTACCATCACATTGCTAATATGGAGTATGGAAGTTTGGAGAAAAGATGCAATGGAAATGCTTACAATTGTAATTTACTCAGTCAATGCTATGCCCCTTCTGAATGGCCGTACATCGATGCAAGATTCATTAAAATATTTTTCATACGGCTGAATTGTGACAATTCATAATGTATGAACAGTTGTAAAGACAGCAACAGCACATGTGGTTAAAAGGAGTATCCTTTGCAACCATATATGGTTATGTAATTCAGAGCTGCTTCTCTGTCTATATTTTTTTCTACTGCAGATTGTTTATGAGGGAGAGTTGTTGAGTCATGACCAGCATGCCGTCTGCTGAGCAGCAGATCTTCCAGCGCCCATCCTGCGACTACGAGGACTTCACATCTCGCTTCGTTCTGAAGGACCGGAGCTTTCAGCGTCAGTATGCCCACCTGTATGCAGAGCGGCTCAATCGAATGAGACCAGCGGTAGAGAAAGCAGCAAGGAGAAAGTGGGGTAAGCATCTTGTTACTTCATATATCTTATTGCCTCTGTCAACAAGAGGAGAAACTGGGCCCTGTATCTAAAAGAAGAGTCCTTTAAAAGCAGATCTATAAGGAAATGTCCCATGATGCACAATGCAGCCTCATTTGAATTCTTGAAGAGGACATGAATGCAAAAAAAGTTTTGATGTCGCTGCAAGGTGCATTATGGGATGAAGTTCCCCTAAATACGGTATGGAGAATTGATTGATTGATGGTAAATAAATCACATAGAGGTTGGCATAGAAATTGAATGTAAATTTGAGGAATACTGATGGTGTCTTGTGTGGACCCAATCATTTGCAAACATACACATTAGCTAGGTCTTGCTGTAGATTGTAGTGATAATTTGTAATACAAAGAGATTTTGTGAGAATGGAATAAATACTGTTTATGTAATATAAAAAAGACTGCTTTTTCACATGTGCATATCCTTGAAAGAGATGCATACTGCTCATATTAGAATTTTTTTGGCCAAACTGAAATTGCTTCAATAATGCTAAATATGTTACTCATTGCAGATATAATCACTAGTGATAATCGTTTGTCTCGCAATGTATGAAATTGCTTCCTTGCATTTTTATGCCTCCGCCACAAAAATTAGCTAAAAATTGCCCCCAAAGTGATAATTTTCAAAATATATCCAAATCCAATGGAGCAATACCAACCAAACATGGTGCAAAAATGGATCATTACTAGACTGATGACATCTTTGGTGTAGTTTCTCAAAGGTCAATGAACTTTGCCAAAATTGGCTAAATACTTTTTCACATTGAGTCCAATACTAATGATTCAATTCAAACCAAACCTAGTACAGAGATGTATCACTTCATGGAGGTAGACTTTCATTCATGGTGACTTTCCTCTGTATAAGACATTGTTTAACACTTTGACTGTGCTGCTTAGCTGTGTTATTCAGGGTGACTTTCAGGGTGACTTTCCTTTTGTAAGACATTGTTTAACCCTTTGACTCCATTATTTAGCTGTGGTATTCAGGGTGACTTTCCTCTTGTAAGACATTGTTTAACCCTTTGACTCCGCGTCTTAGCTGTGGTATTCAGGGTGACTTTACAAGAGTGTCCATAATTGCCTAAAATGGGCCTTTTTCACAATAAATTTAAATCCAGGGATGGAAGATCAGAGGTCAAAGTTTAAAGAACTTTGCAAAAATTTGCTAAAAAGTTCCCCAAAATTGATATTTTTCATCCCAAATGAAAAATTGATATTTTTCAGCCCAAATCCAAATCCAAATCCAATGGTGAGACTCTCACCAAACAGAGATTGATCACTTCATGGCTAAACATGGAAAAACATAATATATTCATTTCCCATAGGAATTCAATGGTGGGCAGTGGCCCACCAAACATACATATTTTCTGAGAATAAATCTAAATCGAGCTAGCAAAGAGGTGGAGGCATATTTATCGACTGTGTGGCAGTTGAATTGCTCTAGTTTAGAGTGAAATTGGCCAAAAAGTGTGTGTGTTTGATTCTGCATGCATTTTGGCTCCAGTTCAATTGGTTAAATCAATATTTTGTGTGATGTCTACATTTTCAGCTGGTGATGTTCCGTTGTGCCATCTCTATGAACTAGTGAGTGGAGAGAAGAGGATCGTGGTTGGGACTCTCTTCAAGAGCATGGAGCTTAAGCCCAGCATTCTCAAAGAAATCAGTGAAGATGTAAGTCTGCATACAGTATTGATCACATCAAATTTGGGGGATAACAATGTTTAGACCATCTTATGTTTTGAAATGCTATAGGGCAATTCCATGAATTAGTGGACAAATTTCAAAATTTAATATCTATATATTAGGCTACAGAATTCAGTGGAAGTTTATATTTTTTGGTATGTTGTATGTTTTGAGAGTGCTTTCATTTGCACCCATTTTTAGCATTCAAATCTTTGTCATTGAACTATACCTGAAAATTAATGTATGGGATTGGAACTGTAAAAATAGCTTAATGGCAGTTTTGTCAGTATTTAAAAGGCTAACTTTGAAAATGAAGTCATCTAACACGAAAGAATACACGATATTACAGGGAAACCCCGTTAAAACGAGGTGGGCGGGACCCACACTTTTTCCTCGCTATAGCCGATTGCTCGCTATATCAGTACATGATCAAAACATACAGAAACAAATGCATCTATAGGACTATACAAACAATAACATATTTACCGCTAGGACTGTAATATAAATGGCTTTGCAAGCATTCTAAACTGAATTCATGACCTAAAAATTCACTAAAATATCTAACAGCACAGTTGAAAATGTAAATAAATGACACTTCCAACACCTCCGTTTACCGACAAATGAAGCAACGGGGAGGCCGAGTTACCCGGCCGCGCCTGCCGTCATGACTGCGTGTTAGCAATGAATGATCATTGAACGCTATCTGCATGCATGCGCGGCCGCGGTCGTACACGCGCTGTGTCACACGTGTTTAGAGGCTTCTGCCATGTAAGTGCGTGAGCGGGACTGTGTTGATTGTTGCGTGCGGGGGAGTGCAGTACCTAGAGCCGTATAGAGATACGGCTCTGGCAGTACCGCACGCATGTAACGTGGATATATGCATGTGTGGTTGTGTGTGTGTGTGGATTCTTGAACGGTGTGTGATTAACTAAAAAAAAAAAAAAAGTGTGTGATCAGCGTTTAACGGCGCGAAGAAAATTGCCTGTGCTGTTGTTATATTTCCCTCGCTGGGCGGCGTGGCTGAAGGGAGTTCTCGTAATAACGGAGTCAATTTCCTTTCTTTTTCTTTATTCTTGGGCTGTGAATTTGCCTCGCTATAGCAGAAATTTCGCTATAGCGGATCTCGTTATATAAAAACAGAATGCACAGAGGTCTATGGAAGAAAAATCGGGACCCAAGAAATGTCCTCGTAATAGCAGGGTTCTCGCTATACCCGTGCTCGTTATAACGGGGTTTCCCTGTACATGGTTTAAAACAGAAATACAATTGAATAGACCAAAAATAAATGAACAGCAAGTGTTTTTTGACCAACGGACAAAATATGACATAACTAACGGTAACGTTACTAATGATGGTTTTGTTCTCGCAGTTAAAACTGAACCAATTTTTGTCTCGCCCACCGGAGGTGAAGGCGAGACTAAGGGATCCAAATGGCGTCCGTCCGTCGTCCGTCCGTCGTCCGTCCGTCGTCCGTTGTCCGTCACAAATGTTAAAGTTTACCTGCAAGACTCTCTTATGATCCATAACTTCACATGGGTTGCTTGGATTACAACCTAACTTGGGTCATAGATGCACTGGGGGTACCTTCATGTTATGGTGGCGTTGGAGGTCACAGGATAAGGTCAAAGGTCATTTGAGGTCATATGTTAAAGTTTACCTGCAAGACTCTCTTTTGACAAATAACTTCACATAGGTTGCTTGGATTACAACCTAACTTGGGTCATAGATGCACTGGGGGTACCTTCATGTTATGGTGCTGTTGGAGGTCACAGGATAAGGTCAAAGGTCATTTGAGGTCATACGTTAAAGTTTACCTGCAAGACTCTCTTTTGACAAATAACTTCACATGGGTTGCTTGGATTACAACCTAACTTGGGTCATAGATGCACTGGGGGTACCTTCATGTTATGGTACCGTTGGAGGTCACAGGATAAGGTCAAAGGTCATTTGAGGTCATACGTTAAAGTTTACCTGCAAGACTCTCTTTTGACAAATAACTTCACATGGGTTGCTTGGATTACAACCTAACTTGGGTCATAGATGCACTGGGGGTACCTTCATGTTATGGTGGCGTTGGAGGTCACAGGATAAGGTCAAAGGTCATTTGAGGTCATATGTTAAAGTTTACCTGCAAGACTCTCTTTTGACAAATAACTTCACATGGGTTGCTTGGATTTCAACCTAACTTGGGTCATAGATGCACTGGGGGTACCTACATGTTATGGTGCTGTTGGAGGTCACAGGATAAGGTCAAAGGTCATTTGAGGTCATACGTTAAAGTTTACCTGCAAGACTCTCTTTTGACAAATAACTTCACATAGGTTGCTTGGATTACAACCTAACTTGGGTCATAGATGCACTGGGGGTACCTACATGTTATGGTACCGTTGGAGGTCACAGGATAAGGTCAAAGGTCATTTGAGGTCATCCGTTAAAGTTTACTTGCAAGACTCTCTTATCACACATAACTCATCACATGTTGCTACAATGGCAATCAAACTTGGATGATGGATGCACTGGGGGCACCTGCATGTTATTGTGCTGTAAGAGGTCACATGATAAGGTCAAAGGTCATTTGAGGTCATACATTAAAGTTTACTTGCAAGACTCTTGGTGAAGGCTTCCTAACTTGTGCACAGAATTGTGTGAGCATGTGTGAGCATTACTGATGTAGATTTAGGCAAACATTACTCATGCACATTTATGCAAATTTATTCAAAGTCACTATTTTGCACCTGATTTTGATGTTGTCTGTTTAAAGTTGCTTATTTATTTGTTTCAGTTTTCTTTTGCGTAGCAACGGAGATCGCGATATTTCTGGTTATTTTCGCAAGTGGGCGAGACACAATATTGCTAATGCCTTGTTTGTACAAACCTATCAATTGGCATGACATCAACAATGATATAGCTGGCACATCTTATTTTATATGCACCTAGTTTGAGTAATAGAATTTTCCAAACACTTGCCCTGCAGTATACTTAAATTTCCAAAAGCTTTTCATGCCATGCAGGTAATGCCTACCATTCAAACATGACTGAGTTTCTTGTATTGGGGCAATAACATTTTCCTTTCAGCTCAAGATCATACATTTTTCATCCACCTGAAATTAAAGCAATCAGTGAAGATGTCAGTATTCACACTTAGCTCTACTTTGACAATGACAGTTAGATGCAAGGTATTAAACAGAAAGATTTTGTGTAAATTGTTACACTGCTGGTTCTGCTTGCATTTGCTCTTTTGAGGAGGATTTTGGTTGGTCAGCCAAAATCTAGACTAGAGACCGGAGACCGCTGTGCACTATGGTCCACATCCGTCCGCTCCAGTGCATGCGTTGAATGGGAGCATCGTCCCGTATCGCGTGCTAACAGGAAAAATATGATTATGCATGTAGACTATGGTCGGGCATTTCAAACGTAAACAAGAATAGTTTTTCACTTTTCCTGAAAATGTTTGTGAAGCTATGGCTGTCAGATCTTGTTGTTATTGTTAGGGTATACTGCTGATTCCTGCCAAGTTTTATGGGACATCCCATCTTTTTACTGGTAAAGGACACTTGAACCATGATTAGGGAGTTCTATTGTGCATTTGTGCCATTACCATGGATTCCATTCTAGTTTCATTTTGGGATACCAGGAAGAAATCATCTGAAAAGGATGCAATCATTATAAAGCGTTATGCAAAATCTGGACCCTGATTATGACGGCAGAACAGCTCTGCCATACCTTGATAATTAGACCATTACCAGTTACTCTCTGTGTATTTGTTGCCAGTAATGAACACAAATTTCATAGAGCATCAGTCTCTCTGGGACAGGAAGGGTTTATCTGTATACTCCGAAAATATTAGACCAGCATGCTCAGCCAGAAAGGAGATTGCTTTGGGCTACCTAGCCACTCGCTACAAGCCACAGGTAATGTGCAGTTAATTAATAAACGAAGGGTGCATATTGATCATAACTGGTTGCTTATGAGTGCTGCCATTGTGTCCACTGGATTTTTGCATTGTTACGAAAAACATGCTGTGAGTGCATGTAATGTGTGCTGTCTTACAAAGAATGCCTTCAAAAAAGGATACAATGTTTAGAAAAATCCTTCATAAACATATTTTCTCCAAAGAAGCACAAATATGATCATGAACTATAGCTAAACATTTGAACTACTGATTGCACATATCAACAACATTCAAATATAATGAAAAGTTCTTAAAGCAAGCTAAGGCCGATAAACAGTTTATGCGTAGGAAACTTGAGAACCATGAATACCCAGTTCCCATTGTAAGGGGGTTAATAGTAGATATTGTAAAGCGTTATTCACCATATTCTGTATTGTGTGCCCTGTACAGACGAATCTGACCCCTCAGCCAGTCAGAGAGAGATTCACCTCAGAGGAAGACTTCCTGGTGCTGGAGGATGAGCTGCAGAGGGTGGTCCTCACTGGCAACATTGACGTTCAAACTGCTCTCACAGGTATCCCTGCCCTGCCCTCCAGTATTACCTTCAATTCAAGTCAACTTTATTTCCATTTTTAAATCAAAATATGATTTCACATTTCATAAAAATTGAATTTACACACTACATGTAGTTTGATGAGGACAAAAAAAACATGGATGTGTATAAATTTGACCCCATACATGATACTGTATTTATTCATACATGTAAATGTGATAACAAATATATTTCATATTACTTATGTCTAGATACGCTCAAATATAAAGCAGCCAAGATTAAGTTGGGACAAAAATTGATATTTATTATACCAAAAGAAAAGACGATTATTATTAAAGGTCTAGGTCATATTCTGACGTTCATAGTTTATGCCCTTAGTCGAGGTATATTATTTTGACTTATTTTCATCAAACCTAGGCAGATAATGTATAATGAGACATTTATTTGATGACATTCTGGGCAAGATATGAGCAAGGTTAAAGTCTGGCATTTTGCTGTGTATACCTTAAATAGGTACACGGCAGAATCAGTAATCAAACTTATAATAAAGCTACATGTATTGATGAATAGGGCTTTTCATTGATTATATTTTGGGCAGGAGTACTGATGATGAAGGTAAATCATTATTACATGTACAGTGTTATGATGTCAACTTCAGTGTTAATGCAGGAGGCCGGAGGTGCTTCAGACGACTTTTTGATGAATCCTGTGTGCCCCATGTTTTTTTGATCCATTATTTAAAAAACAAACATGACAATTTGAGCTGAAATGCATGAGGGTCAATCAATCGTCACTCTGGTCATTACAGATAGGACATTGAACTTGGAATGGACTCAGATGAATCACAACTCATGACAATGCGGGGTCCAGCGTTACATGTTCCTTCCCCCCTAATTGCGTTCATTGCTGTGATATGCTTGTGTAGGTTCCATTATTGCTGTGCGAGGCCACGAGAACGAAAATGGCAAGTTTGAGGTTGATGACAGTTGCTTTGTGGACCTGCCTGTTGCTGAGGCTTTACCAGAATTTGATGATGACAGGTAAGAACAGCTTTAAGCTATTTGCGTCCAGCCACTATAAACATGTAGTCTGGGGATGTATTTGGTTAAAGCAAGTATTAATTGTAAGGATCTTTAACCCTATTCTGACTAGGATTTTTGAGAGCAGGTTTTGACTTGAGGGGGGGGGGGGGGGGAGGGGGGTCATTTTTACCCCCCCCCCCCCCCCCCCCCCACTAATATTTCGGCTATGGAATGTTGAATCAATGCAAAATTTTGCATGGAGATAGAGGAACATGTTGAGAGCGCAACTGTATATTCTGTTTCGGAAAACAAAATTAGATTTTGTGTAAATTAAGATTTATGCAAATCAGATGCATATTTTACAAATTTCTTTATATTTCATTGAAAAAAAGATGGCAAATTTCTCTTAATATGCCAAGTAGCACAGTCAACAATTTCATGTTCAAATACTTTGAGATTACAAATCAATTCTTAATATATATTTTATTTTTGTTTTTTGCTTTGTTATGTATTGTATTGTGTTTTTTATATGTTTTTTTCTTGCTTTTTATGATTTTTTTGCTTCAAAATTGCATTTTGATACATTTCAAGAACAATTTGATCAAGCAACAGATTTAGAACCTACAATTGGCAGTGATATAGAGCAGTTTAAGAATAGCTCTACTTTGTACATGAACCGATGCAAAATCTCACTTTTTGTCAGATTTTGGTCTGACAGGCGATTACGTTGTTGCGATTGTGATGTTGCGTAACCTCTGAACGGAGTATTTGATTGTTTTGATGTCAAAAGTTGCGAGGCACTTCAAAAGAAAAAATTGTGGAAAAACGTACCGCTATCTTCGGCAGTTGCGAATACATGTATGTAAGTCACAGATTTCGTGGAGGGTGGGGGGGGGGCTAAAATGCCACCCCCCCCCCCCCTCCCAGTCAGAATAGGTTTAAAAAAAAAGTTTAAAAATCACCACGGGAGGGGGGTATCCCCCCTCCCACCCCCCCCCCCCCCCTTGGTAGCTTCGCTCCCTCCCTGCGACTAAAAAATATTTTCAGTGTTTTTTTTTTAAACCACTTTTCATGCCTGCAATGAGAGTTTCTGATGTGATCTCTGCTGTTTGCTCAAACCAACTAAATTTGTTGAGAAAGAATTGTTTTGACAACATGCTCCTATAATGACAACACACTTCGGTACTCTATTAAGCTACAAAACAGATGATGTTATTATGTGAATTCAATACAGAACAATGACTGAGTCAGAGTGATTGTTCTTGTTCCACTCCATGCCTCTGCAGGTATGTGGTCCTCATGTCTGGCCTGGGCATCGGCAGCAATCAGACTGACCTGATGAGCCTTCAGCTGATGGTGGACACGATCACCGGTCAGCTCGGGACAACTGACCAGCAGGAGAAGTTCTCCAAGGTGGTCAGGGTCATCATTGCTGGGAATAGCCTCAGTGAGAGCACGCAGGATAAAGACGTTCTTACTACGGTACAATCATGAGGAGGGCTTAATGTATTCGTGTTTATACATTTGTTGTATATTTTGTTCTTGTTATGTATATGATTTTGGTATACTCTTAAACTCAAGGAAGGATAGTAGTCTGCTTAGGCAAGTATGTCATGATTAAATCAAGTGGCTGTTCCTATCAAGATACTTTTTTCTGTAATGAATATCTAAAAAACACAAATGGCTTTGATATTCGTATTTTTACCATCTCCCCCCCCCCCAAAAAAAAAAAAAATGCTTTGCTTTCTAATGTCTCAGTACTTTCTGGAGTATGATTTATGCAGGGGGAAGTGAAGTACCTCTGCGATTTGATATAGCTTACTCTCAATATAACAAGGTCGTCAGGACCAGAGCTTTTTCCTCGTTATAACGAAACCTTGTTATATCCAAACAGAATAAAAAAAAAAAAACAATGAAAAACATTGAAATGTGTGTTCTTTGTGTTTGACTATGTTTTGATAACCATAGCCGTCTTAGAAGCATGCATTATCAAACTGAAAAAGGGGATTGGAAACGTGCGTTTTCAAACTGAAAAAAGGGATTGGAAACATGCATTTTCAATCTGAAAAGGAGATTTATTTTTGTTCAACACATCATCCGACCTTGCTTTATTTTTGCCGTTTTAATAGCTAATTGCATTAAATGACATGAATATAGACCATTCCCAATATGATGGGTGTTATTTTGCAGTAAATAAACTGGTAAAAAAAAGTTGTTATCATAATATACTGGACAAGAAACATGCGGTTTAGTTGTTCGACATCAAGAGGATGGGCGGTGCCACGGGCCGAACGGGAAATGAGGGGAAGGTGGATTTAGATAGGAGTGCCTCGCTCGTATGATTGGTTTGCGACGACTTAGCAACACTGTTGTGATTGACACTTTCTTTGTGGGTCATTCCAAAATGATTACAAGGGGTTTCCATGAAGAAAATTGATGCTGCTCCTGCATTCTTATATTTCATTTTATATCATGATTTTGATTTCCAGTGGTATTCTAAATTAAAGAAGAATATTTTATTACCTTTTGAATTCATTCATTGTAATATTTCACCGAGATCACATTTGTTGTTGTAAAGAAACTCAATCAATCAAAGTATCCTTGGGTAATACCACATGTGTCTTCATGAGGATGATAAGGTCAAAGGTCATCTCGGCACCATTTTAGATATTTGTAAAACAACTGAGCACTCTATATTGATTGCGAAATCAGGCGAGACTCATGGTTCACGAACCACCTTGTCTTTGTCTTGGGGTCAACAAAATAAGCTTGTTATAACGAAATCTTGTCATAACCCTGCTTGTTGTAAGCGATGTGGTGCACCATAGGTTTGCATGTAGAAACTTTTGGGACCAAGAGATTTCTCTCATCATAATGAAACCACGTTATATCCGTGCTCGTTTTAAGCTGTATTTGTTTTCCTTATTCTGCCAGAGATTGAAGATGTAATGTAAACTGTCCATGTTCCCTTTCAGGCCAAGTATCTGACCAGGAAGTCTCAGGCAGGCACAGTGGAGGCAGTCAAGGCGTTAGATGATTTACTGGTGCAGCTGACCGTAAGTTATTTTGTTATTAACCCCTTTCTATAAAGACCACCCCAAAGCTTTGGTAAAAGTGGTCTTCATAGACAGGTTAAAGACAGGGTGTCCCTTTTGCAGTTCAAAACTTTATAAAAAGATTAGAAATCATGTGTTTCAAATCCTGTTTCATCCATCTCTGTTCCCTATTCAGAGCTGCGTGTCAGTTGACCTCATGCCAGGTGACTTTGACCCCACCAACTCTAGCCTCCCGCAACAGCCGCTTCATCGGACCATGATGCCACAAACCAGTCTCTACTCGACCTTTAACTCGGTGACCAACCCATACGAGGCTAAGATTGCAGGAGTGAGGTAAAGTAATGTTTCCTTTCTTCCTGGCTTTTCAGAGTCTGTGAGGAGTTTGAATTGCATACTTAATGTTAATGGGTCTTTGCTGATGTTTTCAATTTGTATCCAGTTTGTATCCCGTTTGTATTTAATGGATATCCATTTCTTCAAATGCTGGTTCATTGCACAATGGAAACAAACGATTTAAGGATGTGTGTCTGGCTCCATGTGGTGCTGCGTGTGATACATGACTTGTGTTTTCAATCTTTTGAGAGTGTTACTTTCGACCAGCTTGCCCTTGATTTTGTCCTTCCTCATTGTAACGGGACACAATATTCATTGTGCCCATATTCATTGGTTTGATAAAATGGATATCCATTTCCTTAAATGCTGTTTTTTTTGCAGCACAGGACAGTGGAAACAATGTATTTCAGAATATATCCCATACCCCTTTTTCATTTTAAGGGATATCTGTTTTCTCAAATGCGGGTTTTCAGGTTGGAAACAAACGATTTCAGGATATGTCTCATGTTCATCTGTTTTGATAGATCTCGGTTCCTCCCATGCAGGTTCTTAGGCTGCTCAGGCCAGAATGTAACAGACATCTATCAGTTTACCACCATGGATGACAGACTGACCATCCTAGCAGAGACACTGAAATGTGGTCACCTAGCTCCCACTGCCCCAGATACACTACGTACGTAGCTTCTCCCTCTAATCCCCCTCTCTCATTATAGCTCTTTCTTTTACTCTTTCCCTTTCTCTCTCCCTCTCTCTCTCTCTTTATCTTTCTCTTTTTTCACTCTCTCCCTTTCTCTCTCTCACATACTGAGATATGGTCAGCTCACTCCCACCACCTGTGATACATTACTGATGTGCCACCTCAATGTCACATTGTTTTTATGCCTCCACCACGAAGTGGCCGGAGGCATTTTGTTTTGGGGTTGTCTGTCCGTCCATCCTGAATCGGTTTTACGCAATATCTTGAGAATTTGTGTATTGCATGAAACTAATATGGTTTGTTGTATAGGGGTCAATGCTGATTGAGGTCAAAGGTCAATGAACTTTGTGAAAATTTGCCCCAAATTGACCTTTTTCACAATAAATCCAAATCCAAGGATGTCATTCTGATCAAACATGGTACATAGATTGACCACTACTTGGGGGTAGATTGCCAAGATTTGCTAAACATTGTCCCCAATTTGATATTTTTTACATTTAATCTAAATCTTATGATTCAATTCGAACCAAACATGGTACAGGGATGTTTATTTTCATGGAGGTAGACTGGTGATAGTTTTGGTAAAACTTCTGAATGGTCAAAAGTCAATGAACTTCATCCACTTGGCTCAACATGGAAAAACAGAATATGATATATTTTAATTTCACATAGGAATTCAATGGCACATTGCCCACCAAACATACAAGTTTTCTGAGAATAAATCTAAATAGAGCTAGCAAAGAGGCAGAGGCATATTTTTTCGACTGCGTGGCAGTTGAATTGCTCTAGTTGCTGGACGATGTCATCCTAAATTCAGCTCATTTTTGTGATTTTGTGTACAAACCCCATGGCAAGTGTCTTCTTTCACATAATGCACCAAAAACAAGTTTGTTTGTTTTTTATTGCATTCATTGCAATTAATTCATTTAGGTCTTTCCGTAGCTCAACAATGATGTGCTGTGGGTTCCGATTAAAAAAAAAGTAAAAAAAACAAAGAAATACATGAGAAATTCGGGAAACAAAGTAAAACAAACAGCAAAACATGGCATTTGCAATTTTCTTATGTTACATATTTATCAATGAAATCATAAATAAGCTGCATGCCTGAAATGACTACTTCCTAATCATCATATTGGTGCATTAGAGGGGGAAATAAAAATGTGTGCATGAATTTGCATTATTAATTAATACTAAATAGATTTTGATTACAATGAAAAATCTACTTATACAAACGTAGAGATAGCGTCACAAGTGAGGTATGTTCCAAATTTTGATGTTGATGCACAATTCTTTGCCGTGATCGGACGAGGGGGGATGGGGGTATTATGCCCCCTGGTAATGGGCAGACTCCAAAACCCCAGTCTGATTAGGGTTTTAAAGTCAAAGAACTTCGCAAAAAATGACCCTGAATAGCCCAAAATGTATATATTTGGCAGTAAGTACAAATTCAATGATCCAATTTTAATCAAACATAATGCAAAGATGGAACAATACATGGAAATGACATTAGATTTAAGGTCACATTCCTGAGAATGCCTCAATACCTACATATTTATCAGGGTTTCAGTTTCCCGTCAGACATGGTCACATGCATCTTGTTGTCTGGTTGATCTCATAGCCTGCTACCCATTCTACAATCAAGAACCTTTCGTCATCACCGCCTGTCCAGCCATCTACTTCGCTGGAAACCAACCAAAGTTCCAGACTAAGATATTTAAAGGTGAGCTTGAATGAGTTATGTTTAGTTGTGGTGTGGGTGTGGTGCTGTGTATTACTCCATGTACTTTACTACGATCACTACTATTACTATTACAACTACTATGACTACTGCTACAACTATGTCTACCTCTACCTCTACTACTACTACTGCTACTACTACTACTACTACTACTACTACTGCTACTACTACTACGCCACTTCTACTACTACTACTGCTACTACTACTATTACTGATTATTCCGCTTCTACTGCCATTTAAAGTGCAGATTTGACTCTAATGAAGGTGATGTCCATTTTTTCAATTTCAATTTATTTTCATACTTCTCGATGAATACAATGTGCAAAACAAAATAATATACAATATCCAACTTGGATGTACAACTTAATACAACATAAATATACAATATATGATAAGATGGAAATTGAGAGAGAAATATGATGGGACCTACTAGAAGCAAGCTTGATAGGCGTAAGTCCCGGTAAAATTGGTGTATATATAAATAGATATAGAGTACGGATGCAACTTAGGACCAAACTAAAACAAGAAATAACACAAATTCTTCGAGGACGTAAGACAGATACTTCTCATATATAAGTGAACAAGATTTAACCTGTGAATTTAGGGCTATGAGAATGCAAGGAGATTTTTACACATACTTAATAGCTTGAATAAACAATCAAGAGCACGTCAATAATTATCCGATTGAGTTTTTGATGCTGTCTTCATATGATACAACGTGTCGAGATATTATGCAAACGCGTAAATTACAATACCTAAGGAATCCAGTCTGCGTACTACAACTATATGTATATCGGATGAACAACAGTCAAATTAAGTTCAGATTGATATGAATAACAGTTCGTAACATTGGAATGTTATAGCGTTATCGGCCTACTATGTATTGAGTAGCCACCAGCCAGCTGCAATGAGGTGCTAAGAACAATGCCTGCTGCTGCCGCGCTTACGAAATCATGAGCATATATAGAGAACGAGTGAAAAACAGTATCGGGCAGGATTTCGGAAGCGTGCAACAGCAAGGCATTATGTAAATTACACATGGAAATGAACATTATACACAAAAGTTTAGAATCTCAATGAGCTTACGTAGAGTAACTATTCAATAGATGCATTCTAAGTTTACGTTTGAATGGATATAATGATACACAACCACTAACATCTTGGGGGAGATCATTCCAGTATTTGGGCCCTGTAAACATAATTGTTTTTTGTGCAAAAATTGTTCGAGTACGTGGAAGGTGATAAGCGTCATGTTGCCGGGTTGGATAGTTATGAACAGAGTTATTTCTAGTGAACATTTGAAGGAAGACTTCAGGAAGCTCATTAGTGGAAAGTTTATGCATAAAAATACCAACATTATAGTTAAACAAGTCAATCAATTTCAAAACTTTGTTATTTCTGAAAAGATCAATTGTGTGAGATAAATACTCGGCGTGGTTAACAATTCTTATTGCACGTTTTTGTAGAATAAAAAGAGAATCGAGCAAAAGCTTTGATGAATTTCCCCAAGCTAAAATTCCATAGTTAAGATATGGAGAAATTAAAGTTGAATATATAGTTTGTAATATGTGAGAGGGAAAGAAATGTTTTAGCTTGTTTAGAATTCCTGTGTTCCTGGATAATATTTTGCATAAAAAATTAATATGAGTTTTCCAGGATAAATCGCTATCAATATGAAGTCCTAAGAACTTAGTACTGTCTACCTGTTTCAAATTGATATCATTAATAATAATAATATATGTTCCTAAGATTTTATTCTGGTTTTATTTTTGCTAGGCGCTCTGGATCAAGAGGTGCGTTTGGTCACCATTCCTAGCTTCCAGGAAACCAAGTCTTGTGTGCTGGTCAACCTTCGGACCATGGACTGCCAGCCACTAGTCTTCTCTGCAGACCTCAACTCCAGCTGAAGCATGTATCTTTCTCTATCTTACTACAAGTCTTGTGTGCTCGTCAACCTGAGGACCATGGACTGCCAGCAACTAGTCTTCTCTGCAGTGTTTCTCTAGAATCAGTGTTTTTGAAATCTGATAATCCCAACCAATTTCTGAAATACTGTTTCAATGACAATGTATTGCACAGAATGTGCGTGCTCTGTTTTGGCCTTTTGCCAAGGGACAACTGCCCTGAGTGAGCTGCGCTATAGCACAATTCGAGAGCATCACAAACACGCTCTGATGAAAATATATAAACGCTTATTTACAAAACACTGATTCTGTACACGCAAAATCTTATAAATACAGACAGTAATACTTTGTGCAAAGTCCTTGATGTCAGCGTCGGAAGTTTCGTGCAACGTTTGGATACTGTCCCTTTATCAAAAGGTTAAGCTGTGCAGTATATCATCACACAAAATTGGAAAATGTCTTGCAGTAGATATTTTCCTGCACATGCTCAGTTCTTATGGCTGATTTGTTTGCACATGTGCAATGGAATCAGACAACATTCTGGAAGCTTTATGTACAGTTTTAAGGTTTAAGGTTACTGTTAACTTTCCTTATAGTCAATGTAAACTGGACTACCAGACAGACAAAATTAGACTTGCCTTAGGGTTGTATTTGTTTTAGTATAGTTTAGTGCAAATTTATGACATCAGTACAGTACAGGCTAGTGTCCTGAAAGTAGGACAACCCTTGCGGGAGCTTCTGATATTCAAGTAGTTAATCATCCCATTTTTCAATTTGCTGCAAATAACCGCATAAAGCCTAAGTTCATTCTTCAGAATTTCCTTCCACTTGACCATGCATAACATGAAGGATGGACTGTACACTTTTACAGTCCATCCTTCATGTTGTTCATGGTCAAGTGGAAGGAAATTGTGATGAATGCACATGAAGGCATATCAGAATTAGTACGAGCATGTGACAAAAAGTCTAATTTTATGTATAGGCTGTGAAAAATTATTGAATTGAATAAAAGAAATATTGAGTCATTGTAATTAAGAAATAGTGTTTCAATAAAATAAAATATTTATTTTGTCCTGTAGTGAATATTTCTACAAAAACCCCTTAAACATTGATTTCTTAGCATTACACTTTAATTTTAGTACACAAAGATTATCGATATTTTTGGGGGGTAACATGACCCACTTTGCTGGATAATCTCCAAAGCTTGGTTCTTTATCTTGCGCAATGTGCCTAATGTAGTACATGGACAAAATGCATATTTGTACTAGCAAAAATGTTGTCTGCTTCAGCATTTCAAGACTATCACAGAACTGTATACAAATGGCAAGTCTTGCAAATGAAAGATGCCATCTTAAACCACATTGCAGTGCACTTTTTGTCTCGCCCACCGGAGGTGAAGGCGAGACTAAGGGATCCAAATGGCGTCCATCCGTCGTCCGTCCGTCGTCCGTCCGTCGTCCGTCGTCCGTCACAAATATTAAAGTTTACCTGCAAGACTCTCTTATGATCCATAACTTGGCAACTGTTACAGCAATGGCAGCCACACTTGGTTGATAGAAGCACTAGGGGTATCTTCATGTTATGGTGTTGTCAGAGGTCATGTGATGATGTCAAAGGTCATTTGAGGTCATATATTAAAGAGTATGTGCAAGACTCTCTTTTTCTATGTTAAAGTTTACCTGCAAGACTCTCTTTTGACAAATAACTTCACATAGGTTGCTTGGATTACAACCTAACTTGGGTCATAGATGCACTGGGGGTACCTACATGTTATGGTACCGTTGGAGGTCACAGGATAAGGTCAAAGGTCATTTGAGGTCATACGTTAAAGTTTACCTGCAAGACTCTCTTTTGACAAATAACTTCACATGGGTTGCTTGGATTACAACCTAACTTGGGTCATAGATGCACTGGGGGTACCTTCATGTTATGGTACCGTTGGAGGTCACAGGATAAGGTCAAAGGTCATTTGAGGTCATACGTTAAAGTTTACCTGCAAGACTCTCTTTTGACAAATAACTTCACATAGGTTGCTTGGATTACAACCTAACTTGGGTCATAGATGCACAGGGGGTACCTTCATGTTATGGTACCGTTGGAGGTCACAGGATAAGGTCAAAGGTCATTTGAGGTCATACGTTAAAGTTTACTTGCAAGACTCTCTTATCACACATAACTCATCACATGTTGCTACAATGGCAATCAAACTTGGATGATGGATGCACTGGGGGCACCTGCATGTTATTGTGCTGTAAGAGGTCACATGATAAGGTCAAAGGTCATTTGAGGTCATACATTAAAGTTTACTTGCAAGACTCTTGCTGAAGGCTTCCTAACATGTGCACAGAATTGTGTGAGCATGTGTGAGCATTACAGGGATACAATTCTTTTGCGTAGCAACGGAGATCGCGATATTTCTGGTTATTTTCGCAAGTGGGCGAGACACAATATTGCTAATGCCTTGTTTTCATGAATGCTTTTTCCTCATTTTCTCAAGAAAATATGTGAGCATGACTATGTCACATGTGCATTCTATGGTAGCTTATTAAAGGGATAGTCCACCCTAAAGTTAACTTGCCTCAATAAAAGCAGAAATATGGAAGAAACTTGTTTGTGAAGGTTTGATGGAATTCTGTTAATAGATAAGACAGTTACAATCTTTTGAAATTTCAATTTGTGAAGCCACGTGCAAGGTGCTCTCCCATATGTTGTGTGCAATGTGTTTCCATAAATTGCTCTTTTTCTGTTTTAGATGAAGCAATATTTTTTTTCGTAGAGGTTCGTGTGTAAAAAAGTGTTTCTAATGATGTATCAATTGCACAGGCAAAATGATACATATCCTGTTGAGAAAATTACCCACAATATATGGGATAGCATCTTGTATGTGACGTAACAAAATCAAATTTAAAAAAGAAAATAGTTAACTTTCTCATCCTCTGACAGATTGTGTCAAATCTTCACTTTAATGTTTTTTTTTTCATGTTTCTGCTCTTATTAAAACCAACTTAACTTTAGGATGAGCTTTCCCTTTTTTACGGTCTCTATATAACTTGATATGCTTTTCAAGGTGTGTTACCAAGATAGTTACGTAGTTTCCCTATAGGCAGTGTATATAAAGCTTCACATGTATTATAATGTAGCCTAGCCTTTAGGCTGTGTTGTCTTGTTTCTTTGTTATGCGCTGCCACATCCACATAAAAAAAAATCCAGACACTTCGGCTCATCATTTCTTCTCTGCTTCCCTTCAACAAAGAAAAAAAAGAGAGAGTATGAAATGATGCTTAACCTATGTTTCCAGAAGTACATGTACTGTAGCTTAAACTCCTTGGGTTCTGTCCATACATGCAATCAGTCCATACATTCCACAGCCAAGGAAATGGGCTAACTGAAATGCAAAATCCCATTGGATTACTACACACACATATATATATACAGTGAAACCTGTCTATAGTGGCCACCCAAGGGAAACAAAAATGGTGGCATTTATAGACAGGTGGCTGCTATAGCCAGGTTCTTTAACACATGATCTCTCTCCGGGGGAATTATTTTAGTGGCCACTATAGACAGGTTGGCTGCTAGAGAGTTAATGAAGAATCCGAGGGTGAGCTTTCTCAAGAAGTAGTGAGGGTACGTCCAAAATCATATGTCTTTGTCTATGTATCATACTTATTTGTATAATAAAAGTTTGTAAAGCAAAGATATGTTGAGAGTGATTTCTTTGAAGCACATAGAGCACACTAGAAAATGCAAAGCGCTGCTTGTGGGAATCTGATATCAATACATTCAGAGATGCCAAGTTCAAACAAATTTAATGCGTGAGATTATCATGACCCAGCGTCACGGCGCACGCACGTCGTGATGGGCTTCATCTCGCACCATATCGAGGTAGTACTTGCGTTCCATGGCCATACGTACAAAACCATGCGCGCACGCGATTCATCGTATACATGTGCCATGTACGTACATACTGCACTGCACTAGCTGTTTGCTGACGGCACTCTCGATTTGTCTTGCGTGTCAGGCCTGTAGACAGCCACTGAACTCAAAGTCAGCTCGTGCGAAAACGGCCAGTGCGAGTCTATAGCAAATACTCTTATGCTACATTTTTTCTTGTTTATTCTGTTGGGTCCAGATGTGTGAGAAAAATGGGTGTCATGTGTGAGATCATGAGATGGACCCTGAATGCGCGAGTCTCATGCAGAATGCATGAGGCATGGTAGGTCTGTACATTTAATTCAGGGGGTGTACCCCACTTGGTACCATAGGTTCATTAAATGTAATAACCCAATAGGCTTTTCATGGCTTGGTACTGAGAGGGTTAGAATATATTTGTGGGGGCTCCTTTTCAAGCCTTATGTTATGAAGATAACACTTTTAACCAGACTGTCCATTAAAACAAATATTGGCTCTTTTGTTTTGGGGACTTCTTTACCTTGAGCCTCTCTAATACTTCATCACCAGGGGACTGATATTGGACAAATCTGTGTAGGGAACCATTACGTACCCTTTAAATATGTGTTTTTCTATAAGAAAACAAACAAGTGAAGGGAGATGAGATGCTCACTAGGACAAGACAATGTTAATTTCAAATATAAATCATAAACTTTATTCAATTGTAAGATACATGTACATCTATATTTGAATACTGATCACAAATATACTATCTAGTAATTGTCTATAATGAATGCTACCCAATGTACAACTGAAAACATGGTATGGAACAAACCTCATAGGAAGTTATTAATTTCTATACAGCATTTATGTATTGCATTATCTGGGGTTCCATTCACTTATTAATCCCTTTCTCTTCAATACATGCATTTGGTAGAGAGAGTATGCACTTGTACAGTAGTTGAAGCACTGATTAGAACAATTAGCAGAAATGTGTTAAGGTGTATCATATGAATAATTATTTTTATATTTCATTTAAAATTATCACATTAAGACAGGGAAGCTCATTTGTATAAATCATGAAACTCCGCAGGAATCAGAAGTGTACCCAAATGATAGTATGTACAAAACCTCAGTCACAACTTCCCTTTTTCAGGAAAAGTGAAAAACTATTCCTCTTTACATCTGAAACTTGTTGTTTTGCAGCGACCATGGCCTACATTCATCTCCGGTCTCCAGTCTCTAGGCTACATAAACCTACCAAACGGGTACTCTAAATCTAGAAATCAATGTACATGTACAGTAATTCCACTCAAAGACAGTTTCCAGTTTAATTTTGGGGAGGGAAGTTCTAATACTGTACATTCTTCCATTTTATGCGGCTCTTACAAAATTCAATTTCTTTGACCTGCAAAAGGGCTACCCTATCTCTTCAAATGGCCTCTCTACTAGCAAAGATACACGAGAAAATTGTGAAATATTCACATGGAGTTACTGAGTTAAAGCATACAAAAACAATAACAGCAATTGTCATTTTGAAATCTTGGCACATATATTAATATGTTACAAGGGTTCATCATATTTTGAAACTATTATCTATCAGCTTTCACTGAATCTCGTTAATCAGGCACTTGAATATTAAAATCCCTGGAATTAGGTCCTGTCCTAAACTTGATCTGAAATCGATAGCAAGACCAACCCCCTCTCTACTGTACAGAGTGATAATTGATATCAATCACACTTAAAGACACGGCCCTGGTTATAAAATGAGGTGGATAATTTCTTGTCCCACAATCTTGGAGGTAATAGATCATGGTGGTAATGATTATGAGGCCTGTCATCATGGCAGAACCATTCTGCTGTCAACACTATTCCAGGGCCCTGTTGCATCAAACTTACCCTTGATGGTAACTTTCCTACCAATGGCATCTTATATGGAAACCTTGAATTTGATTGGTTCTTAAGCAGTATTACCATGGTAGTTACCAATGATGACAGTTTCCATCAATGGTAAGTTTTATGCAATGGGGACCAGGTTTCGTTTGATTTTGATGATTCCTCTGTGTCATTCTCACATCAAAGAAAAATGGGACATGTGGTCACAGCTTAATCTTTTTCACTTCTATCCCATACCTTTTATTTGACATGATCTATGGATGCATGTACATAATATGCATGCTTATATACTGCTTTATGTTGATATTAAGAACTATTTTTTTTTAAGAAATGTGGCAAAATGGCAGTATGTTTATATACTATGAACATGGTCTTTTGTCCCATGGACAAAATTTAAAAGGGACCCTTTGAAATTTTGTCCGTGTACCAGAAGACCATGTTTATAGTATTTATCCACATACATTATCAGTGGATTGAATTACTTGATGGACCTGTGTAGCTAGTGCCTTAAATTTGTTTGATTTAACTTGGAACAGATTTTTGATGATGACACCAATCACATTGCTCATTCCTCATTATTGCCCCAAACTTGAAGAGCTGCACCTGTGAAAGAGTGCACCTAGTTCTTGTAAGGCACCTGCAAATCCACTCACTGTTCAGTGTAGCATTGATCAATGACTGCATATTACATGTACAAGAAGAAAAGGCTACACTTACAATGCTAGTTAAAACAAATATCCCACAATTTGCAATATGCAATATGATTATGCACCGCGAACAAAAACATGATTTTGTAACAAAACAAATAAATATCAAGGATTTTGTCTAAAGAATTACAAAAGAGTGATTTTATGGCCAAAATCATGACAGAATTACACAATTTACATTTGCATCCTCAAAAATGAGCCCAACATGGTGGAACAAGCTCATTAACTTACTACACATGTCCTGCACCTATGACACTGAAAGGGTTAGACCACTGAGTATACAAGCCTCATTAGTATTTCACCAGAAGAATTGGACAACTGAATGCTGGGATCATTTCTACCAGGTGTTAAAAAGAACTTTTGACACTTGAAAAGTGACCAAATATAAATTACAACTCAAATCAAGCTGAAATTGACACATCATAAAGTCAAAGGATGTCAAATATTTTCAAAGCAGGTTTCGTGACATTTTATGAAGTATTATTCTTTTAATAATCCTTGGAATATTTAATGGATTTTTTACTCTGGGACAAATTTGAACCTAAAACTTTGTGTATCAGATAATTAATTCAGAACAAAACAATAACCATTGTGTATCACGCCTGTAAACCTTCTTGCAAGTGCCATATCAGGTGTCAATAATAATGCATGGTGTTTCTGGCAGAAAAGAAGTTGTGAGTTGACATGTGTGATGCACAATTGTGTTCTGAATTATCTGATACACACTTATGTTCAGATCCAAATTTGTCTTGAAATGAAAATCTCATAAATATTTACAGGATAAATATAAGAAAAGTAATGAAATGTCACAAAACTTGCTTCTAAAAAACCATCATCCCTTGACTACATGTTGTGTCAATTTCAGCTTGATTTGAGTTATAACTTAATGAATGTCCTCTACATTGAATCCTTTTGTGCCAGATGACCTTTCTATGCGATGTATGTATAAATGCTGAATAAATACACACATGGCATGTCAGGAGTTCATACTCAAGTTTCTTTCATACCCCTTTGTACACTATTTATAAAGAAAGCATGGTTGATTTACAGAATACTTTGTCCTTTAGGCAAGTTGCGTGTACATGCTATAGCCAATACATACATGTACATTTTTACATCTGACACTACAGCAACAACACATTTTACAAGTACATGTATAAACCTGGTATGCATCACAATTATTTGCTGGTAAATGTACTTCTTCACAAATAAAGGTCTTGCATTTTATTTTGTTCACAAAATTCCAGCAGACATTTTAATATTTAAATAATCCTGAAAGCATGCAAGCTGTACTTTTTTCTCTTGTATTAAACAAACTCTTTCTGACATAGGGAACTTGACCATTTAGGGCTACATATATGTTCCAATTTGATAATAAAGCCTTTTGATGCTTCAGAACATGTATTTATCTTAATGATTAAATTCATGACAATATGAATACACATCCTGATGTTTATTCTCCATTTAGGGCTACATATATGTTCCACTTTGAGAATCAAGCTTTTTGATGCTTTCAGAACATGTATGTATCTTCATGATTAAACTCATGACCATATGGTATCTGATGTTAAGCAATGATCATTAAAGTGGAACACCATGATAGGAGGTTGAGAGCAACCTGCATGATCTAGTAATAAGTAGTTGCTTATTACATGTATTACATCTATAATTGATCTTTTTGGATTTTTCTGTATTACACATTACACACTCTGTATTTAAAAAAATAAACACACCCAAGTCCATGCATCCAGTTTAAATTATCCTGGTATCTATGGGCAAGTTCGGGCACATCAGACTTGCATACAGCCCAAAGTCGTTACCAATTCTAGCCCTTACACCTCACAGCAACATTTAACTTGTTTCAATATGAGGAGTACTAGTCAACGTCTTTATTACAATTACACATTATGGAAACATGTCGCACAAGCACTACTCTAGCAAACACTAATTTTCACCACACAATCTACAATAACACAACAGGAATGTCATGTATGTTGGAATGTTAACTTCAACCAAGTTGGTTGTTGTGAATGTCATTCAAGTGAGATCACTGCATATATCTGTGAACCTAAGAGCTGTAAACCTAAGAGTCCATCGCAGTTCCAGAATAAACAAAACAAGGTTCAAGAGCATATCATTCAATCAATGATATGTACAGTAACATCTTTTTTTTTTACCACTCAAGGGAGACAAGAAATGCAATCTTCATAGTTGGTGGTCTTCATGTACGGTTAGTTTGATACAAGTAGCAATGAGTAAAATTCCTCAAAGGAAACATACCCTCCCTATATTATTAATAATTCATGCATGACTAAAATAGAGACGATATGAAAGGCCTAGAGGCATTGTCAAAATTTCATTTGTTAAAAAATTTAAGCAGGCCGTTATTCAATAAAATGAGATTTAGTATAGTGGCTTGGCTGTGAACTGTGACTTGACATCTCAAGGTTCCAGGTTCAAACCCCACCAAGACACTTGTGTCCATCAGCAAGATACTTAATCGACACTGCTGCTCTCTACCTAGAAGTATACATCACTGCTTGGTAAGAGGTGAATGACCTGCTCCTCCCCAGGGTGAGGCGACAATGCCCTTAGTTGGGCACGGGATTCATTCCTGCATCCTGTAAACAAAGCTGTGATTCTCATTATACATCCCATAATGCACCACGCAGCAACACACACATTTTCTTTCCAGTAATGTCCGCTTCTGGACTTGGACCCAAGCACACTAGATTGGAAATGGATATGAAAGCAAAAAAAGTCTGAATGTGGCAGCATAGTGCATTATGGGAAAATTTCATACCAATGAAATCTGCTGTTTTGCCTCCCATTATAAGGATGAGTCATGCATGACCACAAACGGATTACTTTTAATCATGATACATCTCTTTCCCCTCAAAGTTGGTGGAGCACCACACTTTGCCTGATCAAGCAGCAAAATATTGGAACATTAACATGATATGAAATGGCACTCTCCTCATTTTCTGACAGAATCTACAATTTTAGATACTGAACAAATACCAGTGCTTCGTATGGAACAAAATGTCTACATACATGTACATGCACTGGGTATAAAATTATGAAATAATTTACTCCTAAACATTAGTTTTATGTTTTCTGAGATTTACTGAATGATTTTCTTCAAAATTATTCGTCACATCAATTCAACAGAAGAACTCTTCCTGTTCAATTTACAGACCACACACAAATTTATGAATTTGAAAGAGGAAGTCAATGACTTTAATATCCAAAACTACATTTAAAAATGGTGGCAATAAATAAATCACATATTTCAATATGATGGATAAGATTTCTTACAATTTTGAATGTTATATATAAGGATTTATTAACTTTATCACGAAGATAATTCATGTCATAGTTAAAAGACATCAATACTGCTCACAAATTAAACTTCCTGTTGTGAATTCTCCCTATCGCATATAGCCCTCCGAATCTGAACGTGTGTGGCGCTCTAATTATTTTACCTTTAATTCTTGGGATATGAACTTCCGGTCCACGTACATCCCGTACAATAGGGACCACGGTTTCCCACTAATTTTATGAATTTTAACTCTAAGGCTAACCCTGACCCTTACCCTAACCCTAAACCTAATTCTATACCTAACCCTGACCATAACCTTAACCCTAGATAAATTGTTCACTGATTAATTTATCCAAAAAAAGCGATTTCTAGATCACTTTGCGCCGACAACAAACTCTTACCGGAAGTATCTGTTCCAAGAGCAATCGATCAGATATCGGTATCGCGAGGTGATATCGCTGGATATCGGCTATATGCGATAGGGAGAATTTACCAAAAATGCAAATAATTGAATTCAACAGGAAAAACGAAAATCATTTCTAAAGAATATTAACAGGCATATTTTGTCTACACATATTAATGAGAATGTGCATTATATATTTTTATGTACATTTACATCGATGACATATTGAAATAGCTGATATGACCAGCAAACCCAGTGTATGCCTGAATTTGGACAGCTGTTTTCATATAAAAGATATGTTCTTCAAACTATAAATGATTTTTCAAAAATAAATGTCTCTTTATCAATACCAACTATCACAAAGAACCTATAATGTTCTGTAGACAATGTGTGAATTTGTTAATGGAGTTGAAGTTATTTTCACACAAAAGCAGTTTGTTACTACTGCTTGGCCTAATTGCACTTGTGTTGAGCTGCTCACTATGTTTACCCTCCTGTAAAGTAGTAGTCAGCCCTGACATTTACAAATAGTTAACATATAGCACATTTGTTGCTTTGTCGCGGCAGCAAGTCACTAGCATCAAAGTGCACAAGGCTTGCGGCAGCAGCAAACAGCCTCTGTGTGAATCTACCTTTACAGCCAATTTTCAAAATAGGCAGTCTCTAACTACACAGCCCATTGAACTTGCTTTTCTTTGGCAGAGAGTGTAAGAACGGAGGTCTATCTTCATGTGAAATTCCTCACAGATTCATAACACAATATGTTTTCATTTGCACTATTGTGCCCACACAAGAGAAGCAAAACAAACAATAAGCTCAAACATTTTACAAATACACTATGATACACATATTCAACATAAATATTAAAAACACTTTGCTGATATTCAGAACTAGAGCAGTTCGACTGCCACGCAGTCAATAGATGCGACTCCGCCTCTTTGCAAGCTCCATTTAGATTCATTCTCAGAAAACGTGTATGTGGCAATGTTCATTGACCTTTGACATCTTACTTCTTTAACTTCAAATCTAACCAGACGGTCTAAATCCATCCTTGTATCAAGTTTGTTCAACATTAGCAAATTTTGGGTAAAGTTCATTGACCTTTGACCTGTCAGGAATTTTACCCAAACTTTCACCAGTCTACCTCCATGAAGTGATCCATCTCTGTACCATGTTTGGTTTTAATTGAATCATTAAATTTGGCTTCAATGTGAAAGATATCGATTTTGTGGCAAGTTATAGCCAATTTTGGCAGTTCATTGACCTTTGAGGAATTTCACTAAAAAATGTTATCAGTCTACCCCCCAACTAGTTATCCATCTTTACACCATGTTTGGTTGGTATTGAACCATTGGATTTAGAATTCTTTTGAAAAATATCACTTTGGGGGCAATTTTTAGCTAATTTTTCGCACAGTTCATTGACCTTTGACCTTTCAAGGATTTTACCCAAACATTCACCAGTCTATCTCCATGAAGTGATACATCTCTGTACCATGTTTGGTTAGAATTGCACCATTGGATTTGGGTTTGGGTTTATTGTGAAATATATCAATTTGGGGGCAATTTTTGGCCAATTTTTGGCAGTTCATTGGCCTTTGACCTTTGAGTTCCCAGAAATTTCACCGCATAGGAAAAGAACAATCTCATTAGACTTTACATTAGTTTCCTCCACTCGTCCGAGGCGACCTTGGTATTTTAAGATTTCTACAAGGAGCAATTGTCATATTTTGCACTTTTGCAAAATGTTAGCAAGAAAGTACATTCTGCGGAAGGCAGTGGAAGGCCACTTCCATGTGAACGTAGTATAAACAGGTGTAGATCCACTCACTACAACACTGATGCAACATACTATCGCATACTTTGTTGCAACTATGGGAAAGTACATTTTTTTGCTTTCTTAGCTTTCTGAACTAGAGAAATTGAACCAAGGACATATCTCCCAATTTATCATGTTGACAGCAAATTTGACAATTTGACCTTGAAACTGTGATCATTGACCTAACACACATTTTTATCTCTTAATTATCCCGTCATATATGGCGTTTGTCTTATTTTTTTTTTTTTTTAACTGAGTTATTTTTTCTCAAGTTATATAAAAAACAATATTTTAAAAAAGATTTGACCTTGACTTATATGACCCAAAATCTAATTGGTTAATTTTCCTGTCATATATCATCATTGTACACAGTTTGATGACAATTGATCAATTATTTCTGAAGTTATCATTTAAAAGTTCACCTTTTGAACGTTCACCCTTGACCTATAACCTTTCACTTTTAATCTATCTGACTCAAAATTTAATCACTAAATTGTCCTGTCATTTATCATCATTGAAGTATGTTATGTGTAACTTGGTTTAACATTTCCTGAGTTATGTAAAATGTGAAATTTTAAGATTAACCTTGACCTGTGACCTTTGACCATTGACATGACCTCATTTAATTGCCTTGTCATATATCATCATTGCACTAAGTTTTATGAAATTGAGTCAGATGAAAATGGTGTTGTACATACACGAAATGAAACAAATTGGCTTGAATCTCACAAGAATTACACATGCAAATTGCCCACAGTAAAAAAAAAATGAAATAATTTGCATAATTGATATTTTTTTCTATCCATGTTTTCAATGACTATCGGGTCTAGTACTTCAATTTGTGATCAAAATTAATGTTCATTCATTACATACTTATTATCAATTTCTGTAAATTCTGGTAATTCTTAACATGACAGTGCTGTATGTTGACATTAGTTACACACACTAACGATACATAGAACAGCATTTTGTCTGGCACATAAGGGGTTATAAACTTGTACCAATCTGTTGAGCTGATTTATCTGCCATCATTCAACAGAACATTCTCTTAGGGGTTAGGTCTCCTTGAAATCATCTCAACTGCAGGGCGCCAATGCGTGTCTATGATGTGACTGGCGATACAGCAGCAGATAAGGTGTGGCTGCACAGTCGTTGCCAGGCAACGGATTGAGCATGGATTCAAAGTCTTCGTCAGAGAGGAGCTGGACTCTGTCATCATCAAAGTTTGCCCAACAATGCTCCTGGGGTTGTGAGGGAAAGTCCGGCCTCGGGGAACCTTCAAAAAGCCAAGAAGGGTACTGAATCATTAACAACAAGAAAATAATACTTGAGCAATACTTTTTTTTTAAATTTGGGTATAATCAGAGGTTTCTATGAAGCCTTATGTTGAGATCCTCTTGAAAATCCTCGAACTCAAGAGAGTACTGTGTATAAAAAAAATCTTTCATTCAATTAATCTATATCAATCCCTTTCACATGACTGTCAAAGAGCTTGGATATATTTGAATTTGAGAGAAAGTCAATAATAAAAACCATATGATGTCTCCTCAATGTTTGTTCAAAATTGAAGCTGCATCCTTCACATCACATTGAGCCAACCACATATAAACCGGTACTTACCCTGCTTACCTGTAGTCCTTTGGGGTACCCTGGCATAGGCTACATAGTGGCCACTGGAGCTGGAGGAGCCACTGTGAGCTACGATGGAGCACAGCTCAAACACCGTGTCTCTCTGGCTGCAGGAGCTGGAGCACCACTTGGCCAGACCAAGGGTCAGGGGAATGGCCAGGTGGTCATTCACCTTGGACACAGACCCTCCAGGGGAGAAGCTGCAGACCAGGAGAAGGAGGACAACAAGATTGGGGCAATTCTGTTAAAGCATATAAATTTCATTTATTCCTGCGGGACTACTCTTATACTTCTCATGTGTAAAGATTATTGGTAAATAATATTTTGTAGCTTGGATTCTATATTAAAATCTGTCAAAGTTTCACATGAATTCTGTTACTATATGATTAGGACATAAACATTCAACTATTTTCATGTCACGCAATGAGAACATCTGCTTTAACAAATGCTTGTAGATGGCACTTGATGAAATGCTTATGACTGCGTAAGGATTTTCATGACGTGTAAGCATGCTGTGAAGCGCAACAAACTCATGACAGTCAGTCTTTAAAGTCATGTAGCATGAGTCATTAACATTAACTCTTCCTGTGATGGACGAAGTGCTTCTGTGTAGAATTTGGTTGTATTTTTGCTGCATAAATGCCTAAAAAGCAAACAAAAGAATTCATGACTTCTCTAAAACAAAATAAAAATTTTGTGCAGATGTTTTACTTGTGGGACATGAAAATTGATATGTCCTAATCATGTAATAATATAATTCATGTAAAGCTCTAACAGATTTTGGTCAAGAATCCAGGCTACAAACTATTATCTACCAAGTGAGCTACAAACATAAGAAGTACAAGAGCAATCCCTCTGGAATAATTGAAGTGTGTATACTTCCTATCCATATAACAGAACCAAAAGAATTCATGTAAAGAAACAACATCTTCTTTTTAAATGTCAAAAATCCGAGAATACAGGCTAGAAATATGATCTAATATACACCTTCTCTACATAACATGAGGAAAAAATCATCCTATGATGACTGCAAAAAAACAAATCCAGATGCCACTGTAGGATGACTTTCCCTTTTCTGCTGTATAGAAAATTACAGGTCTGAGCAATGGTCTTACCAGTTGATGAAAGCACTGAAGCGTTTGAGCTGAATGATGAGGACACCTGGCAGCCTGCCGAACAGCACTGACCTCTCAGCCTCAGTCAGGTGGAAGCAGTGCTCACAGAAGTACTTGTTGTCATCGGTCAGTCTCTCCACACTAGTGAACTCGGACAGAGCCCAGCTCAGGGACAGGGTCCGCGGATTCACATCTGTGCAAGGCATTGTGGAATATTTAAAGAGATGTACATGTATGTGTTAATGATCTTTGTAGTACTACTCACCATGCATGTATATCTTAAACCTTATAGAACCAGGCCTTGAAAAATCCATTGGCTTACTACACACCTTCATGCAAATGGTAATAAGAGAGTTGGGGTAAGACTGAATGCTCATTCTGTAGGAAAACAAGCTCACCTCATAATAGACCCATTTTGCCATTGCATGACCAGGGCTCTACATAAAAATATGTGCTTGCCCTGGAGGAAAAACTGCTTGCCCTGTTTTTGTTTATTATAACCTTTGTTTTTTACTAATTTTTCTGCAGAAGCGGCATACTTTATCCTGCCGAATTACATGTATAACATACTTTACAGGACAACTGAATATTTACACAGAGTTTGACAAGTTACTAGTGTTTGTTTTTAATTATATGAGTCCATCATGTTTAGCACTGACTCTCCGAACTATAGTACTCTTCTCTTGCTTTCACTCAATATGAAGTACAGACGCCTGACCTCCCTTAATAATAGGGCATGTTGGGAGAAGACTCTGCTCACTACATGTAGGCAGGTATCAGAACACTTCCACAAGACTAGAGGCATTCATGATAACACTGACTACACCAGTGTAATTTGTAGGTGGCAAAGCTTTTCATAATACATGTAACTCGTAAACATGCTGACAGGTTTATAAACAGTCACATTTCAAAAGTAAAATGTCTAACCCTAGACAACTTCTTTGCTGTTGAATTCGTCCAAAAAGTGATTTCTAGGTCTGTATTAGGGTCGTTTAGACCCTAAAGCCCCAGGACAGCTAGGCAGCTAGCTGCCCGTGACTACCCGAGCCGTAGGCTGTTGTGAATACACTTAGTCATGTTAGTTATGAACTAGGCCCATGATCTCTCAGTTTGGAGCTTGTCTATACAGGAAACCTTAGAGTAATCAGCCCGATATTTCTGGGTAGACTTCTTGGTAGATGTGCTAATTTTGCCGTTTCAAGTGTACTGGTAGCGATCAAAATCATGGGCAAATCAATTAAAACATTGCTGCTCCACGGCAGGTATATGTGCTGGACTCATACAACAATCACTTACATACGTTTTCACATCACAGTCCCATATGTAGTAATCCATGTAAATACGGTTCATGGGCGCCAGACACACGAATTGTACAGCTGTTCAGAAAAATTTCACATCGCGCTTGCGCACATTCGCGATCGCAAGCGATCGCTCTTATCTTGTTAAAATATCGGTAATGCGGATATCGCGCATGCGCAGAATTTATTTTTCAGTTCAAGATGGCAGAGTCCATGGAACAGAGTTTCAGACGAATTTTCATGACAAAATCTCAGTGATCTCACTCCAATTTCGGCTGTGTTTGCCTAGTTTGACATGATACGAGACATATTCACATTAATTTTCTCGCATATGCGTAAGAACAATGTTATTTTCATATTTTTTGGTGAAAAATAACCACTTGCCCCGACGGGAAAGTGTCTTTGAGAAATGCCTGCCCGGGCGTCATTTTCACTTGCCCCGGGCAATCGGGCAAGCGGATTTGTCGAGCCATGATTCATGGATTCCCTATATTTTCCCTACATACTCAGAAGAAACAAGTATGTTCAAACCTTTCTAAAATGACCCCTCCATGGGATGCAAAAAAACAGTCTTTATTAAGACATGTGGTATTTATACACAGATGCAATTACATGCAAACTGCTCTGAATGGATTTAAGTTAAGTGTTTTTTTCAACACGCAGACATGAACGTAGCAATTGGACGACTGTGACTGGCTGTGACTGGCTTGAACCTAGTCATTGGATTTCTGCAAGGAGGTGACATCACATTTCAATTTGTGGGCCCTTATAATTGTAGAATTGTGCCAATTGGGGTATTGTTTGTGGTGGCCTTGATAGATAATTGCATTTGCAGAGAGGTTCAAAAGTAAGCTTGTACGAACCTGGAACATGTTCATCATCTTCATCCTCATTGCTGAAGGCTGGGATGCTCTGAACTGGCACACTGACATCCTGAAAGTCCTCCCTCTTCTCCGAGCATGCCTCACACTCCAGACAGCGAGTCTGCAGCACCAAGGTTCCCTGGAAGAGCCTTTCTACTAGCTGCATCTCGCTCTCAAGCGACACCGCTGCTTCCTTTGGTAACACTACCCAAGGAGCCCCCTTCCCTTCACTGTCCTGGCTAACGATCTCCCCGCATGCTGTATCCAACCTTTGGGAAGCATGCGATGTGCTCCCTGCAGCTTTATTTCCATGAATGTGGTTGTCCTTTGATTCACTCTCACTTACAACATCACATTCTTCCTCCTCTTTGGAGGCGATGTCCTCGAACTGAACAACTTTTGGAGTGTCTATGTTGCCTGCGTGTGAGTCAGTTGTTGTATCGAGAGGCTGTCCTGAGGTATTGGAGTTATTTGAAGTCTTGTTCCTTGATTTAAAACTGCCATCCACACAAATCCTTGCACCTTCTGTTGTGTCTATGGGTTCCCTTTCTGGCTTGCTCTCAAGGTGATTAAAGGCATCCGTACCATTCAAAAGAAAGTCTTGATCATTACTGAAAGAGGTAGTTTTTTCTTTCTTCACAAGACCAAATTTGCCAAGCGTGGACTGCTGGAAGGTGCCCACGCGGCCCATCCCGAGCCTCTTCTTCTTGGAGCTTCCCCCTTCCCCATCTTCATTTGGCTGTAGGGGCGCATGTCCATTGAAGTCTGTGCCATTACACTTTATCTCAGGGAGGTGGCCGTTTGTGAGGACGCCCTTCCTAGCACCTCGCCTTCTGACAGAATCATTGCTGGGTGATATCGCACCAGGGTGGCTGACGACCCCTCCACCCCGCCCTTTCTTAGTTGCCACCGCATCCCTCCTCCCATCCCGTCCGTTACTGATCCTCTCACTCCTATCTTCGTGCAAGCCATCCCCAGCCCCATTCAGGACAGGGGCGTCGGCCCCACCATTGCCCACCACCTCCAGGTGCTTGACCATCAGCTTGTCAGCTGTGGTGGAGGAGGAGGGCCTCCTGGTGCTCCGGGGCCGCCCCCCACCCAGGAGCCTGTCTCCATCCCCGCTGGCACCACCACTAAGGACGGACACACCTCCACCTGACCCCATATCCAGCTTCCTCACAGCTTTCATGCACGGCTCAGACGTCAGTGCAGGCTTCAGTTCTGTGAGATTGGACATAGGCTTTGCTCCTGCCTGGTTGTTGGGCTGCTCACACAGCCTTTGGCAGGCCTCTTGGACATTGCTCAGGATACAGCAGAGGAGCTCCTGAGCATCATGCTGAAGGTAGCCCTTGAACATAGGATTCAAGTCCCTGGGTCAAAGGAAAGAAGATGGATATTAAGCCTGGATGGCACAGTAAAGTAGACAAAGGAGAGCTATGTCTGTAAAATGTATTAACCTTTGACCTCAGATGGTTTTATCATTAAATTTTACGATGTTACTATCACTAAAAAACACAATAATCAACTTGATTGTCCTTGACCTCTGGCCTTTAAATTGATTACCCTTTGACCCTTTAACACAAAGCCTACTATGATAACTACAAAGAACTGTTTAGTAAACTTGATTATCCTTCTAACTGTGACCTTCAATGGCTTTATATATCCAAGGTCTATTCTGTTAATTTTCACCTGATGATGAAGTGTGATAGAGGGTGACCAAATGCATATCTAATTTATCACATAAACAAGTAATATGTAACCATAGAGCTTGTCATCCGATGAAAAGTTCTGAATCATGCTACAGATTTGAAGTAATATTGTATAGAAAAGATATGGGATGGATGGATGACCCCCAAAAAGTTACTTTGCCTCAGGCCATATAAACTTCCATACAAGGACACAAACATCAATATATCGTCCCATAAAATTTGTAAGTGACAAACTGCAAATGCAATTTGTCCATTCATAGAGTCAGAAAGGAGCACAGCCAAGTAAGTAAGACGTCCATTCAATATGAGAACATTTTTGCATAACTTTGAAGAAAAAAAAAGAGAGGAAAGAAGTTTTTTTCAAATGGACAATAATCTGATGTGCAATCTTTTCCAATCATAATAAGCTTGGATATAACAAGATTATGTTGTAATGATCTAATTCTCCTGGTCCTAGTTTCAAACAAGTGCACATTTGTCTTAGTGTATGTATGTTCAGTATAACAAGATTTTGTTATAACAAGGTAATTAACTTGGTCCTGAGCACCTTGTTATAATGGGAGTGGACTGCACATATCGAAATGATAACATACTGTACCTGATGGCCTCCAAGATGTCTTCAGGGTACATGGCTAATTCATGGCCAGCGGGCATCATCCTGGCCAAATAGGAGTCTTCCTTCTCTGACATGGACTGAAACAGCTTCAGAAAAAGGGACATACAAGAAGTAAAAGTTACAGCTTTTATATGGCCCAAGCAATATTGTTTGATTAAAATTCTGCTGTGAATTGACCACACTGCATATCAGGAAGGAAAAGTCAATCCATAATCATGATAATGCACTGAGTGCAACATCCAGGCATTTTGTAAAGTAATACAGTACCCACGCCCAGTTTAATGTACTAATACCGGTCCATTATACCAGAAGTGGGTATGACTGCAAAATCATTCTGGATATCCTGAGCATTGCATTATGGGATGACTTTACCCTCTAAATGGTATGGAGAATTAGCAAGTACCTTACTGACCGGCAGATAAGACGCAGGGTTCTTCCCTTGAAAATTATGCCAAAGTCCGTGTGCGTTCTATATGCCGCTTTATATGGGCTTTAAAAACATGTATACACATGTATGGGACTACATGTATGCATTTGCATTCTGTGACAACACAATGGTATTGATATCGGTATCAGTATTGGTATCGTGTATAGCGCCATCTCGCGGCTGGATCAAAGAAAAAATAGCGGCTCCCATCTAACGGGGTTTACTACAATGTATCCCTAGCTTTCTCCTTGGCGGTATCTTTGAGGTGTCTCGGACAAATACTAGTCCTGGTGCTTTCTTAGTACTGGTAATTATGCTAGTAATGTGAAACTGGAAGATACAGCTTATGAGAAAGCTACAGCTCAAACTCCATTAGATGGGGGCGCCATTGTTTCCTTGATCTGTGGCGTAGAGAGCGTAAACATGTACTATACAGGAGGTGCGCCACAGATCAAAGAAACAATGGCGGCCCCCTTCTAACAGAGTTTGAGCGGTATCTTTGAGTTGTCTCCGACAAATACTACTCCTGGTGCTTTCTTAGTACCGCTAATTATGCTGGTGGTGTGATTGAGATCGTATTGCGTCACACTTGATGCCTCTCAAAATTTCATATGACAAAATCCCGAAATTAGCCTTGTGACTTTTGAAAAGTGACATTTTTTCCTTTAAAATTTGCCCACTCATGAATGACAAATTAGATTAATGTGATTTTCACACACAAGTTAGTCAATAAGTTAGGAAACAATCCTGCCAAAATATTTTCCCCAAAACCTCTCTGATAAAAAGTTATGCCATTTTGCTTAGGGGGGACTTACTTTTTTTGTTGTGTTTATTTTGTCATTGAATGTTGTCACACAATGCATAGTCCTATACATATGTTGCTAACGCCGCATATAAGCCGGACCCCGACTTACGCATGATTTTTATGAAAAAAAACATGCGGCTTATACGCCAATCAGTCCGGTATACCGAATCAATATTACAATCAGGAGGGCCATCAGTCCAGTTGATTGCAAAAGACCAGTTATAGGGTCATAAAATCCACTGAATAAAATGCAGACAGGGATTTGTTCCTGAAGCAATGTTTGGTGACGGATGTAAAGACATTTTACAGCATGCCAAAAACAACTGGAACAGTTAAACAGAGTGGAATATTTTTTATTAGCTGTGGTTGTATCTGCATTCTAGTAAGTACAAACGTGGTTAACTAATTGATGAACATTGTAATTGACACTGTGGGAGTGGAAACTGCTCATACACATTGCAACTATGAAGTGGCAAAACCTGAACTTTGTTAAGCTACCTTGTTCAGCTTGCATACAAGTTTGAGCTGGCCTTTGAACTCTTTCTTCCTTCTCCTACTCCGGTCATCTTCATCCCCCACCTCCTCCTCCTCTTCCTTCTCCTTCAGATCCTTGGCTGCCACCTCCGACAGCTTCTCCAGGTTCTCAGTGAAGCTTGGGCAATATCTGTTGACAGAGGGGAAAATAGGTTGGTTGCACAGCTCTAATGGTTGGGGGTAAAGCTTTTATTATTGTTTGCAACCTTACTAACCGGCATATTAGCCGTAAAGTTTTACCCTTGAAAATCATGTCAAAGTCTGGCTGCAGCTAATATGTGGCTTTAGCAAAAGTTGGGTCTTTAAAAACAACACGTTTACATATGTATGGGACTATACATTATGTGACAACATTCAACAAATAATACATGACTTTGATAGCCCGACACAATTGAAGGACCTGTAATACAATCTCAATCACATCACCAGCATAATTATCTGTACTAAGAAAGCACCAGGGCCCTGTATCACAAAGAATAAGTTGCTATCTATAGCAACTTTGCAATCGATTGTAACTTGCTATCTGTTGCAACTTTCCGTATCACAAAGCCTGCTGCAATCAATTGCAACTTACAATTGATCGTAATTAAAATTTAATTAATTAATTGTATTAAAAAGACTGATGCGCAAGACTAGCACTGTGGTTGTTGTTCTTGTTTTGTATTTAATATGTATTTCAGTAATTCGATGTCTTAGCGATACCACAGTCGATATCATAGCGATACTATAGCTCTGCGGTAGGTCTAGTCTGCTATTTCAGCGGTACGAACAGCAAAAAAAATGTGGCCGTGAGCTAGTACCTCTGTCAAGAAACGTGTAAGTTTAAGAACCTATTTCGAACTTTAAAACCTACTCATTTCAAAAGTAGATGAATAAGGAGTGCTTGAGTGCCGGTGATTAACTGTTTAAATGATTTCTACAACATTCAAGCGGGATCACAGGTCATTATTGACAGCGTGATAAACCACATGGGTTTTCATCATCAACGCAGTAATGGAGCTGTAGAGTCCCATACCAGTGTATTGCATCCCCGAAGTATCGGCCGAATAGAAAGTTAGATTTGTGATGCAGTAATTTGGATTAAACTCACTTCAATTCTTCTTTACTTATTTATTCCTAAGCATATATGAATGCCTACAATCTGAAGTTTCAACGGGTGTGTTAGGTTTTATGATACAAGATTTAAAGACATTAAGTGCCGAAGTGTTTGCCAATTTAATACACTGTCACTATGATATTACATGTAATTACATAGGGTCTACAGACACTGCATTACTAAGCAGGCGTAGCGCGTACGACTCATTCCCTATTGCCGTGCTTTTTGGTTGCAATACATTGTATGTTTTTGTACAATTAAGATAGTTTGAGTAATTAATGAAGTCCTCTATTTAATCCCTGACAACATTGAATATTTTCAAAACATATTAACTCTACTGCTGATTTTACTTTAAAGAGCAAGTTGTACACAATGTCAATGGCTACGATTGATCCGGAGAAGATGCGATTGATTCGCCCAGAAAGTTACGATCTATATCAATCGTAGGTTCTTTGTGATACAGATTAATGATTGATATCCATTGTACGATCGATCGTACCTCTTTGTGATACGATCCCAGGACTAGAGACACCTCAAAGAAACCGCTAGCTAGAAAGCTAAGCCCTTAGGATAAACTCTCTTAGATCAGAGCCGCTATTGTTGCTTTGATCCGGCCACGAGATGGCTCTATACATAGTCTCGTCTCGGAGATTAAAAAAAAAAATCTCTGCGGTATGAGACCCGGCTGGATCAAAGAAACAATAGCGGCTCCGATCTAACAAAGGTTATCCCTAAGGCTTAGCTTTCTAGCTAGCAGATTCTTTGAGGTGTATCAGACAAATACTAGTCCTGGTGCTTTCTTAGTACTGGTAATTTTGTTGATGATTTGATTGAGATCGTGGAGGCGCATTATAAGAAATAAGATGACTTACAATAAATATTGGTGGCAAATGAAGATTTTTAAATTATCTTAGTTCTAGCGAGTTGGGGAAAAGGGAAAATATGAGAGCACTTTGATGTTCAAACAAAGAAGGAAGAGGTTGAAAGATTGACCTGGATTTGGAATATAGAGGGGATAAAGGGAGTGGGCAAAGAATGGTGTATCTGACAACAATTGTAGAATGGAGTGAGAAATCAACCTAAGAACTCGTTAAATACGGACAGCACAGAGATGATTGGCACAGAATGGTCACAGATGTTATATATAGATAAAGGCACTTGATGGAAGAAGAAAAGCATGTTAAATTCATCATTTGATTTTCATTTCTCAATGTAGGCATATTGAGTTGATGTACCTCAGCACTTGCAGAACACTGTTCAAGTAGCATGTGTTTCCCAGGTTATGGAGTCCGGTATACGGAGCCACAGTGATGACATACTCGCTAGGGATGCAGGACATTGGCTGAGGTAGACTTGGCTCCGGGTCAGGCAGCAGGCCGCTCTCCACACGATCACATCTATAGAAATCAAAATAGTATTTACTGAATTAGATTCATGTTGTTACACTATTCTAAACAGTGGTTCAACCCTGTCAGTGCCAAGCCATGAAATGCACTGAGTTATTATTATTTTGATAGTGAAACTGCAGTACAGAGAGGGTAAACTTTCTAAGTATGTGTACTAAACAGTGACAAATAAATATACAAGGGCTCATAACAATTTAGCCCCCACAATGCAAAAACGAGCCCCTCCACCCACCCCCACCCCCCCCAAAAAAAAAAATGAGTCCAATTTGTTTTTCTCCTTTTCACCCATTCCAAATAAGTTTCATCATCAACTAGTACCTCTCAATCCCTTATCATTTTACACATTGTAGAACATGTATGAAATTATTATTGGTACTCCAAAATAGGTCAGGAAAAGTCCTCAAAGATATTTCTAAATGTCCGTAGGCAAATATCTCAGCCACTGCTCAACGAACTGTCATTATTTAGCTGAGACCTTCAGTAAAATGGGTAATTAAGCTGTTTATCATATTTGTTCACTGTTATCTGGATTTCCGATCAATGAGCAATACGATTCCTATGATCTGTGACTTTGTTACCTCTCACAAGCTGGATGTTCTAGCCATTACTGAAACATGGTTACGTGGTGATGAACGAGATGATCAACCAATTGCCGATCTCATGAACACTCTTCCAGGATACAAGTTTCTGCATGTGCCAAGAAAGGACCGACGAGGTGGTGGAGATGGATCATGTTTTCAGACCTCCTTCAATGTGCGTAGATGTAACGAAACGTCATATGACTCCTTTGAGTATCTTGATGTGTTGGTTACAGCCAGCCATTGTTCACCTCTCCATCTCGTTATCATCTACAGACTACCACTTGGTAACAATCAACAACTGCATCCTTTATGAATGACTTCACTACATTTCTTGAAGTGCTCATTTCATCAACAAATAGATTATTGATATGCAGGGATTTTAATTATCATGTAGACGATAAAGAGACTCTGGACGCTAAGCGCTTCATGGATTTAGTAACCTCCTTCAATCTGAAGCAAACTGTTGAATTACCAACCCATCAACATGGACACACGCTCGACCTCCTTCTCTCAAGAGAGTAAGATGATTTTATCAGTGATATATCATGGATGGACTGCGCTTGGGTAGACTTCCTTTGATCTATCATGACCGCCACCTCATAAAAATTCAAGACATTCGGGTGTTTCACACAATACGCTGTATTTCTAATTAGGCGGTGCCTTCCTCTGAATAACAAAAGAAAATCTGTTTTGAGAAATATGTTAACCGTTCAGCCTTCGCTGAGAGTTCATAGCTGATCTTATTACACACACTGGAAATTAGATTGGGGGTGAGCGAAAGGAAATTTTGATAAAATTGTAGAAAGAATTTGGTCCGTATCTTTTCGGACATCTTCGCACATGAAATCGAAGTTGCTTCCATGGAAGGTGAAACACTCAAATAACGATTTACAAGATATAGTTTGTAAAGAAATATGATTGCCTAATGTGTAATATGGAGGCATTTTTCTGACATGTTTTCGACAGTATTATCGATTTATAAAAAAAACCGAAACAACATTATAAACTGAAATTCACAGAATCGTATCATTATACGATGTTCTACTACTGCACATACACTTAAGTACATGAAGAGGTTCTGAAATCTTCTGCGCATACAGAATATTCATTCCTCTAAATGCATCCATTATTTGTCTTCCATATTTGGCGTCGGACCTCCCTCGATCAAAGAACCAAACGCGTCAAATATTCTATTGTGCTATCAATGAATGCAACTGGTGTAGGAATAAATTACTCTTTGTGCCGACTCCAGTTCTAACACGTTCCTGGATATATCAAGCACTAATTACCTTCCTTCTGACCATGTTGCAGTAACTTTTCTTCTCTCCATTGGAAAGCCTGACTCGGTTAAAATGTCCATTTTTGTTGAAATCTTCACTCCATTGACATTGATGCTTTCCGTCAGGACATATTAAAATCTGATCTTTGTATAGCCCCTGCTGAGGACATTGATAAATTGATTGATCAATACAAAAACAACCTACGAGATCTACTGGAATATCATGCACCTGTCAGGGTCTGTACCATTACCTGTCACCCAAATGCTCCTTGGTATGATGTTGAGAGCTGCTGAGCAGAGGATGAGACGATGGGAAAGATGCTGCAAATCATCTTCATTAACAGTTGATAAGGAGATATTTACAGCAAAGTGTCGCTTCTATTATCATCCGATACGGGAAGCAAAGAAGAAGCATCACACTGCACAGCTGAAGGACTGAAACCAACGCTAGCTTTTCCAGCGAGTTGACAAGTTGTGCAATCCTTCCTCTCCTTCCAGAGTCCTACCTTCGTCAGACAGTGATCATGAAACACCATAAGTTGAAGCCTTCTCTGCTTTCTTCTGTGAGAAAGTTGATCGCATCTTCCACGAGCTCTCTACATCCAACTTGCGCACCGACTTCACTAGGATCTCTTGCTTTGACCACAGCACAGCGTGTGATTCTGTCTTTGATACATCTTTTCAGCACTCTCGATAGAGCATATCACTGAGCTGGTCACGGGCTCACCGCCATCCACATGCTCTCTTGACTCTATTCCAACATGACTTGTCAAGAGATGTGTTGAAGAGCTAGCACTAGTTATTACTCGTATTGTGAACACCTCATTCTCTACAGGCTGTTTTCCTGATGCTTTCAAGACAGCTCATGATAAACCATTGTTGAAGAACTCAAAGTTGAATCCTGAGGATTTTTCTAGTTACAGACCTGTGGCCAACCTTAAGTTCATTGCAAAAGTACTTGAGAGGGCCGCTGTTTCTCAGATGCAAAATTATTTGTCAGCAAACAAACTTCATTCAAGGATGTAATCGGCTTATTGGCAGAATCATAGCTGTGAAACTGCATTACTACGTGTCCACAACAACCTGCTCCTTAGCCTGGATCAAGGTCAAGAGGCATTTTTAGTGTTGCTGGACTACTCCGCTGCTTTTGACTCAATTAGCCATGAAATACTTCTTCAGACTACCATTTGACTCAAGAGCAGTTCATTGGATTGGCTCCATACTTAAGTTACAAATAGATATCAACATGTAGTAATCAAAGATGAGGTTTCAAACCAATGCATCACACAGGGAGTCCCAAAAGGATCTGCGATGGGTCTAATATTATTTACTCTGTATTCATTCCCATTGAAGACAATTTTGCAGAGTTATGGTCTTGGTTATGTGGTCTCTGCTGATGATACTCGGCTTTATACGCTTGAACATTCATACTTACCATTAGTTATTCCTCGGTTAGAGTCATGTTTGGTAGATATCAAATTGTGGTCATCCTGTAATTTGTTCAGACTGAACGCAGAAAAAAATAGATTCCTTCATTTGTCACCTCGATTTAGAACGAAAAATATAATACCACCTGTTTTGTTCAATGAGAGTTCGCTACAACCCGTAAAGGGTGTTAAAACCTTAGGTGTTCTATTTGATGAGAATTTGTCACCAGTAAATCATGTACATGTAAGTAATATGTGAAAAAAGGCGTCATTTGGTCTCTATAAGCTAGGAAAGAGTAGACAGTATTTGGATAAAAGCACTGCTGAAAGACTTATCCAAGACTCATCCATGCTGGATGGCTGCAAATAAATTGATTTTGAATGTAGATAAAACAAATTATATAATATTCGGTCCATCCAAATCACATACGTGTAATGTGGATTTATATTATAGGAATGAAAAAATAACCAGAGTTTCTAATACCAAATTTCTAGGTGTTTTTATCGATGAAAAGTTATCGTGGAATAATCATGTGAACTATTTATGTAATACACTATCCAAAAACATTGGAATCCTTTATAAATTGCAGTTCTTGCCGCACAATGTTTTAAAAATATTGTATCATTCACTAGTATCACCTCACCTAAATTATTGCAATACAGTTTGGGGTTTCACAACTAAGAAAAATCTTGATCGTCTTATGAAACTCCAAAAACGTGCAATCCGTGTGATTACTTCTTCGCCATATTTAGCCCATTGTTCATATTTTAACTCTACAAAACAGTATATCTTTAGAGACAGGTTTTTTTTTTTCAAATTGTGCAATGATTATTTACCAGATTCGTTCTATGACTATTTTATCAAGAATCATGCAATACACAGTTATAAAACTAGAATCTCTGAAAATATTCATATACCTTTACACCGCACTTCAATAACTCAGTCTTCAATCTTTTATCATGGACCCAAACACTGGAATAGCCTTCCTACAATGATCAAAGAAAGTATTACATTATCTCAATTCAGACGTCTATTTAAGCAACATCTGTGCAATGCATTAGTACCCTTTTAAAATTTGCCTTAATACATTGTTCTCCTCCTTCCCTTTTTAATGTCTGTTGTGCTGTTTCTCGTTTAACTTTTGCTGTATTGTAATGTTCTGTTCTTTGTTTTTTTTGTAACGGTGTCATTTTCACACAAGTTTTTGTAACTTCCTTAATGACTCCGCCACTATGTAAGTTAATGTTTGTCTATTTCTTTATATTTTGTATTGTTTACTTGTGGAAGTAAAATGAAATGAAATTTAAGTCGCATTGATAATTGTAATAGTATCTTATTTGGGCTTCCTGATGTACAGTGTATTATTAAGTAAAGTTCAACACAGACAAAATTCTGCTGCACGCTTGATAACATGTACTAAAAGATGCGAGTCCAAAAGTCCTGTTTTGCATAACTTACATTGGTTGCCTGTAAATAAGCGAATTATATTTAAGATTTTGGTCATGTTGATATGAAAATTCTCCCGACTATATTCAAGAACTTATTAGTTTGTATAAGTCACCTCGTGTCTTTCGTTCGAATTCAAAGAATCTTTTAGTTCAGTACTCTATTAAAACCGAGACATACAGTCAGAGGTCTTTCCAGTTTGCCGCACCTATGTTGTGGAGCAAACTCCCAGACTTTATTCAACAATCTATTAAATACTGAGGATCAATTTCACACTGAATTGAAGTCATTTTTGTTTGTTAGTGAATTTTAGGTTTCAATCACTTTATCTTTGCTTGAATATAGTTCTATTAATTTCTCTTTTCTCTTTTATGCGCACTGAGACTTAACTAAAAATTGCGCTATATAACAATGGACTTTTATTATTATTATCATTATCTGTCATGTGAGTCACACTTCTAAAATCATGTTTTTTCAGTAAAAAAATACTTTTTCAGAAGTGCTTTCTATACTAACATGTAGATCAACTTCACCAATACACTTACTAAATGATATAAAGTGAACAAGGGATATGCAGTTGATGCAGATATGAAAAAAAAATAAAGTGCTATTTTTCTTCAAATGTTACACGAGTCATGGTGGAATGGCTCAAATATGGCTGTTATAGAATATAATACACAGCACGATTTAAGGTGTTTGTTCCATAATGCTATGATTGAAAACTAGCTTCTGTAATGACACTTCAATTTTTTCCTAATGGGACTTACTTTGCAGAGTGCAAATGTGCATAAACACAACAAAGATATTCAGGATAGAAGGACATGTACACTAGATGCACCAAATAGGAAGGCTAAGCTCTGGTTTACTATGATGAATGTCTTTTCCTTTTACAGGCTTAAAATGGATAGTTGTGTAACACCACACTTCATGCGCATTTGTAAGAAACTATTGAAAGAACTTTTCTTTGGTTTTTATCGACCTTTACGGTTCAATACAGAGGGCTAAAATCTGCAGGAAAGTCCAACTGGTATCACCATTCTTTCCTACCCGAGTCAGGTCTATGTTACATGTATATGTAGTTGCTAATAACTCTGTGATCAATATATACACTCACTGGCTGGATTCATCCTCCTTGCCCTCAGGTTCCTCTGCTACTGTCGATATGCGGCTTCCTGAGGTTGCATGCTGGTCTTTGTGTAGGAGCTTCAGGGACAACTTGGCTCTCTTGCGTGGGGGGCTCTGAGGGTGTACATGTAGTTCTGAAGTTGCCATCTTCTCCTCAAGTACACATCTAGCCTATACTGCACAATTCAAATTTGACTTGACAGCATAGCAACCCCGATACAGCATACTGTATTATCTGTAGGAGTGAGAAACACATTACAGATGAGTACTTGAAGTGCCAAAATACTAAATACCGCTAAACTGGCAAAGTCAGAGAAAGAGAGTGCCGATTGAATGTATCCCCTAAATTTTAGAACATCTTTTTTATATGATGGTCTAGTAGATATTAAGCAAATAATCAACGTCGGTGAAGGTAATGGGACGAACTATCACTTCCGAGGCGATCTGGATGTAGCTATCTTTCCGAAGCTTTTAGCTGAGGAAAGATAGCGTATACATTCAGATCGCCGAGGAAGTGATAGTTCCGTCTCATTGCCTGAAACCAAAAGTTGATTATTTGCTTTATATCCCACATCTCATACCAACAATCTATGAAATAAATGACAATTTAACGTACAAAAGGTCGGTGCGGCTACATGATCGTACATTTTGGTTTCATATTCACGCGACGCTCTGGTACGAGATGGTAGAGAATTGCACACTTGCTTTGGTGAAATACTGTGTGGGGGGAATGGAAGGCTTGCACTGCTTTGTACGTACGCGCGCGGTGCAGCGCGCTATAACCACAAATTTGCAAAACGCGGCGTCGTCTGCTTCGAGCTAAAACTGATAATCCGAGTGTAACGCACTTCTATTTAGCGCGTACTCAAAATATTAATCACGCATTGGGACTGTGAGGAGTGAAGAGATCAGCGAAACCAAAAAGTACTATCACCTAGAGTGTAACGAACTTTTATTCTCAGGTGATGTGATAGGAAAAACTATGCCTCATCACGTGATCAACTCTTGACCAATCATATAGCTATATTCTTAGTATGTGGAATATAAATGTAACTATTGCTTATTGTAAGTTAGATTAGGGTCTAACCCAAGTTCATTTATTTTAACCAGTAAATTGAATGAAGTCAAACTTTTATCTTTTTACTCAAAAAGAATTTTTACTATTTGGCAGTTTCAGGTCATGGACATTACATTACAGACAATTTGAGCAACTTCAGAAGAAGATATTCTGAATGAGTTCATACAATGAAATCACACACATGTACATGACCCTATATTATAAATAGCGAAAGGTGCAGTCCATTTCAGCACATCATGTGGTAATTACTGTCTATGTTCGCTGTGAAAGTGACATTTTGTGAAACCATTTTGTGAACCATATAAAGCCTAGGCTGGTTGTGGCCTTATGGACAATTCATTTTAAAGGGATAGTCCACCCTGAAATTAAGTTTGTTTTAATAAGAGCAGATATACATGTATGAAAAGAAAATGTATGTAAGTGAAGGCTTGATAATCATCCGTCAAAGGATAAGAATGTTACAAATGTTAAACGTTTCGATTTTGTGATGTCACGTGTGAGATGCTCTCCCAGTCCTACAACACAACGAACTATTGTCCATAGACTGTGTACAACGGATAGAACGTCTGCGCACAGCGATTCGGAGACCACTGATTGGGCAATCGCACAGATCACGTCATGACCACGTGGTTGCCTTCGGACTGCGTGTGGAAGTATCGATAGCGATAACGATATCCGGTCACGTTGTGAACGCAGGAAATGGTCTTGGTTCGTGATCGGACCGCTCCTGTATCGATCGGAAATTATCGAAACTCTGCAATTTCATGCATACATGTATTACGTGACGCTTCGAAACCTGGAAGCCAATTGACTTTGTGCACATTGCGATAGACTCTACACATTCCAACAAACACGATGCGGGAGTGACGCTAATTCGTACGATTTTGACGGAAATTCGCTTACCCGTGCGTATCGGTGAGAAAATAGATCCTCTGAGAATACCTCTCAAAATTCATATAAAATATAGGAAAGTGAAATTCTAGGTCGATTTTGGTACGAGGTGATAGAGAATTTCACACTTGTTTTGGTGGAATACTGTGTGGGGACATAGAAGGCTTGAACTGCGCATGCTTACTATATTTTCATTCATAAATTGGCTCTCGGCAGTGGCTGGATGACGTCATGTAATAAGCAAAAATGTACACGACCCCTAGCGACCACGCTCCGCTATCTGTTGTACACAACTTGTCGATGTGCACAATGTTGTGTACTTTTTTTTTCTTCAAAAGGATACACGTGTGCATACATGATGGTCATGATGATGATGATGATACATCATTAGAAACGCTTTTTTACACACATACCTCTTTGAAAAAAAAATATTCCTTCATATAAAACACAAAAAGAGCAATTCAGGGAATCATACAGCACACAACATTATGAGAGAGACGGGGAGTACTGAAAAATCAGTCTCTGTAGGTAGCGATGCCACATGATTTTTGCAATTTGAGGAAAACATTGATTGCTTGTACTCATTTTATCAAGCAGGTAATTGTCTATTCAATGAAGGTATTTTTTTCCAAAAAAAATTAAGTATATGCAAATTTATGCATAATTTAATAATGCAAATACTGAAATCATTCTGCCAAGGCAGTACGATGCAAACAAATGATTACATCACCTACATCATGTTATATTATACAATGTTTAGATATCCTAAACAATATATCAATATATATTTTGCTTTCCTAAACTCATATGGAGGTCCACTGCATCCATTTTTGCCCCTTTACGCTGCAATCAGCACTAATCACGAAGGAGTTGTGCATGCGTATGAAAGGTAGATTGGTGTGCTGGATATTGCATTTGTTTGATTCCTGTTGGAAGTAAAATTGCAGTGTCCACTGAAACAAAGATAGTGCAACAAAGAAGTACTATATTGTGCATATTTGCATTTTAATTTTTGCATATATTTGCATGTTAATTATCTTACTTTCTCTTTACAGTAGGCATAAATGATTGCCATTTTTGAGGTGCCTGGAGGTGTATAAAAGAAGGGTAATTACAGCAAAGAGGACAGTTGGATTGGGAGAAGAGGCAGAGTACATGGGCCTCCTGCTGAGCATCATCATCAAGTTGTGATCATCTGAATACTTTGAATAAAGGAATTTTAATTGCACCAAAGATGCATTGTTTGATTAATTTCATTGTGCGTATTGATGTTGGCAACTGGCAGACTGAGAAATCTACCAAATCAGTGAAAAATTATTCAAACAAATACTGAAGGGTTTAAGAGAAAGTTACTGTAATCATCAGTACTGATTTCCAGGGTGATCCTGTGACTCCCTCCCTCCTTTGATATTTACCCAACCTTATCCTGACCCCTGCCTTTACTTCAGCATTGTTATATGCAATATGATGTTGCTTGATTTTTAAAAATTAAAAGATTTAATTTTTTAGACCCACATCTATGCAAATCCAACAGCATCCCATTCATCCATGAAATCTCATTCAGGCCACCTGAATGATTTGACTCCCCCCTCCCCCCCCCCCCCCCCCCCCCAGCATTTGATTCACTGACTTGTCATCTAATTGTACCTCCTTCTTTAACCTCTGAATGCTCATTCACACACCATAAATTTAATATCAACAGCCTCCCCCCTAACATTTTCATATCCCGAAAATGTTTAGGCAAGTTTATTTCGATAAATTCGGATTTATTCTCACAAATAATGGCTGAAATACAAAGATATATGTATATCTAAGGGAATTAAAGCCATGAATTCATTTATACTGAATTTAAAAAATGCAAAATCGAACAATTGACCACGGCACTTTTGTGTGTTGGCAGAATAGGATAGCGCCAATCGCGATCTCGTGTGGCATCGCTACTGTAGGATGTTGGATCCGCTGAGATTGCATCTGGCCCCTCTGAACGCCCCTAGTTGGGAGTATGTCCAAAAATGTAATTTTGATTAAAGAATGCCCCGAATGAGACAGTTATTCCTGTCTACTTGCACGTGATTAGGCCTCAGTCATCACAGGTTTTACTCAACCCGGGTTTGAGTCGGGGAAAACGGGCGGAGATTCATTAATCATTTTTGTTAGCAAGTTCGACTTTGACTGCTGTAACGTTGATGCCACACAGTACATGACATGTGGGGACATTTGGGGAAGCAAGCGATAACTCAGACAACATTAAGTTGATAACAAGTTAATCAAAAAAAGTTAAACAATCACATCATCTTACATGAACATGCACGCACTATTTTCGAAGTAACATACCAGGCAGGTGAAATTATGAATTCCTCGGTGGCAGGGTTGCGTCCCTCAAAAAATAGTACTATTCCTGTCACCTTGGAATCTATAATTTCACTGGAACTTCTCAGTGCATAGTATATTTCATTACTGTGTCATGTATCATACTATGATACAACAAATCCAAACAAGTCCTCCCATGACATAACACAACATCCGGTATATGGGATTACGCATAACAGCACTAAAGTAGGCCTGCGCCAGCACCATACAACAAAGAAGTACAATTCAGAAGGTGTTGTTCTACCTTTTTAGAAACTAGTTATTCTACTCTTTAGACAATGATAACGTGTGAATAAAAACTAACTGAATACGTACCACATTGGGAAGTTCTTCAGTGAGCGAGTGCCGTGCCAATGTCGTCAAGATTCGCGATTAGTCGTGCTTTACATGTATACATGTACAAGACGATGCCAGCCGCTACACACATGTCAAATGGAAGTTAGCGCCATGTTTTCAGCGCGAGACTCGGATATCACACGCATGCGCAAACACACGCCCTCTCGAGTTTCAAGTGACTAAAAGTCGGTCGTTTTGGTAATACATGTACATGTACTGTATATATTTTGTTTTTTAAATGCTAGTGTAGGGATTTATACTACATACATGTACTGTTTTGTTTTTTAAATGCTCGCACCTACTAAGACTGTACATAAGACATGGAATTTAAAAAGGGAAGAGATGAAAAGCGATTAAAGGTTATGTCAATCTAACTTACAAGATTGTATTTGGTGGAATAAAAATGTAAGGTTGAAACATAGATCTCTATTTGTAGATTCAGTAGGCCTATGGTATGAAAGGGAATACTATTTTCTCAATAAATAACTTCGATAAACCCCTAACCTTTCGAGGACCCGGATATTCATGTAAGATACCCCCAAGATACCGAAGAAAATATGACTCTCTCTTGAATAGTTTATATGTGGACTGTTCTGATAATTCCAGTAATGCGGATGAGTATATATGTATTTCATGAGGTTATTGGTTTCAATGTTTTTTTGTTCAAGATTTGGAAAAGGAGCCTGCTTATTGTTATTTCCGTTCATACTTTCCAGAAACTCTAGATTACTTGTTTTAAGATTTTAATAGATTCATGTTTTTTGTTCTTTACTTTTGCAAAATTACAATTAAAATAAAATAATTTGAGTAACAAAACAGTGAAAGACTGAACTAAGAAAATAACCTTTTATAGGCATTTATTCACTTTCAATTTTTCTCATTCAAAGCTACCAAGTAAATTTAAAAATGGAATTTGAATCATAAACAGAACATTGAATTATTCAGTGCTCTCTTTGAAGGTATATCATTGTAATACATAACTAGGCACAATTCCAGTTTTGTAAGAAACATAGGCCTATTTGCGCGATTGAAAATGTACCAGGGTGGTTCACCTGATTTGTGCCCATAACGCCTTTTTCGCCAGCCCTTAAACAGTTGTTTTCTCGCTATTGGTATTGTGTCCCGAAAGTGCTACATAGCACTATGCTCATAATTTAAGCTTTCTGTAAACTTCCTCTTCAAACGCTATCGGCCTACACATGTTTCTAAACACAACAAAAAGATAAGCCCCCCCCCCCCCCCCTTAGCAAAATAGCCTAACTTTTTATCGAAGAGGTTTTAACATAACTTGGCAGGATTGTACTTTTACTTAATGACTAACTTCCGTGTAAAAATCACATTAATCCACTCAGTCATGCGTGAGTGAGCACACATTAAAGGAAAAATTGTTACTTTTCAAAAGTCACTTAAGGGTAATTTGAGGATTCTGTCATGTGAATTTTTAATGAATTTCATTTCTGGGGCATAATTTATGTCTTTGCATTGTTTAACATCCATCTCTCGACGCATTAACACCTATCCCGAGACTTAACCCATTGTTCTGGTTGAGTGGCACAGTTTAAAAAAAGAAATGTTCATCCCTCTTGAGTTTGAAACTTTTAAAAACCCTTTAATTTTGTGAAATTATAAAATTCTGGATATTTTAACAAAGATGTAACATGATCTGCTTTGTGAACATAAGAAGTCATTTTCATGTCATAGTTGAGTGAATACACTTTAAAAATCGCACAAAAAATGCCAAAATGTACTGTTAAAACGGCATAAACAATTACCCTTGTGACTTTTGAAAAGTGACAATTTTGCCTTTAATGTGTGCTCACTCATGCACGGCTGACTGAATTAATGTGATTTTCAAACGGAAGTTAGGCAATAAGTGAAGGTACAACCCTGCCAAGTTATGTTGCTCAAAACCTTTGTGGTAAAAAGTTATGCTATTTTGCGTAGGGGGGGGGGGATTACTTTTTTGCTGTGTTTATACGTATACCTCTATGAAACTGATTGAGTCCTTCAGCAAAAAAAAGGGGGGGGGGGGCAATTTATTTATCATACAAGGTACACTATGGGAGAGCAGCTGGAATTTTTTTTAAACAAAAAATCATAACACTTTTGTCTATTCGTCAAAACTTCATTAACATGTCACTTTCAGTGTGACCTTTTCCTTGAACTTCATATGAGGCTTATCATATTTGTTCAATCAGGTGACAAGAAATGTCCACAATAGTATCATTGATATGTCTGAGTCGCCTAGATTGAGAGGCTCAAATTTGATTCGCTAGTACAAGGGTATGCAGGTATCAGACTGTGTTTTCGACGCCCTGATCAAGACCAATATCCGTATGAAACAGTCAATATGCCTATAATCCCATTTTAAAGACAGGAATCATAACCCATTTGCGAAAGTCACAGTACTCGGCAGGAATCAGCAGTGTACCCTAACGATAACGTGAATGAAATCTCACAGTCATAGCTTCACGAACCTTTTCAGGAAAAAGTTAAACACCATCCTTGCTTGCGATCATAGTGTATATTCACAGTCGTATTGTCCCTGTCAGTGCGCGATGCGTCGGGCAGCGGGCATTGCTCACATTGAACACATGCGGAAAGCGGTTTCCTGTCTCAACGCTACGAGGCCCGCCCAAAACCTCCTCGAAATCTAGCGATCTATATCGCTATAATTCCGCTGAAAGTCAGTTTCCAGTTCTGTTATTGGGAGGAAAGTTTTCTATAGTATTTTCATTCCACTGTCCGTTGTCTTTACGTTTTTTTTTAATTGTTTTACCCTACGAAAGGGCTACCCTGTCTTTTAGTCACTTTCGTCTTTCTTTCGAGTTTCTTAAATCTGAGGGAAATTCTTTAAACGGTCTTTTTATCAGTTTGTGACAAGATTAGAAATATGGAAGGACAAAGACAATGTAATGTTAGAAAGAAATGTGATCAAAGTACTTGAATTGTATAAATTACAATTATGTATGTCATCTGCTGAACAGTGCGATTCATCAAAATCGGTCTCAAGTCGCACCTCGTCTATACGTTGCCATGGATATCGATCGCAATTCTCTATATAAGATATGGCCCTGGGCCACCATGATAACACTTTGTAAAATTGTATTTTAATGCTACTGAATAACATGTTTACGTTTTATAATCTATAATTAGTACATGTATTCCTTCTTCGGCGGTTTAGATCGCTTTTACGGCATATTTGAATAACTTTGTGCCCTTGCAACAGCTTAAGATTACTTTCATCAAATACCAGCATGGTCATACTGCCTACAAATAAATAATGTACAATCAATCAACCAATCAACCAACCAATCAATTGATAATCTAATCAATAATTTAATCAATGTACATTTTAATTAAACAACCAATCAATGAATCTATCCATTCATCTATCATTCATTCAATTCATCCATCTATCAATTCAAAAATCATTCATCCATCCATCCATCCTTCATTTAATCATTCAATCAACAAATCAATCACTCTATCAACGACTCAATCTATGTGACACATACAATATGAATGCTCATTCCTGTGTTTTGATATCTGGAAACAGAGGTCACATCATTTAATCTCTCTTCCAGTTTGCAAATTTTTATATTCATCATTAAATGACAATAATATTATGGGTTATTATAATGGACCAGGCTGCTGGTTTCATGTTAGAAATAGGTAACATATATAAAAAGTTTGACAAGAGCCCACATCGCGTGGCTTCCCAACTTGCTTCAATCCTCTATACATAAACCAGTCCAGCTTTAATAATAATGGCATTTCTTGTCTACAGCATTTGTACTCCAACGTTACAGCAGTGCCCCTACAGCTGTTTGTGTTATACCAATGAGCAGTTGAGACTAAATCTAGAGACCACCCCCCCCCCCCCCCCTTTCTTTTCTTACGTGGTCTTGCACTGGACACTCTAATGAGCCCTTATTGATACGTACCGGAAGTTCACATTAACAACTTGGAGACATGAGAATTTATCATGTATACAAAATTTTCTTTCCATTGATGCTTTAACTGTAGATGCATAGATATGCTCCCAGTAGTACCACATATGTCTCATTTGTAGGATACTAAGAAAAACTAACTGTCAACTTGCTAATGAGAGAGGACTGCATTTCTTTGAATTCAGATCCCGACTAAGATTACAAAGTATTTCAATTCATGTTATGCAATGCACAGAGGTAACATATCAACTAGGATAAGCTATCCAGTGTATGTTTCCAATACTTTTCTCCATCTCTCTAGCTTACATGTTAAACATCACCTTCTCATGAGTCAAAGGTTTGCAAAATAATACACATTTGTGCTGTACATTATCAATAAACAGTATGTGATGTTCGTTTCAAACTAATGCTGGCAATGAGCATTAGCCCCCTCCCCCATCCCTTTATAATACTCCCAAGCAAAAATTCAGAATGGATATCAAATGTACATATCAAATGTCCTATACTGCCAAGAGGCAATGCCTTAGTCTTTCCCTATTGAAAAAAAAAATAGAATAAAGCACCTTTTGCCCCCGAAGTAGATTAAATTTCAGCAGCATGCGGTTCAAGATGATTTTAATAATTACACCTCTTTATAATTAGGCTTCTCTTGCGAATATAACCTCATAATTATTTCAGGATTACGTTCAAGTAAAAATCTGCGCAAGAAAATTACCCAGCAACCACCAGGGACCGTGCTGTTAAAGATGTCTTGTACAAAATGTACATAAGCGCAATCAAAACCTCTTCAGTTTACAAATTGTACTCCATTATTACTGATTTAGAAATAAATTAAGCTAGAGATTACTATTGTAACCTTAACCAGCTTCATACTCTGGCTGGGAATTTAGAAATATCACATTATTTGAAATGAAAAAGGGTTACCAATTGAATATGAGAACATGCATAAGCACTAAATGTACGCCAGGCAATAAAATGTAATAGTAACAGTTGAATCACTTTTGATATCACCTACAAATCTTGATCTAAAGGACTATGGAATTGTGGATATATCACTTGTGATTTATAATTGTGTCATATGGTGGTAAGAGAACTAAGAACATATCACAACTGATAAGGTCTACACATTCTCATGAAACATACAAGAACACAACAGTCATGTGAAGTGTTTTTTGACCAATAGACAAACAAAAGGGTTGTGTTTTGCACCAAAAACATAACATGACAACTGACAACAGTAAAACACCAATATGATCACATAATTTTCAATGACACAACACAATGCATTGCAGCACTGGCTTGCTCATGCCAAATGTGTGTTTGTATCACACGTTACTCAAATATTTCAATCACCATGTTGGTGATCCACTATAAACGGCACAGCTAGTCACTCGCAGATAGAATTTACTAGTAACAACATTTTAGAGCATATAATGTGTTGCTAAGACCACATAAATTCTGAACTGAGGTCACTGGCAACATCTTCCCATGCAGAACTTGCCTTGGCATGAAATGCTGAGGCATGGAGGATGTCATCTCTGTGCGCGTCTATGACTGTTGTGGCTTGTGAAAGCACGCTTTAAACATCGCACTTCAGGGGAGATGTGAACTTTTCATCAAATCACATTTTCTTAAATTCAAGGACCCCTTGCTCACATAAAGCTGCATTTTTACCCAGCATGCCTTGCATGCTCACACATTGGGAGGCATTCTACATCTGCCCTCCCAGCTGAAGCAATTGGCCAACCTCCAATCTCCTTAGTTTCTGTCTATATGTGACAGGAGCAAACTGCTTTAGACCAATATGATACACAATGACAGGAATACTGAAAAAATACATGACATTGGGTTCAAGCATAATGCGCTTTGTCCACTCATAAAGCACTTCAACCTTTGCCACCATTTACAAGAATTTATTCACCAATTTTTCGACACCATGATCTATAAATTCATTAGCTACAAATAGATTGTTCTCCACATCCTTTGGCAAACACTGAGTGTAACTTTCGATCAAGGAAACACAATCACTAGATGACATACAACTAACTGGAAACCTCTTCACTATTGTATTGACTATCGAAACAACAATCAAACAAAAGGGGAATTTTGTCACTGAAAAAAAAATCATTTGCATAATTCAAAATCAACTAGTGATAAAAAATATCTGTAATTATACAAGTTCTACAGAGATACCAGGCCAAGTAGCAATTTGTTCATACACAATAAATACAGAGTTTATTCAGCAGTGCAATAGAAATTATGTCAGAAACACAAACTAGTACAATTCATTAACATAATACACGTCTAGAAGCCCATCACATCATATGTGGGGGGAATTATCTGAAAATTAATACTTCACTTCCTATACTGAACACAACCACTTCATTTCAAGCCACTTCTGGGGAGTCACCAGTTTGCTATTTAACACAGACATGTATTTCTAGATGCATTATAAACTACAAAGCCACAGGCCCCCACAGCTTGATGTGTGATGCCATTGCTACATATAACGCAATACATAAAAACAACATCAATATGCTGCAACAATAGGTCTTTACTGTTCCATGCTGGCTGGAATTTTTGATATCAGTGCATCAGCAAGAACACCAGCAAGGGTAACCTAACCTTACCTAGAGCATGACCTTTTCAGTCTGGTGTTACATCGTGTAACTACATACCATATTTGTGAATAACAGCAAAGAAGTAATGAAATTACATATCACTTATACATCAGTAAACTGTGCATGTGACCAATATCAAACACGAAAATCACATGCAACAATTTGCTCAGAAAAGTTAGTGCACTGAAACACATGTGTGACATCATCTTGTTGATTCCAAGGATTGGGTGCCTTCATACGTTACTCCACTGACCTAACACAAGACAAAGAAAGAACAACTGCCATGTATCCATATGCTGTGTGTGTGAAAAGGAGTTTGTACGAATATTAAACTAAACTACAGAAAATAAAAACACAAAAATTTGGGTAGACTATTGATCAAAACGTCATTGCAGATTTCCACATCTCATACAAATCAAAGAGACTCTTTCATACTTTGGAGCTGTACTATACAAGTGACGGAATATACACAATTTGAATATCAATAATTTGGTGGTAAAGCATGAAATACATACTGCGGTTGCAATTCCATAGGAAGGCAATCCAATTAAGTCATTCCCTTACCACTCATTCCATTCCATTAATACATCAGTAACTAACCACACTCTCCCTTCCTTTGCCCCTATCTCACACCTCCCACTCATTCCCTCCAGCCCATCAAAAGCCACCTTGCTTCATCTTAAGATCTTGTATCTGCAGTGTTCAGTGCTGCCCGCCACCTGCCCATCCTGTGTAGAGCGTCAAAAGCCGCGGGCGAGGCTCAGCCCTCCAGCTGCTCCGTCTTCATTCGCTTCTTGTCGATGCTGTCCTGTGTGTCCACCTCCTCCTTGATGCCGTCTAGAGGGCGCTTCACATGACCCTGCAGCTGGGCCGCAGCAGATGTGGTGGCTAACATGACTAGGGGTGAGGACGTCGAAGACGACGGGGGCTGGGAGGTCATCATCTGGGTCGGGACGTGGGTAGTAGTCGCAGGTTGGGGCGGGGTGTGATGGAAGCTGGTGGCCACGGGGAGCTGAGGCGGGGGGCGGTAGTGGGTGGCCGGAGGCAAGAAGGTGCCTGCTACCGTGACCACATGATGGGTGTCTGACGACCCCTGCTGCTGAGGCTGGGGAGGTTGCTGCTGCTGCTGCTGCTGGGATACCTTGAGGGGTGCCTGGGTAAGCATGATGGTAGGGCCAGCTGGGCCCTGTGAGAGGCCTTGGGAATGGCCAGCTGAGGGGGTCTTCTCTGCTGGATGGATAATACCGGCACAACAAAAATGTCACATTATAGCACTACATTTAAATAGCAACCATGTCAAAATGTAAAAACTACATGGAAATAGTTCATGCACATACAATGTACCTATTATACAGGAAAATTATCTGCCAAACACAAAAAGGACTTTGAACGGCAGTCGTGTTTGCCTCATTAAAGTTCCTCTCATATTATTCAAACGCAACTCTGAAATTTACTGCAGAAACCTTACTGAATTTTACATTATTAATCACACTGTCTTTAAAGCCAGGATTAAGCCAGAGTACACTTTCAAGAGTAATGACACATGCATCTCAAAAAATGCAGGTGTTTCAGTCAGCTTTGTACAACATATGACATGCAAACATTTCCAGAGACGTAAAAGCATTTGTTTGATCGGTCCAGGAAATAGTAGGGGTGGGGTAAAGTTTGCTTGCTGGAATGACTTTTTCACAATGGAACTTTGAGAAGCAATACAATGCTCTCACCTCTGCAAACTTTATGGCAGAAATGAGGAAAAGGATGATACTGACGAGTCTCACCTTCTGCCTTGAGTTCAAGTCCATTCTTCTCCTTGCCAGGCCCGCTAGCTAAAGGCGAGACATCCTTGGCCTGTGCAGCCAGCATCCCAGGGGTGGATCCAGCTGGCAGGTGACCGTTGCTCAGCTTGGAAGATGTGATGACAGAGGCCATGGCGGGCAGCTGGTGGTGAATGGCCACCACTGGCACCCCCTGGGGGATCATGCCACCGCCCTGTGAGGGCAAGTCAGCCATGTAGACGCCAGGGTGGGCAGAGCCTGTCGTGCTCGTGATGGGGGAGCCTGGACTAACCAGGTTCACCTTCACCTAAGGTAGATGGAGAGATAAGAAGAGACCCATTGAGTTATGCTGCGTTCACATAGAAGCAGGTTGCCACAATTGCTCACCGTCTGTACTTTGTTGCTTAACTCTCTGTACGTTTCGTTCGCATCAATGCACAACCGTGGACACGTTTCGTTCGCAATTTTGCACACAACACACGTACGTGAATGGAAATGGAAATATGTGCGTACTGCGAACCGTACCACTGTTCGGTACTATTGCTCGCGATCGTCACTGTAATAGGCTTTCCGCTCGTTCGCGTTGCAGCATAGGGTTACATGAAAGATTTCGGAGAATTTTAATAATTTTCTTTCGGTATTTTTCCATCATGTACAGTACAGAAGAAAATCACACAAGTTCCTTGTTATTGTACTGTGATTATGTGGGTGCGTGTACATGAACGCATTGTAGGAGATCTCTTTGTATTACAACATAAAGAGCTCCTAGAGTCCTAACCAAGCCAAATTCTTGGCCATACAGGCTTTTCTATGCACATCCTGTATCGAACTTTCTTCTTTTCAAAACTTATCGATTTTGATATCAATAGAAAGGTCATGGTCTTAGAAGGTGCGTGTACATGTACGCATTGTAGGCGATCTCTTTGTATTACAACACAAAGAGCTCCTAGAGTCCTAATCAAGCCAAATTCTTGGCCATACAGGCTTTTCTATGCACTTCCTGCATCGAACTTTCTTCTTTTCAAAACTTATTGATTTTGACATCAATAGAAAGGTCATGGTCTTAGCAAAATAACTGTAATAATCTCCTGCAATTTACAGCAAATGAAGTGTCCAACATACCATTTACATTAGCACTACTGAAAACATTGACATTTTTTTTTCAAATGTTCCGCACAAGTAAAGCCCTGTGATACAGTAGCTCCTCAACTGCCAGACAAAATACATATAGGTGGAAAGCCCATGAAATTCTCTATATTTTATATGTACACTATTTTTCCTCACGACAATCTAATAAAAAGTTATAGCCCTTGAAAGCTACTACTCCGACAAGAGTTCATTGGAATATGCGCACACTCAAATTAATGCAACGCACAGGGGGTTCACAGGTGAACGCACAAAGAGTTAAAGGTAGCCCATCCCTTTTGCAAACCTAATTCTGAAAGTTCCCTGACTTTGTCATCATTTGAGATTTCCCTGGAATCGACAAAGCGTAGTAATCGGTTTTGAGGAAATACTCTTCAAGAATTAATCAAGCTTCCTTTTTTCGTACCACGAAAATTTGTTAAATCTCAGTGAAAACTACTTAGATTTTAATGTCACAGTTGGTATCCTAAAGATATGTGATAAATATCTGCAAATTTTCATCAAGTTTGCAGATGTTTGTAAAAGGGACAGGCCATCTTTAAGTTTTCCCGCTACAGCATAGCATGACGATTGCATCATGTAGCTTTCTTTAAATATGAAGATGGGAAGCAGCTCTGCCAGAGTGGAGGAATGGTGTAAGAGGCTCAATAGGATTGTCATTTTTCATAAGCGATAGTGGCAAACCACTTTCGTGTGAATGTCCCTTCAGGCAGTCGGCCGCTATTGGCCTGGGCCCGTATTCCATAAATAAGACAAGCATGCTTAAGTCAAACTAGAGCAATTCGACGGCCAAGCAGTCAATAAATGTGCCTCCACTTCTTTGCTAGCTCGATTTAGATTCATTCTCAGAAAATGTGTATGTTTAGTGGGCAGTGTACCATTGAATTCCTATGGGAAATGAAAACATATTCTGTTTTTCCATGTTTAGCCATGAAGTGAAATCTCTGTACCATGATTGCACCAATGGATATGGATTTGGATTTGGATTTGGGCTGAAAAATATCAATTTTGGGGGACTTTTTAGCAAATTTTTGCAAAGTTCTTTGAACTTTGACCTCTGATCTTCTATCCAGGGATTTGGATTTATTGTGAAAAAGGCCTATTTTGGGCACTTTTGGACGGACTTACGTAAAGTCGCCCTGAATACCACAGCTAAACAGTGGAGTCAAAGGGTTAAGCAATGTCTTATAAGAGGAAAGTCACCCTGAATACCACAGCTAAGCAGTGGAGCTAAAGTGTTAAACAATGTCTTAGGAGAGAAAAGTCACCATGAAAAACAGAGTTAAACAATGTACTATCAATGCAGTCAAAGGGCTAAACAATGTCTTACACGAGGAAAGTCAACCTTAATACCAAAGCTAAATAATGGAGTCAAATGGTTAAACAATGTCTTACAAGAGGAAGGTCGCCCTGAATACCACAGCCAAGCAGCACAGTCAAAGTGTTAAACAATGTCTTATACAGAGAAAAGTCACCATGAATAACAGAGCTAGACAATGAACTATCAATGCACTTAAAGGGTTAAACAATGTTTTATAAGAGGAAAGTCACCCTGAATACCACAGCTAGGCAGTGGAGCTAAAGGGTTCAACAAGGTCTTATCAGAGGAAAGTCACATTAATAACAGAGCTAAACAATGTACTATCAATGTAGTCAAAGGGCTAAACAATGTCTTACAAGAGGAAAGTCACCCTGAACACCACAGCTAAGCAGTGGAGCTAAAGGGTTATGCAATGTCTTATGAGAGAAAAGTCACGTTAATATCATAACTAAACAATGTACTATCAATGCAGTCAAAGGGTTAGACAATGTCTTACAAAAGGAATGTCACCCTGAATACCACAGCTAAGCAGCAAAGTCAAAGGGTTAAACAATGCCTTATACAGAGAAAAGTCACCATGAATAACAGAGCCAAACAATGTACTATTAAATCAGTCATGTCTTACAAGAGGAAAGTCACCCTGAATACCACAGCTGAACAGTGGATTCAAAGGGTTAAGCAATGTCTTATAAGAGGAAAGCCACCCTAAATACCACAGCTAAGCAGCAGAGTCAACGGGATCAACAATGTCTTAGAGAAAAGCCACCATGAATAACAGAGCGAAACAATGTACTATCAATGCAGTTAAAGTGTTAAACATTGTCTTACAAGAGGAAAGTCAACCTGAATACCACAGCTAAACAGTGGAGTCAAAGGGATCAACAATGTTTTATAAGAGAAAAGTCACCATGAATAACAGCTAAACAATAAACTATCAATGCAATTAAAGGGGTAAACAATGTCTTACAAGAGGAAAGTCACCCTGAATTCCTCACCTAAGCAGCGCAGTCAAAGGGTTAAACAATATCTTATAAGAGAAAGTCACCATGAAAAGCAAAGCTAAGCAATGTACTATCAATGCAGTCAAAGGATTAAACAATGTCTTATAAGAGGAAAGTCACCCTGAATACCACAGCTAAGCAGTGGAGCTAAAGGGTTAAACAATGTCTTACAAGAGGAAAGTCACCCTGAATACCACAGCTAAGTAATGGAGTCAATGGGTTAAACAATGTCTTAGGAGAGAAAAGTCACATTAATATCAAGAGTTTAACAATTTACTATCAATGCTGTCAAAGGGTTTAACAATGTCTTCCAAGAGGAAAGTCAACCTGAATACCACAGCTAAACAGGGGAGTCAAAGGGTTAAACAATGTCTTTCAAGAGGAAAGTCACCCTGAATACCACAGCTAAATAATGGAGTCAAAGGGTTAAACAATGCCTCGCAAGAGAAAAGTTACCCTGAATACCACAGCTAAGCAGCACAGTCAAAGTGTTAAAAAATGTCTTATACAGAGAAAAGTCACCATGAATAACAGAGCTAAACATTGTACTATCAATGCAGTCAAATGGTTACACAATGTCTTACAAGAGAAAAGTCACCATAAATACCACAGTCAAACAACGAAGTCAAAGGGTTAAACAATGTCTTATACAGAGGCTAGAGCAATTCAACTGCCACGCAGTGGATTAATATGCCTCCGCCTCTTTGCCATTCTCAGAAAATGTGTATGTTTGGTGGGCAATGTACAAATTGCTCGTATGTGAAATAAAAATATCACATTCTGTTTTTTCAAGTTTAGCCAAGTATGGCGATGTTTATTGACTTTTGACCTCTTACTTCTTTGACTTCCAATCTTATCAGTCTGTTTAAATCCATCCTTGTATCAAGCTTGTTTAAAATTAGCCAATTTTCGGTGAAGTTCATTGACCTTTGAACTTTCAGGAATTTTACCCAAACTTCACCAGTCTTCCTCCATGAAGTGATACATCTCTGTACTAGGTTTGGTTTGAATTGAATCATTAGTATTGGATTCAATGTGAAAAATATCTATTTGGGGGCAATTTTTAGCCAATTTTGGCAAAGTTCATTGACCTTTGACCTCTGAACTTTCAGGAATTTTACCAAAAATGTCATCAGTCTATCCCCAAGTAGTGATCTATCTTTGTACCATGTTTAATGAGAATTGCATCCTTGGATTTGGATTTATTGTGAAAAAAGTTCATTTGGGGGCAATTTTTACAAAGTTCAGTGACCTTTGACCTCAATCAGATTTGACCCCAATTTTCACGCTTCATTAGTTCCATGCAATACATACATGTACCAAGGTTGAAGCAAATCTGCTTAACAGTTCTCAAGATATTGCCTATACGGATTCGGGACAGAGGACAACTCGAAAACATAATGCCTCCGACCACTTCGTGGCGGGCATAACATTTTTGTAACAGACTAACAGACCAACAGACTAACAGGAAAAGTGATCATTAGGTCTCCGCCGAACTTCGTTCAGGCGAGACAAAAATGCCATAAAGTGTATGGAATATCGTTAGCACAAATTTCTTCGACAAGAAAAAGGCTAATACAAATTGCAAAAATTCTTAGATGTTCATCGAAGACGGCCCCTGTTTAAGCCTTTAGCTACAGTGAACAGAAACACACATTGGAAAACTAATACATAATGATGCCTTTTTGGAATGCACACTCGGAGTCTGTACACCTGAGAATGGATGCATCAAGCCATAGATCATGTTGTACGAAAGTGTACAATTTTCATATAGCCGATATCAAGCGATATTAAGCGATATCACCACGCGATACTGATATCTGATCGATTGCTGTTGGGACGTATACTTCCGGTAAGAGTTTGGTACGTATTCAATACACGCAATTACGCACAGAATCTGTAATTTTGACCCTCGTAATATTAATTAATTGACCTAAATGGAAGGGTTGTTACATGGACAAAGGACTTGAAAAAAATACCACCAGTCACTGATTTGTATGAAACATTTGTATCATGTAGAATCAAACTCACCCTATCGCACATGAGATGAAGAGTTAAATGTTGCATAAATTCTTCTTGCCAGATTATCAACAACTATATACATTCAAAGCATTCACCATTTGGCTACAAATTCCAAATCCAACACTCCAACAAAACAAGTATTCTTGCTCAATACATTCCTACTATGGACACTTTCATGAACAAGTAATATTGCTTTTTGTTCATTAGAAACCCCCTATTTGCATACACTGTATGATATTAACAGCTTCTGGTGACTTACCAACTTCCTAGAGGAAATAGGATTTCTGCTTCCTACAACTCTTTGCACTTCAGAGGTACCCAAATCCCATTGAGCAGCCCACTTTATCAGGCACAGGAAGGGTTAAAGGCCCTACATACCTCTTGCACTGCCTGGGTGAACCTCTGATGGTCCAGGGGCCCGTGGTCTTGGCTGTCACTGATCCCAACACTGTTCAAATTGACTGGTGCTGGGGACCCTTCTCTTGACCGGGTCTCTGGGGTGAAGGCCCCACTGAACTGAGTCACGTGTGTAGGTGAGGAAGGAGCTGATCGACTGTGTGGAAAGAAGGGTAAACATCTTGGGTCAATGTTAAAACTCTTCATGTGCCCCTCTATATCTGAACCACTAATACAGGTCTGGTTGGCTAGGTGCTTATGACCAACAAAGTGTTACAAGCTTGCCTTAGTCACTGGTACTATGCAGGCCTGGCAATGACTATAACTACTATGGCATGCAGCTGGGAAAAAAAACATATCCATACAGATTTGTAGTGGCTATTTTGTGAGCCTGATGTCATGAACAAACAAACCAACTCACTGTACATAATGCCTCATGGAATATTCAAGCTTTCACAAGGGCTTGTGAATCAACCATACCCAATCAGTTTCTACTAAGCAAAATTTGAGGTGTTACCTCGCATCGCCACTCATCACCACATATTGCCTCGCATCGCCACAAATGTTATCATCCAGTAGAAACACTCCATCTGGCTTTATACCTTGAGGATACCCCACTAAGGTGTTGACCTTGAACCCTGTGTATTTTATTTCACTTGTCAGTACAGTGCTTGCACTCAGTGTAATGTGTTACCAGCTGTGTCAGTGAGCTAAGATCTTTGGATGTACCTTGAGGATACCCCACTGAATGGTGTTCTGAAGCAAGGCACCCCCCGTTGCCTCCTCCTCCTGTAAGCCTGGTCCATCAGTTTAGCCTCTGAGCCTGGGTCCAGGCGCCAGAAGGAACCCTTGCCCGGCTCCTCCTGTGATCGAGGCACCTTGATGAAGTACCGGTTCAGTGACAGATTGTGTCGAATTGAATTCTGAGCAAAATAAAAAAGAGGGAGGTTGTTAACAAACCATGGTTTCTCGTCTTCTGGTTTGTAAAATGTGGAAGAAAGAACCATTGAGAAAAATAAGAAGTATCAAATTTCATGATGTCTTCAGAGCAAGCACAAGTCACAATGGTGCTGACACATTACAAAAATCCTACATATTTTTTTCACAACATGAATGAGGATGAGCAAAAGAATGCTACATAAAAAAGGTTGGCTTCTTGTACTCTATGTGCATCAATTTACAACAGTATCCTATAATTTTGTGGTTTATTGCTTTGATGCCCATTTACATGCCCTTTTGTTTATTATAGAAAACACATGAATGCATTTGATTCTTCATGGTGAAGTAAACACAACACACGACCAACCTGCCAGCCCTTGTCTGCAGTCCGGTAGTACGGGTACGTCTTTGTAATGTAGCTGTAGATTCCACTGAGCGTCAGCTGCTTGTCCTGGGCAGACATGATGGCCTGTACGATCAGCTGGGCATACGAATACGGCGGTTTGGTCTCATCACGTGGGCTTCCCACGTCATTCCCTGACGAATGGCTCTCCTTGTCGTCAGCTGCTGCTGCCGCTGCAGCGAAAGCTGCGGCTGAGAGGTCAGGGGCCAGCATGGCTTTCTGACTGGTTCCTGCCCGAGGGCTGGTTGGACACGAGTTCACCGCACTGGAAAAACAAGATAATGCCAGCAACAAGTTAGTCAAATCTACAAATTACCACTGAAACTGAACATATCTTTTTGCCGAGAACACACCAATGTCCACGCTACTTCATAAGTAATTCATTTATCCATATGTTTTAACATGTTTTTTCAAAAAATGTTAGCAATTATCATAGTTGCAAAAGCTATTGATATTCAAAATAACATTTCTAGATGAAAAAAAAATAGAGCAATTCAACTGCCACGCAGTCGATAAATATGCCTCCGCCTCTTTGCTAGTTCTATTTAGATTTATTCTCAGAAAATGTGCATGTTTGGTGGGCAGTGTACCCTTGAATTCCTATGTGAAATGAAAATAAAATATTTTTTTCCAAGTTTTTTTTCTTTTCTTTTTTTTTCAAATCAAATTTATTCAAATATTCTCGAGGTATCAACAATAAACATTTCAACGTACGTAGAAGACAATTTGCATGTATATACGGTCTTAAAATAAATTAATGACACTCCATCTGTCTGCATACATAACAAATTTGCATTTTCGGGTATAAATGTACTTTTCAATATCTTTATAATATTTAAGCATATTTTTAAAGTTCGAAAGCGATAATACATTGTTTTAATTTATATTTCGTGGTAAAAATGTAATATTTTGCATACAAAATAAGGAAATTGAATTTGCTATGCTCCCGTGTTAAGAACCCAAACAAGAAATCTTTCTTATTCAATACAATATCATCGCCTATAAGAGTTGTTTATCCAAGTTTGGCAATGTTCATTGACCTTTAACATCTTACTTCTTTGACTTCCAATCTAACCAGTCTGTCTAAATCCAATCCTTAAAATTAGCCAATATTAGGTGAAAATAATTGACCTTTGACCTTTCAGGAATTTTACCCAAACTTCATCAGTCTACGTCTATGAAGTGATACATTTCTGTACTTTGTTTGGTTTGAATTTAATCATTAGATTTGGATCCAATGTTAAAAATATCAACTTGGGGGCAATTTTAAGCCAATTTTGGCAAAGTTCATTGACCTTTGAGAAATTTCACCAAAAATGTCATCAGTCTACCCAAAGTAGTGGTTCATGTTTGCACCATGTTTGGTTGGTATTGCACCATTGGATTTGGATTTATTTTGAAAAATATCACTTTTGGAGCAATTTTTAGCAAATTTTTGGCAAAGTTCACTAACCTTTGACCTTTAAACTCTCGGGAGTTTTACCCAAACTTTCACCAGTTTACCTCCGTCCATGAAATGATATATCTCTGTAGGCTACCATGTTTGGCTAGAATTGCACCATTGGATTTTGATTTAGGTTTATTGTGAAATATATCAATTTTGGCAAAGTTCATTGACGTTTGACCTCTGACCTTCCATTAATTTCACCAAAAATGTCACCAGTCTACCCCCAAGTAGTGATCCATTGTTTCACTATGTTTGGTTAAAACTGCACCATTGGTTTTGGATTTATTGTGAAAATGTTAAAGTTTGGAGCAGTTTCTAGGCAATTTGGGTAAAGTTCATTGACCTTTGACCTCTGACCTTTGAGAAATTTCACCAAAAATGTCACCAGTCTAGCCCCATGTAGTGATCCATCTTTGCACCATGTTTAGTTGGTAATGTACCATTGGATTTGGATGTATTGTGAAAAATATAAAGTTTAGGGCAGTTTATAGCCAATTTTGGCAAAGTTCATTAACTTTTAACCTCTGACCTTTCAGGAATTTCAAAAATTTCATCAGTCTATCCCCAAGGAGTGATCCATCCGTGTACCATGTTTAATGAGAACTACATCCTTGGACTTGGACTTATTGTGAAAAAGGTCAAATTTTTGCAATTTTTCACAAAGTTCATTGACCTTTGACCTCTTACCTTTCAGGAATTTTACCCAAAATGTCACCAGTCTACCGCCAAGTGGTGATCCATCTTTGTACCATGTTTGATGAGAATTGTATCATTGGATTTGGATTTAATGTGAAAAAGGTCAATTTGGGGAAATTTTCACAATGTTCAATGACCTTTGACCTTTGACCTCAATCAGACTTGAAGCCAATTTTACACACTCCATTGGTTTTATGCAATACACACATGTACCAAGTTTGAAGCAAATCTGGTTCATGGTTCTCAAGATATTGCCGAAACGGATTCGGGACGGACGTACGGACGGACGGACAACCCAAAGACATAATGCCTCCGCCCACTTCGTGGCGGAGGCATAAAAAGATAAACCCAAGCTGTAATAACGACATAATATAAATTTGCAACATGACAGATTGCAAGATGATTCGAGACTGTTTTGCTTCAGGTTCATAGCAATTGTTGTTTGCTCAATATTGAGACAATTTGGGAACTATACAGAGTGAGTCAGAAACTAGAGCAAATCTGACTGCCATGCAGTCGATAAATATGCCTCCGCCTCTTTGCTAGCTCTATTCAGAAAATGTGTATGTTCAGTGGACAATGTACCATTGACCTCTGACCTTTGAGAAATTTTATCAAAAATGTTATCAGTCTTCCCCCAAGTAGTGATCCATCTTTGCATGTTTGGTTGGTATTGCACCATTGGATTTGGATTTATTTTGAAAAATATCACTTTAGGGGGCAATTTTCGCAAATTTTTAAAACAGAGTTCATTGACCTTTGAACTTCCAGGATTTTTACCCAATTTTTCACCAGTGTACCTCTATGAATTTATCCATCTCTGTACCATGTTTGGTTAGAATTGCACCATTAGATCTGGATTTGGGTTTGTGGTGAAAATATAAATCTTTGCAAGGTTCTTTGATCTTTGACCTCTGACCTTCCATCAATTTCACCAAACATGCCACCAGTCTACCCCCAAGTAGTGATCTATTTTTTCACTATGTTTGGTTGGAATTGTGCCATTGGATTTGGATTTATTGTGAAAAACATAAAGTTTGCGGCAGTTTTTAGCCAATTTTGGCAAAGTTCATTGACCTTTGACCTCTGACCTATCAGGAATTTTACCAAAAATGTCACCAGTCTAACCCCAAGTAGTGATCTATCTCTGTATCATGTTTAATGAGAATTGCATCCTTGGATTTGCATTAAATGTGAAAAAGGTCCATTGGTGGTATTTTTCACAAGATCAATGACCTTTGACCTATCAACTCAATCAGATTTGACGCCAATTTTACACACTTCATTAATTTTATGCAATACACACATGTACCAAGTTTGAAGCAAATCTAGTTGACAGATCTCAATATCGGACGGACAACCCCAAAAACATAATGCCTCTGGCCACTTAAAGGCGGAGGCATAAAAAATGTCTCATTGTTTTAAAGTTGTCTAGTATGGACAATCTGCTTAAGACTGCAAAATCCCACTGTTGATCAGTCATGCATGCAAAGATCCACATGAAAGTGATAAATGTTCATACCTGGACAAGATAACTCTAAAACAATGGAACATTTTTTATATGCATACGATTAGCATAGAATTAGCATTACTATGAATTTCTTTTGAGTCAAGTTCTGTGAGTAGACTTGGGAATTTATTTTCTTTACTCTGAAAATGAGATCTGAAGGGGGGGTGGGGGGGGGGGCGGATTCCTCTCCCCCCCCCCCCTCCCCCAGGTCAGATCTCATTTTTCAGAATAAAGAAAATAAATTCCCAATTCCCCCACACACACACCCTAGCTGAGAGATGACCAAAATATCATAGGCCCTCTTTATGAACCAGCAGGCATCTCAAAATGAAGAAACATGTCTGATCTCCTCACCTGATGGTACCCGTTGGAGAGGGGTACGGACTGCTGAAATTGGTGTCTGTGGATGGGATATCGATCTTGAGGGGTGGCATCATGTTCTTGCGTCTGACAGGACTAGGTTCTTTGACAGGGCTTGGTAATGTGAGCTGCTGCATGGGCTGGGGTGGGGGCTGTGGAGCAGACTCACTGATCAGTGCCTGGAACATGATCTTGATGGTGGTGCTTGGGAACCGCAGGATGCATCTACATAAGATTAACAACAAACAATAGATTAACCATATAAGATTAACAATCATTAATTTCAGTTTCATGTCACACTTGAAATATAGCCATGCAAATACTGTACTGATTGGCAGATATGCCGCAATCACATAAAAACCACACCACGACTTTGAGCACGCTATTTGAATAATTTCTTTTTTTAAAAGTACCAGAACGGGTTCGCAGCAAGCCCTCTGGATTGTGTGACATTTAACAACAAAATAGATGAATAGATAGGCATCCAGTACGACACAATTGATGTAAAGGTAATACGATCTCAATCACATCACCAGCATTTAAAGGTAGCCCGTCCCTTTTGCAGACCCGATTCTGAAAGTTCCCTGACTTTGTCATCATTTGAGAGAGAGTGGCTACATGTATATAACCTTTCCCTGTAATCGACAAAGCATAATATTCGGTTTTAAGGAAATAATCTTCGATAATTGATCTAGCTTTCTTTTTTCTTACCATGAAAATAGTCATAATTTCAAAAATTCAACGGTCAGCAATCGATTTGAATCAAATCTCAGTGTAAGATTTTCATTTATTCTACGGAAGTTATAGTACCTCTGACCTTAAAATTTCAGTTGGTATCCCAAAGATAGTTAGCAGATGTTTGTAAAAGGGACTTGCCATCCTAAAGGTCCACGCAACTGGGAGATACTGTATAATGCGCGATTCCGTAAGCCCCATTAAGTCGTACACAAACCCTGTACGTTATGCGTGCTTGTCGGACTAGTCTAGCAATCTCGGAAAGTGTCCGAAAACGTCCGACAGTGACCCGAAGTCAGAGCCTTCACGTTCCGAAAATTCGCAGACTGCGAAGAACATTGGCACCTACCCTTGCTAGCTAGCCTGGCCTGCCCCGCGCGCGGGTAGTCTAGGTTCTAGACGTGTTTTATCAGCTCGCATTCGTATACACAGCGCACGACGAAACCCAATGCAACGATATCGAGTGATCGCGCCAGCCGGAGAAAAAATGTCTAGGCATGTAGGCAATTTGTTCAGATCTCCCTTGAAATTTGGAAGGAGAGCCATTAGGCGAGACCGCGCCCACGTACGAAATACCCGCTCTGATTGGACGCAGTGACCGTCCATCAGTTTGGTTTGAATCGAGCAGGGGCATGTGGTCCGGCGTAGGCTAGTCTATCTTATCAGACACAAATATGCTGTTTGCGCAATGAAACATGCACGATGATGAGTGATTTACTACGTAACATCCTGAATATTTGAATCAGTTGTCATACTACATTTTTTATGCAGAAACAGTCCAGCAAAAACCAATGAAGCTAATATTTGAAAGCTTTAATTACCTTCCGCACGAAATATGGTATGTAAGGACAGACATGTTCAAAGTGCTTGAATTTCCAGGAAAACAACGTTCGGCTCGATGAGTTTGTAAACGGGTGTGAATGCGCATGGTGTATGTATGTACGTATGCGTTTAAGGGGGGTGGGGATGGTTGTGTGTGTGTATGTGTGTGCGTGTGTTTGTGTGTGTACACATATCCAGTGTTGCTGTGAATACCGGGGGTTGACCAGTCGAGCCGAGCGCGCGAGCTATCACATGTTCGTTCAGTGTTCAATTTCGCTGGTCCTAAATATGGGGGTTATAATGCCTGCAATCCCGAGAAAGCGAATTGCTCTGGAATACATGAATCACCAGTGGCTTGCTGCTTTAAGATGCTTTCGAGCAAATTCTATCATACGCCCCCTAAAAATGAAATTCCCCCATGCATTGATTATTTATGCGTCTTTTTGCTAGCGTAACATGCGTGACCAGAGAAAGTTGGTATTTTTTAACTTTGACTTTGAATGTGCATTCCTCTTGGTATGGTGCTTGGTATGGTCTTAATGTTCATCTTGTGCTTTACAGGTATATGAAATTTCATCATCTCAAAATTGCAGTTTCACACAGAGTCAATTTGAAAAAAAATTGTATTGTAACACACAGGACATGTAGGCCCAACCACTAGTTTGCCGTTAATACAGATCTTTTAAGAATTTGTGCAATGAAAATGTTCATCTTATAATTGCATAAATGTTCTTTACAACATTTCCTAACAAAATTTGAATACAATAGTTTCAAATGGAAATATTTCCTTTATGTACTTCTTTGTTTTGAGAAATTCTCATGTATTCCCTTGTTTTTCAACTTCCATTTTTCATCTTTTTAAAAAATAAATTAATATTTTAATATTGTCAAACAATTTTATTCCTAAACTCAATGAGAAAAATGAGAAATTATTGAGGTCTTATTTTCCATAAGAATTGTACATAAATCAAAAGTAATGTGCCTTAGTAACGGTACAATAATTACCATTAATCACATAATTACACTTAAACGTCTCAAACTTTTCCACCTCAATTACTGCCCACCGTGACTGCACTGATGCAGAGATCACTGGAACATCATTTGCAAAATGCATAGTGATCTCGGCGCCAGCATCCATACCTCGGTAATATTTTATGAATTAGAACCCAAAACCTGGCCATGGCCCTAATTCTAAACCTAACCCTAATCTTAGACAACTTCTTTGCTGTTGAATTTGTCCAAGAAAATCATTTATAGGTCTACATTAGCGCCCATTTAGACCCGGGACGGCTAGGCGACTAGCTACCCACGACTAGCTGCCTAGCCGTAGGCTACACTAACTAGCGTCCGTTTAGGCCCTAGCCCCGAGACAGCTGCGCGGCTCGCTAGCCCTGACTAGCCGTGGATTATGAACTGGCGACGTGATCTCCCAGTTTGGAGCTTGTCAATACAGGAAACCTTTGAGAGTAATCAGCCTGATATTTCTGGGTAGACCTGTTGGTAGCTCATTTTGCAGTGTCAAGTGTACTTGTAACGATCAAAATCATGGGCAAATCAATAAAACCATAGTTGCTCCACCGCAGATATACACTCCAGCTCAAAGGAAATGCATATTATAGAATTCTGTGTTGTTTTCTGAATTAAAAAAAAAATACAGTGTACATATCAAATATAAGGAGGCAGGCGGAAAAAAAGAAAGCGGGCGGGGAAATGATCAACATGAAATCAATTTTACATGGCCTAAAGTTGCTAGTACAGCTGGTGCACCCGTCGATCGTGGCATTGGCATGGCCAGGGGAATTCGTGAGCGAGCCCGCCTATAGTAGCCCATCGGTTTGGGGAAGAGTGTCCTCTTCCAAGCCGCACCGTACTATCCCCGCTATGTTCCGGCAGTGCCGGGAACAAAATTTTGTACACGTCCCCGCAAACTTCAATGATTGTCCCCGCGGGGCGGGAACAGTCTTTTTGTACATTCCCCGCCACGTCCATGAAGTCCCGGAGACACAACCCGGCATGCGGGTTTTTTTTTTGTACATTCCCGGCTATGTCCCCGCTATATCCCGGGACCCCCGGGGCCGGGAATATAACTGACAAGTACATTAGTGTAAGAGTACCGGTATATCGAAATACATATTTTTTTTTTCATCTCAAATCGTAAATGCGACGAGAATGGCCCATCCATCAAATAATTTTGCTTCCGAAAATGATACATTTTGTTTAAAATGCGTAAATACACAATAAATCACTCATCTAACCTTAGATAATGCACACCGACACGACTGAGCAGAAATATACAGGGGCCGGTTTCAAGGGTAGGGGCCCGTTAGTGGACCACTCACTATATGATGCGGGTGCCTCAAACCGGCCCCCTTGTTTACTTTTGAATATTTTCATTCCAAGATAACCAAATAAAATTTTTAAATTTCACACACAAATCAGCAAAATAACGCTCTTTAAAAAGCCATTTTTGGAAAAAAGATTAACGATAAAATTGCGCTTGGAACATCGCTCCATAAATCGTCGCACATTCACGTAACTGAACCTTGAAACCCGCCCCTACCGATAATGTGCGATATCTCTGTCAATCTGACGAGTACAGTGCTGACATTTCACCAGTATTGTGTCTCGATCATGCTTGTTCCAGTGCAGTGAAGAATTGACAGGAAAGTTTCGGCGACCGACGAGAAAATCAGGGAAGTACGAACGCAAGTTGAAAAACAGATGTTTCGAACGAAAATGTGCAATTGTCAAATATGTGTACATTTTGTCTAATTTTGCTTCTGAAAATCTTGTATTTTGTTTACTAATGCGTATGTACGATGCGGGTGCCTCAAACCGGCCCCCTTGTTTTCTTTTGAATATTTTCATTCCAAGATAATCAAATAAAATTCTAAAATTTCACACACAAATCAGCAAAATAATGCTCTTTAAAAATCTATTTTTGGATTGAAGATTAACGATAAAATTTCGGAGAAATTGCGCTTCGAATATCACTCGATAAATCGTCGCACATTTACATCACTGAACCTTGAAACCGGCCCCTACCGATAATGTGCAATATCTCCGTCAATCCGACGAGTACAGTGCCGACATTTCACCAGTATTGCGTGTCGATCATGCTCGTTCCAGTGCAGTGAAAAATTGACGGGAGAGTTTCGGCGATCGACGAGAAAATCACGGAAGTACGAACGCAAGTTGAAAAACAGAAATGTTTCGAATGAAAATGTGCAATTGCCAAATAAGTGCACATATTGTCTAATTTTGATTCCCAAAATCTTGCATTTTGTTTTCTAATGCGTAAATACATCATAAATCGCGCATCACACACGAACAATCGTGTACAACGGATAGCGGAGCGTGGTCGCTAGCGGTCGTGTCCATTTTTGCTTATTACATGACGTCATCCAGCCACTGCCGAGAGCCAATTTATGAATGAAAATATAGTAAGCATGCGCAGTGCAAGCCTTCTATGTCCCCACACAGTATTCCACCAAAACAAGTGTAAAATTCTCTATCACCTCGTACCAAAATCGACCTAGAATTTCACTTTCCTATATTTTATATGAATTTTGAAAGGTATTCTCAGAGGATCTATTTTCTCACCGATACCGCACAGGTAAGCGAATTTCGATTGCTTCTTGCTTTTCCGTGAAAATAGTACGAATTAGCGTCACCCCCGCATCGTGTTTGTTGGAATTTGTAGAGTCTATCGCAACGTGTACAAAGTCAATTGGCTTCCGGGTTTTAGGACCGTCAGTCAATATGCATGAAATTGCAGAGTTTCGATAATTTTCGATCGATACTGGAGCGATCCGATCACGAACCAAGACCATTTCCTGCGTACACAATGTGACCGGATATCGTTATCGCTATCGATACTTCCACACGCAGTCGGAAGGCAACCACGTGGTCATGACGTGATCTGTGCGATTGCCCAATCAGCGGTCTCCGAATCGCAGTGCGCGGACGATCTATCCGTTGTACACAGTCTATGGACAATAGTTCGTTGTGCGCATCCAACCTTCGATAACGCGCACTGAGCAGAAATACGCGGGGGCCGGTTTCAAGGGTAGGGGCCGGTTTGTGGACCACTGATACACAATAAATTGCGCATCCAACTTTCGAGAACGCGCACTGGGCAGAAATACGCGGGGGCCAGTTTCAAGGGTAAGTGCCGGTTTGTGGACCACTCAACTATACTTACAACCCGTGCTGTCCGTTACGGCCAAGGTTGTTATGGTATCGTACCCAGAGAAGATCCACAAAGGCACAAGCAACGTCTGTTAAAATGGTGTTCGGAACGTTACCCTGACTGCCTGAGTTTTAATTGCCAAATCTTGAGGAATTTTTACCCCAACCATCAGGCATTCAGGGTCTATCTGTTAACATAACACGGGGTATAGATTTCTAAGTCTTCATTTCTAACTTCATACACGTCAAACAGCCACCGCAATAACATTTATTATGACATAGCACTGCACCGCACCGCGGACATCTCCGCATATTCTTGAACGAATTCCATCCACTCGCGCTCGTACGGATATAAGGCCCAGATCGTCGAGCCGCGTCGGGCACACTGCATGCGGTCGGTTCGCACTGTAACGTAAACTTCGCCCGTCACGTTTTGACCACCTTCCAGCTGATCACCGTCAAAATTTGCATTAAAAATGTCAGCACTCACAGCAAAATACTTACGTCCTGGGCAACTGTAAAGGAGGTGCATCTCTTCTTTGGAAAACACCGTCTACAAATATGCCATTCTTCCCCGTACAATGTAAGAAAAAGTTCGGACTTTCACAAATTATTTCAAGATGTTTACGCGAAATAAAACTCGAATGTCCCATGTTTACATCCACCACCCCTTGTTTGCTGTTGCGGCCAATCGTTATTCTGCTTTTGCGGACCAAATACTCGAATTCTCTCCCTTCTAGTCGGGCGAGAACGACTCCTTTTTGACCATCATCATTCCAGGGAACCCTTGTAGGACTTGCTGGGGCAGATTTAAGCGCCAGGAGGGCCCAGGCATCGTTATCTGAAGCCTGTCGAAACGTGGCCATTCCTACCCTCGATCAGAGCAAGATCAAAATGGCCGATTCACACGAAAACATTGGTGAACCGGAAGAACAATACCACAGTCTTAGCAATCCCAGCATGCTCCAGCTGGCAACGCTGATGTTACGGGAGCATGTTTATCCATGCATTATGATTGAGGTAATACTGCGGCCCTGCACGTGTTTGTAAACAAAATAACAGTGCTGTGAGGAAGAAAGTTTAACGAGGCAGGTCGACGGGCGCGACGATCGAAAAACAATAGGCGTCCAAAGAGGATCCTTTAATTAGCAAAGCATGCATGGGCGGACTTCGTGCGTTCTTTTCGTAGGGCGGTTTACAAGGGGAAAAAATGTGTTTTAACATCATTTTCCCATTTGTTTACTCTCTAAGTAGTAAGTTAGGTATACTTTCTCGATCCTTCCATTAATGTTCCCTGCTAAATAGGCGACATTAAATACACGTATCGCACATACAGTACAAGCATACACTTAACATGTACAGTTGTGTGTGTGTGTGTGTGTGTGTGTGTGTGTGTGTGTGTGTGTGTGTGTGTGTGTGTGTGTGTGTGTGTGTGTGTGTGTGTGTGTGTGTGTGTGTGTGTGTGTGTGTATGTGTGTGTGTGTTTCTCTCTCTCTCTCTCTCTCTCTCTCTCTCTCTCTCTCTCTCTCTCTCCTGGGGGGTATTCCGAAAACGAACTTAGGAATGCTTTTATTGTATCTCCGAGGGACTTGTAACCTTTGGTATTCCTCAAAAGCCAACCTTAAACATTTTATTCAAATGAGCTAGAGAGAAAAATAATGTATGTAAATGAACATCACAGATTAAAAAAAAATGTTACGCAAATGAGCTAAGTCGGTATTCTGAAACGCACTTGGAAAAAAAAGTTAGGATAAAAGACATATTAAACTGCTCCTGAGCAATTTTATCTCCAGACGCACGCGCCAAGGCTTAGTCTTGATTTGCATACGCGGACAGCCCATTAAGTCGCAAACTTAGTCCTTTCAGTCAATATTGGGTGGGCCAAGATGGACCTTTTTACTTTTTTCCATTCTCTCTCTCTCTCTCTCTTCAAGTGCCGTCTGCTCTCAGCAGTTCGGCTACCATGGACCGCCACATTTCCCCACTCATGTGCCCTCATGACACAATCTCCATAACTCAGCCTCCATCCACTCATCCATCCACCGAATACGTGAACGCCCTCGTCCTCTCTTCCCATCAAACCTTCCTTCCAACAGGACTCTTTGAAAACCATTCTTTCTTATAATAGGCCTAGTCCCTGAGTATATTTGCATTTGTTTTTTATCGTATTGTGTAACTGTTTCTTAGTCTTCACCATTTGTAAGATTTATTTGCTTGTTTCATGTTGTGTCCACGATATATGTAATATTCTTTTATATAACCACATCTCAAATGCTTCAATTTTTCTTCTGTCGAGATTTGTAAGTGTCCATGTTTTAGCGCCGTATAAGAGCGTCGACCAAATATAATACCTTATAAGCCGGGTTCTCACGTTTTTCTGGAGGTTATTTGCAGGCCATATTTTATCGAAGGCTGATTTTGCTATACCTTTTCCTCCGGCTACAATTTCATTGTCACATTTTGCATTTTCTGTAATCATGTGCCCTAAATACAGCATACTTTGAACTTGGTCAATGGGTCTGTTGTCTATATTGATGGCTACACGTGGTACTGGTTTATGCTTACTTACTGCCATTGTTTTTGTCTTGGTCACATTAATTTCCATTCCATATGACAATCCTTCATTATTTACTGCATCCATTAATTGCTGTTTAAGTCGTCTACTTTCATCTAACAAGACTGTGTCGTCTGTGTCGTCTGCATATCTCAGATTGTTGATGTTGACTCCGACACCCTTTCATGCCATCAATCTCTCTGAATATCCTTTTTTTTTTTGTATAAGTCTAATAAATTCCGGTGACGGCGCATCCCTGCCTTACTCCTTTCTTTATCTTACAAAATTGTGACAGCCCAAGCTCTGTCCTTACAACTGCATTTTGTTCACAGTACATCTTAGTTATTATTTGCAGGTCATTGTCATCTACTCCAATCTCCGATAAGCAATTAATCATTTTTGAATGGTTGACACGATCAAAAGCTTCTGGTGTAGTCAATGAAACATACTATGTTTTGCACTTCCATCGCTCGTTCACATATCATTATGAATTGAAATTCCGTTCATTTGTGCCTGTACCACGTCTAAATCCACTCTATGATTGGCTTATTTCGTAATCAATCTTATTTGCCATCATTTGTTGTATTATTTTTAGATGCAACTTGGTTACATGACTCATGAGACTTATAGTTCTAAACTGAGCAGTTATGGGCTTTTGGTTTCTTTGGTATTGTTATGTATGAACTGTGTCATGTCAGTTGGTAGAACTCCACTATTCTATCTGCTGTTACATAACTCTGTAATTTTATCAATGTGATATTCATCGAGTGCTTTCAATGCCTCCACTGGCAGATCATCCGGTCTGGTTGCTTTACCCCTTTTCATTAAAATTAATCTAGTACCCTAAAACCACCTCATCCCCGCTTGTACATTGAAACTGTTGCATTGCTCCCCTGTCGTCATCATAATTTATAGCTCTGTAATGTATTCTACCCATCTTCCTGATATGTCTTCTTGATCGAACAGGAGTTTTATGCACCTACTTATTACATTCTGTTTATTCTTTTTTTGTGAGATCTTTTACTTTCTTATGTATTTCTTTTGACCTGTGTCGTTTGTCTAGATCCTCAATTTCCTTGCATTTTCCTCGAGCCATTGTTCCTCGGCTTTCCTACATGTTACTGAGATTTCTCTATTCATCCTGTCATATTCAGCTTTGTTTTTATTTTTCTGCTTTTCATTTCTTCCATTAATACTAAGATTTCATCTGTCACCCATTTCTTATTCTTCTTGTTTACTCTTTGCGGAAGTACTGCCTTAAATCATGACTGGATACGTGTTTCATTGTATAAAACCTTTCCCAATGATGCATCTATGGCAAAGAAGTGGCAGAAGAATTTACCCTTTTGTATTTTGTACATGAGGCATGCATATTAACATGTATGGAACAATAAATCACGTTATTGTCGCAAACGTACCCCCCGCCCCTAAAACCACAAATGAGAGACTATGCGATGTAGTTCCAGGATAGTATGTGTATAGTGTCAGGATTCTATCCTCTCGGAGTCAAGTCACAGACTGATTATGAGAAACATCATGCTCCAACTCTTTGAACTAAAACAAACTTAAAAGTAATTTCGGGACATTATTGCAGTGTTTCGGTTCAGGACGATTCCGAAGCTGCCGCTAGTTATACATTCATCGTTTTAATACTTCAGCATTTCAACAGAGTAGTTATATTTCATCAGTGTCCCGTTTTTTGTTTTTTTAATGTCACTTTATACTGAATTTGCAATGTTATACCCGTCCATAAGTTAGTTTCAGATAAATCATAAAAAATATCCGTTTCAAAATCATTAATGAAAATTTGAAATTGCTAGGCTTTGTCATGTTGGTTTGTGTCTGTGTTGTATAAGTAATTTGCACATTATTTTAGAGCTGACTTCTACAAGGCTTTCCCTTTCTGTCGACTCAGGATTTTTCTTCAGTATCTACTTGTTCTCTGTATTTTTAGTAATTACATTTGTTTCCCCACTATTTTCGTTCCTGCACGCCCACGAGATATAGTGCCCCCCCCCCCCACTGTTTTCGGTCCTGTCCCCCCACTACCCCCACAATATGAACTGTCCCCCCCCCCCCCCCCCCCCCACTGATAGCACTTTTAGAGATTGGGCGGGAAAAAAGTGATGAAAAAGAAAACCCCAAAAGTCATCACTATAAAATATACCCCCCCCCTTATAAATTACCCCTTTCCTGTTTTTGATGAAGGAATCATTTCTTTCATAGAGATGTGCGTGCAAAGTCATGTGTCTAATGCACGGGTAAAATGGTTTATACATGTCTCCTTTTGAGAAACTGAAAATTAAAAAAACAAAAACAAATAGTACACAAATCACGGGAGAGCACCTCGCATGTGACGTCACAAAATTAAGACTTCAATCAACTAAAATCATAATGTAATGTTCTTATCCTTTGACGGATTTTTGTCAAACTTTTGATGATAATGTTTATTCTTTCATGTTTCTGCTTTTATTAAAATCAACTTAATTTTAGGGTGGACTTTTCCCATTAAATATTAAGTCAGGGTCCTTATCATCGATACACAAGTCGATCAGGATTAGCTTCTAACAATGGACTTGATTTATTAGCACATGTATAACAAGTTCGGTGTCTTGAGTCCTGATCACGTTAACCCTTTCAACGCTATAAATGCATTCTGCACCAGTGATACACACAATACCCAATTGAGCAACATTTTGTATGAGGATTAAGACGCCTTGATGTGAACTGGCCGAGATAAACAGGTGGCATTTTACGGCATTAATGCTTTGCAACTCACCACTCACATTTAATGCTTTGATCATGCAGAATTAAGATGAACCGTTGAGAAGAGCTATCAAACGATCATATTTCATCGGATCATGAATGATTGAATAAACGTCCTTAAGCAGCCTAAGTCTAAGTATCCACTGTACACACACAACATCCACGAGTGGCGGGAAAGTATAATCCTGGAGCTAGAATAGTAATACCCGGGGTAATACCTCCATGGTTTTATTGTACTCCCTATTACCAGGGATATGGAAGAGGGGGTAATAGCTTTGCCGTCCGCACCCCTCACCGCTTCGTTCATCGCATCGGTATGCCCCCACCTGCTATAAAGCGCTAATCACCTGTTGTTTTTGTTTAGTTAGAATACCATGCAGCTTGCGTACGGATTACATGTTGTGTTGTCGGGCAAACTAAACTTTGAGGCCATCCGCTTGGGTAATCTTGGTGAAACACATAGTTGGGAGTTATATGGTTTATTATGACTCCTCACAAGTCAGGCTATGGGATTTTGGTAATAAACAGGCATCGAGTTGCGACCGCGCGCCTCGCTGTCATCATTGCTCGACCTTAGCTCAAAGTTGATGGATGCAAAGGCTTGGAGTGCCTGCAGCGCCGTGGTCTAATCGTATATATAGTTCCACTGAACGATTGCTTTCCCGTTCCAGACTCGTGAATTGTAGACGTAATAGATCCGTGCATCATCACTACATCTCATACTACAATAGAGGTATGTGGAAAAGAAGTCCTGGATGTGACATTTTGTACGTGTGACATTCATTAAATCGTCAGGATGGTTTGGATAAAATGTAAGAGCTAGGTGGATTATTTTTGTATTTGCTCCCTGTACTCAGCTTGTAATTTATATCCTAGTACAAAACTGATATCTAACAGTATTACTGAGGAGGATGCATGTATCTGTGAATCTAGCTTGATTTACTTGGATCCATTTCTATGAAGAAAGAAATTACCTTTGTAAACTGAATAACATTTTTTTTTTAGCATGTGGAAATTCCTTACTTACTGTTAGCATAATGCTATAAGCGCCTCTTTCAACCACAGACCCCAAAGCCATAATGCAGATTCATTATAGTAACGCAAGAATGATTTACAAAGATTTTCTATTTGATCTGCCGTCGATTCTTGATTTTTGCCTGGATTTGGCGTATAAACAAAATTGGATTCGTAGAAGAAGTTGGGGAAATATCCTCACCCCATATGCTTGCGCAGTTGTGACATGTATCTTAATGTAACGTTTCCAGCAATTTTTTTATGGAATATGATGTGGAACATTGTGAAATTGAGACTTTTGTACTGCATATTAGGCCCGTTCACACACAAGGGAAAAAGTGCGATTTAAAAATCGATTTTCTAATCGCGATCAAAATTTCGAAATTTTTTCCAGTGTGGACAGAAAAATCGCACTAATTACCGCGATTCTAATCGTGATCCAACTCGCACTATTAGTGCGATTTTTCAGAAAAATCACGATTATTTTGCCAAGCGTCTCTTTGAATCGCGCGCGCGCGAAACTCTATTGGGACAGCGGGGTCAGTCTTCGGTCATGCAAGTTTCGCGTATGCACAATTTGGCCACTGATCGTTCTTTCCTTGCTGGGAAGTGCGATTTTTCCCTGTGTATGAATGGTCGAAAAAAAAAATTGAAATTTGGATCGCGATTGTAATTTCGATTTCCGGTGTGTGTGAACGGGCCTATTGATATAACGTTTATAGCCTTTTTGCCATATTGCAACAATATTCCTGAATCTTTATAGATAAACTGAATCTTTATAGATGTATTGTAGCGTAAAGATTCAATCAATTAAGGAATATTGTTACAATATGGCAAAAAGGCTGTAAACATGAGATCAAGCTGCAGTACAAAATTTAAATTTCACAATGTTCCGCATCATATTCCATAAAAAAATGATGGAAACGTTATATTAAGATATTTTCCTTTCAGACATGTAACATGAAAAACGTGTCCAGCCACGGCCACGCTTGTAAATTCCATATCAAATTTTGTATTCGTTTTTAAAAGTTCAGCAGCAAAAGCTGAAACGTTTGTATGTATAGGAATGTGTATGTCCTGTTATAAAATCCAGGTGAATGTAATGCAATCGCGTATGCATCATATTGTTGAGAGCAGCTGCTAGTCATGAATATTAAGTGGCGCGGCATCAAACCTTGTTGAAAGGGATGGATATCCATGTACTTAAACATCCTGTATTATTACATATGTAACAGGTATGGTTTGTGCACAAGCAGGATCGATATATATTATGATGCATCGGTATTTAATGGAAAGCTTCATGTTTATTGATTTTCTGACAATATCACAGTTATTACTGGAGGTATCAAAAGTTGGAAGGGGAAATACCCCAATATCTTGATTCCCCCACCTCTTGTGCACACCTGCTGTTATGTGCTAGGTGTTAACAAAACCTTTTGACCCTTTAAAAAAAATCATATCAAGCAGATCAAAGCTGAAAGGATGTCAATTTTTTTAGAAACAGGTTTTGTGTGAATGGTGATATCAAGCATATTAAACCAATTACCACATCAAGGTATTGCCATTGTATTTGTTCTTTGGCACCCCCCCCCCCCCCCCCCCCCCATTGAGGATACTGTTCTAGACTTCATTTTCCAATAAATATGTGTTTAGAATGTCTCCTTTGATTGAGATAATATTGTAAGATGACAAAGATGATAAAGAAGAGTTTATTGACCAATCACAATCAAAAAGGCAAAATCAATCATAGACGTACACTCCAGCTCGAAGGAATTGGCATAAAGGGAAAGGGAAGAAAGGGAAGGAGCCGCAGGTTTAAACCGAGGTATATTTTGTCGAGTTCAGCATGAAACGCGATGCTTTAGCCTAAAAAGCATCATGTTAACATCGTGGTTTAAATCTGCAGCTCCTTCCCTTTCTTCCTTTTCCCTTTTCCTATGCCAATTCCTTTGAACTGGAGTGTATAGTTATGTTTGTTAAATAATTCTCTACGAGAATAATATTCTCATTTTGTAATCTTGGATCACTGATGTTCATTGAATTGGGATATCAAAAAAAACCCACAAACAAACATGGAGGGACTTTTGGTCCCACAAACAAAGTGACTTGAAATGATCATAGCTAATGCTGGTAAAAACAAATGTTCATACCTAACTCACGCCTCCATGCTTTTATTTGCTCTTACAATTGTAAATTTATAAGAAAACAATTATGTACATGAAACTATCAACAAAAATCACTCTCTCCCATATGTTGTGTGTATATGCCTTTTGCAAACAAAAATCAGATTTTAGCGCATGTGTGGCGATTTATGTAAATAGCAAAGCAATGTAATATGAACAATTGGTTCTAGTATGATATTTTTCATATGCTTGCTGTCAAAAATGCTGTTGTCAAAAAAATTGTTTTGTTTAAAGGTTGTATATTACTTTAAAGACAAAATCAAATTCTGCATGCAACGATCCATGAACCACAAAATTAATCCAGGTTGTGACAAAGTGAACTTACTGGAACTGGATTTACATTTATAATTAAAAAACATGGTACTTTAGGAGTGTGTCTCTCGGGCTCAGTTCTTTTAATTTAAAGAATACAATAGGAAATTGGAGATACCCATATAATCTTAGTATTTTTCAACATTGATCACATAAAGCTGAGAGAAAATGTTGATGTTGAGAGCATTAAACTGTGATGTTTCTAATAATATGATCAGTGCAAAAAAACTGCAAGGCTCTGCACCTACAACAACATTAACAAAATTAATGTGTACACCAATTTAGGTGTATGGTCATGTTAAAATCATTTGGAACATTATTTACCACCATTCCATGTCTGGTTATTGAGAAAATTAAACTTTTATGCAACACAATATGATCGCTTTTGAATGGAGGCCACCATTTTTTTCAATCTTCCCGAGACAGAGTGATGTATATTCGGTCTACTTAAATGCAGCCTCCTGATTGGATGATATGAGCTTTTTATCAAACAGAAGTATCCTTGCTACCATCTGTAAACAAAAATCTGTTTACAATTATATAGATCAACATATATTTCAAACTAGTGTTGATTTTATTGATTTGTTATGATAAAAACAAAGCATTACTTGATTTGAATATGATTTTTTTTTGCTCATCATTAAATTGATGTTGATCTTGATTGTGTGTCCTTTTATGCTTCCATACAGCTTCATACTGAGGCTATGTTTGAGACTGATGATTGTGTGTGCAACGTGAGGTAAAATTATAATTTCTAGAATGTTATCGGATAAATTGACATGCTTCTATCTCAGAAATACACCTATGAATTTATCATACTCTGCCTAGAGTCGATAGCCTCTTTCTGCAGCACAATTCAAGGTTTAGACTTCATGATCTTTGCCCAGATGTCTTCCAGGAAGTTGGCCTACGCAAAATGGTCGCTACATACATGTATGCCATCGTATTTTATCCACATATACATTTTTTATAGAAATTTCCGTACTTTAATTGCTGCTGCCCATTTTTGAAAGTCTTTAGGTTTTCTTTGGGGATTTGGGATCACATGGAAAGGCTTTCTAGGGTGAAATTTGCCACTCTTGTTCAGACATCCAAATGCTTGTTAATACACCATGATTGCTGCTCAAGTAAAGCAATGGTGCTCAGTCTATTGTTATACAAGCAGCAGGTCACAACTTTGCAGGGGTCTGCCGTAGGGGGAGCAGGGGATGGGGTTTCCCCCAGATTTGGGGAGGGACATAACTCATACCCTTAATCCATTTTTGTAAATTGATTGTCAAATTATGCAGAAAGTTGTGCACTTCATTCTAATTAGAAGAAAAAGCCAGCTAGAGCTGGATTGAATTCCCTTAAAGAGTATTTCCTTCTATAAGCTGGTATTACACAATCTTAATTCAAGCCTGCAAAAGGAGTATACCAGCTTTAGTACATCTGATATTATATTATGTGTTAGTAGTGTAAGCCACTATTACATTCTGCAGCTGTGCCCCCCAACCCATGATACTCAAGTATTATTTTATAAGGAATATCAAAACAAATGTTACATAAGCTTAATCAGTGGCACATTTTATAAAGCTTCAAAAGCACAGAGTTTTATCTGGTTTCAAATTCAGAGCAGTATCTTTAGATGGGTAGCAGTGCATCACACAGACACACACCAGCATGTGTGATGCAGTTTGGCACATGTACTACACATGAGTTCCATAGGGCAGCACTTTATCTGGCACACACAGAATTAATCCTTAAATTGCTTACTTGCCTAGTTAGGTCGATGATGGCTCTATGGACGTGCCTTTACTGCTCTTCCTCGTTTTCAACGTTTTTGGTTCCTGTACACCAGCAGTGTTGAGCTATGTATGTATTCCTTCGTTCTGTGGCTTTATGAAACAGACTTTGTTTTACCAAAATATTAAGAATACTAGGACACAACAAAATTCTGTGTTTACACATTTCTACTTCTATATTTTCTTTAAAGAAATCGCAGTGAAGCGTCATGATGCTGACCACACACGCAGCAGAGGTACTTTGCACCTCTGGCATAAGTCTCTTGATCCTCTTGGTGACTACCCATCATGCATCAGGATCAGCACATCCAAAGGATCTTCAAATAGGACGAGAGATGTTGGCGGAAGATGAAGTAGTGCTGACGAAAGAGGAAGCAGATATTTTTGCATCATTCAAAGATCACTTGGCCGAGTCACACAGACAATATCAACGGGATCTCCATACCTCACAAACTATAGAGATCAAGGCATACAACCGTCGCAAGAAGAGAGGTATGGAAAATTAGAAAACTATACTTACATTTCTTTAATGGATAATTCCATGATTAGTTTTACATTGCATTTTTGGAACCCTTTGCAACACATTTGTGCTTTACAATTTGAAGTTTGTCTCCAGCGAAATTGTCCCACATGGTGAGATCGTTAATTTTGGATATAATGGTAGGACCTCTAAATCAAGACTCCTGTGGAGAGCCACATTGATTTTACATGCATTCAGTCCATGTTTTTTTGTGTGTGATATTGTATGTACTGGCCTCATATAACATGGCATGTATGGCTTGTGAACATGTACTAACGCGCATTATGGACCTCATCTTGATGTATGCTGTTACCTGATTGTTTTGACAGACATGAACTAGATTTAACCATCCAAGCAAAAGTATTTTTTTTGCAAATATGGCAATTAATGGTGTTTCATTTGCATGAATAGCAATCGATAGTACTTTATTGGCATAAATAGTGGTCAATAGTACTTTTATCAGCATAAATTTGCACAATGAGTGGCGACCAGCTTGTGCTTGAGTCCCTATAAGAGTTTGCGTGTTTACTCATTTGCATGACCAACATTGAACAAATCCATAGATTTCACTGTATTAATGTGCCGATTCATGGAAAGAAGTTGCAAACAACATTGACAGTCGAGCTTTCTAACATGACGTCACAATGCGTTTTGTTTGAAAACAAAATAGGCCCGCGGTGATCCTAAGACAATACTATTTTCCCTTGGCCTCACCTAGTGCCTATAGTTTTAATTGTGTATCTCAGAGCAGTCTCTAATTTTGTCTTGCCAGAACAAAGTTCGGCTCAGACCTAGTCCTCACTTTTCCTGTTGGTCTGTTAGTCTGTTACAAAGTTTTTGTTTAGCTTGCTCTCATTTCTTTATTTTATGCATCAATTGTGCTCAGACTTGGGTAATACCACATGTGTGTTGATGAGGATGGTGAGGTCAAAGGTCATGTAGGGATCAAAATGTCAAATGATATGAGGCCATGTACATAATTTTTCTTAAACTTTTGGTTTAACTTGCTCTCATTTTTTAAAATTTCTGCTTGTTTATTGATCATGAAATCAGGCGAGACTTGTGTTTTGCAAACTACCTTGTTATGTTATTGACCCAATACAGGGATATTTGCCTGAAATGTCCAGATTGTGTGCACACTCTGTTTTACTCCTCTATGAAATTAGTGCAATATAATGTTATTGATCATTAGGAATCTATTAGCCACAGAGGGGGAAAAAGTACACCAAAGATCCTAAATATTAAATTTGTTGTATATCCTCCATTGATAAATCTTTTATGCATTGATATGGACTTTGTAGTAGTGTCTATGTTCTAATATTTTTAAAAGTTAGATTTAGATATGGAGGAGCCATTATTTCCTACAGCTTGCTGCAACACCTTGCCCTCCTTGCCCAGGCACACTGTGTGGCTGTATGTTAAAGTGCAAAAAGCAGCTGGAAATGTTTATTGGCTCAATATTTTGAGTGTTGGCTGTGAACTTTCATTCCTTCGCTGCCTCACAAATACATGTAGTTTAAACATTTGTGGTCAGTCATGTGACACACTTTTAGCCAATCAAGGTACAAGAAGATATTAATGAGGGATATTAACACAAACTAAATCCCTCCACATTAAAAAAAGAATTACTTACTACCTCCAGTTTGAGCTCAGTCAAGCTACATGTAGAATGATTTCATATCTACTCTAGATTGTGATGATAGGACATTGCTGCTGTTACAAAACCACCTATACAGATCTCTATCCTATGCTAATCTGCCCGCTTGAACAAGAGGCATCCTTACCTGGTCTTATCACCCTTCTCCCAATGTATTCTGTACATTCTCTTAAATGCTTCCTTTTACTATCCCATCCATGCATTTCCTCTGCAGTGTAGGACTTGGTTTCAAGTGACCAAAGTATTGCAATTTACATCTATTGATAGCCTTGGGGATAATACCCACCTGTCACTTTAAGCTCTTGTTCTATTTATTAATTTGTTTGTCTCTGATTTTTTGTTTTAGGATTAATTTGTTTGTCTCTATTTTTTTGTTTTAGGATTAATTTGTTTGTCTTTGTACCCAAGGCACCTGTAAGATAGTAACACATGTGCTCTAAGGCATTTATGTATAATCGTGCATCATACTTGTTAATTGTCCATGATTTTGAATCATACGTTGCCACAGAAACGATGCAAGTATGAAGTATTCTCAGTTTGACATTCTTTTTGACACACTGTGACACAAAGTGGTTTCATGACTGCAAAGTTTTTAGCCTAGTGGCCAGTCATCTGCGTATTTCAGAAGTACAATTTCTGTCATTTGTAATGAATGCTCCCAGGTATTCACATGTTGTCACATTCTAGTTGAATATCAAAACTATCAATTACCATGTAAAGTTTCATCGTCTTTGTCTTTTTTGCATTAATCATATTAAGACCATATTCTGCACCTATGGATTTATCTGCTTGCACAATGTTGTCCAACCTTTGTGCTGTCCTGAAATCAATACAATATTGTCAACATAACGTAGTTCACTCACTGTTGCGCCACTCCATCATACTGTTCCTCCATATCTGCTCCTTTTTGTTTTGATTTCCTCTGTGTAGATATTACTCAACACTGGATGTCAAACCAGTCTGAAGTTCCACAGTCAAGTTTAACAGCACTTTGCTTGTGATTTATAACTTGAAGAATTGATACAAGGAAAGAACATATACATGTCATGAACTATGCAACCCTAACTTGAGTTAGTGTTTGTAGTTTAAGTTCATCAATAACATTGGCTTCTAGTGGTTACGTTAGGGTTCATTCTAGTGAAACTTTCGGGTTACCATAGGTACCACTCTTGTAGCAAATGATAAGCAACATCTCTGCCAGATTAGATATACTCTGGATGCAGAGAAGAATGATGAAGGGCAATGTATCTGGTGCCTGTTATCATATTGTAATGATACAACAAAATGATAATACAACAACAGATTCAACACCAATGAATGTTTTCTTACTTCTATAACATCAATATTTGATAATTAAAACTAGAGCAATTTGACTGCCACGCAGTCGATAAATATGCCTGAGCCGCCTCTTTGCTAGCTCTATTTAGATTATTCTCAGAAAATGTGAATGTTTGGTAGGCAATGTACAATCAAATTCCTATGTGACATGAGAATATCAATCTCACCAGTCTACCCCCAAGTAGTGATCCATCTTTGTACCATGTTTTATGAGAATTGCATACTTGGATTTGGATTTATTGTAAATTGTAAGTTACACCAGAAATTGTTTTCCTCTTCTGAATGCTTTCACATTTTCTTTAAGTCACAAGGTTTTATCACCACAATAACAATATGTATGTTTCATGGCATATGTAGATGTAGAAGCAGACACAGATGTAGAGGCAGCCAGAGTAGGCATTGGATGGCTGACATCAAATAATTTGGTGATGTTACATGGATGAGACAAGAACAAGAAAGAAGAAATGGTATGGTGATTAAGAGGCCATCCGTCTGCAGTCTGAGATAGTCTGAGATAGATAGATGGCATTTTCATTTTTTTGTTTCTGCTTTTATGTTCCCCAGCACTTTTGGTAAGTGAGGACTTATCTTGGGATCTTCATGTCGAGACGGCCATTCAGTTAAACGTCTCCATCTTCAAGCATTTCTACTTTGAAGGCACTGATTATGTGATCTTGGGCTTCAACCAGGTCTCAGATGGAACATACACTCTGAATGCAGAGATTTATGAGCTTCCCCTTTCGGGCCCATCTCTTGGTGAGACCATGTTTATCATTGTTAAACCAAATTGTAATCAATGTACTTAAGCTTTTGGATATGGATAGCATTGGTAAAAATGGCAGCACACATAATCATGGTAACCATAATGATAATTACAACATAACACACACCGGTAGGCATAATTGCATGTCTCCATGGAAATATTAGTGAGAGGCTTCTGTCGTCATGAGGCTTCATCGGTTTTAAATTTTTATATAATTTCAGGCAGTTCTTTCATATTTACTCATGGATCAAATGAGAATTGGAACCATGCATTTACAGCAGATGGTCTCTGCCTTGATGTGTAGAGACATTTTTACCAAGTCCCTTTCATTTTAGGTCTCTATTAGCAGCCAGTAGACATGCATCGAATATAATTTGTCTTTAGACCTGTATCAAGGCTATATACCATTGTAATTAAAAAACATATATGCACTCTGGCAAGACACATGTTTTATTTTGAAGATAATATTCCCATTTTGTATGCTTAATCCCTAAAATAAATGTTTTGCTTTCTCCTGAACTATCCAATAATCTAATAATATCCCCAAATTAGTTTTTCTTGTAGAAAAGATATACATTTCTTTCTGTTGAGATTTTCAGTAACTACAGTATATGTTATCTTTCAGCTCAACTTGAAAAAGAAGCTTACGTGTGACTTTAAAATTAGACAGTTCAGATTTTTTGGCATATACTTTGTAAAGGTTGGTCAAAAAGATTGGCCTTGATGGAGAAGACAGATGGGAAAAGAAGCACGTGAAGAAGGAGCATTTCTTGGATAAGACGCCTGAATGACTCGTTAGCAGTTTAAGGGACTGTTAACCATGATGTAGGCTGATACAAAGAGAGTTGTTACTTATTTGTATACTTCTCCAGAATGTTATCTCACATAGCACAAATGCTATGTGCTACAAAACGATAGTGTCAAATTCTATGTTTATGATATGTTTTTAGATTGTTTTTCGTCATTTAACTTGAATATGTTTGGGTCCACCATTCTGCAAAATTTTGTTGTAATTTTCTGAACTGCTTTAGGATTACACAATGTATTTAGCAAATCAAAAATGAAATCAGATATTTCAGTCTTATAAAGATTGATCACAACTAGACTTGCAATTTATATCAATCATACCCTGTATAGTCGAGATAGGGGATTGGACTTGTGATCGAGTCAGATCAATCAAAACTCATAAGATGGGGCCCTGGAATCACTAATGAGCACTTTTTAATATCCTGTCAGGTGTGACGGTAAAAACCAACGGCCTGACAGACATTGAGCCCATCCTCATATCCGGCGAGATGTACTTGGTGTTCGCGAATGGTCAGTTTGGTGCCACTGACTATGAGGGACTGTCACAGGTGGTGACCTTTGACCCTGCTGTTCCGTCTGTCACTCACATACAGTATATCCAGACATACGGTGCCTCTGCCCTTGAGAGCTTCATGTATGAGGGTGACACCTTCCTCATCATAGCCAACGCTCGCCACAATAATGCCAGAAAATACATGGCAAGCACAAAGTGAGTTGTGTGTGTCGTCTTTTATATCGGCATGATGGAAGTATTTAAATGCCAGTGCAGGTGAAACAATTCTTTGGGCCATAAGTTTGCAGATGTAAGGACCAATATGTCTGGAAATGTTAAATTGCATTCTTGCACAAATCCCATGATCGGATCCTGCGATTCGGCCAGTCACAACTGCGATTGGGTCATGTTCTCTGCCATCTGTGGTGGCTTTAATTCTTTCTCTGCCTGACCAATCATAAATGACTCAGATGTGACTTAGAGTTAAATGAACAGCTTTCTGAGATGAAATTTGGAAAATGTATGTTGGCTTCTGAGTTTTGAATGATGATATAGTGGAAGTCAGTGTTACTTTAGTTTTCAGTTGATTGCTCAAGGATTTTCCAAATGCATTTACCAAGAAGAGCCTTGCCAAGAAGGATCTTATGCTAGTAGAGTAATTCCATAAGTTTGGGGCAATTTTCGTGATGTACAAAAACTAAGTAACTATAAAGCCCAACAACATTTGCCAATATTGTATTCAGTGCAAGAAACATGGCTAAGTACTTGTGCATCACCTTGTGTAAAACTTAAAGAAATGCAATTAGTGTTATGTTATACAAGTTGTTAAAAAAAGCTTTTGACAGTGTTCAAAATGATTTAATATTAGTTTCAACTCACATCAAGTGAAATTGACACATAAAGTCAAGGGATGTCAATTTTTTTAGAGACAGGTTTTCTGACATTTCATTGATTTCTCTTGTAATAATCCTTGGAATATTTAATGAGATTTTCACTTTTGGACAAATTTGTGTAAATCCGATAATTAATGCAGAACACAACAATGGTCATTGTGCATTACACATGCCAACCATCAACTCCTTTTATGCCCGAAGCATCATTCATTTTTAATGACACTGTGATGACTGTTGCCAGTGGATTAACAGGTGTAATACACAATGATCAATTATTGTTTAATTACCTCAAACACAAATTTTAGGGCCAAAATTTGTCCCAAAGAGAAAAACTCATTAAATATTTCAAGGATTATTGCACAAAAAATAATCAATGAGATGTCACAAAACCTGTCTCTAAACATTTTGACATTCCTTGAATTTATGATGTGTTAATTTAAGATGTGAGTTGGAACAGATTTTTAATCATTTTTCAAGAGTGTCAAAAGATTTTTTTTAACACCTCGTATTGTGATGTCCGGGTTACACAAACAAATAAGTATCTTATCAAATATTACATAGCTAACTCATTGTAATGGGCATGACACTGGTAGGGCATGGTTATTGAAATTACAGCATCAAAAATCTTCCGCACATGACTCTTCTTTAGTGTGTAATAATTACTATGATCCGTTACCTGGATGTATGATCTATCTTGCTCCAACCTTAATGGGCAGATCAACTGGCCAGTAACTACTCCTTTACTTGTCTCATGTAGAGTCTACCAACATGCTGGTGCTCACTTTGATGAGGTCTTCTCGGTCATGACGTATGGAGCCAGCGATGTTGCGGCCGCCACGTTGGGTTTTGATGTCTACATTGCCATTACTCAGTATGTGGACAATGACAACAGCTACACAAGAGGCACGATACTCTACGAAATAGTCATTGGTAAGCATATTGGCATCAGTCATAAATTTTCTGCAGGGTTTACTTTTCAACCCTCTCAGTCCCATAGAGTAGAAACTGAGTTGTGATTGATATGGAGGTACATGTTGGTGGGAGGTACTGAGATGGCTAACCCACTCAGTCACATAGGCAAGACACTGTGTAGATATTGATATGGAGCTGATGACAGGGAGAGGTCTTGAGGGGCCGGGATAACCCACTCAGTCCCATAGGCAAGAAACTGTGATTTATATCGAACTGTTAGGTACTAGGTACTAGAGCTAGGTACTGAAAGGGTTAAATCTTACTTCATAAAAGGAACATTGTGGAACTTCCTGGATATATTTATGAGGATTTTTATGCCTCCAGAAAATATGCCGCATGGCATATTGTTAAGGCTGTCCGTCCATCAGATTTCATTTATGCGATAAATAAAAAGTGATTGATGGAATTTCATCAAACTTGGTACAGTGATAATATATGGCAGGTCAATTAAGTGATTGTATATTGGGTCATGTAGGTTAAAGATTGAAGGTAAGGTCAAGGTCAAATCCTAAAATTTAACTTTTTTCATTTTATTTAACTCGAAACATCAAACCATACTTTAACAAAGTTCAATGATTAGATCTAACTGGACAATTCAGTGATTACATTTTGGGTCAGATAGGTCAAAGCTAAAAGGTCATAGATCAGTCAAATCCTGAAATTTCACTTTAGACATAGGCCTAACTCAAGAAATATCATACTTTAGTTCAATGATAGTTCAATGCTAAAATATGACAGGAAAATTATTAGCCTGCCACTTTTTTTCTGTCATTGTAATCTTTATTGTATTGATTTTATGTAAAAATGAATTTGAATTTGAAATTTGAACAGACATAGACTCTACCACTGGAGAGACGATCATGGAATTGGTCAAGACGCAGATTCTGGACAGCACCGCTCCAAAGTCACTGACCTTCTTTGTAGAAGGGGGTCACAACTACCTGGCTATTGCCAACCATCTGGAGGTTGTGAACGGCGTGGAGAACTCTGAGACAGAGTCTGTCATTTACTGGTGGGCTACAGGTGAGCTTCATTCCTGCTTAACCATGTTATACGCCATTCGACACAGGTATCACAAATATACTGTTTGGGGCTATAACTTTAGATCTCAACTGTTGAAAGTAAAGATGTATCACATGAAAGAGTTAACATCTCTGCACAATTCATTTTGGACATTTAGTGATATCTATCAATCGTCATATTGATAGCATTCAAAATTCTGATTCATGAAATTGGCCCAAATATCATAAATTGCATGTTTTTTATATTTTGTAATGAAATGTTTGTTCTGTTTTATCATAAAAATCTCATTTAACCCTCACCGTGCCATAGAGCCGCATGCGTGCTGGTGCTTATGGTGTTTTATACACGCTAGCGTGCTAGCGATCGCCTGCTTCATACACTCGAGCGAGCGACTGCTACGCTGCCATGTGCATGCTTGCACGCATTCGTAATAGCAGTCATTGTTCATGCTTATTGTACTGTTGCTGAATGATTCTCACACGCTATGTTGTTCACTGCTTTGTGTGCACCAGATAATCGGCTTTCAGTTTGATTTCTCCACAAACCACAAGTCTTTTATTAGGTATGGAGGAGACAAAACCACAGTCCAATTAAAGCAAAGGCTGAAAATTTGTCCTAAAAATTCCTTTTATATATCAATATGGAAACAGCATACGTTTAAGTTTAAATAGCCATCAGGGTCAAAATGCAGGATGTGGGATAAGGAGTTTTAAAGTACATAGTATTACCCTGATTTTATGGAAGAGGAAATCTTTTTGACATCAATGTGCTTTTATTTTTATTTTTGTCAGATAATCAGTTCATCGAATACCAGAGGATCACAACATTTGGTGCCTTCCAGTTTGAATATATTGATCTGGAGTTTGAACCTACCCTTCTTGTGGTTGTTGACCTAACTGTAAGATTTGAATGTTTACAATATTGGCTTCGTTATTGATAATTTGCTGTCTTGCCTTCATGGCATAGACATTGCAATATTTGACTATGACCTCTCTGTTGTGCTACCATCACTATTGCCACCATTTATGAACTGCATGTATTGGGCTTGTATCTTGCTGATGGAGGTGAGAAAAATTTAAGAACATATGTGCCTGAGGTAAATTTTCCAGTGTAGTCATCTAACTAGATCCGGATGACTCTACAAATCAAAATGCTTTTGTAAAGTTGTGCTAATTCTGGCATTAATGCAACATTTCACGGCTTGGTTTGATAGTGTTTAAGATTTTACAAGTTAATTTAGATTGTTTGATTATTGATGTGTGATTCATGCTCAGGCAAGCTATCATAAATCATTTCACATAGTAGGGAGTCTTCAAATGGCACTACACCAGTCTTCATTCTTTTTACAGGGTTTATACTTCTACCACTTCAATGATGATGCAATGTGGGAAGCAGCTGAAACAGATTTGTACTTGGACAATCCATCAGTCCCACTGACTGATGCTCACGTTGAGACGTTCAGCGTAGACCGCATAGACTACCTAGTCACTGTGAAGAGCGTGTTTTGGACAACACAATATCGCAACCTTACCCAGTCAAACGTCTTTTCCTTCACTCACGTCAATAATACATGTGAGTTTCATTTGTCAAGCAATCCCACATGATGATCATTACAAGAAAGAAAACAATTGTTCATCTTTAAAAAGCTATAAGAAATAAATGTAAAGAGTGCAATCAAATTGATATTATGCTGATTGATACTGAATGTGGAAATTGACTGATTGAATGAGACATTGTACATTGCTCATATGGTATTGTACATAACATTCAAAACATAAAAATGTAACGTACATTTCTTCTGTTATGAGGAATTTCATCCCATTCATTCTTCAGCCATTGTCAATCCACTGTTGGATGAAGGCCTCAGCATGGTCTTTCTACTTCTCTCTTTCCCTCGCATATTTGTAGCAGTTGGCATCATGCCAGAATTGCTGTATCTCATCTCTCCATATCTTTCTTTGCCTCTGTTTCTTTTTCTGTCAAGAGGTGTTCATTCGATAATTTGTAACTCCATCTCTCCTTCTGGTGACATGGCCAGCCCATTTCCATTTAAGTTGTGTGATTACTTTCATTATGTTCGTGACCTTTGTCTGCTCCCTTATCCATTTATTGGTTTTGCAATCTTTGTAAGTGATGTTCAGCATACTTCGCTCCATGTTATGTTGTGCAGGTGCTAACTTTCTCTTCAATTTAGTTGTTAAAAACTATGTTTCTGATGCATATGCCATTGACGGGAGAATGCACTGGTCATACACTTTCTTTTTCAAACACAGTGACAGATTACCCTTCATGAAGTGGCTATATCTCCCAAATGTTTGCCAACCTGGTTTGATCCTTGTCCTTATTTCATTATCTTGATTTCTTTCGTAAGTGTGAATCGTTGACCAAGGCAGATGTATTCAGAGACATGTTCCAACTGTGTTCCATTAATGATGACTGGTTTGTGTTCAACTGATGAATCTGCCATCACTTTGGTTTTCTTCATATTCATTTTCAGTCATCTTTTCCTGCTTGCCATGTCTAACTCCTGTAATATACTTTCCATTTCACTGAAGTTGTTAGCTATGATGACGATATCATCTGCAAAACAGAGATTCACATTGATACCTTTATCTGCCCAATTGATGTCTTTGATGTGTCCTAAACATGCTGTAAATAGCTTTGGAGATATGGTATCTCCCTGTCTCCTTTACTTATTGGTATTCTGTTGCTTTCTTTGTGTAATTAAACAGTAGTTGAACTGCTAGTGTAGATGTCTTTGATTACTTTCAAGTAGTTGGGATTGATGCCTTGCTGCTTAAGTGCCTCCAGAACTGCCCAGGTTTCAAAGTCGAAGGCTTTCTCATAATCCACAAGTGCTTCACATACAGATATATTGAACTCCTGACATTTTTCTTTCAGTTGATTAAGGGTGTGGATGTGATCTATTGAGAAATTTTTCCTAAACCCTGCCTGTTCCCTTGGTTGGTTGTCATCTAGTATTCTCTCCAATCTGTTTGTCAGAATCTTTGTGAAAAGTTTCCCCATAATTTGAGACAAATTTTAAATGTTACTTGCCTCCTTTTGGCAGTGTAGGGTAGAGTAAGACACGTGCCTATTCAAAGGATTTAATGTTTTTGATTTTTGAACTGATTGTTATCAAATATTTCTTTGTGTAAGCAGTCACATACAAGGCACCTAATGCAACCGTCTACTTGCCGGACTGTGCCCAAAATCTGACGTCAGCTGCTGAAGAGGGGATCAAAAACGTTACGGAAACTGAAAAGAAAATAGGAGAGGGCATCAGCAAGTCCAAGGACAAACAAGCCATCACCAGTACTTTAATCTTGACAGGTGCGTGGCCAGTCTTATGTCTATGAAAATGTTTCTTGTTACACAATCAAGAGACTTACCTTTGTAGAAAATCTTTTGCTGACTGGATCTGTTCGTTTCTTCAGACCCCTGACAAGGTGTAATATGTCTTGGCACGAATGGGGCTGTAACAGATCCAGTTAGAGGAAGCATACCATACCTACAAATGTAAATCTCTTGATCGTGTAAAAAAAAATGTCATAGACCTAAGACATTTTCATTGTCTAATTTTGTAATCAGATGAGACTGTTATGTGTAGATCCTGCAGAATTTAGCTTTGATATAAATTTGGAATTTCATTTATTTATTGCTGACATCAGGATTAAAGAACATAATACATTTTAAATCATTCTGTACTATTAAGTGGATTCCTAATTTTCTAAGACATTCACATTCTACAGAATGTTGGAGATACTTTTATGTCATATAGTTTTGGATTGGTAGTTTATATGATATGATCTACAACATATCAACAAGCTGTATGTGGCTGTAGGCATCTATCTACTCATGCATATTTTCATATTGCCATTTTTAATGTCTTAGTAAGAAGGGCAAAACATTCAATGCATTATTCCTAGCAACATTATTCCATCTTTGATTGGACTCTCAAAATTGTATACTCATTGTTTAACATTTACATACTTGCTAACAATTTGGAGTATTTGGAGTAATTTGGAGTATGTTGCCACTACTATAGGCATAGTTCTGTGCAATCATTTAGCTGTGTGCATGTGCTTGTAATGGACAGCTATTGCATATCAACTATTGCCAAATCAATCAGTCTCTGTATTATAATAAAATATGTAACAAGCATCTGCAAAAATAATCAGCATATTTATGTTCTCCAGGTCATGCCACAATTCCAGTCTTAAAGACAAAGAAGGTGGTTATCGAAAGTGGACAGGACTATGAGATAGATCCGGCATTACTTAAAGCCATCAGTGACAATGCTCAAGAAGTGTCCAAACTGCAAGTGTTTCCCCCAAGATTCATGACCCTGTCCACCTCTCAAACATCAGCAGGTAGGGTATCTATGACTTGAGGGAGGGTCACTTTTCATTGATTGTTGTTCACATGATTATTTATGATAACACCATTTTTTTCGCAGAATGGAAAAAAGGGTAGTCTTTTGTGACAGCTTACTTAGGATTTTGTGAAGCATGAAAAAGTGGAGTTTGTCTTTGTACTTAAAATGCAAAGAAATAGGGGTGTTTTGAGGTGCTGTACTCATTTTGTGTGAAATAGGGGTGAAAATTGTATGTCCTTGGAACCATGCACAATGGGGGGTGAATTTGACTTGAGAACTATCATGCCTTACACCTTAGAATATGAGATGACAACACTAGGCTATGACTGTCATAAACTCTTGGTTTTCACTCAAATCCAATGGTTCATCTCACAGATGCATTGTGGCGCTGAAACAGTTCAAGGGTTAGCCCTATTTTAACCAAATGTCAACCTCTTATGTAAACGCCACAATGAAATAGTGTAAATATTTTAGGTCAAATTCCAACAATCCCCTTCATTTGAGACATGGGTGTATTGCTTACTGTATTATAGCAAGTTATAGGGCCCCTGTCATCAAAATATATGTTGACTTCTGTTGATGCAACATAGTATGTATATAACAAAATCATTAAGTGTTCAATGGAAATATGTGTCCTATATTTTAAAATAATTTTTCAATATTTTTTCTCAGCACTGATAAGCCCCGCCTCCAAAATATCCTCCAACTCAAGATTCCCCCTGTGACATCTTCAAAGGTAGAAATTAGCAGGATAATAGACATAATTCATGCACAAAATAAACATTGCAATGACTACCTGCAAGTGCTTATAATAGCATCGCATAGCTGGCACATTTCTGACATAAGGAAACAATTATTCCCTCATGAAAGGTTGTTAGATGGTATTGTGTGAAGACATGCGATGCTCTTGTGGGCAGGTGGAGGTAGTCATTGCAATGTTAAGTTTGTGCATAAATTTTGCTTATTATCCTGCTAATTTCTACCTTTGATGATGTCACAGGGGGAATCTTGAGTTGGAGGATATTTTGGAGGCGGGGCTTATCAGTGCTGAGAAAAAATAAAGAAAAATTATTTAAAATATAGGACACATATTTCCATTGAACAGTTAGTGAATTTGTTATGTACATATTTTGTTGCATCAACACAAGTCGACATACATTTTGATGACAGGGGACCTTTAAATTTTGATGAGAGAAGGGAGAAGAGGATGTGGATTGTAACATTTGGTAACTGGTTGATTTGTTTGCTAATGTAAGGAAGACCACTGTCATATAAGCATCAGTTGGTTGCATTGGATAATGTACTGTTCCTCTTGACAACATCTTTGTTTTGCTATATTGGCAGTATCTCCTAAACCACATGCACCAAGATATCAAATCTGTAATTGCCAAGCAATATCACATCTTTTTTTATCAATTCTTTTTCCCTTTGTACAACATTTGAAGTTCACAGATTCTTCCTTGATATCTACAAACAATTCATTTCAGGGAAGAATTGATTTACCTTTCCTTCACATAATTGTGCCATATAAGTGGAAGTGATGAGGCCGACCATTGACTCTCATCTTTGATTGAACCCCAGGTCCAATCACCCTGTCTGCAAGTAACACATATGCCAGTGTAAAAGCTGCGGGCCCCTCCTTCTCTCCCAGCGATGGCCTTGTGAATGGCATCGACCTGCCAGACATTAATGCCAATTCCTTGAAGTTCATAGGCACTCAGTCGATGGGTGGACATGTGAACTTTGATGATGATCTGGGGGTTGGTACTAGTCTTTCAGTGACGGACACCATAAATGGCATCAGTGTTCCAGGTCAGCTATGAATGCTTCTTGGCTTTTGTATGAGTGAGAGCAGGTTTGATAAGTATGCGTAAGCGCTTTCCACCCATTTAATACCAACTACCCGTAGCACAAATGTGCGATTTGGGCTATACAAGATGCATGCAATTACATTTCTGCACAAGAAGAATCCGTTTGTATTGTCTTACTGATTTTATATAATGATTGAAGTGAAATATTCTGTTGAAATTGGCAAAAAGGTATGCATCAGACCTTTGCTCTGTTTAAGTTATCCATAGTCTTAATCAATAGTTTATGTTGAAATTATATTGTTACAAAATTTCTTTTTCAGCATTTGGAGTGTGCAGCATTTTTTGTTGAAGTTTTCTGACTTGTACCGGTATTTATTTTGTTAAGTGGTAATTGTATTTGCATTGCAATAGGAGCGCAAACAAAGAGCATTGCGATGTCATATTGAACAGCTTGCCTGACACTGCTGTATGCTAACATTTTCTGCGAAAAGTCTTTTTTTTTATGTTGGCCGTGCAAATGAGTTAACATGCATGCAAATTTCCATAGAGACTCAAGCACAATCTGACTGCTACTCATTATGCAAATACTAGTGAGCACTTTGTATGCTACTCCTTTTGCCCACTATATGCAAAGTAAGTACTATAGACCGCTTTTTATGTTAATGAGGTACTCATGCTAGGATGTTTAATCTTTTTCATGTCTGTCAACCAAACAAGTAACAGGATTATCGAGATAAGGTATCTTAATCTTTAGTATATCATCACATTATTGTCTCTGATGTTTTTTTTATATATATATATAAAGACTTTTTGAATGATTTTTTTCTTGAAACTTTTTTTTAATGTTTAAATATGTTTGATCTCATGTGCTTCTGGAACCATGTCAAGTACATAAAACATATATAAATATACACATATATGTATATATAGGGTGACGCGCATAAGTATGCATACCCTCTTAATTGTGCAATGCTGCCTTCTCTCGGTAGATATAGGTCCAATCAGTCTGAAACTGCTGTCAATCACTTCTAAGATAGCAGCCTACGTGATGTGAAATTTCGAGGAAATTTCGAGAACTTTTTATGGATTTACAGCTGTTTCTTTTGGACTATAACTTTGAGGTTCTTCTGGAGGATTGGAATTTTCAATGTCAACCTGTTGGATCATCAAAATGGCAAGAAACAAGGGGGAAAATGCAACTGTTTCAGAAAGAAAGAGGGTAATTCAACTATGACAAGCATGTAAAAGCAAGTAGCACAAATATTGAACAGAAGTAAAAGATTTGTTACATCCACCTGGGCTAAGAAGGAATGGCCTCATCTCTCAGACAGGAAACGGAAGGCCAAGAACAGCAAATTGACTGCCCAAGCAAAGAGGTTTATCACTTCTTTTGTTAAAAACAAAAATTTTGAAAATCAAGTGGGAAGCAGCCAATAACTGATGAGTATTACAAATAAATACAATTGTGTATTATCTCATCTATGTACTTTGAAAAAATTATGAAGTTTTGTTGAAAAATATTGAAGTTAGGAACACTTTTTTCAGGTTAATGCCATGAGGTATGCATACTTATGTGCGCCACCCTATATATATATATATATTTATCAGAGAAAAAAATAAAAATGTATTACCTGGAGCTGGATCAGGTCAGGTCAGGTTAGTCCTGCCACTGGTCATCGTGTAATCCAGTGCTACCTGTTACACGGTCGAGTGCTCGGCGACTAATCCGGGCAACCCACACTAGGGCATTAGCTCTAGGGTGAGGAGGGGGTGCCGGACCCCCTGTCAGAATTAAAAACCAGATCTGACTTAAGAGTTCCTTTACATCGGGCTGGAGTCCAAGGAACTCATTCGACCTCTACCAATCCACCTTGCCAGTGTGGTAGAGTATGGCACACATTCTTCATCATTTATGGATTTAAGAATAAAGAGAGGTCGTAACGCCCATGGCCAGAACGGGCCCAGCTCTACAAATAGAGATAGGAATTCGGTGACTGCTGATACTTCTGGTGTCAAGCCAAAGTATGACGAGTTGGGTTTAAAGCCGCAAGGAGGACCCAAATCTGATAGAAGAATCATCACGAGCCATACAGATTTATTCATTTGTACATATAATGTAAGGACATTGAGAACAGAGGAAGACCTAGATGCTCTACTGGAGGAAATAGATGATGTATCATGGCACATAATAGGATTAGCGTAAACTCGGAGACCAGCGAATCTCATCAAGTTATCAAAGTGTGGACATACACTGTTCACAACATCAACAACAAACAAAAGTTGCAATGGAGTTGGATTTCTTGTGAATAAAGAGGTTGAGGAAAATATCATGGAATATAAAGAAGTATCAGACAGGATAGCTTTTGTGAAAGTACATATCAATAGTAGCCATACAATGAAAATTATTCAAGCATATGCACCAACTACCAGTCACACAGATGAAGTCGTTGAAGATTTTTACAGTAAAATTGACAACATAATGACAACAGAATCCACAACGTTTACGTTACTTATGGGTGATTTCAGTGCCAAGGTTGGAATGAGAAAGGATGACGAGGAGAGTGGTATAGGCCCATACAAGATCGGAGAAAGGAATGAAAGGGGAAAAAGACTAATGGAGTTTGTATCGAGCAGGAACTTGACAATTGGCAATACATACTTCAAAAAACCTACCAAAAACTACTGGACATGGGAAAGCCCAAATGCAGCAACTCACAACTTGATAGATTACATAATTTGCGATCATCGTAGAATCTTGATGGATGTAGGAACAGTACCAAAGGTGGATACAGGCAGTGACCACCGACTTGTTAGAGCTAAAGTAAGGATTAACAAGAAAATGGAAAGAGTGAAAAGGGTAAGGAAGCCTAGGAGGAGACATATTAACTTAGAACTACTTTCCAGTAAGCAGGAGCAGTTCCAGCTTGAGTTACACAATAGGTTTGAAGTGTTGGCAGATTCAATGGAGAACCAACCACTAGACACTCTCTATGATCAAATAACCAGAACAATTATGGATGAAGCGGAGAAACTAGCTAAGGGGGAGAAAAGGGAGGGCAACAATACAGACAAGGAAAGAGAGGAGATACATAGATTGAATGAGAAAAGGAAAGCCCTTAAGCCCTCCAGACAGACATCAACACGTAACCAAGTTGAATATACAGAGCTGAATAAAACAATTCGCAAGATGAGAAGAAAGCGAAAGAGAAAGTGAAGTGCTAGAAAACCACAAAGGACCAAAAATCATCAACAGAAAGTTAGAGAGGGGTAGAAAGCTTCTGTCATCACTGAAAACAAAAGATGGGACAGAAGTTAATGACAAAGAACAGATTACTCAAGTCATTGAGGACTTCTATAGAGAACTCTATAGCACAGACCAACCCGATTGGAGAGTAAATGAGGACTGGAATGAGAAATCAAATGATGTTCCACCAATACTTAAGGAAGAGGTGAAGAGTGCTTTAGATCAGATGAAAAGGGGAAAGGCTCCAGGGGAGGACCAAATGACTGCAGATATTTTAAAGTTGGGGGGAGAGGACACCATATCAATCCTAACAAAACTGTTCAACAAGATCATGCAAATGGAACAAGTACCTACCCAGTGGAACGAATCAAAAGTTATCATACTGTTCAATAGAATAGATAGAGTGAATAGAAGGATCCAGTTGGCTTGGGCAAAATGCGGCAAGCTCAACTTTATCTTCCGTGATGAGAAGCTCCCTCTTTCTCTCAAGAAACAGATTTTCAACCAATGTATCATACCTGTGCTCTCTTATGGAGCAGAAACATGGACCACAACTAAGAGACTGGAGAGAAAACTTAGAGTAACTGAAAGGGCTATGGAAAGAATTATGATTGGTGTGACAAAGAGGGACAAAGTTAGAAACCAGGATTTGAGAAAGAAAACTAAAGCACGGGACATAGTACAGGAAATTAAATCAAAGAAATGGAGGTGGGCTGGTCATCTGGCCAGGAGGAAAGATGACAGATGGACATATAAATTAACCATCTGGACCCCCAGAGCTAACACCAGAAGAAGAGGCAGACAAAGTAGGAGGTGGATTGACGATATTAGAGAATATGGTAGTGTGACATGGAAACGAACGGCACAAGATAGATCAAGATGGAAAAATGATGAGGAGGCCTTCCTTCAGCAGTGGAGAGAAATAGACTAAATAGAATAGAATAGAATAGAATAGCTGGAGCAACTTTGTCAAGCCTTAGCTAATGAAGCGAATGTGCTGTTGTCCATTATGCCCTATTTTGATTTCTGTTAAAATGAGGCGTATTTTGGCATTGCAAGGATTAAACTACCCTGTATTCCTGCTTAAAATATATTTTCACTTGTTCACTTTGCATGTACAGCTGATGTCATGGATATGAGCAGCACCCAAACTGTTGATGGTTTGAAGACTTTCAGTAATGATGTGAATTTTAATGCCAACGTGGACATCAGTGGCACCATCAACAGTTTGGATTTAGAGACGGATGTGGTTCTGACGGGAACCGCAGCCACCATTGCAGGAACCAAAACATTCTCATCGAGCATCACTCTCAGTCAAGCCATGACAGTTGCAGCTGGAAAGACTGTGGATACAGTAGGTTGATTATGATTTCATGAAATATTTCATATCTAAAATAATGTATTGCCTTTATTTCTCTCAGATCATTAGAAATCTCTCAAGAATCTGGATTTGTCTGCTGTATTTTAAACATTCATACCCTCGAATGAATCAAAAGCTTTTCACAGGGAATCATTCACAGCCAAACAGTGACTATTGCTGCACGAAAGACTGTGGATACCGTACTTTGATTGTGATTTCATACGATATTTCATAAACATATAGATAAAGTAATGTATAATTGTCCAACGATTTCGGAAATTTGGGATTCTGCTGCCATGTGTTATAAACATTACCCATGATCTTTTGCTTCCTTGCTCTTTGATCGATTTGTTAAATGATGCAGTTGTCTGTACTATAAAATGAATAAAACTGTATGGGAGGCAATATGGTTGGTGTGGGGTATGGACATCTCTATGACATCCAGTGTTTAGTTACAGTTTGAAATTGAGCAAGGAAAGTGTGAGGCAATGATCACTCTGGCATGTACTTGTGTATTTCCACCATAATTGTAAAGAGTGCTTAAAGTGAAATTAAATAATATCTTCATTCAAATAATTGTGTTTTTTGCCAAGATTAAATTCAGATTTATTAGTCCTTGTTTTGCTTTTTACTCTCAGTAGTCACTAGATTGATTGATATAAGGAAATAAGTCAAGAAAAAGAAGACCATGTAGGACAGGAACCTGTATCTTCAGCCTGCTGGGCTGTGACTTTATACTACCAGGCGACTGCTTTGCTTATAATGATAACATGATACCTAGGAACCAGTAACTTGCTTACCGGTATGTGTGTTCATGAGTCCCAAGTAGGATATAGGTTAATTCAAAAACTTGAATGATGAATCAATATTGTTACCACAGAGGTAACGACAAAACAAAGAGTATATATGAATTAATGATAATAATAATTGGCTTTTATATAGCACTTTCCTAGTAGGAAGTACTACCCAAAGTACTTACCCTGGTTTTAGCCAAGCAGCCAAGTATGTATAGCCCTAAAAGCTAATTGATCTAATTAGATCAGGAATACTGTTTTCCTGCCAGGTACCCATTTAGGTTGAGAGGCCAGGACAAACATGAGCAAAACACCTTGTCCAAGGGTGTAGCACCAGACTGGGCTCGAGACTCTCTCTGTGATTGAGAGTCAATAGCTCTCACCACTATACCACAGTGGCTCATGGCCCTTATAATATCTTTTCCTGATGTCAGGTGGATGTTTCTGAGTTCTCCTCCCTTGTACTGATAACGAGTGTTGGTGGAACCCTGAATGGGGATATCAGCTTTGACAGTGAACTGACCATCTCTGGTGATGTCACTGTCTCCAACGACCTCATCAATGGTGTGGACTTTCCCAGTGCCTACAATGATGCAGTATTTGCTGACACGGCCCAGAATATTGCAGGTTAGTTCCTAAAGCATATTTAAATTGATTGAGGTCATTTGGTTTGTGTAAGGTGTAGGCGTATTTGTGATGTGGTTGATGTGGTAGAAATGTTGACCAGTCGAAGCAACTTCAAATTATTCAAATATTGATAAGTGGCAAAAAAGTATAGTAAATAGCAATATTGATCTCCAAGTGTGCATTTTCATCTGCATTGCACATCTAACCTTTAGTTAAGCCTTTCCTGACATAAAATGCAAAAGGATCAAAAGAGTAACAGTATGCGAGTTAATGAATGAAGTCAAGGCTGTCTTTGTGACCTGCTGCACTGCGTGCATGGAGCTATCGCATTACCCACTAACTCACACCTATTGGCATGTGGCAGTGGGGTCCTTATAAGGCGCTGCATTTTATGACATAAGGAGAGGTGTAACTAAATGTTGGGTGTGAAAAGTAGATGATAATGCATTGGGTGTCAGTCTCCCAGGTCACAAATCACTGTTGAACTGCAGGGTTAACTTTGCATAGTCATTTTAAAAGACATGTTCAATTACCTTCTTATATAGCTAGCCTATTCTATGATGCAAAATCAACCAAAGAAAGATTATTAAAAAAAGACACAAAAAGCATGAAGGCCATTATGAGCTATACAAAGGACACAGTCATTATAACAGTTCCATGAACTATATATACTGTAGATACTCATTAATTCATCTCATGTACACAAATCAAATAGAGATCTCTTGACCTGCACTTTATATCCTGACCAATCAAATCTTGCATGACAAAACACTACTTGGTGCTTGTGCAACATTACAGTGGTGAAGAAACATAAAATCTCTCCTTGGGGATACCGCAGTGGTGTCCGCAGTGCAAGAATTACTCCTTGGGTACACGGTAAGAAATATTTAATTGAGGACACTGCATTGATGCCCATATTAACAGTCTAATATGTATTGTATGTTGCTTTGTAATGTAAATTCATATGCTCTCATGACAGTGCTAATTAAATTGAAATTGAAAATTTTGAAATAATACAAAACTCAAATATCTCATATCTCTACCATCTTGAATAGCTGACAAAAACTTTCTGCACAACTTTGAGTCTGTGGATGACGTTGATGTGACTGGCACAGTGAATGGCATTGACCTGTCCGAGAGACTCTTCACTTTGGCCACTGACCAGAAAGTGACCACAGAGCTGACCATCGAGGGCAATGTGATTGTTGAGGGCGATATCATCGTGCACCAGGGGGGGGCAGTCAACAATGTGGATCTGTCGGAGGAAGCTGTGTTGAGTGATGTGCCACAAACCATCCGTGGTAAGTTTTGTTAAGTGATTATAATATGTCCATTGACCACTAGTAGTAGTATAGTATAGTAATAGTATGCACTTTTATGACCACTTTTTAGAAGCCGTATTACTCTGAAGGTTATAGCCGACCCTTAGTGGAAACATGGAACTGTGATGTAGGAGTGTCAAATTTCTGTGGAAACTATAATTCCTTATGATTTAGTGTATGAGGCATTATAAATCCAAGAAACTGACTCTTTCAAGGAATATCTATTACCCTGCACTTGTATCTTATTAGAGAATCAGTGTATATTCAGAGATATCAGAGTTTTTAATCAGCATGATGGCAATGGCCGTTATCTGAGATCGCGGCCAGCCTAAGTAAACAAAAGCGCTGAGCTGCAATCCGAAACGGGTGCTGCATGCTAGCGGGGGCGAGAAACTACAATTGCGGTTCACGGCCTCGTGCATAGTCTCGGTTCTAGACGTATATATCAGCCCAAAATCATATATACAGCACGCATTGAAACTGGACGATTTTGAGTGATCGGAAATCGTGCAATCACTCAATATCCTTGCGCATAGGTTCGTCCTGCACGCGCATACGAATTTAGGCTGATAAAATCCGTCTAGAACCTAGACTACCTCGTGCACTGCATTAACTCGTGATAGCGGGGCTAGATTGAAGAGCGAAAATATTGGGTCACGGTTGTTATATCACCAATTCTGAGTTATTTTCTTTCATTTGAAGTTTAATTTGGGTCTTTATCTACTTTAAGGGTACATTCTGGACATTTTGATATGTTAAAACAACTAAAATACATATTTCCTACTTCCCATTTCTTTTCAGGCAATGCCCTGGTAACAGTCTGTTGACACTATTACGTAAGACAATGAGGATCACAGGTGTAATCCAAAACCACCACCTCACAAGCAATGGTGATTGATAAAACATTTGACATGTCATGTGGAAAGTGGGAGTCAGGATACCCCACCTTCTACCTCCATTGATAGACATGCAGATTGCATAAGATCATGTGGCTAAAAGTGGTGGGGTATTTTTTTAACACAGCAATCTCATAATGGCGATATGCCTGTACTGCTGAGTGAGATACATATCAGATATACCTGTACAGCGTATCAGAGTTACAGCTTAGACAAATAGAGACAGAGTTCTCACAGAGTTACCATTATGTATAAGATCTGAGTTATATAAGTACTGCATCTCATTATTAAATACACAAAAAAGAGAGTCAATGCTTGAGTCCTCCTTCACTTAGAATTGAGCAACTCTACAAAACTTTATAGTTTATCACAAAATGCAACTGACACTACAAAACAGTGGGTATATTTCCTAACTCACTTTGAGTGAACTTTCTATAGGCAAAGCATTCACTGACACATTGACCATTAGATTTAGGATTGAATATTGTCAGGGAGCCTTGAAGTGTAGTATTTGCAGACTCTTGGACAAATATATTTTTAACATCACCGTAAAGCAACCTAATCATGATAATGATGTTAACAGGGACATTAAAATATAGTCGACATTCGTAATCTCTGCAGAGATATTCTCTTTCAATCAGATGGTAAGCTGTATACCATTTTCAACAATTCTCTTTATGACATCATTTTAGTTTGCCCAGATAATACTTTTTACATGATATTATTGTGTTGATGTCTTGGTACGGCAATATTGTGTTCTAAAAAGTTGTAGATATAAACACACAAAAAAAGTAAGTCCCCCCCCCTATTAAAGCAAAATAGCATAACTTTTGATCAAAAAGGTTTTGAGCAATATAATTTGGCAGGAATGTTCTTTAACTTATTGGCTAACCTCCATTTGAAAATCGCATTAATCCACCCAATCATGCATGTATGTAATCAATATTTTTTGTACAATCAAGCTTAGTATGTTATGAAAACCCTTGTGATTGATTTACCCAATTTTTTGGGAACTATTACCATATATATGATGAACCCTAAGTACCGGTAAAGGGCTTTCATTCCATCAAGCTTCACACTTATATTTCCTATTTGATTTGTATTTGATGTATTGCAGAAAAGCAGAATATAAATTATGTAAATAAATCAAATTTTACCTTCTTGACCACGACACCTAGGGATGGTTGTATTCAGCAAAGACATTGAAGTTGCTGGTGACACCCACGTCAGTCCGGGTGTTGAGATTGATGGAGTTGACCTCAGCGAATATGTGCTCAGAGCGGTGAAAGTCACTGACCTGGTCCAAAATGTCGGGGGAGAAAAAACTTTCACTAAAGATGTAACAGGTGAGATCAGCCTCATATGTTTTTTTTCATATATGGTGTTGAGGGTCTGTCAATCCAGAGACTGATTTGAGAGGAATGTTACAATTATAGCCCTGGTCACTGGATACAAGAACATGTCATGCAGCAATATTTGCGCTGGGTCAAGATTATCCACATTATTGCAAAAAGCCCCAGAACCTTGATATCTTCAGTCACAGTTCACAACCACTCCTTCACTTAAGGAAATGCGTAGAAATGATGGCTGAATATTGATCTCCATACCACCTCAATGGTATATATAATGCTACTGTACCATCCCCATCCATGATATCTTGCCAGTGACAAGAGCACTTTAAAGGAAACCTCCGGTCCAAAAATAAGGTGCTCTAAAAAAAAGGCAGCAAAATATGAGAAGCAGTGCAAAGGAATTTGTTGAAAATGAAACAAATAATGAGGAAGAAATTATGTTTTATGATTGAGCCAGTAATGTTGTAAATCCACAATATCCCATTTCTTTCTCCAAGAAACTGATTTGCTTCTGCAGATGATATGCATATGCTTTCATATACAGAAACTGAAATATAGGCTGTATATTAATAATTATATACCACATACTAAGAATGTTGCTATGGGATTGGTCAAGAGTTGATCATGCGATAAAGCATAGTTTTGCCCATCTGATCACCTGAGAAGAAAAGTTTTACACTCTAGGTGATAGTACTTTTGGTTTCTCTGATCTCTTTACTCCTCACAGTCCTAACGTGTGATCAGTATTTTTGAGTACTTGCGAAATAAAAGTGCGTTACACTTGGACTATCAATTGACTGACAGTAGCTCCTACAAACACGTCCTAATGCACGTCCTAATGCGTGTTCCCCATGGCAGCGGCTCGGGGTTAGGCAGAGAAGTAAACATTACTTTTGTATGCCAAATTGTCATTTTTGGTATAGATAGTTGCTTTCAGATGTGCAATATGAAGCAAATAATGAACTTTTGGTTTCAGGCAATGAGACAAACTATCATTTCCTCGGCGATCTGAATGTATACGCTATCTTTCCTCAGCTGCGCTTTGGAAAGATAACTACATCCAGATCGCCTTGGAAGTGATAGTTCATTCCATCACCTTCACCAACGTTGATTATTTGCTTGATATATATTCTGTAGCACTGTTTCATCTTACATGATCACCTATTATTACATTTGGATTCTCTCCTGTATAATTTGGAAACATAATAATCAATGAAATCAATCAATCAATCAATGAAAATAATCTATTATACATGCAAAATAATAGCAAGAAAGTGAGTCTACATGTATGCCTTCATAGCATCATGACCAAGTTCCCAATATGCCTTCACAAATAGCAACCATTGATCATTAATATTCATAACTTTCCTTGATTTCAGTTGACATGCTTGATTTTGTTCTGCTTCTCAGATTTGTCTACGTTTAGAAAAAGAGGAACTTGCTTTTTCACATGCTTTGAATAAATGTTTGTTTCTTCCCCCCATTGAGATTATTGTTTCTCTGTACTATATTTTAGTGGCCACCATGCTCACTGTAACTGATCTGATCAACAAAGTCGACATTGAAGAGCTGTATGTTGATGTACTGTCCAAATCAAGACAGCAGACCTTCCCTGGGCATGTGGATGTGGGTAGCTCTGTTGGCGTTTCGGGAGCCTCGACTCTTCAAAGCACCATAGATGGCCTGGATATACCCACATCCTTTGTGCTGTTGGCATCTACGGACAGCATTTCAGGTAAGATATCTATTCCTGTGAAATCTAGCTAATTCCATTAATATTTCTCTCTTTTTTTTCAAAGTTTTTCTGTAATGCAACATATTGTTCCAAATTAATATACAATACAAGTTTGTGATCCTGCATTTATTTCTTCATCGCTAGGGCATTATTTCAAGTATCACCTGTGAATCGTTCTGTCAGAAGTTACGATAATGATGTCATAAAGCAATTAATCATGTCATATCGAGTAACTGCGATATATCGCAGAAGCAGAGAAAATCTTGACTATCTCTGTGCTATGCAATAGATTGCACTTATTTTCATACTGTCTAGGTTTTGAAAATAAATGACAACTCATATCAAGCGGACATTGACACATCATAATGTTAATGGATGACAAAATAGGTTTCATGACATTTCACCAATTATTATTCTTGTAATGATCAATTGATAGAAAAATATCAAGTAATATAAACATGAATACAAAGTAAATAGTATAGTACAATAATGAAAGACACATCAAGACACAAGTGTGGAGGGAGAAACAAAGGCCATTTACCTGTCATATTTAGTATTTAGTTTATAGTTGTCAATATTATATTACCAAACAAAAATACAAACACAAAACAAACAAACAAGAAAAACAAACAAAACAAAAAAGTACAAAGTACGATTTGTGATTTTCTAAGATGATGGGAAGGCATTTGATTTTGTTATATATTCTTTATGTTTACATTTGAATGTTGGCAAAGATATGGAGTGTTTTATGATATTTGGCAGACTGTTCCATCATTTTGGACCAAAATATTTTATGGTCTATCTATCAACGTGATCTTTCCATGTTAGTTTGTCATCTATATCTACTCCTCAAAATTTTTGTTTATTGTATGTCAGGAGCTCTAGATGTATTTATAAATATATCAACCTCACTTTCGTTTTGGGATTTAAAAATCATGCAACATACTTTATCAATATTCAATTTGAGCTTATTGGCTTGGCTAAAAAACATTTATTGACTAATATGAGTTCATTATTAAAGTTTGAGCAGTGAATTTCAATATTATTACCTGAAAAAAACATATTGGTGTCATCTTCAATAATGATAGTCTGAATGAGCTTGCTAATAAACTGTAGATCATTTAGAAAAAGCGAAGGCCCCAAAACCGATCCTTGAGGATTTTGCACTACACATGTCAATCCACAACTTCTTTTCTGCCCGATGCATCATGCATTATTGATGACACTGTGATGGCATTTTCTAGTGGATTGATAGGTGTGACACACAATGGTCATTGTTGTGGTCTTAATTATCTGATACACATCAATTTTAAATCCAAATTTGTTCATAAGTGGAAAGCTCATGAAATATTCACAGGATTATTACAAGAAAAGTAATTGATTGAATGTCACAAAACCTGCTTACAAAAAATTGACATCTCTTGACGTTATGTTGTGTCAATTTTTGCTTCATTTGATTTATAACTGTTCTTTTTTACTTTATAGTGTCAAAAAAAGAAATTAACACCTAGTATAACGTATGCATATTGATTGAGCGGCAATAAACTGCGGGATGCCATTGTGGACCAACTTTGTCTATGAATGATATCGGTCAGGATTTAGATATAGCAGTTGTAATTTTGTGTATTGTACATGCATGAACAAGACAATACTCAGAATGTATCAGCTACTTTGAATTTACAAAGTAAGAGCAGAGGACTAGTCACTAGATGCATTGCAACAACTTTGTTCCATTAGACTTATCAGAACTTCCTTCCCCTTAAAAAATCCTTTGAAACTCAATGAATGGCCATATGAGATCATGACCCAAAATTAATTTCAGTGTGTCCTGTATTCTCCTACCCAGGAATCAAGACTTTCTCCAGTTTGCTTGTTGCAGGAATCATTGCCATGGGTGATGGAAATACTGTGAACGGAGAAGACCTTTCTGTCTTCGATACAAATGTAAGTGCCTTTGTTTTGAGAAAGACGTATTACTGTAGGAGGTGATCATCTATCCCTTCAAATGCCTGTTTATGTGGAAAATATGTTAAACAAGGTGGTTTGTTAACCGCGAGTCTCACCTGATTTCGCAATCAATAAACAGAGCTGAGTTGTTGTTGAAATATTTAAGATGCCTAGATGACCTTAGACCTCATCATCATCATCATCATCCTCATTACCTAAGGATTATTTGTACCAAGTGTGAACACATTTGGTGCAGTAATTTAAAAAAATGGGAGCAAATTAAGGCAAAACTTTAAGAAAAATTATGCACATTACCTCATATCATTTGACCTTTTGACCCCTAGATGACCTTTAACCTCATCGACACACAGGTCGTCCTACTCAAGAATTATTTGTACCTAGTATGAATACAATTCATGCAAAAATGTAAAAAATGAGAGCAAGTTCAATAAAAACTTAGGAAAATGACACACATGGCCTCATATCTTTTGACCTTTTTTTCCCTGAGATGACCTTTGACCCAAACCCAATTAACTATCTCATTACCATTGGCAAGAATGTGTACGTAACCCAATGTGGTTTTCAAGGTCTGGTAATATAAGGGCTAGAACAAATACTTGCATTGGACCTATACATGTACACAGATCCTGAAGAGGATAGGCAACCAGAATGCAGCCACCCTGAACATCTCTTTTGATAATGCTGTGTCGGTTGGAACAGATGTGTCTTTGCGTGGAACCATAAATGGATACACTGTCCCAACTGAACTTGTCTTGCTGGCAGGGGCTCAGACTATTGCAGGTTAGACCATATAGTTTTGATTCTTTATGCCAATTGCTTCTTGTTTCTTAGTTCCAAAGACCTTGTCTCACTGGAAGGGGCTCAGACCATTACAGGTTGGATTTCTTCATCACGTGCTAGTGTATCCAAGGAATATACATGTAGATACAATACACCCATGAGTTGATCCTTCATTTTCCCCACCTGTGACAATAGATATAGGGATCATGATGCATCGAACAGTCATCGCTTGTCAAATTTTACTCCAATTTCCATTACTGCATTTATTTCTCTTATTTTTTGATCAGCATTTACCAAATACAAATATTTTGGGAGACGGCGGAATGCTCCTTTAATATGATATGGCATAAGATGGTTGTGTGCCAAGAATGACAAATTATAAGAACATCATTTAAAAATGTAATAATATGCCTGTACTGTATAATCTGCTGCCCTGATGTCTTTCTCTCTCTCTTGTGTGTGATTCTGGCAAAGATCGTTTAATTTATGTACCACAAGTGATCAACACAAATCCCATACAGCTATAAATGTTGGGTCTGGCACTACTAGAGTTCACCATCACACCCTTCTCCTCATTGCTTTCTTTTGAAAATCACTTGCTGCTTTAGGTACCAAAACGTTTACTCAGGCAGTTGTGACCAGAGCCAGCATCTCTACCCCTTCCCTGCAAGTGGATGGGACGGTGAATGGTGTTGATGTCGACCTTCTCTATAGTGATGCTGTCATGACCACTAATGTCTCGGCGTGCACCATCAATGGAGCCAAGGTGTTTCCCATGCTTGCAGGTGAGGAGGTCATTCAATAGTGTTAAATTTTCATCTGTCCTTACATAAACACATTTCTTTGATTGCAACTGTAAAATTGTCACAAATGAGTTGAAACTGTATTTGTTTTGCCTCCATCATGAAGTGTCCAGTCAATTCTTCTGTAATTTTTGTTTTTGTGGGTGATAAGAATTTGATTCAACTAAGAATACTTTAAAGTTTGTAGAGAAAGTTAAATTTGCAAGCAATATTTTTAGTTATTCTCTTCTCAACTCACTTTCTGATCCACCTACTGTGAAAGAATGACCTAACTGTCTTTTTCAGGACTACATTTGCGATGTATCTACTCACTGTAAGCGAAGTCCTGAACTAATAAAAGAGCTAAATTAATTTTGTATGGCTCAGTGTTCAATAATATTTTTAGTCCTAGGAGCTCTTCATCCCATATTTAACAAGTCTAGAAAGTGGTAATATTCATGAGAAAACAGAAGGTGATGAAAGAAATAATCTTAAGTTTGTAATTCAATACATATATGTCGTCTACCTTAGTTGCTGGTCCTACATTAGTTGAAGGGACTGTAGATGGCGTTACCTTGTCTACCCTTCAGTCAACAGCTGTCTATCTGGCAGGAGCACAGACAATTGCAGGTACATTTTATCCTGGCTTTAACCCTAACATTACCAGGCCATGAAAACCCTGTTGGCTTTTCACATCTTCATACCAATGTTATTGAGAGAATTAATTCGCTGTGACCATTCATTTATGTTGACCTTTTGGTATTGAAATATGCTACCCTATAATGCTCCATACCACATATAAGGAAGTATCATCCCACAATGCACAATGCAGCACCTGTTTGCAGTCTTACCTACTTCCGGTCTAGTGTATTAGAGTATGAGACAGGATGAACATGGAAGAATGTATGACTGCATTACTTGTGGGATTTCCTAATATGCGGTATAGACAATTCCCATGCCATTTTTAAAATAAGTTTAGAAGGTGATTCCCCATTGCAGATGTCAATAAAATGCAATTGAGACACTAAGAGGGCCAGTTGGCATCTGGAAATTTCTACCTAAATTTAACATATCAGCTTTAAATATTAGTCGGGCATGTGCAGATGATACTAATCTCCCAGCTCCAATTACTAATTAAATTTAGATTACATTTCAAACTAAACATTTGTGTAATTCCATCTTCCTATTCATTCTCCATTACAGGTAAGACCTTCTCATCTAGCGCCCATTTTGATAATAACATTGCGGTCGGCAACCACGTCAACTCTCTGGACTTTGCTGAGAAGTGCAGTACTGTTGTCTACTATGACACAGAAGACACCATCCTAGGCGAGAAGACGTTCTCAGGGTGAGATGTATTATCTTTATTGTGACACATTTTTTCATGACTTTTTCTTTTTAAGTGTCTTGCAACTTTTGACACAAAATTTGACAAAATCTGACACTCTGTTCAGTGATCAGGCATGTAATCACATTGTGGGAGTTAATTTCCAACAATCCTAATCAAATTGGACAAATCATGTATTTTGTATTCAGACACTTGTTATTAACAAGAATTTCAATTGATAAAGATCAGAATTCAACTTTAGCTCATGGAAATAAAAATCATTGAGAATCTGATTTAGCACAACAAAGGGTCATCAGGTGTACGTAAAGTCGTTTGTAGCTTAAGAACAGCTTAGTGAAACACCACCCCAGCTTTTCTTACTTGTTCTGTTGTCTCCACAGAGGAATGGATGTGACCGGCGAGATGCGTGTGGATGGTTTAGTGAACACTGTGAATGTGACTCTTCTAGACAAGATATACCTCTCTCAGCAGTATGAACAGACCCTCTCTGGAGTCAAAACGTTTGCCCAGACAGTCACCCTTGGTAAGTTTATTCATCAAAATAGTGTGGATCGTTGTGGGAGAGGTTTTTATTAATTGTACAACTATTTATGTAAAGTACTGAGGTCATTTAAGTGTCTGCACAGTAGCCCCATGATTATAGTGACCATGCATGTGTACTTGGGTACAAAAAAAACTCATACGCTTTATTTGAATGGCAGTCAAGGAGTAAAAGGCTATTGACATGTTCATGTACCTTACAGTTCAGATACAAGTACAAGTTTGAAATTTTTCGATTTTTTTTTGTTTCCCCTGAAGGAAGTTTGGCCTAGTAATCACTTTTCCTGTTAGTCTGAACATTGGTCTGTTAGTCTGTTACAAGAATGACAAAATTTATGTTTAACTTACATGCTCTCATTTCTTTATTTCTGTATCGATTGTGTTCATACTTGGTACAAATGAGCCTTGGATAATACCACATATGTGTTGATGAGGTCAAAGGTCATCTAGGGGTCAAAAGGTTGAATGATGAGGCCATGTGCATAATTTTTCTGAATTTTTTGGGTTGAACTTGCATTTATTTTTTTCTCCATGTTTGTTGATTGTGAAATCAGGCGAGACTCGTAATTCATAAACCACCTTGTTTATACAAGAAGCAACAAATACTGCTCGATCATTCCCATGTTCTGATTGTACAGATGCCTTGTTACATTGCTTCACTGCTCCAGATGTGGGTCCAGGATTTAGAACTAGATGAGGTGCCAAAAGCAGAATCAAAAACAGATCTGAAAGTTCCTTGGATATTGTATTAACTTGTAGGTTTAGGGTGTGATTCTCAAAAATTATAGTGGTTGCAGGCCTCTTGCACCCCGCCTGGATCCCCCACGGCACTGGTTTGATTTTGCTGTTTCCCCCTGTACTTCTGTTTTTTCTGACCTCTTTTCTCATCACAGCTGACTTGCAGGTGGATGCAGGCAAGCAGCTGGACTCTGTGGAACCTGCCAGCTTCCTGCTCCTTGCTCGCAATGAGAACATCACTGCTGCCCTAACCTTCAGGAAAGACGTTGATATCGTGGGCGATATCACGGTGGAAGGTGACATCAATACTGTGGATATTTTAGAGGTTTGCTGGTTTAATGTGTTCATGCAATTTGCCATTTTCTTCATGCATTCACAACTTCCCCTTATAACTGTGTATAGTATTGGGTTATTACATTTACCTGTATCTAGATAGTAGTTTACTTTCAGTAGATGGAATGCACCCAGAATCAATTAGTTGTTGCTCATTTGGCAGACCTTGTGGAAACCTTGGGGTTTCAATTGTAACATATTGTTTCAGACAAGCAAACCTATTGAAAATGGTCCATTAACTCAAGAACAGATGCAGATATTGAGGGGGTGTTTTTGCTACTGTAGATATTTCAGAGGTTTGATGGTTCTGTGTAAGAGGTTGTAAGAGGTGTGGAGAGGTTTTAGGTTTAGATGTAATGTTATTGGCTGAAAGTGACTCTGATACAGTGAGCCTTGATCACAAGAAAGTAAATTCTTGCTTAAATTCTTGAATAAAGCTCTTCACTCGTGCCACATGGGCGCATATTAGCCTATTAGCCTATATTCATTCACTTCTCATGATGGGAGATTAATTAATTGCTGTCTTTGTTGTCTTGACCCCCAGCTCAACTCCTCAGCAGTGCGTCTGATGGGTGGCAGGCAGAGTGTTAGTGGAGGAAAAACTTTCCCAGACATCACTGTCAATCAGGACATCACAATCGATCCAGGCCTTGTCGATGGCGTTGATGTTTCAGGTAGAATGTTATTAGCTGTTATGTAACCACCTTTGTAATGCAGGTGAAAGCAGGTGATACAGTTGGTGTGTAGCTTTACTACATGTTATTGTTTTAAAGGGTTAGATCTTTTCCCAATAAATTGTATACCATCAGACATGATATGTGTGAATGATGTTTGCCTTTGAGAAAAACGTTGATTTCTTGTTGATTGATGGAACTCCTTTACTCACTGTTTGTAATGTCTCTGCTATAAAACATCCACATTGCAACTCTCTATATGCGTACATTTTGAAGGTATCATCAAATTCCAGTGATGAGAACTAGCCCAAGTAAACTGGAGAATAACCCAAGATTTCTTCTAACTCCCTCTATGAAAGATCCCAAAGGAACTAAAGAGGATTTTACTCTGTACTTTTGAATATTTCTGCATGAAGCAATCATTGGTTAAGCAATATATCCCATCATACCATGATGTTGGGCTGTGTAGTTGGTTTCAAATCAACTGTCTGGATTCAGTGTTGCTTCCAAGTTGAAAGAGGACTTGGATCGACTCAAAGTGCATAAGTTGTAGTATATTTATTAGTTACTCGGGTCTTATGTTCAATAGTAATAATGTGATGGGTCTTGATTCTCTGTCTATTGTTGTCTCTCAATCTGCTTCCCTGATTCTAACCTCTCTGAGATTTGTTCTTCCTCAGACCTTTCTGACCGTGTGCTGCGTTCAGATCGTAACAACAATGTCAGTGTGAGCACGGTATTTAATGGTGATGTCACAGTCCAGGACAATTTGTTCACAGAGGCCAACACAAATGGTGTCAACATAGGTGACCTGATGGATGATGTGGTTCTCATTACAGAGGATTATGTGAGTCTTTTATATGTTTTGTGGAGCCTTTTTATTACCATTTGCAATTTTTATTTGTAAGTCATGCATCTCCTTCCAAAATATTTAAATCATTGACCTATTACCATAAGTAATTTACCATTCATTTTCCAATAGTCTTCTTCCAAAGTTTAGTTATCCATTGAATTATTACCATCTGCATAATCAAACTTTGCTGAAAATGTCACCTTTGACTTAATTTGAAATGTCATGAGCTTATTATCTTTCTCCCTTTTCTCCCTGAAACATATTAACATAAAACACACTTACACAAGTGCATACTTCTGTTATTGAATATGTGCTTGTGTTTTCCCTGCTCTACATATCATTGACATCTTTTGCAGAACTTCACTGGCAGTGTGACCTTTGACTCCACCGCAGAGACCACTGCAACCTCCATTAAGTTCTATGATGACCTTGATGTGACAGTGTCCCTGGAACAGGCCACACTCCTCGAGCTGATGACGACGACCGTCCTGGCGTCCAGCAATCAGAGCATCACAGCCAACGTGGTCTTTAATGAGAACGTGGAGGTTGAGGATTGCATATACATTGCAGGTAATGGACTGCCTACAGTGATACCTGTAAAAACAGGTTGCTCAAGGGAGACACAAATTGTTTGGTCTTCATAAATCAGGTTGTTTTCAATATACCTGTAGGGGGGGTATTTAATGTCCTATCTGATGGACAGACGTACACTTCTGAGTAGTGCAGTAGATCAAAGTATCAAAATTACTGAAAGCATCAAAATTACTCATTACAGGTCATGTTCATTTAGCATGAAGTCAAGCATCAGCCATGATAAGATGATGAGATACCATATGAGATGATAAAAGACCTGTCTGTGCAATCAAAATAGTGTGTGTGCCTACTTTATTTTGGTTCTAATTTCCTTTGTTTTTGCCAGGCAATACGGACACCATAGACCTGTCTGTGCATGCGGTGCTGAAGGGCGGGGAGCAGCTGATATCTGGCTGCACCCGCTTCCGAGGGGGCTTCAGGGTCAACGGCAATCTGAGCGTGGGTGGTCTGGTCGACGATGTCGATCTGGCTACGCTGGTCAACACCAGAGTGACCTTGTCCACCAACCAGACAATCACAGGACTCTGGACATTTACTGATGTGGTGGCGAGTGGTAAGTATCTTCATAAAAGTTCCAAATAGGAGTCTATATGTCGATGTATACGATAGGCCAATATCTGGATGCTAACTGAAGCTTTTCAAAGTATCGAGCTTGATCATTGCATGAATGCCCTCCTCTCCACACCCAAGATCTTTCAATGCTAATTGAAATTCTCATTTTCAAGCTACTAAGAATGACAAAATGGGTTCCCATGTAATCTCTTCCTACAACTCTCTCATGATATGAAGATCAAACTTACACTGAAGTTTTCATTTAATCTTTCTATTATTGTTTGTTTCTATTATGCCTCCACCACAAAGTAACTGGAGGCATTATGTTTTCGGCATGTCCTTCCGTCCCTGAAACCGTTTACGTAATATCTTGAGAACCATTCACCAGATTGAATTGCTCTAGTTTTGTTACATTATTACACATGCTAATGGCCTCACTCTGCATTGTTCTTCTTTGCATCCAGAATTTATCTAATCTGGCTGATAGAACAGCTAGGCCACATTGAATATCTTGAGAAATCCTGTATTGATCAATCATTCATTGCATATACACATGAACCAAAGCCCTCTGCTCTCGTTTCTCCCACCAGGTGATGTCACAATTGCAGGAACCTTAAACACCATCGATGTCGGCGATGACCTGGTGACCCTCTCCCAGAACGAGGTGATCACGGGCACCAAAAGCTTCACCGCGAACCTGTTGGTGAGCGAGGACCTGGTCACAAGCGAGATCAATGATGTGAGCATCATTGGGCTAGCCAACAAAACGGTCCTCAATGAAGGTGACTTCTACATCAATGGCCAGAAGGTGAGCTTATCGATCTACAAATTATTTTTCCATACCACATATAAGGGAACGACATCGTACAATGCTCCGCACAGTGCACGAAGCCATACCCATTTCTGTGTAAGTATCAGATAGGAAGTGGGTATGGCTGCAAACATGGTGCAATTAAAGTGGGATGACCTTTTTTATGCCTCCGCCACGAAGTGGCCGGATATGTTAACCGGTTTGTCCGTCCCGAAACCGTTAATTGACAACCATTCACCAGATTTGCTTCAAACTTGGTACATGTGTGCATTGCATGGAACCAAGAACTGTGTAAGATAGGGGTCAATTCTGATCCAGGTCAAATATCAAAGTTCAATGAAATTTGCAAAGAACTGCCAAAAATCGGCACGATATGATGTAATTCCAACCCAACATGGTTCAATGATGGATCACTACTTGCAGGTAAAGTTCAGAGGTCAAAGGTCAATGAACTTTGAGAAAATTGACTAAAAATTGCCCCAAAATTTACATTTTTTCACAATAGGTCCAAATCTAATAGTGCAATTCCAACCAAGCAAGTTATAAAGATGACTTAATGAAGATAGACAGCTGGTGAAATCCCTGAAAGGTCAGAGGTCAAAGGTCAATGCACTTTGCCAAAATTGGCTACAAAAACTTGCTCCCAAATCTATATTTTTCACAATAAATTCAAATCCACTTCCATCCAAACATGATATGATGGATCACTGCATGGAAGTAGACTGATGTAATTTTGGGTAAAATTCTTGAAAGGTCAAAGGTCAATGAACTTTATTAATAATTGGCTATGAATTGCCAAAAAAAATTCTTCCAGGTAACTGAATTGAAATAATCCAATTTGAAACAATTAAACTTGAAGCAAGGGAGGATGACTACATTTAGAAAGACTTGTTAGATCAATCAAAGAAGTAAGGGATCAAAGGTCAATGAACATTGCCAAACTTGACTAACATGACGCTATATTTTGGGCAAATACTAGAAATTGAATGGTTTGAGTTCACACTAGGAATTCAATGGTAAATTGCCAACCAAGCACAACTTTTCTGAGAAAATTATCAATGTCAATCACATGAATATAACGGAGCAGAGGCATATTTATCGACTACGTGGCAAAGAAATTGCTTTCGTCTTATTTGAAGTATGGGGATTGTAAAAACAAGTCGTTGATAAATCCAACTGATGACAACAAAGTAGACATGAAAATGAATATCTGAATTTATGCAGACAGCAGAAGGAAAAGGGTAAATAACTACGATAATCATGAAAATATGTACAATCAATGAAATAGATGCTTAGCTTAGAAAGGTGTGTGTTCATTGTAGACAGCATTAGAAAAAGGCTGAAATACAATGATAAAAATATATTAAGGCAATAAAACAGAAAGAAGAGGGAAAATAGGATGAATGATTACATCAATCTAAGAAAGTGGTGAAAACAATGAACTACTTGTGTACATTACAGAGAGTAAAGTGAGTGAAATTGATGTGGTCTGCTTTGTGTGCATTGCAGACACCATGAGGAAAAGAGATGATAGACAATAAAACAATACATAATATAAATAGAATTGATGCTAAGATCATTTTGTGTGAATTGCTGACAGCATGATGAAAACTGATGAACTACGATAATAGAAACATATATTTAATAAATTAGATACTAGATTGTGTTGTGTGTGTTGTGTGCATTGCAGACAGCATGAAGAATGATAACAGCTATAGTGATAAAATCTGAGGAACAAATACAAAAAATAAGCTTCTTGTATGTATTACAGACCTTCCAGTCAGCCATCACCATTGGAGCTAATACAGACGTGACTGGCCTAGTCAACTGTGTGAACGTGGGTCTGCTGGCCAATATGTTTCTCCAGACATCAGCTGACTTCTACTCGGACCTTGCACAACTCAACGACACCATGAGGTCACACTGTGAGACTGCAACCAGCATGCAGTCCTCACTGGGTGGTGAGCATACAGTCAATTTACCACTTCCTCGCCAGGTACAAATATACACAAGGGCTCGGGGGGATTTTGCTCCTGAAATGCTTAAAAGACCCCTGGAAGATGTTAAAAGAGCCCCCCAAATTCCCATAGACATAATTTAAAATTGTAGACAAATTGGACAATGTGCTAAAAAAAGTATTTTACTATGATACTTCTTTTATTAGAGAACCAGTATAGATATCAACAAGTTAAGAATCAGATGTACAACAAAGACAAGACACTGTTGGGAGTTATCACAACAGTGTTATCATTGCATGTATCTGAGTAGCAAACACAAACCTTCCGTGTCTTTGAGTCATCCTTCGACATAGAATTTAGGAACACTACAGAACTGTATAGTTCATCCCAAGCTGCAACTGACACTTAAAAATAATGAACTTGCCTTTTGGGGGATTCATGCTTTACCCGTCAATTCAACTGTCACATACAGTGAAAATTCACTGCTCCATCTGCTGTTGAGATGCAAGAACTCTAATATCCCCTTTCTCTAATATTTACAGGGGATAGCAATTGCAAGTCAAATTGTATGGCCTGAAATAGTTAGATATCATTGTTTTTTGTGATTAGAGCACCCTCTACTGTTGACCCACTGGGAGGACATGCAGGAGCTGGACAATCCAGCTGCGGGCATGTTCCACTCAGTGGCCCTAGATGGAGGCCACACCCTGCTTGCTCTGGCTGAGAGCTACAGCTCTGCTGTAGACCGCTGCATCGGCACCCTGCTCTACCTGTGTCCCAGTGGTAGGGCCCAGTGCCTACCCGTCCTGAACCAGCTCCTGCCTGCAGCCACAAGCGTGCACCTCAGCCGCCACCTGGGGGAGACCTTTATCGCCCTGATGCCCTCCCAGCAGACTGGCCAGTGTCCCCAGCACCATGACGAACACATTGACACCCTAACAGTACTCAAGGTTGTAGAGATGTTTAGTTCTCCATTTGATATCCCACCAATGTCGCCATAGTTGCAGATTTAAGAGACATTTTCAGGCTGTGTGTACTTTATTCCACACACAGATGTCATGCTATTTGTCTGTAGAACTCACAATGGCAAAGTGTATATAACAGTATGTGTAAATGTCTAAATTTGATGATACATTGAGTCACCTGGTATACACCCACAAATGCAAGTCTGAAGTCAACTACCTATAATAAAGACATGTGAAAGGTACTCATACGTGTTACAGCAGTTGATCAGCTCATGTATCACTCTCTCCCTTGTTATAGACTAGCCTTATATTGTTATAGGTCCAGCTGTGAAGTGCACGGGATAAACACAAGTGAAATTAATTCCAGTAGAAAAATGCCTGAAGAAAACATTACAAATCTTTCCTGGATCCATTAGAAGACCAGTAGAAAACCAGTCGGATTCTTATACTTTCTACTGGTTTCTACTGGATTCTACAAGTATTTAATCTGCTGCTTTCTACTGGAAATCATTTCACTTTCCATATTCAAACCAGTAGAGAAATTCCAGTAGAAACCAGTAAAAACGAGTAGCGAATTTCCACTAGAACCCAGTAGATATCTCTAATGATTTTCTCTACTAGTTTCTATTTCATCCTGGGATGGATACAGCCGAGTCTGGACACAAAGATTTCAAACCCTCATCCCTGTCTGCATGCTCTCTGCTGAAAGCATTCTAAGACCTAGGTTGTCTCCAGACTGAGTTGTGTCCAAGCACGTACTCCACAGCCCAAAACCTAGCCTGTAAAATGCTGTACAAAAGCTGTTTTATGGGACTGTGTTTGTTACTGGTGGGTGTTTCACCAAGCTGTTTGTAAGTTACGAACGACTTTAGAAATGACTGGTGATCCCTTCTTGTGCTAAATCAGATTCTCAATGAACAAAGTGTGGTATCACATTTTGCACAGCTTGGTGAAACACCCCCCTGGTGACATAAGTATTATATGGAAGTCAAAATTCAGTCATGAAGAGTGATATATGTTACCAAATGGATTAGCCATTGATGGTTGAATAAAAGACAAACCCTACTTTTTTACACTTGTGAGGCAGTTGTTATCAAAACAAGAAATGGCTTGTAACACATATTGCCTTTTTGTCAGTGCTATCAATTTTCTCCCGTACAGCTAGAGGATACCATTTTCAATGTTACGCTGACCACCCCGCATGCCTTGGGTGCCACCATGTTTGAAATGAATGGTGAGCTCTTCTTAGCTGTGGCAAACTACAAAGATGTTGAAACTCGTAAGTAGTCCTTTCTTCTCATTTGTCTTATTTTGCTCAGTTTCTGTCATACCCCATACAATCTCCATCAAATCAATTTATTTTAAGTTATGTGCATGTGATCATAAGGATATAAATTAAAATAGATATGCCAACAATGATTTGTGGGGTCTATGTTAAAGACTATTGTCCAGAAATGTACACCTGAACTATATGTCACTTTATACTCAATTAAAAAAAAAAATGTTCACTATTGCTCTGTGATTTGGGGGATTAGAGGCCCTATGTGACGTACATTTAACTATTTTGATCATGGCTTTTTATACAGCTGTTTTTCCTTTAAGTAGTTTTTTATCTCAAATTTCCAGTTTGTCATTTCAAATAATGAACAAATGACATTGTTATATTGGGTTCATTTTGAATGATCAAGGATCCAACTTTTTTCTCTTTTCTTTTCTTTTTGTTTAGAAAATGGTTGCAATTAGTGATAGGAACACTACTGTTTCCTGCAGTACCGTATTGCAATATTGTATGATGTTTATGTTTTACTGACAATCGACTATATTTCCTCATTTTAAGTTTATACATATTTTTATATATTTTTACTATTGTAGATCAATATCTATAAGTCTCTGGACTTTTTAATTGTATGTTTATTTGTTTGTTTTATCAATAAATATTGCATTGAATTGAATTGAATACTTGCCATATGACCTTTTCTATTTTTGCCTTCCAGATAGCCCAGACATCAATTCCACTATCTACCGCTTCAACGACACATTGGGAGAGTTTGACATCTTCCAACAGATCCTGACTCATGGAGCTTTCAGTGTCACCCATTTGTCATGGCGGGGGCTGACATGGATCTGCTTTGCAAACAACGCCCTTGACTACAAGTCACCCATCTACATCTTTGATAATGACACTTATCAGGTAGGGGGGTGTCATGCTCACTTTCATGGGGTTTGCACCTGCTGCTCCAGTATATGTGTGTTCGTAATACATTTATACAGCGCTACCTCTTGGCCGCACATTCCATTGTCGCATTTAGAACTAGATGTAAGTAAACACTTAGTGCTCACTCCAACTCCAATGTTGGAGGACTTGGAGCCTGGGATAACTGATCTTTCCTTGTGGTTTATAGACCAGATAAGTGTAAAAAATAAAAAAATTTACTCAAGTACAAGTTACAAGTTAGTTTTAATCGTACCCATGCACTGTGCTATAAGAAGTACGAAATGGGCAGAGGCTTTTTATTTCATTTCTTTCTTTTGTTGCCATCAAACTTTTTTCATCGTTTGATTTGGAATTGTTTTAAGTGCATGTTAGGACATATTATAGTAATGATAAGAATGCAATTTTGAACCCTAGTATTAAAGCCATTTCCATCAATAGAAGCTTAATTATGAAATATTCTGTATATTTTACGTTAGAGGAAAGCGTACATAGTCCAATATGGTTAACGTATGCATCTAGCATCTCTCTTTTGTTCTGTAACCAAATTTCTGGCAAAGGAAAAATATAGAGGGGCACCAGCCACAAAGCTTTCTACTACTACTAATTCGAGGGCATGGGTTCCATGAACATAGCACCTCCAGACCTGTCTATCCAGCATGGCTGTCCTCAGCTCACTAATGCTATAAAAGCCAGTGTCATTCTTTAATATACTAATGTAAATGGCCCGACTTCTCCCTCTTCTTGTAGTACCCTGTTTAGGCTCCCACAGTGTGAGGGGATTAGCAGATAGTTCAGGTTGTCTCACACAGTGTCCCGCTACTTTCATTCTCCTCTCACGCACTTTGATAGATACTTTTGGCAGAGCACCATATGAATTTACATTTTGTATGAAATCACCCCAGGACACATTAAGAGCTATCCTTAGCATGCATGTGTACACTCCATCCAGAGCTATCTACCATCTCTCTTATTTAATTTGGTAACCACATATTCATGTAGCATCTCTCTTATTTAATTTGGTAACCACATATTCATGTAGCATCTCTTTTATTTCATTTGGTTACCACCCAAGTTTGTTGTTGAGGAGGAGAAAGGCACTAACCACGCCTCTGATGTGTCCATGTTCATTGTGGATGGGGTCCCGTTCACGGCCATTTCGAGTGAGAAGCTGATTGGTGATGAGCGTGAGGCAGAGTTTCACCGGGACATCACCATCCTGGCCTACCAGGATGGCAGGTGGCGTATGGTGGAGAGCATTGAGAGCTTTGGCATTCTGGACACCACCATCTTCTCTATCGACGGTATGTTTGCTCAGAATTCATCTGTTAACCCTTTCAGTACTAAGCCATCCTGACATTTTGTCAGTCATATCAACTTCTGATCTTATGTGAGAACAGATGAGGGTATGACTGCTAAAAATCCCAGATGCCACTGTGCAGTGCATTATGGTAAGTTTTTCCCTGTTCTCGTTATGGAGAATTGCTGTAATGCATCCAGAGAATATCTATGATGTGAAGCCTATATTAGAGGACTTGCACTGTAAGTGTGCACCATTAATGCCATATTTAAGCTACCTGTAGGCTTAACCATTTTCAGTGAAAAGCTGTTAGTACAGCAGTCATTTGTATAAAGACTGCACCACGACCCTTTTTGATATCAACCTCTCGCGAGATTACTGATCCTGAAATCATGGGTGATCATGCCTTGCTATTGTTCATGTGATGTATCTTTATGAGGCAGTTTCTTCTTCATGTGACTTGCTAGAAATGAGTTGTATAGAATGGAAGTAGAATAATGTACAATGAGAAAAAATGTCCATTTAGATTGGATCACGCTGTAACATCATGGTATACAGTTTCTCATAATGTCCATTATTATCTCTATGTATTTCAAAGTAACTTCTGCAAACTATTCGGCACACAATCCATGCCAATATGAAAGTTGGATGATGTATATAGATAATTTTTCCTTCACTTATCCTCCCTTCACCCTTTTTCCCTATAATCGTTTCTTCTCTCCCTTCACCCTTCTTTCTTTTCCTTATCTCTCCTATCCCCCTTCTCTCTTTCTTCCTCTCTTCATTCCCAACCCACTCACTGGTGTGTACCCCTCGGTGGGCATGGCCAGACTTTGTGTACCTAGTGGGGGTGAGCCTGCAAAGTGGAGACCTGTCCATCTATGAGTGGCACCATGCAGGCCTGTTTGAACTCTACCAGACCATCCCCCTCTCTAACCAGTACAGCGCCCATGCATTTGTGCATGATGACCAGGTCCTGCTAGCTGTGGCACGCCCGGCATTCACCTCTGTCAACATCTACTCCTGGAAGACCAAGATTATGAAGGCCATAATTAGAGGTATGTACAGTGGGGATCCTGAGTAACCTGGGGAAGAGAGGGAGAAGGAAGGGGAGAGAGAAGGGGAGAAGGAGAAGGGAAGAGAGATAGAGAAGGGAATAGGGGAAGAAGAGAATGAGAGAGGGGAAGGTGGAAAGAGAAGAGGGAGATTTTATGGATTCTATCAGATTATTCGCCTTAACTCAGAAAAATTCAGGTGGAGTGTTTTGTCTCTTACCAATTCTGTGCATGGATATTGATCCCAAAGTTGTGGGTGTAAGTTGCCTAGCAACTTACACCTAAAAATCGCGATCTTAGAAAAATCACGATTTTTGCTTGCCAGCGTAAATGGGCCTTAAGACTGCATCTAATTTAATGGCTACATGTATAACTAACACAAATTTTTAACAATTAGGAAATACTTTTTAGTTGTGTGTAACTTACAAGTTTGTAAAATGTTTTTTTTTATTAGCCACTACATTTTACATGTGACAGTCATGCTCAGTGATGTGCAATTTTGTTTTGATTTCTTTTATGTTTTGTCGTCCAGGTAAAACCAAGAACACCATACTGAAAACCTGGTAATCTGCTGGTCATCTCGGGAACAACTTCTTACAAGAAATTATCTAAAGTAGATGTTCAAAGAAGGAATGTATGGTTTTAGTTATATTTTTTTTTGAAGAAAATTTAGCTTAGTTGCCGCCTTGGAAACCTTCAGCATTTTATTTTTAGTTTTATAATTTTCTCATGTGCATATGGGTTTGGAATTATTGTATTATCAACAATAAATAGCTGATAATGTGTGCTTAAATTATTTCTAATGTATTTTATGACCACATTCTCACCGGGACCTATGTTAGTTGGCATAGGCCTACAGACCCTAATTTTCATATCAGGAACCTTTTGCACATAGGTCTATACAGATAGCTACAACCTTTAATATCTTAAGATTTGTTTTGGGGCCTATTATTAAGATGGATCTCTTGCTATGGATTTCTCAATTCAATGCAATAAATTTCCATAATCTTATTATTCTATGCAAAATGGTACCAGCTGTTATTTGCATGAATATATGAAAGTATGAATTCACACAAGAAGGATGCAATTTCAATTGCATGTGATAATAGTTTTCTTTAAATGATAGTAAATAATTTTGAACACTATTTGAATTGTCAGCGGTATCACTCTGCATGTATATTTATCACCATGGTAACTTATTTGAATATAAAATGGCTGTCATTGTGATTACACAGTAGGAATGCATCAGCAAGGGATGTACTATAGCATGAGTGATATTGATTTGCCAGGGTATGTCACTACAATATAAATGCAAGATGTAACGATGCAGCTGGCATTAATTGGATTTAAAAGAATAAAAAATGGCTGTCCCTTATTACTTCACACATACCACAATCTGATGTGCTTGTTATGGTCATGCTGCTAAGATAAGCTTAATAAGCATTGAAATACCATGTACACTCTCTTATTCCCAATTTTTGTCATCATCCTCTTGGTCCTCGTGAACATGAACATCAGTGTCTTCATCCTTTCTCTCTTCTTCAGCTTTATTGGGATTGTGGCAGTTCTCACCACTTCCACATCTACAGTTTCAAAGAGAATCATGAGCAATCTTATTGCCAATGGTCTTAAACTCATGTATTGTCCATTTTTAGAAACTTGCTGCAAGTCTTTTGCAATCAAATGATCCATATTTGGAGTAAGTAGTGATCAAATTACAAATCTTCAGAATGTTAGGGCCAAACATTTTCCCAGTACAGTATATTCCCTTTATTTCAGCAAGGGAGCTGTTACTCGCATCTCCCAGTTCCTTCTGCTCTGTGATGTCCGAGATCGTAGTTTGTTGCAACTTCCCTTCTTCTATTAGATATCAAAATATATGCTCTCAGACACTGCACTTGGAAATATTTGTTTTGTTTATGTACACAAACGTATTTATATATATATATATATATATATATATATATATATTTATTTGATGATGCTTTTTTACATTTCAATCAAATTGAATTTGATTTACTCTTCAGAGAAGACTGAGACTAGTCTCATTTGATATGCTGATGAAATATTACATTGATGTTTTGCATTGAATATGAAGTGCTTGATGCACATTGCAATGTGTACATCTGATTAAATGCACATAAAATATTCATGATATGTTATGGTAAATGCGCTTTGATTTGTTGTTGTTTTTGCCTGTATTACTCTCCTGTACATACCAGTGGATATATGTGATCTTTGAGCAACTAGGGTTTTTTTTCAGCATTAAACATATCAACATTTCATACATATATGGGGAGGATTTTTACACGCTTTATGTCAGAGTAAATTGAAGTTCAATCCATTTACTTCAGAAACCGGGTAATATACCCAGTTCCTACTCAGAAACGGGAACTGGGTATACCTGGCTCTCAGAAACGTACCAGCAGCAGCTTTAATTTTTTATTTGAATGCTGTTGATATGTGCAATCAGTAGTTCGTGAACAAGAAACAGAGTACATGTAGCTACCAGATATGCTCCTGCATGTGATTATCTTTCTAATACAGTATATGCCAAAGCATAGGGAAAGTGTTAACATGCATATGAGTGCTGAAAGTCGGACTTTAAGTTAATAGAGGTTCTATATAAGTGACACAATCAGTTAAGTCATTTGTGTGTGATTTAGAGCTGGCACGTGTACTTATTTCTTTGAAACCTGGAATTGTGTGAACGTGTGTGTGTGTGTGTGTGTGTGTGTGTGTGTGTCTGTCTGTCTGTCTGTGTCTGTGTGTGTCTGTGTCGGTGTATCAATGAGAAATTAATAAAGGGGAAAGGAGAAGTAGACGGCCAAGCAGCTTTAACGACCCTTCACTACGACCTCCAGAATCAAAATAATTGATAAGAAAGCTTAACAAAAACCCACCCTATGGCGATGCATATCTTAACCACCTATCAGTCCAGAATCCTACGAAACTGAACATTTGGGCGGAAATTATGTGTTTATGTGTGTGTGTTTGTGTGTGTGTGTGTGTGTGTGTGTGTGTGTGTGTGTGTGTGTGTGTGTGTGTGTGTGTGTGTGTGTGTTTGTGTGTACGTGGTAAAGAGAGAGAATGAGCGAGAGAGAAATTAAAAATGGAGGATAGGGAGGGAGGGAATGGAGCGGATCAGAGTTATACTAGCTAGGTGTTTAATAAAACGTTTGTAGCGACTCTTAATGATTCACACTGCACCCGACATCCGACGTTCCGAAATACGACACGACATACGACATAACATTTCAATTCACACCGACCACGACTTTTCAAAATGTCGTGAAAAAAGTCGGATGACATGACATTTGCTGTAGGTCAATCAATTATCAAGATCTTTATGCAATGACCAAGCATAACCACAAGAACAATATTGATCTGAGAAGGACGAGAAGCAAGAGGAGGGGGTGTGGTGAAGAAGGAAGGAGGAAGGAAAGAACTTACGGCGAAGGTGGGAGAAAAGGGAGGAGGAAATGGGAACGGTAGAAGACAGGAGGAAGAAAGTTAGAAGGAAGATATGAAAAGGGTGGAAGGGAATATAAAACGAGGGGGAGAGGTAAGAAAACGGGAGGAAGGGAACAAGGGTGGGGTAGAAGAGGGTGGATTGAGCTAGGGTGAGGAAGGGAGGAGAAGAGCCTGCGGAGGAACAGTACGGCAAGGAAGGAAGGAGGGAAGGGGGGTAGGGAAAAGAATCAAGTGAGGATGACTAGAAGGAGGAATGGTAAATGAGGAGGAGAAACAAAAGGTGAAAGACAACTAGATGATCATCGTCTTCCTCCTTCTCGATCCACCATCTCTCCTCCACGCATTCTCTTCCCTCTCTTTCTTCTCCTTCCCTCTACTCTTAATTCTCCTTGTTCATTCTCATGCTCTTACCTCAATACTAGATCAAGTTACAAATACGTAGGCCTAGTTGTCTTTTTCTTTACAAGAAAACTCACAAAAAATGAAAAACAGCATCAATATTTCGGGTGGAGAAGTTGGCATAATCACACTCATCCTAATCATTCTTTACAATGAATGGTGAAAAGAAAGAATCTACGATATCCTCAATATTACAGCAATCATAACAATAGTCTATTATAAGATGGGTAGGTTATGTCTTAGTTCATTCGCTATGCCTATGTTAAGGCATGTTGGGGATTTTTTTTATATACCAGATATATGCAGTATAAATCATATCAACAAGATTAAATTGTTTATAGTTTGCAGGTATCACAATCATCCTTAACCCATTGTGTGTCAGGTTCAAACTAAATCTATCTGTTAGATTCCGCTTTGACAAATCTGCATCAACACAACATAATTACCCCTCCCCCCTCCCGTCCCCTCCTCTCTCTCATGAATAGAGTATAGGAATATCCTCTCCAAACCAAACTCCCCCTGAATCTAGGTCTTCATCTGTACATATTTGTTTCAGCCTTAAACCCCCTTCTTAATTATCATTTCACAGATTCGATCATTTATGCTGTAGACGGTTGAAATACACGATGAGAACTTTCTTGTATCGAGAAACAACATTATCCTACGAAGCTATTCGGAAAAGGGGGGGGGGGGGGGGGCATCCTCCCCTTCGCAGACATCCTTCTCCCGCACCCTCGAATAATGTAGAACACACTACAATTAACTGCACTACCGTTTAGACTAGCAGAATACGCGTAAACACGGGTGTTTATGTTGAACTATTTTTGCATGGAAGTGATAGATTTTCAAAATGCAGAGTGGAAAGATATTCATGTAGGTATCAAAGGAAAAGATCTCAATATGAAATGTTGCAATACAGTAATTTTTGTCTTAAGATACATTATTTTTCTATCTAGATAGAAGGGTGCAATTCCATCTCATATTTAAAAAGATAAAATATCGGAATGAAGAAAAAGAAATGGCTTTAAAGAGAAACAAGCTAGATAACTTTTAAAAATCAAACATCATCTGTTAAAAATCTGTTAAAATGGGAAAATGATGCCTTTTAAGAAATAGTAACAGTTTTCTTTTCAATAATTACTATCAATGGAATTCCAGGAAGTGCAGCTATGAACAGTCAACAGCATAGATACAGCAACTATAAAAGGAATGTATAATCCAAGGTCGAAATTCCCATAGAAACTAGTAGAAACCAGTAGAGAGCGTCTACTGGTTTCTACTGGTTTTTCATAAACCAGTAGAGTCTACTGGTCTGAAGAGGAACTGCAAAATCAAACCAGTAGAAACCAGTAGAAAAAATTAATGTAGAGTGTATAATGGTATATTGAAGACCAGCAGGAACCAGCGAGATCTAATGGTTTGAACAGGAGTGTGAAAAATTCAAAATCAAACCAGTAGAAACTATTACAGACCAGTGAATTTTGCTGGTATTGGAGACCAGTAGAAACCAATAGAAATAGAGATGCTCATGAAAATTCATGAATGTAGTTACGTGCCATAATTTTATACTTTTATATAGATAACCTCCACATAACCATATAAAAAGGATTTTACCAATTAATGATTTTAAGTATAAACATAATATAGAATAGAGCTGATAAGCCCTGCCCCCAAAATATCCTCCAACTCAAGATTCCCCCTGTGACATCATCAAAAGTAGAAATTAGCAGGATAATAGACATAATTTATGCACAAACTAAACATTGCAATAACTACCTGTAAGTGCTCATAGCATCACTTAGCTAAGCATTTCTGACATAAGTTCCCACATGAAAGGTTCTTAGATGGTATTGTGTGAAGACATGTGATGCTCTTGTGGGCAGGTGGAGGTAGTCATTACAATGTTTAATTTGTGCATAATTTCTGCTTATTATCCTGCTAATTTCTACCTTTGATGACGTCACAGGGGGAATCTAAAGTTGGAGGATATTTTGGAGGCGGGGCTCATGAGTGCTGAGAAAAAATGAAGAAAAGTTATTCTAAAATATAAGACACATATTTCCATTGAGCAGTTAATGACTTTGTTATGTACATATTATGTTGCATCAACATAAGTCGACATACATTTTGATGACAGTGGACATTTAAAGTAGTCCAGGAGGTCGGCTGCCGGGTCGGCTGGCAGATAATTCCTACTATATCGCTTTACTATATAAACTACAGTACCAGCGCTGTTATAATCGGTCGTAAAAGTGCCTATATTGAACAGGAAAGGAGAGTGCCGTCACTACATCTGAAGTCTGAATGATAATGAATTACCTTCTTCATAAGTATAATTACGTTGAAACCAGGCTGATAGTAAAACACTGATCACCCTATAACAAAAACAGCATATGGCGGGTCATGACTGTGTCGCTCGAAGGCAATGTTGGTAAACGAAGAAAATCGTACTAGCGCCATCATTTGGCAGGGTGTTCGCAAACGCGTTTTCAAACGCCACTCCGTATGGTGTTGGGCGCATGTAAGTTATCCCTATCATACAGCCGTATATGTCGGCTATGCATTGTGGATACTTCGATTACGACCAATTGGTAATAACTTGACTATGGGGACTCTGCGTAGTACGACGCCGGATACTTGCAGGTTCAACCCCTTGTCTGTTCCACACGCGCCATCCGACACCCCTTTTAGCTCTTCTTTTATCCCTGTTATTTCACTCATTCTTTCTCAGTTCACTCGCATTGCTTCAGGACTTTAGACCGGCGAAGCATGTAAAATTACTTGTTTTATACGGAATTTAATTGTTGGGTGCATCTCTCCTTTCCATGCAGGCGGGGGGGGGGGGGGGGGGGGGGGGGGGGCGGGTTATGAGGTCTTTTAGATGGGCGACGTGTAAATGGTAATTTGTGTCTCCCCCCCCCCCCAGGACCCCCCCCCCCCCCCCTCCCCCTTGAAAAAAGCTGGTGATATGGCACTGGATTATTAATTCAAAACACTACCTGTCAATATGCTAGCAACTGCCATCATGTAGTGTTATTGATAATCCATGATGCTACTGGCCGAAAAGAAGTTGTGTGTTGACATGTTTATGAATTTTCTGACACGCACATTTTAGATCAAAATTTGTGTCTAGGTGAAAAATTCCATTAAACATTCCAAAGATTATTACAAGAATAATAATTGATGAAATGTCATGAAAACTGCATCGAAAAAAATGACATCCTTTTACTTTAAGATGTGTCAATATCATTATCAGCTTGCTTTGAGTCATATTTATTCTTATTTATTTGTTAGCTGTCAAAAGTGTGTGTGTGTTTTTTTTTTTTAATTAACACGTATATAGCTAGTACTTAATTATTTTCTTCATTGCTTTCAAACAATTGCTTTCAAACAATTGCAAAATAACAATAAGAAAATCAGTAGGCCCTACATGAAATGATGATACATGGAATGCATGTTTATAGAACGTGTTTGTCTATAATGTGCCTATAATTTTCGCATTTGTCATAATCTTTACAGATCGACAGGGGGGCGGACCGTCGCCAATGCACTTGTGCACGCACGGTATGCACACCAAACACCTCACCTCAGATAGAGCGCTTACGCATGCACGGTCTACTTGCTGGTGGCGTGGATGACAGTGTGTCAGTGTGTCTTATGACCGTAAATCTCGTGATTATCGCACAAAATATCAACAAGTTGACGCGATTAGCGGCTGTTGTTCCAGATTGCTGGGTAACATGGCAACTTACGAATGGTAAGAAAGTTCAAGACTTACCTTTTAGGTAATTGTGAGTGTAATTGGCGTGCTCGGTAAGTTTGAGGTGGTTTAATGTTACTATGTTTTTAGGAACTTACTCGAATCGGCATATCGTAGGGAATCGGTCGCACCCTCAGCCTCTCCAACACCGAGACTCTGCCCAGTCTCTGTGTCACTGCGCGGGAGCAGTCCCGGGGCTAGGTCACCACTGAGCCGCCGGCCAGGCTAGAGGCGGTGGTTTGGAGCGGTGCGTTGAGGACTTCCTTTTCACAATGTCGGCATGGACGGGAGGGGACCTAGACAGGAATAACCGTGTCATTCGGGGCATTCTTTAATCAAAATTATACATTTTTGGACATACAGTACTCAAATAGGTAGGGACGTTCATAGACCTGAGCGAGGTGCAATGTCAGCAGACAGCAAATCCGTTCTACTTTTTAGTACTTAAACACCCAATTCCTCAAGATTCTAGTCTAAAAACTGTCCTCAGTACCTAAAAATTAGGGTTAGGACAGCAGTTTAAAGGTCTTAGGTGTAGGGTTATGTCTTGGTCTAGGGTTTTTAAGGTCGAGCCAATGATTCATTTATTTACTTTGAATCGTAAATCCATCTTTCACACATCCAATCCAGTCAATTATCCAATTCATTATATCCTAGTTGTCTACAGTTAAAACCACTAAAATGAAAAGCAAAATGATCCCACAAGTTCCTTGAACATTGTTCTCTCCGTGATATTCATCGATGTGAATTAATTGCAATATACTACAACACATTTCACCACAAAAACACAATTTCCCGGATGATTGCGATACGAACTGCCATTATGCTTTATTGCTTCGTTATAGGGCTTTAACATACAGGAGCCAATGCAATAGAAAACACAGCGTGCAATTGCGGTCAACTACAAAGAAAAAAGTGCGCGTTACATGTGTATTACGTATGTCATAGATGCGCTGATACCAAGCTTACATGTGAACTTATAGTCATACTCGTGTGTAAACTTTGGACTTTGATAGTTCTATACCCTGATTCACAAATAATATTTTGGCTCCTCATTAATCAGTGAAGTGATGTTGAGCATCCAAAACCCATTACCCCTTCACAGTTGTTTGAATGTTTATTGAAGTCTGACAAACATGAATATTATTGTAGCACGCACAATGCAAATTCATTTATTTCATGCAATTTATGCAACTCGGCTTTCCATATAAGTTGTTATTGATCCCGAGGATCATCCAATTGACAACAATAGATACGCCAGGGCTGGGAGCAGTTCCAGCATTTATAGCTGATGTAAGTGTTGTAATAACTTTGAGAATCACCTCAATGCTAAGTTCCAGATGTAGAATTCAGCTTAGAGTTGTGATAGTTTTGAGAAACACGCCCCTTCTTACTCGAAGTTAGTGGAGGTGTTTCTGTGTCAGCTGTGAAAGATGTCGTAGAAAGCTATAATTATAATAACAGTAACACACTGCATTGGCTGTTTTAGTACTTATCGTGCACACTACTCCCCTCAACAAATCATGAAATGCAAACCATACATGTACCACTCAAATAGGGAAATAGTCCCATAGTAATGTACCTCGCGATGACATCTGGATTTCTTATACAGTCTTAGGACAGCTGCTTCTGGTCTCATACACAAGAGCGCAAGTGGGTATGGCTAGAACTTCAAAACATTGTGGGATGACTGTTCCTTATGTGGTATAATATGGCCTATGGAGAATTCCGTGGCAGTAAATCAGTGGGGTTATTGCATTGTGATGGTTGGCACAGTATGATGATATCAGTATCGGTAAAAATGATACACATGGGCTCGGGACAATTCAGTCCTGCATAGCCAAAAAATAGCCCCCGTAGATGTTGAAAAGCCCCTTTGAAATATCTTTCCCATGCTATGCTATGTATTATGCTGCATGCATGCAAGGAGTGTGCCAAACTTAGGGTCTGATAACTAGAACCTGCCCTGAATCTGTGGAAGGATGACAGTTGCCCCACTTAACAAACTCTGTTGCTCGTGACGGTATTGTTGTGTAGCAGTTCATCTACCTTTTAAATCTTCACCTTTCCCCCCATCCACTATTTGATTTAAACCAATCTCTGTTTTGTCTCTCCTGCTCAGACCACATCATTAAAGTCATCTAAACATCCTCTCACCCAAACCACACTTAACCCACATTCCATCTATACAAGCACTTCCAAGTACTTTCTCTTTGTCTCTTACACTCCTAGGCCACACTCCTAGCGTCTCCCATATCCTACATATAAATGCTACCCCCAAAAGTTAAACCACACCCCCAAATCCTGTTGTATCTCACGTGGCTCTAGCTGAGGAAAAAGCCTAGTGAAGGGAGAAGAGTGGAAACCTTCACCAAGCGAAGACTTGCATTTTTTTTCATTATCTGTATCTGGATTATGTGATTTGTTTGCAAATAATAATGATAAATAATAAATGTATACTCTCATACTTAACTCTAAATTTACAAGTCTGATGCTTGTTATTTGTGTACCTCTCAATGCTGCGTATAATATTACACACACACACCGATCCCAAACACGACAGTATGTCCATACTCTTGCGCAAGTGATTTGCCTTTGCCTCAAAACAAGGAACAGGCTACTTGTTATATGTTGTAACATTTCAAGGCGGTTCACCAGTTCACAGGAAGGAAGAAACCCTGTGAGTGGAACGCCCCAATGGAGGTATCGATACGGTCTGTAAAGAAACTGCAAACTGCTTCTGTGTGAATGCACATTCATAGTACGCTGGTCAATATTGGTTTCTTTCATCCCCAGGATTGCAGCACCCAGGGACTATGATGCTGAGAAGCGTAGGCTGCTCTTGAAGGGAGATGTGACCACTGATCACCCTCTCAAGCCCATCACTGTGAGATATATGCTGAAAAGTCTTGTCATGCCTTCATGTTAGATTGGAATTTATTCACACCTAGTGCAAGTGTTCTTGATTTAAAGAGAGCAGAAATGCAACTTTGCATTGAATGCATTGAAATTGAGTGCTTAAGTACTCATTGCACTCATTCGGTAATGTTTCCATTCTATATCAAAGCACATATATCAATATTTTCATGTGTGTAATGCGTACATCTTGCCATGATTTGTTGGCATGTGAAAATACCATAAAGTATATATATGGCACTTGTTAGTAATGTACTACGTAAGTGAGTAATTGATGTATGTAATATAACAGAGTCCTATAAATCAATAAAGGATGTCACAGTCTGTAGATTAATACATTAACTTCTACTAAAGCTTTCATTCACACACAACTATATTGTACAAGAGAGATTTTGTTAAAAAACATCTCACACACATGTTAATTTGGTGTACATACACTCCAGCACAAAGGAATTGGCATCGGGAAAGGGAAAGGGAAGGAGCCGCAGTTTCAAACCGCGGTATATTTTGTCCAGTTCAGCATGGAACGTGATGCTTTTTACTGTAAAGCATCGTGTTTCATGCTGAACTGGACAAAATATACCGTGGTTTAAAACTGCGGCTCCTTCCCTTTCTTCCCTTTCCCTTTCTTTTTGCCAATTCCTTTGAGCTGTAGTTTATACATCATCAAATGATTTGCTAACATATTACAATATATGCATAACTTAATTCTCACAATGGATTTGTGCAGGTCCGCATCTCGGATGCCAAGCTCCGTAAGACGAGCAGTCGTCTGAGTGGCCTAGGGGCTGGCAAGGCTGAGCCAGAGAAGAAGCCAAGCGCTGCTGCTGATCCTTTGAGTGGAGTGCTGGAGGGCATCGATCCTCTGTCCATGTTTGCTGCAGCAGCCGCCGCAGCTAAACCCAAAGCAGACCCACTAGGAGATGATCCACTCTCATCAGTTCTAGGAGGAGCACCGAGCAAGGGCAAGGATACTGTAAGCTCACCTCAATGTTCTTTGGACCTAGTCTTCTATTGTCTTAGGCAAAGTTGTATTAGGGAGTTTTAACCTTTGTGGAGTGCTAATAAACATGTGTTTGTGAGCTTGTTCAGAAGCATTGACATTGTCAATGAAATAAAATCTGATCATATTCAACTGTATATACGACTTGCAGATAGATTCATGTTCTAGCATTTGTACAATCTGCCTTATGTGTGAGTGAAAAGAATTTGGCTTGACTGTGCTGTGTAGGTGTCCATGGAGAGTTCATATTAACCAAAAAGTGAAACTTACAGTAGCACTATGTGGTTGTATTTTAGTGTTATAATCACCCCACTTTTGGGATGAAGAAGGAAGATGAACTGCAGTGAATGGAAAGGAATGAGGAGGTGGATTTATATATCAATTTAATTGATTTGATATCTATCATGTTTGATGATTAGATACCCATGCAGTGTACTCACAGCTTTTTATTCATATTTGTACTTCAAAACATCAGAAGCACAATTCGTGATCATTCTTGTTTCCATGCAGACTGACAGTGCAGTGAAGGTTGGTGATCATGTCCTGGATGACTCCTTTGAGCCCTGGTCCAGCAAGAAGGCAGGCATCCTCAGCAAGTATACCACCTCAGAGAAACTCTCCATCACCACAGTGAGTAGAATCTAGGTTCCAGGCTGTAGACAAAGCAGAATAAGCATGTCTGCAACCACAACAAATTCTGGCCACATCATGTGAATAAGCCCATGAGAAGATTACATAGAGGGTTAGGGAGATGAAGCCCCTGCAATGCAAAAAAACCCACCCTAAATTAACAGAAGAGCCCCTGTGAAAATATCTCTAAACCCGTTCTTTACTGAGCGCACATACTTGCAGGCTGGCTTTGCTCCACTCAGATACTGAGCAACGTGACTCCCGCCAGGTAATCTGCTGTATGGACAAGAGGCAAAGGCTATGCATGAACTTCAAATTCTGTATAGGGCGCAAGTAAGCCACATTCCTTTGGTCTCTGCAATTCCATGGCTAATGTTGAGATCCTCGCTGGATCAGGGTTCACACAGCCTGAAAATCTAAATGTGACCAACGAGTTCAAAGAATAAGCTCTACAACTGCAAATGATTCTGGGCACTCTGTGCATAGACCAGTGAGAAGATTACACGGGCTCTGGGCATTCTAGCCCTTGCAAAGCAAATGAGAGCCCCTGTGATAATGTCTTTTTCCTTATAGGGTACAACGCAAAACATCGTTCAGGACTTTCAGAGCACTCACATTGATATTTGTTGTTCTGTATTGAGAACAGTGCAAGCTGTAGAGAATAAATTAATCAATTAAGATTAATTCAAATTAAAATCAATTCATTCAAAGATTTGTAGAACATTACCGGTATTTCGATGTTCCAACATAGGTAGAATGATACATCATTTTCCTTTTTCCTGTTTTCCCCAGAGCTTCCTGTCACCAGCAGATAGAGAAAGAGGTAATACTTTATCTCTATTGTATCTAAATAAAGTTGTCTGTAGAAGCATATTCATTGATGTGCTCACATATGCCATATATACTACTCCCACTTGAGCTACCTCCCTATGACATGCATGATTATTTTTGCACATTTGTCTGTTTGAAGTTAATTTACTACACATTAGAATGGACTTATTATCCATTCAATACCTACAGAGGACAAGTTAAACTCCCTAAATCATGTTTTTACTGTTATCATCCTCAATATATTGAACAGAAGTATGTGAATCTTTGTATTATAACAATTTTATGATGGGACAAATCATTTATATTTAGGGCTTGAAAGGAAAATTTTTAGTACTGGAATATCATTGTTCATGTCCTAATTTAATAAAAGCAATAGTATATCAAACTTGATGCAAAGGTGTGGATAAGCAAGGCCATTCATTGGATGATTTTAGGCAAGACATGACAAAGGTCAAAGTGAATCACAATTGAGTGTATATCAAGGACTAAGTTAAATAGTACGGCATAGGATGATTGAAGACATCTTTATAGACAGGGTATCCCTTTTGCCAGGTAAAAAAAATAAAAATGTGTAAAAAGCAAGGAAAATGGAAGAAGATAATGTATTAGAACTTCCCTCCAAATAATAGAACTGGGCCATGTTGCATATATGTTTTGAATTGTAACTTACCATCAATGGTATCTATCATTGCAACAGGTGCAATAATGAGAGCTCATTGGTTGTTGCCATGGTAGTTACTATTGATGGTAATTTATAATAATTGAAAACCTATGTGCAACATTGCCCTGGCCTGGAAACTGACTTGAGCGTAATTATAGCGATCAGTAGATTTTGAGGAGGTTTTGGCTTGTCATACCAAACCTATAGCCGAGAGACCAGTGTTCCAGTTGTGAACAAGGATAGTTGATCACTTTTCCTGAAAATGTTCATGAAGCTATGACTGTGAGATTTCATACACGTTATTGTTAGGGTATACTGCTGATTCCTGCCAAGTTTAATGACTTTAGGAAATGGGACACCCTGTCTTTATGCAGGGTCGTGTCATTCAGGTCCACACATGTATGCAAGTGGACCTGCTTTACAGGAAAGTCTTGTGAATGACATTTTATTAGGGATTATGTCAAAAGGTACGGATCAAATTTCTCTAATTTTTTTTATCATTGCATCGATTGGTATCCCACAAATTGTGTTAAAAGGGAAAATTATGCAAAAAATCTAACAATACTTTTATAAACAAGTGGTCAACTTTTTGTTTCAGAACCAAGAAATATGTTTCTAGTAATATCTTAACTTTTATCACAGACTTTTATGAGACAATTGTAAACATGAAAGAAATTAGGAAAATATCTTAACAAGACAGACAGCTAAGGGCAATGTGGACAATAAACTCATTTATTTATTCTTCTTGTTCAATGACACTCCTTGATATGTGTATATTGTGTATGTTTTAAAGGGAATATACTGTACTGGGAAGACAAAAAGGTTGATCATGAGTAATATTCTTATCAATGGTTTTAAATTCATGTATTGTCCATTTCAGAAACTTCCTGAATGTGATTTGCCATCAAATGATCCACATTTGGAGTAATTAGTGATTACTCCGTATGTTCGGGCCGAACATTTTGAGGATTTGTGATGTAATCACCAATTACTCCAAACGTGGATCATTTTAGGGCAAATCACGTTCATCAAGGTTCTAAAATGGACAATACATGAAGTTAAAACCATTGGTAAGAAGATTGCTCATGATCACCCTTTTGAAGGTTTTTTGTCTTCCCAGTACAGTATATTCCCTTTAATGGTGATTTAGGTTGTAATGTGCATCAATACGATGAAACGCGGCTGAAAGTCAAATTTCCATGTGATTATTGTGGACAATCAGCTCATTCATTCTTTCATTCTTTTTGCTCAGTGACAGTGAAGACCCAGGCTACACAGGGCACCGTCACAGACAAGGTCAAGAACCGCCTGGAGCAACTGGATGACTTTGAAGAGGTAGGTCAGCTTTTAAATGCTGTAGTTTGGCTGTAAACTCGCGTAGGTGAACTGAACATTCTGGTAGGTTGGCTGGTTCTTTTGATAGGTAGGTTGGTTGGTAATTCTTAAAAGATAGGCTATTAACTGTGGTACTTCTATAAAGCGGTAGGTTTGCTGTAAACTCTGGTAGGTGGACTGGTAGGTGTCCGTAAACTCTGATATTTGGGCGGTAAATTCTGATAGGTGTGCTGTAAACTCTGATATTTGGGTTATCAACTCAGCTAGGTGGACTGTGCACTCGAGTAGGTTGGCTGGTAATTCTGATAGGTGGGTTGCAAACTGTGGCAGGTGGGCTGTAAACCCTGATATTTGGGCTGTAAACTCTAGTAGGTGGGGTGTAAAATCTGCTAGGTGAATTGTTTACTTCGGTAAGTTCGCTGTAAAGTGTCGTAATTCTCCCTATCGCATATAGCCAGATTTTGACACGATATATAGTATGACTTCAGAGTTCAATGTGCAGAAAGCATACCAAAAGGATGCGCACATTCAGAAGCGGAGTTTACATCCCAAGAATTGAAGGTAAAAAAATTAGAGCGCCACAGGCGGTCAGATTTGAAGCTGTAAGCTCTGGAAGGGGAGGGGGGGAGGCTGAAAACTATGGTAGATGGGCGGTAAAATTGTTGTAGTTTGGCTGCTTGTAAGAGAAAGAATTATTCAGGTTGTTGTATTGGTGCACATTTTTTTATTTCTTCATATCTTTTTCAGGGGTCTGTGAAGGAGATGTTGAACCTGAGTCAGCAGGAGTATGTATATCGCATTGAGGAGCTGAACCAGGCTCTCATCACTGCCTGGGACCTGGATCAGAAGGTCAAGGCACTCAAGATAGCCATCCAGGTCAGACTTTGTCAAATTACCCTCTTCTCTTTCCATGTGCCTTATGCCACATTCCCTTTGCTACTGCCACCCACTGTACTCCTTGGCTAGCATTTTCCTCTTGTGTTCAAGACAGAAAATGGATTATTTTCATTATGTATGGAAATTTTGCCTATGTGAAAGGTCATGCACCTGCATTTTAGTGTTATTTTATTTATTTTGCATATGGTGCAAAAACATGTGCTTGCACTAGAGTGTTAGTTTCTTTGCAAGGATGGATATCAGTTGTCAAGGCAAGACTATGGAAATGTTTTTACTCAAGGATAACTGCACCTGAACAAATGTGTGCCTGAGTATTATATTTATAATTGGATCAGCATTTTTGTATTTTGCCAACAAACAAAAATTAAACTCATGACATTCTCATTTGTTCCATTCTATTCCACAGGTTCTCTCATAACCTGTCACATGAAGGAATTTTCTCAAAATTATGAATTTAAATACCATCTAAAAGCATGATGACAGAACCTGTAATCACGGAAGAGTGGGAAATATTTGAAAATCTACCTACAGGTGGTGTGATATACATACAATTGATTTTATATCAATAAAATATATTGACTGAAGAACATCAAGTGATACCTATTGTAATGTTTCAATGGCCAGGATGACTTTTCATTGGCACTCAAGGGGGTTATGTTGTTACTGTCATAGGGATAGTTTATATTTTAAGAGATGAATGGTTGTTATTGCGGACATAATGAAGAGTATGCTTATTTTTCTGCTTCCAGTGCTCCAAACTCCTTGCTGATGTCTCTGTGATCCAGTTCTACCCAAGCAAGTTTGTCCTCATCACGGACATACTGGACACGTTCGGTAAGCTTTGGTGTTCACGCCCAGGGTGTTTTCTTTTACCGCAGAATATTATGTTTCATGCCAGGGTGCTATTTTTTATGTCAGGGTGTTATACTTTATGCCAGAGTATTGGCTTTTATGCCAGGGTGTTATCTTTTATTTCAGGGTGTTATCTTTTATGCCAGGGTGTTGTCTTTTATGTCAGGGTGTTATCTTTTATGTCAGTGTGTTGTCTTTTATGTCAGGGTGTTATCTTTTATGCCAGGGTGTTATCTTTTATGCCAGTGCGTTGTCTTGTTTGTTTTATTGCTTTCCCCTCATCCATTGATTGATGATGGTTGATAGCCATTTGGTTTTCCCATTTCATTTCACCTTGGTCTACCAGCTAAACCATGAAACTATTCTTTATGATTAAGTCAACGTAACCAATATCACCTGCCTTGACCTTTATTCCAATCTTGAACTCTAGCTTTAATCCCAGCCCTTTACCTTAACCCTAACTCCAAAATATAAGCTTGTCATTGTGGATGAAATGGCATTCAGAAATGTTGGAAACTAAAAGGCAAGGTCGCTTAACCCTATCTAGCCCGGGGGGGGGGCTAGCCCCCCCCCCCCCCCCTTTTGACATTTTTCCAATAAATTTTTGAGGCGAAAAGATTGCGTTGCGACTTTTCATGACTTTTTTTCCCCCAAATCTCACGCAACTTTTAAGACCAAATTTGCGACGTGGGGGTATGCGGTGCCTAAGTTACGTAACATTTTGAACGTGCATGTCAGACCAAAAATTGCTCAAAAACGAAATTTCATGTACAAATCCAATGCAAATTATGTATCTAGCCAAAATTCATAAATGAATCATTATTTTTATTTTTACTGATGAAAAACAATAGATTTCATGTTATTTATGACTGAAATAGTGTTGCCAACGATTTCCAACGAAAAACATAAGTCGAAAAAGCAACGAAATACATGAGAAATTAAAAAAAAAAAACATTTTATTTGATGATAATCCTAAGAAGAGTGTCTGGACTGGAAATCTAGCAGTCTGGGGGCTATATTTAAAGATTTGCAAACAAATTTTGATTTTATGCATTAATTAGCTAAATTAATTAATTAATTAAAAATGAATTTGAAATAATTTTGGTGCAATTGACAATTGAATTGTGGAGATGACGTCATCGGTGACATATGTGCCAATTTTCGTCATGATCGCGCGATCAACGGTCCAGATTTTAGGGGAGGGGGCTGTTTTGCCCCCCACGGGCTATGTGATTTCAAAATAGCCCGGGCTATAGAGGGTTAATAACTATTCTTTTCAGTCAGTAAAGAAAATCAGTACTTCGGAAGAATTTCATGTATTATCTCTTGGCAGTGATATCTGGTGATAGCTACATTAATCTCAAGCTCTTTGCTTGCCTCTTGCTTGCCTCTTGGCTGTTCTTTTTGGCTTTTAATACAACCCACCCTTTGGGATCTTTAGGATACACTCATTCTGAACATGTCCCCTTATAATGGACCTTGCACCCCGTCCAGGGCGGCTGGTCTATGACCGGATCCACCGTAAGTCCACCTACTTGCCAGCAGGCACCAGCACACCCCAGGTCCTCCCCGTCAACTTCACCCCAGACCAGGTGCCTAGCTCGGCCAAGGAGACCTGCCGCAACTGGTTCTTCAAGATTGCCTCCATCCGGGAACTCATCCCCAGGCTGTATCCACAATACAATTGTTCTTGATTATTAAATGTTTTTCATGCATCCATATTTTCTTTTACTGGTGTGGAGGGCCTGTCTAATTTCACAGTCTGGAGACTGAATTGAGAGGAATGCTACAATTATAGCCCTGGTTAATGGATACAAAATGTATCATGCTCATATATGTGCATTATCTCCACTCCCTGGGGCATACTCCATGCCAGCTGCACGATACCCGCATTGGGTCAAGATTATTCACATAATCGTCCACCTCATTACCAGGTACCCATTTATACTCCTCCAATATTTATTGGTGGAGAGCAGCAATGTTGATGAAAGACAAGCATCATGGTGGGGCTTCAACCTGAGACCTTGACATCTTCAGTCACAGTTCACTTCCACTATAACTAGGGCCATTTATGTTGATTGTAGTTATTACATAATAGTTAATCAGAATAGTTAATCAGTATAGGTAATCAGAATTCACTGTCCTCATGTAAGATCCATGCCAGATGATAGAAAGAGCAATGTATGAAACAACACATTGTTTAGATTTGTTATATATTTCTACTTGAGCATGATGACAAGAACAGAGTATGTCTCAAGGCCATGGCAGATGACACGACTCTGCGACTGGTTGAATCCCAGGACCAGATCATGGGATTTGTGCAAGAAAATGAAGTCACATTTCCAGTCATAGACACTACTACTGCAGAATCATGGCTATATCGCATCACCTGCAGTAGCCTTTTGGTTAAATGCTAAAAGCTTTGACTGACTATTAATAATCCTTAACTCCAAGGTTGTGTAGATATGTTGAGACAGCCATCTTGAAGTGCTATAGCTTCCTCACATCAGGGTAAGTGCTTGACTTGTCGTCATCAAATGTGATCTCTTATATTGAGAAAGCCCTTTGTGTGAGGTCAATTCTCCACACTGCATGTGTAGGGAAAGCTGTCCCACAATGCAAACATGCATTGCACAGTGCATTGTGAAATGACATATCATCATATGTGGTGTAGAGAGTTGCTTTAAATTCCTTTCATTTAAGTTTTTAATTGTTTGTCCAATCCAGCAGCAAGCAAGCACATACTTGGCTCAATTATCACAAATTATTTTCACTTACACTTGGCCAAAGTATATTGCAATGGCCAACTTGAATGCAGTTGAAAGGTTTCAAAACAAAGATCAGGGATCCGGTATACCTCAATTAAGATATGTATGTCATCTGGTACCTTTTGAACCAGATTAAACATTTCCTTGGCCTACCTATCGATCACCTGGGAGAGAGCAAGCTAATTCATGTTGAGGTCAATGTGTCAAAGGTCAAAGCTCTTGATTAAAATGTGGGACATATGAATTTCAAGGTTTGAATGCAATACTAAGAAAATTTATCATTAAGTTCTTACAACAAATAGCATAAACATGTATTAGTAGAGGCAGATAAAGTGGAAACTTTTTTGTGAGGAAATGTTGAATGTCAAATGCGTAAATGTTGACATTAACTGGTTTGATACTTGTATGAAGACTTAAATAGCAATGATAGCATTGTTGAAGCTTGTGCGTTGTATTCTCAAAAATAAGGGCCCGGGGCAATTGAGCCATCAAATTGTAAAATAAAGAACCTTGATATGTCTCATAGGAAATATTACACATCATAGAGCAGTCCACTAACAAACGATGAAAGTTGTGTGTTCTATCAACTAATTTTATTACTGCGCTGAGGGCAATTTAGCTCCCAAAATGCAAAATAAAGGGAAGCATAAAAACAATCTCATCAGGAAAATGATATGGATGGGTGTGCCCATTTCATGATGCCAGGTTTGCAGTGTTACATGAAGTGTTATGTGTGGTTCATTTTGGGCAGGGAGTACTCGCAAGCCCTGCTGCGTCTGACCAACCAGATGAGGGGCATCGGAGACCCCCTTGTGGCCATCTATGCCCGGGCCTACCTGTGTAGGGTGAGACTTCTTCATCATCCATCAACTTTTCGTTTAAACCACCCCACTCTTTAGAATTGAACACTCCTTCCTTTCATGACTGTGGCCATCTATACCCTGGCCTACCTGTGCATGGTAAGAGTACTTTGTCATTGTTTAACTCCTCTTTCAAACTACTCCAAATTCGTTCCTCTCAATCACTGTATCAAATGGAAGACCCAGTCTCATGAACCAACAAAGATGCCTTGAAGGATAGAGTCCTTTGGTAAACTCTGGTAACTATTTAGCCACTTGCCTGCACTTAGACCTGCACCTCCTGTCAAAATTCCCTTGCAGAAGCCTACAGAAGAAAGCATACCAAATACAAAGTACCTCCTCTCTGGAAAAGGGTGCTCAGCTTTTTACTCGTATGAATACAACTGATATCTCACTCTGATCTCTGAACGGCTCTTTTCCTTAACTTCCTTAACTTTCCTTAACTTCACATGTTGTACTATTTCCAACTTAGTTTTGTTTGTCTTTGACCAATATTGTCTTGAATTATAACCCCCACAAATGATTTCTCACAGAAATCCAGATTTCATCTTTGATATTTATTTTGAGATATGAAGTCTAAGAGTTGCGTATACCATCTATATTTGCTATACCATCAAGTCAATTTTTATTTTTGAATTATTGTTCAGCTCTTGTACATGTTTAAAAATAGAGCAGCAAACAATTGTAGACTGTGTTTGTGCCTGGAAACCAGACCATTTTACAAGAATGCTGTCATGAATGCTGTCAAGATTAGATTCTCCCTCTCGAACAAAATTGTGTCACATGTAACCATAGATTTAATCAGTTCCTCTCATTCATTTTGATACATTGATTATGTACATGGTAAAGGCCATAGCACTTCATGAGAATTATAGCACAACTAATATATTTATTTTAGAAGTCACAATTTTCAAGATAAAGCCTTATTCTCGTGTATGCTCATTTTCAACTCTATTGTTCTTTGTAAAAATTATGATAGTTGTGTAACTTAGATTGTCATTTAGGCAGGGACATTCCTGTTGTGGTTTAATGATTTTCTATCATAAGTTTCGATATTTTGTGGATATGAAGACGAGGGGATTATCCTGTCTCCTGCACCCCCTCCCCCCCCCCCCCCCCCAAAAAAAAAGGAAAATAATAAATTGAAATAAAAATATAAGAAATATTAATGATAATAAAAGTAATCTTAATGCTAAATATGTTACTAAATCTTAATGTTCATAATAATCTTGTTGCACCAGTATTTCTGTTGCTGCCCTTTTCTTTTCTTTTCCCCCACAGATTGGCATGAATGTTGCACCTGATGCAAGGGACCATCTGATTAGCAACTTCTATGACTTCCTGGGCACCTACACACAGGTAATAATCACAATACCAGTGATGCTAGAATCTTTGTTTGCTGTTGCTTTCTGTAGTAATAAAAAAAAGACGCTATGGGGAATTAAACCTGCATACACTTCTTGACATGCAGTGACACAAGGCTATACTGCTTGGCTTATTAGAATAACACAATGCTTAGGAACCAATACCTATTGCTTCCAATTTCTTGCTTATATGTATTAATTAGTCTCCAGGAGGACATGTGTGTATTCAAAGATTTTAATATTGTTGTTTTTTAAAACAGATTGATTTATCAATTTGATTACTACAGAGAGTAACAGTAAAGCAAAGAATATATCACCTGTTGCCTCTATGCAAAACATTCCATTCTTGGAATGAATAACAGGAATAACAATCCTCCATTTTTCTCAGGATTTTCCAGGATTTGTGTTTATGTTTACTGTGTTTGTGTTTATTTGTGTGCCAGAAAAAGCAAGGTAGAGGATGGTACAGCCATACCTTTAATAGCACCTGTCTGGAAAGACCACTCAACCTGAATCACTTCAAACCAGTTTTATTTTATTTGCACCTGTCTATAAAGGTCACCTATTCATAAAGACCACTTATACTTTGTGTTCTACATGTACTTATAGTGTTGCAATGACACAGAGTTCAGATTCTCTTGGCTATGCAGAGAATAGACATAGTCTAGTTTAAAGTGCCTGACATATTTTAATGCTTATAATGTTTATTATTATGCGCTGTAGAGAAAGAGATGTACTGGTCTTCAAACAAAAATGTGAGACACATTCTGACTGTTTACATGCTAAAATGAGTATCATTAGCATAAAACACTTGATGAAGATTATGATTGTGTATTGGTGATTGGAGGGGCATATTAATCTATAGTGTGAACAGTAGGGGACCTAGCACTGATTCTTGAGGTATCATTTGAGATGTGGGTCAATCCACGTCAAATCAACCAAATTTTAGAAAGCTTGTAACTTGACCCCCTTCAATTTTCTCTCACCAAATGTTCCCCAAAGTGTCTAACGGAAGATTCTGAAATATTTTGCCCCAAGGTCAAATGGTTGCAAAGATACGGCCTCTCTTAGCAACCAATGCATGGTTGAACAATTGAGCTTAAATAAAATTTCCTACTTTTGATTGATTGCTGTGGCCAAGTTAGACCAGGTACATTAGCCATTTTGTGTAAATTGGAAGAACTTTATAGTCTTAACATGCACAATGTATTATGACGCAGATCTGACTACCCGTTATTGTGCACGATGTCAATGAAGGTGGTTTTAAAAGTCAAAGGTAGTGTTTTGGAGGCCATGTTTGGAAGCTGATAACTTGAAAACTCAATTAGCTTAGAATTCAATAGTATGCACATTTAAAGTTGTTCACTTGTTCTACCGACCGACCGGTACCCAAAATCAGCCAAAAAACATGCATCGTTTTCTTGTAGGGCGCCTTCAAAGTTGGATTTTTAAAAAAATTGCCAAGTTCAAGGTCACAAATCGCCACTCGTCCCATCAAGGACCAACACCAATTTCTGTGCATTGATAGACATTTACCTATATTTTCATGGGTTACCTAAAAACTTTTGTGCCGCAATGTTTAATAGCTAGTTTAAGAATTCGAAAAGCATCCAAAATAACAAACTTCATTTAAACTCAGTTGTTTGGGGCAGTATCTTAGCAACTATTTGACCTTGTGGCAGAATGTTTCAGAATCTTCCGTCAGACACTTTAGGGACCATGTGGTGCGAGTTTAAAGAAAATTGAAGGGGGTGGGGTTAACACCATTGATTGATTTGACATGGATTGACCCATGTACAATATTACTTTAAAATATGTTTAAAAAAAGTTGTTATTTTAGAAATTTTACAGTGTGTTGTTCAAATGTTATTAAATTTTGTGTAAACTTGTATACTAGTGTTTTTTATTGTTGTAATTTTTTTGTAATATGTACTTTTTAAATGTAACATGTAAAACCCAATAGAAGTTTCTCTGATTAGACCAGGGACTGATAAAAAAACATTGAAAACCTTGCAATTTAAATGTGTTTGATTGTACTTGTATAGTTGCAAGGAGACACAGTTCAGAACATCTTGGCTGTGCAGAGACTAGACATGACATCCTACCTGTCCCTGTACTCACCAGCCCTGGATTGGATCCTGCAGTGTGTAGCCTATGATGCCTCAGAGGCAAGTAACTAACTCACCTACATCATTGAAAAAAGGGAAATAGACACAGTGCATGAAATTCATTGTGACAGGTGTCACCCTAGCTGTCTGAAAGGAAAAGGCCATTTGACATCAGTAGGACCTACAGGGCTACCCTTCTAAGGAGGGGGAAATCTGTGGCAGATCAAAATGCATTGTGGCTACAAAATGATCAAGTATGTTTTAGTTACAAACACACAAATTTGCCAATTCAAACATAAGTGTTTTTTGGTAAGCTCACTGTATGTATTGCTTCAGCAATAACTTGCCCCAGTTCACAACTACAACCAGTGAGAGAGTGTTACCTTCAAGATAACACTGATTCAACACTGCCAGTGACTTTGATATTCTTGCTTCATGAGATGTTTCTGTTACAAATATTTTTAACAAATCATATTTGTTTGAATCAAATCTTATCAGTTTGATTAATTACATTACAGGCTGTTCTGACAGAGATATTGGACAAATGCAAGAAGCAATGTAACAGGTGAGTGAATTTGAATTGTTATCATAAGTAGTATGAATATTATTACCATCAGTATTGTTGTTCTTGTTAGGCGGTCTGGCGCAAACGGCACATCACCTCTTGATTTTGTCAGAATTTTCTTAATTAACTTCATTATTTTTATTCCTTCAGCCCCACTTTTTTGTGCCACACATAACTCATAATTGCCTCCATCATTTTTATTGCAACTTTTGTCACCTCTTGCTATTCATGTAATCTTTTTGCAAGAATCTTTTAAAAGTCATCACATCATTGTGACATCATCAACAAGCAATTTAATGAAAATCTCTTATTGCATTTTTGTCTCGCCCACCGGAGGTGAAGGCGAGACTAAGGGATCCAAATGGCGTCCGTCCGTCGTCCGTCCGTCGTCCGTCCGTCGTCCGTCCGTCGTCCGTCCGTCGTCCGTCACAAATGTTAAAGTTTACCTGCAAGACTCTCTTATGATCCATAACTTCACATGGGTTGCTTGGATTACAACCTAACTTGGGTCATAGATGCACTGGGGGTACCTTCATGTTATGGTGGCGTTGGAGGTCACAGGATAAGGTCAAAGGTCATTTGAGGTCATACGTTAAAGTTTACCTGCAAGACTCTCTTTTGACAAATAACTTCACATGGGTTGCTTGGATTACAACCTAACTTGGGTCATAGATGCACTGGGGGTACCTTCATGTTATGGTACCATTGGAGGTCACAGGATAAGGTCAAAGGTCATTTGAGGTCATACGTTAAAGTTTACCTGCAAGACTCTCTTTTGACAAATAACTTCACATGGGTTGCTTGGATTACAACCTAACTTGGGTCATAGATGCACTGGGGGTACCTTCATGTTATGGTACCACTGGAGGTCACAGGATAAGGTCAAAGGTCATTTGAGGTCATACGTTAAAGTTTACCTGCAAGACTCTCTTTTGACAAATAACTTCACATGGGTTGCTTGGATTACAACCTAACTTGGGTCATAGATGCACTGGGGGTACCTTCATGTTATGGTGGCGTTGGAGGTCACAGGATAAGGTCAAAGGTCATTTGAGGTCATACGTTAAAGTTTACCTGCAAGACTCTCTTTTGACAAATAACTTCACATGGGTTGCTTGGATTACAACCTAACTTGGGTCATAGATGCACTGGGGGTACCTACATGTTATGGTGCTGTTGGAGGTCACAGGATAAGGTCAAAGGTCATTTGAGGTCATACGTTAAAGTTTACCTGCAAGACTCTCTTTTGACAAATAACTTCACATAGGTTGCTTGGATTACAACCTAACTTGGGTCATAGATGCACTGGGGGTACCTTCATGTTATGGTACCGTTGGAGGTCACAGGATAAGGTCAAAGGTCATTTGAGGTCATACGTTAATGTTTACTTGCAAGACTCTCTTATCACACATAACTCATCACATGTTGCTACAATGGCAATCAAACTTGGATGATGGATGCACTGGGGGAACCTGCATGTTATTGTGCTGTAAGAGGTCACATGATACGGTCAAAGGTCATTTGAGGTCATACATTAAAGTTTACTTGCAAGACTCTTGGTGAAGGCTTCCTAACTTGTGCACAGAATTGTGTGAGCATGTGTGAGCATTACTGATGTAGATTTAGGCAAACATTACTCATGCACATTTATGCAAATTTATTCAAAGTCACTATTTTGCACCTGATTTTGATGTTGTCTGTTTAAAGTTGCTTATTTGTTTGTTTCAGTTTTCTTTTGCGTAGCAACGGAGATCGCGATATTTCTGGTTATTTTCGCAAGTGGGCGAGACACAATATTGCTAATGCCTTGTTCTCTAGAATGGATCATTGGATCGTAATGAAATTTGACATGAATAAATTTAACTAGTAGACAATTGATTTCAATATAAAAAAACTTGCGCGTACGCATTCAAAATTTAAAAATGCTCTAAATCAACTAGAATTTTTTTGGCATATGTTCTAGGCCATTTGAAGCATTTCGAAAATGTCCGCGCGTCCGCACGTTTTTACGTGCATAATGAGAACGCTACATCAGAATTCCGTTTTTTTTAGTAGATTATTGTTTCTGACACTACATACATCACATCCTGTAATTTTGAGCTACTTTTAAGAAATGACAAGGTTGAGCAAGTGTGTCACAGTTCAAAGTCTGTGCGTGCGTCTATGTGTTTTTGTGCGCAAATATAGTAAAAAAACATGACTACATTCAATCGGCCATAGCTCCTCAGAATGGCTGGTGACCCCCAATTTTTTTTAAATATTCTGAGAGAGTAGGAAATGTAGATGTGATTTCATGTTCAATTCAGCCCTTGAATTTATCTTGACATCATTATATTGCCATATGAATCGAAAACATGAATTTTCATGTATGACATCATGAACTTTTTTACCCGTTTTTGTGTAACTCAGTAATCCTTAATCAATTGTCTCCCAAATTTCAGTATGTTGTAGCTGAGACCTAGCTCTATGGCAGCAGTTGCCTTCATTTTCCATTTTGATGACGTCTTCATGGTGTAAATTCTTTATAGGCATTAATGTCAAAATCATAGGTATGTATGTGTAATGTCCATGGAAGGGGCATTTATTTCAAATCATGAAATGACATGAAGAGCTTCTAGGAGCTGTATCCCACTTATGTTTGAGGCTTTTACTCTGAAATTTGAGTATGTTGTAGCTGAGTCTACTAGCTTTCAGGAACGTCATCTTTGTTTTTTTCATCAGATGTCGAGATCATGGTGAATTTCAGCTTGAATATTAATTTCTAAATCGTTCTAGCCCCTGCTGTGCATTACATGTTAAGTGAATGGGAAAATTTGTGGATGAATTGGTTAAGAGGCTGACTTAAATTCGCGCGACCCCGGTTCGATTCCTGGAGTGGGTAGGGTCATTACTTCATTTCTTTTGCAATGTGATTTTTGCCTCCTCCTATTCTTTACCTTACTATGTCCTTTTCTTTGATATTCTCTTTATCTTTTTTTTGTGCTGTTGCCCCTTTATTATAAATGACTATTATCTACATTTTGTGAGCACATAGGTTTACGTGACCATTTCAGGCAAGTCTCTGAAATGTTAGTATGTTGTAGGTGCGCTATGAGCTTTCTTCAGCGTTGCCCTGATTTTAAAAAATAGATGGTGTCACCGTGCAGTTGTCAGCTATGTCTTTGCATGAATTTGCATTGACAGACCACCTCATACTTGTACACAAGTATTTCTCGTTATTATTATCATTCAAAATGAGTGATTACTAGTGATTCCAAGTCATGCATTTGTCTTGCCTTGGTGGTGTTGTCGTGGTGTAGTGGATGTGAGCTGTGACTTAGGATTTCAAGGTCTTGGATTGAAACCCACCCATGGCACCCATGTCCTTCAGCAAGATAATTAATCTACATTGCTGCTCCCCACCCAGGTGTATCCAGGTGGTACCCTGTAGAAATGTTATGAGTGTGCCTTACTGGCTGCCATAATGCTACATTGAATAGGTGTCACAAAGACTTACAAGCATCCGATGACCGGCCAGGGGTAATAATATTGTAAATATTGTAAAGTGCATAGAGATGATACTGTTCCATGTTAGGCACTATACAAACCCCTCAAAAACAGTTCTGCTAGTCGAGTTTGAGGGGTAATATATAGCTTTTTGCTTCATCATCGTACACGACTGGGGTACCATTAGAAATATTGATTATTCCTCTTCACAGTAGCGTGTCATTTGCTACAATTATGCAATCATGGGATATGCAGTATTCCAGAATAAAGGGCAAAGTCACAAATGAAATGTTGCAACACACACTGTTTTCAAAACCAAAGGCTGCATTTCTTTTGAAGATGCAATGTGTTTTGAATAGTGTCAACATGACAATGAACATTCGTGCAGCATAGCATCAACATCATACAAACTCATTTCAATTGCAAAACAAACAGAAATCAACAAATCTGGCAACATTATATTTTTTACCTTGCTGCCTATTTAGAAGGTTTGCGCATTCCATGATTGCGAAAGCATTACAAACGATATATCATTGTCGAGATAAGTAGTCAAGCTGTCATATGATACCACATTTATGCACGATAATGAAGCAAATACAGATATACGACCCCTCAAACATGACTTGCAGAACCTTTTTGAGGGCTTACATTATGGCAATGTCTGGTTAAAACTGAGAACCTGGAAAATACATTTTACGACTTATCGTTATCTGAGGCCAGCCTAGTAAACAAAAGTGTTGAGCGGTAATCCCCTACCAGATAAGTGACCAGCATGCACTGTATCAAGTTTGGGTGTAGAGAGAGAGAGGGAGAGAGAGACAGAAGGGGGGGGGGGGGGAGGAGCCCTTCATGTGCTAAAAAGAGTAATGGATACTAATTATTATCATCATTATTGTGTTGCCACAGTGCTCTGCTGCTCAACTCTGTAATGTCTGCCTTCAAGCCAGAGTACATTGGGACCAGAGCCATCCGCTTCATTGACCTCATCAAGGAGAGTGAGGAGGAGGGATTCCCAAAGGTCAGGCATTTATTTTAATAGTCTAAACCTGCTTTAACTATACACCCTGTGTAGGATAACTGGTCTACAAAGACTCTTTGTCTCCAAAGACTCTTTGTCTTGCCTGAACGAAGTTCTGCAGAGACCTAGTAATCACTTTTCATGTTGGGCTGTTAGTCTGTTACATGTGTCTTCATGAGGATGATGGGGTCAAAGGTCATCTAGGGGTCAAAGGATCAAATGATATGAGGCCGTGTGCATCATTTTTCTCCAAGTTTTAGTTTGCCTTGCTCTCATTTCTTTATTTATGTATCAATTGTGATCATGCTTGGTACCACATGTGTGTTGATGACGATGATGACATCAAAGGTCATCTAGGCACCATATTTAATATTTGAAAAACAACTTAGCACTGTTTATTGATTGTAAAATCAGGCGAACCACCTTGTCTGTTATCCTTAACAAAATGATTCTCGTTGAATCCTGTATTGAAGTAACCATATATAAAGGCCACCTACTTTTTAAGACCACATTTCTTGTCAGTTTCTTCTGCTACCGCAACCTTGCAAATTCCCTTCAAGATTAAGCACACTTACGCAAACCTCGTATTTAACCCTAAGTCCTAGACATAATTCCAACACTTCAACCCTAAATCTAACCCCTGAATAACTTGTTCATGCAGACAAATTTGAAATTTGATGAAATGGGCGTACATCCAATCATTGAATCCTTACTCTAATATGGCTAAAGTTGTGTGTCCATCTGCTTTTTTAATTGTTTTTCTCCATGATTATCCAGTCATTAGAGATAATTTTTTGCAACCTTGATTAAAGTGCCCCCAGATTTTCTTATAATTTTTAACTTTTTTTTTTTTATTGTCGTATGATTGAAACTTGTTTTGACCTGCAATTTAGAAGTGCTTGCTTTACAGTCGATCTTTCATTCATAGCATTGTGTATGTACGATTCTCCTGCATACCTTTATTTGTCCACCACAGGTCCGGGGTGAAGCTAGCTGGCCAGCACTAAATAACATTTGCATGGAGTGAATTTGCCAATTTAATGAGTATACGGCTAAATCTGATAAAAATTAATGATTACGTGCATGTACTTTCTGCTAATTAATTTTTTTTTTGAGAAATATTGTGTTTGGTATCTGTGCCTCCGCAGCATCATCTATACCGGTCACTAGGTACCAACCTGACCATGACAGACCCACCAGAGAAGCAGAGGCTGGCAGTTCTCAATGATGTGTGGAAGGCAGTCATGAAACTCAAGTCTCCATCGGTATGTGCTGACCTAGGACAGCTAAGGTTGATTGATGGTGGGATTGGTTGATGAGTGAGAGGGTAGAGGGATAGATGGTTGGATAAGTAGATGAGTGGGTGGATGGATGTATGGATAGATGGTTGGATTGGTAGATGAGTGAGAGGGGAGAGGGATAGATGGTTGGATAAGTAGATGAGTGGGTGGATGGATGTATGGATAGATGGTTGGATTGGTTGATGAGTGAGAGGGTAGAGGGATAGATGGTTGGATAAGTAGATGAGTGGGTGGATGGATGTATGGATAGATGGTTGGATTGGTAGATGAGTGAGAGGGTAGAGGGATAGATGGTTGGATAAGTAGATGAGTGGGTGGATGGATGTATGGATAGATGGTTGGATTGGTAGATGAGTGAGAGGGTAGAGGGATAGATGGTTGGATAAGTAGATGAGTGGGTGGATGGATGTATGGATAGATGGTTGGATTGGTAGATGAGTGAGAGGGTAGAGGGATAGATGGTTGGATAAGTAGATGAGTGGGTGGATGGATGTATGGATAGATGGTTGGATTGGTTGATGAGTGAGAGGGTAGAGGGATAGATGGTTGGATAAGTAGATGAGTGGGTGGACGGATGTATGGATAGATGGTTGGATTGGTTGATGAGTGAGAGGGTAGAGGGATAGATGGTTGGATAAGTAGATGAGTGGGTGGATGGATGTAGGGATAGATGGTTGGATTGGTAGATGAGTGAGAGGGTAGAGGGATAGATGGTTGGATAAGTAGATGAGTGGGTGGATGGATGTAGGGATAGATGGTTGGATTGGTTGATGAGTGAGAGGGTAGAGGGATAGATGGTTGGATAAGTAGATGAGTGGGTGGATGGATGTATGGATAGATGGTTGGATTGGTAGATGAGTGAGAGGGTAGAGGGATAGATGGTTGGATAAGTAGATGAGTGGGTGGATGGATGTATGGATAGATGGTTGGATAAGTAGATGAGTGGGTGGATGGATGTATGGATAGATGGTTGGATAAGTAGATGAGTGGGAGGGTAGATGGATAGATGGTTGGATTGGTTGATGAGTGGGTGCATGGGTAGATGAACGGATAGATGGGTGGATTGGGATATGAGTGGGTGGGTGGATGAATGGATGGATGGATAGATGGGTAGATGGATTGGTAGATGAGTGCGTGGGTGAGTGGATTGGTAGATTATTGATTGGATGGAGGGATGGATGAGGGAGGAGAAGGAGATGAGAAGGGTGGAAGCTTTGAGTATTGGATGTATGGATAATTCCATGATTAGATTTGTGAATCTATGGATGGGGAGATGGATTGATCACTTCACTTTCAAAAACCATCTGTTTTCCTTCTGATCACCAGGACTACATCAGCTGTGCAGAAGTTTGGATTGAGTACCCTTGCCGCCACTTCACCGTAAGTTAGCATGCAATGCAGCACAAGTTGTCTAGCTCACAGATTTGTGTGAGCTCAAAACATTTGAAACAACTTGTGTAATGTTCAAGTTCAAGTTTTGTTTTGCAATCAAAAGGTTATTCATGATACATCCACATTAAGTTGCAACCATTATCCATTGCCATTTTTTTTTAATCCTTTTATTCAAATATTTAGATAAAAATGGAAGTTTATTCTTAAATCGGAGAATAATAGTATCGTTATGAATAATATCACGTGGTGATAAAATGCATAATAATTTATATTTACAGACCTAATTACATTAAACATTACCTTTATTTCTAATATTTACAACATATACTAAACAAATGATTCCAAGTGTTTTATTGCTTTTGTTTTCCACTGACTATATAATCACTAAATAAAATGACAAACACAATTTCATACTAAATCATACTTAATCAATTGCAGAAAATCAAATGTGAATTCACAATACAACATAAACAAAATTGTTGCAGTTTTTATTATAAATCATAGCAAACATTAGGATTTGCAATTATTAAAGTAAGGTCACAGTAATTGTGTAATTGATTATGACATGGGTATAATGTACAAATTCTGATTTTTTTCTAATATCATATATACAAATATTTATAATATATGTTGAACAAATGATTACAAATGGTTTTTACTTATGTGTTTCCTACATTGAATTGGTTGAGAAACGTAATTTCGTACTTCTGATCTTGAGATAAATATTACATATGTGTGCTAATTTACTTAATTTTATTTTGATACCTTTGCATGATTTTTCACCACTAATCGAAGAATCCTCGTAATTTGCTGTTTGCCCCACAATTTCAAATTATCGGGGCTCGGAAGACAATCTATTACAGCTCTTGACACAAAGCTTTGTTAGTGTGGAGGCTATGGCTAAAGTGTGACATTCCAAATATAATTCCAATTTCAGTTTTAATCCTTTTTCAGAATACAAGATTGTTGGGCTTGCCCCAAACTGGGGGACCGTAGGCCATTTTTGTACAAATTTTGTTTCCATGCTATCAGGTAATTCAAGTTAGGTATCGGAACTTATTTCGAGTCAAACTTCTTGTGATACTTCTGTATAATTGTAATATTTTGAACAAGTAATCCATTGCGATACGAGTTCTTGGTGGTGCTTGTATGATTTTTTTTTTATTTCCAGAGCTTTTTCATTGTATACTGGTTTACAATTACTGGAAGAGTGATAATCAACACCTTTTTGTTTGTCTTTTCTCTCTATGAAAATGTGATATGAGTAAATATGAATGCATTTTGGTCATTTTTGAAAAAAATATTGTTTATTCTAGAATTGGCTTTAATATTAGTGTAATTAATTTAAAAAGATTCTTGCAATGCTTGAAAAATAGATTTTGTACACTTTTCTCTTTTTTAGGGTGGGGGGGGGGGGGGGGCAGGAGGGTATTTCTGTCAATGAATGTTTTTCATTCATAGTTCAGTATCGTTTCTGATCTTGTGTGCCTATTATATTTGATTCTGTTTGACTTGTAGAAGAAGGAAGTGAATACTATCTTGGGAGACATCATCAAGCACATGACACCAGACAGGGCCTTTGAGCAGCACTACCCACAGCTCCAGTCAGTCATGTCCAAGGTTCTCACTCACATGCACAACTTCTCTATCCTCGTTGCCATGGTGAGTGACCCAGTATTCGGGTTCAGTGTAGGTTGTGTTCATGCTTATTTTTATGCCTCCGCCACGAAGTGGCCGGAGGCATTATGTTTTCGGGTTGTCCGTCCGTCCGTCCGTCCGTCCGTCCGTCCCGAATCCGTTTAATCATTATCTTGAGAACCGTTCAGCTGATTTGCTCCAAACTTGGTACATGTATGTATTGCATAAAACCAATGAAGTGTGTAAAATTGGGGTCAAATCTGATGGAGGTCAAAGGTCAAAGGTCAATGAACTTTGTAAAAATTGCCCCAAAATGACCTTTTCCACAATAAATCCAAATCCAAGGATGCTATTCTCATTAAACATGGTACAAAGATGGATCACTACTTGGGGATAGACTGGTGACATTTTTGTTAAAATTCCTGAAAGGTCAGAGGTCAAAGGTCAATGAAATTTGTGAAAATTTGCCAAAAATTTACCTTTTTCACAATAAATCCAAATCCAACAATGTAATTCTCATTAAACATGGTACAAAGATAGATCACTACTTGGGGATAGACTGGTGACATTTTTGTTAAAATTCCTGAAAGTTCAGAGGTCAAAATTCAATGAACTTAGCCAAAATTGGCTAGAAATTGCCCCAAACCCTTAATTTTTCACAATAAATCCAAATCCAATGGTGCAATTCCAACCAAACATAGTGAAACGATGGATCACTACTTTTGGGTAGACTGGTGACCTTGTTGGTGAAAGAGGTGAAGAGTTCAAAGGTCAAAGGTCAATGAACTTTGCAAAAAATTAGCTAAAAATTGCCCTCAAAGTGATAATTTTCAAAATATATCAAAATCCAATGGAGCAATACCAACCAAACATGGTGCAAAGATGGATCACTACTAGACTGATGACATTTTTGGTGAAATTTCTCAAAGGTCAGGGATCAAAGGTCAATGAACTTTGCCAAAATTGGCTAAAAATTGCCCCCAAATAGATATTTTTCACATTGAATCCAATACTAATGATTCAATTCAACCCAAACATAGTACAGTATCACTTCATGGAGGTAGACTGCTGGAGTTTGGGTAAAATTCCTGAAAGGTCAATGAACTTCACCCAAAATTGGCTAATTTTAAACAAACTTGATACAAGGATGGATTTAGACAGACTGGTTAGATTGGAAGTCAATGAAGTAAGAGGTCAAAAGTCAATGAACATTGCCAAACTTGGCTAAACTTGAAAAAACAGAATGTGATATTTTCATTTCACATAGGAGCAATGGTACATTGCCCACCAAACATACACATTTTCTGAGAATAGCAAAGAGGCGGAGGCATATTAATCGACTGCGTGGCAGTCGAATTGCTCTAGTTTTTGCCCTAGAATCATGATTTAGAATTATGATTCTGAACACGTTTCTGCAGAATCACGATTGCGTTTAGACAAAATTGAATAGAAATGTGATTAAATTCACAGATATGAAGCACGGAAAAAGGGGCGTTTGGAAACACGTTTCTGCAGAATCACGTTGGAAAAATGTCTCTTGAACGCAACCGTGATTTGAATTCTATGACATCATTGTGTTGGCCTTCTTCCGGTGCTAGCCAGTTATCTTGACAGTGTCCTCATATGACGTCACATTTCAGTATGATTAACGAATGAGCTGCTCTGAAATGTTCAAAATATATAATCGAGGTGGGGTTGCATTACTATTACCCTCTAAAAATAATGGGATAGTGATCATGCGGTAGCCACCTTGGAAATTGAAAATGCTATTTAAAAGCACCCCAGTAATTGTATTAATGTTACAGTATATAAATAAGGAAATGTTGATCATAAATGTTTTGGAGGGTTGTATTTTTCATTGTCTTGACTTTGTAAAGGATAGGTATGGACAATGGGAAAATGTATCATTTTATTGAGAATTATAAAGTGAAGTGTAACAAAATTGCTCATCAATATTTTTTTTTTCCATTTCCCCACTTTTGTGCAGGATAAGTTTCTTCCCTTTGTGGACCTGTTCCAGAAGGATGCAGTCAAGGTAGAAGTGTGCAAGACAATCATGGAGGCTTTCTGCAAGTAAGTCATCAAGACTTCCACCAACCTTGAAGACCGGCTGTCATGAGCTTGTAGATAGCAAATTACGACATGTATGGTCGGCGCTATTAAATTTTGAAGCTAGCCCTCACAGATTTTTGGCTCATTTGGTGGAAGTGGGCGCTTCTCATGTGTGCGGAATGTGTAATGTTTTAAAAATATTTAAATTATAAATAGATTTATTAAATAATTATTCTCTTTCAAACATTGATATACACTCCAGCTCAAAGGAATTGGCATAGGGAAAGGGAAAGGGAAGAAGGGGAAGGAACCCCAGTTTTAAACCGCGGTATATCTTGTCCAGTGCAGCATGAAACACTATGCTTTAGCCTAAAAAGCATCATGTGTGGATCTATCAAAGAAGTCCTAAACCAAGACAAGTGAGCTGCGCTGACTTAACTTTGAAATGTTTCCTTAACCCTAATACTCCCGGCCCCCCCCCCCCCTGTTGAAGTTTTGTCGGTGCTTCCTAACGCCTCGATATTTCGAAACTAAATTTCTTGACTTTTTTCTCTGATCCTTCCCGCACATTTTGATACCACATTTATGGCGACCGGACCTACCGTGCGGGTGTCAGATTACGTTTACCGAACACATGTCACTGAAATTTCACTATTTCTCTATATGACTGTGTATAACCCTATGGATAAAATCAAGTGGTTATCATTGTTTCAAATAGTGAAAATAATTACCACACACACACACACACAAACACACACAAATGTAATTTTGAGCAATATAAAATGAAATGTGGTTGTAATTTTGTCAAATAGCAAAAAACGCTTGATGAAAAACAGAGAAATACATAAGAAAATTGAAAAGCAATAAAATACATAAGAAATAATTACCACAATCTTTTTCTTTCAAGAATTGATGAGGGAGTTATGAAAGACATTTGTACCAAAAATTGCTATTCCTGAGGCTTTATTTAGTGAGGAATACCAAAATCTATGATTTCTCGCATAAATTAGAATAAATTAATTAGTTACAAAAAAATAAAAGGACTTTCGTAAATTTAGCTATACAACTTTGTAGATTACATAATTCTTTACCCTTGTGCAAAATTTTGAGGCAATTGGGCGACCCATGGCTGAGATCTCCCCCCCCCCCCCCCCCCCCCCCGGTAATAACAAGTTTTGAAATACCCCGTGAGTATTAGGGTTAATATTTGTTTTATTAGAATAAAGGATGATTGTGTCTCTTCTTTCTTGCCTTATTTTCAGATACCAGACAGAACAGACGAGAGACCCTGTCATTGTCAATGCTCTCATGTTCATCTGTAAAACCATGCATGACTCCATCAAGTGAGAATAACCTCATCTCTTTTATAAGTCTATATTTGAGTGCCATATTCTGTGACGTAGGAGATCATTGAGTGCCACAACTCTCTGTCCTTAACTCTTTTGATCAGCTCCATGTCAGGTTAAACAGCCCCTTGATCTGCTAGTCAGGTTGTTTATCCAAGTAACCCTCCTTCTTCCCCTACTTCTTTTCCCAGCGAGCTTCCCTGTCAAAGCAAATTTGTCCAAGCTTTACACACTACATGCACCCCCAAATCTCAACTGTCTAATTCTAAGCTCACTTATTAGCTTGTTTTTTAAATTGGCCCTATCAGTCAAGTTCACCATCTTGGGTTAAAAAAAAGGTGGCCCTTGCATCTTTCTTAAAAAGAAAGTTACTTCCATACTAGGCATTTTTTTGAGCCCTGTCATTACTCAGAAATGTGATAATTTTGGCTCACACCCTGTGCCTTTCTAGCATGTTATCCAACAATAGCTTGCCTTGTCAATTTACTGCAGTAATACATATTGAGACTTAACAGACTTAACAATTGTGGTTGAAGATTTCATACAAAGAACAGAATATAGGCCTTTTAAATCAATATTTCTTGAATTAAAGGGCTTAAAATGCAAGATACAATTATGGTAGTTTAGATATCAAAGCACACATAATGACCATTCATTTATCATTTTAGAAATGATGAAAAAAGAGCAGCAACAAGTCATGATGTCTAGATTTATTGGCTCCCTAATAATCTGGAAAATAAACCTGAGTAAGATGAAAGTTTTCATGTCGTATTTGGGTTCACTTTGCATTTACGTTGGTTCAACTGGTCCTTTATCATGTACATGTTATTTCACTGTTTGTTTTTTCCAGTGCCCTGACATTGGCAGATGAGAGACGAGATATTGGAATTCTCATTTCAGGCTTCATTCGGAAGGTAAGGTGTGAGGGATTATGGGTTTGAGTCTAAAGCACTTATAAAGGTCTGACTTGATTTGATTAGATTGATTGATTTTTTTACTCGATCTCAAATATTAAATCACATTAATGGAACAAAAATTAATGACAATAAAATGTAGGGCTATTCATAATAAGTTAAAGCTTGATGAAATTTAACCTCTTTATGTTTATGTCATAAAAGACATCATACTTGGAAGGTATGGGTTTAATACCCTCTGCCAGCAAGGTAATATGAAAATTGCACTCCCTCTTCAATAAGTGGTGACCCAGTAGGATGCCTTGTCCCGAGGGATAATGTAATGGCAGCCAACAAGGCATGTGCACCACATTTTGCCACCCTGACAAGGGGAGGACTTACATGACGAGGCAGTTTACAAGTATTTTTAAAATAAAAAAAAGTATTTTGATTGATCTAAATCGATTGCGAGTCCAATCCCATATCTATGATAAACAAGGTTACGATTTACATAAATCACAAGTCAAGTTGCGATCAGTCATAATTCTTTATAAGACAGGGCCCTTGATTGCATTCTCTTTACTTGTTTCCATGTAGATAAACTATGGCCGTGATTTTGAGCAGCAGCTGAACTTCTATGTGGAGTCACGGGCTACCTTCAGCAACCTGGACTCTGTTCTTGTCACATTAGTGCAGGTGAGCTTAGCAGCTTGTTGTGCTTTGACTTCAAAGTGCCATGCAATATGTGTTTGCTATAGTATCTCCCTAATCTGATTGAGCGCTGAAAGGTTGCCAAGGTGCGTGCAGCATCCACTGCTCTGTGTGTACATGTCCCCATTGCATAAAACTTACGATTAATGGTAACTCTGCCATGAATGGTAACTACCATGGCAACACTGCTCGACAGCCAATCAAATTCAAGGTTTCAAGAGAAGTTGACATTGGTAGCAAAGTTACTTATTAATGCTAAGTTTTATGCAACAGGGCCCAGATCAGTGGCAGCGCGGTGCTGCATGCCACTCTGCAGCATGTAATGATGACCATGTATGTTCGTATAGCCTTAGTATATCCCTCAAGCCCCAGCACATGCATGCAGTGAAGAGTGTTTTCATAGGGAAGGAAATATAGTACATTGTGATGACTGTGTGAGGACACATGCTTAAAACGTAATGTCAACTACATACTAGCCCCAAATATTGGAACGAATCAATCAATTTGTAAACTTTGACTTATTTTCCATGACCCTTTTTTTTAGTCAGTTAAGAATGATGCGCTTCTGAAAAAATGTATTATTTGCCCAGGGTAGCCCCTTCAGTAGTTAAACACTATTTTACTAGGGCCCCTGCTTTGACATTTTGACATTTACCTCAAAATGGTTTACATAAATACAAACAAATTACATCAACAGTTTAGTGACAAGTAAATATTATTATGGAATTTACATTATTTGAGCAAATATTTTCATTTGACTATTCAGTGTACAAGAAGTTGTATTATGATCAGTGATACCAGTAGCTCTAATTTCTCTTTCCGTAGTGTGTCAACCAACTTGCCGCTGAGACGTGTGCAGTCATGAAGAGCAATCACTCAAGAAAGACATCTGCATTTGTGCGGGTAAGGGCTTACAATAAGTACCATCAGCCATTTAATTGTGCAGATTCATTGTACTCTTCTTCCAAGCACAAAAAGTTGTTCGAAATGTTATGATATTTCCTTTCAGACAAGTAACATGAAAAATGTGTCCAGACGCGCTCAAGCTAGTATTTTAGCTCAAGAAGTATCAAATTTTGTATTCGCTTGTCCTTATCAACTACATAACAAGCACTTCATGTCCAAACCACCAGTTCATCAGGGAGAGCTGAAATGTATGCATGGTTATGAATATACATGACCCATTGTAAAATCCAGGTGGACATGACACAATCGCATATGCATCATACTGTTTAGAGCAGCTGAATATTGAGTGGTGGAACCAACCTCGTTCAAAGGGATGGATATCCATTTTTCCATCCATGCAATAACTCTGTTTGTGCTGTTCTTATATTGTGGTTTCTCTATTACCTCTTCCACTTATTCCACATATGCATTATTTTTTTTTCCTGAAATGCAATTAAAACATCAGTACAGAAGGTGCCTTTTGAAAAGAATAATTTTGGTTACTGGTGTTACATGGCTTACAAATAACATGAAATTAATCAGTTTTTAGCTATTGCAATGTGTGCACCAACAGATTAATGCTGGTATAAATGACCTCAGGTCAATTGACCATTTTCATTATGTATGCAAAGTTTATTCACATTGTTTTAACAGTACATTTCTAATGATAACTCCAAAGCTTGTCCGAAGTTTGTCTGCATAGCAACAATTGATGGATTTAGAGTGCATTCCACCCATTGAAATTTAATCACTAGATAAAGGTGATTGTAATACGGTGTTACTACAAACTTAGGGGAAAAGTTGTGAATGCATTGCAAAAACAGTCTAATGTACAACCAGCAAAGTCAGTTAGAGATGTTTTCCACCCTGCTCTTAATCAACAAGTGAAGTGGGGTCTTTAAAGTTCCTTTTCCTTGTGTATACACAGGACCTCCATTTAACTTCCTATTCAAGAGACAGTGTTTTTGCCACTAGGGAGGAGGCTGAAACACACAACGCTGGCTCTCTTGCAAGGACTTGTGTGGGACTCAAACCCACAGCCTTACCATTGAGTGACAAACTGTCTACCAATTAAGCCACGCTGCTCTCCCTATGATGATGATACTGATAATGATGATGATGATAATGATGATGACATATCGTTGTTTGTTGTGCAGGCCTGTGCAGCGTATGCCTTTATCACCATCCCCTCCATCGTGGGGATCTTCCTTCGCCTCCACCTGTACCTAGCATCTGGCCAGGTGGCCCTGCTCAACCAGGCTCTCACCCAAGGTACAATTGTCCTCTTCACCAGATAGTGGTCGCTAAGCAGTCATTAACCCTATTCTGGTGCTACCTATACTAGAGGATGGGGGGGGGTATAATTTTGACCCCCCTCCCCCTGTACAAAATCTACGACTGATCTATGACACCTTTTTGTGAATTTTTCAATAAAAAGCGGCTTGCATCTTTTGAGACCACGTTTTAAAATATCTGACACATCGTTGAGAAGTTACACATCATTATCTGATCGCATGTCAAACTACAATCCAACAAAAATTGAAATTTTGCATAGTTTTGTGTACAAAATACTGCCTTCTAGGCCTTTTCCTTGATCCCATTGTTTTTTAAACTAATCAAAGTACATACCTGAAGTTAAAACAAAATTATAGATATAACATGATTTAAACATATTGTTGATCGTGCTACTCAGCATATTTAAACAAATGACTTGCTTGCCATCTTCTTTTAATGAAATATAGATTTAAAATATGCAACTTATTTGCATAGTTGACACAAAATTGAATATGTTTTGCCACAAAAAATTGCAGCGGTGCTCTTATTTCGGTTCAACTTTCCGCCGTGGCCGAGATATTGGGGGGGGGGGGGGGGGGGGGGGGGGTTCAATCATAGATTTTCAATCATTGCAATGTTCCATCAATGGTAACTACCATGGGAACAGGTGCAATAATGAGAGCTCATTGGCTATTGCCATGGTGGTTATGATTGATGGTAAGTTAATGTTCCATTAATGGTAACTACCATGGGAACAGGTGCAATAATGAGAGCTCATTGGCTATTGCCATGTTAGTTATGATCGATGGTAAGTTACAATAATTGGTTAACCTATATTCAACATGGCCCCGAACTCTGAGCCCAACTTGCAGCTCAATTGCAACTGTAATCCCAACCCTGTATCTCTTTTGCCATACGGAGAAAGTATATTGATGTTACAGTATCCTAAGAATGATTCTCTGATATCTTTGACGCTGTCCTGCGTGTAAAAGGTCAATTTGTAGATTTATTATCACTATCATTTATTTCATTCTAACATTAGCATTGATATGTATTTTTCACAAAATAAGATTTTGTACTCTGTCGTAATAATGTGTTGTTGGAGGAATATTTGTAATGATGTGATGTGTATGTTGCCTTCTTTAAGCGGACGCTTTCTTCAAGGCGGCAATCAGCTTGATCCCCAGCGTGCCGAAAATGGTGGACATTGACCGCAAGATGAAGTCTTCTGAGCCCCTTCTCCTGAACTACCTGAACAACTTCCTCTCCACCCTTCTGGCTGTTCCAGTAAGCACTCTTCTATATGGGGTAGTGGTTGTGAACTGTGACTTGTAAATGAAGGTGAAAGGATCACTAAATCTTCAAATTAGCAATATGATGGGAATCTTAAAATCAAATTTTTTGTGCTCTTCAAATTGGCACAATGTTGATTTTATTGTAGACATTATTTCAAATTAAGAATGGAATGTGTGCTCCATAAAAACAATGTGGCCAATTTGAGAGACAAGGGTAATTTGTTGCCCTTGTTGTGAAAGAGCTAATCCGTGACCTTTGGGACATAATCAAATATGTTGAGGGTTCTAGGGCAGTAGTGAACCTAGAGCCATGTTCATGAAACCTCATTAGCCTAGTTAGTTACTAAGCATGCATGTAGCTGATTGTATTTTTGTAAGTAACTAGGCGTAGTAAGGTCTCATGAACATGGACTCAGATGTCGAACCATGGTAAGCGGCTTTGTGTTGTGTTTCATTCTATGTAGGACAACCCTGAGCAGGGTTGCCTGTACCTGCTGAGGGGCCTGCTCAACGTGATCCAGGACTACACATGGGACGTCCATAGCGACGCCAAGGTTCGCATCTATCTCAACGTCCTCAGGGTGCTCTCTGCTCAGTCACAGGAGCAGTTTGCCTACCATGTCAAGAACGGTAAGTCAGGCACACAGGATGAATCACGCTAGTCAAAATAATTGAATAGTCCCTTTTAGCAGACTTTTTGATACAGCTGTTTTATCTAATACAAATAGTTTTGATTCGTTTCCTCTTATTAAGATTTAACCTTCTCCTAATATCATTCTTTGTATTTATACACACTATAATGAACTATATAAATACCTTTACTGAAATCTTTGTTAAATCGTTCATAAACATTTGTTTATTATTAGCTTATTTATATTACGCAATTTAAATTTCAGTCTTCGTATGATTTATGACAAATGTATGTATTGTGTCTTTACTCTAAGGTTTCAAACTTTGTACACATGTGAAGATCAGCATATGGCTGCCATACATGTTTGCTTTTCTCAATATGGATTTTGTTTAGTCATGGCCGCTTCTGGTCTTGTGTACTAGTGTATGAGCCCAGAAGTGAATGTGACTGCAATAAAAATCTGGATGTGTCTGCGTGGTGCAATTTTTGGGATGTCATTCCCTGTATATGCAGTATGGAGAATTGAAGAGTTGGTTTTATCATCTAATACAGTGGACTCCAATGACGCCCTCTATGGGGGAGACAAGAAGTTCCTGGGAGAGATTGGCTCCGTGGCTGGAACCCTTGTACTAGCCATTCTGGACCACTGCAAGACCCTCAGCCAGGACGTGAGTAGGAGTCTGAGGTAGAAGTAGTAGCAGTAATTGGATAATAGTAGTAGTTGTAGTAGTTGTCGTAGTAGTTAGAAGTAGTGGTTAGTACAAGTAGTAATTGGTTAGTAGTAGTAATTGGTTAGTACAAGTAGTAATAGGTTAGTATAAGTAGTAATTGGTTAGAAGTAGTAATTGGTTAGTCGTAGTAATTGGTTAGTCCTAGTAATTGGTTAGTCCTAGTAATTGGTTAGTCGTAGTAATTGGTTAGTCGTAGTAATTGGTTAGTAGTAGTAATTGGTTAGTAGTAGTAATCGGTTTGTAGTAGTAATTTGTTTGTAGTAGTAATTGGTTAGTAGTAGTAATTGGTTAGTAGTAGTAATTGGTTTGTAGTAGTAATTGGTTAGAAGTAGTAGTTAGTAGTAGTGGATAGTACAAGTAGTAGTTAGTAGTGGTAGAAGTAGAAGTAGCAGGAGAAGAAGGACCGGTGGTAGTAGTAGTAGTAGTAGTAGTAGTAGTAGTAGTAGTAGTAGTAGTAGTAGTAGTAGCAATAACAATAATAACAGTACTACTCCGAGAAGAAGTAGTAGTAGAAATAGAATAAGTATTAGCAATAATAGTAATATCGGTACTAGTAGGACTAGTAGCATTAGCCTTGGGAGCCAACTATAACTACTCAACAAAGTCTAAGAAGTTGTTGTATTAATCATGGGAGTAGGTTCCAGTAATTGTACTAGTCGTGCAGGAGAGAGAAATACATTCCGTTACTAACATAAGAGATGCAGAGGAGATTTGGTTGCGTGTTGATTGTCAGATTGCTCTAGTTTTGTGTGTATTTCCCTTCTTCTACATTATTTGTATTATGGGTTGTGTGGGATTGTATTGTTTTAACATTTGAAAGATCATGTTTTGGGGATAGCTCTTCATAAGGCTGCATCCTTCCTTGCTGCTACCCACTAATAATTGCACTTGAACATACTTGTATCCCTCCCTCCCTGTTGTCTCCCTGTTTATCTTGGTCTGTCGGTCTGTCTGTCTGTCTGTCAGGGTGGTCTGAAGAGACAGGCAGCCATAGCCAGTGATTTCTTTGAGTGCATCGTGACCCATGCTGACCTCAACCAGCCTGCTATGTCCAGTCTGGCCCTCAACCTCTGGAGTCTGGCCCAGAAGCACGGCCACGCAGACACCAAGTACATGGTCAGTGTAACAAGTGTTTGCCAAATTATTCGCTCATTCAGGATGAAGGCCTTTTAGAGAAAAAAAACACACAATTACTTGGCTTTTAAATTGGCAACACTATACTTTTTAAATGAGATTTTGCTTAAAACAGAATGTGCATTCCATAATTCCATTAACAATTAACATAACTTTAAAAAACTTTGTACCAAATTGAAGAGCAAAAGAGAAGTTTCATCTTTTTCACTGTTGCAAATTTGCTTTAGTAATTGTATGACCCTTATTTTGCGTTTAAAAATCATTATGAAGGTAATACATATCAATGAATGCACAATATGGATTTATCTTGTGCAGATATGTACAGTATGCTTCTATGTGATGCATCTTGTATTGTGTTTGATAGTTAATAGCCTCCCAACCACATATTTGTGATACATTGTCACAGATGGGTTAGTATTGTGAGGTTTAGGTTACATAAGTGTGAAAAATGGATACTTTGTTTTAAACACAATCATAACCTATTCACAATTTATCGGGTTGTCCGTCCGTACGTACGTATGTCCGTCCGTCCCGAATCCGTTAGGGCAATATATTGAGAACCGTGAACCAGATTTGCTTCAAACTTGGTACATGTGTGTATTGCATAAAACCAATGAAGTGTGTAAAATTGGGGTCAAATCTGATTGAGGTCAAAGGTCAAAGGTCATTGAACATTATGAAAAATTGCAAAAATTTGACCTTTTTTCTCAATAAATCCAAGTCCAAGGATGTAGTTCTCATTAAATATGGTACACGGATGGATCACTACTTTGAGATAGACTGATGAAATTTTTGGTAAAATTCCTGAAAGGTCAGGGGTCAAAGGTCAATGAACTTTGCCAAAATTGGCTAAAAACTGCCCAAAACTTTATATTTTTCACAATAAATCCAAATCCAATGGTACATTACCAACTAAACATGGTGTTAGACTAGTGACATTTTTGGTGAAATTTCTCAAAGGTCAATGAACTGAAATATCCTCACAATAAATCTTTGATCAAAGAACTAGTGGCTGCACAGCTGCATTTACAGACATCATTCATCACTGGGTTATGTACTCTGAAGCTTTTTGAGGGGGATTTCAATCTTCCAAATGAATAAAAAAGCAAGTCAGGGAAATCTTGGAACAGCAGGATTCAAGAATCTCTGTTATTTGTTTAAAGAGAGAGTGGCCCATTTTACAAGAGTCATACAATTTGGCATGGATTAGCAATATAGCCGAATGATAACATGTAAGAAATCTCAGTTATCACTTTACAAACATTTTCTGGAAAAGTGAACACTACCTTTTTCATGGCTTTGTTTTTGGGTTGTCCGTACATCGTCCCGAATCCGTTTACGCAATATCTAGAGAACCATTCACCAGATTTGCTTCAAACTTGGTACATGTGTGTATTGCATGAAACCAATGAAGTGTGTAAAATAAAGGTCAGTTCTGATGGAGGTCAAAGGTCAATGAACTTTGTGAAAGATTGTCCAAAATTGACCTTTTTCATAATAAATCCAAATCCAAGGTTGCAGTTCTAATTAAACATGGTACAAAGATGGAGCACTACTGGGGGTAGACTGGTGACATTTTGGGTAAAATCCGTGAAAGGTCAAAGGGGAATGAACTTTGATAAAATTGGCTAAAACTGCTGCATTTTTTTTTTTCACAATCAATCCAAATCCAATTTTGCAATTCCAACAGAACATGGTGCAAAGATGGATCACTACTTGAGGGTAGACGAGTGACACATTTGGTGAAATTCCTGAAAGGCTAGAGGTTAAAGATCAATGAACTTTGCCAAAATTATTCTTATGTAATAGTGCAATTCTAACCAAATAGGGTACAGGGATGTATCACTTCATTGTGGTAGACTGGTCAAAGTTTGGGTAAAATTCCTGAAAGGTCAAAGGTCAATGAACTTTGCCAAAATTAGCTAAAAGTTGCCCCTAAAGTGATATTTTTCATGAGAAATCCAAATCCAATTCCAACCAAAGATGGTGCAAAGATTGGGGTTGACTGATGATATCTTTGGTGAAATGTCTGAAAGGTCAGAGGTCAAAGGTCAGTGAACTTTGAAAATAAGTTAAAAATTTCCCCCAAACTGATATTTAATGATTCAATTCAAGCCAAACATGGTACAGAAATATATTTCATGGAGGTAGACTGGTGAAAGTTTGTGTAAAATTCCTGAAAGGTCAATGAACTTCACCCACATTGGCTAATTTAAAAACACTTGATACAATGATGGATTTAGATAGACTGGTCAGATTGGAAGTGAAAGAAGTAAGAGGTCAGAGGTGAATGAACAGTGCCAAACTTATATAGAAAAACATTTCATTTCACATCGGAATACAAGTTTTCTGAGAATCTAAATAGAGAGCAAATAGGCGGAGGCATATTTATCGACTGTGGCAGTCAAACTGCTCTAGTTATACATTTGAAACACCCCAACCATAGTCTACATTCATACACTGTATGTTAACTCCTGCTCTGTTTCCTCCCTTTTACCTTATGCTGCACCCGCTAGGTGCGACTGTTGGAGTATATGAAACGGCGAGGAGCCAGACCAGGTGGCAAGGTGTTTGCAGATCTCTCTGCCAGCATGTCACTTCAAACAAGAACATAGCGGCACTCCAACAAACTTCAATATCCATGTTCAGCTCATTCAGTGGTGGATCCCTTTTTTGGGGGCAACACATAATGTTACTATCAATAAATGTGCTTATTATTGTCCTTTGTGTCTTTTCAAATGGTCTGTGCCCCCCTTCCTTATTTCCAAAGTGCGCAGATAAGGAGGCATAGCTTTAAGACAAAGATTGTATGAGGTTAAGGATCGTCTTATTGCGAAACTGAGTATGTTTTGACAAAGCTTCTGACCTATGTTCAGCATATACTAAATGCAATTAATTTGTGTCGTTGCTCTGGAGTGTGAAGAGAGAATACATAGCTCTGAAATATGAGGTTAAGAATTGTCTGAATAATGTCAATTTGTTTAAATACCACAGTATTTAGAGGAAAACGACATTCGAGAATGTCCCTCAGCCTGTAGCTGAAAACTGTCAGTAGAAGTTTTTGGACTGGTATAATTCAACTTGATTATCGATGGGTTTTCTTTGAAGTTTAGTCATGTACCTGCAGACCTTTGATTTATTTTCAATATTGCTATCGTAAAGACTCAACCAAATTAGTACTGTCAGTAGTGATTTCTTGTCAATTTAATGAGATGTGATTATGTCAGTAAGGAATATGTTGTAAAATTTAATTTGAATGAGGAGCCTTGGAGAAGAAGCAAACTTCAAAGACAGTGTTTTTCATGCATTATTTGTATCTGACATGTAATGTGCTGTATTTGAATCCTTCATGATGATCACTGGTGTTTCACATTCCATAAACTGGACCTGTATGTTGTTCTGGTGGGTCATGCAAGCTTTGATAGGGATGGGGGTAGATTTTAAATTGATGCTTCTAATACATCCCATCATAACATTCTGACCAGATCAGAGGGATTATATCAAAATATTTCAAACAAGTCTAGCTTGAACAACAAATATTCATTTAATAATATATTATAATATTTCTATTAATTGACAACCCCCCAAATTGTTTAAAATATAGAATTTAATTGTTTGTTTTATTGTGTAGTTGTAACTACCAATGATATTTACAAATCTTGCTCACATTATATAGATTTCTTTCCTTGTCAATTTAATTCTAATATTTTAGAAAGTGAGTGTGTAATTAGTGTAATATTTTGCAGTCCTTTCATCCTTAATTTTGACAGACTTTAACTCCACTCCTAGACAGCTCATTGGTTTAATGAATAACGGAAATGTACAAGTACCAAGTTTGAAAATTATCTGTTCAACAGGTCTTTATTGTATAAACAGGCAGGCAGCCCAAAGAAAAAATGTCAATGGTTATTTGATGGTATAGTTCAAAACAGTTTTATCTTTTGTTATAAGAAGTACATGTATATGTTGGTTCGCAAAATCTGGAATGAAACAATGAAAGGTATGTCTCAGATATATCTAGGCCCTGTCTTAAACAGAATTGCAATTGATCGCAATTTGACTTGCGACTGATATTGCTCATAATCCTGTACATTAGAGACTTGGATTTGATTCAGATCAATTCCAACTTTTTAAAGACAATGCCCTGACATGAAATGTTAGTGGATTCAAGATACTAAATTATCTCAGAAACAGTGCCATCTGACATGATTGCACAGCATTACTTTTAGTGATAACAAAATGAAATGTAAACAGTCTATGACTAAGCTAATCTGGTTAATGTGGAGGACTAATATATCTTTGGTTGACTTATGAAATAAGATGAAATTCTCACCTGTACTTTTATAGCTAATAAAGAATTTATATTTGCTAAACATAAAGCAGAACTCAACCTTGAACTGTACTCAGTGGTATAAGACAATGAGCGAGATATACAAATAAGAGACAGAGATATACCACTAGTTACAGCAGAGAAAAAGAGAAGTTTCAGTGAGGAAGAGGAAGGAAGGAAATGCTCTTGGCAACAAAATCCATTTTTCTCCTCAAATCAAAGGTGCCCCCCCCCCCTTTTTTGGGGGGTGGGGGGGGGGGTGGGGCTTATATTAGAAATGTTACACTGCCCTTAAAAAGATGAATTTGATATGAGCTACGGTAGATCTCCATTCCCCATCCACATCTACAGGATATATCTAGCAACAATTGGATCATCACATGTCAACAACAAAGGCACACAATACATGTATTGGCTGTTGGTGAGGTCAAATGACAGGAGAGGTTCATTTATTTGTCAAAGGAGATATGGTGGTCCCCAAAATTCACCATACCCCATATTGGGGAAAGTCATCCCATAATACACATATTCACAGTGACATTCAGATTTTGTTTGCAGTCATGTCCACTTCTAGTCTCGTATACTAGCACACTTGTCTGGAAACGAACATGATTGCAAACATGACTGAAAACATAAGCCGATAGTGGCTGTGCGATGCATTATGGGATGACTCTTCCCTACATGCAGGTCTTTCTTACACTCTTTCCTAAGACAATTTCATGCCACACAGAAGGAACCGAGACAAAATCAGCCATATGCACAAAAAGTAGCAATTGATCGTGCTAGCCTGTTGCTTCAATTTGAATTGCTCTTATGCAGACAAAATCAGGCAGAAGACTAGCATCGACTATTGCTACTTTTTATGCATACAGCCCAATAAGTATGTGTAACTTCTTCTCATGCAAATATCAATATGTTCATTCCATGGTAGAGTACATCAATGAGTTTCAGGTTCTTTTTTTCAGCTCTGACTTTACAGTTTTTGTTCATCTGAGTATGTTTAGTGACTTTATGAAGAGCACATCATTTACAACAGTAGTACATTTTGCAAACTGCACGCCGTTACACACACAAATGAAATAATGCCCACAAATGTAATAAATTTGAAGGAATACATTTTCAAATTTGTTGAAAACTAAACCCCTGAAATAAAGCATGGGTATAGCACACACTCTTTACTCCATACCCGGTATTAAAAAAAAAAAAAAAAAATCTTCCAAAACTAAGACCGTTTAATCTTATTCCTATGGAATAAAATACAAAACAAAAACAAAAACAACACAAAAAATTCAAATCTATTAAAAGCCCAACCATCTTCCAAACTAAGACCCTGTGATACAGCATGGGGTTATTACATCTGTGAGTGTAACAACCCCCCCCAAAAAAAAAACAAAAACAAAAAAAACACACACAACACCAACACCTCCCACCAAACATGGGTCCTGTCTTAAGAAAAGTTTTGATTGATCTGAATCGACCCCTATCTCTCATGCACAGAGTTCCAAGTGATATCAATCACAAATCTTTAGACGGGGCCATGAACTTCTCAAGTTAGAATTACGTACAAGCTGCATAACAATACAATCACGCCCATCCATTCAGACTACACACCCACAAACACATACAGGTAAGCAAGGTTTACGAACACTTTGGAAAAACAATTACAATTACTGCAAATAAAGTTTGAGAGTTCCTCTGGACCTTTTAATGAATGACTTCATGGAACAAAGAAAGCAAATATTTAAACAAATAATCATGCACTTATCTTTTTGCAAGCTGAAACACATGGGCTAAATTTGTGAATATATGGATATTCACAAATTCATTTTGATTTGTACAACCACATCTTCATTTGAACAAGGTATCACTCAAATAATGTCATATTTTAGCTGCATAGTACAGATTGGACAGAAACATTAATTTAGAGGTAAAAAAGGAAATTACCGTTTGATTACACCATATGTCAAATTATCTCCCAAATTTCAATAATGAAGTGAATATGAGAACCTCCAAGGAAGACGACACAGGATCAAATATTAAGGAAGAAACGGTAGAGAAATTACTTAACACTGAGCTTATGGACTAAAAATAATTCATTTCATACCATTGTTCAAAAGTTGAGCAGATGTGATCAAATATAATTATACTGGTTGGTATTTTACATGACTTGCAATAATGTTACCTGAAGAAAGCTGAAATGAAAGCCTTCAAACTGTGAACTCCTCTTCTTCCTCCTCATCCTCAATTCTTCTTCTTCTTCCTGTTCTTTGCATTATCCATTATCCCCTGCTTCATTTTCATCAATACATTTGATTTAAATCCTCCATGTCCATTCTGGAGAAAAATTCTTCTGGACATTTTAAGATTATGTCAATATTGTGGTCATTGTCTGGTGAAATGCCTGATAATGGCTTATATATACAAGTCTATGTACATTTACATACGTAAAGAACATGTTAACACTCAATCCCATAGGCAATAAACTGGGTTGTAATTAACACAGGACTACCTTTGGTTGGTACTGAGAGGGCAACAAAAAGTACATTGTACAAGGTGTTAAAAAAAACTTCCGATACTTTTGAAAAATAATTAAAAATCAATTTCAATTCACATCAAGCTGAAATTAACATATCATAAAATCATTTTTTTTAGACAGGTTTTGTGACACTTCTTTGAATACATTTCTTGTAATAATCCATAGAATATTTAATGCGCTTTTCACTTTTGGACAAATGTGGACCTCTAAATTTGTGTGTATGAGATAACGAATTCAAAACACAACAATGGTCATTGTGCATTACACATGCCAACCCACAACTCCTTTTCTGCCAGAAGCATCATGCATTAATGACAGTATGATGGCAGTTGCAAGTGGATTAACAGATATGATACACAATGGTCATTGTTGTGTTCTGAATTATTTCATACACACAAATTTGTCCAAATTTGTCCAAAAATGAAAATCTCATTAAATATTCCAAAGATTATTACAAGAAAAGTAATCGAAGAAGTTTCACAACACGTATCTCTAAAAAAATTGACATCCCTTGACTTTAATGTGTTAATTTCAGCTTTATTTGAGCTGATTTTTATTTTTTTTCAAAAGTGTCATTTTTTTTTTAACTTCTAGTAGAAACAGGTCATTAAGAGAGCAGTGAACTTCATTACAACTTTATAATGAAGACATCAGAAATAATGCCTCTGGCCACTTCATGGCGGAGGCACAATAAAAGAAGCAGGACACATTCTATGACTTTTATATTGAATAGACGAACAACACAATAACTGAATATCACAGGCTCTGCAACGGTTCTCATTCTCCATACACAAACAAACAAATGAAATGAACATTGCCAATAATGTGCAATGTTGTATAATAATTGAACAGAGCATTGAACTTCAAATACTTCATAAAGACAATCTTGCTGTGCCCAATGTATAGTGAGGACTGCTTGTGATAGATTCTCTTTAACAAGTTGAATTATGAGTTACTTTTCCCCTCACAAACAATCACATGATATATGAATACCAGTATTATGACAAACTAGCAAGCTTTTGGGATAACCCCCCCCCCCTCCCCAAAAAACCCCAAAACAACAACAGAGAATTACAAATTTAGAGGTAGGCATGAAACATACCGGTAGCCAAATCAAAATGGTTACCAGTAGAATGATAAATCTCTTACCAGGGCATATAAGTATGTTATGCCTACCGGTATACTGCCAACACATTTGTTCACTATAATTTCCCACTTCTAACTGTAATAGTAGTACATAAATAAAGTATGATATAATTTCCAAGTGCGAGCAAGTGTATTTTAGATATTTTGGAGTGATGGTGAATATCATTGATCTCACTTGGATAACAAAATAAGTTGTGATGCTTTTTGTATCAAAAACCCTTCGTCTTGGTAGACCAACATTTTTGTTTATTAGGCCCAAAATATGCACAGCTTTGGCAATTAGTGATATACACATTTGAAATGGATTCCCTAAAAATGCGTTCATGTACACAGGCATGTGCTTGCTAGTTGACTTATTGGCAGACCCACATTTTCAGTTTATGGGACCTCTGGAGTTTTTGGCCCCAAAATATGTATAGTATCTCCCATGAGTGATTTATTCACTTGGACCAAGTGGAGTTGAAATGACATACCTGTGTTATGATGCTCATAACTGAAAGTATCATACTTTCAGCCCATCAAATCAATCTTGCAAATACAGTACACCTGTACTATAGCATTCAATAAAAGAAAGGAATGGTTACAATGATGAAGCAGGGTGTACTTATTAACAAATCGAAATAACATGCTTGAGTGAATTACTCAACCAAAATGTTGGTAGTACAATGAAAAAATGTATTTTCCATAAGAATGCAATAACTAAGAAGGAAATAGTTAAGAAACATGAGGGAGCTCTAAAAAAATCATTTTGATGTTATTTTTTTTTTGCTTGTACAGAGACAATAAGAGTACAGGTACAGCTGAACAAGAAAAACAGGAACAAAAACAGTTTGAGACGATCATAAGGAAACCCATCTCATACAAACATTGTATGACAATCTTTGCAGTATTCTGTATCACTCTTGCTATGTATTGCAAGTTACATTGGATTAAAGTTGAGGAATTTAGGTAGATTTCAAGTTTTGTCATTTGGCTTGATAGATCCATTCCAGTTATGATCAATTTCCCTTGCAAGTTACAAATCAATTCCATGGCAACTTCTATGTGATAGGGATTTACAATTGATAGCAATTCTTTGTGATAGGGACCTAAAACAGTCGAAAGTCAGCTCAATGAGACAGTGTTTCAATGTCCATTGTATCCAGTCTGGCAATAGTAAATCTTTTGGAAGAATTCTTTCAATTCAGTTGGAAATTTGACTTTGTGTATCAAAATCAGAACGCAAGGGCACATTGAACATACAACCAACTCCAGATCTTGTTTAAGTCCTTATTCATGAATATTTTCCATTATTTGATTCTACTGCTAAATAATTAACACATAATTTACAGAACAGAAAACAGGATCTGAGACTTCCATTGGTTTTGATTATCATGAATGTATCATGAAAATGCAGGAGTTGACCCCTTAACAAATAAAGGCATTCCTGTCACAGCTCAAAAACAGAAGCTGTGGGAAATGCCAAGAAGGAGTTTGTAGGAATTGGGTTACCTTGTGTAAACATCACACATTCATCTGCTTTGCCTATACCGAGTCTAACCTATTATGAAAGCAGGTGATTTGTAGTTCCACATGGGCCTCTCCTTCTTTGAGATGGGCGTAATCTGCTGTACATCAGGAGAAAAGAAGAGGGATGGCTGCCATCCAGGTACTCCTACGGAAAGCACTGGAGATATAAAAAGACAGATACAGAAGCATCACTGCAATGCTTGATGATGTGGGTTGTGCAGCAGCAGCAAAAAAAGAAGAAAAAAAAAGAAGAAGAAGAAGAAGAATGCGACATGCAAGAGTTGGTGGAGTATATCTTAAAACAAAAGGTAAAATTATTGGTGTGCACAATTAAAAATCATGGCAGCTATCTGCTTTCCTATGACCTGTTGATGATTTACTTCATGGCCTTTTCATATCTCTTCAGAAACTGAGAGTTGCATTATACCTTTTCCTGGGCAACTTTGATAAATTGATAAATGTAACATTTCTTTATATTTCCTTTCTTTTAGTTTAGTATAAGATGGATATGATCAATGTATTGCCTTTTCTAGGGTTTGCTTGGTTTTGAGACTGACTGCAGACAATGCATAAATCTTTATCAACTCAATGAGGGTATCATGTTTTATCAGTTCATGACTCATGGCTAAATTTATGGTTTTACAAAAGCATTGCTTGCTTGGCTATGACAAGTGAGTGATGCTGTTAGTCAATGATTTATTACCAGAGTTAAGGAAAAAGAATTGTTCCTAGAAGATCTCATCAGTTTTCTTGGCTCTTTGAAGCAACACTGCTAGCAATTTTTTTTCCATAACCTTCTTTTTTTCCCCTTTAATATATACATTTCTGAAATATCTTTGTGATCACTCTATTTCTAGACCAGTTTGATTTGATAATAAACATGACACAATGTTCACCATGTTTTGAACAAAGTTGTAAGCTTCAGCGTGGGGATCGCAATATTCCAATTTCATGTTCAGCTTTGATTTGTCATATCAACCATTTTCTCTTATTTTCAAATAGAAACTTAAAATAAACATGCAATTCATTTTAGTCAGAGGTATCCTCCAAATGGAATTTACATTTTGAACAGGAGTCCGTTAAATCAAACTACAGCATCTTGATGACAGTGATTGTAAAATGCAGCAAAAGCATTCCGAAACATCCCGCAGAGACAGTCAAGGTAAGAAACAGCAATAAGCGAGGTGGAACCAAAAACAACAGAAAAATAACCAAATAAAAATCTCCTGGTAATTAGAATATGGTAACATATAGTGAGGTACCTGTAGATATATGACAAAATGAACCAAGTTCCATTGATGCTATTCACTTGAGGTCAGCAAAAACACATGCCATGTGACAGAGTTGGGCATTGGCCGAACGAGGCTTTGCTCTCTGCAGCCATACATCTGCTCTCAGGTACCGGCAGCAGCAGGGGGGGGCACATTATTACACAATATCAACACAACGTTACCCACAGTGCCATACCTCAGCACATGGATAACTAGTAATTAATAAAGTCATGAACTACATATCACAAGGAGTTACATTAGCATTCTACAGGATACTAAAATATATAATTTTACATTATAGTATCTGTATTATATGGTGTAATCTTCTTCTAATAAAAAGTATTTGAGTACAACTTATATTGGAACCTTGAGTAACCTTTTACTCTTGTCTTTGTTTTAATAAAACCAAATAAAACTATAAAATAAATATGTATGATGTATTTATACTATTGTGATGTCTTCTCCTGTCAGTCACAAGGTAGTATTCTTTATATGGTTTGAAGCATGGTTGATTTTTTCACATCAATTGCATGCAATATCTCTAATAAACTGTTTACTACACTAGAATATAATACATACTTTGCATGAAGTCTCACAGTTTCACACACACAAAAACAAATCTGATTTCATATTACCTATAAGGCATTTAGACATTTAGCTTTCAAAATATTTCTGCAAAACTTTGACAGGCAACACTCTTACAAGTACACCCTTCCAGGATATTATTGAGTTTATTATGAAATAATACATTGTCCTTTTCAATAAGTTAATAACATTATTGTAAACAGCTTTGTTTTGATATTGGTAAATGAGTACTTGAGGTAACTATGAACAAGTTTTTAAAATCATTTGTCATATTAAAGCCTAGTAAACAATTGTTTACTATTGACTAGTAAATACGTTGAAGAGTATAACTACAAATTTATCATATCTGCCTTGAAACTACAAAAAGTAGAGATTCCAGACTTATCTACACATACTGGGCAATAATGCAAATAACAAAGCTATAATGCACATGGTGACACACTTTTCAATCTACATTAAAACCTTGAATTAGGATTGCAGATGATTGCTGCCATATCAATGCCAGCAACAATAAAAGGAGATATTTCTTTGATTGGGAAACAACTTCCCACCCAATCCATTGCTCAAATAGATAGCAAATATACATTTTTTTAGGACAAGGCTGTATATTGACTGGAAACTGAAGTGCATGTAACCTCATCATAACAAAAAAGAAAGGTGCCTCAAAACACATGCCATTTGTTCATTTAAAAATAACATGGGCAATTTGTTTTTATATAAAGAATGAAAGGTGCAGCACTAAAGATTTTTGTTCATTTGCATATAATATGATCAATTAATTGATACAAAGAATGTACAGAATAGCTTTGCTGATTGCACACTGACATGTAGTACACATTAGGAGCTGATCAAGGTGGTCCGCTACACCATTATTCGCACGCTGGTCACTTCCACATACCTCTTGTTCATACGCTGAGTGGGGAAGTGAGAGATCCGTGAGTGAATGGTGTGAGAGTATGTCAGACTCTGGGCAACAGACACAGACTGACTGACTGACTGACTGACTGATAGACTGAGGCGGCAGGGTCTAAGAGTATAATGGCATACTGTACCTGTGGAAACATCACTTATTCTCAGAATACAAAAATGAAGGGGGAAAAAGTCAGGATCAATGAAAATATCTCCCACCCCTTCCATCCCCCATTTCTTTGACATAACAGCAATTCAAAAAGCTTGGACAAGGGCATAAAAATGAGTAATATTGCTATCATTTTTTTTCCAACTGAAGTGACAGTGGAACAAATTTATCAAGTGTACTGCTGGCCGCAAGAAGCCAAATTTCCAGGACAAGTTTGATTGTGGAGGGAACCCAAGGAGATTTATATCCATGCAAGAATGGAGGTAAGGGGATACAGAGGATTATGGGGGCCCATTTTGATTAGCGTTGATGCCTGGGACCACTCACCTGCCTGTGTGACAAACGTCACCTTGAGGGGCGGGGCGTTCATTCAGCAGGAGGCTCTGGTGGCTTGGTCTCCTCTGAGGTGGTGGTGATGTCTTCAGCCTCTACTTCGGCACTCTGGTCCCAAGGGCAATGGCTGCTGTCAGCATCTTCCAGGTGGTGGTTGGTGGTGGCGCCTGTCCCACTGTCTGTGCTCAGTGGGCATTCCTTGTCTTGTGTGATAGAGCTGTTGTCTCCTTCCATCTTAGACTCTGCACCAGTACCAGAGAACAAGTATAGAAATTGAAGGGTGCTACTTTCCAAGCTTGAAGTCATAAAAAAAAACATCCTGAAATATGTATTCACTACACCTTGAAAAAAAAGGCACAGGGGCCCTTTTCTCAATCATGAGAGTTTTTTGGCCATTCAGGAGCTCAATCGCATTGTAGATCGTAGATCGTATATCGCATTCTTGGCATGTGATTTACGAGTTTTTTGAAGCATGATGCAGACAACAATTCCCATGCAGATTTTAAGCATTCAGACATCTGCTTTTCATTGCTGGGGGAGGAGCAGCGGACCTGCCTGTCAAGTTCATCCCATGTCCGTTCTAAAGGAGAAAGCTCTGGAGACTGGGATGGCCAAACCATGTTCCTCAAGACATTCTGCTCTTCTTTTGAACGGATGTAGTTCTGGCAAAGCCTTCATGAATGTTGCAGGTCATTGTCTTGTTGCACGATGAAGTTTTGACCAATGACTCTTAAGCCAGATGGAATTAAATGCCTCTGAAGTATTGAGTGGTAATGCTCTTTCTTTATGATTCCTTGACCTGAACCAAGTCTCCAGAACTTTCTCCTCCAAGACATCCCCAGACCATCACTGATCCTCCACCATGCCTCACAGTAGGCACAACATAACTGTCAATCATACTTAAAATGCTTAAAATCTGCATGGAATCATTGTCTGCACCATACTTCAAAAAACTTGTAGATTGCAAGCCAAGAATCTGTAAAGCAGTGATCAGGGCACTTAGAGGGTATTTTGATAAATCCAAAATGTGAGCCAAACATCTCTGTAAAATGGGTGATTGCGCTGTAATTCCTGTTAGCAACATGCTTGTGTGATGTCACAGAACTTCCATAGCCCATTCAGAGCTACCAACATTGAAATGCAACCATCAAGAAGATTTAGCAAAATTTCATAAAAAATCAGGAATATGTCTATCAAATGCATACAACCATATGACAATAATCTATCAATAATCAGGGAGATTGGGTGATGTGAACAAATCCAATGCAGTAATATTGGTCTATTTTCAGGGAGTCTCCTGCGAAATCAGGGAGACTTGGCAGCTCTGCCCATTCAGTATCTATAAAATACAGAATGCATTGTTCTGTATGATTTTTTTTTAATTCTGAGGGGGGCCCCAAACTTTTGACCTGTACTCAAGTTCTTGGTGAAGATCTTGTTATAACAAAGATTGATCACTGTTTATTAACGCTATACCACAGTGGATGGTTATTCCATGACTTATGTCATATCATCTTAACCACTTTCAGAATGACTGCACAAATCTTTGAGGGGGAGGGGGCATATTGCTATCACCCCTCCCCTTCCTCTGGCATGATTAGGGTCAATCTGTTGACTTATTGATAATCTCATTCCCATAGACTAAACGTACCCATAGATTAAGGATTAAGAGTAATTCATTCTTTCTCACCTGCATCATTTTGGTCCAAGCCATCATTATCAGGCGATGAAATCTCCCTAGATTCTTCCTCAGCATGCTCCTTGTCATTAGCATCTTCTTTCCTGTACACAAAAAACCATCAATATCATCAACATATCATCATGTGCTGAAATAAGGAAACCCCTAGAAAAGGACTTGTGATTTGAGGGCGTCATGCAGCCAATATGTTACCCTAAGTCATTGGTTGGGTAATCACACGTTGAAAATTTAATTTATTTTTTAATTTGAGGAGAGTACTACATATTAAAGAGTTTAAAGGGGGTTTAATTATAGGTCAGTTGTGGCCTTTTCACTTCAGACAGGTTAATCATGGAAAAAATGTTCGCTTCACTCCAAAAATTAAAGAAATTGTATTGCAAGGTTTCGTCACGCCCGTGATGATAAATCAACATTAAATGTACATCATAATCAAGCTTAATCATGAACATATCAGTAGTGAAATACAACTTACAGCTGAGATGCCACAATATCATCAACAAGAACATGGAGATATTCATTACTTTTGTCATGAATGTGTGCAGGAAACCAACATGGGTTGCAAGGCCTGGTATAATGTAAGGGTTAAGCTCCACATGATTTGATGTGGCTTAGTTTGCTTACCCATCTTTATGATTCTCATGGGACTGATGCTCTTCCTTGTGCCTAGACTCCTCAGACCTCTCCCTCGACTTCTCCCTCGACCTCTCCCTAGAGCCGTCTCTTCTGCTCCTGCTGGATCTTTCCCTCGACTTCTCTCTGGATTTTCCCCTGGACCTCTCCCTGGATTTTTCCCTGGAGCCATCCCTTCTGCTCCTGCTGCTGTGTCTTGATCTGCTTCCACCCCGAACACGATCACGGTCACTACTCCTCTTTCTTTCCCTGGACCGACTCCTCTTCCTTTCCCTGGACCTGCTCCTCTTCTTTTCCCTGGACCTGCTCCTCTTCCTTTCCCTGGACCTGCTCCTCTTGTGATCCCTTGACCTGCTATCACGCCTGTCTCCACGCTTCTCTCTGGACCGACTCCGCCGTGATCGCGATCGTTCCTTGGAGCGGCTCCTCCGGCTGCGGTCTCGACTGCGGCTGCGTCGTCTGTCACGAGAGTTACTACGACGACGGTCTCGCGATCGACTTCTTCTCCTCCTATCCCTCGATCGCGATCTTGATCGCCTCCTAGACCTCTCTCGCTCTCTCTTTTCCCTTTCCTTGCGCCTTTCTTCCCTCTCCCTCTCCCTTTCCTTCTCTTTTTCACGCTCCTTTTTCTTCCGATCTTCCCTTTCCTTTTCCCTTTCTTTTTCCCTATCCTCACGTTCTTTTCGTATCTTTTCTTCTCGATCCTCAACTTCTTTATGCTTCTTGTCCTGTAAGAGAAGCCACAAATAACAATAAGGAAAAATGAACAGATATGAAATAAAAAATACGAACACTAACATTTTAAGAGATATGCATACAAGAATCCTGTCACATAACAAGTTGACGTCTACAGTCCTGAACTGGTTGAAAGCCTATCCAATAGACTCCTTTACTACAGCTTTCTGCACGTTACATTTGGGTGGTGTGCAAGTGATAATATCTAGAAAAGATAGTTTACACTTCGCATACTCTGCTCCAATGAGTAGCATGCACATGATTTAAAACTTTCCACGGGGGAAAGGGCTTCTTGCTTTGTGGAAATGATTTTTTAATCTGACACACCAGTACTTGTTTGATCAAAGGCATAAGAAACTTTCTACAAATGATATTTCATTAAAATATAAAACATTCAAATCCATTATTGGAAAAAATAATGATCATCTAAAGCACTTACATCACTTGACAGGTTTAGAAAGAATTTAAGCACCTTTGAAAGTAAAATAATTCTTGCCATTCCACTGATATGAGATATTCTACAAATCACAATTCAAACATGAACACAATGAGAACAATAACCATGCATAGCACACATAAATTCAATGTAGTCTTGTTGAAGAAGTTTCGATTGATAAAGTGTTCTGACCTTGATTTCCTCAATGGTGGACTTGATCTTGGCAAAACCCATGTGCTGCTTGCCCATGAGGTGGTCATCGACCCTGGTTTGGGAGTCGCCTACGATGAGGAAGGCCCCACACACCTCGCACACCTCCATCTGCTTCTCCTGGGACAGAATGGTGTCCAAGGCTTCCTCGTGGGCCTGATCAGGGAAGAGAAGGAAACAAAGGTGAGGTCATACACTTGCTCCCGTGTCGTACAGGAGTGGGAGACAGAAAAGTTTCATATGTTAACGTCTTACTCTAAATAATTCTACACATAGGCGTGTTCTCGTGAATGGCTGTGACATAAATCATTTTTAGGATTGATGATGCATACAGAAAACTCATGATACAACAAAAAAATTAAAACTCAACTTATAATGTAATATGAAACACTGCAGCACTATACAAATCAATTTACAAATACACAGACAAGACTTAACCCTATCTAGCACGGGGGTGGGGGGGGGGGCAGAAACAGCCCCCCTCAACACTTTTCTGCCTCCGCCACAAAGTGGCCGGAGGCATTATGTTTTCGGGTTGTCCGTCCGTCCGTCCGTCCGTCCCGAATCCGTTTCGGCAATATCTTGAGAACCGTGAACCAGATTTGCTTCAAACTTGGGGTCAAATCTGATTGAGGTCAAAGGTCAAAGGTCATTGAACATTGTGAAAAATTGCCCAAAATTGACTTTTTCACATAAAATCCAAATCCAAGGATACAATTCTCATCAAACATGGTACAAAGATGGATCACTACTTGGAGGTAGACTGGTTACATTTTGGGTAAAATTCCTGAAAGGTTAGAGGTCAAAGGTCAATGAACTTTGTGAAAAATTGCAGAAATTGACCTTTTTCACAATAAATCCAAGTCCAAGGATGTAGTTCTCATTAAACATGGTACATGGATTGGATCACTACTTGTGGATAGACTGATGAAATTTTTGGTAAAATTCCTGAAAGGTCAGAGGTCAAAGGTCAATGAACTTTGCCAAAATTGGCTCAAAACTGCCCCAAACTTTATATTTTTCACAATAAATCCGAATCCAATGGTACATTACCAATTAAACATGGTGCAAAGATGGATCACTACTTGGGGCTAGACTGGTGACATTTTTGGTGAAATTTTTCAAAGGTCAGAGGTCTAAGGTCAATGAACTTTGCCAAAAAATTACCTAAAAATTGCCCCCACAGTGATATTTTTCAAAGTAAATCCAAATCCAATGGTACATTACCAACTAAACATGGTGCAAAGATGGATCACTACTTGGGGGTAGACTGATAACACTTTTGGTGAAATTTCTCAAAGGTCAGAGGTCAAAGGTCAATGCACTTTGCCAAAATTGACTATTTTTCATATTGAATCCAAATCTAATGATTCAATTCTAACAAACATGGTACAGAGATGTGTCACTTCATGAAGGTAGACAGGTGAAAGTTTGGGTTAAATTCCTGAAAGGTCAGAGGTCAAAGGTTTTTATTGCCCCCAAATTGATACTTCTCACAATAAATCCCAATCCAATTATGCATTTCAAGAAAACATGGTACAAGAATCACAAGGATACAAGGATGGATTTAGACAGACTGGTTAGATTGGAAGTCAAAAAGTAAGAGATCAAAGGTCAAAAGAACATTGCCAAACTTCGCTAAACATGGAAAAACAGAATAAATGGTATTTTCATTTCACATACGAATTCACTGGAACATTCCCAACCAAACAGATTTTCTGAAAATAATCTAAATAGAATTAGCAAAGAGGAGGAGGCATATTTATCGACTGCGTGGCAGTCGAATTGCTCTAGTTTGCAATGAATTTGTAACACGAAAAGATCACGCTGCGACGTTTCATGACTTTTTTCCACCAAGTCTCACGCAACTTTTAAGACCAAATTTGTGATGTGGGGGTGGGGGTCCGCAGCTCCGAAGTTACATAACTTTTTGTATGTGCATGTCAGACCAAAAATTGCCCCAAAACGTGATTTCATGTACAAATCCAATGCAAATTCTGTATCTAGCCAAAATTCATAAATATATCACTATTTTTATTTTTACTGATGAAAAACAATAGATTTCATGTTATTCATGACTAGTGTTGCCAACGATTTCCATCGAAAAAACAATGAAAAACATGAAGTTAAACAAACAAAGATAGACATAAGAAATTAAAAAACAATAAAATACATAAAAAAGTTTAAAATTGCAATTTTTTTAAATCCTAATTTGATAATAATTCTAAGAAGAGTGTCTGGACTGAAATCTAGCAGTTTTGGGGCTATATTTAAAGATTTACAACCATATTATGATTTTATGCATTAATTAGCATAATTATTTAATTTAAAAAAAATTTGAATAATTTTGGTGCATTTGACAATTGAATTGTGGAGATTATGTCATCGGTGACAAACGTGCCAATTTTTGTCGCGATCGCGCAGTCAATGGTCGAGATCTGGGGGGGGGGGGGGCTGTTTTTGCCCTCCCCCGGGCTATGCGATTTCAAAATAGCCCGGGCTATATAGGGTTAAGAGTACTTGCAATCAATGAAAAGACAGGAATTTATGTGCACATTGCAAGCCTTGACACAAATGGTCAGGTTTGTTTCTCTTAGAAATATTTTACTAAACACAACAACAAAAAGTAAGACCCACCCCATGCCCCCTGAGCAAAACAGCACAACTTTTAACTGAAGAGGTTTTGAGCAACATAACTTGGCAGGATTGTACCTTCACTTATTGACTAACTCCTGAGTGAACATCACATTAATCCACTCAGTGAATGCATGAATGAGCACACATTAAAGGCAAAATTGTCACTTTTCAAAAGTTACAAGGGTAATTTGGGGATTCTGTCATATGAATTTTTTCATGAATTCCATTTCTGGTGCATAATTTATGTGTTTATGATAAGTGTTCATTGACACTTAACCCATTGTTTTGGTTGAGTGAGCACCGATTAAAAAATACTCATCCTTCTTTGAGTTTGGAACTTTTGAAAATCTTTTATTTTTGTGAAAAGATAAAACTGCATATTTTGACAAAGATATAACATGACCTGTTATGAGAACATTAGTTATGAGAACAAAGTAATTTTCATGTCATACTTCAGTGAATACACTTTTAAAAATCCCATGAGAAATACCAAAATGTACTGTTAAAATGGCATAAACAATAACCTTTGTGACTTTTGAAAAGTCACATTTTTGCCTTTAATGTTTGCTCACTCATGTATCACCTTTGTGACTTTGGAAAAGTCACATTTTTGCCTTTAATTTTTTCCAGGTTTTCCTTATAGGCGATATGGAGAATTTCATTTGATATCAGCTATGAAGTTGGCAAAACAGGAGCCACTGCTGATAAAAAGGATTAGTCAGCAAGCTGGCAGGTATGCATGAGGCATAGTTAAGAGTAGAAAGCATGTGAACTCACAGCTTGTAGTTCCCCCCTCTCCAAAGTGAGCTTGTCTGACAGCTTCATGAGGTTTTGAGCCTCGTCCACTTTGCCTTCGCAACCCAGCGTCTCCACCTGCTCCAGCAGGCCATTGATGCGCTCTGTCAGGAATCGGATCTGCTCCTCATCCCCGCCTCGGCTTGGCGCTGTCAGCTGCAGAGGGAAGGAATAGGAAAAGTGGAATTAAACTGAATGACCCTTTCTGAGTGCAGTGAAACCTGTATATAAAGCCTGCTTAAGGTACGTGCAAATAGAAGCAGTTTGCATGCCACCTGCAGTTTGTCGCTGGTGTTTTCACAGCAATGCACAAACCATGGAAATAGTTTTATTCCACCTGTTGTAAATAGCAGGGCGGTCCACATTCTGTCAGAGGACAGGAACTCCGGGTAGGGTCTGACAGGAAGGCCATTTTGACAAGCTGCAGCAGCAAACTTATTTCCTCAGAATCAAGCCTTGAAATAAGCGGGCCAGGGCACAAATTCACGCTCGGAAGCCACAAAATCTCAAAGGCTGGGCGAAAATATTTACCAGGTAATTGCGCCTGCCATCACATGTACAGCCTAGCCACCTATGTCCGCCGTCTTCCCCTCGTGGCACTGACCACGGCACATACACTATAATAGCACTGTGCATGAATAACATACGTGCGTTTTTCAGCAAGGGTAAAGAACATGTAATACACGAGCGGGGGCATTGCGTGCGTACGGTGAATTGTACTATGTGTATGTTCGATCGTGTGTACGTGTGGGTAGACGTGACTACATGCGACGCATGCGATGTGTGTCTCGCGAGCACATTTACCGTATTTACGTGGATTACTACATATGGGACTGTTATGTGAAAACATGAAAGTGATTGTTGTATGCATTCAGCACATATACCTGCAGTGGAGCAACAATGATTCCATCGATTTGCCCATGATTTTGATTGCTACCAGTACACCTGACACGGCAAAATGAGCAAATCTACCAAGAGGTCTACCCAGAAATATCGGACTGATACTCTCAAAGGTTTCCTGTATTGACAAGCTCCAAACTTGAAGATCATGGCGTTAGTTCATAACTAAGTGTATCCACGGCAGCCTACGCGGCTAGTCACGGGTAGCTAGCCACAGAGCAGTCCCGGGGCTAGGGCCTAAATGGGCACTAATGCAGACCAAGAAATCACTTTTTTTTTTTATGAATTCCACGGCAAAGAAGTTGTCTAGGGTTAGGGTTAGGTTGAGAATTAGGTTAAGAGTTAGGGTCAGGGCTAGGTTTAGGGTTCAAATTCATAAAATAAGTGCCGAAGTATGGATGCACTTATGAACTAGCGCCGAGATCACTATGCACTTTGCAAATGATGTTCCAGTGATTTCTACATCAGTCACTGTGGACAGTAAAGGTGAGGTGGAAAAGTTTGAGAGCATTAAGTGTAATTATGTATGAATTCATTTTTCTCCTAAGGGTCTATTTCATCAGAGGAATTTGGGGCTTTCACCGTTAAATTCCTTGTTTTTTAATATTTTTTGGAATTGCCCCTGGTCCTAGTGAAATTGCTCCTGGTTCATGTCAAAACCCCATGAACCATTGGCAATTTTTCAAACAAAACTACCCCTTGCCTGAGGCTCCTTATTTCAAAGGAACCAAAACACATGGTTGTTGTAATTGACAGTTGGTCTTTCTATGCAGGTGATCACTAATTCAGGTTTCATTGTACTAGCTTTGCAATATTTTATGCTAGCAGTGAAAATGTCATTGGACAACTTCCTTGACCTGGTCTAATGTACGATGTGGAGCATTGTTTGAAGAGATAAATCAAATAGTTGCTGATGCATGCTGGGAGCAGTGTTGGTAGAGTAGTCTGTAGAGTGCAAGTCACCTTAACATGAATGTAATATAACATTAGCCAATACATGTATATTATTTGCTCAGCTCAAATAACTTTACAAATGTAACACCTTCAAAGCAATTGAAACCAATTTGCTCCTTAAACCTCAGTCACATTTGCTCTACGGCAGGCGTACGGTGGCCGTAGATACGTAAATTCGAGAGATTTCTGCGGCGGCCGTAGGGTCCACATACGGCGGATTCCTATTTTTCAAAGTTCGAAGGTGTGACCATAGAATTATAGCGCGGAGTTATAACATTGTTTCATTTCTACAGTCGCCATAGAAATTGACTAGCCGTAGCCATGGCGTAAAACTTTCTACGGCGGCCGTATGTCGAGCCCCCTACGGACGCCGTGAGGGCGCCTTGCGGTTACTGTGCGTCGGCCGTAGGTATTTGTCAAAAAACCTACGGTCGCCGCAGGGTCGCCCTACGGTGACCGTACGTCATCATGTCAAGAACATACGGCAGCCGCAGTTTTTTTGGCTTCATAAATTCAAATATACGCCGTGCAGCGACCGTAGCATATGTGACCGCTACACTAAGTGGCCGTGGAAATTCTGTGGCGACCGTAGAAATTTTCAAATATACGGCGGCCGTAGCAAATGTGACTGAGGCATTCCAATTATTGATCTGGGTGTTTTTTTTTCAATTTCTTTAACTTTTCAAGACTGGAAATGCACCATAATCTCCACAACATTAAAGAGACATACCAGTACAATATGTAACTGGGCCTGTCTACAGTAATGGGGTACATTTCTGTTACATTTACTGTAACATATGCATAAATCTCTTCAATTCAGCCAATAATAATAAAATGTCAAAGATATGTATTGATTTGCACTTTACAAGGATTTCTACTCTTCAGAAAATTTGCCCTGTACAAATTTGCCATAGCACGTTGGTAACGGGACAGACGAGTCTGTAACACACTCACCTGTCCCGTTTCCAACGTGATCTGGCAAATTTATACAGGCTTAGTTTAGAAATATGGCTCCATTTACAACTGCCAGACAAAACTGTCTAAATTTCAAATATTTTTCCAGGCCCCTTATATTCATATAAAATGTTATACAGAAGTCATATGGCATGAAACAAAAGGTTTCATTCTCTGTTTGGTTCTGGTGGATGTGCTAGTTATAGAGGAAGTGAAATTTTTGTTGAAAAATGGGTTTTCAAAATCATTCTCTACTTCATAGCATAATACAGTGAAAGCCTGTTATAACGGGCACGGGTATAGCGAGGACCCGGCTATTACGAGGACATTTCTTGGGTCCTGATTTTTCTTCCATAGACCTCTGTGTATTCTGTTTTCATATAACAAGATCGACAATAGCGAAATTTCTGCTATAGCGAGGCAAATTCCCAGCCCAAAAATAAAGAAAAAGAAAGGAAATTGACTCCGTTATTGCGAGCACTCCCTTCAGCGACCCTGCCCAGCAAGGGAAACACAATAACAGCACAGGCAATTTTCTTAGCGCCATTAAATGCTGATCACACACACTGTGCAAGAATCCACACACACACATGCATTACGTGCGTGCGGTACTGCAAGAGCCGAATCACTATACGGCTATAGGTACTGCATGCCCCCGCGCCCAACCATCAACACAGTCACGCACGCACATGGCAAGAGCCACTGAACACATGTGACACCGCGCGTTTACGGCCGCGGCAATGATCATTCATTGCTTACACGCGTTCATGCCAGCAGGCACGGCCAGGTAACTGGGTAATTGGGCCTACCCGCTGCTTCATTTGTCGGTAAATGGAGGCGTTGGAAGTGTCATTTATTTACATTTTCAACTGTGCTGTTAGATATTTTAGTGAATTTTTAGCTAATGAATTCAGTTTAGAATGCTTGCAAAGCCATTTAAATATTACAGTCCTAGCAGTAAATATGTTATTGTTTGTGTAGTCCTATAAACGCATTTGTTTCTGTATATTTTGATCATGTACTGGTATAGCGAGCAATCGGCTATAGCGAGGAAAAAGTCTGGGTCCCGACTTCCTCGTTGTAATGGGTTTCCCTGTAGTTGTGACATCTTTGTTCAACGTATTAGATGATAGCTTAATACATAGTTTTTACAATTAGGAACATTAAAACGTACAGTAACACAAGTCTTTCATGTTTTTAAGGTTCAAACTTTGAAAAAGCAAGAATTTTGATATTTGACATGGGTTTTTTAGTTTTTTTTTGCACTTTAAAGATGGGCAGAGACTATATTGCTATCATGTGAATGAACATGCTATGGGGGTACCAACCTGGTATACACTTTAAAATATTTCATTTACTTTTGAGACAAAATTTTCTTTGGCCATCAATGTTTCAGATGTGACAGTTACGTAACAAATGAAGTTCGTTTTGGATGTGACACACATGTTAATAGTTTTAACATGCTTTACTGATTTCTAATATGAGAACATCTAACAATAAGCCAGATGAACCATCCTATCACATTGGAACAGCAGAATTTGCAAACTGAAGTACAGAATTTCATTTTTCTGGTTATTGTTAACACACTGTCAACTATTCAAATAGCCAGTGACTAGGTAAGTTATTTTTAAAAAGTTCTTTTCTTAATTTCTGATTGAGCTTGCATTTAAACCATTATGCAATTTGTTCTTTTCAACTGCACTCTTCAAACCATGCAGAGTGCTCAATATATAAGCCCATACACCTTTTAATCATGACTATATTGTTTCAGATGTACATGTAGTAGACACCATCTAAATGTAACATGTAAAGTTAATCATATTTAATCATCACTCACATAAGGAGAAGGGTGAACCTGTTACTCCCAAAGTATATCTTTTATATTAAAAAAAATTGCTTGTTGTGATTTTTATTACAATCAATAAATAAAATACTCATGTCCTTAGAAATGTTCATTATTCTTGTTTCTGATAAAGTGTCACTAATTAATCTTCAACTTCATTTTTTTTTAACCAAACTATAACTTCTTGATTCATAAAATATGACCAATAATAAGGGTGTTTTTGTGAATTTGCTTTAAATACAATTAGAAACTACAAGTGATAAAAGTCACTTGGAAATTCTGACAAATGATAGTAAGACACATTCAAATCTTTATATATTTTATTTGAATTAGCATTTAGCGCTGAAGCATTAATTATGGAGTTGTGTGTTTGGAAGACCTGTTCGAAATAACAATGTACAATACATATGTGCAAAATGCTCAACTTTTACAAAAGGCAGGTTTTTGGAGAGCATTTTGCATAGAAGGGCAAAGATAGGAAATTAAGAACTTACATTATTTTTTCACTACATTCAGATGAATTTGATCATTCTCTTTGGTTTAAAAGATGTTGGCATTACTGGTTTTAGGCTGTAATTTAGCATAGTATATTGTTTTGATGAAAGTTCAGTTGAAACTGCAAAAATGATGAAAATTCTCAGTGAAAGTATCAACGATTCTACATTGATGATGTATTGTACATATTTGTAAATACCCACTCTGGGTCTTGAATTAAAGATATAATGTATACGTTACATATTTTTATCATAACTGGAAGTAAAATAAGAACTACACATACATGAGCAATGCAGGTTGAGAAAAAAAACATCAGTATTCACTGCATACATGAATTGATGAATGAACACGCTTTGGGTAATAATGATGAAGGAGGCCCCTACAGTGTATTTGTGATAGTCTGGTGGAGTGCTGAAAGAATGTGGGAGATGTTGCAAAGATGTATTATTATCTTCCATTCTCCATCTTGATAAGGACTATTTTTATTTGTTTCAAAGCCAAATAGACACATTTGTAGGATGAAATAATGTCATATATTTGTATTATAAGCCTGCAACTGTTATGCCTCAGTTTAAAGCTACCCAAACTTCTGCAAGAGCAGGATTTACCTTAAGGCTGCTTCAGTATCATCTGCAGTGATGATGATGCAGTGATATTTCTCAGAAACTTTCTTATCACAGAAATCAATTATCAAATCTAAATTACGCAGTTCAACATTTGCCAGAGTCAGAATGAGATGGTATTTATACACTGCTTGTAAAGATACATACATGTAGTGTGCAAACAAAATTCTCAATATTGATAAAGCATCGATTACATTTATACAGACAATCATGAGTTGAGAGTGTATAGAAGACAGCTAAAAATATGATTAAATTATACCAAATGATAAAGCAAAGGGCTGTTCACCTGTCTAGGTATGTAAGAATTGTATTTCATTTAAGTAATGCACAAAATAATATTTTAAAAGGACTACAAAACATGTTTTTCACATGTAAACAACTATGTGTCACATCCGAAACACCTGTTTCTGGCTATGAACATCAAACAAATATTTCCAAATTCATTCCATATGTGTAAAACAAAACAGAATAGCGACATACATTCTTTATTTTCTTCATTGCTACGGGTCAAACTGGGGTGGTATTCTGAGCATCGTTTTATCTGTTTTAACTTTTTGTTTTATCTCTGTTGTAAGTCAGTGAGTTACAACAGCGCTAAAACAGTTGTTAAACGGTATTCTGAACACCGTTTTAACGGTGTTGTAAGTCAGGAAAACCACGCCCACCGCCACAACTATAACCAATAGGAAACGTTGTTAGAGGTAGCATATAAGAAGTTTTAACCAATCCGATTGCTCCCTTGGGCAAAAGCGCGCGAAACGCGCCTTGCTTTAATATGTGCGTTTTTGCGCTATATTTTGCACTTAATATATTGCGTTGGTTTTTTTTGCTTGTGTTAATGTTGTGTGCATGTTATGCGAGAGAATTAAAAAAACACACAATTTTGCCGAAGATAGTCATGGCAAAGGTTCGAAGAGGTGTGGATTTTCTCGCAGAAGAGGTTGAGCGGTTAGATGTTGAAGTTGTAGCGATAAAGATTTCCGCCATGACATAACTTTACAAAGTTAAAACACCATCCACCCTGTTTTATCTCACAGGCATATATTTGCACATGGGCAAAGTTACAACAGAAGATAAAACAGCCGTCAGAATACCGTGTGACAGATATGGTTGTACTGTTTGCGCCAAAAGTTACGCGCGTGCGCACAAACTATGACAATGACATGCGCGGGCAAAGGGAGAGAGATAAAACTAACGTTAAAACAGAGTTAAAACAATAGTTACAACAGAGATAAAACGGTGTTCAGAATACCGATTAGTTACAACAGACATAAAACAGAGATAAAACGCTCTCAGAATACCACCCCTGCTTTAAGCAATGCCAAAATTAGGGCATTTTTTCCCCATATATGTGCAGAAAAAATATTTTATACCCCTGCAGTGCTCATTAGAGAGTGTTGTATATCTTCTGTGACCAAGAGAGAATTAATAGAAACAATTCTCTCCAGTGATGAAGTTATTTATCGTAATATATTCGCGGTTGAGAGAAACTCTTGTTAACCCGTCACATCCAAAACAATGTTTTTTGCTGAATGCATACTTATGTAACAAAAATTATACAAATATTGTTGTTAGTTCATATTTTGATGATGATTGCAGTCCCATGACCTCAAAACATAGAATAAAGAGAGCTTTATCCTATTCATGAGATAGTGTGACTTCATTATGTCTATGTGTTTCAGATGTGACGTGGTGGTTCGGATGTGACACAGGTTAATGGAAAAAGTAAATTGCCCATAAAATTTTTATTTGAATTCAAAACTCGTGCTCACTTCAAATGAATAATCAGGAGGACAATACCTTTTGCCAGATACCTTAACAAATGTACAATTTAGATTCATTTAAAAATTATCATCATGAGTTCAATGTTTCGGTTGTAACAAAAAAGTAAATGGAAAATTTTTCACTTCAACATTTTTTCTTCTCAATTCTTTTTTTAGAGAAGCAAAGAACTTCATCTCACATTTGCTAAATCTTGAGGTCATTGACCTTATAAGACATACTTGAATGGTGACCTGTCTGATCAATAAAGTACCACCAGGATGCCTTACTTTAGACAATAAATAGTTAATGGAAAATGTCACATCCGAAACACCATTTTTTAATTAGTCTCATATCTAATCCATAGATGTTCTGATGTTGCAAGTTTGATAGCAAATTTGTTTAGGGTCATTCCCATCATTATAACACTGAACAGAAAAAAATATGATTGCATTGTTAAAATACATTGTCATGAAAAAATTTTGATTTTTTTTTCATTCCTCAAAAATGGCCAAATTCCACTACATATGACATTACAGAATCAAGGAGGATTGATGGTTACCTTTCGTTATGCTACCTGAGGTAGCACTCACTATGTTCTTTCAAAGCATGTATAACATAAGGGGTTACAGCTTTTTGATATATTTGTACGGATCAAAATATACCCATTTTCAAAAGTATACCACTGATTGTAAACGGAGCCATATATAGAATATGAACATTCAGAGCAGGATTTTAGCTGAAGTTATTTTGGAGGAAATTAATTCAACACTGTCATATTTTGGTGGTGCAAGGTGGTCATAATTTCAAATGATTCAGTTGTGCCAAAAAATATCCCTTTACTGTAGACAGATCCAACTACTCATTAAATTCATTGCAAAAATCCTCACAAATTTGGAGGAATTGAACAAAGAATAAAAAATCACAGACCTCCTTTACTGGGCAAGTGTGATAAAATTTCATTTATTCAGTGTCTTATCATGTAAGTAAGATACAATGAGGCAAATTGTCTATAGCAACCTGCAATATAGAGAAAGTGTTAGCATCCTTACATTAGGCCTGTTGCTGTTGAGAGCCAGCCGAGAGTGTCCTCTTTTGATCCTCTTCTCCACATCATTCATGATCTGCTGTAAGTACTGCAAGAAATCCTCTTCATACCCCATTTTTTGGAAGCGACTGCTTTCCGTGTACCTATTATACGATAAAGTTGCACAACAAGAAAAGCAACTGAGACATTGAACATATTCTTATGCATGTCTCACAGTCCGATGACATTGTGTACAATTGGAAGTCATTTAAAAAAGACGTTCAAAGATTTTTTTTTTAATAATACTTGGGTATCATTGTATTTTTTCTAATTTTTAATTTTCTGTCAAAGAAACAAGGAGAAAAAGGAAATCAAGTTCAAGAGATTCATCTTCCTGGTAAGAAGATAGGCAATCACACAAATATCAAACTCTGTCACCTGACATCATGACATGTACAGTCGACCACAAAACAATGTACATGTATGTTCTTTGAATGTTTCCATGGTGAGAGTATACTAATAAATACTATTTAGAAAAAAGCAAAACTTTCGGTAACACCATGTGGTTGCATACTTTTGGATAATTGGCCCACTTATGGGGTGAAGAAGGGAAAGGAAAGTGAAAAGTGAAAAAAGGAGAGGTGAATTTTTATATGTTATAACACTTACACAAGACTATTTTAAACTTTAGTTTTCGGTGTTTTAAACCGAAAATAAAAATTTCGAAAATTGAATACGCCGCATTCTCGCGCCGTTTCACGCTCGAGTGCACACTGCGCATTCTCGCCACACTTTCGCACCTATTCAGCTGTTTCACGCTCTAGTGCACACAGCACATTCGCGCCGAAACGCTCTATTCCTATTGGCTGATTTCGGACACTCTTGGGTTATTTCGGATCCCTTCGGATCGCATAAATACCCGGCGCGCTCGTTAGTTTCTTTGAGTTATTCTCCGGATGACGGACAGAGCACACTGCCCGAAACATCGAGACTGATACTCCCTCTTTCAGATTTTGAAAGAAACCTATAGTTAGTTGCAGAACTGACTATAACTTTTCTACGCTTTTCTCATTTTCTTTTCTTTCTTTTCTCTTTATCACTACTTTGTGACTAGTTCACAACTTTCATCAACACCCACCCTCTTCTTCTACCTCCATTCCATCCCATTTATTTTCGGTTTAAAACACCCAAAACTAAAGCTAAAAATAGTCTTGTGTAAGTGTTATAAAATATAAAAATTCACCTCTCCTTTTTTCACTTTCTTTTCCTTTCTTCACCCCATAAGTGGGCCAATTATCCGAAAGAATACAACCACATGGTGTTACCGAAAGTTTTGCCATTTTCTAAATAGTATTTATTAATGTACATGTAGTTCTACGATGGAAAAAAAATACAGGAATACAGTTTATACAGAAAAATACCTTTATTTGCATTAAAATATTATAAATTCCCACATTATAAGGATAATAGGTATTATTTAAGTATAGTGAACTAGAGCAATTTGACTGCCACGCAGTCCATAAATATGCCTCCGCCTCTTTGCTAGCTCTATTTAGATTTATTCTCAGAAAATGTGTATGCTTAGTGGGCAATGTACGATTGAATTCCTATGTGAAATGAAAATATCATATTCTCTGTACTGTGTTTGGTTTGAAATGAATCATCAGATTTGGATTCAATGTGAAAAATATCTATTTGGGGGCACTGTTTAGCCAATTTCGGCAAAGTTCATTGACCTTTGACCTCTTCACCAAAAAAGTTATTAGTTTACCCCCAAACAGTGATCTTTGCACCAATGGATTTGGATCTATTTTGAAAAATATCACTGGGGGGGAAATTTTCATTAACCTTCTTGCAGTGTTCGGAGCTTTTACCGGTCGATATAACCGGTAAAAAGACTGAGTCTTTCGATCGCTTCGTGTATCTTCGTTTTACATCGGAGCCTGCTGAGTCTTACATCATTGGCTAGAGAATTCATTCAGCTTTATTTTGATGCCCAAATATGGGCAAACCCGGCAAGCTTCGGAGAACATCGGGCCGTTTAACTGAAGCGCGTTCCAATCGGTCGCGTGATGTGATGAACTTCCGCATACGCACTCGTTCGCACTCGTTCACTGTGCATGTACGCATTGCAAAGCATTCACGCGACTCGCAATTTTCGTACTGCTATTTGACCAAAATTCTGCTGAATTGTGATCAATAAGGATGATTTCATCAATGAAGACTGATCTATGCTTGATTCTGAGGAAGAATCAGTGCTAGATGGCATGCTGGCGGGAGATATTGGGTCCGATTGTGGACCATTTCTAGCGACGATTTGTCTTCGGATACGGAGCAGGCCAGCACATCAACTGGTCAGCCACGCAAACAAAAGCGTGCAAAACCTACTAGTGCACCACAACAACCCAGGCGGTATGTTTCTCCCGTAATTTTTGCCACTTAATTCATCGCTAAAAAATATTCAGTATCATAATTCCGTAGGAAATTTTATTCTGAATCATATAATATGCATGTTGTGGTGTATTTTTGCAGTTTTATTAGCAAACCGTGCCAAAAACATTACCGGAAGTGCTCGTTTCCTAACCGGAAGTGCTCAGACATTTAAACGTAAATGCGTTTGAAGCCGTTGCTAAGGGTGTTTTTTTCCTTGGTTACGGGCTATTTATGGCTTTGAAAAAAATAATAAAAATACTTATGCCTTATTATGTGGTGAATAATTATGAAATTACGACAAAAAAGATAATTCTCAACAGTTTTAGTGATAGGACATCATTTTTTTCATCAAAATCCCCCACAAATCATGAGTCATGTTTTGATTCAAAATTTTGAAATTAGCCTGTCATGTCATGCATGGGACTGTTGCCTCTAACCATTCTTCTTTCATGGTTGTTGTAACTATAGTGAATAATTTGATATATTATTAATATATTTTTGGCATATTTAGGGCTATTCTAGACAATATGGATTACAAATCAAGTCTGTGTAGTCTCTCTACTAGACATTTTTTTTACACTTTTTTTATTATTATTATAATTCAATCACAGAATATGGTCTATGAATTTATTCATACTTCTAGCATTTTGTTATCAGTATCTTCTTATTACATTTGTGATATATTTTTATTTTTCAATATGACAGGAAATCTACCTGGCAAGGCTACGATGACGAGGATGACGGGATGCCCTCGAAGAAGGATGTCAAGTTCACTCCGACGGAAGCTCCCGGCATCATCCTGAAGGAAATCAAGACTCGTGGGACTGTCTCCAAACTGTTGAGAGCTATACATTTTTTTCGGCTTTTCTTTACTATTGAAGTTTTGGGGCAGATCTGCATGTTCACAAATGAATATGCACGCCAGCATATACACAAAAAAAATCCTATGCCATGGCAAGTGGAACGAAATTGGGGTGAGAGAACTTGAACAGCTGTGTGGACTACTTCAAATATGTACATGAGGTTAGCAAAAGACTAACTAATCATAAATGTTTTTGTTTTTTAAAACAGTAAATGTAATATTTTATACTGTCCACATATATTGCTTCTACTTTGTGTTTCAAAAAGTAGATTTACCTGAATTTTATCCATTTATTTAGGTAAAAACATGAATTTCTTATGTATTTTATTGTTCTACGTTATGAATATTCATACTGCTCATTTGCATGTTTTAACCATTTCTTTATTTTCCCGAATGATTAGAATAGGAGAGGAGATTTGTTTCTCATACCAGGGCTGCCAACCTTTGAAAGTCAAAATTCATATTCTGCACCTCCAAAATTCGTATTTTGCCTTTAAAATTCGTATTTTTAATGATTAAGGTAGCAAGTCTAAGCCTGTGACTAAACAAATATTATCCCTTAAGAATTTTAGATCTACCCAATGGCCTCATCGGCAGCTAGCAGTGTAGCACTAACTGCAGGCAGGCAGGACAGTGCACCATGCAGTGCACCGCCACAGTGTGAGCCTAAGTCTAGCTCTGCTTCCCCAGAGTTCTGGGGGAAAACTTAGCTAGTGGTAGGGGTTACAAAATCGTAAATTTTCGATTTTTTTTCTTTTTCCAAATGATATGGAAATGTTCTTAAAACAACCTAACTATGACTATAATCCACCATAAACAATATTCTAGTGTCATACACTTACATTCCAGGTCTCAGTTTCTTCCTATCTTGCAGTGATTTGAGGCAGATTTCTCCATTTTTTTTCAGCTCTTCATCTTTATCCTGGCCAAGTTCATTATTTCAAAAGGGCACTAATTTCTATGCTGTGAGGGACAAGTGTGCAGAATTTGAACAGCTTGCCTCCCCAGAGTTCTGGGGGAAAGTCGGCTAGCGGTAGGGGTTCAAAAATCATAAATTCTCGGGTTTTTTTTCTTTTTCCAAATGTTATTAAATGTTCTTAGAACAACCTGACTACGATTGTAATGCACTTTAAATATTATTCTGGTGATATACACATATATTCCATGTTCCAGTTTCTTCCTATCTTGCAGTAATTTGAGGTGAATTTCTCCACTTTTTTATACAGCTTAGCCTGGAAAGGCTGGCCTAGTTCATTAGTTCATAGGGGTACAAGTATCTATGTTGTGAGGGACCAACTAGTATGTGCTGAATGCATTGCCAATGGAATGAGTGACGTGATGCAGTCGGCAGTCAGGTGTTACTGAAACAGCTACATGATTGGCTGAATTATTCTACGATGCTTAGGGGTAGTTTATTAATGCTAACCATAACATTTTACTTTACAAATATATACTTATAAAGTGGTCAAACCATTAGCTAATCAGGTAATGTATTTCACAACAAAGGACCCCCTTTCATGCCATATTTTCGCCAGCTTTGACACTGCTTTCGTCCTTTATTTTATTACTTTACTTTGCCGTGAATTCGTACTTTTATGATGCGCTTTCGTATTTTCGTATTCTCTTCCGATTTTTGTAACAAATACGATTTTTTCGTAACGGTTGGCAGCTCTGTCATACTGTGTGTTGTCATTGCAGGAAAATTGCAGTTGCAACTATGAAGGGAAGTCTCAAGGAATGAAAGTGCTCATTATGCAAATTATTGACAAATTTATGAATAATTGCATTTTTTTAATATATTCATTAAAAAAATATTATTGATGTAATTTGGATTTTTTTTTCACACAATTGTTTCAAGGTACCTCGTTGTCCTTATTGAGAAGTTTAGTAAGTTTTGATCATAGATAAAGGTGTGATACAATGTATTACATCTGAAAAATCATACAAATTTGTATATTTGGAAAAAATCTCATGAATATTAATTAGCTGATATCTGCATAAATGTGAATATTATTTACATTTTTTTTACCATGTCAAAGTCTAACTTCGAAGCTTTTGATTCATAGATGGGACATTGGTATTGATCAATAAATTCATTCTCAAATATCAATTCAAATTGTATGTGTCATCTTGTATGTGTTTCCTCCTATGTTGTACACACTGGAATAGGGTTAAGTTCATTGACCTTTGACCTCTGAACTTTCCGGAATTTTACCCAAAATGTCACCAGTCTACCCCCAAGCAGTGATATATCTTCGTTCCATGTTTAGTGAGAATTGCATCATTGGATTTGGATTTATTGTGAAAAATCAATTTTGGGCAATTTTTACAAAGTTCATTGACCTTTGACCTCAATCAGATTTTACCCCTATTTTACACACTTCATTCGTTTCATGCAATTCACACATGTACCAAGTTTGAAGCAAATCTGGTTAACGGTTCTCAAGATATTGCCTAAATGGATTCGGGCCGGACGGACGGCGTGACGAACGGAGGCATGAAGATTACAGTATAATAGTAGAACGGATTCTAGGACAACTACCCCCCGGACAACTACCCCTAGACAACTATCCCCTGGACAACTACCCCCCCCCCCCCCCCCCACCCCCGCCAACTAGCCCCTCATCCAACTGGACGATTGTTGGACTTGAGATAATCGCTATGGAGAGAAGAATTCGCGGACCCCCCCACACACACACAAGCACATACAATCCAGATTCGTGGATTCTTCACTCCCTAGTGGGGGAGGTGAGGAAGGGGGTTCATTGCTCTAGAGGTAATTGTCTGGGGGTAGGGATCCTGGGGGTAGTTGTCCTAGGAGGTAATTGCCCTGGGGGGTAATTGTCCTGGGGGGTAATTTTCCTAGGGGGTAGTTGTTCTAGGGGGTAATTGTCCTACGGGGTAGTTGTCCTGGGGGGTAATAAAACCTCAGGAAGAAATGTCAGAACTTACTCTTTCTTAAGATGATCATCATGAAGCTTTTCACATTGACCTGTAAAGGAAATGGGGAAAAAAAGGATTTTTTTACAGTACGCTAGATTTTAAAATAAAGGAATGTTGACAAGCTTTTTTACTGACTGCTAAACAAACATTGGTTGAAAGTTATCTCTTCAAATAATTCTATTCCTAGTCACTCTCAACACTTGGCTGAACACTGGCCACAAAAGATGACCCACTTTTCCTTTTGAAGAATAAAAGCACTGGCCATAACAGAAACGAATGGCAGATCAAGGAATCAAAACATCAACTGTCCAAGCAATAGATACGTCTCTAGATTTTTGTTTGCACAGGACTGACAAACAAAATCGTACATCCCACACTCATGCCTATGCATTTTAGACAATGCATGCCACAAAAAAAAACACACCTGAAGTTGTACTCTGAAAAACAACCTTAGGTTTTGTAGTCTCCTACGATCCACAACTGTGATTGGTCTTTTGGCACTGTTTTTTATTCTCAGTTTTCAGAATAACAACAGAATACTACCTCATAAAGGTACGTTTTTATGTTAATGCACCACTTACCTAGATCAGACCTTGTGTTCACAAACAGCTCATTAGGGCAGAAAAGTACCAAGTAATGTTTGCATACCTGGAACAGAGAGGTGTAAGGAGAAACAACTCAAGCATAATATAATCAAACATCTGCAAGGGTACTAAAGCGTGCTATTGCATGTCAAAAGCATTCCACAATCATGACAATGCTTTGATGTCCCATGCCCACCACTGACATTTAGCAGATGTCAACTTGGAAAGAAATATCTTGAATTTGCATTTTCTCTCTCGAAGCTGTGTTTCTTATCACATTATGCTGCAATGTTCAAGAAAGCAAAGAGCAACACCATTTAAGATTCTGTACTCAGCTTTCTTCCAAAGGATTGAGGAAAAGCAGATATACCGAGATAAAAGATATTTTTCTTACTTACAAAATTGACTAATTTCTTCACTTTCCACATTTTTTCAGAATTGTGGGATTCCATTATTGTAAAAATTTGAATATTGTGAACAAACAAAAATGTAGACTTTGGCCACGTTTCTCGTCACGATGATAACTCTAACCCGAGTTCTAAGTCCGATAGTTAGCACTGAGGCGATTCTCTAAGCTCTTACAACTAATCTCAGCTAAGTGTAAGTGTAAGTGTGCAAACCAATGTTTGTGAGGTCAGTGAAGATAATGAACATATTTATAAGTTGATATCATTAAGCTAATTTGCATGATTTGTATAATTGTCCCTAAAAGGCTGGAAAAACCAGTTAAAATCATGTTTTTCTTATGCTATTGTCCATACCCCTGTAAGTACACGATTAAAGCAAAGTAAGTTTTGGAATGAATGGTTTCATAGTTAATTGATAATGATTGACCAATATTCAGATTGATGTAATGGATCTAATTTGCATGATTTGCATAATCATCACTAAAATTTTGAGGAGGTAGCCAGAAAAAAACTCTTTTCCCTATGTTTTTTTTTCATTAGTACATGATTTAAACAATGTAAGTGTTGGAACCAATTGTTTCATAGTTTTCATCGTTAGTGAATTATGGACATAAAAATGAATGGAATGAATCCAATTTGTATAATTTGCATCATTATCCCTAAAATGGGAGGGGGGGGGGGGTCAGAGAAATCCACTTTCCCTCTGTTTTTCTTAAAGGGTTACTAAATTAGAAAAATAAGTTCCCACTACTCTATGTAAAATTATCCGCTAAAAACGAATGTCACATTCGTTTTCCGCAATAAAGTCCCATTTTGACGAAAATTTAAAAAAACGCACGCCTCCAGTGACGTATGAGAAGTCAAAATTCCATAGATTGTACAGAAGTCAACAATAGATCATTTTCGTAATGTTCATATTTACAGCTTTCCCCCTAACTGCGTAGTAACGCGTTATTGCATTCACCTGTATCTTGTCATTCAGATTCAATGGATGGAATGCACTTTGAAACTATTAGTTGTTGCTACTCAGACAAACCTCGGACAAGCTTTGGGGTTCCCATAGGTAACGGATTGTTTGATTGTGTGAATATTTACACCATTGGCATTTATGGCATTTTGACTCACTGGAGGCGTGCGTTTTCCTTTAAAATGAGACTTTATTGCGGCAAACGTGAAATTAATTTTTAGTAGATAATTATACATAGATTAGGGGGAACTTATTTTTCTAATTTAGTAACCCTTTAACAAATTCATGATAAAAGCAATATTAGCATTTTAACCAATGGTTTCATATTAAAATAAAATGGACATTTGTTCAAAATATGCATTCATTTGCAGTGATAGAGAATTAATATAGTGTACTCTAAATTGACATGACAGCACCCAACTTCTATGTCATGGTTCGAAACAATGTAATGAAGGTGAGTAAGTATACTGGGTACGTTTCCTGACTGATATTTTCTCTACAATATAAAAATTATTTATTTATTATTGTGCACCCACAGACAGATCTCCATTATGTGTAAGGTCTCTATGATGTTACTTTTGAACAAAGACACCAGAAAGTGCAAAATATATAAACACAAGAGTACATGTACTATAAAAGAATCTACATGGCCCAATCACTGGTTCACATCAGCTTAAACGTAAAATTAATAGAGTAAAGGGTTCATGAGCATCATACAAATGAGTTACATGTAAGCACCTTGCTCTCGAAGGATGGGATGCCATTTTCATGACTCGATCCTTGGTCTGGCAGACTTTTCAGACTTAAACTGCAGTATGGATGAATTTTCTGAGACGGTCGGGGGGTATCATGTGAGCATGGCGAGGCATGGGGAAGCGGGTAGCTCTACTAATGCCGGTAGCAAGGCTTTCAGATGTGGATGGCACAAGCCTGTATGCATCTTAAACAGGACAGTTGCTGCCACAACCTGGCGCCCTTGGTGGAGGAATGAACTTCAGCTTTGTTCGTGCTTCCTTTCCCTTATGCCTATGATATGCAGGGCTTTCCTTTGAATTGAATCAAGATAAGGGTGGAAGGACTGGCACCCATCCAGGAAAGAGAGGCATATTTCATCACACTGCGTACCTGAGCGTTGATGACAGTTGATAGCTCTACCCCTGAAATCAAGTTGACAACTCTCTTGAGAGCAACCAGTCATTATCCTACTCATGAAGAAATCTTTGAGATATGCTTTATCCCGGTCAGCTTACTATCGATTGTGACCCCCGGAATTTCTAGCCCCGCCATTTCAGCCAATTTGGTGGTACCAAGATGAAGACCAGGCTGGATGGATATTTCTTTCTTGATATAGTCATAGTGTTACGATCAATTCACGCCAGAAAGGATCGCACAAAATGATACTAATATTTAGTTTATGTGTTCTTTATTATATAGGGTATTTCCCCTTTAAACTCAAGACAAACGTTCACAAATTTGTACAATTACTCTACATAAACATTTAAAATATGTATTAGCTTACAATACTGCAGGATACTGTAGTCGAATGAATCCACGGCTCTCGTTGACGGTCTAGTTGATAATCCGATCCAGTATTCCCAAATTATGATCGCAGTGTTGATCCCAATATTGTACGCTGAAGAGCAGGTATTCCAGATAGTCAAGTCCAAATAGATGATCCAAGATGGTCAAATATCAATCCATAGAGAGTGTAGCTTCCACAGACAGGGTCTCATAAGCACTATTTAACAGACAGGTAGTTATCCACATAGAGAAAATCCTCGGGCCTTACTACAGGTTACTAATACCACAGGTGACTGGAGCGAGATGATATGTTAACTCTGAGTTCCTATCTCAAACAACTCATATATATACTACAATCTGTACATTCTAGAAGGTTCTATTAACTGTGCTTCTAGAAATTTCTCAATACGTCTAGTAAGTTCTACATTGTAAATGTGCCTATGCTTGTAAACATGACAATCAATATTGACCTGACCCAGATCACACTGATGAGTCATCACTAGCCCATCTGAGCTCCTTTATTATGCTGAGTCTCAGCTAGCTGTAACATTTTTTCATGTAAATATCATCTGCCAGAGTCTTCTCACATTCCAGAATCTTCTATGCAGTACACATGCACAATGTTTATTTCACCAGTGAGGAATTTCACAAGCATAGAGTGCAGCTTATTTAATGGCTATATGCATGGCTTACACAAATTTATAACAATAGTCTTGCATTTGGATGGTTCGCAAGTCATCTTTGCAGGTTTCTCTAGATCATCATTCTTTCTAGGTCTCTATTAAGGCCTGCTGTCTTCAAAATCTTAAGGATAGTATGTGGCTTTGATCTCACAAAATAATGTAGAGTCATCTACGTAGAGGTAGAGCTGGTTTGATACTATCACCAAGGTCATCAATGAATACTGAACACAAAATTGGGCTCGGTACTGACCCGTAAGAGACTGAAGCATTCATGAAACAATCATGTTTGATGAATGACCAGATAACAAAATGTTGTTGATGGAACTATTTGATAGATAGATCTTGATCGAAGAGATAACCAGTTATCTGTTTTGAGTAAAACTTAGAGCAGGAAAAATTGTGCCTCACTTTGTCTAAAGCTCCTTTGATGTCAAGGGCAATCAGGAGTACAGTGTTACCTTCGTCAAGAGAGTTTGACCAGTTTTGGGCAGCCAAACGGCAGGCACCGGAAAATACGCTTATTTTATTTTCAGCGAGGTAGTCGTGACCTTCACTTGACCTCTAGAACCGCGGAAAACGTCTCCTTTTCAAACTGCGATATCTTCATGAATATACCATATTTTCGTACACTTTCTTTTGTAACTATATGTTGGAGGTCGAAATTTACCAAGTATGAAAAACATTTCATTAAAATAGGCAGAAAAATATTGTAAATTCGAGATAAATATGTGGTTCTAATGAAATTAAAAAGAAATAAAATAAACTCTATATTTTAATGTCAATCGCTTTTGAGCCCCTAACATTTAGAGGTCATCTGAAGCGGAATTTATTGTACTTTATGGAGATACCATTATTTTTCAACCTCCCCCCATAGAAGGGTCAGGATCCAGCAAAACATCAACCATGTTCAAATCCAAAATGAGCGAGATATGACGGAGTTGTGAACGATCCTACCCAGCCAATCATAGTCCACGATAATAACGAAATACTACCGGCGATTCAAGTGTCGCGGACTATGATTGGCTGATTATGATCGCTCACAACTTCGTCATATCTCGCTCATTTTGGATTTGAACATGGTTGATGTTTTGCTGGATCCTGACCCTTCTATGGGGGGAGGTTGAAAAATAATGGTACCTTCATTAAGTACAATAAATTCCGCTTCAGATGACCTCTAAATATTAGGGGCTCAAAAGCGATTGACACTGAAATATAGAGTTTATTTTCATTTTTCTTTATTTAATTAGAACCACATATTTATCTCGAATTTACAATATTTTCTCCATATTTTAATGAAATGTTTCTTCATAGTTGGTAAATTTCGACCTCCAACATACAGTTGCAAAAGAAAGCGTACGAAAATATGGTATATTCATGAAGATATCGCAGTTTGAAAAGGAGACGTTTTCCGCGGTTCTAGAGGACAAATTAAGGTCACGACTACCTCGCTGAAAATAAAATCCCGTGTTTTCTGCTGCCTGCGGATGAATATCGTTTGCGAAGTCCGTATGATTTCTGAAAATTCGCGTCACTTTGAAGACGAATTGCACAAATGTGTTATTTTCGAGCCCAAACAAAACTGGAATAAAATTCTCCGCTAGAGTACTGGCTTTCCAAAGCTGTAACTGGTGTTGCTGTCCAATTTGTAGAAGGGTCAGGATCCAGCAAAGTCTGAGAGCTTAAGCTTACATATATATCGGTTGCGAAGTCCGTACGATTTCTGAAATCTCGCTTCACTTTGAAGACGAATAGCATAAATGTTTTATTTTTGAGCCCAAACAATATTGGATTCAAAATCTCCGCTGAAGTATTGGCTTTTTAGAGCCGTAACTGTCGTTACCGTGCAATCCATAGAAGGGTCAGGATCCAGCAAGGTCTGAGAGCTTACATATTTCAAAAAAAAATTGAGGCCTGTTTTTGAAAGCAAATAACATAAAAACTCCTTTGCAGATTTCGAAAAAAAAATGAAAATATTTATTAAGAAACATATAATCTCAATCCCTGTCTAAAAAAATTCTGATCAGTATGCTTTCAGAAGACACCAGCAAAAAAAACTCGCAAGCATGTCAAATTCCTTCGTAATCTAGGTGAAAGAAAATCTGCGCGAGAGATTTCGCGAGACGAAAAATAAAACGCTCACGATTTCTATAGAACGAGCGAGCGCTGCCGATTGACTGTGGGTGAGGATGTTTAGGATGTCTGTTGTGCTATGGTGTGGTCTGCAATATCTTCCTGGTTTAAGATGGTTTCTTAGAAGGTAACTCTGAAGTTGGTGCTGTGTGGCAGCCTCCATTATCCTGATGATGATATAAAGCAGAGACATAAAGCGGCAGATAGATGGATTGGATTTTGAAGTCTATCCTGTGAATAGGGATGGTAGATGAAGTCTTCCAATGGCTTGAGAAAACATCATGGTAGAAGCATAGCTCAAACAGCGTGTAATCAAAGTGTTCTTGCTAGTTTTGCTCTTAGGAATTTGGGAGAAATTTTTTCATGGTCAGTGGCTTTATCAGGCTATAGGTTCCGCAGAAGTTTTCTGACGTCCTTAAGCCTTAGATATATTCGTTCCTTTGTTCATGCTGCCGATTGCTGAACTTCTGGAGCTGCGTCCTCTTGCATTGTCAAGCCAGCATTGAGCAGCAAAGGCCTGAAATAATTGTCCAGCCTTGTCTCTAGCTGATCATATTCCTTGTTGGTCATCTTTCGGCACTATAATTCCAGTTCTGGTTGACTTCGCAGGCAGGCTATTGTCAGATACCTTGGCTCATGTTCATGTAGTAGGTGCCAAAATGATGTCCTTTCATGGGTACAACATATTGTAATGAAATGGAGGCTGAGATGGACATCTTTCTGCCTAGTTAGAGAGTACTTTATTGCTTCCTTACAAATGAAGAATTGTTTCACTGACTTGGGGGACATGCCACTAACCCAGCTAGGTCATGTCAAAAATATCTAGATTATATAACCTCATTTTTTTGTTATTGTTCAAAGCTTATCATCACAAAGACTTCACACACACACTCACACTTAGTGGAGGACTTCTTCACAATCTTCACAATCTTCACCGACCTCATAAGCATTGTTTTGAACACTTATATTGCTTTAATCATGTACTTATCAACAATCACATATGAAAAACATGTTTTTCTCTGAATTTCCCCTGCCTTTTTAGGAATAATTAGGCCAATTATGCATATTAGTTTAGTGATATCAACTTATAAATATGCCCATCCTCTCCACCAACCTCATAAGCATTGATTTCAACACTTACATTGCTTTAATCATGTACTTATAAACATTCACATGATATGAAGAATATGATTTTCTCTCTCATTTACCGTCATTTTAGGAATAATTATGCAAATTAGCTTATTAATGTAACCTTATAAACATGTCCATCATCTTTACTGACTTCACAAACATTGGTTTCAACACTGATATTTCATTAACCATGTACTTAAAAACAATTACATAAGAAAAGCACGACTTTCTCTGGCTTCTCCGCCATTTTAGGAATAATTATGCAAATTATTCAAATTAGCTTAAGGATATCAAGTTATAAATATGTCCATTATCTTCACTGACTTCACAAACATTAGTTTGCACACTTAAATCGTTTTAATCAGGTACCTAGGTCCAATAGCATGTGTTTTCCTTTTTCTATTATATCACAAATGCTAATTTGCATAATATGCACATTTTATAAATTTCCCATGCTTGGATTTTGGGGGACTTTTTTCTGGGGTTCAGAGGACCATAATCATCTTCACTGACCTCTAAAGCATTGGTTTCAACACTGATATTTCGTTAATCATGTATTTCAAAACAATCACATGAAAAACATGATTTTTCTCTGGCTTCTCCGCCATTTTAGGAATAATTATGCAAATTATGCAAATCAGCTACTGTATGATATCAAGTAACAAATATGACCATCATCTTCACTGACCTCACAAACATTGGTTTTCTTATATTATATATATCTCTTATATTTCTCTTATATCACAAATGTTAATTTGCATAACATGCAAATTTCATAAATTTCCCATGCTTGGATTTTGCGGGACTTTTTTTCTGGGGTTCAGGGGACCATAATAAAATGCACTGCAGTGCAAAACTAAATGTTGCAATTAGTGTGAGGTGGAAGTGCCAGTTTGACTGGACTAAAAGGGGTTTGCTTGCTTAATAATTCTTTCCTTATGTTATTTGTTTTCATCCTTCTTACAATTTCTCTCATCAATTGATTTCATCCTTGTTGTAATCCCCTATCTTTCCTCATATTATTTATTGAATTCATCCTACTATCGATCCCACTTTCCATCTTGATGTTCTCCCCCCCTCCAAACATTAGTTCGACAACATAACCACAACAGCAGTGGATATCTCACTGACTGGATTAAAAAAGTTATCGGTATTTTTCCCCATCCCTCTTTCTCTCCACGGATACCATACACTCCAGCTCAAAAGAATTGGCATAGGGAAAGGGAAAGAGAAGAAAGGGGAGGAGCCACAGTTGTAAACCGAGGTATATTTTGTCCAGTTCAGCATGAAACACGATGCTTTTTTTTGTCCAGTTAAGCATGAAACATGATGCTTTTTAGGCTAAAGCATTGTGTTTCATGCTGAACTGGACAGAACTCCTTCCCCTTTCCCTATGCTAATTCCTTTGAGCTGCCTGTAGTGTACAGTGTGTAGACTGATGCAGTTTTTCGCCACTTACTTCGTTCAGATCAGTGCGTGCACGCGCCTCGAATAACCACCGCTGACATGACACCAGGGTCCCAACAATTGGCCCTCGTTTACAGTGAGAAAAAGCGTGGCTGAGACTACCTCCAGGCCATACCTGTTACATGTCTAATATACCTGCTGTATATTATACAAATATACCAAGCTGTGAGATTGTATAGTGGAAATTGTCTATCTGAGGAGGGACTGGCATAGTACTATTTTTTCCGAGGGGCGAAGCCCCAGAGGAAAAAATAGTAACTTATGCCAGTCCCTCCTCAGATAGACAATTTCCACTATACTTTCGAACTCAAAGCTTGGTATATTTGTTTTATATCCCTTTTGAAAACCAATAACAAATTGTAGCATACAGGCCACAAATGCTCTGCGCTGGACTTTTCCGTCTGTCCCGATATCGGTTCATCCCGGGTAAATTCGCGACACGCCACGCACTGCATTCACTGTGCACTAATTTACGTCCATTCAGTTCCGACTGACCGAGAATGTAAGCAAACATGGCGACCTCCTATGACCGAGTTCGGTTTGACCTACTGCAAGTGGCAAAAGAGGACTTTATAGCATCTATAAACAGTTCAAATACGAAGAAAGTGATCAAATTCGGCGTTGATGTTTTTCGTGAATATTGTTCTAAGCGATGTAGGAGCCCGATTCATTTTTTAAAAAAAATTTCCAGCGGCTTGGGCAAATCAACGGAAATTCAAGTAGCGCCTCGGCCGCAGCACCGTGGGGGTTCCCCCAGCGCGCTCAACGATTTTCCGCTAAAAAAAAAAAAAGGAGCTGGAAAGAAATGTATCACGTACTGCTCGCAGTCAAGACAAATTTTGTTACCAGGTAGTGAGCATGCGCAGTAGTGAGAGGAAGAAAATGGTAACAGAGCATGCGCAGTCCTCCCTATGAAAAAATGGTGAAAAATATCCGGAGCTGAGGCAGATATAGTCAAATTATTTTGTGGTCTGCGAGCATCAATTGACCAATCACGTTCCCAGAATACTCATGAATATTCATAAAAGGGATATAAATACACATGTTCAGGCTCATATGACCCACCCATGACGCACCAATCCCAGGGGTCGAGGGGTGCGTCTTACAATTGATAGGTGTATAACCTTAGACAACTTCTTTGCCATTGAATTCGTCCAAAAAAATGATTTGTAGGTCTGCATTAGCCCCCGTTAAATAAGCTAGGCCCTAGCCTACCCGGCCTAGCCCCGGGACTGCTACGCAGTTAGCTACCCGTGACTAGTCACATAGGCTGCCGTGGATACACCTTATGAACTAGCACCCTTTTAGGCACAGTAACAGGGGTCATTGATACGTTCTGCCTGCAATGCCTTAGGCGCCGACTCCATGACTGCCAGCTTACACTAGACCGAAAAATCAGTCTCTGTAGGACATTGGATCCGCTGAGATTGCATCTGGCTCCTCTGAACGCCTTATCTAGAGACTGAATATTGCACATGTAGGCCTAAACTGCATGGCGATCGATGCGGGTCGCCATTTTAAATATGAAAACGCTAATGCTAATGCATATATATGAATAAGTAATTTTTCCCGCTCATTTGCCGTGTGCTATTTTTTTTTCGTCGAACCGATTGACAATTTAAGTATTCATAGCCAACAACCCGTTGAACAATCTGATTAGCCAAATTTATGTCAGACTCGGGTCGATTAAGAATGTCTGCGATAAACGTGTTTATAAACGAATTTATAAATTTATAATATAGATCTAATTTTGATTGAAGTAGATTTGTTGCATCATAGCTTGAAAGATGTTAAAATTTTCCTTTTTTTTAGACGAAGTAGCTATGATATTTACATGTATCTCAAAATCCGTTTTCCCATAGCCGCATAGAATTTGCACTAATCGGGTAACTTTCTACTCAAGCGTGGGAACCTTGTATTTGCTTCATTGTATGATGCGGGTGCCTCAAACCGGGCCCCTTGTTTTCTTTTGAATATATTCATTCCAAGATAACCAAATAAAATTCTAAAATTTCACACTCAAATCCACAAAATAATACTCTTTAAAAAACTATTTTTGGATCGAAGATTAACGATAAAATTTCGGAGAAATTGCGCTTCGAATATCGCTCGATAAATCGTCGCACATTCACATCGCTGAACCTTGAAACCGGCCCGATAATGTACGATATCTCCATCAATACGACGAGTACAGTGCCAACATTTCACCAGTATTGCGTCTCGATCATGCTCGTTCCAGTGCAGTGAAAATTTGATGGGAATGTTTCAGCGATCGACGAGAAAATCACGGAAGTACGAACGCAAGTTGAAAAACGGAGATGTTTCGAACAAAAATATGCAATTGCCAAATAAGTGCACATTTTGTCTAATTTTGCTTCCGAAAATCTTGCATTTTGTTTACTAATGCGTAAATGCATCATAAATCGCGCATCCAGCCTTCGATAACGCTCAAAGAGCAGAAATATGCGGGGGCCGGTTTCAAGGGAAGGGGCCGGTTTGTGGACCACTCAAGTATACGTTGTAAAAAACCTGCCATTGTGCGTTCGGTGTGGATGTACCGTCTCCACTCTGGGGTATGTCCAAAAATGTCATTTTGATTAAAGAATGCCCCGAATGAGACGGTTATTCTTTTTTATATCCCTCATTGATATATTCCAGTTCGTTGATTGGTTGAAAGGGTGTCACATGACCACAAATAGATGAACTATTTGAAGGAAGAGAGCTCAGAGGGAAGAAAAGTACTATTTTGTGACGTCAGAGGGAAAGAAAGTACTATTTCGTGACGTCATGTCAAAAATAGTCTTATTTTTCCCTCTTGATTATCGATATCTGGGCTATCGGTGATCCATACAGTTTTCATGGATTCATCCCAGGTAAAAGCGCGACACGCAAAATCTACGCGATACATTTCTTTCCAGCTGCCTTTTGATGTTTTAGCGGAAAATCATTGGGCGCGCTGCCGGAACTCCCGCGGTGTTGCGGCCGAGGTGCAACTTGAATTCCCGTTAGTTTGCTGAAGCCGCAGGAAATAACAAAACATCTGAATCGGGCTCCTGCGCGGTCGGAGCTTAGAGCATGGGCACTATATTACAAGGTCCGTGGTACGGATTAAATTGATGAACAAAGAATATATTAATGAGGGATATAACACAAATATTTCATGATCTTTATTCGGGAACTTTGTGGAATCTATTGTATTGGTCCCCTCGGTGAAGTGGAGGGCGTGCGGTACCAAATTAGTACCGCACGCCCTCCACTTAACCTCGGTGCAAATAGATTCCACAAGATCCCTCATGGTCATGAAATATTTGTATACTAGGCTTGCACTAGACAGGAAGGAGCCAGATGCAATCTCAGCGGATCCAACGTCCTACAGAGACTGATTTTTCGGTCTTGGCAGCACTAGCCCCGGGACTGCTCCCGCGCAGCGGGAGCTGGTCGCAATATAGGCTTCCACATGTATGTTGTAGCTCTTGCGACAGTGCGCGTGCGGCAGCATACAGCGGCAATGCCAATTGGCAATGCACTGCACTGTGCCGACTGAAAAGTGGGCGAGATGAGAAAGAATGCCGCGAACGAACTCCAGCGCACGACACGGAATTCCATATCTTACATCTTTGATGTTGTTTGATGAATAAAATCTAAGGAATTTACTATCTCCAAAAAAGCATACCTCAGTGTCACTCCATTTAATACCGGAAAACTTCTCATCAGGTGCATTATTACGGTTCTTCCCCATCAACTCGTCGAGCAGTGCGGCAGCCGCTGACGCCATTTTGATCTTTCGATAAGATACGATATCGATCAATCAGCGATTACAAAATACATACAACATTATCGAAAAGACCGGTGGGGGCCCTCCGATTTGTGTGTGTAAACAAAAAGTTAGAGAGCATCCCTCTCCCTTTTCCAAAATCTCTTAAAACATTATAATAAGTGAACTATAATAACAGCAAATAAATCAAGTTGGGCAAAAATGAAACTCAGCCGTGACAAGGAACAACAAAACATGGGTAAGGTTTCAGTCCGCCTACCGACCTATCATAGTGTCGAGACACTCCTCACTAATGTTTCCAGTTTCATACAGAAAATGGACAGTGCTTCAGTAACAGCAATGGTACTTTTAGATCTATCGGCCGCATTTGACACCGTAGACCACACTATAGATGATTCAGATTTTTGTTTCTTTTTCACCCAATCAAACTAGTGCCACCCAAGCTATTTGTAATCTGGAAAGGTGTGTAATGGACATTAACACTTGGTTGAAGTCACACTCATTACTTTTGAACCAAAGTAAGTGTGAGTTTTTACTTTTTGGCTCAAAATCTCAACTCAACAAATTAGACATTGATTCCATTTCCATCTCAGGTAGCAACATTCCCTTTTTTATTCCATTTCCATCTCAGGTAGCAACATTCCCTTGTCAAAATCATGTGGCAACCTTGGTGTTGTTTTGATCCCATTGTCCAATCAGATTACAAGTATTGCAGATTGATCAGTTCGCTATGAATTGCGCAACATTGGATTTAAAAGAAAGTACGTCACTCGCTCTGCAACATAGAAACTACATTTCGTCGCGGCTCGATTTTGGTAATAGCCTCCTAACTTAGTAGACTCTCAAATTGGGAAACTGCATTTAAGTTACAAAAGTTCCACCATCAGCTACAATAAATCTTTAATTCACAACTACCAACCCCATCACTTACCTTCATCACGAACCTTGAGATCCTCCACATATCCGGTCTTTTGCAAGTTCCGGTTTCAAAGAGATCGTGGGGAGAGAACGGGCCTTTGCACATGCAGGGCCAACCCCGTGGAATTCTCCACAGAGTTTGAAAACCCTGACGTCAGTGATCACCTTCAAGGGCAACCTAAAGATATACCTGTATAATGGTGCTTTTTGACGTACAAACTCATACCTGTATTGTATTTTTTTTCCGCGTGGTAGATAAAAGTTCGTATATCCCCCTCCTCCACTCCGCTCTCTTTCTTAATTTTGAAAATAATTATGCATCTTAATTCTTGATTGACATGTCAATATCGCCAAATATGATCCCCGACGGTCAGGTTTGACGATCTTGCCCTGCTGTGTGATGTCAAATAATTGAACACGCAACAGTTAGAGGCGTACGATATTGTTTTGCAAATTTTTGTGTACTTATGGTATACTAGAGGAAGTTTTGACTTAAGTAAGTGACTTATCGGAGAAAGTTTTGAGTTTCTTTCAGAAAACAGCCTCATCTTTCTTTCACTCTTGTCTCGATCCCTGGTAAGTGGCAACACCTTTCACTCGTTCCCAATTACATGGGTAGGTATCTATAATTTTGTAGGTTTTCTCTCTCTCTCTCTCTCTCTCTTACTGTCTTCGATCTCTGTACCCGCGCTCTCTTTCTTTTATAGGCTATTTATTAATGAATGATTTGAGAAAGATAAGTTTGGGCATGACCATGACTTAAAAGTTAAAAGAAGAATTTTGAACCGTTAGCGGGGAGCCAATGCAAATGTTTAAGAATTGGTGTCATGTACGTTGTCATGTTTTTTGGTGAGGGGAAACTAGACGTGCTGAAGAGTTCTGGATTCTCTGCAGCTTAACCATATCTTTTCCAGAAAATTCCATGAAGCAGGCTAAATACAACTTTTAAAGGAGTAAACTACGATAATTCAGTTGTGAAAATAACGATTTCTATCAATTTTCTGAGTGAAAGATGCTATACTATGCTTTACGATATGAGGGTGCATGCATTAAAACGTTTTGATCTTACACCTCAGTAACAACTGCTTCGGAGGGCATAGAACCATTGGTACATGTAATTAGAATCGGTGAGAGTTCTATGATATTATTTTCTTCGATGAAAGAACAGGCGCAGGGGCGTAGACAACGGAGGGGGGGGGGGGGCGGGGGGATGAGGGGGATGCATCCCCCCCCCCCCACTTCACAAGGTGGGGGGATGGCAAGTACAATCATCCCCCCCCCCCCCCCCCCCCCCCCAGGTTTGGGGAATGATATTTGCTTACTTAATAAGTCGTAATGATGATAATAATAGTAAAAATAATAATGATAACAATTATAATATTAATAATGATAATTAGCATGGTGATGATATTAATCTTATTCATTATTGTAATCGTGTTTATTGACATTAGCCGCATTCACACGGTGAAAGCCAATTCAGACGGTAAAAAAAGGAGAAAATCTTGTGGTTTGTCTTCACTAAGCAAAATAGCATAAATTTTTATCGAAGAGGTTTTCGGCAAATTAATTTTGCAGGATTGTTTCTCAACTTATTGACTAACTTCTGTGTGAGAATCACATTAATCCAAATATCCAATAAGTCATGCGTGAGTGCGCAAATTTAAGAGGCCAAAATGGAACTTTTCAAAAGTCACAAGGGTAATTTGGGGTTTCTGTCATGAAGTTTTGATGAATTCCATTTCTGGTGCACAACTTATGGCATTGTTTATCACCCATCTCTCGATGCACCTACACCTATCCCGACATTTAACCCTTTTAACCCGTTTAAAAAATACTCCTCCCTCTGGAGTTTGAAACTTTAAAAAAACCTTTATTTTTGTAAAAAAAAGTACAGCTGGATATTTTGACAAAGATGTAATTTTATGACCTGTTATGTAAACATTGGAGTCATTTCCGTTTCATGGTTGAGTGAATACACTTTAAAATCGCAGAAAATAAAGAAATGCCACAGTGTACTGTTAAAACGGCATAAACAATTACCCTTGTGACTTTTGAAAAAGTTCCTTTTTTGCCTTTAAAATTTGCCCACTCATGCATGACTAATTGGATTAATGTCATTTTCACACAGAGGTTAGTCAATAAGTTAAGGAACACTGATCCTGCAAATTATTTTGCGCAAAACCGCTTCGATAAGAAGTTATGCTATTTTGCTTAGGGGGGGGGGGGGGTACTTTTTTGTTGTGTTTAGAAAACAAAAAAACGCGGTGAGTCCGCTAAGCAGGAGGCCTTGTCTTCCTTAACTTTTTAAGGGGAAAATATATGTGAGTATGTCCCTTACATAATTCACAGCGTGAATTGGTTTTCGGATTCTAGGATGGCTCATAATAAGAAGTTGAAAACTTCAAAGATCACTTCTTTTTCAAGCATATTGAGAAAAAAAAACATGATGGCGACAAGCCGTCTACATTAAAATCGGATAATGTTGGAGAAAGGCCTGTTCAACCAGAAGAAAGTGCCGTTGAGGGTGATGGAGCATCTGAGGCGAAAGATAATGATGATACTGATGCCGGTTTTAACGACTGGGTCCCGGACTGGGTTAGCCCCAATCACTCCCAACTTCTTCCATTCCCGTAAAGTAAAAACTAAACCGCAGAAAATTCTGTTTCAAGCCAAATGGTACCCTAACTACCCCTGGATCCATTACGAACCCTCCCTGCAAAATATGTGTCCGTCCATTCCGTACACGTATGCCACGGTGTGTAGATCTCGTCGAAACTATATGACTGTCCGTAGTACAATGTGTGTGTGTGTGTGTGTGTGGGTGAGTATATGTGTGTGTGTGTGTGTGTGTGTGCGTGCACGCTTGTGTGTGTCATTTTACCTCAGTAAGTACGCATCAGATTGCACGATTTCAAATTCAAAATTACAAAAGCTCCCTACCGTGGGAGGGGGGACACCCCCCTCACACACCCTCCCCCCGGCTCGGTCGATCGCTCCCTCGCTCGGGCGCTTCGCGCCCTCTCGAGCGTTGCCAGCCCAGTCATCCCCCCAGGTGTACGAACCTGTCTACGCCACTGAACAGGCGCAACACTTCCGTCTTTAATTTTGTCGTTAAGATCAGAGGTTTTCAGTCATCCAGGAACGAATAGCCTAAAGACAATCTTCCAGCTTCTGTAACATTTCAAGAACTTGTTAACACTTAACAGTACATGTAATGTAAAGTTGGGTGTCGTCGGAATCTGTAATCGAGGAGAAGCCGTGTGAAAAATGATGTCCGCTATAAGGGTGTCGTATGACATATGAACAATACAGGCACGATGACAGGGCCCTGTGGCACCCTCCACCTGAGCAGTATAGGATCGGATCGGGAGCCATCGATGATATCGTCCAGAGATTATCGAATTAAACTTCAATTAGGCTTTCATTCCCCGAACCCATTTGGGTCCAAGTACATGTCACAAATATTTGGTTTGATGCATTAACTGTCGATATCAAATACTTAAAAATGCATCACATGAAAAAGCATTAATTCCTCTATAATATAACTCCTTTTTTGTTGTAAAATGATGAATATAATCTATGGAATAATTTTTCAAAGCAAAGTAAAGGTCAAATGAAGACTAAATTTCTCTTCAAGTTGGCAATTCACTGATATCGATTTGTTTGCGCTCCTTTTACGCCATGCGCGCTGCGTTTAATTCATTTCCTATGGGGATCACAACATTTTTAAATGGAATTACCGAGATACCTTCCAAAGGCGTTAACATTCTGATCTATTAAAATAATTCAGGCTAGAGCAGATTCTCCTCTTGAACGTGATATAATTTTCAATAACTTTTGGGAAAATTAAGTTCTGTCACTTTTTAGGTTTTTAAGAGCTCGTTTGATCATTTTTGTGATCCGTTTGTACATAAAGTCTTTGGCCAAGCCCAAGATCGCGTGTAGTAGTGCATTTTCAAACCGTCGTAAACAATTGCAGACTTCATATTAGAACCTGTTAAAAAAAGATAAATTAAAGACTGTTCTGTAGTTGATAAAAATCGAAGAATGATTTTGATTGGATTAAAAAACCTCTGTCACTTTTCACTTTCCTAACACCATTCCCAATTGGATGACTCCTGGGCTCCGTAACATAAAGGTTTGCGATCAATCGCAAAATGGCACTGGCCAATCAAAATCATTGCTGCATGCGCTTTTTGTTCAAAAGACTGACCAATAACCAATCAGAATTTGTCTTTCAAATTTGCGATTGAACGCAAATCTTTATGTTACGGGGCCCTGGTATGGCTGATCTGCCTGGCAAATCCAGCGCGTGAATGCGTATAAGTACTTACATTGCATATAGCGCGCGTATCTACGTAGCAGATAACGCGGAAACCCCGGCAATTAAACTCTTCATCCGGTATTCACAGCTTCAATTGTCACGAAAATCACGACAGATTCTGGAGTTTGGGGATAAACTTAAAATCGATATTACCTTTTTCATATCATAGGCATTAATTTCGAATGATTCATTGTTATTGACATTGACAGTTGTAATTATCAGAAAGCTTGCTGTTCAAAGTTTCTCCTTTCAATTTCAGTTTGAGCTGCGCTGATCGATACGCTACAGTACGTTGTTGTTGGGCCTAACCTACTTTTGTGAAGGGGTACGCATGCTCGTAGTCATAATGCGCGCAAAGGATCTAGTAGAGATAGCGTGTGTGCAATGAACACCCCTATCATATCATGTAACAGTCCGTAGCTCCCACTTGCGCAGCGCGATCACTCGCGGTGCGAAGGCAGTGGTGTATAACCTGCGCGTAAAACCATGTATTTCTGTGCTGAAAATAGGAGCGCTTTTAGTACTGAACAAATCGATATATGTTGAAATTATGTTATTGCTCATTAAATTGGCTAAATAATTGCTATAAACTATCATATATATTTTGATGTGATGCTGATTTACTATGAACTGTATTTTTTTATGAATAAGATGTGATTTTAGTAAATGTTCCCAATGTGATAGCTAAACATTGATCAGTTAATATATACACTGCCATACTGACCGAGAGAGTCAAACATTAAAATAAATAAAACAAAAGAATTAAACCATAACAAGATATTGCAGTTTCTTTATGTGAAAATGTTGTTTATTTCACAATAATATTTATTACGAATTTCAGGAAATAGAATTTGAATGTCTAACTAGAAACAAAAACATGACCATCAAGGGCTCTAAGAGCACACTAACTATAATACACTGTCATTACTAAATAAAAATATATCACAAATTTTACTATATATCACAAAATTAAACTGGTTGGTAGCTCATAAGTGGAATAACGAGTATTCATATCTTTCTTACAGTTGTTTACATTTTATAATTTTCTTGGTTCTATTCAAATCATCTTGTTCTCATAGTTTTGTTCTCCTGTAAGTTGAGATTTGTTTTTACAGTACATGATGTATTTTATGAAGTGCAACATGGTTATCAACATGGTTGTACATGATTTATGACATCCATAAATACACTGTACTTATATATTGGATGCCCTTGGGTGGTAAACCAAATATATTGCATTCAGCTAGCATACATATTGTACAAATCCAAGATGAGCATGATATTCATGCTAGCCGAATGCCATAAATCTGGTACTGCATTAACCACAAAAGAAATCTAATATCATTACACCAGCAAATGTATACATATCTGTTATACTGTAATCCCTCAATGAGTATCCCAGAATTGTCCCAATACATTTTCACCTTTCATCCCACCCCATTTTATTTTGAAAATGGTTTTTGGAGTTTTACATCTAAATTGAGGACAACCAGTTTGGTTTGGTACCTTTTTGTACCCACCTTCCAAGTCACTATAGTTCATTAGTAATGAATTAAGCCACCTCATATGTTATGAATAGATAATTGATGTACCATTTCGTTCAGTTATGAATGATAAAAATGAAAGTTGCGATGACAAAAAATAATGAGGACAATTTTACATTTTGCACATAACACATTATTATCGTTTATATGCACATCGGCGTAGTGTTACAAATTTGTGTAAGCCCTATATGTAGCCATTAAATGAGCTGCTCTATGTGCTTGTGAAATTCCTCACTGGTGAAATAAACATTGCGAAATGTGTACTGCCTGTGGAAGATTCTACATAAAAGAATGTTACACCTAGCTGCATGGGACTCATTAGCATAATAAAGGAGGCCCTGGCTGGAGTGTGCCTGTGGAGTTCAATGACTTTTTCAGCCAGTGATGACTCATCAGTGTAATCTGGGTCAGGTCAATATTGATTGTCATGTTTACAAGCATAGATACACTGTAGAACTTACTAGATGTATTGAGAAATTTCTAGAAGCACAGATAATAGAACCTTCTAGAATGTACAGATTGTAGTTTATATATATATATATATAAGTTGCTTTAGATAGGAGCTCAGAGTTAAAATATCATCCTAGCTCCAGTCATGTACCTGTGATAACCTGCATTATAGAGAGTTAAGATATCATCTCGCTCCAGTCACCTGTGGATTTATACGAGGATTTTCTCTACGTGGATAACTACCTGCCTGTTAAATGGTGCTTCTGAGATCCTGCCTGTGAAAGCCATATACTCTGTGGTTTAACATTTGACCATTTTGGATCATCTATTTGGACTTGACTATCCAGAATACCTGCTCTTCAGCGTACAACATTGGGATCAACACTGCGATCATAATTTGGGAATACTGGATCGGCTTATCAACTATCAGCGGGAGCCGTGGATTCATTGGACTTCAGTATCCTCCAGCACCGTAAGCTTACGTTCACTTGTATAATATTTGTAGATTAAGTGAGAAACCCATTGTACAAATTTGTGAAAGTTTGTTTTGATTTTAAAGGGGAAATACCCCATATAATAAAGAACACATAAACTAAATATTGGTATCATTTTGTGCGATCCTTTCTGGCGTGAACTGATCGTAACAGTAGCTATTTTATTAATCATGTTCATACCCTTTTCTCATTGGGTTTTCTTAGCCCCATACTATCCATAGCCCCGTACTATCCTTGGCCCTGTACTATTTTTTGAGGCTAATGCCCCCCCCCCCCCCCCCTTAGCCCCACCTATAGCACGGGGCTAAGGAAATTTTTGCCAGTGTGAAAAGCATATCACAATATTTAGACTTATTATGCAAGCAACATAATAATAATAATAAAAGATACTTATTTTGCATGGCTACTTCATGAATATACTAAATGGTGTCTTACAAGGAAAAAACAGGGGCGGTATTCCGAAAATCCACAGAGATAAAAATTTTATCTCCCCGAAGATACAATGTCCTTAAAATATTTTATCTTTGGTATTCCGAAAAACATTTTAGAGAGATTTTAACCAATATTGATGAGCGCACGCACTGCGCCCTATCCCAGAGGCAGCCAGTAATAAGCTTCCTTTCATGTCTTTTGCATACATCAATACCATCAAGCTGATGGTGTGACGTCATGAAACTGAAAGAGACATTGCGCATCAATGTCTATCAGTTCGCCTTATTGCATTTGATGCGCCCATGCGCAAAAAGTTGATTGCGCGAATCATTTTTGCACGTAATGCTATGGGCCTTGGCGCGTACGTCTGGAGATAAAATTGCTTGGGAGCAGTTTTATCTTTTGTCCTAACTTCTTTTCCTAAGTGCGTTTCAGAATACCGATTTAGCTCATTTGCATTAAATTTTTATCTTGGGGGCTCATTTACATAAAAATTTTATCTCTAGCTCATTTGAATAAAATTTTTATCTTTTATTGTAAGTTGGCTTTTCGGAATACCAAAAGATGAAATTTTTCCTAAGTCCCTGAGATACAATAAAAATTTTCCTAAGTTCGTTTTCGGAATACCGCCCCAGAAATTAATAAGCATTATTAAATTATGCTAGCATTATTCAAATCATGACTTGAGTCAGTCATAAGAAAACTAAATGGTATTTGCTGTAGATATAATTATACTGTGAGTTTGAGAAACTTACAATGTGTATGATATTATGTACAAAGAACAAGGTGATATGATGTGTCAGTGTGCATGTTCTTTTACAGGACCAGATATATATTCACAGATTCATCAGATGATTGAACAATTATATAGAAGAATAAAGGTTGCTGCCACCATACCAAATAAATATCTTTGTCTCTCCTCGTCTTTTTGTACTAGAATCACCCGCCCTCTTAAGGTTGTAACAATACCACAAAAGAAATATCATATCTTGCTAGCTGAATGCAATATATTGGGAGTGGTATTCCAAGATGATCAAGATCATGTCATGACCTCATGTCACTGACAATGCGCATCAGTCTATCATGCGCCTTATTGCATTTGGTGCACTTGTCCAAGCTCCGTGCATGCCCTAGTTCAAAATTGCAGGTGAATATTTGCACCTGTGTACAAAATGTTAGACATATACTATACAAACAATATCGTATGCAATGACACCAAATCCTAGAAGGAAAATAGAGGCCTTTATGTGTAATAATAGTACACATATATGGCAAACTCAATCATCAGTTAACACCATTTTATCAACAACAAGGCATTAGCAATATTGTGTCTCGCCCACTTGCGAAAATAACCAGAAATATCGCGATCTCCGTTGCTACGCAAAAGAAAACTGAAACAAACAAATAAGCAACTTTAAACAGACAACATCAAAATCAGGTGCAAAATAGTGACTTTGAATAAATTTGCATAAATGTGCATGAGTAATGTTTGCCTAAATCTACATCAGTAATGCTCACACAATTCTGTGTGACAAAGTTATTTGTCAAAAGAGAGTCTTGCAGGTAAACTTTAACGTATGACCTCAAATGACCTTTGACCTTATCCTGTGACCTCCAACGCCACCATAACATGAAGGTACCCCCAGTGCATCTATGACCCAAGTTAGGTTGTAATCCAAGCAACCCATGTGAAGTTATTTGTCAAAAGAGAGTCTTGCAGGTAAACTTTAACGTATGACCTCAAATGACCTTTGACCTTATCCTGTGACCTCCAACGGTACCATAACATGAAGGTACCCCCAGTGCATCTATGACCCAAGTTAGGTTGTAAACCAAGCAACCCATGTGAAGTTATTTGTCAAAAGAGAGTCTTGCAGGTAAACTTTAACGTATGACCTCAAATGACCTTTGACCTTATCCTGTGACCTCCAACAGCACCATAACATGAAGGTACCCCCAGTGCATCTATGACCCAAGTTAGGTTGTAATCCAAGCAACCTATGTGAAGTTATTTGTCAAAAGAGAGTCTTGCAGGTAAACTTTAACGTATGACCTCAAATGACCTTTGACCTTATCCTGTGACCTCCAACGGCACCATAACATGAAGGTACCCCCAGTGCATCTATGACCCAAGTTAGGTTGTAATCCAAGCAACCCATGTGAAGTTATGGATCATAAGAGAGTCTTGCAGGTAAACTTTAACATTTGTGACGGACGACGGACGACGGACGACGGACGGACGAAGGACGGACGACGGACGGACGCCATTTGGATCCCTTAGTCTCGCCTTCACCTCCGGTGGGCGAGACAACAATGCAAAAATTAATCATAAGGAGTTACATTTATTATATCATGTATTTCTTTGGTTTGTATAAACATTATGCAGATAATATACAAAATAATTTGTCTCCATGTAAGTGCCAACCAAGTGAAAAGAGTTAAATGATTTGATACAAATATTGGCAAGTTTTTATTTTAGTACATCATTTGTTGAGTTGGAGAAAAGGAGAAAGTGGATGAAGGGGGAGGGGGGAGCAAGAGAAGCGGGCAGACGAGAGAAAGAAATGTGACCGGACAAGAGAAAAACTGACAAGGCATCAGACAGGGAATCAAAGAAGAGTAAATGGTATCTTTTAACACCTGAAAAATAATTTAAAAATAATTAGGGCCTATATCTCGAATCAAGCTGAAATTGTTACATCATAAAATCAAGGAATATCAATTCGTTTTAAAACTAGGCATTGTGATATTATATTTGATTACTTTTCTTGTAATAATCCTTGGAATATTTAATGAGATTTTCACTGTTAGACAAATTTGGACCAAAAATCAATCAATTCAGAACACAACAATAACCACTGTTTTTTCGTTCATTTACAGGATGGAGCACGCTATCCTTATTACTGGGTGTATGCCTAAAATTTCTTTGTAAATTGAAATTACCCCAGAAAGCCCTTTCACTAAAATCTAGCCAAATTGTCCTTACGGCGGACTACTCATGAATATTAATGAGTCAGATGAAATGAGACTCTTTCGGGTATTTGTTTCCATGTTGTCGTGTCTTGACCCGTGAACTAGAAATAGCTTGCGTGGTTAAGTCGCTGCCCGGTAAGCAGTAGGCTGCAGGTTCAAATCCCGTCTGGTTCCAAGATTTTTGTCTGACTTGTTTTTCGTTCATTTACAGGATGGAGCACGCTATCCTTATTACTGGGTGTATGCCTAAAATTTCTTTGTAAATTGAAATTACCCCAGAAAGCCCTTTCACTAAAATCTAGCCAAATTGTCCTTACGGCGGACTACTCATGAATATTAATGAGTCAGATGAAATGAGACTCTTTCGGGTATTTGTTTCCATGTTGTCGTGTCTTGACCCGTGAACTAGAAATAGCTTGCGTGGTTAAGTCGCTGCCCGGTAAGCAGTAGGCTGCAGGTTCAAATCCCGTCTGGTTCCAAGATTTTTGTCTGACTTGTTTTTCGTTCATTTACAGGATGGAGCACGCTATCCTTATTACTGGGTGTATGCCTAAAATTTCTTTGTAAATTGAAATTACCCCAGAAAGCCCTTTCACTAAAATCTAGCCAAATTGTCCTTATGGCGGACTACTCATGAATATTAATGAGTCAGATGAAATGAGACTCTTTCGGGTATTTGTTTCCATGTTGTCGTGTCTTGACCCGTGAACTAGAAATAGCTTGCGTGGTTAAGTCGCTGCCCGGTAAGCAGTAGGCTGCAGGTTCAAATCCCGTCTGGTTCCAAGATTTTTGTCTGACTTGTTTTTCGTTCATTTACAGGATGGAGCACGCTATCCTTATTACTGGGTGTATGCCTAAAATTTCTTTGTAAATTGAAATTACCCCAGAAAGCCCTTTCACTAATATCTAGCCAAATTGTCCTTACGGCGGACTACTCATGAATATTAATGAGTCAGATGAAATGAGACTCTTTCGGGTATTTGTTTCCATGTTGTCGTGTCTTGACCCGTGAACTAGAAATAGCTTGCGTGGTTAAGTCGCTGCCCGGTAAGCAGTAGGCTGCAGGTTCAAATCCCGTCTGGTTCCAAGATTTTTGTCTGACTTGTTTTTCGTTCATTTACAGGATGGAGCACGCTATCCTTATTACTGGGTGTATGCCTAAAATTTCTTTGTAAATTGAAATTACCCCAGAAAGCCCTTTCACTAAAATCTAGCCAAATTGTCCTTACGGCGGACTACTCATGAATATTAATGAGTCAGATGAAATGAGACTCTTTCGGGTATTTGTTTCCATGTTGTCGTGTCTTGACCCGTGAACTAGAAATAGCTTGCGTGGTTAAGTCGCTGCCCGGTAAGCAGTAGGCTGCAGGTTCAAATCCCGTCTGGTTCCAAGATTTTTGTCTGACTTGTTTTTCGTTCATTTACAGGATGGAGCACGCTATCCTTATTACTGGGTGTATGCCTGAAATTTCTTTGTAAATTTCAATTACCCCAGAAAGCCTTTTCAATAAGTGTATGCCTGAAATTTCTTTGTAAATTTCAATTACCCCAGAAAGCCTTTTCAATAAAATCTAGCCAAAATTGTCCCTACGGCGGACTACTCATGAATATTAATGAGTCAGATGAAATGAGACTCTTTCGGGTATTTGTTTCCATGTTGTCGTGTCTTGACCCGTGAACTAGAAATAGCTTGCGTGGTTAAGTCGCTGCCTGGTAAGCAGTAGACTGCAGGTTCGAATCCCGTCTGGTTCCAAGATTTTTGTCTGACTTGTTTTTCGTTCATTTACAGGATGGAGCACGCTATCCTTACTACTGGGTGTATGCCTGAAATTTCTTTGTAAATTTCAATTACCCCAGAAAGCCTTTTCAATAAAATCTAGCCAAAATTGTCCCTACGGCGGACTACTCATGAATATTAATGAGTCAGATGAAATGAGACTCTTTCGGGTATTTGTTTCCATGTTGTCGTGTCTTGACCCGTGAACTAGAAATAGCTTGCGTGGTTAAGTCGCTGCCCGGTAAGCAGTAGACTGCAGGTTCGAATCCCGTCTGGTTCCAAGATTTTTGTCTGACTTGTTTTTCGTTCATTTACAGGATGGAGCACGCTATCCTTACTACTGGGTGTATGCCTGAAATTTCTTTGTAAATTTCAATTACCCCAGAAAGCCTTTTCAATAAAAGCCTTTTCAATCACCTAACTTTCCTGAAACGTTGCCGAAATTCCCAGATCATTCCTATAGGTCTTCGTCTCAAGTCACCTATTCAATCCAGCCGAGCAGAACGCATCATCAAGGAAGCAAGCATGGCCCTCACCAGAGAACGGATCAGCCACACCAGAGAGCAGCTACACGTCGTTACCCAGGACATCGACTCACTCCAGATTCTACTACAAGGAAAGCTGAGCCAAGAAGACTTCAAGAAGATTGGGGCATTTAACGACGAAATCTACAAGAAGACCTTTAATAGGTCTAGGGCCAAGCAGCTCCGGAAATTTAGCACATTGCACCCTACTAGAGAACAACCAGCGGATACGTCAGCACCAGCCAGGAGGAAGACTGTCATCAACCTCAGCGACCGGAGCCTCTCTGAAGACGAACAAAAAGTGTTACAACTTGGTCTCAATTTTGCTGTGGCACCTAAGAAAATTCCTTTCGCAGAGGTCATTCAGCAAATTGAGCCTAATCTTCGTGTTTTGAACAAGACAACAGCTGACAGCGTTAGATTTCAAGTTTCACAGGTTCTCTCTACTGCCAAGCCACCTAGAGCCAACATCAGCAAGGACGAACGAGCTGCCATCCAAGGACTTCGTAGGGATCCATCCATCCACATTCTCAAGGCTGACAAGGGAAACGCAACAGTCATCATGCGACAGGACGAATACGACAGCAAGATGGAGAGCCTCCTCAACACTTCAACCTACACCAAACTGTCCAGAGATCCGACGGCTGCTACAGAAAGGAGAATCAACGAGAAATTGCTAAAACTTCATCGAGAGGACATCATACCCAAGCCGCTATACTTCAAGCTTCGATGTTCGTCATCAACCTGCCCTGTGATCTTTGGACAACCTAAAATACACAAGCCAGATACGCCACTTAGGCCCATCGTCGCAACAAGGGGATCTCCGACATACGACACGGCTCGACATCTTGCTACGATTCTTCAACCACTTGTTGGGAACTCATCTCATCACATCGCCAACTCCAAGCATTTCATTGAGAAACTCAACGCAAGTCAAATCTGTCCTACAGATACGCTTGTCAGCTTTGATGTTGAATCTCTCTTCACCAATGTTCCTGTTTCAGAAGCCTGCAGTATCATCCGACAGAGACTAGAGGAAGACGACGCCTTACCAGAACGGACAGCTATGTCTCCAGAGCACATCCAGGATCTACTTCTCACATGCCTCAACTCGACTTCATTCCAGTGGCGTAACTCTTTTTACAAACAGGTTGAAGGAGCAGCAATGGGGTCACCCCTCTCCCCCATCGTCGCCAACATCTACATGGAGGAATTTGAGACAGCAGCACTTCAAACATCGACTCTCTGCCCCAAATTATGGGTTAGATATGTTGATGATATTTTCGTCGTGTGGCAGCACAGCAGAACTGATCTCCAGGAATTTCTTTACCATCTTAATCACAGGCACCCAAGCATCAAGTTCACCATGGAGATAGAGCAGGATCTTTCCATCCCATTTCTAGACGTACGCATTACAAGGACAGCTGAGGGAAAGGCATCACACCAAGTCTACCGGAAACCGACGCACACGGACAGGTACCTCAATTTTAAATCGTTTCATCACCCTTCTGTTTTACAGTCAGTATCCAGTACTCTCATCCGGCGAGCACACGACATCAGCGACGAGGAACACCTTCAACAAGAGCTTCAGCACATCAAGACAGCACTCACCAGCATCAACGGATACCCTCCTCGAAAGGTGAAGACATCTCTACCTCGTCCGCGCACTCCTGCTCCGCCACATTTAGCTTCAGTTTTTCTCCCTTACATAGGACAAGCTTCTCACAAGATTCAGCGGATTCTCAAGAACGTCAACATCCAGGTCAGGCACCGATCTTCAGGTAAGCTGCACTCCAAGCTCTTCACCCACAAAGACAGGAAGCCGCCGGACACTCATCCAGGAGTCTACAAGATACCGTGTGAATGCGGTCAGTTCTACGTTGGAGAAACCGGAAGAAGCCTTAGGACCAGACTCAAGGAACACCAGACCAGCTTTAGACGGAACGAGTGGGAGAAATCAGCTATCGTCAAACATGCTCAGCAACAGAATCATCGCATCGACTGGTCCAACGTAGAACTCATCACATCCATTAAGCACTGGCACACCCGGCGCGTGAGAGAAGCCATCGAGATTCTTCAACACGACACGGTACCACAGGAGAGCGGACTTGTGATCAACGATATCTGGATGCCACTTCTTCACCACGCACACCGGCAGCACCACCACGCACAACGCACACGGGACGACGACCTACCCGAAAGCTCGGGGAATTGAATACGCCGCACTTTCGCGCCGTTTCACGCTCCAGTGCACACCGCGCATTCGCGCCGCACTTTCGCACCTATTCAGCTGTTTCACGCTCTAGTGCACACAGCACATTCGCGCCGAAACGCTATATTCCTATTGGCTGATTTCGGACACTCTCGGGTTATTTCGGATCCCTTCGGATCACATAAATACCCGGCGCGCTCGTTAGTTTCTTCGAGTTATTCTCCGGATGACGGACAGAGCACACTGCCCGAAACGTCGAGACTGATACTCCCTCTTTCAGATTTTGAAAGAAATCTATAGTTAGTTGCAGAACTGACTATAACTTTTCTACACCTTTCTCATTTTCTTTTCTTGTCTTTTCTCTTTATCACTACTTTGTGACTAGTTCACAACTTTCATCAACACCCACCCTCTTCTTCTACCTCCATTCCATCCCATTTATTTTCGGTTTAAAACACCGAAAACTAAAGCTAAAAATAGTCTTGTGTAAGTGTTATAAAATATAAAAATTCACCTCTCCTTTTCACTTTCCTTTCCTTTCTTCACCCCATAAGTGGGCCAATTATCCGAAAGAATACAACCACATGGTGTTACCGAAAGTTTTGCTATTTTCTAAATAGTATTTATTAGTACACTCTCACCATGGAAACATTCAAAGAACATTTAATCCAGCTCTACGGGGAGCAGATTGTTCTAGCTTCGAGGAGACTACAGCGTGATTTCATCAAGCAAGCCAAGCTTTTCAATCACCTAACTTTCCTGAAACGTTGCCGAAATTCCCAGATCATTCCTATAGGTCTTCGTCTCAAGTCACCTATTCAATCCAGCCGAGCAGAACGCATCATCAAGGAAGCAAGCATGGCCCTCACCAGAGAACGGATCAGCCACACCAGAGAGCAGCTACACGTCGTTACCCAGGACATCGACTCACTCCAGATTCTACTACAAGGAAAGCTGAGCCAAGAAGACTTCAAGAAGATTGGGGCATTTAACGACGAAATCTACAAGAAGACCTTTAATAGGTCTAGGGCCAAGCAGCTCCGGAAATTTAGCACATTGCACCCTACTAGAGAACAACCAGCGGATACGTCAGCACCAGCCAGGAGGAAGACTGTCATCAACCTCAGCGACCGGAGCCTCTCTGAAGACGAACAAAAAGTGTTACAACTTGGTCTCAATTTTGCTGTGGCACCTAAGAAAATTCCTTTCGCAGAGGTCATTCAGCAAATTGAGCCTAATCTTCGTGTTTTGAACAAGACAACAGCTGACAGCGTTAGATTTCAAGTTTCACAGGTTCTCTCTACTGCCAAGCCACCTAGAGCCAACATCAGCAAGGACGAACGAGCTGCCATCCAAGGACTTCGTAGGGATCCATCCATCCACATTCTCAAGGCTGACAAGGGAAACGCAACAGTCATCATGCGACAGGACGAATACGACAGCAAGATGGAGAGCCTCCTCAACACTTCAACCTACACCAAACTGTCCAGAGATCCGACGGCTGCTACAGAAAGGAGAATCAACGAGAAATTGCTAAAACTTCATCGAGAGGACATCATACCCAAGCCGCTATACTTCAAGCTTCGATGTTCGTCATCAACCTGCCCTGTGATCTTTGGACAACCTAAAATACACAAGCCAGATACGCCACTTAGGCCCATCGTCGCAACAAGGGGATCTCCGACATACGACACGGCTCGACATCTTGCTACGATTCTTCAACCACTTGTTGGGAACTCATCTCATCACATCGCCAACTCCAAGCATTTCATTGAGAAACTCAACGCAAGTCAAATCTGTCCTACAGATACGCTTGTCAGCTTTGATGTTGAATCTCTCTTCACCAATGTTCCTGTTTCAGAAGCCTGCAGTATCATCCGACAGAGACTAGAGGAAGACGACGCCCTACCAGAACGGACAGCTATGTCTCCAGAGCACATCCAGGATCTACTTCTCACATGCCTCAACTCGACTTCATTCCAGTGGCGTAACTCTTTTTACAAACAGGTTGAAGGAGCAGCAATGGGGTCACCCCTCTCCCCCATCGTCGCCAACATCTACATGGAGGAATTTGAGACAGCAGCACTTCAAACATCGACTCTCTGCCCCAAATTATGGGTTAGATATGTTGATGATATTTTCGTCGTGTGGCAGCACAGCAGAACTGATCTCCAGGAATTTCTTTACCATCTTAATCACAGGCACCCAAGCATCAAGTTCACCATGGAGATAGAGCAGGATCTTTCCATCCCATTTCTAGACGTACGCATTACAAGGACAGCTGAGGGAAAGGCATCACACCAAGTCTACCGGAAACCGACGCACACGGACAGGTACCTCAATTTTAAATCGTTTCATCACCCTTCTGTTTTACAGTCAGTATCCAGTACTCTCATCCGGCGAGCACACGACATCAGCGACGAGGAACACCTTCAACAAGAGCTTCAGCACATCAAGACAGCACTCACCAGCATCAACGGATACCCTCCTCGAAAGGTGAAGACATCTCTACCTCGTCCGCGCACTCCTGCTCCGCCACATTTAGCTTCAGTTTTTCTCCCTTACATAGGACAAGCTTCTCACAAGATTCAGCGGATTCTCAAGAACGTCAACATCCAGGTCAGGCACCGATCTTCAGGTAAGCTGCACTCCAAGCTCTTCACCCACAAAGACAGGAAGCCGCCGGACACTCAACCAGGAGTCTACAAGATACCGTGTGAATGCGGTCAGTTCTACGTTGGAGAAACCGGAAGAAGCCTTAGGACCAGACTCAAGGAACACCAGACCAGCTTTAGACGGAACGAGTGGGAGAAATCAGCTATCGTCAAACATGCTCAGCAACAGAATCATCGCATCGACTGGTCCAACGCAGAACTCATCACATCCATTAAGCACTGGCACACCCGGCGCGTGAGAGAAGCCATCGAGATTCTTCAACACGACACGGTACCACAGGAGAGCGGACTTGTGATCAACGATATCTGGATGCCACTTCTTCACCACGCACACCGGCAGCACCACCACGCACAACGCACACGGGACGACGACCTACCCGAAAGCTCGGGGAATTGAATACGCCGCACTTTCGCGCCGTTTCACGCTCCAGTGCACACCGCGCATTCGCGCCGCACTTTCGCACCTATTCAGCTGTTTCACGCTCTAGTGCACACAGCACATTCGCGCCGAAACGCTATATTCCTATTGGCTGATTTCGGACACTCTCGGGTTATTTCGGATCCCTTCGGATCACATAAATACCCGGCGCGCTCGTTAGTTTCTTCGAGTTATTCTCCGGATGACGGACAGAGCACACTGCCCGAAACGTCGAGACTGATACTCCCTCTTTCAGATTTTGAAAGAAATCTATAGTTAGTTGCAGAACTGACTATAACTTTTCTACACCTTTCTCATTTTCTTTTCTTGTCTTTTCTCTTTATCACTACTTTGTGACTAGTTCACAACTTTCATCAACACCCACCCTCTTCTTCTACCTCCATTCCATCCCATTTATTTTCGGTTTAAAACACCGAAAACTAAAGCTAAAAATAGTCTTGTGTAAGTGTTATAAAATATAAAAATTCACCTCTCCTTTTCACTTTCCTTTCCTTTCTTCACCCCATAAGTGGGCCAATTATCCGAAAGAATACAACCACATGGTGTTACCGAAAGTTTTGCTATTTTCTAAATAGTATTTATTAGTACACTCTCACCATGGAAACATTCAAAGAACATTTAATCCAGCTCTACGGGGAGCAGATTGTTCTAGCTTCGAGGAGACTACAGCGTGATTTCATCAAGCAAGCCAAGCTTTTCAATCACCTAACTTTCCTGAAACGTTGCCGAAATTCCCAGATCATTCCTATAGGTCTTCGTCTCAAGTCACCTATTCAATCCAGCCGAGCAGAACGCATCATCAAGGAAGCAAGCATGGCCCTCACCAGAGAACGGATCAGCCACACCAGAGAGCAGCTACACGTCGTTACCCAGGACATCGACTCACTCCAGATTCTACTACAAGGAAAGCTGAGCCAAGAAGACTTCAAGAAGATTGGGGCATTTAACGACGAAATCTACAAGAAGACCTTTAATAGGTCTAGGGCCAAGCAGCTCCGGAAATTTAGCACATTGCACCCTACTAGAGAACAACCAGCGGATACGTCAGCACCAGCCAGGAGGAAGACTGTCATCAACCTCAGCGACCGGAGCCTCTCTGAAGACGAACAAAAAGTGTTACAACTTGGTCTCAATTTTGCTGTGGCACCTAAGAAAATTCCTTTCGCAGAGGTCATTCAGCAAATTGAGCCTAATCTTCGTGTTTTGAACAAGACAACAGCTGACAGCGTTAGATTTCAAGTTTCACAGGTTCTCTCTACTGCCAAGCCACCTAGAGCCAACATCAGCAAGGACGAACGAGCTGCCATCCAAGGACTTCGTAGGGATCCATCCATCCACATTCTCAAGGCTGACAAGGGAAACGCAACAGTCATCATGCGACAGGACGAATACGACAGCAAGATGGAGAGCCTCCTCAACACTTCAACCTACACCAAACTGTCCAGAGATCCGACGGCTGCTACAGAATGGAGAATCAACGAGAAATTGCTAAAACTTCATCGAGAGGACATCATACCCAAGCCGCTATACTTCAAGCTTCGATGTTCGTCATCAACCTGCCCTGTGATCTTTGGACAACCTAAAATACACAAGCCAGATACGCCACTTAGGCCCATCGTCGCAACAAGGGGATCTCCGACATACGACACGGCTCGACATCTTGCTACGATTCTTCAACCACTTGTTGGGAACTCATCTCATCACATCGCCAACTCCAAGCATTTCATTGAGAAACTCAACGCAAGTCAAATCTGTCCTACAGATACGCTTGTCAGCTTTGATGTTGAATCTCTCTTCACCAATGTTCCTGTTTCAGAAGCCTGCAGTATCATCCGACAGAGACTAGAGGAAGACGACGCCCTACCAGAACGGACAGCTATGTCTCCAGAGCACATCCAGGATCTACTTCTCACATGCCTCAACTCGACTTCATTCCAGTGGCGTAACTCTTTTTACAAACAGGTTGAAGGAGCAGCAATGGGGTCACCCCTCTCCCCCATCGTCGCCAACATCTACATGGAGGAATTTGAGACAGCAGCACTTCAAACATCGACTCTCTGCCCCAAATTATGGGTTAGATATGTTGATGATATTTTCGTCGTGTGGCAGCACAGCAGAACTGATCTCCAGGAATTTCTTTACCATCTTAATCACAGGCACCCAAGCATCAAGTTCACCATGGAGATAGAGCAGGATCTTTCCATCCCATTTCTAGACGTACGCATTACAAGGACAGCTGAGGGAAAGGCATCACACCAAGTCTACCGGAAACCGACGCACACGGACAGGTACCTCAATTTTAAATCGTTTCATCACCCTTCTGTTTTACAGTCAGTATCCAGTACTCTCATCCGGCGAGCACACGACATCAGCGACGAGGAACACCTTCAACAAGAGCTTCAGCACATCAAGACAGCACTCACCAGCATCAACGGATACCCTCCTCGAAAGGTGAAGACATCTCTACCTCGTCCGCGCACTCCTGCTCCGCCACATTTAGCTTCAGTTTTTCTCCCTTACATAGGACAAGCTTCTTACAAGATTCAGCGGATTCTCAAGAACGTCAACATCCAGGTCAGGCACCGATCTTCAGGTAAGCTGCACTCCAAGCTCTTCACCCACAAAGACAGGAAGCCGCCGGACACTCAACCAGGAGTCTACAAGATACCGTGTGAATGCGGTCAGTTCTACGTTGGAGAAACCGGAAGAAGCCTTAGGACCAGACTCAAGGAACACCAGACCAGCTTTAGACGGAACGAGTGGGAGAAATCAGCTATCGTCAAACATGCTCAGCAACAGAATCATCGCATCGACTGGTCCAACGCAGAACTCATCACATCCATTAAGCACTGGCACACCCGGCGCGTGAGAGAAGCCATCGAGATTCTTCAACACGACACGGTACCACAGGAGAGCGGACTTGTGATCAACGATATCTGGATGCCACTTCTTCACCACGCACACCGGCAGCACCACCACGCACAACGCACACGGGACGACGACCTACCCGAAAGCTCGGGGAATTGAATACGCCGCACTTTCGCGCCGTTTCACGCTCCAGTGCACACCGCGCATTCGCGCCGCACTTTCGCACCTATTCAGCTGTTTCACGCTCTAGTGCACACAGCACATTCGCGCCGAAACGCTATATTCCTATTGGCTGATTTCGGACACTCTCGGGTTATTTCGGATCCCTTCGGATCACATAAATACCCGGCGCGCTCGTTAGTTTCTTCGAGTTATTCTCCGGATGACGGACAGAGCACACTGCCCGAAACGTCGAGACTGATACTCCCTCTTTCAGATTTTGAAAGAAATCTATAGTTAGTTGCAGAACTGACTATAACTTTTCTACACCTTTCTCATTTTCTTTTCTTGTCTTTTCTCTTTATCACTACTTTGTGACTAGTTCACAACTTTCATCAACACCCACCCTCTTCTTCTACCTCCATTCCATCCCATTTATTTTCGGTTTAAAACACCGAAAAATAAAGCTAAAAATAGTCTTGTGTAAGTGTTATAAAATATAAAAATTCACCTCTCCTTTTCACTTTCCTTTCCTTTCTTCACCCCATAAGTGGGCCAATTATCCGAAAGAATACAACCACATGGTGTTACCGAAAGTTTTGCTATTTTCTAAATAGTATTTATTAGTACACTCTCACCATGGAAACATTCAAAGAACATTTAATAACCACTGTGTTTCACACATGTTAAACCACTAGCAACTGTCATCACAGTTCCATTAATAATGCATGATGCTTCCGGCAGAAAAGAGGTTGTGGATTGACTTGTGTGCACAATCATGGATATTGCTGTGTTCTGCTTTAATTACCGTATGTACCATATATTTTGCGAGTTTAATTTTTCGCGAATCAGGACTTCTCGACAATTTTGCGAGTGGTTAAATTCGCGAATAGCACCCGACTCGCAATATTCGCAATAAAAAAAATATATGGCGTATATGGCGTATCTCAATAAATACTCACAAGGTATTTATAAGAAAAGTTATTGATTAAATATCACAAAACCTGCCTGTAAAAAAATTGACATCCCTTTGCTTTATTATGTGTCAATTTTAGTTTGAATCGAGTTCTAACTTATTATGCCTCTGCCACGAAGTGGCTGGAGGCATTATGTTTTCAGGTTGTCCGTCCGCCATGAATCCGTTTAGGCAATATCTTGAAATCCAAGGATGCAATTCTCATGAAACATGGTACAAAGATGGATCAGTACTTGGGAATAGGCAGGTAACATTTTCATAAAATTCCTAAAAGTTCAGAGGTCAAGGGTCAATGAACTTTTCCAAAATTGGCTAAAAACTGCCCCAAGCTTTATATTTTTCACAATAAATTGAAATCCAAGGATGCAATTCTCATGAAACATGGTACAAAGATGGATCACTACCTGGGAATAGGCTGGTGACATTTTTGATAAAATTCCTGAAAGTTTAGAGGTCAAAGGTCATTGAAATTTGCCAAAATTGGCTAACAACTGCCCCAAGCTTTATATTTTTCACAATAAATCCAAATCCAAGGGATCCAATTCTCATGAAACATGGTACAGAGATGGATCACTACTTGGGAATAGGCTGGTAACATTTTTGATAAAATTACTGAAAGTTCAGAGGTCAAAGGTCAATGAACTTTTCCAAAATTAGCTAAAAACTGCCCCAAGCTTTATATTTTTCACAATAAATCCAAATCCAAGGATGCAATTCTCATGAAACATGGTATAAAGATGGATCACTATTTGGGAATAGAATGGTGACATTTTTTATAAAATTCCTGAAAGTTCAGAGGTCAAAGGTCAATGAAATTTGCCAAAATTGGCTAAAACTGCCCAAAACTTTATATTTTTTACCATGAAACCAAATCCAAGAATGCAATTTTCATAAAATTTGGTACCAAGATGGATAACTACTTGGGAATAGACCAGTGACATTTTTTGGTGAAATTCCTGGAAGGCCAGATGTAAAAGATCAATGAACTTTGCAACAATTTGCTAAAAATTTGCCCCAAATCAACATTTTCCACAATAAACCCAAATCCAATCGTGCAATTGTAACCAAACATGGTACAGAGATGTATCACTTCATGGAGGTAGATTGATGGAAGTTTGGGTAAAATTCCTGAAAGGTCAAAGGTCAATGAACTTTGCCAAAAATTAGCTAAAAAATTGCCCCCAAAGTAATATTTTTAAAAATAGATCAAGATCCAGTTGTGCAATACCAACCAATCATGGTGCAAAGGTGGACCACTACTTGGGGTAGACTGATGATATTTTTGGTGAAAATTATCAAAGATCAGAGGTCAAATGTCAATGAACTTTGCCAAATTGGCTAAAAATTGTGCCAAATGTAACATTTTTCACATTAAATGCAACCAAACATGATGCAGAGATGCATCACTTCATGGAGGTAGACTGGTGAAAGTGTGGGTAAAATTTCTGGTCAAAAGGTCAAAGGTCAATTAACTTTACCCCAAAATTGGCTAATTTTAAACAATCTTGATACAAGGATGACTTTAGACAGACTGATTAGATTGGAAATCAAAGGTCAATGAACATTGCCTAACTTGGCCAAACATGGAAAAACAGAATATGATATTTTCATTTCACATAGGAATTAAATGGTTCATTGCCCACCAAACAAGTTTTCTGGTAAAGAGGCGGAGGCATATTTATCGATTGCGCGGCAGTCGAATTGCGCTAGTTTTTTATTATTTTTCAAAACACCTATTATGAGCCATACCATTTCATATAGCAATATTTCTATACACTCAATATTTTCTACCATAGTGATTTCTTTCAACACAAAACAATGTTTTACAATGAGTGCACTGCTTATTTTCTATAGAAAGATGTTGGGGGGGGGGGGGGGGGGGTAGAGCAGTTTTACAATGTTTTACAATGAGTGCACTGCTTATTTTCTATAGAAAGATGTTGGGGGGGGGGGGGTAGAGCAGTAACTAGATTCTGTTAGATAGTTGGGTAAACAAATGGATAGATAAATATACACACACACATACATAGCCATACAAACATCTACCATATTTTGATTGGTTTCAACAGACATGTACATTTATTCAAAGCTAAATTTAAGTGTGGTATATTCTTCAACATTCACTTCATCACTCTCTGATCAAGCATAACCACAAATATTTCAATCACATCTTATATTTCATAGGATTTCTTTAAAAGAAAGATGACAAACATCAATGCGGTAAACAACGAAAACTAATTAAATTTATGAGGAAGTAAATTCATTATTTTGGATAACAAAAATTCTTGGGGAATTTTCAAAACTAGGTTTCCAATGGCCATTATCTCCACATCTTATATATCAGACCTAGGTCTCTGTTCATACTGTGTTCCATATCCCTGTATTGGTCCAACTTTCATATGACCCTTCCAAAAGCTCAAAATCTTCATTGGGTCTATCAGAGACAGTTCTTGGTCTAGCACACCGAGAACCCTGCAATATGCCTGATGTGCCTACAGTCCTCCAGTTGCAAAATGGCCCAACTTTGTGTGGCTGGTCTAGTAAAGTTCACTTGGCTCTTGGCATAGTGGGTTCACTTTTGTTGGTGTTCCATTTGCTAGTCTTGGTCAACCTTGGCACACATAGAACCTTACAATAGGTTGAGGCTGATGTGAATACAGTCTTTCAGTTACAAAACGCCCACATTTGGATTTGGTCTAGTACAGTAGGAGCTAAGGTAGTAGAGTTTCTCTCGTACAGTGGGAGCTGCTCTAGTACAATGGGCTGAGTCTAGTTGGTGTTCCATACACTTGTCTTGGTCTTCGACTCCCATATGATCTGTCTGAGTAGGGATCTGGATACTCCTGCAACACCAACATTGATAAATCAAAAGCGTTAAATCAGTATTGTCAGCAGTACAATTGTAACATTACAGCAGACATCAATGTATTACACTTATTTATTGCTTACCATTCTATGATTTACTAATGATATTGTGAAATGCTAATCTCAAAAATGTCTTTGATGATCATTATTCTATTTCCTTATCAATGTATTTTCGTTTCATTAGTTCATTGTAAGCCACAGCAGTTCAGTCTTCAGACTGCCATTTTAGTTTTTATCACACGAATGAAAATACCACTAGTAATGCATCATCTTCTCTGTTGCTGGTTAAGGTGGTATGAAATGAAACTCAAAGTTGTATTTCAGATATCTAACTGAAGTCATACCAACCAAATGTGTAGTGCAAAGCTTATTCAACGACAAGAACCACACAGGGCATATTTTATGTTATAGCAGCTTGCATCTCTCGTTGGTTTATGCTGATTGACTCAGCTGTATATAAATTATCAGAAAAGACTGCCATTTTTCTGGATTATTTTCTATTTCTTTTTAGATAACTTTTTATAAATTCATAATTTTTAAGTAAGTTGATTTTGAAATACTAATATTGAAGTAAGCAAATTCAAAATGACTAATCTTTAAGTGAATCTTATATCAGTAAATTTTAAATAGATCAGGTAACAATGCAGACCAAACTGCAGCTACATTAAGAGGTGAATGACTTGACTATTACTTCATGCCTTTGTGCAAATGGTGAATGTGGTGTATTGTAAAGCAGATTAACACAATTATAACCACAGCTTGAAATTCAAATGACAGAGACCACAATGAATTTGCTTTATCATCAAACTCACTCCATCTTAGTAACCTTATCCTTCCTCTTGTCGCCCTCACTTGGCAGACATTTAAAATGACAGATTTCGGATCCAGTCACAAACAAAAGTTACAGAGGAGGCCTCCTAGTACTTACATGCGGAGGATTTCTTCTGTCAAAGTATGGGATAGGTGGTAATGCCTGGCTACGTTGGTGATCATCCAATCGGAAGGATAAGCTGGCTCGCTCCTTTCCCCACTCCTTGGCTTTCTCCATGAGCTAGAAGGAAACCAAAACACCAACACACAATCATACCAATGGCATTCTTTCCAATACCAAATGGCTAGCAAGGTTGTTAAAATCAAGGTTCTTGCCATTCCCAACTCCTTAGCTTTCTCCATCAGCTAGAATAAAAATAAGATACACATACATTAACACACAAATCATACAAATATGAGTCTATTTTTTTGGACCACTGGCAAGTGTGGTCACTGCAAACTGGGTTCTCGCCAAGACTGCTTTTGAAGAAGGTAAAATAGAGGCTAATTTGCAAAGAAAGGACAGATTTGTTATTGTTACTATTATTTCATTGAAAATGCATGCTGCTAAACAAGTTTGCATCTGGTATTTTCTGGATGAAAGCATTCCCACATGGTGTTTATACCACATAAAATTATCACTGACGAGAAACCTTGTTGCATGGCTTTAAATGACTATTCCTACTTTACCTCTTTCTCTAAAGACAGGACTCTGCCCTCAGCTCTCTCCACCATGAATTGCATCTTTAGCCTCTCTGCCTCATCAGCAGATCCTCCCTACATAGGGGAAAAAAAGATGTTACGTATACAACCATAATACTATTATGAACCTTGGCCATGTTGCTTGTAGATTTTCAATTATTGTAACTAACCAACAATGATAACTACCATGGTAACAGCCAATGAGCTCTCATTATTGCACATGTTGCCATGATAGTTTTCATTGATGGTAAGTTACAATAATTGAAGTTGTAATTGTGCAGTCACATTACTGGTATACCAGGACACCAAAACTTTGAATTGAACAATACCGCTCAAATATTTTGGGATCCTTACACCCAAACCCAGGTCAACTTTAATATTTTGGAGCGATCAGAGTTGTGGGTTATTTTTTTTTATCTTCATTTTCTCTCCCTTCATCCCTTTCTTTCCATCTTGCAATTTTTTCTTTCCTTTCTGTCCATCTTGACCAAAATACATGTATTGTTAAATAAAAAGAAGTTGTTTAACAACTCTACATAGTATCATCACTACACAAAGTTTTTTATTGTACATATATATGTACGTTCTAAAATGTTTTGTTAAAATGTTATCGCATTGATTTCTGACCTTTCTGACAATAAATCTAGTCATTAACCCATCATGTACTACTGCTCTAAAGGATTTGTGTGTAGTACTTGTGAAAAAGGGCACATGTGGCACAAAAAGGTTTAAATTGAAGTTTAGATTAATATGTTTAGCAAACTGTGACGTGTTTGGATTTAATTCTAACCTTAACTTTCTGCACTAAAAATCAATTGTTTGTTCTTTCATATATTATCAGCATTAAATTGTATTTAAACTAGAGCAATTTGACTGCGACGCAGTCGACAAGTATGCCTCCGCCTCTTTGCTAGCTCCATTTAGATTCATTCTCAGAAAGTATTTTTGTTTTGTATTGAATTGCTACAGTATGTGAAATGAAAATATCATATTCTGTTTTTCTATGTTTAGCCAAGTTTGGCAATGTTCATTGACGATTGACTTCTTACTTCTTTGACTTCCAATCTAACCAGTATGTCTAAATCCATCCTTGTATCAAGTTTGTTCAAAATTAGCAAATTTTGGGTGAAAGTAATTGACCTTTCAGGAAGTTTACCCAAAATTTCACCAGTCTACCTCCATGGTTGGGATTTAGATTCAATGTGAAAAATATCAATTTGGGAGCAGGTTTTAGCCAATTTTGGCAAAGTTCATTGACCTTTAAACTCTGATCTTGATAAATTTCACCAAAAATGTTGTCAGTGTACCCCCAATTTGTGATCTATCTTTGCACCATGTTTGGTTGGTATTGCACCATTACATTTGGATTTATTTGGAAAAGTATCAATTTGGGGGCAATTTTTGGCTAATTTTTGGCAAAGTTCATTGACTTGGACCTTTGTCCTTACAGCAATTTTACCCAAACATTCACCAGTCTATCTCCATGAACTGATACATCTATGTACTATGTTTGGTTAGAGTTGCACCATTGGATTTGAATTTAGGTTTATTGTGAAAAAAAATCAATTTGGGGGCAATTTTTCACAAAGTTCATTGACCTTTGACCTTTGACCTCAATCAGAATTGACCACTATTTTACACACTTCATTAGTTTCATGCAATACACACATGTACCAGGTTTGAAGCAAATATGGTTAACGGTTCTTAACCATAAACGGATTCGGGACGTACAGACGGACAACCCGAAAACAAAATGCCTCCAGCCACTTCATGGCGGAGGCATAGAAATTGTTCAAATATTTTTGTATTCTCCATGTAAAACAAGATAGCTTAAATGGATGAACAGATGGTTATAAATCCCAGAAACATAATGCCACCAGGCACTTTATAGCAGAGGCAAAATGGACATGATAATTAACCTGAGTAAAACTAACAGCACTAACCCGTGGTGTAGGGTTTGATAGAGCTTTCAAATGTTCCAACTCTGCCTTCAATCTGGCATTCTCGGCGACCATTGCTGCATTCTCCGGTGAATCTACATTAAACAGAACAAAGAGAATGGGGGGGGGGGTAGGGGTAAGAAAGCATTCTTCAATCAAACTTGTATTTTCACAGCACCTATTGTGTATATTTCATATCAGTGGTGGCAAGATTTATTCATGAGAAAACTTACTTATGATGTAAAATCAACAGCACAGCACCTATTGTGTAGATTTCATATCAATGGCGACAAGATTAATGGGGAAACTTACTATGATGTTAACAGCACAGCACTTATTGTGTAGATTTCATATCAGTGGCTATACAATTAATAAGAAAACTTACTATGATGTTAACAGCACAGCACTTATTGGGTATATCTTATATCAGTGACGATACGATTAATGAGAAAACTTAAAGGGCAAGTTCACCCATTAAACATGTCAATTCTATTTAAAACTTCATTTAAAATAATTAAAAATGGCTCTAACATGACAGATTTTGGTTGAGAAAGTACCAGATGAAGCCCGTCTTACTTTCCAGTTTCTGTTGCCAAAGCGTACACCGAGAAAACTTATGGGCGCCGCCATTTTCCACGCTGCCATTCGAAACTGTGACGTCACATACGAACAAATCAAACCTCTACGCCCATTGGTTTCATTCTGTACTCTCTCGTGCAGTAATATTAATAAACGTTTGAATATAAAATCCAACTTTCTAGACTGCTATTACAAAAAATAAATACATATTTAACAAAATATTTTTATCATTCGTTAAAAACATTACATATATTTGTTAAGCTTCAAAATATCGAATTATTTTTCCTTTGTAACGACAATCCAACAGCAAAAACGGAAGAATACACCATTTTCGTTATGTATGCAGATTTTATTAACGCCACTCAAACAATACGTTACTAATGGTAACCCCAAAGCTTGTCCAAGCTTTGTCTGAGTAGCAACAACTAATAGATTCAGAGTGCGTTCCATCCATTGAAACTGAAGCACGAAATACAGGTGGATGAAATAACGCGTCACCAGACAGTTAGGGGGGAAGTTTAGTTGTGAATACAATAATGGCTTATTCTCCAGCTGATTTTCTGAGCGCTACACTGATCATTCAGACCATAATTCTGCTCTATATCTCCATACCTTACCACGATCTAATTCTGCCGAATTATATTTCTGAGCACACTCAAAATTTGTAGATAATCGTAAATGTAAATCTCTTTTGACTGGAAAGTAAGACGGGCTTCGTCTGGTACTTTCTCAACCAAAATCTGTCATGTTAGAGCCATTTTTAATTATTTTGAATGAAATTTTAAATAGAATTGACATGTTTAATGAGTAAACTTGCGCTTTAAGAGGGTGTAAAATCATGACCATGCATACCTTCCTTGAAGCGGACACCTTGCTTGTTGTTGTTGTTGAGTTTGGTCTTGAGGGCCTTGTCCATCTTCTCCAGGGCTTTCTCCTGCTCCCTGCAAGTCAGAGCCAGCTTCCTCACCTTCTCCTGCCGCTCCTGCAGGAGCATGGACTGGGCCAGCATTGTCTCCTGGTGCTCCAGTCTCTTCTTCTCACGGTCATTGTGCTGCAAAAGTTTTCAAGTTGCAATCAGCAGAATTAAAATATATATTGAAATGGGCTCATAATAGCTACAAAGGTTGATCACAATCAGCACAAATACAAGTAAATACAAATTGTCTCACAATAATTGTGTTGCATTATGGTACTTCAATTATAAACTATTTTATTATCAGAGATATGCTAAACACAGGACAAGTACAAATAGTAAAAACTGTTTTCCATGTCCTTGTGTTTTGAGAAGGAAAAAAAAGGCTCACCTTGATGAGTTCATTCTGTGCATGAAGAAGTTTCTCCCTGTAGTTGGCTGTTTCCGACACTTGCTTGGACAGCGATCTCTTCAATGTCACTGAATGGGAAAACACAAATAAAACTAGAAATGCTCGGCGGGTTGCGTGGCCGAGCACATGCATCCCCCGAACCCACCGCATCATCCATCATTGCGACATACCCCCCACCCCCCCCCCCCACCACCACCAAAAATGATAGGCATCTTCGCTTTACCTTCTAATATTGCTTCTGTGTGCCAAATGTTATGACAAACTGGAAAAAAAGCAGAAATATGACATGGCATCCTATAAAAGTTGGAATGATGAGGGCGCTGTCACTGAAAACTATTGTTATGCCGAATGACCCCCCCCCCCCCCCCCCCCCCCCAATTAACATTCAAAGCAAGTCTGAATAAAATCAGACAAGAAATTTGGCTAATATATCACAAACAAGTAATGTGACATTGCACCAAGTCGGAACACTCAGGGTGCCATCACCGAATACTTACATAATGATAACCCATACACCTTATACAGCAAGTTTGAATTAAATCCTTTGGGTAACAACACAGTAATTGAATAATTAGCATTTTCGTAAATTTAGATACTATGATACACTTACACATCAAATTTGAAAAAAAAAATCCGTTGAGAAATGCGGCCAGTATCGTGCACCCAAGCAGACCCTGGAAATTGTACCTATTTGTGTACAAAGACAGACCAAGCGACGGTGCCATCACCAAAAAAATTAGGCGTCTTCGCTTTACCATAATTTGTATCAAATTTGAAGATGATCCGAAAAGAACTGCAGCCAGTAGAGCGCTCACAACAAAATGTACCTTTTTGTGTACAAAGACAGACCAAGCAAGGGCGCCACCACCAAAAACAATAGGCGTGTTCGTCTTACCATAATACACCTTCATACCAAATTTGAAGATTATCCAAAAAGGAGGGCACCAGCACCAAAAATAGAAATAAAATGAAGATCAAACTTCAAACGGAAGTTCTTGTTTAATCTCTCTATTTTATTTTGTGAGACTTACATGAGATTTTGAAGCACAGTAGTCATATTTTAATGGGAGTATCACTTTCTTAGGTTTGTTAAAGAACCAAACCTAAGAGCATGTAGTCCATGCACATAAATAATTCAAAGGTAATCAAGATGTTACCTTAGGTTCAAGGCAACCCAAAACTGTACTTGAAAACTTTCGAGTTTTATAGAGAGGTCTATCGTAAACCCTTCTAAATCCACTCATTTGCCCATCCTACAGTGTATAGGATCTGAGCAAATGGCACAGTGGCTGCTGCATTGTTAAAATGTGTCTATAACACGAGGGGGCTTCTTGTAGCTTAGGAGAGGAGGAGAGGGGACTGCTCTGTACCTCTCAAAGGAGTATGTTCCCATGCCATATATACAATAAACCTTTTTTAAGGTACTTCACTTCACAGGTCAATGTCTCTAGTGGAAAGGCAGGTCTAGAGAGAGTTTGTGGATTGGCCAGTCACGTTGCGCCAAGATTAAGCTATCAACATCACCAACTTGTATGACAATTGCTGAAATTAAAGAGCATCTGTGAGTAGTAGCCCATGCAAGTACTGGATAATCAATTACACTGATCCTTCCTATGGTGCCAGTGGTTTTAGTGTTGAGTACTCCCTTGAAGTTACTTCAGACAAAGTGGGATGCAATTCAACAGTACAATGACCTTCCCCCAAATGGAAAGGATAAGGCACATCTCGCTGCCATAATGGCGCTTTATCAAAGTCCTTTAATAAAAACAAAGGAACAATAGGCTGGTGCTTTCTTCTTCATGTTAGAAGTTTAAAAGGTTGCCCATGGAAAGAGAACAGGTAATTTTATTTGAAATTACATCCTGCCAAACTGTGGTGATGTCCTCTGTTCTCTCGGTAATCCTTCAAACGGCATCCGGAGTCCTGCTATTCATGCAGAAGAATATACCGGTACATTTTGTACTGGTCACCCAGACAGCCCATGATCAATTCTACACAAGAAATGTGAAAGTGTAGAGACCCAAAATGACACCTATCAAGTGTGAACGCATCTACAGATTCAGACATTGGATCCGCAAGCTGGCAACCATGACACATACAACATGCAGTAATGTTGTACATTCAGCCTTGAAGGACACAGGTCAACTTCAGGCAGCCCAACATGCACCAAAGGCATCATCAACTCATGCTTCTTAAGCATACCTTCTGTTCTGTCGTTGAAATTTCTACATACCTGGGTCTGGTCATAAATCTGCTTGTCTGGTATTTTTGTAAACCAAGTATGTCATTAAATACACCATTGCCAGATGTCATTATATTGCGTGCAGTCCACTGGCAATGGCCGGCCAATACAAACCAGGTATGATAAGGCAGTTGCATCACAAACATGTATGCTTTAGAGTGCACAAAATTATCCAAATCCAAATAAAGCTGTTTGGAGATTCAAATTCATGGCTCCCCAGGCGGTGCCTCTGGCGTATCTGATCTAATTTCAAAAGCAGCATTATTGTGCTTAATTGCTGGTATATTCCACATACTAATATACTAATAATGTTGCTACATGATTGGTCAAGATCACGTGATAAAGCGTAGTTTTGCCCATCTGATCACCCTAGAAGGGAAGTTCGTTACACTCTAGGTGATAGTACTTTTTAGGTTTTGCTGATCTCTTCACTCCTCACAGTCCTAACACGTGATCAATATTTTGAGTACGCGCGAAATAAAAGTGTGTTACACTCGGACTATCAATTGATCAACAGTAGCTCCTCCTGACGCGTCCTAACGCACGTCCTAACGCATGTTCCCCATGGCAGCGGCTCGGGGATAGGTAGAGAATTAAACATTACTTTTGTACGTCAAATGGTCATTTTTGGTATAGATAGTTAGTTTCAGGAGTGGAATATAAAGCAAATAATCAACTTTCGGTTTCAGGTATTGAGACGAACTATCACTTCCTCGGCGATCTGAATGTATACGCTATCTTTCCTCAGCTGCGCTTCAGAAAGATAGCTACATCCAGATCACCTCGGAAGTGATAGTTCGTCCCATCACCCTCACCAACGTTGATTATTTGCTTAATATCAGACTTTGGTCTAAAATAGCCTTTATTCATGTTCAGGTTCACTGCTCAAATTATTAGGCCTACCTATTATTGAGATCTCTGTATGATATCTTGTAGCACTGCGGGGAATGTAGGTATGAATGTCCCTATGTGACTTGCCTTATTGAAGGCTTGTGATGTACCAAGAGGCCAAAACAAATACCGGTAGGAAAGATGTTTTGAGTCTTCACACTATATAGAGAGTGAGATCATCATGTGTGGAGTGTTTAAATAAATCCAAGGGATGGATTATGTGCATAGAAACCTGAAATAAAATCTGGGTCCACAGTTAGCTGAAATCAGAGGATATCTGACAAATGGCTTGCACTGCTCTTTCAGGGGCAATGCTGAATATCCATACGAGGAATGTGTCATCTATAATGTACGTGTAGTACTGTATGGGTGGGAAGGGGGTTAACTGCTCTGGAGGTAATTGTCTGGGGGTAGCTGTCCTGGGGGTAGTTGTCCTGGGGATAGTTGTCCTAGGGGGTAATTATCCTGGGGGTAATTGTCCTGGGGGGTAGTTGTCCTGGGGGGTAGTTGTCCTAAGGGGGTAGTTGTCCTGGGGGGTAGTTGTCCTGGGGGGTAGTTGTCCTAAGGGAGTAGTTGTCCAGGGGGTAGTAGTCTGGGGGGTAGTTGTCCGGGGGGTGGTTGTCCAGGGGGTAGCTGTCTGGATACCTGTATATACAGCATAGAAAATTCCTTTGAAATGCTGCACTAACAGGCTTTAAAGGGTTACTATTTAGAAAAATAAGTTCCCACTAATCAATGTAAAATCATCCACTAAAAACAAATTTCACATTCGTTTGCTGCAACAAAGTCTCATTTTTACGAAAATTTGAAAAAATGCACACCTCCAAGTGATGTCAGAGGATTAAAATGCCATTAAAGGCTCCGCTGTTAAGCTTAGATTGTACGGAAGTCAGGGATAATTTGTAACAGACCTTTTTCGTTATGTGTGCACATTTTTATTCACGCCGTTCAAACAATACGTTACCAATGGGAGCCCCAAAGTTTGTACAAGGTTTGTCCGAGAAATGCAATAACGCTTTACTACGCAGTTTGGGGGAAAGTTTTGAATACATTACGAAAATGGTCTATTGTTGACTTCCGTACAATCTAAGTTTAGCAGCAGAGTCTTTTATGGCATTTGATTCCTCTGTCGTCACTTGGAGGTGTGCGTTTTTACAAATTTTCGTCAAAATGAGACTTTATTGCGGCAAACAAATAAGAAATACCTTTTTAGTGGATTATACTCACTCTTTAAAAAACTTGCCCCACAAGACAAGAGCTCCATGCCTGACTAAAAAAAGGCATAACTAGCGACAATCATCAGAGCTACCTATCTCTCTGAGCTAGTGGCACATGTAGCTGTATCCTACACTGCTGGCCTGAAGGGCTGGCTAGCTGAGCAAGGTCTTTAATAAGAGTGTAACCACTCAAGAAGCAGCTTTACTCTCTTCTTATGGCCTACGTCTACTTTCAAGGTAATTCATAAACAGGAATTATGTGGGGCAGAAGGCTTGCGCACACAAGTACACGCGCCCAAGCTGGATTCGTGTCTGGTGTCCGACGTAGACCCTGCTCAAGCAGTGCCTTTAAAAAGTTTGATTCTGAAACCAAGTATGTCCCTTCAAATTCCAGAAATGTTGACCCGCCAAAGACTGGGCAAATCAGCCAGTCCTCTCCTCAAAATCGGGACTAATGCTATAAGCTCATGGGTAATGGACAAGTGTTCTGTGACATCATGTCCCTCCAAAATGGCTGTGACAAAAAAAAAAGACCTGCAGCCAGTTGAGCACTCACAAAAAAATCTCTACCGTGGCGGCGGTGGCCAAATCCTTAGTATCCTCCGAACTCTGTTCGGGGGATACAATAAACACCACAGGTGTTTATTGCCACTTATGTCAACTGTCTTCGAAATATGGACACGCATTCAGTCCTAGGGGCTGAATAACAATAAAACTAATCAAATGAATACATTATGATCAGTGAAAAGATTACACATGGCTCAAGTCAATGTAGCCACCGCAATGCAAACAAGAGCTCCCATAAATAACACAGGTACCCCTTTGAGATCACAATTTTCTCACGCAAACAAATTTTCCCCAGATCATGAAGAGGTAAAATATGATGTTAATATGAAACCGATGGGTCAATATAGATGCACCTGAGACCAAGTACCTCAAATATGTGTTTTGGTGCTGTAACTTTAGATACCAACTATTACAAATAATGAAAAAGCATAAATTTCAGCATAAGATGAATTCATTTTGGGCATTTGGTGATTTATATTACATTCATGATGATTTCAGAATGAAGTAAGGGTCATATGATCACTCAATCATCAAATTGGCAAAGTGCTGAAAAGGTTGAAATACCCACTTTTCCTCTTAAATTAGCATGATTATTATTCTGACTTGAATGATTTTAATGCTTTGTTAATTTAAAATGGATTACATTCATTTTTCTGATAAAGATGTCATAATAACTATATACTTCTGACAATTTAGATGTGAAATAATGATGTTTTGCTCTAAAAAGGCCCTCGCCCCAAATGAGTTTAAAAAGGATTGACACTTTATTCTGTAACTCTCTGATAAACATACAGAAAAACAAATTGAAGGCTAATGCTTATTTATGAACTAAATACATCTACAAGGATTAAATTGGGGTTGTGGCCCAGGCACTGGCGAAAACATCAGAACTCATCAATTCAAGTTCATTGGACACTGTCTACAGACAGAAGGAATTGAAAGACTGAGAGCAAGGAAAACTAGAGCAATAAATAAATATTGCTAGCTCTACTTAGATTTATTCTCAGAAAATCTGTATGTTTGGAGGCAATGTACCATTGAATTCCTATGTGAAATGAAAATATCATATTCTCTTTTTCCATATTAAGCCAAGTTTGGCAATGCTCATTGACCTTTGACCTCTTATTTCTTTGACTTCCAATTTAACCAGTCTATCTAAATTCATCCTTGCATCAAGTTTAAAATTAGCAAATTTTGGCAAAGTTCATTGACCTTTGAGCTCTGAACTTCCAGGGATTTTACCAAATATGCCATCAGACTATCTCCATGAAGTGATTCATGACTGTACCATGTTTGGTTGGAATGCACAATTGGATTTGGATTTATTGTGAAAAATATCAATTTGGTGGCAATTTTTAGCCAGTTTTGGCAAAGTTCATAAACCTTTGACCTCTGACCTTTCAGGAATTTTACCCAAACTTTCACCAGTCTACCTCCATGAAGTGACACATCTCTGTACCATGTTTAGTTTGAATTGAATCATTAGATTTTGATTTGATATGAAAAATAGCAAATTTTGGTAAAATTCCTTGACCTTTCACCTCTGACCTTAGAGCGATTTTACCCCAAAATGTCATCAGTCTACCCCATCCATCTTTTCACTATGTTTGGTGGAAATGCACCTTGGATTTGGATTTATTGTAAAAAATATAATGTTTGGGGAAGCTTTTAGCCAATTTTGGAAAAGTTCATTTGACCTATGACCTTTCAGGAATTTTACCAAAAAATGTCACCAGTCTACCCCAAGTAATGATCCATCTTTGTACCATGTTTAATAAGAATTGCATCCTTGGATTTGGATTTAATGTGAAAAAGGTCAATTTGGGGCACTTTTCAGAGTTCATTGACCTTTGACCTCAAATAGATTTGACCCCAATTGTACACACTTCATTAATTTTATGCAATACACACATGTACCAAGTTTGAAGCAAATCTGGTTAACGGTTCTCAAGATATTGAATAAATGGATTCAGGACGGACGGATGGACGGGCAACCCGAAAATATAATTTGTGGCGGAGGCATAAAAAATAACGTACATCGAGAGATATAAAGAATGGAATTTACAGATAGAGCAGAGATTATTGACTCTCATAGAACAGTCACTTTTGGTATATGGTCATTTTCACAATCAAGGGTGTAACATTGCTTTTTTAACATTTTGATTCCTTTGGGGTCTCGTACAGTTATAGAATTCAATTATTTTTTTTTCACATAAGCCATCTAGTTAGGACCTACCTTGGGTAGCATAGACATCATCGTGAGTAACTTCGTTTAATTTTGGCAGGTACTTATGTACCCTAAATCGGGACTTTTTAGTGTACCCAAAAAGCGTTACCTTATTTTACAAAGCTGTGCATTTTATCCAGTACCTTCAAAGGTTTATTTTTTGTGCTAATATTGTAGTAAGATGTCCAATGAAAAGCACCAAACTATTTTTGGTTGTCATTAGAGATCGATTTTTTTTAACGAGCCATCGATATTTGTCGTTTCGTAGACTTCATTTTCCGTTAGCAATTGACACTAAATTTTGAGGGAAAACCCATAAATTATTATTGGTTGTATATCTCTTATTTCTTTATTGAGATACTCCTCATATCCTTACTTTCCATTGCTGATGAAATTTATCCGGTCACAGCGTTTTTTATCTTTTTACAGATTCCAGACTGAACAGTGGTAATTTTCCGTTAGCTGAAATGAAGTCTCCGAAACAAATTAGTTTGTGGCCTTGTGAAAAAAATTATAATGGTACTCAACCAATCTGTATGTCAAAATGCAGTATATGTCCCCACTGACCATTCATCAAAAAATTATTGAGATATAACTTTAAGTGTGGAAATGCCACACATTACCAACTTTCCGTTAGCACTTGAAGCCTCCGAAACAAATGAAGTCTCCGAAACATGAAAAATACTATTTTGCATATTTTACACATCAAGCCTGATATATTTCATTCTGAATCTTTATTGTAGTGATGTATTATCATGTAGAGACTGCTTTGAAACTTAATTAATTTAGATATTGAGCTAATTCTTGAAAATAATTTCTGATAACTAGAAAAAAGCGTTTCGGAGACTTCAACCAATTGCTAACACAACATTTCTGGTCGTGGCAGTCCAAAACATAGTTAAATGATTATTATTTTGTTGATTATTTGTTTATATCGATCTACTGGAACTACTGAAAAACATTAGAAATAAACAGAACTCTTAGTTCTCCTTTATTTCATATAATTGTGATAACTGCATGTAATTTTGCCCCCAAAACGTAAATTGTCACCTCTTTCCTGATTTCCAAATGTAAGTTAAATGCACCAATTCGTAAAAATTTTGAATGCAGACAAGTCATGCAATCTTTCTCATAGATTTAGCATCTAGAGTATTAAAAAATATCAATTCATTTTCTCAAAGTATCAGACATCTTTTATAGCTATCCTACTTGTTTCGGAGACTTCTTTTTATGCTAACACAAAGCTTTCAAGCTCTTTGCTAGTCCCTGATGAGATAATGGAACATCATTCATATAACAATGACAGCACCGCAAGACCATGAGGTGGCCAAGGATAACCTGTACCTTTTACAGAAGCATGTTTACCACCACTGTTAAGACAGTGGAACAGACCATAAGATCACACCATCATGTAGTGACATGTGCTTATACATGTGTATCATACACAACTTCATACAGGAACATAATCTGTAAGCTGTACTGTATTAGCATACCCACAAATGTTTCCTTGCTTGTCCCTGATGAGATAATGGAACATACCACATCATTCATATCATTGACAGCAAGGCAAGACCATGAGGTGGCCAAGGATATCCTGACTCAAGACATTACAAAATAGAATCATTTGTCATCTGGACTCATGTAGCACATCGATTAGTTCATCTTCATTGACACAAAAGGCATTTCTGACAGACAGACATAAACACTGGATCCAGCAAAGTTATAGGTTGTAGGACTTGTAGGATGAAGAAGAGCTAATTACTGCAAGTTGGCAGATAACTTTTCCTTGAAATGTAAAACACAAGCCTCAGGGTTGTGTCTACTTTGCAACCAGGACAGGCGATACACCATAGCAATACATCATGCCTATGTGAACGTTGCTCACCCTATACTCAAAATTGAAAGCATAATCACTCCTCCCAAGAATGGTTGAATTTTTGTCAACTAGGTGCATATTTTGTAATTTGAACTGAATTTCCATATGAGAACATGAACATTTATTTTGAAGGGTAAATTGTCCAGAAATTAAAATTAGTTTTGTGTAATGCATACCATAGTGGCTCTTAATTTTTTTTCAAGGCCTGCAAATGTGACAGTATTTACTAGCTGTTACATACATTTTTTTCTTTTTTTTTGCTTTTGTGTCACAATCCATCGTAAATAATGGAAATTATTATGTACTTTGGGGAAAATATGAGAAATATCTTAGCCAGGGGCCATATTCATGAAACCTTACTAAGCCTAGTAAGCTACTAAAAGGCCTGAATTTGCTTACTTTCACAGTTAGTTGCAGACCTGACTGAAGCTGCGCTCTAAAAGTGTTTTAATCATCGGCTAGGATTAGCTTAGAAAAATTGGTATTCACGAAATCTTGCTAGCACTAGTTTCATTCTAGATTCTTTCATAAATTCAGAGTTGATATAGGGCTACTCTAAGTCACTAGTAAGCAACTCAGTCATTCTCTCACTGACTGTCGATGTGCCAATATGGTAAGAAGAACTGCTGAACTAGAGAAACTTTATGTGTGCAGTGTGTAGAAAATATGTTTTTCAGGATGAGAGGACAAAGAGGAACCCATTGGACAAATTTAGTGATCTTTCAATGTGTGCAAAACGTATAGGCTCAAATTAGCTGCCCAGGTAGCTCTTTTCAATATAATCCTACAGTCCAGTCCACTACAGGTCCAGGATGTATTATGCCTAGCTACAGTGTACGCTTCACAATCTTTGTCGCACTCTGGAGGGCATTTAAAATCTACACATCTAGAACACACTAAATAAACAATTCCTTTGTTTACTAGATTCATATATTCACTGGCTCACAATTCATAAGTTTTACAAATTGAATACATATACTCATGTTCTAATGTCAATGCATTTTTTTTTATAAAATAGATCATTGTTATGATGAAGTATTTTGACCGTGTTCTCTCAGATCACTTGTTGATAAATATCTTCAGAATTTATATTGTATTTATCTATCATAATCTACATATACTGTACATTATGTTATAAGTATGTTATTATTTTACTTTCAATATTATGGTAAAGCGCATAGAGATAATTTTGTTTAGGTCCTATACATAAAAATATGTCTAATTTTTGTTGTTGATAATTTGATACATGTAGTGTTTTCGTCCTTATCCTCAATGAATTTGCCAAACTTGTCAGCCAAAAAGAGATTAACCTCCTGAGGAGGAGTTTGTCTGTTGGTGGCCTAGTTTCAAGTCTGTGGAATGCATGGACACAACTCAGTGTGCACAGATCTAAGTCTGGAAATAAGGACACAGCCTTCTTCCCTGCCTGCTCTCTGCAAGAGGACAGGGCAGAGGGCTTAGTCTTTGTTACCAGACATATGTTAACAGACTCAGACATATATGTATCCATGTACAGCCAAGAAACTATAAGCTAGTATTTTGGTCCATGTTCAAAAGTATAGAAAAAACTTGGCTGTGCACTAGCTACAGAACCATGTTTACATGTGGCCTTGTTCCTATTGTTCTTGCAGTGATGGACATGATTCTGCTTACATTACTTTTACAATATCACTGTCAAAAACATCTAGTTTGTAAGTAGATTGTCCTAGTATAAAAATAGGGAGCAATGTTCTCAGCAATGAATAACAATTTAGTTATCTTCCATGTGGTGATCGAGCTACTTGGTATTTGAGCTTCAAACTGGTTCTTCGTTTTCAGATAATTTGTTTCCCACTATTATGTAACTCTATTCATCCGTGGACTACCTACGAATAATGAATAAAAATGATCCTACTTCCCTTGCAAAACTTTTTTTTCAATTTGGGGTAATAAAGGAACCACATGTTTCTCTCAACAACACTTTTGTGATTATTCTGATTGTCAGCGCATACTCCATATCTTAGCAACTTATCCACTCACTAAGGTCTAATTTGCACCAAAGTATGCATGGTTTTGATAGCTTGTATGCGTCATACTTGGTAACTAGGTCTTTTGGTAGCTCACTTAGGCCTACATGTAGTTTGATACTAAAGTAGTAGGTTTTCATGAATATGGCCCCTGGTGTGCATAATGTAAATGTGTTTGAGTTACTGTTCAATATGTTTTCAAAAGTTCAAGTTCCATTTTGCTTCTAATAATTCAGATTTCACTAACAATTTAATGTGTTAGCACCTTTGAAGTCTCCGAAACAGAACTGCTTATTACACAATGCATGCAGAAAATTAAACAAAATCTAATATGGCAAGTTAAACATTCCTAGAAATTATTAGTATTTATCACTCTAATACTTAAATTTATAAACATATAAAGAACACATATTAATTCTTCCTTCTTATGTAATGTTTAATACCTATACAAAAGATTAAATAAGCCAGATTAGTATTCAAGCTAATGAATAGAATGTTAAACTCAGTTGCTCTCCATTGCAATGCTTCAAAATGTACATTTGATGACAGTTTAAGGTATTACTAAAGACAAAAAAAACGCATGCTCCTTACTAAGCCTACCTTATTCAGAATAACATAGCATGTTAGCAAATTTGAAGTCTCCGAAACATAAGGTTGTCACTAACTTGAAGCTTCCAAGACACATATTGCTGATCATTCTACCATTCTAAGATTCTATGTTTCATTGAATGCCATCTGTGTGAAATTTGCTGAGCCATGTCAGTTTATTGTTGCTTTTATTGTCCAACAATTCAACACAAGTAATTGTTGCCATTATTAAATTTGAGCGTGGATAGGCATACTCGAAAACACTCTGTTACTTGAAAATTATAAGTTGGTTTACTTTGTTTGACCTGTTTTGTAGTGCTCAGTTTACAATATGATATGATGTTAACATAAAGGTTATATTGTAATGACTATTATACCCTAGAGATGATCTTAAACAATGTTAGCAAAATTGAAGTCTCCGAAAATAAACCATTTTGCTAGCTGAAGTCTCCGAAACACAAACTTGTGAAATTTTCAACTTTTGTATTAGAGATGCGATTGCTTTTGAAATTTCGCAGGAAACTAGCCCCCACTGAAAGGTTTTTGTATAACAATTCTTATTTTGTATTTTCTCCTGCAAGATAAGTAAATCTAAAAAATGCAATGTTTTAACCATTTTTTGTCTGATATTTGAAAAAGATATCAAAATTTTCAGAATACCAAATAAGATTGAAGGAAAAAGATCTTTTTGCATTTAAGTACATATGTATGACATATCAGAAAATGGTAATTCACATACATTTCACAAAAGCTTTTGTAAAATATGCAGTAAAATAAAAATGTTGTTTTTTGTCAAAATTATAACATTTGTCATCTTTTCTCTACTTTTTTTCAAATTTCAAAAGTAGCCTATGCTCCAAAACCAAAAAAAATCAATGATTTAGACATTTCTGCTTTTGATTTTTATACAAACATGTATGGAAACACATTTTGAAATTTTGGCCCCAAAAACCAAATGTTACACCCTTGATTGTGAAAATGACCATATTTTAATGGCACTGAGAGAAAAAGACAGGGGATAGAGGGGACAAGAGCAAAGAATAACTTTCTGAAAGTAATAGCAGAATGGACGGGGAAAGCAACCTTAGAACTCATGAAATACGCACAGCACAGTGATGATTGTCACAGAATAGTTGCTTTATAGTATGTCATATATAGATAATGGCACTAGAAGGAGAAAGAGACTGCCCTCACCAAGGTTCTCCAGCAGCTCCGCCTTGCTCATGCCCTCCAGCCTGGAGTCTGTCACCATAGCGCGTGTTGTGTCCTCGTACATGGAGGCCTGCTGCCGGAGCCGTGAGTTCTCTGCCTCCAGCCTGGAGAGGGAGTCCTGTAGCTGTATCAGCTCCTGGCCCATGCGCTTCATGGCCTGGCGGTAGCTGTTAACCTCCCTCTGCTGGGTGTCTATCAAGCCCAGCAGCGTCTGGTTGTTGCCAGGGGCATCCTGGCTTGAGGCTTGCAACCTACGGCAACACAGTTTACTTTCATTAGCTTTGCAATAAATGTTTCTCTGCTTTATTTTATGGGAGACTTGGGCCATATAGCAGATTGTATGTTCATTTTTCAAAAGAAATTGTAGGCATTCACCCTGTAAAAAGGTTAGTGTGCTCCATCCTGTAAATTAATGAACAAAAAATATAATTTTTTATCAACAAAGCAGCAAATACAAAAATGTCTCATTCAATCTGGCTCATTAATATTCATGAGTAGATCGCCATAAGGCCCATTTGGCCCATTTGTATGTCCATCATCTATGCGGTAGATGTTACTGGGCTTTATGGAGACTTGACACATTTGGTAACAGATGTCATGTTAATAAATCAATTTATGCAGTATACCAAGGGGTGTTATTATTGGCAGATTTGGGACAAACAACAAATTTGATATCTATCATCTCTCCAGCAAACAGTGCAATGAGTCAAATAACATCTAGAAACTCAAATAATCACAAAAGTCGAAATGATGCATGGTCTCAAACATCTTAGATGGAATCATTGAAATTAATATTATCAAACTCAATTGTTCATATGCATGTACAATACAGTTTTTGTAGTAATTGACCAATAAATAACTGCTTGCATTTCCTAGCACACCATACCTAGAAAGTGATGCTGCCAACTGGAATCAAGAAAGAGTCATTTGAAGAGCAACGATTAATGATTTCTGTGCTGGCATGATTTTTCGGGACGCATGAATCTACAAATTATGAATATCTTTATTTCATATGCACTGTAGAAACCTCCTACTCAAAAGGCTACACAGTTGTGTCTCAGTGCACTCCTAATATGTAGGCCCAGAGCAATTTATCCCCCACAATGCAAGAACCCTGTGTAAACTATTTGTTCCTCAAAAGGGATAAAGTAGGACATAGTCCAGCAGGTTCGTGGTATGTCATTAGGGCCCTGTCTTGTAACCAGATATAATTAATTGCAGCCTGACTAGTGATTTATATCAATCCCAACTTTGTACATTAGAGATATGGGATTGAACTTGCAATTGGTTTAGGTGAATTGCAGCTCTTTATAAGGCAGGGCCCAGGCATGAAAGTCAGCCCCCGCAAATGCATTTTTATTTCTTTCCTCAGATGTGACAGTATTTCTTCTTAGGATAACGGTACTCACGGTAGTTTGTCAGATGGCAGAGGCATTCTGGTGGGAATTAGCCCCTTCATAGTGTTAGCCTCCTTGCCAGGCTGAACAAGTCTGTCCTGTGGGTTAGAGTCCAGAAGGCTCCTTACGGCATCGCTGGATGGCAGCTCATCATCTTTCATTGGCTGTTGATGAAATATGTACATTAACTCTTTATCCACCACTGATGCATTTTTGAAAAGTTAGTACACACAAATTCCAAAGAACAAGGTACTCAAAGCAAATAAAGAAAGGAGCTTGCTTGTTGAGCAAGTATACAATCAGTTTTTAAGGTACACAATGTGTTGAGTCTCTAAGGACTGCTTATTCTTTAATAAATCTGAAAAGAGGTTGTCACAGAGTGAGTGAGAAAGGGAATAATGATTGAATAGAATTTAAATTGTACATTGAGTTGTGCATGGGCACAAATTTGCTTTAAAAATAGTCTCCATAGATAGGTAGGCCTACTGGATTAAGGTGATATTTTCATGAGGGTTTAATTTTTTTGAATTTTGTAAATCGTGGTAGGGTCACGAAACAACACACAAAAATATTGTCACATAATCCTAAATACTAAGCGCACACACCTCATGTTGCTACGCATACACAGTTAGCAGCAAAATTATTCAACCCCCTTCTCATTTTTAACATTGTGTCATAATGAATAACATTGCAACAGCAGATTGCTACTAAACCATTAAGATAGTTAGCAGACAGTTAATTACTAAAGAATACCAGAGAAAAAAACAAACAAATTTTACTTCATAGTTCATCTGAAATTCCAATTTGCGTAAAAAAAAAACATGTTGCGAAATTATTCAATCCCCTATTTACACACAAGAATGGAATGCACAAATAATGACAATTTAAAAGCCAGTGCATATATTCTGACATGAATGCTGATTTTATTTATCCTCCACCTGAAAATGGAACATGTGTGTGTTTGATACATTGTGTACATGTTTCAACCACACAGCCACATGTTGGCCTACAGATACGAGGTGGACTGACGTTATTCCGACACATTTTATGAGTATATGTTGGACTAAATGGCCGGTAGACTGACCTGAATAATATCAGATGTTGGTTTTGTTGTCATAAACATCACAAAATGTTTAAACCTCAGGGCTTTACACTGCTGCTTTGGGAACAAATAAGTTGCCATTGGCTCTTAACTTATTTCCGTTCCCTCAATGCAGTGCACAAAACTGCAAATCCCCTCTTTATGAATTTCTGTGATGTTTCCTCCCGCGGCAGCCAACATCTATATAATGTAACCTTGGTAACAGGTGTATAACATTCAAGAATGATCCATATTGTGATCTATTCTTACTGTAACTTATACACTGTAAAGATTGGCGAAAAGGTGTAATGCTAGGTTCACACCGCTGATCAGACCAAGTCGATCAAGTTTGATCAAGTCCGATCACCCATTTTACCCAGACCAATCTCGACTAAATGCTTGATCGTCTTTCAACATGATCCCTTCCGGACCGCTATTCGATCGTTTACGACCTACACCCAACCATTTACGATTCCTCTAGTTCATCTCCTCGACCAGCACATCGATCTCTACTCGAACATACCGATCTCTTCTCAATCAATACACGATCGATACATGGTAAGTACTCGATCTGTACTAGACCGCGGAGACCAACTCGACGTCTACACGATTTCTACACGATTTTAATTCGAGCAGATCTGCATATTCGCACAGTGATCGAAGAATTGGTTGGCGACAGCTATTCATTTCGTTGTAGGCGACAGAGCTACGTAGTTGTTTTTGCACATTGACGTAGGGTGTGTGCCTTTGATATTGTGCCCCTTGAACGTTTGTAAGATGTACATACCACGAACTCATCATCGACAAGTCGTGTCTGATTTTGGACTATCGAATTTGGGACAAAGTTGAGAGGTTTTCATGAAAAAAGGAAATCAACCATATTGACAGAGTGAGACGCTCTAAATATTTGCAATACACGGCAAATTCTTACCCCTGCCCCGCCCCCTCCCCCTCCACAATTGTCCATGCTGTAGGCTATATAGAGCCACTGTTCATACTAAAAAGGGCGCAAGTTCAGTTCCATACGATCATTTTTGTGTGTAGTTCAATACTTTGTGAACTACAATAATTTGAAGGATATATTATAATGAGTACATGAAATCACTATCCAAGCCAAGAACGTACCAAAAGATCAACTTACACTAAACTCTTTAGCATAATAATATTTGAAATTTGACCAATAATTGATGGAATTGCCTATAAAGTGACAGGAACTTTCGCGGCTCCGCAGGAACAATGACATGTTGCTTCTTCTTGGCTCCGTCCGACATTGTTTCTTTGGGTCACTCTTATCATTAGGCCTATTGTCATCGCTATTATGACATTGTGTTCACGATCACCATGATAAGTATCATTGTCATAATTTGTATGAACTCTAATGTCGTAACTATCCATGTTATTACACTTATTATGTAACCGTTATGGGCAATAGTACTTGCAGTAACTGTAGTAAAATTTGTAGTAGACATCATAGTTGTATAAGTAGTAGTAGTAGTAGTAGTAGTTGTTTCTTTGGGTCACTCTTGGGTCACCCTTAAGTGTAATAACACTACTACTACTACTACTACTACTACTACTACTATTACTACTACTACTACGGACGAAAAACCAGTAGAAACCAGTAGAGGAAAACGATTAGAATTTCTACTGGTTTCTACTGGAATTTTTCTACTGGTTTGAATATGGAAAGTGAAATGATTTCCAGTAGAAACCATTAGAAAATTCCAATAGAATACCAGTAGAAATCTTTACTGGATCCAATAGAAGACCAGTAGAATACCAGTAGAAACCAGAAGAATCTCTACTGGATCCATTAGAGATTCCTACTGGTTTCTACTGGAATTTTCCTAATGGTTTGAATATGGAAAGTGAAATGATTTCCAGTGGAAACCATTACAGAAATACCCCTAGAGATTGCCAGTAGAAACCAGTAGGAATTTCTCCTGGATCCATTAGAATACCAGTAGAATATCTACCGGAACCATTAGGAGACCTGTAGGAATCAAAATTAAAAATATTGATGTAATATTGATTTAAATGTTTCTTAGGTAAATCCAAACTTCCAAAGTAAGGTAAATCCAAACTTCCAAAGTATGGCAAATAATGTTTTAAACTAACCCTATCCTCTCCCATACTTATTCCTATACTATCCTACACCTATCCTAAGTCCTGTCCTTTCTTTCACACACTTTCATATATATAGTAGTACGGTTATAAGGTACATAATAATTTGGTTACTACAACTTACATTTAAGAAAAGCATTTTTTGTTGTTATCATTCTTGTCTTCACTTAAGTAGGTGGCATTCTCTATTCTATGTTTAAACGTGAAATCATTAATTGGTAAAATTCCTGTTATCTGGCTATGTGGAGGTTATAATATCAAAGTACAAAATTATGACTCGTGAATACACTCATGAATATTCATGAGCATCTCTATTTCTATTGGTTTCTTTTGGTTTCTACTGGTCTCTAATGGTTTCTACTGGTTTGACTTTGCATTTTTCACACTCCATTTCAAACCATTAGATTTCAAACCATTAGATCTCATTGGTTTCTATTGGTTGCTACTGGTTTGACTTTGAATTTTCCACACTCCTTTTCAAACCATTAGATCTCACTGGTTTCTGCTGGTCTTCAATACCATTAACCTATACTTTTTATACTGGTTTCTACTGGTTTCTACTGGTTTGATTTTGCAGTTTTTCTTCAGACCAGTAGACTGGTTTATGAAAAACCAGTAGAAACCAGTAGGCGCTCTCTACTGGTTTCTACTGATTTCTATGGGAATTTCGACCTGGGGTAGTAGTAGTACGGGAGAGCGGGGTAAATACGGACATAAAATTTCAAACTTCTGTATTAGCACAACGAGCATGACGAGTAGTCCCATCATCAAATAGACATCGTATCATGTATCTAGGCGGTATACCCTCATTTTGGCATAAATATTGGCAAACAGTGTTAATTCTTTTGTAAATTATTTTTAAAAAAGTACTGTCATAGATGTCCGCTATTCCTCGACCAAAAGTGGGGAATTACGGACATGTGAGGTAAATACGGACGGAGGATAAGGTTGACTGTTTCGAGCCTTGCCTTATCAAGCTACCCCCTCCCAACGCTTAAGCAATTGAAGCAGACACTAACTATTCCGTACATTGTTCTCTTATCTTGCGTTCAGTGAAGTTTCTTAGTCCAAACTTATGCACTGAGAAGCGTACTAATTATGTACAATAGGTTTATTATTTGATCTGGATATTATTGATCCATTTGTACAAGTTTAAGCTAAGCCTCATGTAACTTCATTCGTTAATGAGAAGATATCGGACTGATTTGAATAACTAAAATGTTAATTCAGCTTAGATTTCTTTTACTAGAACCAAATACGAGCCATAACACAAAATGCAAGGTCTGTGGAACACGTTTTATTCTTTATTTAAAAGGAACTTACCAATCTTTCAGAGAGTTAATGAATTACCTTTTGAGTCATTGTGCTTAAATGAGAAGAGTAGTACTAAGTAATGCTCAGTTTGTCATTTTGTGAGAAATATGAAAATTAACAACAATATGGATTTTTAAAGCAAAATTAAATGACAAGTCTTTCCTTGAACAACAAAAAACAGTACTGGGAAAGCACGTCATTACATGCTGCAATCACGTGTGCTCGTCGAGTTGCGTTTGGATCGATCGATTGTGGTCGAAAAGTACTCGGGATGTGATCGAGTGTGGTCTGGTGTCGGTCGAAACGTAATCGAGTTCAGTCGAGTAGAGATTGATAGTAGTCGTGTATCGTTGGTGCAACAGTCGAGTCATTCACGAAACGGACGATTCCTGGATCGAAATGATCGGGAACCGATCGTGTAGTATTCGAGCATAAATCGAGATGATCGGGAACTAAGTGGTTGGAAAATTCCATCCCGACCAAACAAGATTTGTTTACGACCATTTCCCGATTAACTCGACCTCTTCTCGATCACTACCCGAACTGTTGGCGCTCGGGCTTCCTACTCTATCATTTTTGACTGTCAAAAATTATCGAGAAGGAAGCAGGAGCGATGCCGATCAAGGTAGACTAACCCCGAATACCCTTGGCGAGCGAACGCGATCAGGCCAAAATAGCTTGATCGGGATTGATCGAGTTGATCTGATCGGCAGTGTGAACCTAGCATTAAACATCGCTCTCTTGAAAATTACAACAACAAAAGTAACTACATCGTACCAGGAAGCTTACAACAATTAGCCCCATTAAAATAATATTTCAAACAAGACATACTTGTGGACAAGTATAAGGTGGTCTGTATTGGCAAATTCGTGCACAGATATGGGCTGGTAAATGCATGGTAACCATCTATTCAACAGAAATTAGAGGCAATGCTCAAGAAAGCTCATAGCACACCTACAACATACTAACATCTCAGAGAATTGCCTAAATAATCGGGTTAGGCCATTTCCTGACCTACTTTTAATCTGACCTAGTCTTTCTGACCTAGTTTTTTGCCATTCACTCAGTACGGCCTCTGTTATTGGCTACTGTGCTAATGAATATTCAAGACTATGGTATGGTTTGTCGAACATTCGCGCCGGCGCGGTCAAAGAGGCGGCCAGGGGGCGCAATTTTTTCGAACATTCGCGCCGGTGCGCCCAAAGAGGCGGCCAGGAGGCGCAATTTTTTCGAACATTCGCGCCGGCGCGCCCAGGCCCAAAGAGGCGGCCAGGAGGCGCAATTTTTTTTTACACGCTAGCTCATAGACGCCAGAGCTTTTCACAGCTGAGAGAGAAATCCTTGCTCTCTGCAATCGGCCACAGCCTGCGAGAGCACGCTCATGCCGATATCAGCTGTTCCTTTGTACCATTGTATGTGGGTAATGAGTTGATATAAGGACACTAGAAAACCTATTACTGTGCACAAATGCCATGTTGTGATAAAAAGTTGAGTAAATAGATATGTGTTTGTGTTATAATTATTTCATGTTTGCTAGGTTTTATTAGACTATTTATTATTTTTTTATCTGTCCCTCCCGACATGATGCTCTAAATCCCCTAGAGCAAAATGGAATCTCCCGTCTCTTTTTCCCCAAATCTCGCTAGAGAAAAAAATATTGGAGTCATCGACTGTTTGATAGGGGTGCATAATAAATTTCTACCAAAAATATTCCTTATTCAATCATTCAATAACATTTTCATGAGATGATGTATTTTTCAATAATACAACAAGGATAAACAAATTCACTTTTATCTTATTGTCCAACAAAAATCCAGTGTTTTTTACATTATATTTTCTTTCTGAGAGCACCGTCCCCTTTTTCTGTAGTGGAGCAGTCCGGCGCCGGCAATTCCCGCGTGGACTAGCGCGCCTCCAGCTCACCAGCTCCTGGCGATGGCCGCCTCTTTGGCCGGCGCGACGTTCGACAAGCCATACCATCGTCTTGAATATTCATTAGTACAGTAGCCAATAACAGAGGCCGTCTCATGAAAACTGCCTCGTGTACAAAATGAATGGCAAAAAAACTAGGTCAGAAAGACTAGGTCAGATTAAATAGGTCAGGAAATGGCCTAACCCTAAATAATCACATGTTCATATGTGCTAACAACATGTACATAATAGTCATTGAAGATAAAGGGGCAAGAGAAAAAAAAGTGGGAAAGAAAATCTCAAACAGAATGAAAAACTGAGGGATAGAACAGAAGAAGGTGGCAAAATAAACATTGCAAAAGGAATGAAAAGCTGACCATACCCACACCAGGAATCGAACCGGGGTCGCTCGTTCTTAAGACCTCCTCTTAACCAATTCATCCATCCATCGTCCCATTCACTTAACACATAATGCACAGCAGGGGCTAGAATGGTTTAGAAATCAATGCTCAAGCTAAAATTTTGCCATGATCCCGACATCTAATAAAAAAAATGGAGACCACGTCTCCAAAAGCTAGTAGATTCAGCTACAACAATGCTCCCATTTCAGAGTAAAAGATCCAAACATAGGCGAGATACAGCTCCTAAAAGATCGCCATGTCATTTCATGATTTGAAATAAATGACCCTCTCATAGACATTACACGTACAAACGTCCCATTCTGACATTGAAAGACTTACTTTTTTGTGTGTTTAGATGATACAAAAAAAGTGGGGGGTACGGAATCAAAATAAGAAAAAAAATCTAACAAAATTAGAAGGTGATCTGTCATTTACAACAGACCACCTAAATATGACATAAAATATTTACTTGTATAGTGAAATGCATCAAGTGCTATCTTGATGACACACTGGTAATACTTTCAATCTTAATACTATCAAGCTACACTAAATGTGGATTTGTACTCATGAAAGAAATTATTTTAATATACATAAATTCTGCTGTGTGAATCTGATTTACTTGTTACTTCACTTACACAAATTCTAAAAAAGATGATGAAACATCTCAAAAGATATAATTGCAAATCATAGATTGGTAAATGGAAACTGAAGTAGGAGAAGTTTGGAGATTTTGATTACAATGTCACTCTACCAGTTTGTGTACTGGTATATTTGTTATTTTATTCATTCATTTTTGGGGGAATGCTTTAACCAATTCAATTGAAGTAATGAAAAGAGTTAGGCCTGCAATGCATCACATTCCAAGTGAAGTTCATGTTTATCTTGTTATTCATATCATAAGCGTTTACTCTTTATGTATTTACCAACATAGTCACAATTTAGCACCAGTATTACAAACTAATCCCATAGAGAAGTAAAATAGCTGGCACAGATAGGTTTAAACAGTGTACTTGAAACATGTATCATCAGTGGAGTGATAAAATCTCATCACCAAACTTTTGTAAACATTCAGGAGGGAGGAAAACCTTTCCTCTTTTAATATAATAACAGCATAGAGGAGGTTTAGTACAGGTTAATTGTGATTCCCTTTTGGGCTAGTAAATGGTATATAATATCTGTTGCATGGTCTTTTGCCAAAATGTTACATGGTCCTTGGCGACAATTTACCAAAACATATTTTTGTCAAATACTATGTTAAATGTACAACCCCTGCATGCACACATTATTAATGAATGAAAACACCAATACCTTGAAAGAACAACAACATACTGTATATTTGGGCAACAAATCACAAGTTACACATATACTCACATCCAAATCTGCTGTGAAAGGTCTATAATATGCCCCACCACTCATCTTTCCACACAATCTTCTTAAATTTTAGTCTCACAAGATAAGTCCACAATCAACAAAACACACTCCCATGAAAAAATTGCCCATTTGTACACAATCCTATCTTGCTCAACACACTTGCTGTACTTAGTTCACTACATCATCCTTGCTTGCAGTCTAGCTGTGTTTCAATTCTATCATTCTTTCAGCAAAGCTCAGTGCCTCTTTTCACAAGGAGCTTTTCTAAGCCTAGAAGCCTGATCAAATACTGAGGACCCACTGACCCCACATGAGATCCTATTACATGCAAATGAGCTCTCAGTTTACCCACTGTCAAGGCAACTAAAAGGGTTGGACTGATCCATTGTTACAAGAGGGGTGGTTACACAAGAGAGTTGACAACTGATTATAAAAGATGACAATGGAGTGCATGCACTTTAGTCCCACTCTAAACACATGCCCTTGTAACATTGCAATCTGATATATGTACATAGGTCATTGGTACATGCACAAACTGGTTTCAAACTAGTGTTCATGTGTATTTTCAAAATGTTTTCTCACACATCCAGCATTTGAGGTCATTTTTCTGCACATCCCGCTGAGAAAAATGGAAGAGTCCATGGCAGAGATTGCACAGCAGGTGCAGTGATTGTGTGGCTATGTAATGATCTATTGGTGTAGCAAAGGACTTGTAATCAATAAGTAATCACCAAGAGAAATAATTTGATTTCCTGTCAGTGAACAGTTTTAACTGTAGTCTGTAAACAGGCATGATCATGAGGACTACCATCTTCTTGTTTAAATATTTAAATATCTCTCTCATTCCTAGCTTTTTCTCCCCCTCTCTTTCTCTCTCTGTCTCACTCTCCCTTCTTTCTCTCTCTCTCCCTCTCTTTCCTTTTTTTTCTCCCCTCTTTCTCTCTCTCTCCCTCTCTCTTTCCATTTTTCCTCCCTTCTGCTCTCTTTCTGTTTCCCTTAATTAGTTGGTCTGCCATGAACGGCAGATCATCAATTAATTTCGTTAGGATTTTCTTTATTATTGTGACAAAAAAGTAAACAGAATTTTTTTTCACTCAAACGAAGAACTTCCAATTACTTTTGCTTAATCTTAAGGTTATTAACCTTATAAGACATACTTGAATGGTGCCCTGTCTGATCAATAAAGTACTACCATGATGCCTTACTTTAGACCTTCCATAGTTAACGGAAAATGTCACATCCAAAACGCCATTTTTGAATTAGTCTCATATCTAATCCAGAGACGTTCTGATGTTGCAAGTATGATAGCAATTTTGTTTAGAGTCCTTCCCATCATTATAACACTGAACAGAAAAAAAATTATGATTGCATTGTTAAAAAAATTGTCATGAATAAAAGTTGATTTTTTTCGTCCCTTAATAATGGCAAAATTCCACTACATAGGGGAGATGCGGGAGAGTTGAGCCAATTTTTACATTTTCATCAATATTTTCCTTATTTCCCTTATTCTTAATGAATGTTTCTTACAGTCAAGTATAAACATTAAGGTGTTTTTTAATGGGATTTATTTTTATTTCATATCACTGCACATTTTATTCTTTCTTTGAAAAAAAAAAGATGTCAAGTGGCTCAACACTCCTGTGGTGAAAGGACAGTTGAGCCATGTCTTCAGGAGAGGTGTGTCACTTGTAGGAGGGTTGAGCCATATTATACCTCCCGCTTATCTGCTTTTATTGAAATGAACTGATCATCAAGGTGGACGTTCCTTTTTATATAAACATCAATATCAATATCAATTTTAATACATATTAATGTCAATTATTATACAGTATTTAAAATATTATACTATATTTATATTGATATTAATCTTATATCAAAGAATAACACAAAAATAAACCATTTTGAAATTCCTTATAAAATAGAAATATTAAATAGTAGGTTATCACTTTTGTTATTAATATTGTTATATCTGTTACTACATGTATTAGTAGTAGTAGTATTACTATTATTGTTACATTAATATATTTATTAACAACCTCTGTTATTATTATTGTTATAATTATTTATTCATTTATTGATTAATTCATTTATTGCAAATAATATGGACATACAATGCAATCATCCATACATGTATGGTAGCATTCTCACTTGCAGCGGAGATAATAGGTCAACCAGGGGACTATAGTGACTGGTCAAGTGCTTGTCCCTATTCCAAACACATATAATCTTAAAGAAACCCTTTTTTCTTATTCTACAAATACATTTTTGCCAATTTCCCCTTTAAAGGTCAGTGATGTTTTATAATGTAATAAATGTAGGGTGTAAGGTATAATATAAGGTGCCTAATCCTGAGGTCCCACTTTTAAATTACTTGGTCTTATCTCCCTGTTAATTTTTTCAGTCTCTTTCTTATCTCTATCCCATTCCCTCCACGGTTGTAGAATGTTTTTCAATTCTCACTACCTCATGTTATTAATCTAGATAAAATTTCACTCCACATACTTCATCACAAATTATTGATGCTTTACACAAAAGGAAATACATATAAAACATATTTTGTATTCGTATTCATGTCTATTGTTGTTGTATCCATTTAACAAAAATTTTACTTGTTAGTGAATTTGAGGAATTTCCATGGTCCAGGATATGTTCAACATTAACATTTTGTGTTGTACCCATTTCTTGAGATGGGGAGAATGGTACAATTGTACTCAAAGTTGAAAATGTTTGTTTTGTTTTTGTAATAAAACCATGTTTTACTTTTTTAAGTACATGGAAAGTCTATGAACACTGAACAATTAACCCTTAACTGTGCTCCAAACTAGGTAACGACACAAAAATGTACTTTCATCTGAACAGGAAAAAAACAGAGACCTGCTAAAACCATTGAAGTCAACTAACAACCCAATTAACACGTAGCATTGCAAAAGTTTCCATTTCCCTCAAAGTTGAATACTTTTGACTGACCTTTTTTTTTCTTTTTTTGACCATGGTGTCATTTTATAGGATAAATGGATATACGGTACAAACGCTGAACAATTAGCACTTAACTGTGCTCCAAACTAGGAAAGGACACAAAAATGTATCTTAATCAATCTACTCAGAAATCTGTTGAAAACATTAAAGACAAATGGCAACCCAAATAATAGACACTGGATTCCAAAACTTTCTCCTGGCTGGTCTTTGAAATTCAGTTAACTTCAATTCCGTCAAAGTTCAACACTTTTTATTTATTTTTCTTATTTTGTTGAACCATGATATCATTTTATAGGATAAATGGAAAATGTTATGAATGCTGAACAATTAGCACTTCACTGTGCCCCAAACTAGGAAACAACATAGAAATGTATACATCTTAATCAACCGAACACAAAATGTTGAAAACATTAAAGACAAATAGCAACCCTAATAATAGACCCTGCATTCCAAAACTTTGTCCTGGCATTTGGGAAGTGTGAGAGTCTTTACAATTTAGTCAATTTTAATACCTTCAAAGTTGAAAACTTAGGATTTCTTTATTGTTTTGTTTTCAATCATGTACTTTAATAGAGTAAATGGGAAATAGGATATGAATGTAGAACAATTAGCACTTAACTGTACTCTAATCTATAGAAAACAAACATAGAATTGTATCTTAATATCAATTCAATATGACACTGTTAACACAAAAATAGAGACAGGTCTGTTCATAACTCCAAGGTCAAACAGCTATGAAAATTACATGTAGACCCTGCATTCCAAAAGTCTTTCCTGGCAGATGATAGAGTGATTCTTTGAAATTTACACCAAGTTCAATTTGGGGGTTATGTACAATTTAGAAATAAGTATATATGGTGCCGCTATTCACACCTAGTTGTTTGTTGCTGTTAACATGATCATAGCAAGTGGGATGAGAGAAAAAGAAAATATTTTACTTACATCTAAAACTCTTGGTTCCGTGTCTTAATCTTAATCTTAATCTTACGTGTACTTTAACATGACTGGAAAGTATGTCTATGATGTGAAAAGTTAACACTTTAAAATGTGCTCCAATGTAGTAAAATCACAGATCATGATGTCCACCTGATACGGAAGAAGAAATCTGCTTAACAGTCTCGCAATTTTATCTAGAGGTGCAATTTCTCCAGACTGCATCGGAACTGGAATCGGGCCCGACGAGATGACCCAAGAAGGGTTGGGGTTGGTAGCTTTTTTACTATGTCGTCTCGTGACCATGCTGCCTCATTGTCATCCTTGACCATGAATGTAGTCGTGCTGTGTAGGCTTGGTACACGACGCAGAAAGACACCTTCAAAGTCATTACCACAGGAAGAGTCAAAGCGCTCAATATAGTTGATTATTCTAGATTTTCCCTCAACCTTCACCACAACAGAGTCCCCTTCAATGGCATCTTGGTCAGTCGCTTCATTAGAACTTATTAGATACTTGGAGAATTGAGGATAATGCACATAGCTCACTATTGTACATGTAATTGTTAGGCTGTGGCTAAATACAAGGAGAGTTGAACCATCAACAGCAGGAGAGTTGAGCCATGGCTCATCTCTCCTCATGTTGAATGGCTCAACACTCCTGAAGAAGGCCATTTTTATACTTTCATGAAAATAAGAGTTATTTGCAAATCAAATAATTTTCAATTTTATGAAAATTATAAATCAATATATGAACTAGCTTACACATGAAAAGCTGTAGGAAAACTCTCTGCTTTATGGGTAATGGAAAGGGTCTTTCCTGAAATTCTGATTTTTATTTTTTGCTGCATTTCAGAGTCTTTCTTGTCCACCAGTGACCTTAGTGTGGTCTGTGCCATGTGCTTACTTAGATTAAAATGACAGTTATATTAAGGACTACCAACAGAGGTTGCATGTGGATTGAGCTCTTGACTGGAAGTACAAGTTTTAGGGGGTGGCTCAACTCTCCCGCATCTCCCCTATGACGGTTACCTTTCGTTATGCTACCTGGGGTAGCACTCACTATGCTCTTTCAAAGCATGTATAACATAAGGGGTTACGGCTTTTTGACATAATTGTACGGATCCAAATATACCCATTTTCAAAATACCATTGATTGTAAACGGAGCCATATGTAAATGAGGGACATCAAGCAGAACAGCAGTTGATTGGTTTTCTGCTCGAACATCAGGCACCTCCGCGTTGAGTATGCAAATGAGGACAATTCATGCCGAGGTCTAGTGCCAGCTTCGCTTTGATTGGCTGATTTTTCTTACACACAGGGCTGCTTACTAGGGGCAGGTTTCGAGACGAATTTCTAGAGAAATAACATCTTTCTACGACCTTTTCTAAAGGTAAATCACATCTTTTAGGACAGTGCTGCCTTGAATGATAAGAATAATGTTTAAAACTTTTGACTGATGTAAAAATTATAATCATCTTCAACATAAAACTGTATTAAATGTTGAATAGAAAATGTCCTTAACTTTACGCACTCGGTGCATAAGTTATCTCGTTCTTCGGGTGTGAGTATGGAAAAGCTAAAATGAGTTATAAAATCTCGTTCTTCAGGTGGAATGGGTTAAAGACTTCAAAATTGTGCAAAAAGCAGATAGTATGCTAGTTTTAACTTTCTCCTTTTATACATGGTATCAATTTTGTGATAAATGGATGACATTTGCTTGAGTTATACTAGTTTCATCCTCATCAACACACACATTGTATTACTCAAGGATCATTTGTACCAAGTGTGATCACAATTAATGCAGAAATAAAGAAACGAGAGCAAGTTCAACAAAAACTTTAACATTTTTGTAATGACATGGCCTCATATTATTTGACCTTTTGACCCCGAGATGATCTTTGAACCATCATCCTCATGACGAAACGTGTGGTATTACCCAAGGATCGTTTGTAAGTGTGATCACAACTGATGCAGAAATAAAGAAATGAGAGCAAGTTAAACAAAAACTTGTAAAACAAAAAACTTTGTAACAGACCGACAGACCAACAGGAAAAATGATTACTAGGTCTCTGCCAAACTTTGTTCAGGCGAGACAAAAATTAGGAAAACCAGGAAAAATATATGTTCTACACGATGAGAAGCATAAACACCTCGATTGAATGGAACCTTTAAGACTCATTATTGCTCTGAATACATGTATCTCTGTATTTTGCTACAGCTCAAACTAGCACACGTTGTGAAACAGGGGCCAGTTTCTTTGATCTGAAGCGTGGAGGGCGTAAACACAAGACCGTAACATATAAGCAGGGAAGTGTTATAGGAAGGAGTAGAAACTCGAGCATAATACATTCAAACATCTGTATGGGTTCTAAAGCGTGCTCATGAATGTCAAAAGAATTCCATAATCATGACAATGCTTTGATGTTCCATGTGCCGAACCGACATTTAGCCGACATTTAACTTGAAAAGAAATTAATTAATTTCCCATTTGTCTGTAGACGTTTTGTTTTTGACAAATTCGTTTGCAAACTCAACGGCAGATAATGACAGATCCTAATACTCTGCTTTTGTTTCGAAAAGTATTGAGGAATCATTAAAAATCGGACATATAAGCTATTTGTATTACAAAATTTACCAATTTTTTCACTTTCTGACAACTTGTGCATTTGGGAGATTCAACCACCCTCAAAATGATACATTAAGCTGTGTGTTATCATTAACGGCGTTTGTGTGTGTTTGCGTGAAGCAGAGATATTTTAATTGAAAAACTTGTTTATTTGTGTTTGCTGATACCTGTTGTGCTCATGGAAGTATTAATGTCATTAACAGAACGGGACAAGCGAAATGAGACTGTACATTTCTTTTGTTCTCTCTGAGAAACCGTTGCCACACAATCATGTTCATAATTGTTCAAACACCTGAATAGCACCTGTTGAGAACACCATAACTTTTCAGCGGCTTGGCACATGGGTTCAAAGAAAGAAAGTTGCTTCCTATCCTTCCATAACACATCCCTGATATAAGTGTTTATGCCCTCAACGTTTTTTGAATAGCATGTACTATACCGGATGCTGCAGATCAAAGAAACAATGGCAGACCCTGTTTCACAGAATGTGCGCGTTTGAGCCGTAGTTTTCTCATTAGCGGTATCTTTGAGTTGTCTTGGACAAATACATGTACTTCTCATGGTGCTTTCTTAATACCGATAATAATGCTGCTGATGTGATTCAGATCGTATTACCGGTACGTCGATTGTATCACACAGGATACCTATCAAAGCCATTTAATTTGTTGTTGAATGTTGTCACACAATGCATAGTCCCATATGTGTTGGGTCTTCCGGTTATTCACTTGTTTGAAAGACCCGACTTTTGCAGCCGCACCCAGACCTTGGCGTGATTTTAAAAAAAACCATGCGGCTTATCCGCTGGTCAGTACGGTATACAGGCGAAATGCACATCTGCCATGCTGCGCCATAAAAAAAAAAGGAGTTACGAATTGCAGGCCAAAACAAATAAATACAAACACAAAATCAATAAACCCCCTTAGGACAATCTGGAAGCAATTCAACCATGGTTGGAGAAAATTATATCTACATTAAGCCTGAGTCATATCGATTTTTTCAGAAACCGGTGTTCGATGGCTTTGCGCCGATCGAACATCGATGCATCGATACATGACGTCACCCAGCCACTGCCAAGAGCCAATTTATGAATGAAAATATAGTAAGCATACGCAGTGCAATCCTTCCATTTCCCCACATAGTATTCCACCAAAACAAGCGTGCAATTCTCTATCACCTCGTACCAAAATCGACCTAGAATTTCACTTTCCTTTATTTTATATGAATTATGAAAGGTATTCTCGGAGAATCTATTTTCTCACCAATACTGCACATGTAAGCGAATTTCGATTACTTCTTGTTTTTCCGTCAAAATCTTACAAATTAGCGTCAATATGGCATCGTATACATGTATGTAGGTTGGAATCTGTAGAGTCTATTGCAACGGGCAGAAAGTCAATCAGCTTCCGGGTTGCGATTTTTTTTTCCCGTAACCCTAATGCGTCGAAAAATCGCTTCCGGGTTCGGACAACGTGACCGGATATCGTTATCACTATTTTGGCGACCACGTGGTTATGACGTGATCTACGCGATGCACCAATCAGTGGTCTCCGAATCGCTGTACGGAGACGCTCTATTAGTCTGTACGTCGGCAGCGTGTATGCAAATGAGCCTTACGCACGATTGCCACTGTATTTCCGGGTTTTCACAACACACGATGCTATCCGTTGTACAAAGTCTATGGACAATTGTTTGTTGTGGCGTTGCGCTGTATATAATAGTGAACGAATCAAATCCAAGTAGTATGTAGTAGCTGCTTGATCATCAAGCGACCTGTTCATTCTCTTGATGCGTTACCTGCAAAACTCACAAAAGAGAGTAGGAACCAAGTAAGCAAATTAAGATTGTGAAAATATGAAGATAAATTGTGTATAACAGGACTATCAAACAAAAGATTTTGTGTTTTCTAGTCAATTTGGTAATTTCATCGATGCATCGAATTCATCAAACGAAATCGGAGTTCGACTTCTTCGATCGAACACCGGCTTAATAATCGATTCGACTCAGGCCCAATCTACATTGAGTGGAAAATCATGGAGATGAACAATTTCAAACAAAAAGATGGGCACAAACACACACAAACACCTTCAGCAAAATTGTAAACACAACAAAACAAGTAGGTACCCCCCAAGCAAAATAACATAACTTTTTATTAAAGATGTTTTGAGCATCATGACTTAGCAGGATTGTTTCTTCACTTATTGACTAACTTCCTGTGCAAAATACATTAATCTAATATTAAAGGCAAAATTGTCACTTTTCAAAAGTCACAAGAGTTAGTTTGGAGGGTCTGTGAAATAGGATTTTGGCGAATTCTCTTCCATGTTAAAGTGCTGCTGTTTTTTGATCATCCATTGTTTGACCCTCTCACATCTATTCTGATACTTTTAATGCTTTTTCACAGTTGACTGAGCACAATTTTATGGGGAAATTACTATGTTGAACTCTCCTGATATTGCAATATCTGTTCACTTTATTGAATGAATTGAAATCAGATATTGTAAACAACATGCATCATCACGCTGTGTGAACATAAGACAAGATGTATAATCATGGTTGAGTGAGCACACTATAAATGGAAAGTTCACCTTAAAATGATTTTACTTTCCATAAAAGCAGATACATGAAATAAAAATATCAATTACTGAAGGTTTGATGAAAATCTGTCAAAGGATAAGACTGTAATGATCTTTTAAAGTGTTGATTTTGTGACATCATGCGTGGTACTCTCACAAATGTTGTGTACAATTTTTTTTTAAAATGTTCTTTAAAAAAATATGCATCCTTGTCACTTGTGCATTTGATACATCGTCAGAAATACGGTTTTATACACATACCTGCATGAAAAAAAAATCAATTGTCAAAAACAGAAAAAGAGCAATTTATGTCATTATATTGTACACAACATATCATGGGAGAGCACCTCACATGTGATGTCACAACATTTCAAAATCTAATAACTCTCTTTTCCTTTGACCGATTTTCGTCAAAGCTTCACTAATGTGTTTCTTTCATGTTTCTGCTTTTATTGAAACCAACTTGTCTTCAGGGTGAACTATCCATTTAAAGATGAAGCAAATTATGAAATTATTGTGTATATGGCATACATGTAGATATGTTTATTCAACAAAAATTTGTTGATTTTAGCATTGTATGTGCATCATTACACTGTATATCTGTTATCTTTCTCAAACCTAATCTGATATTTTGATTGACATTGCATGGTTGAGTGAGCACAATATTAAAGGCACAATGGGGATAATCAATTGCATGATGATTATGGCATATTTTCACGTAAAATGGAAGGTGAATGTCACCTATCTTACTAAATATGTGATATTCTGTTAAATACATACATTCTCCATCATGTCATGCTTGAGTAGTTTCACAATTGATATTCAAAACAAATTTGTATCATAAAATAAATATCAAACATGCTGCAAGGATTTAATGACTTAGGATTTAAACCCAACAAAAAGAGTAAGTCCCCCCCCCCCCCCTAAGCAAAATAGCGTAACTTTTTATTGAAGAGGTTTCGGGCCAAATAATTTGGCCGGATTGTTCCTTAAATTATTGACTAACTTCTGTGTGAAAATTACATTGATCCAATCAGTCATGCATGAGTGGACACATTTTAATGGCAAAAATGTCACTTTTCAAAAGTCACAAGGGTAATTGTTAATGCCATTTTAACAATACATTTTCGCATTTCTTGTGCGATTTTTGAAGTGTTTTCACCCCATCTTGACACGAAAAAGACTTCTTATGTTTACATAACAGTTCATGTTACATTTTTGTCACAGTATCCAGAGTTTTATTTTTTCACCAAAATAAAGGTTTTGTAAAAGTTTCAAATTCAAGAGGGATGAGTATTTGTTAAACAGTGCTCACTCAACCAGAACAATGGGTTAAGTGTCGGGATAGGTGTTAGTGCATCGAAAGATGGATGTTAAATATTGAAAGGCCATAAATTATGCACCAGAAATGGAATTCATCAAAAATTCATATGACAGAATCCCAAAATTACCCTTGTGACTTTTGAAAAGTGACATTTTTGCCTTTAAGATTTGCCCACTCATGCATGACTGATTGGATTGATGTGATTTTCACACATAAGTTATTCAATAAGTTAAGGAACAATTGTGCCAAATTGTTTTGCCCAAAACCTGTTCGATAAAAAGTTATGCTTTTTTGCTTAGGGGTGGGGGGGTGGGGGGGGAGGGGGGAGTTACTTTTTTTGTTGTGTTTATATGCCTGCAATGACCTACTCACTCATTGACTGATATTGTGTGACATGTTATGTTGATATTTCTATCACAAGCAAGTACATAATTTTATATCAGTAGTGGTAATCCTATCATCATACTCATAATTTTTTCTGTTTTCTGTACAGAGTGACTGATAATTGAGAGCATATTCTTTTATGAATGATCACAGCTCTGGGGTAAGCGTTGAGGTCTTCCATGAAACAAAAACCATAAAAATGAACTTAAAACTGTATGAAAAAAAAGAAAATATGACATGTGATATTGCGTGCCTCTTGCGCTTGACAACACATATTTTTGCTTTTTGTAGTAGTGTATTCCAATTGTTGCAACATGATAACAGTGTTTGCTTTTCATCCATCATGGCTTGCTGACACACTTACCATGGAAATTAAAATGTGAAAGGTCAGTAACAATTTCATATAATGTGTGAGAAGGTCGTAACAGGCACATAATCACCCCTTAAATCCTTAAATCCTAAATCAGTCTTTCTCTCTGCACATGTTAGATAATTTATTTTATCTATTAACTTTTGAGTTTTTGAATCTTAATGGTATACCTACTCAATTGTGACATGATGTATGTTTATTTAATAGAATAAAACACATTCAGAAGAATAAGTGACATTAACCTTTAATTTTATCTGAAAATATGCCGTATAATTACCATGGAATTGAATACCCCCATTGTGCCTTTAATATTGTATTCACTCAACCATGCACTGGCGATCAAAATAACAGATTAGGTTTGAGAAAGTTGATAACGGATATAATGATACACATACAATGCAAGAATCAACAAATAATTGGTAAATAGACAAGCATGTATGCCATATACACATTAAATTTTAGGAGTTTTTTATTCATCTTTAAGGTGTGCTCACTCAACCATGACAAGACAGCTTCTTCCTATGTTCACACAATATGTGATGATAAATGTTGTTTAAATATCTAGTTTCATTTCATTCAATAAAGTAAACAGAAATTGCAATATTAGGAGGGTTCAACATAATTATAATAATAACTTGCATTTATTGAGCACTTCATACAGGGTTTCTAAGCGCTGTTACAACTCATATCAATTACACAAAACATTGACATTTCATCAAAGAAAGTGTAATTGTATAATAAATTATCTATTTTTTTTAAAAAATGAGATTATATAAAGGTTACATCGTAAGCATTTAAGCTTAAATCAATTTAAATAAGTGGGTCTTGAGTTCAGTCTTGAATGAATCCAGTGTTGTGGAGGTACGGATGTGGACGGGTAGGTTATCCCAAAGGGTGGGTGTGGCAATTGAAAAGGCGTGTTTTCCCCTTAAAATTGTGGTCAGTCAACCATGAAAAAGCATGAAAAGTGTCAGAATAGGCGTGAGAGGGTCACACAATGGATGATAAAACAACAACACTTAAATATACACCAGGAAGAAAATTTGCTAAAATCATATTCACGGACCCTCCAAACTGACTCTTGTGACTTTTGAAAAGTGACAATTTTTTCCTTTAATGTGTATTCACTTGTGCATGACTTATTGGATTAATATAATTTTCACAGGGAAGTTAGTCAATAAGTGAAGGAACAATCCTGCCTCTTTGATAAAGAATTATGTTATTTTGCTTGGGGGGGGGGGGGATTCCCTTTTTAGTGTGTTTAGTAAGGATTGAGATCTAGGAAAGAAGCATACATGTTATACTTACAGGTAGTTTATAAGGATTTTTCACAATTAGCACATCAAACAGTGGTTGTGGAGGTGGTGTGGTTGGTGGTGTACATGCAGGTTCGGGGTTCATGCCTCCCCAGCTAGGGTTTGCAGGAGGGAGGTCCTCATGAGAGCCTTTGGGAGTCTCAAAGCCATCAACAGTAGGAAGTGTAATGAGGTTTGACACAGAGGGTAAAGAATCTGGCACCTGGATCAAAGGAATGTGACCACAAAAGACTTGTTTGCTACTGAAGTACACAAATTAAAGGGCCCCTGTCATCAAAATATATGTTGACTTCTGTTGATGCAACTTAATATGTATATAACAAATTATATCCCTTCTATGAATATTCATGAGTATTCTAGGAAGGTGATTGGTCAATTGATGCTCGAAGAGCTCCGGATAGTTTTCACTATTTTTTTCCTGGGGAGGACTGCGCATGCTCTATTCACTATTTCCTTCTTTGGGACTACTGCGCATGCTCTGTACCTGAGCGGGTGTAAATTAGTGCAGAGTGAATGCAGTGCGCGGCGTGTTGCGCATTTACCTGGGATGAACCGATATCGAGAGAGAGAAAAAAAAAGACGACTATTTTTGTGCTGTTATTGTTTTACAAAAGGGATATAAAACAAATATGCCGTATTTTTCGGGGTATAAGACGCATGTTTTTATCCTTGAGAATCACGCCAAAATCCGGGTGTGTCTTATATGCGGCATTAGCAAAAGTCGGGCCTTTCAAACTAACACATATACACACGTATGGGACTATGCATTGTGTGACAACAATCAACATTTAACAACAAAATAAATGGCTTTGATAGCCCGACAAAATACCGGTAATATGATCTCAATCGCATCATCAGCATAATTACCGGTACGAAGAAAGCACCAGGACTAGTATTTGTCTGAGACACCTCAAAGAAACCGCTAGCGAGAAAGCTGAGCCCTAAGGATAACCTCCGTTAGATCAGAGCCGCTATTGTTGCTTTGATCCGGCTTTGAGGTGGCGCTATGCACATTTTCGTCCACGGAGATTTTTTTTTTTTTATCTCCGAGGCGAAAATGTGTATAGCGCCACCTCGAGGCCGGATCAAAGCAACAATAGCGGCTCTGATCTAACGGAGGTTATCCTTAGGGCTTAGCTTTCTAGCTAGCGGTTTCTTTGAGGTGTTTCAGACAAATACTAGTCCTGGTGCTTTCTTCGTACCAGTAATTATGCTGATGATGTGATTGAGATCGTATTACTGGTATTGTGTCAGGCTATGAAAGCCATCTACTTTGTTGTTGAATGTTGATTGTTGTCACACAATGCATAGTCCCATACATGTGTATACATGTACGTGAGACCCAATTTTTTTTTTTTTTTCAAATTGCGTGCTCAAAGTCGGGGTGCGTCTTATGTGCGGGGGCGTCTTATCTGCCGGTCGATACGGTACCAAGCATTGAGTTCGAAAGTATAGTGAAAATTATCCATCTTCGGAGGGACTGGCATAAGTTACTTTTTTTTCCTTGGGGGCTTCGCCCCTCGGAAAAAATAGTTCTATGCCACTCCCTCCTCAGATAGATAATTTCCACTATACAATCTCACAGCTTGGTATATTTGTATAACCACTAACTGTCCAATGGAAATATGTGTCCTATATTTTAAAATAATTTTTCTATATTTTTTTTCAGCACGGATAAGCCCCGCCTCCAAAATAGCCTCCAACTCAAGATTCCCCATGTGACATCATCAAAGGTAGAAATTAGCAGGATAATAGACATAATTCATGCACAAACTGAACATTGCAATGCCTACCTGCAAGAGCTTATAATAGCATCACATAGCTGGCACATTTCTGACATAAGGACAAAATTATTCCCACATGAAAGGTTGTTAGATGGTATTGTGTGAAGACATGTGATGATCTTGTGGGCAGGTGGAGGTAGTCATTGCAATGTTTAGTTTGTGCATATATTCTGCTTATTATCCTAATTTCTACCTTTGATGATGTCACAGGGGGAATCTTGAGTTGGAGGATATTTTGGAGGCGGGGCTTATCAGTGCTGAGAAAAAAGTAAAGAAAAATTATTTTAAAATATAGGACACATATTTCCATTGAACAGTTAGTGATTTTGTTTTATACATATTATGTTGCATCAACATAAGTCGACATACATTTTGATGACAGGGGACCTTTAAGTTCCCATTACGATATGAGAAACAATAATACAGTACTCGATCAGAATTGTATTGACAATGAAATAAAGCCATCCAACGATATTTGAAAGGATGAATTTGGGAAAGAATTTTGTACAATCACTGTAGCACATTCAAATTACAGCAAACAAACAAAAAAGTTACTAGTTTTCATATCAGCTGTAGAAGTTTTCTGTAGAAGTCACAAAATGTATCATCGAAGTCTACAGTTTGGGGCTTTGATTTTTCAAGAAAGCATTGGTAAAAAGGGCAACTTTGTATACATATTTTATGGAGAATAAATTATTCCATCAAATGAAGATGCGTAGTTTGGGAAACTTACCTGAGAAGTCAAGAGCCTCAGGAACAATGAGATTGAGTAGGTCTTGGCGCCTTGGGATGGGAGCACACAGGCCTAGCAGAAATGGATGATAATTGCACACGACTGAAGGACCTTTTCCGGTGTACGTATAAAATCAAGTTTGATTGCAAAACACGCTTAACATCAGTAATCAATAACAACTTGACACAAACAGCTACATATCCTACTCTTATAAATTAAATGAGCATTTTGTAAATACAGCTTACTCTCGATATAACGATGTCATCGGGACCAGGGCTCTTTCCTCGTTATAACGAAACCTTGTATCCAAACAGAATAAAAAACAATAAAACACATTGAAACATGTGTGCTTGTGTGTTCGTTGTGTTTTACTATGTTTTTATATCCATAGGCGTCTTGGAAACATGCGTTATCAAACTGAAAAAAGGTATTTGAAACATGCGTTTTCAAACTGAAAAGATGATTTATTTGTGCTCAACACATCCTCTGACTTTGATATATTTTTGCCGTTTTAATAGCTAATTGCATTCAATGAATTACAGACTTTTCCCGACACGCATAAACTGTTAAAAAAAAATGTTATCGTAATCTTCTGGTTAAGTTGTTTGGACAAATAAGAGAACGGGCGGCGCAACGGGCCGAACGGCCGGGAAATAAGGGTTAGGTGGATTTAGATAAGAGCGTCTCACTCGTCTGATAGGATTGCGACGACGTAGCAACACCGTTATGATCGGCACTTTCTTTGTGGGTCATTCCAAAATCATTACGAGGGGGTTCAATGTAGAAGATTAACGCTGCCCCTGCATACTTATATTTCTTTTTATATCGTGATTATGATTTCCAGCGGTATACTAATTTAAAGAAGAATATCTAATCATCTCTTCAATTCTTTCTTTGTTATATTTTAGTGTGTGAAATAAACTTGACCCGTCCGAGATCACATTAGTTTTTGTCAAGAAACCCAATCAATCGCTGCTCATCAGACACACCCCTAATTCTGCACGCGCCGCGCCGTATCATTGTATTGCCGTGATGGAATAACTACAAACCATGCGCTTTCACGGCACATAAGCTGTGCGTGTGCGAAGGAGTGGTGACGAGTTTATCATAAACTGTGCACATGCTCGCGTTGTGTAGACGTGTATTACGAGATGTGTGTCTGGCTCCTTGCGGTGCCGGTGTTTTCAATCTTTTGAGAAGATTGCTTTCAACTAACTAGCCCTCGGTTTTTCCTTCCTCTTTGTAACGGGACACAATTGTTACGTTTTTCTTTGTCTTGGGGTCAACATAATAAGCTTGTTATAACGAAATCTCGTTATAACCGTGCTCGTTGTAAGCGACGTGGTGCACCATAGGTTTGCATGTAGAAACTTTTGGGACCGAGAGATTTCTCTCGTTATAACGAAACCTCATTATATCCGTGCTCGTTGTATCGAGAGTAAGCTGTAGTTGCATTTTTCTGTCTTTTTGAGCCCTTTTGGTCCCAAGCACATATTAGACTTACATGCATTGGCGGAAATCGCTCCCCGAAGGTGGAGGGGACATGTTTTTCCTCAAGAAGTAGCTGAAGCTGATGCATTAAACATAAGTTTTATTGAGTTACATCATTCAAGGGTTACGAAAACTAACTGTGGTCTTTATAGACAGGTGGTCACTAAAGCAAGTTTCACTGTAAGTTAAACGGTGAACAATTTTTCTTCTTACTCTTTGATGGTGATCTTTCTTTACTAGTGGTTATTAAAGCAGGTTTCATTATAATAAAATCTGTCTATAACACCCCTACCTGTGAAGGCCATTTCTAATGTTTCCCTTTAAGGGTGGACTTCATAGGCATGTTTGACCATACCATACCTGTAGTGGCACATTTGGGATCCGGACTCCCAACTTTCCTCCATCATTCGTCAAGGCGTTGTAGACTCTGTTGTCCAGTAGCACCACTGCAAATCCAATGGGCTTGTGCGGATGCCACCTTACTCCATCAAATGCTGCAAAAGGTTCAAACAGAAATGAGAATTTCACTTGTGATTCCATAAGTTTTGAGTACCAGTTTTAAGTGTTCCCTTTGAGACGGTAGTCTTTTAGCAGGTCAAATAAATAGAATTTTGTAAAAAACACAGATAATGTAAGAAAATGATGTAAAATTCCCTCTCCATTTGTTACGGTCAGTTCACAACAGAAATGATAAAACAAAATGACACCAATATTTAATTTATGTGTTATTTATCATAGAGGGTATTTCCCCTTTAAAATCAAAACATACAGTTACACTTTCGCAATTGGTTCACAACTTACTCTACGTACATGGAAATGTTAGCTGGAGGATACTGTAGTCGAATGAATCCACAGCTCCCAACAGAAATGATCAAACAAAATGACACCAATATTTAAGTCATGTGTTATTCATTGTATGGGGTATTTCCCCTTTAAAATAAAAAATGATAAAACAAAATGACACCAATATTTAAGTCATGTGTTATTCATTGTATGGGGTATTTCCCCTTTAAAATAAAAAATGATAAAACAAAATGACACCAATATTTAATTTATGTGTTATTTATCATAGAGGGTATTTCCCCTTTAAAATCAAAACATACAGTTACGCTTTCGCAATTGGTTCATAACTTACTCTGCGTACATGTAAATGTTAGCTGGAAGATACTGTAGTCAAATGAATCCACAGCTCACAACAGAAATGATCAAACAAATGACACCAATATTTAATTCATGTGTTATTCATTATATGGGGTATTTCCCCTTTAAAATCAAAACATACAGTTACGCTTCCGCAATTGGTTTAAAACTTACTCTATGTATATGTAAATGTTAGCTCACAATGCTGGAGGATACTGTAGTCGAATGAATCCCCAGCTCCCGTTGATGATCCAGTTAATAATTGGATCCAGTGTTCCCAAATTATGATCGCAATATTGATCCCAATGTTGCACGGCTGAATAGCAGGTATGCCAGATATTCAAGCCCAAACAGATGATCCAAGATGGTCAAATATTAATCCACAGAGTGTAAGGCTTTCCCAGGCAGAATCTCATAAGCACTATTCAACAGGCAGGTAACTCTGCATGCAGAGAAAAATCCACGTATAAATCCACAGGTGTGTATCGAGCCAAGGCCACAACAAACTCTTAAATGCAGGTTACTACTAACACAGGTGACTGGAGCTAAGATGACAGAAACTCTGAACTCATGTCCAAAACAACTCATATTACAATCTGTACATTCTAGAAAGTTCTACATTTAGAAAGTTCTATCCATGCTTGCAAACATGACATACAATAAACACAATGGCCTGTTCTAGAATGTTAATTCATGATTTATCACTGGCCTAAAGGGTCACTGAACTCCACAGGCACACTCACAGTGCCTCCTTTATTATGCTAATTACTAGTAGCTCAGGGTGGTTGTAACATTCTTTTATGTAAATAACACCTGGCCCAGACAGCTCTTCCAAATTCTAGAATCATCTAGGCAGTACAAATTGTTCAATGTTGACTTCACCAAGGAGGAATTTCACAAGCACATAGACTGCATCTCAAAGTTCTAATGGCTACATGTATTTATACAGGGAAACCCCGTTATAACGAGGGGGACTGGACCCACACTTTTTCCTCGCTATAGCCGATTGCTCGCTATATCAGTACATGATCAAAACATACTGAAACAAATGCAGTATAGGCCTACACAAATAATAACATATTTACCACTAGGACTGTAGTATTTAAATGGATTTGCAAGTATTCTAAACTAAATTCATTACCTAAAAATTCACTAAAATATCTAATAGCACAGTTGAAAATGTAAATAAATGACACTTCCAACGCCTCCGTTTACCAACAAATGAAGCAGCGGGGAGGCCCAGTTACATGGCTGCGCCTGCTGTCATGACCACGTGTCAGCAATGAATGATCATTGAACGCTATCTTCATGCATGCGTGGCCGCAGTCGTACACGCGCGGTGTCACATGTGTTTAGAGGCTCTTGCCATGTGCGTACGCGACTGTGTTGATGTTTGGGGGTGGGGGCGTGCAGTACCTAGAGCCGTATAGAGAGATACGACTATGGCAGTACCGCACGCGCGTGGACAAGTGTGGTGTGGTGCGTGTGTGTGGATTCTTGCACGGTGTGTGTGATCAGCGTTCAACGGCGCGAAGAAAATTGCTTGTGCTGTTGTTGCGTTTCCCTCGCTGGGTGGCGTGGCTGAAGGGAGTGCTCGTAATAACGGAGTTCCCTTTCTTTTTCTTTATTCTTGGGCTGGGAATTTGCCTAGCTATAGCAGAAATTTCGCTATAGCCGATCTCGTTATATGAAAACAGAATACACGGAGGTCTATGGAAGAAAAATCGGGACTCAGGAAATGCCCTCATAACAGCAGGGTTCTCGCTATACCCGTGCTCGTTATAACGGGGTTTCCCTGTACTTAACACAAATTTATAATGGTTACACGACACAAATTTATAACATTCTCCCCCATGGAAAAAAGAAAATTCTGTTGTAGCAAATTTTTCGCTTAAACTTTCAAACATTTAAAGCTACATCAATAAAGATGTTCTTCTGCATTTTACTGCATCTTGAACCATTATTCTTTCATTTTTTAACACTTACAATTCATATTTGAATGTTTTATCTATAACAACTCATAATTTAACCCTGACAAATTGTCTTGAATATTTTTGTTACTTTGAACTTCTTATTCAATCATTTTGATGACATGTATAATCCATACAATATTTTTTCTTAATTAATAAACAGTTTCAATACCATAATCAATCGGCATGACACTTACTTGCACTGAATGTTTCTACATAAACAAATTAAACATCAAAATCCTTTTTCTTTCAAAACCTTTTGGATATATGGCAATTTACATTTTGTAACATGATTTGATAATATATTTACCCATAATCACACACATTGTGACAGAGCTTATCACTTCTTTGTTGTGTTTTTTTTTTCTTGCACTTTGGACAATGCATCAGCTATGACATTGTTTTTGCCTGATACATGCACAATTTCGAGTTTATAGGGCTGGATCAGCAGACTCCACCTGAATATTCGATTGTTCTTGGTGTTACGATCAGTTCACGCCAGAAAGGATCGCACAAAATGATACCAATATTTAGTTTGTGTTCTTTATTATGTGGGGTATTTCCCCAGAACAAATTTTCACAAATTTGTACAATGGGTTTCTCACTTAATCTACGAATATTATACAAGTGAACGTGAGCTTACGGTGCTGGATGATGCTGAAGTCCAATGGATCCACGGCTCTTGCTGATGGTCCAGTTGATAATCCGATTCCCAAATTTCCCAAATTATGATCGCAATGTTGATCCCAATGTTGTACGCTGAAGAGCAGGTATTCCAGATAGTCAAGCCCAAATAGATGATCCAAGATGGTCAAATGTTAATCCACAGAGTATATGGCTTTCACAGCAGGATCTCATAAGCACTATTTAACAGGCAGGTAGTTATCCACGTAGAGAAAATCCTCGTATAAATCCACAGGTGACTGGAGCGAGATGATATGTTAACTCTCTAATGCAGGTTGTCACAGGTACATGACTGGAGCTAGGATGATATGTTAACTCTGAGCTTCTATCAAAGTAACTCATATATATACTACAATCTGTACATTCTAGAAGGTTCTATTATCTGTGCTTCTAGAAATTTCTCAATACATCTAGTAAGTTCTAGATGTTATAGTAAGTTCTAGATTGTATCTATGCTTGTAAACATGACAATCAATATTGACCTGACCCAGATTACACTGATATGTCATCACTGGTTGAAAATGTCATTGAATTCCACAGGCACTCTCTAGCCAGTGCCTCCTTTATTATGCTAATAGGTCCCAGCTAGGTGTAGCATTCTTTCATGTAAATATCATCTGCCAGAGTTTTCTCACATTCCAGAATCTTCGATGCAGTACACATGCACAATGTTTATTTCACCAGTGGAATTTCACAAGCACATAAAGTGTGCACAACTTATTTAATGGCTATATACATGGCTTACACAAATTTATAACATTGGTTTTAAGCCGATCCAGGAAGACAAGGGGATTGTGGTCTGCGTACAGTATTATCTCCCCTTTACTGTTTGTCAAACACACTTCAAACTGCTGAAGGGCAAGGACCAGCCTGATTGCCTCCTTCTCAATTGTTAAGTACTTTTTCTGGTACTTGTTCAGTTTCTTAGAGAAATAGTTCACAGGCTTTTCTATGCCATCATCATCTTGGAGCAATATTGCCCCTCATTTGCCACCAGCTCATTTGCCAAGACAGATTTCAACTTTACGAAAGCGTTTTAGCACTCGTCTGACCAGATGTACTTGACTTTGCCTTTCTGCAAGTTTGTGAGTGGGCTCACTACAGTACTGAAATTCGGCACACATTTTCTGTAGAACCCAGCCAAACCCAGAAATCTGAGCAACTCTTTCTTTGTTCAGGGGATGTGGAAGCTTAGTATAGCTTCAACTTTGGCTTCTCTTGGCAGTATTTGCCCTTAACCGACTATGTGACTGAGATAGGTGACCTTTGCCTTTGTAAATTCACTTTTTGCCATATTAATCACAAGATTGGCTTTTTGGAGCCTGTCAAACAGTAGTCACAGATGTTGGATGTGAGCACTCCATGTATCAGAGAACACAAAAATGTTGTCAATGTATACCACACAGTGGTCAAGTCCGGCAATCACCTGATTGGTCAACCTCTGAAAAGTTGCTGGTAAATTTTTCATCCCGAAGGGCATGACCTTACACTGATACAGACCATCTGGGGTCACAAAGGCAGATTTTTCTTTTGCACGGTTGGTCATTGGCACCTGCCAGTAGCCCTTAAGCAAGTCTATCTTACTGACGAAGGCAGAGATACCAACCCTATCAATACAGTCCTCCAATCTGGGGCGGTTAAATTCAAAATATCGGCAGAATTGTGCACTTAATGACTAAAGCATGAAATTTTCATGTCATCGTTGACCTAAGCTTCAATTTAAGCAATGGAAGCACTTTGGACTTGACCTCTGGTGACCTTGAAAGGCCATTGATGTGAAAATTATGTTTTTTCCAAATTAAGACCAGTTAACTTCACTAAAATTGTATATTTCTTTGGTAAATGTTGTATATTTCTTTGGTAAATGTCATTGTTATGACCTCAGCTTCGATTTAAGCTATGTAAGCACTTTCGACTTGACCTCTGGTGACCTTGAAAGGTCATTAACGTCAAAATCATGGTTTTTTTCCAATTTAGCACCAGCTAGCTTCAATACAATTGTATATTTATTTGGTGAATGTCATCGTTATGGCATAAGCTTCGATTTTAGCTATAGAAGCACTTTGGACTTGACTTCTGGTGACCTCTGGTGACCTTGAAAGGTCATTGACATCAAAATCATGTTTTTTTCCCATTCAGCACCAGCCAACTTCATTAAAATTGTATATTTCTTTGGTAAATGTCTTTATCTTGTTATGAAGATGTTTTGATAACCACATAACTCCAAGGAATGAATATGTTTGAACTACTATGACCTTGAGACGATTTCCCACAAAATGTTTTTTTTTTTTCATTTTGACCCTTTCAACTTCATAATATGCATGTGTTTCATGTGTAAATGTGTATTTTTCTTCACTTAGCAATATTAAGGCACCCCAAATGCATACGTGTATATTCCAAGGAATTGAATATGCCTAATCTTTGCTGACCTTGAGAGATTATTGACCTCAAAAGCCCCATTTCACACCTTTGCACATGGCGGAGGTGTGAAATGGGGCCTTTTATCTCTCAAGTTCGGCAAAGATTAAGCATATTTAATTCCTCGGAATGAACACACATGCATAAGGGGTACCTTAAAATTGCTAAGTGAAGAAAATACACATTTACACATGAAACACATGCATATCATGAGATTAAATGGGTCTTATGTAAAAAACATACATTAAAATATTTGCATTCCTTTGAGTTCTACCGCTATCAACACATCTTCACAACAATATCAATAGACATTTACCAAAGAAATATAAAATTTTAATGAAGTTACCTGGTGCGAAATTGGCAAAAAGAAACATGATTTTGACGTCAATGATCTTTCAAGGTCACCAGAGGTCAAATACAAAGTGCTTACATATACCTTAAATCGTAGCTTAGGTCATAACGACGGCATTCACCAAAGAAATGTACAATTTTAGTGAAGTTACCTGGTGCGAAATTGGTAAAAAAACATGATTTTGACGTCAATGACCTTTCAAGGTCACCAGGTCACCAGAGGTCAAGTACAACATGCTTCCATAGCTTAAATTGAAGCTTAGGTCATAACGATGACATTCATCAAAGAAATATACAATTTTAATAAAGTTACCTGGTGCGAAATTGGTAAAAAAAAAACCTGATGTTGACGTCAATGACCTTTCAAGGTCACCAGAGGTCACCACAGGTCAAGTACAAAGAGCTTCCATAGCATCGAAGCTTAGGTCACAACGATGACATTTACCAATGAAATATACAATTTTAATGAAGTTACCTGGTGCAAAATTGGTTAAAAAAAACATGACTTTGACGTCAATGATCTTTCAAGATCACCAGAGGTCAAGTACAAAGTGCTTCCAAATTGAAGCTGAGGTCATAACGATAAAATGGTGAAAATTTCATGCTTTAGTTATTAAGTGCACAATTGTTATGCTTAACCACCCCACCATTGGGAATGAATCAGTCTTACTGCATTTACCTTCCGGTAATCAATACAGAATCTCTGTGAACCGCCTGGTTTTGGTAACATAACGATAGGGGAACTCCAACTATTCTGACTTGGTATCATGTCATTTTCCAACGTGAATCGAGCCTCCTCCCTAACCTTCGCCACTCTATCGGGGTTTAACCAACACGGGTGTTGTTTGATTGGCTTAGCATCTCAAACATCGTGCACAGTCAGTGGGGTGCAACCTACTTTGCCTTTACAAATGTCTCCAAATTCATGCAACAAATCAGTTACATCTTTTCTTTGATCTTCAGGGAGGAAACTCAACACTTCATGTGTTTTCCCAAACACCTCCGTGTTAGACAACCTGACACTAGGTGGCTCACTCATGTTTACATCCGATTCAGACATGTCCACATCTGATTCCATCACATCCACTTCCTCCTCATCGTTCACCACCTGTATCACACCAACTGGCTGGCTAGCCTCTCGTTCAAAGTATTCTTTACGTATGTTCACATGACATACCCTTTGTTCTTTTCTCCTATCTGGAGTACCGATCACATAATTGACATCATTCAATTTCTTTTTGACACAGTACGGTCCAATGACCTTAAACAGCCTTTAACAGCTCACCATGCAATGGTAGTAGCAACACGAGTACTTTGTCACCAGGCTTGAAAGTACGCACTCTTGCATTTTTGTCTGCTTTCTTTTTCATGCTTTCTTGGGACGTTTTCAGATGTCCCCTAGCTACCTCACATGCCTTTAACAGCCTTTCACGGAACTTTGACACAGTCAAGGAGGTTTACATCATCAACCTGGGACATGAACGTCTCTGTTATGAGCTTAAGAGGGCCTCTTACCTCGTGACCATACACCAACTCGAACGGACTATATCCCGTCGACTCATTCGGGGAATCCCGAGTAGCAAACAACAAACATGGGATGCCCTTATCCCAGTCCTAATCATGGTCTTCAGGGTCTGATGGTAGCATTCTAATGCACCTTGAGATTGGGAATGATAAGCTGACAACTCCAGCTGTTTGATACCCAACTGATACATCACATCTTGAAATATGTTCTACATGAAATTGGACCCCTGGTCAGACTGAATTTCCTTGGGCAGACCGTATCTAGTAATACAGTCTTGGCTGTAATATTCCTGAGTAGAATTGCCTCTGGGAAACGGGTAGACATGTCCGTGATTTTCAAGAGGAACTTATGACCTGACCTAGTTCTAGGCAAAGGGCCAACACAATCAAAATAGATCCCAAGTGAATGGTTCATCAAATGCAGGAATGGGAATCAATGGAGCTGGCTTGACCGACGGCTGTGGTTTACCAACCACCTGACGTGTGTAACAAGTCTTACAAAACTCAGCCACATCTCGTCTCAACTTCGGCCAATAAAAATGCCTCATGATTCAATCTTTTGTCTTTCTGACACCTAAATGGACGCCAACAATTAACTTGTGGGCAATTCTCAAAATATCATTGCGATAACAGGGAGGGACAACAATTTGATGGACAACAGTCCAATCCTCATCTGCTGGCCTACAGGGAGGTCTCCACTTCCTCATCAAAATACAATCTTTAACATAATAGCACTCAGGGACATTAGCAGCCTCAGAGCACGCCATCTGAGACAAGTCCTTCCACTCAATGTCTGCCTGTTGTGCCTGAACCAAGGAAGACTTACTAAACAGCTCACCACTGCTAGCCATGGAGCCTAAAACAGCACCCCCATCATTCAAATCCTTGAAAAAGATTTCAGACAACCAAACAACAGCATTCTCCTCCACATCAACACAATCCGCATCATCTTGCGCAGCCCTACGAACCTGAGACCTAGTAACAATGCAGGCCAAGAAAATTCCTGTTACTTCTTCCAGTAACTTCTCAGTTTCCGGAACCCCAACTGGTTTATCCAAAACCACAATACAATCCGAAAAAATCCCTGAAAACTTCACCTGTAACTGTTCAGCTTGTTATAAATTTGTGTAAGTTGTACATGTATGAAGTAGCCATTAACTGAGATGCAGTCTGTGTGGTTGTGAAATTCCTCATTGGTGAAATCAACATCGCGCAATTCCTCCTTGGTGAAATCAACATTGCGCAATGTGTACTGCCTGGAAGATTCTGGAATTTGGGAGAGCTATCTAGGCCAGGAGTTATTTACATAAAAGAATGTTACACCTAGCCGGAGCTAATTAGCATAATAAAGGATGCACTGGCTGGAGCGTGCCTGTGGAGTCAGTGACCTTTTGGGCCAGTGATGACTCATCAGTGTAATCTAGGTCAGGTCACTATTGTTTGTCATGTTTGCAAGCAAAGATAGAACTTACTAGGTGTACTGAGAAATTTCTAGATGCACAGATGATATTTGCTGCAAGTTATTTGCCCTGAAATGGTCCTCAATTGGAGAAATTCGTGATTAAATCACAAATCCTCAAAATGTTCGGCCGGAACAATTTCAGGATTTGTGATTTTAAATTTAATCACTGCAAGTGTGGATCATTTGAGGGCAAATAACTTTCAGCAAGTTTCTAAGATGGACAATACATGAATTTAGGACCATTGGCAAGAAGATTGTTCATGGTCACCTTTTGAAGGTTTTTTTGTCTTCCCAGTACAGTATATTCCCTTAAATAGTGCTTATGAGATCCTGCCTGTGAAAGTCTTACACTCTGTGGATTAATATTTGACCATCTTGGATCATCTATTTGGACTTGACTATCTGGAATACCTGCTCTTCAGCGTACAACATTGGGATCAACATTGGGATCATAATTCGGGAATACTGGATCGGATTATCAACTGGACCATCAGCAGGAACCGTGGATTCATTTGACTTCAGTATCCTCCAGCATTGTAAGCTCACCTGTACACATACACTGTAAAGTAATTGATATACATTATGCAACATATATGCATTGATATGGAAAGTTTGTGAAAGTTTGTCTTGATTTTAAAGGGGAAATACCCCATATAATAAAGAACACATAAACTAAATATTGGTATCAATTTGTGCAATCCTTTCTGTCGTGAAGTGATCGTAACGTCTTCTGCTCTCGCCGCTATAAAAGGGACATAGCGGGATGGACCTGGTACGATTCCACCCACACCAGATTGGGACAACTCAAGAAGGAAAAGACGAAGACCGGCACAGCTGCCCCCGATTGGAGTGACAGGGACAAGTGGATTTGGAATAGAATCACCCCTTCCCCTATTGTAGAAGTCGTCAGGAGGAATTTGCAAAGCGTATTTTCGAATTGAGGTGTTTTGATAATTATTTTCATATTATTTTTCTGTGACATTTAAGATCCTTGACTGAATTAAAATATCACTTATAACTTTGTCATATTAAATTTCAGCTCAAGGCCCCGACGGAAAACGCTAATTCTAGGAAAGATCAGATTCAGGCTCCAGTGAACAGTGGCCACCAGTGCAACTATTGCTTCAAGTATCAGCACAAGTCAGCACAGGCCAAGCAGTGTGAGGAGGACAAATATCTAGCAAACCTGATGACAAGCAACCAGCAACAGGATCATGTGCTTCAACTCACACAGAAACTCCTACAACAGCAACAAAATCTGCAAGATCGGAACTGAGAGAAGTACGACTTCTCCCAGCATGTGCATGAGGTGCTGGAAGAACTGCCTTACGATATCTACAAGCAGGCTCACAGAGATATCTGGGGGGTGCTGCAACATGCCAGAGACGAGGCAGATATCCGAGCCTCATTCGCACAGAGACATCATCAGCATCCTCGGGTTTCAAGTACATGTACTACGCCAACCACACAGCCGAACCAGTGGCAAGCCAACCGGCACTGGCCAGTTCAAGATTTACAAGGACAGGGGACATGTGGATCTCAAGTTTCCCACTGGCCAGCCCAGCAGTATGACCAACACATACCTACACATTCACACTTTCAATGAACAGCACACCTGTGAGTCAAGAAATATATTCTAGGTCCATAATTTCTGCTAATAACTCAGCATCAGCAATGTAATAAGGGCATTTACAGACAAATCAGGCACTTTTCAGCTCTCAGAACGGGGAAACAGCGTGACGTCATATAGATCGTTCAGAGCGTATATAGCTTGGATAGATCGTATAACGTCGGCAACATACAGCGTAGTTATGTAGATCTAAGGCGTAAGTCCAGCGTTCGACATCGTAATGCTTCATTACCGATTATTGTAGAAAGAGCGTACCAAGCACGCGTTGGTCGTAAATACAGCGCTCTTACAGCTTTTTAACATTGAAGTGTGTCCAGATCGGTTCATCTTTCACCCGATCCTTCCTGATCTGAGAATATTGCCAAATCATGGCGAGAGCGGCATAGTGGAATGGGGGCTTAACCCTATATAGCCCGGGCTATTTTGAAATCGCATAGCCTGGGGGGGGGGGGGACAAAAACAGCCCCCCCCCCAGATCTCGACCGTTGATCGCGCGATCGCGACAAAAATTGGCACGTACGTCACCCATGATGTAATCTCCACAGTTCAATTGTCATTTGCACCAAAATTATTCAAATTTATTTTTAATTAATTATATGCTAATTAATGCATGAAATCATAATTTGGTTGTAAATCTTTACATATAGCCCCAAAACTGCTAGATTTCAGTCAAGACACTCTTCTTAGGATTATTATCAAATAAGGATTTAAAAAGATGGCAATATCAATTTTTTGCTTATTTATTTTATTGTTTTTTTAATTTCTTATGTATTTCTTTGTTTTTTCGATTTTATGTTTTTCATTGTTTTTTTCGATGGAAATCATAGGCAACACTATTTCAGTGATAAATAACATGAAATCTATTGTTTTTCATCAGTAAAAATAAAAATGTGATACATTTATGAATTTTGGCTAGATACAGAATTTGCATTGGATTTGTACATGAAATCACGTTTTTGAGCAATTTTTGGTCTGACATGCACGTACAAAATGTTACGTAACTTCGGAACCGCGTACCCCCACGTCGCAAATTTGGTCTTAAAAGTTGCGTGAGACTTGGAGAAAAAAAGTCATGGAACGTCGCGGCGCAATCTTTTTGCGTTAAAAATTTATTGCGAAAAAAGTTGGGGGGGGGGCTGGTTTCCCCCCCCCCCCCCCCGGGCTAGATAGGGTAATGGTCTATAGATCAATTTTGGTTTAAGTGTTAAGCACACAAGTATTCAAAATGACCACCAATTCCAAAATGGCTTTCAACTTCTAAACAATCCTCACAAAGATGGATTAAACTCTCCATTTAAAGTAATTTAAGTGTTGAAACATGTTTTGAAGTCATGTGAGATTAATGGACACAATTAGATATTTACATAATTCATAAATTTTGCTTAATTTGCATAATTTTTAGGGGGGGTTTTAAATATAAAACAAGGCATTAGCAATATTGTGTCTCGCCCACTTGCGAAAATAACCAGAAATATCGCGATCTCCGTTGCTACGCAAAAGAATTGTATCCCTGACCTCAAATGACCTTTGACCTTATCCTGTGACCTCCAACGGTACCATAACATGAAGGTACCCCCAGTGCATCTATGACCCAAGTTAGGTTGTAATCCAAGCAACCTATGTGAAGTTATTTGTCAAAAGAGAGTCTTGCAGGTAAACTTTAACGTTTAACGTATGACCTCAAATGACCTTTGACCTTATCCTGTGACCTCCAACGGTACCATAACATGAAGGTACCCCCAGTGCATCTATGACCCAAGTTAGGTTGTAATCCAAGCAACCTATGTGAAGTTATTTGTCAAAAGAGAGTCTTGCAGGTAAACTTTAACGTATGACCTCAAATGACCTTTGACCTTATCCTGTGACCTCCAACAGCACCATAACATGAAGGTACCCCTTGTGCATCTATGACCCAAGTTAGGTTGTAATCCAAGCAACCTATGTGAAGTTATTTGTCAAAAGAGAGTCTTGCAGGTAAACTTTAACGTATGACCTCAAATGACCTTTGACCTTATCCTGTGACCTCCAACGGCACCATAACATGAAGGTACCCCCAGTGCATCTATGACCCAAGTTAGGTTGTAATCCAAGCAACCCATGTGAAGTTATTTGTCAAAAGAGAGTCTTGCAGGTAAACTTTAACGTATGACCTCAAATGACCTTTGACCTTATCCTGTGACCTCCAACGGTACCATAACATGAAGGTACCCCCAGTGCATCTGGGACCCAAGTTAGGTTGTAATCCAAGCAACCCATGTGAAGTTATTTGTCAAAAGAGAGTCTTGCAGGTAAACTTTAACGTATGACCTCAAATGACCTTTGACCCTATCCTGTGACCACCAACGGTACCATAACATGAAGGTACCCCCAGTGCATCTATGACCCAAGTTAGGTTGTAATCCAAGCAACCTATGTGAAGTTATTTGTCAAAAGAGAGTCTTGCAGGTAAACTTTAACGTATGACCTCAAATGACCTTTGACCTTTTCCTGTGACCTCCAACGGCACCATAACATGAAGGTACCCCCAGTGCATCTATGACCCAAGTTCGGTTGTAATCCAAGCAACCTATGTGAAGTTATTTGTCAAAAGAGAGTCTTGCAGGTAAACTTTAACGTATGACCTCAAATGACCTTTGACCTTATCCTGTGACCTCCAACGGTACCATAACATGAAGGTACCCCCAGTGCATCTATGACCCAAGTTAGGTTGTAATCCAAGCAACCCATGTGAAGTTATTTGTCAAAAGAGAGTCTTGCAGGTAAACTTTAACATTTGTGACGGACGACGGACGACGGACGACGGACGGACGACGGACGACGGACGGACGGACGCCATTTGGATCCCTTAGTCTCGCCTTCACCTCCGGTGGGCGAGACAAAAACTAGAGCAATTCGACAGCCGTGCAGTCGATAAATATGCCTCCGCCTCTTTGCGAGCTCTATTTAGATTCATTCTCAGAAAACCTGTTTGGTGGGCAATGAACCATCTAATTCCTTTGTGAAAAGAAAATATCGTTTTCTGTTTTTCCATGTTAAGCCAAGCTTGGCAATGTTAATTGACCTTTGACCTCTTACCTTTTTGACTTCCAATAAGTTTGTTTAAAATTAGCCAATTTTGTGGTAAAGTTCATTGACCCTTGACCTGTCAGAAATTTTACCCACACTTTCACCAGTCTACCTCCATGAAGTGATACATCTCTGTACCATGTTTGGTTTAAATTGAACAATTAGATTTGTATTCAATGTGAAAAATATCAAATTTTTGACAATTTTTGGCCAATTTTGGCAAAGTTCATTGACATTTGACCTCTGACCTTGGTGAAATTTCACCAAAAATATCATCAGTCTACCCCCAAGTAGTGATCCATCTTTGCACCATGTTTGGTTGGTATTGCACAATTGGATCTTTATTTATTTTGAAAAATATCACTTTGGGCTCAATTTTTAGCTAATTTTTTGCAAAAGTTAATTAACCTTTGAACTTTCAGGAATTTTACCCAAACTTTCATTTATCTACCTTCATGAAGTGATACATCTCTGTACCATGTTTCACTAGAATCTGCATCATTGAATTTGGGTTTATTGTGAAAAATATCAATTTGGGGCCAATGTTTAGCAAATTGTTGCATAGTTCATTGATCTTTGACCTCTGGCCTTCCAGGAATTTCACCAAAAAATGTCACCAGTCTATACCCAAGTAGTGATCCATCTTAGTACTGTTACGATCAGTTCACGCCAGAAAGGATCGCACAAAATGATACCAATATTTAGTTCAGGTGTTCTTTATTATATGGGGTATTTTCCCCTTTTAAAAAACAAGACAAGCGTTCACTTGCAGTACATCAATACATCAATACATCAATATAGGTTACTTTACAATGTATAGATACAGGTTAGCTTACAGTGCTGGAGGATGCTGAAGTCCAATGGATCCACGGCTCTCGCTGATGGTCCAGTTGATAATCCGATCCAGTATTCCCAAATTATGATCGCAATGTTGATCCCAATGTTGTACGCTGAAGAGCAGGTATTCCAGATAGTCAAGTCCAAATAGATGATCCAAGATGGTCAAATGTTAATCCACAGAGCTTTCACGCTTTCACAGGCAGGATCTCATAAGCGCTATTTAACAGGCAGGTATTTATCCACGTAGAGAAAGTCCTCGTATAAATCCACAGGTAGGTATTGAGGCAGGGTCACAACAATATCTTAGATGCAGGTTACTCTTATCACAGGTGACTGGAGCAAGATGATATGAAACTGAGCTCCTATCTCAAACAACTCATATATATACTACAAACTGTACATTCCAGAAGGTTCTATTATTTGTACTTCTCGAGATTTCTCAATATATCTAGTAAGCTCTTCATTGTACCTATGCTTGTAAACATGACAATCAATCTTGACCTGACCTAGATTACACTGATGAGTCATCACTAGCCCATCTGAGCGCCTTTATTATGCTAATGAGTCTCAGCTAGCTGTAACATTCCTGCATGTAAATATCATCTGCCATAGTCTTCTCACATTCCAGAATCTTCTATGCAGTACATTGCGCAATGTTTATTTCACCAGTGAGGAATTTCACAAGCATATAGAGTGCAGCTAATTCAAGAGCTACACGTATGGCTATATGTATAACTTATACACATTTGTAACAGTACCACGTTTCATGAGAATTGCATATTTGGATTTGGTTTTATGGTGAAAAGTATATGACTTTGGGCAGTTTTTAGCCAATTTTGGCAAAGTTCATTGACATTTGACCTCTTTACTTTCAGGAATTTTCTCCAAAATGTCACCAGTCTATTCCTAAGTAGTGATCCATCTGTGTAGAATGTTTCATGAGAATTGCATCCTTGGATTTGACTTTATTGTGAACGAGAGCAATTCGACTGCCACGCAAGTCGATAAATATGCCTCCGCCTCTTTGCTATTCTCAGAAAATGTGTATGTTTGGTGGGCAATGCACCATTGCTCCTATGTGAAATGAAAATATCACATTTTGTTTTTTCAAGTTTAGCCAAGTTTGGCAATGTTCATTGACTTTTGACCTCTTATTCCTTAGCCTTCCAATCTAACCAGTCTGTCTGAATCCATCCTTGTATCAAGTTTGTTAAAAATAAGCCAATTTTGGGTGAAGTTCATTGACCTTTGATCTTTCAGGAATTTTACCAAAACTTCACCAGTCTACCTCAATGAAGTGATACATCTCTGTACTATGTTTGGTTTGAATTGAATCATTAGTATTGGATTCAATGTGAAAAATATCTACTTGGGGGCAATTTTTAGCCAATTTTTGGCAAAGTTCATTGACCTTTGATCGCTGACCTTTGAGAAATTTCACTAAAAATGTCATCAGTCTAGTAGTGATCCGTCTTTGCACCATGGTTGGTTGGTATTGCTCCATTGGATTTGGATATATTTTGAAAATTATCACTTTGGGGGCAATTTTTAGCTAATTTTTGGCAAAGTTCATTGACCTTTGACCTTTGAACTCTCAGGAGTTTTACCCAAACTTTCACCAGTCCACCTCCATGAAGTGATACATCTCGTACCACGTTTGGTTAGAATTGCGGATTGGATTTGGACTTGGGCTTATTGTGAAAAATATCAATTTTTGCAAAGTTCATTGACCTTTGACCTCTGACCTTCCAGCAATTTCACCAACAATATCACCAGTCTACCCCCAAGTAGTGATCCATCGTTTCACTATGTTTGGTTGGAATTGCACCATTGGATTTGGATTTATTGTGAAAAATTTAAAGTTTGGGCCGATTTTGGCAAATTTCATTGACCTTTGACCTCTGAACTTTCAGGAATTTTACCAAAAATGTCACCAGTCTATCCCCAAGTAGTGATCTATCTTTGTAGCATGTTTAATGAGAATTGCATTCTTGGATTTGGATTTATTGTGAAAAAGGTCAATTTTTGGCAATTTTTACAAAGTTCATTGACCTTTGACCTCTATCAGATTTGACCCCAATTTTACACACCTCATTAGTTTCATGCAATACATACATGTACCAAGTTTGAAGCAAATCTGGTTAACAGTTCTCAAGATATTGCCTAAACGGATTTGGGACGGACGGGATGGACGGACGGACGGACGGACAACCCGAAAATATAATGCCTCCGGCCACTTCGTGGCGGAGGCATAAAAATATAAAACTTGGGGCAGTTTTTAGCCAATTTTAGCAAAGTTCATTGACCTTTGACCTCTTAACTTTCAGAAATTTTATCAAAAATGTCACCAGTCTATTCCCAAGTAATGATCCATCTTTGCACCATGTTTCATGAGAATTGCATCCTCGGATTTAGCTTTACCGTGAAAAAGGGCAATTTTGGGCAATTTTTCACTAAGTTCATTGACCTTTGACCTCAATCAGAATTGACCGCTATTTTACACACTTCACTGGTTTTATGCAATACACACATGCACCAAATTTGAAGCAAATCTGGTTAACGGTTATCGAGATATTGCCTAAACGGATTCGGGACGGACGTACAGACGGACGGACGGACAACCCGAAAACATAATGCCTCCGGCCACTTCGTGGCGGAGGCATAATGAAAATTATAATGGAACATGAAAATGGAATGAATGAGGGAATCACAATGAAACCTTCCAGAAATGTTCTAAGATACATTTGTAGCATGTCAGAAGAATATGGGAACCATAGCTCTTTGATTTACAGAGTTACTTTTCCCCAAACTAGAAGATCTTAGAACTGCAATAAGCAGAAATAAAATTAGTCTGGTACCCTCACATGACAATAGTGAGAAAGTATCACTTTTTCCATATCTACTTAAGACAGCATGTTCTGCAAATAACAGAAAGATTAGAACAACATGGAATCAAGAAGGATGTGAACACTTCCCGAATTTGATGGAAGAGAAAGGTATCTGAGACCGAGTTTTCATCATTTGTTCACAGACGACTAGAAAGGTCAAATCAAATGCAACTCAAACACGAGATGAGGAAGCTATTGGCAGCATAAATTCTCCATAAAGCTGTTTTGGACCACACCACACAACATTCAGGTTTTAAGGCTAATTTCCAAAAGGTTGTGAAGAACCATGCTCAACAACGTATGAAGTATTTCTTCCGTTAACTCCTCACAGGACCCAAAGCACTGCTACACCAAGAGAAGTCTAGGAAGATACTCTCTGTGAGTCAGTTGGCCGTGCTACATATGTCTTCTATTTCTGTGAATTTGAATTGTGAGCCACCTCTTGCAGTGTTTCTGGCCCTCAAATTGCATTTCCAGACAAGGAGCAAGAAGCTGGTAAAACTTGTCATACAAGAAAGTCCTTGGCACTGAATCTAGATTTGCACAGGCTATTGCAGATCAGACAAGGAACAACGCTGCTATAGTCTGTACTATAAGCTTGCATCAGAACATTTTGAGTTTCAGCCCTAGATAACCTGGATCACAAAGCCTGGGTTGGACCATGCATGTCTACGGATCAACTCACAGAAAACAGGTGCATACAGCAGTGAACGCACCCTGCCTTATTCATACACGTTTGTACCATCTGTTTGACGAGTTCTTGTCACCCAGCCTCCAGTGAAAGATGTGCAACTAATGGCAACAAGTTTAATTAATGAGGAGAAACAGCACCAACAGATGGATGGCTGCAGGTAATGACAGCCTACATGCGGATTGTCATACAGAAATACACACTCCAGCGTATTATTTTTGACCAACTCTCCCTCAAAAATCTCAGAAATTTTTAAATATAAATGATATCAACAATCACTGCAGGTCAGTAGAGTAACATGTGTACAATGTGGTCTCGGGCCTAAAAAGCACAGCCCCACTTTAAAGGGTTACCAAATTAGAAAAATAAGTTCCCACTAATCTATGTAAAATTATCCACTAAAAACGAATTTTATATTCGTTTGCAGCAATAACGTCTCATTTTGAAGAAAATTTGAAAAAAACGCACGCCTCCAGTGACGTATGAGAAGTCAAAATTCCATAGATTGTACGGAAGTCACAATAGACAATTTTCGTAATGTATTCACAACTTTCCCCCTAACTGCGTAGTAACGCGTTATTGCATTCACCTGTATCTTGACATTCAGATTCAGTGGATGGACTTTCCTTCTATAGCTGAAGTGGAAAAAGCTGTGAAACGTCTGTCCAGTGGAAAAGCACCTGGTGCTGATGCCTTACCTGCAGAAATCTACTCCTCTGGTGGCTCAATCCTAGCCAAGAAGCTCTTAGAGCTATTCCATTCCATATGGAACCAAGAAAAGATCCCGCAACAACTTAAGGATGAGTCAATCGTCCACCTGTACAAGCGGAAAAGGAACCGCCAGTCATGTGACAACCACCGCAGCATTTCATTACTCTGTATCGCTGGAAAGATATTGGCCAAGATCTTGCTAAACCGTCTGACTTCCCATCTGGAAGAAGGTTTGTTACCTGAGAGTCAATGTGGATTTAGACAGGGTCGTGGAACAGTAGACATGATCTTTGCGGCTCGCCAACTACAGGAGAAGTGCCAAGAGCAGAATGTTGGACTCTATACCACCTTCGTCGACCTGACTAAAGCATTCGACACTGTCTGCAGAGAAGGTGTCTGGATGATCATGGCGAAGTTTGGCTGCCCCACAAAGTTCATCTCCTTAGTCAGACAGTTCCACGATGGCATGCAAGCTAGCGTGCAGTACACGGGTGAGCACTCAAAGCCTTTCCCTGTTACTAACGGTGTGAAACAAGGCTGTGTCCTTGCCCCAGCCCTCTTCAGTCTGATGTTCTCTGCCATGCTGACAGATGCTTTTCGTGAGGGCGATCTTGGTGTGGACTTCAGATTTCGAACTGACGGGAAGTTGTTCAACCTACAGACTACAGACTACAAGCTATAACCAGAGTCTTGGATGATACAGCCTGTGACTTTCTTTTTGCTGATGACTGCGCATTGAATGCTAGTACCCAGTCTGATATGCAGGAAAGCATGGACCTCTTTGCCAAAGCCTGTGATGATTTTGGTCTTACGATTAGCACAAAGAAGACCGAAGTGATGTATCAGCCAGCTCCTGCGATGCCCTACACAGAGCCTTTCATCACAGTCAACGGTAAGAAGCTGACGGTTGCAGATAAGTTCATTTACCTTGGCAGTACACTATCCCGTTCTGTCAGGATTGATGAAGAGGTCTCCTACAGAATTGCAAGAGCCTGTTCGGCTTTCAGCAGACTGAGGAAAAGGGTGAGAAGAGGGATCAGTCTGCCGACCAAATTGAAGGTGTACCGGGCAGTCATCCTGCCCTCTCTGCTGTATGCCAGTGAAACCTGGACGGTCTACAGCCGGCATGCCAGGCAGCTGAACTCTTTTCATATGAAATGCCTCAGAAACTTACTGCATATCAAATGGCAAGACAAAGTACCAGATACTGAAGTCTTCCAGAGAGCTCAGATGGAGAGCATTCATGCGACACTCAAGCGCTCCCAGCTCAAATGGGCAGGACATGTCCACAGAATGCCTGATGAGCGTTTGCCAAAGAGGCTGCTCTATGGCGAGCTAATGGTAGGCAAGCGCTCCCAAGGTGGTCAGAGGAAGCGCTTCAAGGATACTTTAAAAGTTTCCCTGAAGTGCTGTGGTATCAACCCAGACACCTGGGAAGAATCAGCCAAGGACCGTTCTGCCTGGCGCACCATGGTTAGGGCCGGTGTGTCAGGCTATGAGTCAAGACGTGTAGACAAGCAAAAGCAGAAACGCCAGTGTCGAAAAGGCAGAGCAAATGCCAGCACTGATCCTGCCCCACAACCAACTTTTGCATGTCCACATTGCACCAGACTTTTCCGGGCGAAGATTGGTCTATTCAGCCATCTTCAAACTCATAAAAACTTGTGAAGTAGTGGTCATCTTCGCGATGCGAAGGACGAACATCATCTTGTCATTCAGATTCAATGGATGGAATGCACTTTGAATCTATTAGTTGTTGCTACGCAAACAAACCTCGGACAAGCTTTGGGGTTCCCATTGGTAACGTATTATTCGAATTGCGTGAATAAAACATTTTCTTTACGCCATTGGCATCTATGGCGCTTTGACTTCTCATACGTCACTAGAGGCGTGCGTTTTTTCAAATTTTTGTCAAAATAAGACTTTATTGCAGCAAACGAATGTGAAATTCATTTTTAGTGGGAAATTATTTTGTTAATTTAGTAACCCTTAAAATACAGTACAATAGGTATCTCTATTCACCTACGCGCATTGTGTGAATAAATCCGCACATGGCACGCCATCGTGTGAGAGATTATCCGCAGGAAGCATGTTCTCATCAGAGAAAAAATCTGCACGAAGCATACAAAGAGTTAAAGAATAGGTGATCATTTAATGTTTATTCTTGCTCTAAGTTAAGAAGGTGAAATTTACCATTCATTGACAAGATGTGTTCATCTTGGCCAAAAATATATGCTTTCTTTCAATGGATGTTTAATAAATTGATATTAAAGTCATCGCCTCAAATCTCAAATTTGTGGAGTAAGCTAACCTGAGTTGATATCATACAGCTCCACAATCAAAGCCGCCGTACTGACGAACATTGACGCAAGCTCCCGTTCATCACAGAACACAAAGGAGTGGTTCCACTTGGGCTGTGTCACGTCTGAAACATCAGCCGGCCACAGCTGGGATAATGTCAGAAAAAGCAACATTCAAATTCAGGTTTATTTCACATTAAAAAGCATATTATTATTAAAGGGTTACTAAATTAGAAAAATAAGTTCCCACTAATCTATGAAAAATTATGCATTGAATACAAATTTCACATTTGTTTGCCGCAATAAAGTCTCATTCTGACGAAAATTTGAAAAAACGCACACCTCCAGTGACGTCAGAAAAGTCAAAATGCCATAAATGCCAACGGCGTGTACGGAAGTCAACAATAGACCATTTTCGTAATGTATTCACAACTTTCCCCCTAACTGCGTAGTAACACATTATTGCATTCACCTGTATCTTGTCATTCATATTCAATGGATGGAATGAAAAAATAATAAATAATAAATAAAATATTTTATTCACGCCATTGGCATTTATGGCATTTTGACTTTTTTGACGTCACTGGAGGTGTGTGTTTTTTCAAATTTTCGTCAAAATGAGACTTTATTGCGGCAAACGAATGTGAAATTCGTTTTTAGTGGATAATTTTACAAAGATTTGTGGGAACTTATTTTTCTAATTTAGTAACCCTTTAAAGCACATAATTATATGATGAGGCAGACATGTAGATCCACGTTTAATTTTTTTTTCAAGAATAAATTTGTCAATCATATAGAGATAAAAGTGCCATTGAGAATTGATCAGCACTTTTGCAGTAGTTATACACCAATTCTTTTAAGAAAAAATATTTTGATTTTAACTATTGAATTGTTAAATTTGTCACAACTAATCAATCATAATTGATTCAACAACAGCAAACTGGTTGGTGGTCTAGGTTCTAGGCAGTGGAGTGCTCAGACACAACTGAGTCTGGAAACAACTAGATCTAGCAAAACATAACTAAGCCCTCTTACTTTCTTGCTCCCTAACACAGCCTAGGAGTATTTGACAAGCCTTGGCATCAAGCTCCAGATGGTTTGTTTATAATGGGGTTCAGTGGTTAGCACAAAGACTTACGATTGTATGACTGATCTATCAATTATACGACTGATATCAATCATAAAAGAAGTTACAATCGATATTGATTGTAACTTTCTGGGCGAATCGGTCATATCTTCTCTGGATCAATCGTATCATTGTGTACAACTTGCTATTTAAAGCAAAATCAGCAGTAGAGCAATGTTTTTAAAATATTCAATGTTGTCAGAGCTTAATGCAGACTTCATGCAGAAAAACACAGTTCTTCTTTTATTTGTCTTATTAATTACTCAAATTTACTACATTGCACAGAAACATATTGCAACCAAAACAAAAAGGATGGCAATAGCAAATTTTTGTTCATTTACAGGATGGAGCACGCTATCCTTATTACTGGGTGTATGCCTAAAATTTCTTTGTAAATTGAAATTACCCCAGAAAGCCCTTTCCCTAAATATTAATGAGTCAGATGAAATGAGACTCTTTCGGGTATTTGTTTCCATGGTGTCGTGTCTTGACCCGTGAACTAGAAATAGCTTGCGTGGTTAAGTCGCTACCCGGTAAGCAGTAGATTGCAGGTTCAAATCCCGTCTGGTTCCAAGATTTTTGTCTGACTTGTTTTTCGTTCATTTACAGGATGGAGCACGCTATCCTTATTACTGGGTGTATGCCTAAAATTTCTTTGTAAATTGAAATTACCCCAGAAAGCCCTTTCACTAAAATCTAGCCAAATTGTCCCTACAGCGGACTACTCACGAATATTAATGAGTCAGATGAAATTAGGCTCTTACGGGTATTTGTTTCCATGTTGTCGTGTCTTGACCCTTGAACTAGAAATAGCTTGCGTGGTTAAGTCGCTGCCCGGTAAGCAGTAGATTGCAGGTTCAAATCCCGTCTGGTTCCAAGATTTTTGTCTGACTTGTTTTTCGTTCATTTACAGGATGGAGCACGCTATCCTTATTACTGGGTGTATGCCGAAAATTTCTTTGGAAATAGAAAATGAGTCATACACCTTAACAATGATACAGTCATTACTCTGTCTTGTCTTGACATGTTTTGACTACACTTCCGAAAAAGTCCTGTAGAATTACGATGGTGAAACCATATGCAGATCGCAGTGAATTAAATTGGTGAGCACTTTTTAGGCCGTCTGTCGTACACCAACGGATCACTTTCTAATTTCATCAGAATCTTCTTTCTTCTTCTTCTTCTCCTTATTAGGTTGTCTGTCGCCAACGGCAGATCACCTCTTAATTTCGTTAGAATTTTCTTTATCTTCTTCTTCTTAACTCCTAATTGCCTCCATCATTTTTATTGAAACTTTCATCACTTCTTGGTATTAATGTAATCTTTTAGGAATAAGTTTTTCAAGGTCATCACCTCATCGTGACGTCATCAACTATTACTTCATCCTACTCTAGAATGGATTGTTGGATCAAAATGAAATTTGACATGAGTAAATTTAACAAGTAGGCAATTGATTTCATTACAAAAAATGGGCGCGTACGCATACAGTAGGCAGCAAAATTATTCAACCCCCCTCTCATTTTTGACATTCTGTCATAATAAATAATATTGCAGCAGCAGATTGCTACTAAACTATTAAGATAGTTAGCAGACAGTTAATTACTAAAGAATACCGGAGGAAAAAAAAATCAAATTTTACTGCAAAGGTCATCTGAAATTGCAATTTGCACCCAAAAAGCATGTTCCAAAATCATTCAACCCCCTATTTTACACACAAAAACGAATACCCAAAATAATGACAATTTTAAAGCCAGTGCATATATTCTGAGGTGAATGCTGATTTTATTTATCCTCCACATGAAACTGGAACCTTAATATGCACAACTAACAAGTTGTAGCATTATTCAACCCAGATGGGTGTGTCTTTTAGTACTTTGTGCAGCATTCATTTGCTGCAATGACCTCCTGCAGACGAGATGAATAGCCTCTCACAAGCTTCTCACAACGCTCCTTGGGGGTGTTGGCCCATTCCTCTTGCGCACCTTGAGTGATCATCACAGTCTCCAGACCTAAACCCAAAAGAGAATTTGTGGTGGGATCTGAAGAAAGCTGTTGCAGCATGTAGACCTACATGCATCGATTACCTTAAGACCATTGCGCAAGAGGAATGGGCTAACATCCCCAAGGAGCGTTGTGAGAAGCTTGTGGGAGGCTATTCATCTCGTCTGCATAAGGTCATTGCAGGAAATGGATGCTGCACAAAGTACTAAAAGGTTCTAGTTTCAGGTGGAGGATAAATAAAATCAGCATTCACTTCAGAATACATGCACTGGCTTTTAAATTGTCATTTTTTGTGCGTTCGTTTGTTGTGTGTAAAATAGGGGGTTGAATAATTTTGCAACATGCTTTTTGGGCGCAAATTGCAATTTCAGATGACCTATGCAGTAAAATTTGATTTTTTCTCCTGTATTCTTTAGTAATTAACTGTCTGCTAACTATCATAATGGTTTAGTAGCACAGACAGAATGTCAAAAATGAGAGAGGGGTTGAATAATTTTGCTGCCAACTGTATGTTATTGCATATGTTCTAGGCCATTTCGAGCATTTCAAAAATTTCCACGCGTGGACGCGCGTTCTCATGTTTTTCCGTGCGTAACGCGAACACAGCATCAAAATTCCGATTTTTTACTGGTTTTATGTTCCCAACACTCCATAGATCACATCTTGCAATTTTGAGCCGTTTCCATCCAAGAACAAGGTCGTGCGGGTGCGTCAAAGTTGAAAGTCTGCACATGCGTCAATACGTTTTTGCGTGCAAATATAGTAAAATACACGACTACCTTCAATCGGCCATAGCTCTTCAGAATGGCTGGTGACCCCCATTTTTTCTTTAATATTCTGAAAGAGTGGGAAATGTAGACGTGATTTCATGTTCAATTCAACTTTTAAATTTATGTTGATGTCATCATATTGCCATATGTAGCGAAAAAATTATTTTTCATGTATGACGTTATGAACTTTTTTACCCGTTTTTGTGTATCTCAGTAATCCTCAGTCAATTTTCTCCCAAATTTCAATATGTTGTAGCTGAGACCTTGCTCTATGGTACAAGTTGCCTTCATTTTTCATTTTGATGATTTCTTCATGGTGTAAATTTCATTATAGGCATTAATGTCAAAATGGATGGATATACGTGTTATGTCAATGGAAGGGGTATTGATGAAATGACATGACGAGCTTCTTGGAGCTGTATCTCACTAATATTTGAAGCTTTCACTCTGAAATTTCAGTATGTTGTAGCTGAGTCTACTAGCTTTTGAGAACGTCGTCTCCGTTTTTTAATCAGATGTCGGGATCATGCTGAAAATCTCTGTTGAAACTTGAAATTGTGGTTTCATTATTGCATGTTTTATTTTCAAACGCTATTAACACACTAGCTTTCGTGGAATAACGCCATCTACCGTTTAAAGCATTATAGTCGTATTTCTCGAAAACTGCTAATTCAATTTTAATTAAAATTTCAGTTTCTTTGTCTCATAGACGTACATGTATACAAAATGATGTAATTTCAGTCTTCACGTCATCTAAGTGCCATTTTTTTTTACCATGAAAAAATGTTATCAGCGATATCTTCAATACTAAGCTTCATAAATCAACGAAACTTGGTACAAATTATCTTCATGGCATTATTTAGGGTGAATAGGGTCTTTACTTCATTCCTTTTGCAATGTGATTTTTGCCTCCTTCTCCTATTCTTTACCTTACTACCGTAAATTTCGGCATATAAGACGCAACCGCGGATAAGACGCACCCCGACTTTGAGCACGCAATATGAAAAAAAAAAAAATGAAAATACCTGAATGGGATCGCAGCACCGCAGTCTGGATTCCCATTCATAAAAATCTGAACATGTGTTAAGATGTTTACGTGCTAGTAGTACCTGTGCGCGTGGCAGACCGCAGGGTCCAACTCGACATATGAGACAAACAATCATTTCTCCCTACGCTACATCGCGCAAGCCTCGGGAAGGCTATTCACTTCTAAGATAATCCCTGTTCAGAGCGCTTCCTTACTCGCGCTAGAAAATCGCTAGTTCACTGCGTGGATCTGTAAAGAAACTCCGCTGCGATATGCGTAGACATGTATGTCAATTTTGCAAGCCATCGTTCGACGTCAATGTTGATATTCTAGCGCAAAGCTGCCGCGGCCGCACTCATTGGTGTGCGTGTATTTGCGTACCGGTACATCCTGCACGCGGGCTGGGGTAGCATAGCTAGCATCACGCACCACCCACGAGGCGAAACACGTGTGTCTACGCCCTCAACGTTCGATAATCTAACCGTAGCCAGACGGCATCTACTGATACTATTTATTTTCCAGTTTGCGATGTATACAAATTCTATCTGCAATAATAACGCCCCCGTTTTTTTTTTTCTTCCTCTTTTCCAGGGTCTCGAAGCAAGGCAAACACGGGATATGAAGTTCAAGTTTAATCGAAATAAAAATAAATAGAGAGATATATTTAAAATGATCGTCTGGTTCTTCTTTCTTGATTATATAATTATAACGGGAAAAGTGAGAGAAACGAGAAGCGGGAAAGAGGTATGAACAGAGAGATCTTGAATATATGTTTCAAATTAAACAGAAATTAATGAAGAGAGAAATGAGAAGCAGGAAAGAGGTGTGAAAAGAGAGATCTTAGCATTCTTTTTTTATATTGTGTGGTCTTGAAAAAGACCATTTGGGTAGAGAAAGGGTTTAAAAACCCTTCTTGGTATTCTTTCTTGATTGTGTGTGGTCTTGACTGTGGTGGTATCACAGTCAAGTAATCAGTTGTTTAATTAATTCATAAAGCATAAGAAAAAGGAATATATAAACATGCCTTGCTTCAATAATATTGTTGGAATGGGCCAAGCACGGATTGACAGGATTATTTTACTAATACATGCACACAAACAAACACACGAAAATACATGCACATTTTCAGAGTGATTACACTTAACTTTAATGCCATAATTGTTGTCATGATACATGTGTGTGTCTGTGTGTGTGTGTGGGTGTGTGTGTGTGTGTGTGTGTGCCTGTTTATGTTATCATTTATTTTAACATGTGTTTTTGCAGTTATAAATCGAACCTTGCATCTCCACAATCACATCTTGGGGAAAAAAACACATTAAATACGGGTAAGTTTGTAAACACTCTTTAATTCCAATGTTTTTCATAAATTAATAAGCTGATCACAATCATGCCTGGTCCCAACAGCGACGAAGGTAACATGTAATCCCGTTATCTGTATGAAGAGAAAGATGGGAAAAGTTAGTTTATACACAGCATGAACATGAATTAAAAATGCAAAGGTGCTCGCAATTGATTGGTTATGGACACATTTGTGACAGATACTTATCTTGGCCAATCATGATCCAGATTAAATCTGGACAATCGGCATTGATGTACATGTGTACATGTATTGTTACGGACTTCACAATGCCTGCTTGATGGGAAGCGAGTTAAACCGCCGCGAGTTAAGACACCGGCCGGAGGCTAGGCCGCCGGGCGCGCCGTAGATCAAAGAAACAATGGCGGCCCCCATCTAACGGAGCTTGCCAGTCAGAGCCGTAGATTTCTCGTTAGCGGTATCTTTTGAGATGTCTCAGACAAATACTACTACTAGTGCTTTCTCAGTACCGGTAATTACACTGTTGTTGTGATTGAGATCGTATTACCGGTAGGTCAATTGTGTCTTATCAAAGCCGTCTATTTTGTTGTTGAATGTTGTCAGACATTACATTGTCCCATACATGTGAAAACGTGTTGGGTCTGGTCCGGTTATTCACTGGTTTTAAAGACCCAACTTTTGCTAACGCCGCAGATAAGACGCACCCGACTTTGGCGTGATTTTCAAGGATAAAAACATGCGTCTTATACCCCAAAAAATACGGTATGTCCTTCTCTTTGATATTCTCTTCACCATTTTTTTCTCTTGCCCCTTTACTATAAATGACTATTATCTACATTTTGTTAGCACATAGACGTGACCATTTCAGGCAAGTCTCTGAAATGTTACTATGTTATAGGTGCGCTACGAGCTTTTTTGAGTGTTGCCCCTGATTTTTAATGAATAGATGATGTCACCGTGCATTTGTCAGCTGTCTTTCCATAAATTTGCATTGACAGACCACCACATACTTATACACAAGTATTTCTCGTCTTTATTCCATACCCCCCACTTTTTGTGGCATCTATATCTCAACAATGCATGTGTCATGTCTTATCATGTTTTGACCATGTATAGGTATACATGTGAACTTGGCAAGTTAAAATTTTCAAGGTCATGGCATAACCGTGACGTCATCTATGAGCAATTTAATGAAAACCTATCAACTGATATATCTCTAGAACTGATCATCTATAGCTAATGAAAATTAACATGCATAGATCTAATGACGTGACAAATGATTTAAAAGAATTAAATGTTAAAATGCTCCAAATCAACTAGAAATTGTTTTGCATATGTTTCAGGCCATTTCAAGCATATCAAAAATTTGTGCGCGTGTGCGCGCGTTTTTCCGTACGTAACGCATACGCAGTGTCAAAATTCAGTTTTTCCACTGGTTTCATGTTTATGACACAACAAACATCACATCCTGCAATTTTTGAGCCATTTCCATGCAATAACAAGGTTATGCGGGTAAGTCAAAGATGAAAGTCTGCGCGTGCATCAATACGTTTTTGTGTGCAAATATAGTACATTGCCATATGAATTGAAAAAATGAATTTTCATGTATGACGTTGTTACGATCAATTCACAACAGGAAGGATCGCACAAAATGATACCAATATTTAGTTTATGTTTTCTTTATTATATGGGGTATTTCCCCTTTAAAATCAAGACAAACTTTCACAAACTTTCCATATCAATACATATCAGTCACATAATGTATATCAATTACTTTACAGTGTATGGGTACAGGATAGCTTACAATGCTGAAGGATAATGAAGTCAAATGAATCCATGGCTCCCGCTGATGGTCCAGTTGATAATCCGATCCAGTATTCCCAAATTATGTTCGCAATGTCGGTCCAAATGTTGTACGCTGAAGAGCAGGTATTACAGATAGTCAAGTCCAAATAGATGATCCAAGATGGTCAAATATCAATCCACAGAGTGTAAGGCTTTCACAGGCAGGATCTCAGCACTATTTAACAGGCAGGTAATTATCTATGCAGAGAAAATCCTTGTATAAATCCACAGGTGTGTATCGAGCCAAGGTCCCAACAAAATCTTAGATGCAGGTTACTATTACCACAGGTGACTGGAGAAAGATGACAAAACTCTCATGCAGGTTACCATTACCACAGGTGACTGGAGCAAGATGATATAAAAACTGAACTCATGTCCCCAAACCACTTACATATATATTACAATCTGCACATTCTAGAAGGTTCTATCATCTGTGTATCTAGAAATTTCTCAGTACATCTAGTAATACATGACAAACAATATGGACCTGACCCAGATTACACTGATGAGTCATCACTGGCCCAAAAGGTCACTGAACTCCACAGGCACACTCCAGCCAGTGCCTCCTTTATTATGCTAATGAGTCCCAGCTAGGTGTAACATTCTTTTATGTAAATAACACCTGGCCCAGAAAGCTCCCACAAATTCCAGAATTTTCCAGGCAGTACGCATTGCACAATGTTGATTTCACCAAGGAGGAATTGCGCAGTGTTGATTTCACCAATGAGGAATTTCACAACCACATAGACTGCATCTCATTAAATGGCTACATGTACAACTTACACAAATTTACAACAACGTCATGATTTTTCTGCCTGTTTTTGCGTATCTCACTGATAATTCATCAATTTTCTCCCAAAATTTCAGGATGTTGTGCCTAAGACATTGCTCTATGGTAGGGTTTCCTTCATTTTTCATTTTTAACACGTCTTCAAGGTGTAAATTTGATTATAGGCATTAATGTCAAAATCGGACGTTTCTAGGTGTAACATCAATGGGAGGGTCATTTATTTGAAATCATGAAATGACATGACGATCTCTTAGGAGCTGTATCTTGCCTATGTTTGGATCTTTTACTCTGAAATTTGAGTATGTTGTAGCTGAGTCTACTAGCTTTCTGAAACGTCCCCTTTATTTTTTAATCAAATGTCGGGATCACGGTGAAATTTCAGCTTGAATATCGATTTCTAAATCATTCTAACCCTTGCTGGGCATTACGTATTAAGTGATTAAGTGAATGGGAAGATTTGTGGCTCAATGGGTAAGGTGCTGCTTCGAGATCTCGAGGCCCCCGGTTCGATTCCTTTTGCAATGTTTATTTTGCCACCTTCTTCTGTTCTATCCCTCACTTTGTCATTCTCTTTGAAATTTTCTTTCCCATTTTTTCCTCTCACCCCTTTATCTTACATTACTATAAATTACATGTTGTTAGCAGATACATGTGACTATTCAGGCAAGTCTCTGAAATGTAATACACTTTTCTCATTGGGTTTCCTTAGCCCCGTACTATCCTAAGCCCCGGACTATTTTTTGAGGCTTTTCACACTGGCATTTCTTAGCCCCGTACTATTTCTTAAGCCCGACTAAGGAAATCCACGCTGTTCCCACTCGAAATCGTTAGACCCGGACTTTCTCGACAGCTTATGAATATTTATGAGTGTATGTCTTACACATGGGCTCTTTACCACTCTGCATCAAGGTCACTCGCCCATCGGGCCTTATCTGATTGGTCTCGGCGTCTGGGCCTTGAGAGCTGACACCGCATTTCCTTAGCCCCGTACTATTTTTCGTTTCTGTTCTCACTGGTGCTCTTAGCCCCGGACTATTTGGCTTGGCCCTGCAATTGCGGGGTTAGCCCTGCTTTTTGGCAGGTGGGGCTAGCCCACTTTGGTTAAATCCAGTGGGAACAAAAAGTGGTCTAAGCTTAAGACCCCCCCCCCCCCCTTTGCCCCACCTATAGTACGGGGCTAAGGAAATTTTTGCCAGTGAGAAAAGCATATTAGTATATTGTAGGTGCGCTATGAGCTTTCTTGAGTGGTGTCTCTAATTTCTTATGAATAAATGGTCTCACAATTCATTCCTTTTGCAATGTGATTTTCGCGACCTTCTTCTGTTCAATCCCTTACTTCGTAATTCTCTTTGAGATTTTCTTTCCCATTTTTTTCCCTCTCGCCCCTTCATGTCAAATGAGTATTAATCATATGTTGTTAGCACATATATGTACATGTGACCATTTAGGCACATCTCTTTTGTGAGTGCTGCCTCTGATTTCTAATGAATAGATGGTGTCCTCATGGAAGGTCCATGGTGTCACCGTGCATTTACCGTCCCATGTCTGTGCACAAGTTTGTCAATACAGACCACCTTATACTTGTCCACAAGTATGTCTCGTTTTTAAATCTTGTATCACAAAACCTCACACATCTTTTGAAACATTCTTCAGATTGTAGGCATTCATATATATGCTTACCAGTATCAGTACCAGTATCTAAATATATGGTTGCCTGTACCAACTGAAAAAAAGAACTAAAGTGAGTTTTACCCAAATTACTGCATTATAAATCTAACTTTCTATCCAGCCAAAACTTCGGGGTCACAAAATGGCGGTACACTGTATGAGCCTCTATTTGATTTGTACAGCTGCATTACTGCATCAACAAAGAAAACCTGTGTGGTTTACCACACTGTCAATTATGGCTAACTGTCAATTATGGCTAATGATCCTGCTCAAATGTTGTAGAAATCATTTAAACAGTTAATCACTGGCACTCAGGCACTCCTTTTTCATCTATTTTTTAAATGATTAAGCTGTAAATTCTGAAATAGGTTCTTAAACTTACATGTTTGTTGACAGAGTTATTAGCAACATGACCACATACTCATGCTGTTTGTACTGCTTGTACAGCCGACTACCACTGATTACCAAGGTATGGCACTGATATACTAATAAATACAAATACAAACAACAGCAAGTACCAGAACATTAGTCTTGCACATCAATCTTTTTAATGAAATTGATGGCCATAGAATCTATTACAAGTTGCAATTGACTGCAGCAGGCATTTGTGATATGGAAAGTTGCATTAGACAGCAAATTGCAATCAATTGCAATTTTACTATAGATGGCAACTATATTGTGATACAGGCCCCAGAGCAGATTCTGTAATTTTTGTGTTAGAATCCACCAAGGCCTCTTGGGTCTGTGGCCTTCAGTCTGGAGATGTCTGTAGTATGCATACACCATAGATGTACTAAGGAGGGAAAGTGTAAACAAATCTTTGTGCCAACATAAAGGGGATTTAGGGGAGGGAGGATCACCATACCATTTACTTTTGATTGACATCAAGCACTAGGTGATTACATAATTGTTACCCCTATACTTCCTGGTTGTGTGATGGAGAGGGCAGAGGAAAGGGCTTAGTCTTAATTGCCAGACTGAGATGTTTACAGAATTAGAAACTAAGGTAATGAGTTGGAAGCTCTGCATGCCTACCTGGGCGTAACCCTGGTGCTTGGCCCGCCTGGATGTGAGGAATGAGGTCGGGTGTGGTGCAGGAAACTCCACTGCAGTGGGCTCCAGGCTCAATAAGTCAATCCGCTCTCTGAACGCATCTCTTAGAGAAAGTAAACACATTCTTTCCATCAGAATAACATTCACGTTTATGATGCAATCCCTCCTTTCTTTAGATCTTCCCTTCTTCCCTCCCTCCCTTCTTTCTTCCCAACTTTCATACTTCCTTCTCTTTTCTTTCTTTCTTCATTCTTTTTTTTTTCTGCCTTTCTTTCTCCCATTTCTTTCTTTCCTGCTCCTTTTTCTTTTCTTCATTTTTTTCATTCTATCTTCATTCCTTCCTTCCACCCTAACTTCCCTTCCATGTTACCGGCTGTACAACTCACCTGTACTTGAGGTAATCAGGCACTATCTTTGTTACAGCATAGAGGGCGCCCAGCTCATGGAGGACTTGCTGGTTGAGGGACAGTAGTCTCACTTCAAGCCCACAATAGGAGAAGTCCCCGGGGGTGGGCAAGGAGCTCAGCTTGCGGTATATGGTGACGTACAGATGCAACTCACTCAAAGACAATGTCAGGGTCTGAGGAACAAAGACTACAGGATTAAGCAGGAGGCAGAATACATATCCATTCACAGATTCATTTGGGGATTTCTTATAATTAAATCTCTGACTGTTGATATTGGCACTGCAGTCTTCCCAAAGATTTATCTTGTGCGTTTCGGTCACCGTCACGGTGTTCCCATGGATGATTATTGTGCTGCAGACACCAAGGCAGTGGGATTTTACACTCTTTTTTCCCCCAGCACTGTAGTCTTGCGTAAGCACCAAGCAGTGTTTTGTAACGCAAGATTTGATTGGTCAGAAACTAAGTGCAGGTCAGGTGATCTTTTACCAGTGTTATACTGTCCCAATGAATGTACATGTGGACTGACGTGTATGTACGGCACACATAAGCTAGTTCATAGCCTCGGTACTATATAGGCTGTGAGGTGCACGCAGTCTGTAAACAACTGCCTGGTAGCACAGACTATGCCCCAATCCCATCCTGAGAGGGGAAGAAGCCAGAGGAGCAATGACGTCCTGATAGGGCGTAGTCTGTGTTACGAGACATAGTTGTTGACAGACTGGGTTGTGTCCATACACCTCACAGCCTAGTACCTACACTAGCCAGTTCATGGATCTGTTGTAATGACTGTTACTTTTGTGTAGCTACCAATGTCTTTTATATATGTAGGCCTACTTTTTCAAGCACTGTGTAGTGCTGAGGGAGTCGTAGGTTGCAATCCTCCACCTCATCCCAACACATACACACCATGACAAAGTTTGACACAAACTATCTTTAAAAAAAAAAAGAAGTAATTACCACGGCCAAAATAAGCCGATCTGACGCGTTAATCGTATGTCTGGTGCGATGTGAGCATGGATGTGGGGATGGGGGCTGGTAACATTACCGTAAACCAGTCCATATACTATCATGGGGGTAGTCATCATTTGGGAAGGGGGGGGGGGGGGTGTATTCTAGGCAGAAATGACAGGGAGTAGAACGGAGCTAAGGAAATGCGGTGCTAAAGCTCGCAAGGCCGAGACTCCGTGATCAATCAGATAATGCCTGACAGGCGAGTTACCTTGATGCGTTGTGGTAAAGAGCACATGTGCAAGACGTACATTCATAAATATTCAGAAGATGTTGAGAAAGTCCGGGGCCAACGATTTTGAGTTGAAACATCGTGGATTTCCTTAGCCGGGTTTGAAAACTCGTACCAAGCTAAGAAATGCCAGTGGAAAAAGGGTTTATGTCTTGGTAACACAGAATACGCTCTCATTCCAGAGAAGGGGCCAGGATGGGATTAGGATGCAGTTTGTGTTACCAAACCTGGTTGTGACCATGCACTCCGCAGCCTAATAACTAGGATATGCGTAAAGTCGTGTGAGCGGTTACACGAAAGATGTATTAAACGTTGAATGTTTGTGTAATGAACATTGAGCAAGCTCCGAGCATTATTAAGCTACGCAGCATGGGGCACGTGTTGGGACATGTGTTTCATACCACATGACATTTCACAGACATCAGATATTTAAATGCAATTTACTTTATCAGCAGACTGCAGAACATGAATTACTTACCTTTCACAAAAATGTGATGCTAATAAATCATGCACGCAGGCATGCACATTGATCAAATTCAGATATGACATGCACATGAAAAACATCGAATAGTATGCATTTCCATATGGAGGAAGATAGGATGTACAGGGGAGAAAAAGAGAGATTAAATTTCATGCAATGCTGTGAATATGGTGCCAATGTGAAGTGAACCAAAACAAGAACATCGGACAAACACACATTTTATTCTTTCAGTCTTCAAGTCGCCACACCACAATCATTTCATTCATGTATGAATGTTTATATCGGCTAACAATGCAGCGCAGTATGGTGGTCATGATGAATGTGACATGCGATCATATTGAACTAGTCGGCGGAATCGATGTATGGATCGATGCCCGGCGCATCGTTCTGATCAAGCCAGCGTTCCATCCAGCACAGTCCAGCAAAACATGTCCACACAAAATGTTTCCCGCACATAATTCTTCCAGTATCTGAAAGTACACGTATCTGCTGTATCTGCAGTACATGTAACTCACGAAAAAAATAACAAGCAGGGAAATGTGAAAAGATTCATAAGAGTACATATCAAAAACATACTGGTAAAGAATATTCTTATCCCCTCTGGTCCCTTTGGCTTCGGCCAGGCACCGATTCATTGACCGATCTTTCTGACTTGCAGCCATTAGAGTATGTTTTAAAGCTAGCCTAGCTTGAGCCGAACTTGATCAGATTCATTAATAAAAGTGGGAAAGTAATCATTTTCACCTTTCTCCCTCCCTCTCCTCTTTTCTCTTACTACTTCTCCCCTTTTCACCTTCTACTACGGTATTACCCCTCCCTCTCTCGCTCTGTCTCACCATCTTCACCCTTCTCTACCCCCTCCAACACACACACACACATACATACACACACACACACACACACACACCTGTTTTATGTACCTGCCTAGTTTAATTGGACCGCATTACCCACAACTACTTGGTTGCTATGCCAACAAAAATTTTTTATCATATTCTTGGAAAGCACCCCAGCGCAGTTGATAATACCCCCGTTTGACAAAGGATGTATGAAGCGACCTCCTTCTATTCATGTCTTTTGACAAAAGACATGTTGTTTTGTGTATGACCTTGCTCCTCAATGATACTGGAGATAGACTACATTAGTATACAACAAATGAATGTTTGTGAGTGCAATGGACAGAATATTTCATGAGGTGAAAGATGAATGGATCATTAATTTCATCTTTCACCAAATGAAATATTCTGTCCATTGCAAGAATGATGAAACATTAATTATTTGTTTTATTTGACAAATTATTATATAGGCAAATTAGCTTGATATAGTATGCGCAAGTACAGCTGCTGAGCAGTTGTGGTTCGCATACACGATACACGCAAGTACTGGTGGTCTCGGCGAACATGCAATGGACAATATCGTATGGATCCAAAATTGCACGGTTGATGACATAATTGTAAACTAGAGCAATTCGACTGCCACGCAGTTGATACATATGCCTCTGCCTCTTTGCTATTCTTAGAAAATGTGTATGTTTGGTGGACAATGTACCATTGCTCCTAGGTGAAATGAAAATATCACATTCTGTTTTTTCAAGTTTAGCAAAGTTTGGCAATGTTCATTGACCTTTGACCTCTTACTTCTTTGACTTCCAATCTAACCAGTCTGTCTAAATCCATCCTTGTATCAAGTTTGTTTAAAATTAGTCAATTTTGGGTGAAGTTCATTGACCTTTGACCTTTCAGGAATTTTACCCAAACTTCACCAGTCTACCTCTATGAAGTGATACATCTCTGTACTATGTTTGGTTTGAATTGAATCATTGGTATTGGATTCAATGTGAAAAAATATCTATTTGAGGGCACCATGTTTGGTTGGTATTGCTCCATTGGATTTGGATATACAGTATATGATCACTTTGGGGGCAATTTTTAGCTAATTTTTGGCAAAGTTCATTGACCTTTGAACTCTTAGGAGTTTTACCCAAACTTTCACCAGTCTACCTCCATGAAGTGATACATCTCTGTATCATGTTTGGTTAGAATTGCGCCATTGGATTTGGACTTGAGTTTATTGTGAAAAATGTCAATTTTTGCAAAGTTCATTGACCTTTGACCTCTGACCTTCCAGCAATTTCACCAACAATGTCACCAGTCTACCCCCAAGTAGTGATCCATCGTTTCACTATGTTTGGTTGGAATTGCACCATTGGATTTGGATTTATTGTGAAAAATTGACAGTTTGGGGCAATTTTGGCAAAGTTCATTGACCTTTGACCTCTGAACTTTCAGGAATTTTACCAAAAATGTCACAAGTCTATCCCCAAGTAGTGATCCATCTTTGTACCATGTTTAATGAGAATTGCATCCTTGGATTTGGATTTATTGTGGAAAAGGTAATTTTGGGGCAATTTTTACAAAGTTCATTGACTTTTACCTTTGACCTCACTCAGATTTGACCCGAATTTTACACACTTCATTAGTTTAGTACAATACATACATGTACCAAGTTTGAAGCAAATCTGCTGAACGGTTGTCAAGATATTGCCTAAACGGATTTGGGACGGACGGACGGACAACCCGAAAACATAATGCCTCCGGCCACTTCGTGGCGGAGGCATAATGATCGATATCAAACAACTAATCAAATGACAGGGATCTATCTAGGTGTCATATAATATATATTATATTCCACATACTAAGAATGTTGCTATATGATTGGTCAAGAGTTGATCACGTGATGAGGCGTAGTTTTTCCTGTCAGACCACCTGAGAATAAAAGTTCGTTACACTCTAGGTGATAGTACTTTTTGGTTTCGCTGATCTCTTCACTCCTCACAGTCCTAAAGCGTGATTAATATTTTGAGTACGCGCTAAATAAAAGTGCGTTACACTCGGACTATCAGCTCCAACTAACGCGTCCAAACGCGCGTCATAATGCGCGTCCTAATTGAATGCGCGTCATAATGCGCGTCCTAATTAACGCGCATCCTAACGCGTGTTCCCCATGGCAGCGGCTCGAGGTTAGGTAGAGAAGTAAACATTACTTTTGTACGTCAAATTGACATTTTTGGTATAGATAATTGGTTTCAGATGTGGAATATAAATCAAATAATCAACTTTTGGTTTCAGGCAATGAGACGAACTATCACTTCCTCGGCGATCTGAAGGTATACGCTATCTTTTCTCAGCTGCGCTTCGGAAAGATAACTACATCCAGATCGCCTCGGAAGTGATAGTTCATCCCATCACCTTCACCAACGTTGATTATTTGTTTAATATCCACGACCCACATTACGTCAAAAGATCAATCTGCACTCAAACACACAAACACACGCACAATGATACAATGTATACACAACCACAACACAGTTTACAAGCATGCGAGGGGTCTGCTGGGGCAAACATTGAATTACTAGTACAATTTTATTTTTATTGGACGATACAAACCAAGTCCCTTTGGCTTCGGTCAGGCACCAGTTCACTGACCGATCATTCCGATTCAGGCCAAGAGAGGCCTCCGAGAGGCAAAGTGATTGTCTTCTCTTTATGGAAGCTATACTGGGCCTGCTATGCCAATCGCTATACCAGTCAGAGAGGCTTGACATGCGTGATTTACCAACACATACACACACACGCACACACACACGCATAGCTTTGGACTGACAAGGCTGCGCCGCCCCAAAGGGATTGCCCCCAAAGATTGCGCGATGAGCTAGCTGTGCGGGAGCTTCCCGAAGCTTTCCGATATCCGGGCGTGCTCTCTGTTTTTCTGCCCGATAGCTTCCCTTTTCCTTCCCTTTCCCTTCCCTAAAGCATCGTGTTTCATGCTGAATGGACAAAATATACCGTGGTTCCTTTCCTCTCTTCCCTTTCCTTTTTACCACTGCCAATTCTTTAGAGCGGTAGTGTACACTACCAAAATCTTTTGAGAGCACAACACAGAGGCTTACATCATCTCTATGTCAGCAGTTAAGGTGACTCAATTTGTAGCATCAGTTACCTTTAATACATTTTGGAATTATATTACAAAGACCTTAGCATCTACACTTAAAGGGAATATCTTCCCTTTAGAGTAATAAATAAAACTAAAAACAGAGGTAATAGTCAATCATGCACACTTACTTCAGATTTATAATACAAGGTAATGAAGACTTTATGTATTTGTTCGAAACATTATACAGATATCATCATTATTGGAAGAGAGGTAACATATTTAGGATTAATCCTCACCTGCACTAGGTCGAGATGGTAGAAGTGGAACGGCTGAAGCAGAGACACAGGTAGTTCAAAGGACACAATCTCAATCTTGGAGGGCTTGTCAACAATCTTCAGCCTCAAAACTAATGTAATAACCAAGATTGGGAGAAGATTTGTGTCAAATTAGTCTTGCAAGACTAAAAGGTGCTGTTTAATAGCATGTATGATGAATCATAACAAACATAATGTTGGGGCGATTACATAAATCTAAGTACCTTTATTTCTCTGAGTATTTCTTCATCTTATCTGCCCTCTCCCTCACTGTCTTCTAGCCTATATGTACAATCCTCAAGAGAAGCAGATGGAATCACATAATTTGAGATGTTAGCATTATACAGATGCCAAACTTTGCCTTTAAAAAGATCATAGTTTACCAGTGTAAGACAGTAATACTTTGTGAACGACATACCAAAAAGGAAAATACAAATTTCGTGTTTAACATTAACGTAGCAAGAAGACCCAAGAGAGATTATAATCACTCTTGCAATACTTTTGATTAATATGCAATGTACATAATGCATCTTTCCACATTATCTATATAAAAGACAAGGAGGTTCGCGAACCACGAGTCTCGCCTGATTTTCAAATATTTAAAATGGTGCCGAGGTGACCTTTGACCTCATCATCCTCATCAACACACGTGGTGTTGCCCAAGTATCATTTGTACCAAGTATGAACACAATTGAAGAAGAAATAACAAAAAATGAGAATACTTTAAGAACAAGCCCCTGAACATCTGTGCCAAGTTTGATTCGACCTGAAATAAAGAAACATCCTTAAGTTAAGAAAAAACTTTTTAAAAAGATGCACACGGCCTCATATCATTTGACCTTTTGACCCCTAGATGACCTTTGACCCCATCATCCTCATGACAACACATGTGGCATTACCCAAGGATCATTTGTACCAAGTTTGATCATAATTGATGAAGAAATAAAGAAATGAGCGCAAGTTAAGCAAAAACTTTAACATTTTTGTAACAGAGCAACAATAAAAGTGACTACTAGGTCTCTGCCGTACTTTGTTCGGGCAAGACAAAAATCGTACTGGTTATAGCAGCACTGTTAGACCATCACCAACTAGATTTCATTTTTGCTAACAGATTTATCGATCAATCAATCTCATAACTAAAAGAGTAACAGCAAAACAAATATTATAGAATCTATAGTCCCTCCACAAAACATTCAATTCTACTGGGAATGTTATAAATTTGTGTTAGTTATACATGTATCCATTATATTAGATGCAGTCTATGTGCTTGTGAAAATTCCTCCTTGGTGAAATCCACACTAAACAATTTGTACTGCCTAGACAATTCTAGAATTTGGAAGAGCTGTCTGGGTCAGGTGTTCTTTACAAGAAAAAATGTGACTATTCTGAGCTAATTAGCATAATAAAGGATACGTTGACCATAATAAATAACACATAAATTAAATATTGGTGCCATTTTGTATGATAATTTTGCTTTTGAACTGATCGTAAGAGGGACTCATGAATACAAGTAGGCAAGAGAAATGGAGGCCATGGGTATTGGTTCCTAAGTAGCAGGTCATTATCGTAAGCCAAACAAAACTCTGGAGGACGATGTTGCTGCCCAGGATTCCAGCAAACAGTAGATGGAGGTCCAATTTCCTGCATGGTCTTCTTTTTTTTCTGCTTATTTTTCAAACAGACTGATCAATATAGCCCAGTGGCATAGCTCAACATTTTGGCATTATTGTTCATTTTTGCCTAAAAGCACCAAAATTGACACTTACGTTGAAATGATGGATTACACGCAAATTTTGATATTGAGCCCTCTCGAATTACACATATCAATGTGTGCTACCGAGATGGGTCATCCTAATAGTAATGAAAGTATATTGATATGTATACAAGCCTGACACAAGTAATGTCAAAAGCACAAAGTGCGCATGCCACAGTGAACAGAATATGTGCAATGTACGTACACTTTCATGCCTATGAAATATGTTTTTATCATTCACTCAGTTTTTTAGTGTGCACTTCATAGCTTTATACACTATATGCTGTATTATATTCCACATACTAAGAATGTTGCTATATGATTGGTCAAGAGTTGATCACGTGATAAAGCGTAGTTTTGCCCATCTGATCACCTGAGAAGAATAGGTGACTCTAGGTACTCTAGGTACTCTTTTTGGTTTTGCTGATCTCTTCATTCCTCACAGTCCTAACACGTGATCAATATTTTGAGAACGCGCAAAATAAAAGTGCGTTACACTCGGACTATCAATTCACTAAGAGTAGCTCCTACTAACGCGTCCTAAAGCGTGTCCTAATGCGGGTTTCCCATGGCAGCGGCTCGGGGTTAGGTAAAGAAGTAAACATTACTTTTGTACGTCAAATTGTCATTTTTGGTATAGATAGTTGGTTTAAGATGTGGAATATAAAGCAAATAATCAACTTTCGGTTTCAGGCAATGAGACAAACTATCACTTACTCGGTGATCTGAATGTATCCGCTATCTTTCCGAGGTGCAGCTGAGGAAAGATAGCGTATACATTCAGATTGCCGAGGAAGTGATGAATGTTTCAAGTTCATCTTCAGTGTAGATAATGCTAGTGAAAATCCTAATGACATTGTATCAAGGATATTTCTCAAGTAGGTAGGGACCACTACTCCAATTATGTCATCAACTGCAGACTCCTAGTACATGTAGTATGATCAAGCAAAGCTAGATGAACATGCATGGACCTACTTTCACTAAAGCCCTTGCATCCTCAAAAAATAAAACAACATCCAAAACTATTCCTTCTGCTGTCCTTGCAAACATTATGATAATTTCATTTTTAATGTTTTCTGGATGATCCGCATGCAGTTCCTACGCGATATTCTCATTCAAGGTGGCATTTATCAATGAAGAGGATTGATTATGTTATATGGTTGTGTCAAAGGGTGCAGGAAGGTGCCACTGCCAATTAATACTTAGTACATAGTGATAGTGATTTTTTTTTTGTATCTCCGAGGCGAAAATGTGTATAGCGCCACCTCGAGGCCGGATCATAGCAACAATAGCGGCTCTGATCTAACGGAGGTTATCCTTAGGGCTTAGCTTTCTAGCTAGCGGTTTCTTTGAGGTGTCTCAGACAAATACTAGTCCTAATGCTTTCTTCGTACCGGTAATTATGCTGACGATGTGATTGAGATCGTATTACCGGTATTGTGTCAGGCTATCAAAGCCATCTATTTTGTTGTTGAATGTTGATTGTTGTCACACAATGCATAGTCCCATACATGTGTATACATGTACGTGAGACCCAATTTTTTTTTTTTTTAAATTGCATGCTCAAAGTCGGGGTGCGTCTTATGTGCGGGGGCATCTTATCTGCCGGTCGATACGGTATCCAAAATATTCCCGGTATTCTGTCATGACAGCGGGATATCTTCCCGCAAAAATCCCGCTAGCTACCAAGAAAAGCATCAACTTAGCGCGTGTGGTATTCAGCTGCTTGCGCCGAGTGCGCGATGCTTGCTGCTTTTCAAGGACTAGCGAATAAATTGCCATTGTGACGTAACGGCCACTAAAAGATAAAAATATAAAAGAAAGTCTACTCACTACAAGAAAATGCAAAATATAAAAACAACTGCCGACGATAACTGTTCATATATCCAGGAAGCCATCGGCAATACTGCTATAAATTTGTATAAGTTATACTGTTTTACACCGAGTGTGCGATGCTTGCATAGTCTCATCCCTCCACAAATATAATAAAGCATTATCTTTAATTTTTAGCAAAGTCTCATTCCTCCGTAAATATAGTAAAGAATTTATTGTTCATTTGAACAAAGTCTTATTCCTCCGCAAATATATAAAGCGTTATCTTTCATTTTAGCAAAGTCTCATTCCTCCGCAAATATAATGAAGCGTCATCTTTCATTTAAGCAAAGTGTCATTCCTCCACAAATACAATAAAGCCTTATCTTTTATTTTAACAAAGTCTCATTCCTCTGCAAATATATAAAACATTATCTTTCATTTAAGCAAAGTCTCATTCCTCCGTAAATATATAAAGCATTATCTTTCATTTTTTTTTTTTTAGAAAAGTCTCATTCCTCCGTAAATATAGTAAAACATTTATCGTTCATTCAAAAAAGTCACATTCCTCCCCAAATATAATAAAGCCTTATCTTTCATTTTAAGCAAAGTTTCAGTCCTCCATAAATATAATAAAACGTTTTCTTTCATTTAAACAAAGTCGCATTCTTCAGCAAATATAATAAAGCGTTTACTTATCTTTTATTTTAGCAAAGTCTCATTCCTCCACAAATATAATACAAGGCACTGCAATATTGTGTCTCGCCCACTTGCGAAAATAACCAGAAATATCGCGATCTCCGTTGCTACGCAAAAGAATTGTATCCCTGACCTCAAATGACCTTTGACCTTATCCTGTGACCTCCAACGGTACCATAACATGAAGGTACCCCCAGTGCATCTATGACCCAAGTTAGGTTGTAATCCAAGCAACCTATGTGAAGTTATTTGTCAAAAGAGAGTCTTGCAGGTAAACTTTAACGTTTAACGTATGACCTCAAATGACCTTTGACCTTATCCTGTGACCTCCAACGGTACCATAACATGAAGGTACCCCCAGTGCATCTATGACCCAAGTTAGGTTGTAATCCAAGCAACCTATGTGAAGTTATTTGTCAAAAGAGAGTCTTGCAGGTAAACTTTAACGTTTAACGTATGACCTCAAATGACCTTTGACCTTATCCTGTGACCTCCAACGGTACCATAACATGAAGGTACCCGCAGTGCATCTATGACCCAAGTTAGGTTGTAATCCAAGCAACCCATGTGAAGTTATTTGTCAAAAGAGAGTCTTGCAGGTAAACTTTAACGTATGACCTCAAATGACCTTTGACCCTATCCTGTGACCTCCAACGGTACCATAACATGAAGGTACCCCCAGTGCATCTATGACCCAAGTTAGGTTGTAATCCAAGCAACCTATGTGAAGTTATTTGTCAAAAGAGAGTCTTGCAGGTAAACTTTAACGTATGACCTCAAATGACCTTTGACCTTATCCTGTGACCTCCAACGGCACCATAACATGAAGGTACCCCCAGTGCATCTGTGACCCAAGTTAGGTTGTAATCCAAGCAACCCATGTGAAGTTATTTGTCAAAAGAGAGTCTTGCAGGTAAACTTTAACGTTTGACCTCAAATGACCTTTGACCTTATCCTGTGACCTCCAACGGTACCATAACATGAAGGTACCCCCAGTGCATCTATGACCCAAGTTAGGTTGTAATCCAAGCAACCCATGTGAAGTTATTTGTCAAAAGAGAGTCTTGCAGGTAAACTTTAACATTTGTGACGGACGACGGACGACGGACGGACGACGGACGGACGACGGACGGACGCCATTTGGATCCCTTAGTCTCGCCTCCACCTCCGGTGGGCGAGACAAAAATGACCGATATAAGATTACCCTTTATTTCTAGATTGAAAGTAGGCCTTACGTTTTAGTTCTTCATCTCCAACGATGCGTGCATACCTCCCGGGAACTCCCGGGAGGTATGCGCAAAATCTTCCTGGAAAAATTCCCACTACCGCGAGATTGGCACCAGAACATAACATCCGTATTGTATAGGATCTACTGCTATTAGAAGTAGGTAACGTAGAGTAGTACTAGTTACGTCTACTTACTGTACATTCCTGAAATGGGAAACTTTCCCTGTTTTACCTCTCCTCCTAACACTCATCCTTCTTTCCCTTCCTTGCTTCCTCATCTACCTTTTCCCTCGCTTCTCCTCGAACTCCTCTCTATGGCTTAGTTCCTATTCTGCCAATTGATTTAAGCATAACTATTGGGAAATAAATATGTGACCGCCCAGCTTGAAACCCACAAAAAGTCGCCCGAAATGAATTTTCACTTTTCGACATAGTCTTAAAGAGTAAATTCTGAGCTTGAAAATGATATATAACCTGTCAAAATTGGACCATCCTAACCAAATCAAAAAGTGATTAGAACAAAAGAGATTTTGGAGGTGCAGCTTCACAGAAAAGGGAGAAAAGATGATTTAAAAATTGGGTTCACTCATGCGCGCGAAGCAGAAGTTTCAATGAAAATCTTAATCAAAACCCCATAGTAACTGGTATGAAGGAATTATCAGATTGAATTGAAAGTTTTACCAGATATTGTTTATACTTAAATCGTTTAGCTTGTTTCATGTTCTTACTCCATAAAAACATTATTAAAATGAGAATTCCCCCATGTAAACTCATCAAAAAAAGCTCCGCAACTCAAATTTGAGCATCAATATCTCTCTAGTTATGTTATAATACTCGATATTGGTATCATTAAATAGCCTGCTTATTCCCCTTTATAACAATCCCCATCTGAAAAAGTTAAAAAAATCATGAAATATGTACAAGACCCGAGTACGGAGCTGAGTCAAATGTGGCAAGATCCAAATTCATCCATTATTGTCAATGTCAAATACATGTACTTTATTTCGTATACATGATGCATGAATGGAATTGAGCTCAAGATGGCCATGCATGAGCACCAAGGAACATTCTGGTATTTTCAGAAGAATTTAACTTGTTTTGAATTGTAGTGTTCAGCAAAGAGAGTAATGAAGAATACTTTTAGTCTTTTATAATTGCTTTGTAAAAAAATCATTCAAACTGTGATTGAGGGAATTATTTCTGCTTTACTTATAATTTTATAATGATTATCCACTTATATCCAACTTATATAACTAATATCCAACATATAAGCAGCCATCAATTCTGAAATCACCCTTCAATTTCGGCATGGAGAGTTGGCTTTTTGCGGTGCGACGTAACTTAAAGCCCAATTTCTAGCTGCATGACGCAATACAGCTCATTAACTAATTCTCCAATTGATTGAAACTTGTAAAAGACCTTGCCAAACAAAAAGCAGGATCTTAACTTGATTGACTACCCTTAATCAATAAAATTCTGATGTCCGGCGCATTTTTGATTTTGTTTTTTTAGTGAGCCTCAGCATTCCCCATTGTGGTGAATACTACCCCGGATCCCCAGCCCCGCGGCCAGCCTGGCCCTCGCCCTCAGCCCATGCCCAGACCAATCCAGATCCACGATATCATTATGCAGACAAACTGGCAGCAACACGCAGTTCTTCGGTTCTCGCAAGTGCACAGCTCGGCTAGCTGTACTCATTGATATGCCTATGGAATAAGTTGCTTACTTCGGTCAATTCCCGTTTGGAAAATATTGAGGCAAAAATATTTTAAAAGATACAATAATATTTCTTGATTAAATAAGATATGTTAGGATAGTAAATATATTTTAATGTGCATTTGCAACGGTATCATTTTTTACTATTATTAATCAAAATGAATGTTTACCGTATGTAACTAACCGTACATAACAAAGTAAGTGAATTAATTAGATTCTGCACTACGCACTGCACTTGCACTAACACTTAGCTGTAGATCAAAGAGTGAACAATAGGAATGAAGATGAGGATATTCTTACTAACAACCAACAAAGAGAACACTTGATTATCATTAACGTGGGTATTTTGATTCAAGATCCTGTTTTCGGCAAGTTGTCGTTTTTTTTAAATTGTTTATTCACTGAGTTATTCACTATTCACAGCTTCCTGCCAAAGCAAGAGGGCATCATATGCGGCGCTTGCTGTTATCTTTCCTTACATTTCTGATTGTCTGGTAGGCTGGTAGAGCTAGATTCTGTTCTTTTCAAAATGTGGACATGAAGTAGTTCCAGATTTTTGTAATCAACAAACGTTTTCAGGTTTTTTCAGAAGAGTATTTTAATTCAAGATTCTGTTTATTTGGCAAGTTAACAATTCTGTTCAAAGTCTTAAATTACAATTTGCTTTATGCACGTATGCATGTAAGCCCTACAAGGACCCGCCCGCCGATCGATAAGAGCTATTATGTAACCCAGAAGCAGTTGATTGCGCCATTATCCAATGAAGTATGATTTTTTAAATATGAACCAATACATAAATGAAGAAAATTTAAAATCTTCAAAATTTTGTTTAAAAATCACACTTTTGCCCTAAAATTTAATAAGAATTACCCGAAAGCCATTTGAGTTTGGTATCATCTTGCAGAGAATTTAATTAGCTTCAATATGACACCTTATATGATAAAATCCACCTCTCATGGCCACCTCTCATGGTGGCCATTTTCCAAGAGGGCTCAATATCCAAGTTTGCTTTGATAAATCAATTGTACATGTGTGCCAAATTTTGTGCTTTTAGACAAAAGTGAACAATTATTCAACTATGCCGCTGGACCAATAGATCTTATTGCTATCTATGTACAGCACCAGAAAACAAAATAATATCAACCCATTCTTTACTGAGCCTGCGTATGTGTGGGCTGGCTTTTCCCCACTCAGTGACTGAGCAGCGGGGTTACTCCCGACTCAAACCCACTATCTCGGCGCAATTCTGAAATTTTGGTGTCGCTGAGGATTCTGCTTATGTTATTAAGAAATTAAACATTGCAGATGATGGTTTTTGCCTCTCATCTCTTCGGTGGCACTTGCCGATAAAAATGAGACCCATTTTACCGGGAAATAAAGCCCCAAGAAAATAAAATGGCACACTAAATGCGGGATAAGTGTGAAAAGAAAATCTGTCATCTGACATCTTTCTAAAAGCGCATTAAAAATAAACGTTTTTATTTGTCCATGTGAGATATTGAAGAAAGATTGTGTTGCTTTTGATATTAATAATATCTTACATCAACCAAAATTTGTCCCAAATTATATGTAACATACAATACCATGTTTTAACGAAATATGTTTTAGGGAAGGAAAGTCAGTTGTTCCATTGGAATTCAAAGCGTTCAGTTCTCGCTCATAAGGTATTTGTTCATAGCCTACTGGACTCAAACAATGTTAGAGTGCTTTAATTCCATTGTGTGGGGGTAATCCAATATTATTCGGTAGAATCTGTTTTCATAGTTGCACTTTCGATCTGGTTGGTGTTACTCAATTTCTGTTGCTGTATTTCAATTTATATGAGATTATGATATTTGAGATGAATACCAAAAGAAAAATGCTATTCAGATATACAGAAATCTGTTTTTTTTTATTCATGGAAACAAGATCCAAAATAGCTGTTACATTCCAAAGAGCATTTTGAGCACTATCCTATGCATAAATAAAACCAAGTTAACGTTAATCTGGGGTGGGGGTGGGGTAGATAGGCTGTTCAAGAGCATGAATGGAACAATTATTTAAGGAGAAGAGTATGCCTTATGTAGGTACTACTGCAATGTTTTGCTTATTGGTGGACATAGTTGTTCAATTTCAGTTGAAAATGTTACCTAGCATTTGAATTAACAGATTTTTTTGTGAGATATCACCCGATTAAAGGTTTGTTTATAGCTAGTCTACTATTTACTTTAAAGTGTAAAGTTACCTGTTCGATCTCTTTTACTAACACAATTATTCATTTTCTTACAGACAAATGTTTGAAAGAAGATTAATTTATCCATCTAAACTTTGATATTGTAATACATATTTTCACATTTAGGATTGTAACATATGTTACTTATGAATATAAGGTTTGCTTATAGTTATTCTATTCTTTCCTTTAAAGTGTAAAGTTACCTGTTAGATCTTTGACTAACACAATTATTCATTTTCTTAGGGACAAATGTTTGAAAGTAGATCCATTTCTCCATCTAAACTTTTATATTGTAATACATGTTTCCACATTTAGGATTGTAACATACGTTACTTATGAATATAGGCATTCCCTCAGCGGATGCACGTGTCTACCATGATTTCATTTTATGTGGCACATGGACATGTCAAATGTATATAATGTGTGCATTATAAGAATGAAAGTGGTAAACAGGGGAAGTGTTGTAATTTCTCATGAGAATTGATTTAATATTCGCAACAGTTGTTACATTGGATTGCATATCCTAACTAAATAAAACTTATACAGTTATTAAATAAATTTGAAAGGTAAAATGATAAAAAAGTACAGGGGCTTGAAAGAAAAATACCAGTTTATTCATTTCATATGGTTAATGTCATATATATATATTCTGAAAAGTTACATTGTTCTCCTCTCCTCCTCTTCTCCATTCTTCAAGTAACCTACGATACTTATCTACGTAACTTATGTTACCAAATTTGATTGAACTGGTACTCGTATTCTATTTCCCAAGATCATTTCTTCATGCCAAAGTGATATAATGTGACTTCATACTTTTAGATCATGCCTGAAAAAGTCAGTCTTTAAAATTTCATTACCTATCAGAAAAGATATGATGACAATTAAATAATGATTCAGCGTTCATAATATAGAAGTTTGTATTTTGTAATAACTGCAGAACAAGATTACCTATATTCCACTTAAACATTTTCCAGTCTCTTTGTTTAATAGCTTAACTGGAATCTAGAGCAAAGGCTGTGACCTGATAGTGCATATTACAATGTATTTTTTCCCTTTAAGTGTCTCGGGTCATGGTAACGTAGGTTACACCGTGTGTTTTGCATCCACAAGATGAAACATGTGTAATTCTTGAACCAAACAATGTTGAATGCTCATCTCTTGGATTTTGAAACTGTGTTGCTTAATGTTTCACTATAAAATAAAGACAAAATTGCTACTGAAACTTTATTATTTTGAAATTGAATGTTCCTAAATGCGCCGATTTAATGGTTTTGACCCTCCCTCACAATCTGCTCTACGGACAATAAATGTAAACAACAGGTTATGAGTAAGCCTGAGTCATATCGATTTTTTCAGAAACCGGTGTTCGATGGCTTTGCGCCGATCGAACATCGATGCATCGATACATGACGTCACCCAGCCACTGCCAAGAGCCAATTTATGAATGAAAATATAGTAAGCATACGCAGTGCAATCCTTCCATTTCCCCACATAAACAAGCATGCAATTCTCTATCACCTCGTACCAAAATTGACCTAGAATTTCACTTTCCTATATTTTATATGAATTATGATAGGTAACCTCGGAGAATCTATTTTCTCACCGATACTGCACATGTAAGCGAATTTCGATTACTTCTTGTTTTTCCGTCAAAATCTTACAAATTAGCGTCAATATGGCATCGTATACATGTATGTAGGTTGGAATCTGGAGAGTCTGTTGCAACGGGCAGAAAGTCAATCAGCTTCCGGGTTGCGATTTTTTTTTTTTCGTAACCCTAATGCGTCGAAAAATCGCTTCCGGGTTTCGGACAACGTGACTGGATATTGTATCACTGTTTTGGCGACCACATGGTTATGACGTGATCTACGCGATGCACCAATCAGTGGTCTCCGAATCGCTGTACGAGACGCTCTATTAGTCTGTACGTCGGCAGCGTGTATGCAAATGAGCCTTACGCATGATTGCCACTGTATTTCCGGGTTTTCACAACACACGATGCTATCCGTTGTACAAAGTCTATGGACAATTGTTTGTTGTGGCGCGCGCGTTGCGCTGTATATAGTAGTGAACGAATCAAATCCAAGTAGTATGTAGTAGCTGCTTGATCATCGAGCGACCTGTTCATTCTCTTGATGCGTTACCTGCAAAACTCACAAAAGAGAGTAGGAACCAAGTAAGCAAATTAAAATTGTGAAAATATGAAGATAAATTGTGTATAACAGGACTATCAAACAAAAGATTTTGTGTTTTCTAGTCAATTTGGTAATTTCGTCGATGCATCGAATTCATCAAAACGAAATCGGAGTTCGACTTCTTCGATCGAACACCGGCTTAATAATCGATTCGACTCAGGCCTAGTTATGAGTACACTTTAAATGCCTTATAGGACACAACTAAGCCACATCTTTTTGGTTACTGTAGTTCCATGCCAAATTTTTACCTCCTAATTGGACCAGGGTTCACAAAGCAGAAGATCACACTAGTTAGCAGCTCTGTTAGACCATCATCAACTAAAAGACACTATTTCTAGTTCAGCAATATGAACAATAGAGCTCAGTTTCAGTACATTCGTAAAGGTGCGATCGCACAGAGGCGGTATTACGATGCCACCTTATTATAGGCCTCTTGTGGATGTCAAATCACCTTGGCTCAGGATTAATCACAGAGTTTGCCATGGCATGAAAGCCGTCACATCAATGTGCCGGCAACGAACAGAATTGGCAACCCACTTACATGGAAACGCACCTCAACCCACTCATTAGTCTTGTCATGGAGCTGTGTAGTAAATCACTTCAGGGCCTTGTTGCATAAAACTTACCATTGATGTTAACTTTGTTACCAATGGCAACTTCCAATGAAACCTTGAATTTGATTGGCTGTCGAGCAATGTTACCATGGTAGAACAATTAATGGTAAGTTTTATGAAACAGTTTCAAAGCTTGGTACCTAGAGGGTTTTTGAGGGTGAAGTGGGGGCATCTACAGGGTTTCCTCTTACCATCAGCCTGAGAAGCCCTGTCATCAGCACCAGCAGCAGGGACTTTGCAGCAGATCATGTCCCCCCACATGGGACTGGGGGTGGCGTTGAGGGTTGGGCATGTACTCTGCCAGCTGGTCTTGGGGTGCGGGGCCTCATCTCTTTCTGGACTGGCTTGGATCTTCCTACAGATTAGATATATTACACACAAAGAAGTGACAATCAAGACAGGGAAAACACCATCAAATTCAGCTCTAAGTTGGGGACACTGACAATATGGAAATAATTGTCAATCATCAACATCAATATTACCATCTGTGCCTCCACTCGCTCTTAGTTTCTTGATTCATGAAGCCAACCTCTTAGGTTATGGTCAATACCCCAAAATTACTCCTTCCGACATGTACATGTTTTAGCTAAATTTGAGTAGCAGAAACACAAATCAACTAAAAGACTCTTCTACTTTTTTGTTCAATCTCAGTATGTTTGCAAACAGGAAGTGAGAAAGAGAGGGTGGTTATGAGGTACTAGTGAAGAAAACAGCATCCACCTTTCCATGACTACTGCAATCAGTCCTATAGTACATTGCACCTACCCCAGGACCAAAGGGGGGAGGGGGGGGGGGGGCATGGAGCTGTCTAGAAGGGGGTCAAGCCAAAGGGAGAGAGACAGATCGGGTACAGTTCAAACACACAGCACCCACCTATCCATCCATGTTAGTTACAATCAGGACAACAGTGCTTACCACAGGACCTGAAGTTAGGGCATGGAGTTAATGTGAGAAGGGTGGGAGGGGGATATCACAGAAACAGTTGAAGAACACTATACTCATCTTGTACACATGCGAAGCTACATTCAGTCCCACTGTACTTTCCCCAGGACATTAGGGGAGTCACAGGTACAGTTTTTAAGAATACTGTACTCATCTTGTATCCATGCCCGGTATATTCAGTCCAACTCTCTACTTACCCGAGGACATAAGGTAGGAAGGGGGGGGGGGGGGGGCTGGACGAAAGGAGAGGTCACAAGTACAGTTTAAGAAGACTGTACTCATCTCCAATCCATGAGAGCTACATTCAGTCCAACTGTACTTACCCCAAGACATAAGGGTTGGGCATGGAGCTGTTAGGGAGGGGGGTCAAGCCACTAGCAGCATGGACAATCACGATAATTTCCTCCTGATTGACCGGGGCAACAAGACCAGATGGCCTGCTGGGCTCTCTGGGTTTGGGGAGATCAAATTTCACCTAAAAGACAGACCAGACAATTCACTTAAACTCTATATATGTGTTGCATAGATTTTGTGTGTCATGTACTTTTAAGTGATGATCCAATATCAAGATAGAGGGAAACAAATGGCTATTTCTTTAATAATGTCACAAAATAGTCTTTGTCTTCCCTCTGAACTCATTTTGCTCTCTCTCTCTCTCTCTCACCAATAGTTGAGCTACATGTATTTGAGGTCATGTGACACACACTTTCTGAATTTTCACATAACGCTTTTACATCCATTTATTATTGTGTGATATGTAGAGTTTGATAATATTATATCAACAGATCCTCCATACAATCGAGATGTACAATTGCAGATTCAATTTGGTAATTTCACATTTTACAATATACCTTTTTATTGTACACAGTAGTTTATTAGAAAGCTATAAGTTATTATTATTGTTGTAATTATTATTTTTGTTGGCACATATTTCAATGCAATAGGATGCGATTTGGCGTTAATAATAGTTTGTATTTTCATTATTATGTTTCGTATATAATACGTATGCTTATCTTTGTATTTTTAATCCAACTGTTGACAGTTGTATAAAAAGATGTAAAGTAGTTGGGACTAAACAGAATATACTTATTAAATCTTAAACAACACTTTTAAGCAATCAACAAACTGGAATATATCAAAGAAAGACATAATTTGGAATACCAATTTGGCCTTTCCTATGCTCCTTCTAGATTGGGGAGTTAGGAGACAGCATTACTCGGTGACAACTTGCTTGGGTAGTGAGGAAAAACTTAAAAGAGGAATTTCGGAATATCACCCAAGAGTTATGGAAATGAGAGGTGACAGAAATTGTACAACTCACCACTGGTGGTGTGGGTAGTGGAGTAGGTTGCTTTATCATTCGTTCTTGTTCTGGCTCTGGCTCTGGCACTTGTTTTGGCACTGGCTCTGGTGATGCTGGAGGCTCCACTGAGGAGATGATGGTAAGGGAAGGAAGTGGGGAAGGAGTGGACGGTAAAGGGGAAGGGGAGTCTTGCAAACGAAGAGTTGCCTGAGAAAAACAAATCGGACGTTATGATTAGTTTTATATTACACCATGATAAAAGTGTGATAACAATGGTGTGCCATGAAAGTCATTCTCATCATGCAAGAACTTTCTTTCAAGGAACATTTCAAATCTAATATTATAAGGAACCCTTTAAAAATTCTACCGGACCATATGCAATACATAATGTAATATATCTTTAAAGGGCGTAAAATACTGTACAGGGAAGACAAAAAGGCCTTCAAAAGGTGACTGTAAGCAATCTTCTTGCCAATGGTCTTAAATTCATGTATTGTCCGTTTTAGAAACTTGGTGAAAGTTATTTGCTTCAAATGATCCACATTTGGAGTAATTTGGGATTGTTCACAAATCCTCAAAACGTTCGGGCTGAACATTTCAGGTAATTGTGATTTGATCACTACTTACTCCAAATGTGGATCATTTGAGGGCAAATAACTTTCACCAAGTTTCTAAAACGGACAATACATGAATTTAAGACCATTGGCAAGAAGATTGCTCACGGCCACCATTTGAAGGCCTTTGTGTCTTCCCAGTACAGTATATTCCCTTTAAAAGTAGCTAAGCAAACAGGTTGTTATTGAATGACATCGCTACTGAATGTATGAGAAAATCTGTTTTCACTTCAGAAGTATATTTTGAAATAATCCATTAGACAGTTTAAAAATTGATTACTGTAACCTGAAAAAAGAAATAAATGTATCAATTTATTTGTGTTTATGGGATTATCATTGTTTGAAAAGAAGAAGACTTTGTCTTTGTTTAAATTGCAGCCAGGCCATGTCAAATCAACCAATGCTGTTAACCCGACCCCCTTCAATTTTCTTTAAATTCAGACCAAATGTTTCCCCAAGTGTCTGATGGAAGGTTCTGAAATATTTTGCCTCAGGGTCAAATGGTTGCTAAGATACAACCTCCCACAGCAACCAATGCATGGTCGGACAACCCAGTTTCAAACAGAATTTGCTATGTTTTGACTGCTGCAGCCAAGTTAGATAAGAAACTTGCTCATTTTCTGGAAATTGGAAGAACTTTATAGACTTAACATTCACAATATAAAATGGCATGGATCTGACCACCCATTATAAATTACGTACGAGGTCACCGCAAATGGTGCTAAGCTTCTAAGGTAAGGTTTTTTGGTGCATGTTTGGAAGCTGACAACTTCAAAATTCAATGAGCTTAGAACCCAATATTATACGTATTCAAAGTCTCTCACTCGTTTAATCAACCTACCAAAAATCGATCACACATCGTTTTCATGTACGGCGCCCTCACATTTGGATTTCTCTTAAAGTTGTCAAGTTCAAGGTCACAATCACCACCCGTCCCATCTAGGACTGACACCAATATACCTGTATTAATAGACACTTACCTACATTTTCATGGGTTACCTGAAAACTTAAGCGAAAAAAAATGTTTACTCGCAAGTGTAAGTGTTCGAAAATGGTCGTAAATACCCAATTACATAATTACATAATGACAAATTGCGGTTTTCAGCGCATTTCAAATTGTGATAACTTAGAGATGAAAAGCCAAAATACAAAATATTTTCTGTGATGATAGTCTGTAATTAGGACTAAATGACTATACAACACAAATAATTTTGTCTTCTTGTCAACGATGGTGAAAATGCACCTGAAAATCACAAAAAACAATAAATTAGTTAATATTCAGAAACCATGGTAATCATAATGGTGTTAAAGGGGACCTCCGTGCATTACAAAACCAATGCTATGTTGTTTTGGTACTATAATTGAATATTAACCATATCAGCCAGACTGACAGCTCAGCAGTAGCCGAACATGCATGGGATAACAAGCACCAACTGCACTGGGATGGGGTTCAGTGCATCTCCTAAGAACGCCACTGGTACACACTTAGGGTAAAGGAAGCCATCAATATCCGTCTCAAACCCAACAATTTCAATCGAGACAATGGGATCGATATCCCTGAATTTTGGATTCGTATGATACGCCGCCATGACACTCCCCGACCACCTTGTGTCGACACGCCATAGCAGCTCGTTGTTAGTTTGAAGCTAGCCATTGTTACCGCCCAACAATGCGCACCTATTATCGGTCTATTGTTGGTTGAATACCCGGATACGCCAGTCTATAGTATTGGACTTCTTATGAGCAGGTTTCAGTTAGTGCGCTGCACTGACCATAGGGTATTTATAGCCCTACTTACTACAATTTTGTATCCCACTTGACGAAGTGTTGCAGCAGCGCACGAAACGTGATCTTTTTTTTATTCCGTTTACCATACATTGCGAGACAAACAATTATCACTAGCCAATTATCCGCAATGAGTAACATATTTAGCATCAACCGTCTTGTTGTGAGGTCTCCTATGTTTCTGTTATTTTAAATATACAATTAATTAATACATCGCACAGAACATCGGCTATCTCGATGTCCCGTGCGTCTATTTGTTTTGCTAGATCAATACGTATATGTTATAGCGGAAACAATAGTATCGCTTCTGGCACGCTCGCTCAAACTTTCATGCTATAATGTGTACACATGCAGCTCGCATGATACAGGGCTGTATACAAGTACAGTACACAGTATCAGCGTTTTCATTATCCGCCATATTGAAAGTCACTCGCAATAGATTCTGTTCCCAAATATGAAGTTGTTATTGTATTTGCTGGTTGTGCAGCTGAATTCTTGCGGTTTTGCGCACATGATACACTGTATCACAGAGAATTCCTGCTCGGTGTGCAGCACCCCTTTGTGAATGAACTCATATCCAGCGGTTTCGTCGTTCAAGTTTCCAAGCTCTGATCAGCAAACTTGCATTTAACAAGAGTTGGGTGACAGCTTTGTCGAGTGTGTACAGTACTTGCGGCTGGGCTCTCCCTGCCCTGAAGAAATTTATACGTACCGTACGTGCTGAGTGGCATGCTCAAAAGCAATTGTTGAGATTATCTTTGCTGGCTGCAATTGATTAGAGTATTTTACGTAATGTGGTATCATTATCGTATAGAACTATTGAAATGGGATATTAAAAATGATTCCCTAGCAATGTAGAAATAAATTCAGGATCTCAAACTTGTTTGGTACGTTCATTTCTTTGATATAAACACAATGAAATTTCTGCCCAGTGTAACCCTTTAAAGTGTGTTTACAGTGTACATTGACTTTTAGTTGTGTGTCATTTCAGTACTGATGACTTTAAGCTGACTTTAAGTGCATATCATGTTCCATTTAAATTCTTAAGCTAAAAATAATATCCTAAGTCAAATCTTTCTCTTTTGACCTTGATATTATTCTGAAAATATTCAAACTATCATGGTTGCTTCTTCCTTATGCCACAACAAACGGCTTGCAAATATCTCACCTCATACTTCAGCTTGCCAATGAGAATAGATATGGATTCCTCTTCAAGATTCTTGACCAGAGTGAGTTCTCCGCACTGTTGGTACACCATACCATCCTCCTCCCCAGCCTCCGCCTTCCTGGTAGAGGCCTGCTTCCTCTTCTCCCTCCGAGGGTAGAGCAGGAAGGAAGAGCCCCCAATGTCGGCATTATTTTGTAACTGGTCTTGGACCACAATTTGGAGAGTTACAGTTTTGTCTGCATTGTCCTCACAAAGTCCTGGGAATATAAGTTTCACATGCAAACAAGGGTCCCTTTCACTACTCAGATACACTACTCACCATATTATTCACACAAAAGTGGTTTGCTTTGCTGCCACTTGCACTGAGAAGACTTTTGTGGAGTCATTGAGATGGAGTAGCGATTACATTGCCATACAACAACATGAAAACATTGACGTTTAACGGCAGGTGGCAAACGCAAAACTCTTCCATGTGAATGCACCTTTTCGCTAGACACTAGCTCATCTGAATAACATTTTCTAAAGGATATTTTTTCAGGTCAGTTGTGCCAATAGTTCACAGAATTGGTAAGATATGCTGGAGGCAGACTACAATCATTGTAAGATACTGTCTCAAACGGAATTATGTGATCATCAGCCAAATGTACTGGCCAATACCTGACTGAAGGTTACATCCGTCAACGAGTTTTATATTATGAAATTAATGTCATAAGTAGTTTTAAATTACAGGAAGAAAGCAGCGATAGAACAAGATAATGGCTCTGGTTCCCACACAAGAAAAATGTACCCTAGCAATGAGCAAACTGTATTCTCTGATATTGGCCAGAATGCACCACATCTTTGATGTGAGCAAGATATTTAGGTTTATGTGGAAAATCTCATTCTAACACTGTATCATTTCAAATGGGACATACAATGTATAACAATTCCCATGTAACAATCTGGAAGAATAACAATTCACATTCGTAATAATCATTAACAATAGCTTTACCTTTTGGAAGATAAAATGTAACAGAATCTTTCTGAAAGTGATGATAAATGGCCTTTGTCTCTGGTGAAATTTCTATGGCATCGGTGGTGATTATATGACCTTTGACCTCTTCTTCAGAATCTTCTAATTGGTAGAAAACTTCCTGGAGGTGAGTTTGGCGGCTGGACGGAGCTGCGAGGACAAGTTTGCAGCAGATCTTGCCCAGAACATGGAATAAGGCGTTGTGGAATTTGAAGGAAAAGACAAAGGCACTCTCAGCAGCTGCCTTCATTGTGACCTCCGGATGTTAACCATGTCATTCATTCCACACAGTTGTTAAAGGTGCTGCATCCCTTCTGTAGGCCAGATTGAGAGCTGTGTAAATAACACAGACACAATCCTATTAGAGAGAATGCAGATTAAGAACTTCCTAAAAAAAATATAGGAACTAAAAAGTTAATCTAAATGGGTTTTCAAGGTTTTTTTCAATAGAAATGTCAGAGGGAAATGTGAAAAATGAAAATCCCATGATAACACCAGGGCACTTCAGAACACATTTTCACTTTTCAAATGTAAACAACATATTAAATAAAGTGTAGAGAGAGAGAACAAACCTTTATTGCACATCTTTTGTCTATTAATCACAAGCAACTTGGAAAAAAAATACAAAATTGTACTGTATTAATGAGTTACATGTACGCGTATATCACTACCGCAACACTGGGATACAAAAAGGGCATGCTCTTTTAACATTTTACAAACTAGCAAAATTCCGTGAAGTTAACATTTTGAAACTTGGCTACAGTTTGGCCTCCCACGTCGGGACCGGTGTCACCGCGTCAGATGACCCCGACGGCCGTCCGGAAAAGTGATATGGCCGGGAAATTAGAATTACCGGAAATTAGCCTATAGCCTATAGGCACTCTCTACTCTCTAGTATATTATTGTTACTCTTAACTTGTATTACATATTACCAATTAACCAACATTGTGATTATCTTCCTCAAAATAAACTGAACAGTAACGGAAGTTAATCCAAAATCTCAACAAAATATGAATATTAAATTGCCACAAAACCCTATAAACAAGATCTCACTTCGCCACAATCATGACAGTCGGACTGCTCTAGCTCTCGACTCCATCACACTCGATCGCACTTACACCGTACCCTCGCGCCCGCGCGCCCGCGCCCGCAGAGGTACAATTGTATCGAAAACTAGTCCACTGCATATGCCTGGACTGTACTGTGTTGGAATTCCTGTGTTGTATTCACTTACCGCGTGGGGGTCGGCTATAAGGGAGAGGGTAGAGGTACATGAATATTTAACAGCACCGAAATGCATAAACATGAGTGTCACTTGGACAAAACCATCCAATAACAATCAACGTTTCATGAATAGTGATATAAACATCATCCGCACGTCCGTGCGCGCGCGTGTTCACAGGATACATGCACTGTACTCATGCATTTTTTCTTTGAGGAGGGGGGGGGGGGGGGGGCGGGGGGGGGTAAGAAGGGTTATAAGTCTCACGTATAACTTTCTTCCTCATTTTCTTTCTCCCATTTCAAGAGAAGGGAGGGAAAGGAGAGAGGGATATGATTGTGGTTCGAAATGAAAAGTTCAATGATAAATATTTTCGAGAGAGAGAGAGAGAGAGAGAGAGAGAGAGAGAGGGGGGGGGGGCTCTGCGCTCTACCCTTAGAACTGTCCTTCTACGGCCTACCTACCCTACACAATCTATCCTTATATAGGTGTAATCACATATCCTAAGTTTACTAGATGTTTCATTAAATATACTTTTTAATATCTCCATTTCGAAAGTATTTCCCGTCCTTCTACACTCTACCGTCCTGTCCTTCTACGCCCTACCCTCCAGTCCATCCACACTCTACTCTTTCATTTTGTATACTTATACAAACAAAGTCGACTATATCGTGTGTCATGAAATATGCTTTTTCATTTCTCCATTTTCCATTTCTTTCCCGTCCTTCTACGCTCTACCGTCCTGTCCTTCTACGCCCTACCCTCCTGTCCTTCTACACTCTTCTCTTTCATTTTGTATACTTATACATACTAAGTCGACTATATTATATGTCATGAAATATGCTTTTTCATTTCTCCATTTTCCATTTCTTTCCCGTCCTTCTACGCTCTACCGTCCTGTCCTTCTACGCCCTACCCTCCTGTCCTTCTACACTCTTCTCTTTCATTTTGTATACTTATACAAACAAAGTCGACTATATCGTGTGTCATGAAATATGCTTTTTCATTTCTCCATTTTCCATTTCTTTCCCGTCCTTCTACGCTCTACCCTCTCTTTCTTCTAGGGCGTACCTCTACCCTCGACCAGTGTTGTAGTTCTCGAGACTGCCCAGGACGAAAAACCAGTAGAAACCAGTAGAGAAAAACCATTAGAATCTCTACTGGTTTCTACTGGAAATTTTCTACTGGTTTGAATATGGAAAGTGAAATGATTTCCAGTAGAAACCATTAGAAAAATGCCAGTAGAATACCAGTAGAAACCAGTAGAAACCAGTAGAAATCTCTACTGGATCCAATACAAGACCAATAGAAGACCAGTAGGATACCAGTAGAAACCAGTAGGAATCTCTACTGGATCCAATAGAAGACCAGTAGAAGACCAGTAGAAACCAGTACGAATCTCTACTGGATCCAATAGAGCTTCCTACTGGTTTCTACTGGAATTTATCTGCTGGTTTGAATATGGAAAGTGAAATGATTTCCAGTAGAAACCATTAGAAAAATACCAGTAGAGTGCCAGTAGAAACCAGTAGCAATTTCTCCTGGATCCATCAGAATACCAGTAGAAACTAGTAAAATACCTACTGGAGCCATCAGGAAACCAATAGGAATCAAAATTAAAAATGTTGATGAAATATCGATTTAAATTTAGTATATGATAATCCGAATTATGGCATTTTTCCTTATCGTCTTAACCTAATCCTATCCTATCCTATATTTATTCCTATTCTATCCTATATCTATCCTAATTCCTACTCTTTACCTCACAGACTTTCATATATATAGCAGTACGGTTATAAGGTTCATAAGATATTGGTTACTCTAACTTACATTTAAGAAGATCATTTTTGTTGTTGTTATCATTATTGTCTTCACTTAAGTAGGTGACATTCACTATCTTATGTTTAAACTTGAAATCATTACTTGGTAAAATTCCTTTTATCTGGTTAGGTGGAGGTTATCTATTTAAAAGTACAAAATTAGGACACGTAAATACATGCATGAATATTCATGAGCATCTCTATTTTTATTGGTTTCTATTGGTTTCTACTGGTCTCCATTACCAGTAGAATTCACTGGTCTCTAATGGTTTCTACTGGTTTGACTTAGTATTTTTCACACTCCTTTTCAAACCATTAGATCTCACTGGTTTCTATTGGTTTATACTGGTTTGACTTTGTATTTTTCATACTCCTTTTCCAAACATTATATCTCACTAGTTTCTATTAGTGTGAAAAAATACAAAGTCAAACCAGTAGAAACCATTAGAGACCAGTTGATTCTGATGGTATTGAAGACCAGTAGAAACCAATAGAAACCAGTGAGATCTAGTGGTTTGAGAAGGAGTGTGAAAAAAACAAAGTCAAACCAGTAGAAACCATTAGAGACCAGTGGATTCTAATGGTATTGAAGACCAGTAGAAACCAATAGAAACCAGTGAGATCTAGTGGTTTGAGAAGGAGTGTGAAAAAAACAAAATCAAACCAGTAGAAACCATTAGAGACCAGTGGATTCTAATGGTTTCTACTGGTCTTCAATACCATTAGAATCCACTGGTCTCTAATGGTTTCTACTGGTTTGATTTCGTAGTTCCTCTTCAGACCAGTAGACTCTACTGGACCAGTAGAAACCAGTAGACGGTCTCTACTGGTTTCTACTGGTTTCTACTGGTTTCTATGGGAATTTCGACCTGGGTGGTCTTGGTCTCGAGACCAGTCTCGAGATCAGGATTTTTGTTCTTGGTCTTGATCTCGGTCTCGAACCCTCTGGTCTTGGTCTTGTTCTTGGTCTTGAGCCTTTCTGGTCTCGGATTTTACGTCGAGACCAGCACGAGACCAGCTACTAAAATTACGATATTACACATAAATCATATTGATAATGCATGTCGGAGAAAGGAGATAGGATACATCACTCTCCTTGGTCGGAGCGCATACAATTTGGAGTTACAATCATCCCTACTATACTGTGCAAGCCTGCCGCCGACCTGGCCAGGCCCCTGCCCGATCACGGCATAGCACGGGAAGCGTGAGATGCAGATTAGCGAGCATGCAATATCATGTGCCAACATCACACATGCAAAGCGCATGACACTGGGTGATACATGCGTCTTTAGGGACTTTTCGATTGGGTGAACGAGAGTGATGTGACGCCCGGCGGCAGGCGTATGTCAACGCGTTTACTCCCTACGTTGAGCCGCTCCTGAAATGCGTTTCGATTTTGGGCGTCACGTCTAGTCAACGTAGTGACGTCATGGCCCCTGTGGCCCGCGTGGCAATCACTGATCTCCCCACTGGTTGCGGTTAAAATGTATATGTGGTACTGTAGTGTGCATTTGCAACTTGCTAGACGACAGAGCAAACAGGTACCTGATAGGCTGTAGGTACGTCAGTGGTGCTCATGTTAAGTGAGAAGATGATGAACGTTCTGGTAATATAGCTATTTACATTTAAAAAAAAAAATAAATGGAAAAATCGTTGAACTTCCCACTGATTTGCTGTAACTCAGCATTATCTTTCTCCGGCACCGTCCATATCGAGAGGAGTATGACGTCATAGACAGCACGGGATGAGCCCGGCGCGAGTGAATTGGGTGGTCGGTGAAATCCTGGGTAAACGCGTTGAGCCGAGGGGTGTTGAGCCGAGGTGTCGACGTTAACGCATGCGCGGTGCGTAAAAGTCATTCACGTCATTCACGGTGACGCCTGGCGTCACGTCCAAATCGAAAAGTCCTTTATGCGAGCCAAGAGGTCAGTGTTGCGAGTTGGATCGATGGTGTGTAGATGTAGTAAAACTCTCCAAGCCAGCTCTCAAGCTGAATGAAACAGATTTTTACATGAAATGCCTGATATCTTTTCTATTTTAGTTGTTTTTTGTAGTAGTTATCATTTGTACTGTACATAAATATACGCTTTTTATGCAAGCATTGAATTTCTTCATTCTAGTGCTAATTCCGAACAGTATTTTTTTTTTTTTGGGGGGGGGGGGGGGTGGGGGGCTGCTAAAACTGATAAACTGAGGCCCAACCCTGCCAAATAAAATAATATCATGGAATCAAAAAACAAATTAAAGAAAAAAAATAACACAGGAATAAATGTGAATGTATACATTTCATTATTCTTAAAACATTTTCATGGGATCATATATTCACATTCTCTTTCATTAAAGTTAAATTAAGAGGAAAAGTATTAAAACAAGCTTGGGAAACAATAATTCTAGAAATGTCATGTTATGTTTGTATTTGTTAGCGAATAGTGTGTATTTAGTTATTTCCTTGCTGTATCGTTGCATTAATTTGTAAAAGGGATGGTTGAGTATTGGTAATTCCCGAAATGCCCCTTGTCACTAAGTTGATTGGTTTTTAATCCCTATTGAAAGTTAATTAAATGAAATGTGTGGCAGAATAATTCTCTCTCAAATGCTCTTATAGTTGAAAAATATTTTTAATAAGTCGCCTGGCCAGGCGACTTTTTAGATAATGCAAGAAATGCATAATAGATTACTTTTAGAAGTCAAAGTAAGTTTTTGAATTGTTCTTGAAAATATCCCTATTCAGTAATTATTTAAACAAAATAGGAATTGCACAATTTTGTATGAAAAATTGCTAAAACCATTAAGTCTATAGAGAATGCCCTCGAGTTGTCACAGGTCTTTTTGAATGATGACAGGCTTTTTACATTGTATTAGTGTATTCATCTCGAAAATGGTGGAGTTATAATTATTTATTTATATCATAATGGTGCAGGTTTTGGTTACTAAGATAAAGTTTGACCAATACTCAATTTGCCTGACCTATATATAAGTAACGTGTATGTGTTTGTATAGAAAAACGAATGTTTTCCGAAACTGTCTCGGAAAACAATCATCATTCTTGAAATGAAGTTGTGTTTATTTTGTATGCCTTGTGTCTTTGGCATTATCATAAAAAAACTTCACAGTATTTGACGTTTTTCAGGAGCTCAGGCAAATATGTTCATGCAGAAATAAAGAAGTATATAAGAAGAATATATAAGTAACTCAAGTCATGTTTATGTGTTTATAGAGAAAAACGAATGACGAATATATTTCGGAAAACAATCATCATTCTTGAAATGAAGTTGTGTTTATTTTGTATGCCTTGTGTCTTTGGCATTATTATAAAAAAACTTCACAGTATTTGATGTTTTTCAGGAGCTCAGGCAAATATGTTCATGCAGAAATAAAGAAGTATATAAGAAGAATATATAAGTATTAAGTAACTCAAGTCATGTGTATGTGTTTATAGAGAAAAACGAATGACTTGAATATACTTCGGAAAACAATCATCATTCTTGAAAGTAGTTGTGTTCATTTTGTATGCCTTGTGCCTTTGTCATTATCAAAAAACCCCACAGTATTTAATATGTTTTTTAGTAACTCAGGCAAATATGTTCATGCAGAAATAAAGAGGTATTTTTCCCCATCATACATATTATCACGATCCTGGATCCTTTGTGCAGTTTGTTGCTAAACTACTAGCTACTGACTTGTATTGTGCATTTGACTTTGAGCATGCCTGTGAAGTGATTGAAAAAGCACATTGAAAGTATAACTTTTTTAAATCATTTTTTTCATTTAATTCAGCCATATAGAAGAATATTACAGACTGCTCATGTTGTGCAAGTATTAGAGAGTTTATACTCATAACCACAGTCCACAAATAACGCGTGTTTCCTCAAAACTAGTAGAAATTTAAATACTGGTGAGTGGTCTTGGTCTTGGTCTTGATCTCGTAATTTGGTGTTCTTGGTCTCGGACCTCTGTTCTTGATCTTGAACCAATTTTTTGGTTCTTGATCTTGGTCTTGGGGTGTTTGGTCTTGGTCTTGATCTTGGTCTCGGATGGTCTGGTCTTGACTACAACACTGCCCTCGACCCTCCTACTAGGGGCGTACCTCTACCCTCTCCCCTCCTGTCCCTCTGCGCTCTACCCTCCTGTCCTTCTACACTCTTCTCTTTCATTGTGTATATTTATACATACTAAGTCGACTATATTATGTCTTATGAAATGTGCTTTTTCATTTCTCCATTTTCCATTTCTTTCCCGTCCTTCTACGTTCCACTTTATCTTCCTTCTAGGGCGTACCTCTACCCTCCACCCTCCTACTAGGGGCGTACCTCTGCCCTCTCCCCTCATGTCCCTCTGCGCTCTACCCTCCTGTCCTTCTACGCCCTACCATCCAGTCCTTCCACACTCTACTCTTTTATTTTGTATACTTATACATACTAAGTCGACTATATTGTGTGTCATGAAATATGCTTTTTTATTTCTCCATTTTCCATTTTTTTCCCGTCCTTCTACGCTCTACCCTATCTTCCTTCTAGGGCGTACCTCTACCCTCCACCCTTCTGTCCCTCTGCGCTCTACCCTCCTGTCCTTCTACACTCTTCTCTTTCATTGTGTATATTTATACATACTAAGTCGACTATGTTATGTGTTATGAAATGTGCTTTTTCATTTCTCCATTTTCCATTTCTTACCCGTCCTTCTACGCTCTACCCTCTCTTCCTTCTAGGGCGTACCTCTACCCTCCACCCTCCTACTAGGGGCGTACCTCTGCCCTCTCCCCTCATGTCCCTCTGCGCTCTACCCTCCTGTCCTTCTACGCCCTACCATCCAGTCCTTCCACACTCTACTCTTTCATTTTGTATACTTATACATACTAATTTGACTATATTGTGTGTCATGAAATATGCTTTTTCATTACTCAATTTTCCATTTCTTTCTTGTCCTTCTACGCTCTACCCTCTCTTCCTTCTAGGGCGTACCTCTACCCTCCACCCTCCTACTAGGGACTTACCTCTAGCCTCTCCCGTCCTGTCCCTCTGCGCTCTACCCTCCTGTGCTTCTACGCCCTACCCTCCAGTCCTTCCACACTCTACTCTTTCATTTTGTATACTTATACATACTAAGTCGACTATGTTATGTGTCATGAAATGTACTTTTTCATTTCTGCATTTTCCATTTCTTTCTTGTCCTTCTACGCTCTACTCTCTCTTCCTTCTAGGGCGTACCTCTACCCTCCACCCTCCTACTAGGGGCATACCTCTAGCCTCTCCCCTCCTGTACCTCTGCGCTCTACCCTCCTGTCCTTCTACGCCCTACCCTCCAGTCCTTCCACACTATACTCTTTCATTTTGTATACTTATACATACTAAGTCGACTATATTGTGTGTCATGAAATATGCTTTTTCATTTCTCCATTTTCCATTTCTTACCCGTCCTTTTACGCTCTACCATCTCTTCCTTCTAGGGCGTACCTCTACCCTCCACCCTCCTACTAGGGGCGTACCTCTACCCTCTCTTCTCCTGTCCCTCTGCGCTCTACCCTCCTGTCCTTCTACGCCCTACCCTCCAGTCCTTCCACACTCTACTCTTTCATTTTGTATACTTATACATACTACGTCGACTATATTATGTGTCATGAAATATGCTTTTTTATTTCTCCATTTTCCATTTCTTTTCCGTCCTTCTACGCTCTACCCTATCTTCCTTCTAGGGCGTACCTCTACCCTCTCCCCTCCTGTCCCTCTGTGCTCTACCCTCCTGTCCTTCTACACTCTTCTCTTTCATTGTGTATATTTATACATACTAAGTCGACTATATTATGTGTTATTAAATGTGCTTTTTCATTTCTCCATTTTCCATTTCTTACCCGTCCTTCTACGCTCTACCCTCTCTTCCTTCTAGGGCGTATCTCTACCCTTCACCCTCCTACTAGGAGCGTACCTCTACCCTCTCCCCTCCTGTCCCTCTGCGCTCTACCCTCCTGTCCTTCTACGCCCTGCCCTCCAGTCCTTCCACACTCTACTCTTTCATTTTGTATACTTATACATACTAAGTCCACTATGTTATGTGTCATGAAATATGCTTTTTCATTTCTCCATTTTCCATTTCTTTCCCGTCCTTCTACGCTCTATATACCCTCTCTTCCTTCTAGGGCGTACCTCTACCCTCCACCCTCCTACTAGGGGCGTACCTCTACCCTCTCCCCTCCTGTCCCTCTGCGCTCTACCCTCCTGTCCTTCTACACCCTAACCTCCTGTCCTTCCACACTCTACTCTTTCATTTTGTATACTTATACACACTAAGTCGACTATGCTATATTCACCAGATTCGGCAATAGTACGCACTTATATTACGAAACATACGAAAATCTTCAAATCGTCTCTAAAGCCGCGTACAGTGCGTATCTAGCGTGCAAATGCTGAAAAACATTTTTCGGGGAGTTTGAACGATATCGAGTTGACACATTTCAGGTCGTCCCCCAAATGTGATACATTTTGGTAAGTTCAACAGATTCGGCAATAGTACGCACTTATATTACTAAACATACGAATATCTTCAAATCGCCTCTAAAGCCGCGTACAGTGCGTATCTAGCAAGCAAATGCTGAAAATCATCATTTGGGGGAGTTTGAACGATATAGAGTTGACACATGTCAATTCGGCACCCAAATGTGAAATGTGATACATTTTGGGCAAGTTCACCAGATTCGGCAATAGTACGCACTTATATTACTAAACATACGAAAATCTTAAAATCGTCTCTATAGCCGCGTACAGTGCGTATCTAGCGTGCAAATGCTAAATATCATCATTTGGGGGAGTTTGAACGGTATCGAGTTGACACATTTTAGGTCGGCCCCCAAAATGTGATACATTTTGATAAGTTTACCAGATTCGGCAATAGTACGCACTTATATTACTAAACATACGAACATCTTCAAATCGCCTCTAAAGCCGCGTAAGTGCGTATCTAGCATGCAAATGCTGAAAATCATCATTTGAGGGAGTTTGCACGATATCGAGTTGACACATTTCAGGTCGTCCCCCCAATGTGATACATTTTGGTAAGTTCACCAGATTCGTCAAAGTACGCGTTTATAGGATTTAACATACGAAAATCTTCAAATCGACTCTAAAGCCGCGTACAGTGCGTTTCTAGCGTGCAAATGCTTAAAATCAGCATTTGGGGGAGTTTGAACGATATAGAGTTGACACATGTCAAGTCGGCACCCAAATGTGATACATTTTGGGCAAGTTCACCAGATTCGTCAATAGTACGCGTTTATAGGATTTAACATACGAAAATCGTCAAATCGACTCTAAAGCCGCGTACAGTGCGTATCTAGCGTGCAAATGCTAAATATCATCATTTGGGGGAGTTTGAACGATATCGAGTTGACACATTTCAGGTCGTCCCCCAAATGTGATACATTTTGGGGGAAACTCACCAGATTTGGCAACAGTACGCACTTTTATAGGACTAAACATACGAAAATCTTCAAATCGTCTCTAAAGCCGCGTTCCGTGCGTATCTAGCGTGCAAATGCTGAAAATCATCATTTGGGGGAGTTTGAACGATATCGAGTTGACACATTTCAGGTCGTCCCCCAAATGTGATACATTTTGGGCAAGTTCACCAGATTCGTCTAGTACGCGTTTATAGGATTTAACATACGAAAATCTTCAAATCGACTCTAAAGCCGCGTTCAGTGCGTATCTAGCGTGCAAATGCTGAAAATCATCATTTGGGGGAGTTTGAACGATATCGAGTTGACACATTTTAGGTCGTCCCCCAAATGTGATACATTTTGGGTATTGTCTCTAAAGCCGCGTACATTGCGTATCTAGCGTATCTGATTATCTTTCCATCTTGACAACCTCTGACTTTCATTGATGTCTGCCGGAAACTCTTTTAAAGTCGCCCCTTTTCCGTCACAACCACACCACAGTAATTTAAGGTAGAAAAGTTCATATTACGTATTGTGAGAGTTAAAGTCAATCATAAAGAATAATCCTGTCCCTCAATACATTATATCTTTTTTGTATATTTACTCACTGATTATACTTCCAGCGTGACAACCTCTGACTTTTATTGATCTCCGCCGCATTTTTTTTAAAGTCGCCCCTTGTTCGTCACAACCACACCACAGTAATTCAAGGAAGAAAAGGTCCATTTGCGTATTGCAAGAGGTAAACTCTATCATAAAGAATAATCCTGTCCCTCAATACATTATCTTTTTTGTATAATTACTCACTGATTATACTTCCATCATGACAACTTCTGACTTTCATTGATCTCCACTGCTTTTTCTTTCTTTTGCGTGACAACAACACCACAGTAATTCAGGAAAGAAAAGGGCGAAGTAAGTATTGCAAGAGGTAAACTCTATCATAAAGAATAGTCCTGTCAATCAATACATTATTTTTTCTGTACAATTACTCACTGATTATACTTCCATCGTGACAACTTCTGACTTTCATTGATATTTGCCGCATTTTCTTTTAAAGTCGCCCCTTTTCCGTCACAACCACACCACAGTATTTCAAGATAGAAAAGGGCATATTACATATTGCAAGAGGTAAACTCGATCACAAAGAATAATCCTGTCCCTCAAAACATTACATTTTTTGTTTCTTTACTCACTGATTATACTTCCAGCGTGACAACCTCTGACTTTTATTGATCTCCACCCTGTCCACCGCTTTTTCTTTAAATTCGCCTTCCTTGACAACCACACCACAGTAATTCAAGGAAGAAAAGGGCAAATTACGTATTGCAAGAGGTAAACTCTATCATAAAGAATAATCCTGTCCCTCCATACGTTTTTTTCGATAATTACTGACTGATTACACCTCTAGCGTGACAACCTCTGACTTTCATTTATCTCCACCGCTTTTCCTTTTAAGGTCTTCCCTTTTCCGGTACAACCACACCACAGTAATTCAAGGTAGAAAAGGGCATATTACGTATTGTGAGAGTTAAACTCTATCATAAAGAATAATCCTGTCCCTCCATACGTTTTTTTCGATAATTACTGACTGATTACACCTCTAGCGTGACAACCTCTGACTTTCATTTATCTCCACCGCTTTTCCTTTTAAGGTCTTCCCTTTTCCGGTACAACCACACCACAGTAATTCAAGGTAGAAAAGGGCATATTACGTATTGTGAGAGTTAAACTCTATCATAAAGAATAATCCCAGCACTCAATACATTATAGTTTGTGTTTAATTACTCACTTCCATTGTGACAACCTCTGACTTTCATTGATCTCCGCCCCACTTTCTTTTAAAGTCTTTCCTCTTCCGTCACAACCACACCACAGTAATTGAAAAGGGCGAATTACGTATTGCAAGAGATAAAATCTATCATAAAGAATAATCCTGTCCCTCAATACATTATTTTTTCGTATAATTACTCATTGATTATACTTCCATCGCAACAACCTCTGACTGTAATTGATCTCAACCGCTTTTTCTTTTAAAGTCGCCCCTTCTCCTTGACAACCACATCACAGTAATTCAAGATAGAAAAGGGCATGTTGCACCACAAATTGTCGTCCCTGCACAAATTGTCGCCGGCGTCAATTTGTGCAGAACCCTGACACCACAAATTGTCGTCCCTGCACATATTGACGCCGGCGACAATTTGTGCAGGGGGCTGACACCACAAATTGTCGTCCACCCTCGAAACACATTCAATATGATGTTGAAGCCTTCAAGGCCATTAGGGGCTTACATTTTTGGTAATATAATAATTCTTGACAAACATAATACATGAAAACCAACACATAACTCAAGTGTATGAATGCACACAAACCGAAATAAAAGGTCACGTTAAAGTTTGCAGTGTGTGTGTGTGTGTGTGTGTGTGTGTGGTGTACGTGCAGTTAACACAAATACTGCTCTAAGAGAATAAAGACAGTTAACACAGTCAAGTTTTTAGTTCTAACACATAAAAGTGGGGCAATACCAGAACAAACAATTCATAAACTGTCTCCCCTGCTTTCGTATTATTCCTAGAAGGAGATAATGAAATTTGACTTTAACTGACTCGCTGTCTTTACTCTAGAGCATTGTCAATTATTTTCATTGTGCCTTATTGGCACGATCATAAGGGTGATCGTATTTTGATATTTGTTTATAATTCCATTCACCATCATGACATTTCTTTTTTGTAATCACACCAATATAGTAACCCCGATGACCATCGTCACTGTGTAATTTTTTTATTATATTTATAGAACAATGAAACAGAGGGCAATGCAAAACCCATTGTCTATAATTCTTCAACACAAATACACGACTTCACATCTACACAATGTACACATACACGAGCGCTCGCCCCCCCCCCCCACACACACACACAATCACACAACCACCACCATCACCATGCACCCACACATAATATTCCGTACTTACACAGTTCCGCACACATATATTGCACACACCCACCTCAACATCCCTATCACGCACACATACATACCAGCTCAACACTCATCGCTAACACACGCACACGCAAACAATCTAGCCCATATACGCCAGCACGCGCGCAACACACACACACACACACACACACACACACACACACACATACACACACACATGCACCCACCCACACACACACCCACACATATACACACACATACACACATACACACATACACACACACACACACCCACACACATACACACACACACACGCACACACACAATTACACACACACACACACACACACCTTACATACACATCACAGGCACAACCACACATGGCAATATTTTGAAGACAGGGACTGGTGACAATTTGTGCAAGGGGTGACAATTTGTGCAACTAGCTATCAGTTTGCCTGCTCAAATTGTCGTCCGTGAGGGTGACAAATGGGAACATCACCTGCAGCACAAATTGACGCCGACGACAATTTGTGTAGGGGACGACAATTTGTGGTGTCAGGTTTTGTCAAATTTTGCACAAATTGTCGTCGACGACAATTTGTGCAGGGACGACAATTTGTGGTGCAACAGGGCATATTACGTATTGTGAGAGTTAAACTCGATCATAAAGAATAATCCTGTCCCTCAAAACATTACATGCTTTGTATGTTTACTCACTGATTATACTTCCAGCGTGACAACCTCTGACTTTCATTGATCTCCACCCTGTCCACCGCTTTTTCTTTTAAGTCTTTCCTCTTCCTTGACAACCACACCACAGTAATTCAAGGAAGAAAAGGGCAAATTACGTATTGCGAGAGGTAAACTCTATCATAAAGAATAATCCTGTCCCTCTATACGTTCTTTTTTGTATAATTACTGACTGATTACACCTCTAGCGTGACAACCTCTGACCTTCATTTATCTCCACCGCTTTTTTTTTTAAGTCGCCCCTTTTCCGTCACAACCACACCACAGTAAAGGGCATATTACGTATTGTGAGAGTTAAACTATCATAGAGAATAATCCTGGCCCTCAATACATTACATTTTTTGTACAATTACTCACTGATTATCCTTCCATCGTGACAACCTCTGACTTTCAGTAATCTCCGCCGGATTTTCTTTTAAAGTCGCCCCTTTTCCGTCACAACTTCACCACAGTAATTTAAGGTAGAAAACGGGCATATTATGTATTGTGAGAGTTAAACTCTATCATAAAGAATAACCCAGTCGTTCAATACAGTATTTTTTATGCATAATTGCTCACTGTTTCTCCTTCCATCGTGACAGCGTCTGACTTTTGGTGGTCTCCGCCGCACTTTCTTTTAAAGTAGAACGTTTTCCGGTACAACCACACCCCACAGTAATTCAAGGTAGAAAACGGGCATATTACGTATTGTGAGAGTTAAACTCTATCATAAAGAATAATCCAGTCGTTCAATACATTATTTGTTTGCATAATTACTCACTGATTATCACATCGTGACAGCCTCCGACTTGCATTTATCTCCGCCGCATTTTGTTTTAGTGTCGCTCCTTTACCGGCACAACCACACCACAATAACTTCATGTAGAAAAGGGGATATTACGTATTGTGAGAGTTAAACTCTATCATACAGAATAATCCTGCCCCTGATTATACTGGAAGTATTATCTCCGCCGCTTTTTCTTTTAAAGTCTTCCCTTTTCCGGTACAACCACACCACAGTAATTCAAGGTAGAAAAGGGCATATTACGTATTGTGATAGTTAAACTCTATCATAGTATAATCAGTGAGTAATTATACAAAAATGTAATGTATTACATTTTTTGTATAATTACTCACTGATTATACTTCCAGTGTGACAACCTCTGACTTTCATGGATCTCCACGGCTTTTTCTTTTAAAGTCTTTCCTCTTCCGTCACAACCACACCACAGTAATTCAAGGAAAGAAAAGGGCGAATTACGTAATGTAAGAGGTAAAATCTATCATAAAGAATAATCCTGTCCCTCAGTACATAATATTTCTTGTATAATTACTTACTGATTATCCTTCCATCGTGACAACCTCTGACTGTCATTGATCTCCGCCGCATTTCCTTTTAATGTCGCCCCTTTTCCGTCACAACCACATCACAGTAATTTAAAGGGCCCATGTAATCAAAATGTATGTTGACTTCTGTTGATGCAACTTAATATGTATATAACAAAATCACTAACTGTTCAATGGAATTATGTGTCCTATATTTTAAAATATTTTTTTCTTTATTTTTCTCAGCACTGATAAGCCCCGCCTACAAAAATATCCTCCAACTCAAGATTCTTGTTGTGACGTCATCAGAGGTAAAAATGAGCAGGATAATAGACAGAATCATGCACAAATTACACATTGCAATGACTACCCCCACATGCCCACAAGAGCCTCACATGTCTTCACACAATACAACCTAACAACCTTTCATTTGGGAATGGTCGTTTCCTTCTGTCAGAAATGTGCTAGCTATGCCAAGGGGGGAAAATACATTGTACGAACATGTGATGACATTATAAGCACTTGCAGGTAGTCATTCCAGTGTTTAGTTTGTGCATAAATTATGTATATTATCTTGCTAACTTATACATGTGATGATGTCACAACAAGAATCTTGAGTTGGAGGATATTTTTGGAGGCGGGGCTTATCAGTGCTGAGAAAAATATAGAAAAATTATTTTAAAATAAACGACTCATATTTCCATTGAGCCGTTACTAATTTTGTTATATACATATTAAGTTGCATCAACATAAGTCAACATGTGTTTTGATTGCAGGGACCCTTTAAGGTAGAAAAGGGCACATTACCGTATTGTGAGAGGTAAACTCTATCATAATTTTTTTGTATAAATAATCACTGATTAAACTTCCAGAGTGACAACCTCTGACTTTCAGGACGAGTTATCATATAAAAGGAAAAATGCATTTAGAGACAGGCTCTTCTTTATGTGAGAGGAGAGAATGCACAATGCGTAACTTCCCCTTTTTGCTTTAAATTACTGTGATATGGATGTTACGGAAAAGGATCGCCTTAAGAAGAAAGTGTGGCGAAGATTTTACGGGGTTGTCATATTGCAACGATCATTAACGAGTAATTATGCAAAAGGCGTAATGTATTGAGAGACAGAATTATTGTTCATGTTAAATATTGCACAATTCGTAATTGGCCCTTTTTGGCCTTGAGTTACTTGGATATGGATTTTACGGGAAATGAGCGACTTTAAAAGAAAATGTGGCAAGGACGAATTTATATACGGGGTTGTCACATAGGAACGATCATTAACGAGTAATCATGCAAAAGAAAAAATGCATTTAATGACACAACTATTCTTTATGTGAGAGAAAAGAATGCACAATGCACAACTGCCCCCTTTTTGCTTTAAATTACTGTGATATGGATGTTCCTTAAAAAAGAAAGCGTGGCTAAGATGAAGGTATTTACGGGGTTGTCACATTAAAATAATCGTTAACGAGTAATTATGCAAAAGGAGAAATGTACTGACATGATTAATTTTTATGTTAGGCTATATATTGCACAATTCTTATTTCGCCCTTTTCTGCCTTGAGTTACTGGGATATGGATTTTACGGAAAATGAGCGACTTTATAAGAAAATGTGGCAAAAATGAATGGATATACGGGGTTTTCTCAAAGGAACAATCATTAACGAGTAATCATGCAAAAGGAAAAATGCAATTAGAGACAGGACTATTCTTTGTGTGAGAGAAAAGAATACACAATGCGCAACTTCCCCCTTTTGCTTTAAATTACTGTGATATGGATGTTACGGAAAAGGAGCGCCTTAAAAAGAAAGCGTTGCGAAGGTGAAGGGATTTGCGGGGTTGCCACATTGGAACGATTATTAACAAGTAATTATGCACACTGAGAAATGTATTGAGAGACAGGATTATTCTTTATGTTAGACTATTTATTGCACAATTCGCGATTGGCTCTTTTCTGCCTTGAGTTACTGTGATATGGATTTTACGAAAAAGGAGCGCCTTTAAAAGAAAGTGTGGCAAGGATTAATGGATTTACGGGGTTGTCACATAGGAACGATCATTAACGAGTAATCACGCAAAAGGAAAATGCATTGAAAGACAGGCCTATTCTTGAAGTCAGAGAAAAGATTGCACAATGCGCAACTTCCCCCTTTTTGCTTTGAATAACTGTGATATGGATGTTACGGAAAAGGAGCGCCTTTAAAAGAAAGTATGACGAAGATGAGTAAATTGACGGGGTTGTCATATTGCAGCGATCATTAACGAGTAATTATGCAAAAATAAATAATGTATTGAGAGACAGGAATATTCTTCATATTAGATTAAATATTGCACAATTCGTAAGTGGCCCTTTCCTGCCTTGAATTACTGTGATATGGATATTACGGAAAAGGAGCGCCTTTAAAAGAAAGTGGCGAAGATAGAGGGTTTTACGGGGTTTTCATATTGGAACGATCATTAACGGGTAATTATGCAAAAGGAGAAATGTATTGAGAGACAGGATTGTGCTTTATGTTGGACAAAATATTGCACAGTTTGCGATTGGCCCTAATCAGTGAGACCTAATCGTTTGAAAAGGAGTGTGAAAAATACAAAGTCAAACCAGTAGAAACCAATAGAAAGTAGTGATACCTAATTGGTTTAAAAAGGCGTGTGAAAAATACAGAGTCAAATCAGTAGAAACCATTAGAGACCAGTGAATTCTAGTGGTATTGGTGATCGTTAGAAACAAATAGAAAACAGTGAGACCTAATGGTTTACAAAGTAGTGTGAAAAATTCAAAGTCAAACCAGTAGAAACCCAATAGAAACCAGTAAGATCTAATGGTTGAAAAGGAGTGTGAAAAATACAAAGTCAAACCAGTAGAAACAATTAGAGACCAGTGAATAATACTCGTATTGGAAACCAGTAGAAACCAATAGAAACCAGTGAGACCTAATGGTTTGAAAAGGAGGGTGAAAAATACAATGTCAAACCAGTAGTAACCATTAGAGACCAGTGAATTCTAGTGGTATTGGTGATCATTAGAAACCAATAGAAACAGTGAGATCTAATGGTTTAAAAAGGAGTGTGAAAAATTCAAAGTCAAACCAGTATAGAAACCAATAGACACCAGTGAGATCTAATAGTTTGAAAAGGAGTGTGAAAAATAAAAAGTCAAACCAGTAGAAGCCATTAGACACCAGTGAATTCTACTGGTATTGCACTAACACCGATCTATACCAGTAGAAACCAATAGAAATCAATAGAAACTAGTGAGATATCATGAATATTCATGAGCATTCAAGTGTTACAATGTTATACTTTTAAATACACACAACAAAAGAAGTAAGTCCCTCTCAAGCAAAATATAGTATACCTTTTTATCAAAGAGGTTTGGGCAAAATAATGTGGCAGGATTGTTCCGTAACTTAGTGACTTACTTCTGAATGAAAATCACATTAATCCACTTAGTCCTGCATGAGTGGGTAATTGTTCATGCCATTTTAACAATACACTTTTTCATTTTTTTGTGCGATTTTGAAAGTGTTTTCATTTAACCATGACACGAAAGTTACTTCCTATGTTTACTTAACAGGACATCTTACATCTTTGTCAAAATATCCAGAGTGTTATTTTTTCATGAAAATAAATGGTTTCTAAAAGTTTCAAACTCAAGAGTAATGAGTATTTGTTAAACGATGCTCACTCAACCAGAACAATGGGTTAAGTGTCGAGATAGGTGTTAGTGCATCGAGAGGTGGATGATAAATATTGAAGGGACATAAATTATGCACCAGAAATGTATTTCATCAAAAATTCATATGACAGAATCCCAAGATTATCCTTGTGAATTTTAAAAAGTGACATTTTTGCCTTTAAATTTTCACCACTCGTGCACGACTAGTTGGATTATTGTGATTTTTACACAGAAGTTAGTCAATAAGTTAAGGAACAATCCTGGCAAATCAGTTTGCCCAAAATCACTTAAATAAAAAGTTTATAGTGAATGCCACATACTTAAGTAAAGACAATAATGTTATAAATTTGTGTAAGTTGTACATGTACCCATAACTGAGATGCAGACTATTGGTGAAATCAACATTGCGCAATGTGTATTGCCTGGAAGGTTCTGGAATTTCCGAGACGTATCTGTGCCAGGTGTTATGTTTATAAAAGAATGTTACACCTAGCTGGGACTCATAAGCATAATAAAGGAGGCACTGGATGGAGTGTGCCCGTGGATTTCAGTGACCTTTTGGGCTAGTGGTGACTCATCAGTGTAATCTGGATCAGGTCAATATTGTTTATCATGTATTTCTAGATGTACTGAGAAATTTCTAGATACACAGGTGAGAACGTTCTAGAATGTACAGATTGTGATATATATATAGAAGTTGTTTTGGACATGAATTTAGAGTTATATCATCCTATATAGCTCCAGTCATGCACCTGTGGTAATAGTAATCTGCATGAGAGTTTACATATCATCTCGCTCCAGTCACCTGTGGTAATAGTAACCTGTAGTAAGAGTTTGTTGTGACCTTGGCTCGATACACACCTGTGGATTTATACGAGGATTTTCTCTGCGTGGATAACTACTTGCCTGTTAAATAGAGCTTATGGGGTCCTGCCTGTGAAAGCCGTACACTCTGTGGATTGATATTTGACCATCTTGGATCATCTATTTGGACTTCACTATCTGGAACAGCGTACAACATTGTGATCACAATATGGAAATACTGGATCGGATTATCAACTGGACCATCAGCGGGAGCCGTGGAGTCATACAGTGTCCTACAGCATTGTAAGCTTACATTCACCTATATAATATTCGTAGAGAAAGTGATAAAAACATTGTACAAGTTTGTGAAAGTTTGTCTTCATTTTAAAGGGGAAATACCCCATATAATAAAGAACACGTAAACTAAATATTGGTATCATTTTGTGCGATCCTTTTTGTTGTGAATTGTTGTACAGTTGTACAGTACTTAATGTGCTCTTGGGCCCGTATAACAATAAGAAGCTACGATTGATCGTAAGATCGATAGACTGATCTAATTAATGATCTTCTGATTGATATATTTTTCCCCTTTTCTATCGAAGTGGCTTTGAGAAAAAAATACTTGGCAAGATTGACTGACTCTCGTGTGAAAATTAAATTGATCCATTCATTCATGCATGAATGCGCACACACTGTTTAACTCATTTTGGCGAGTACAAGTGCTATTTGTTGTTTGATCATTCATTGTTTGGCCCTAGTCATATATATCTTCAATAAACAGTTATAAAAAGATATATTATATTATTCAAGAAAACGTTCGAGAAGATTATCTCTAGTTATGGCATGTGTGGCCTGTCATAGATTACAGTATTAGCTTCTGCATGCAAAGCTTGCAGATCAGACGCTGGACGATCGACGCATGGAAGTGTTGTACACCCCCTGTTGCACCACAAATTGTCGTCCCTGCACAAATTGACGCCGGCGACAATTTGTGCAGAACCCTGACACCACAAATTGTCGTCCCTGCACAAATTGATGCCGGCGACAATTTGTGCAGGGGGCTGACACCACAAATTGTCGTACCCCCTCGAAACACATTCAATATGATGTTGAAGCCTTCAAGGCCATTAGGGGCATACATTTCTGGTAATATAATAATTCCTGACAAACATAATACATGAAAAACAACACAGAACTCAAGTGTATGAATACACACAAACCAAAATAAAAGGTCACGTTAAAGTTTGCAGAGTGTGCGTGTGTATGTGTACGTGTATGCGTGAGTGTGTGTGTTTGCGTGCGTGCATGTGTGAGTGTGTGCGTGAGTGGGTGTGTGTGTGAGTGTGTGCGTGCGGGTGTGTGTATGTGCGTGTGTGTGGGTGTGTGGTATGTGCGTGTGTGTGTGTGTCTATTTTCCAACAAGGGAAAAAGTAAAACAAGTAGACTTTCTACAAAATTTAGATAAAGATATTTCTGAGTTGTTATCTTGCAATTATTCACTCATTTTGGGGGGGGGGGGGGAGACTTTAATGTAATATTGAATAAAGACTTGGATTATTTTGGAAGAACGCTTAATGTGAGAACTACCTTTGTAGATCATTTGGAGATGTTTTTGAAGAAACAAGGCTTAATTGATATATGGAGGGAACGGAACCCACGGACGAGGAAATTTACTTTTAGACAAAATAATCCATTGGTTCAAAGTCGTTTAGACTATTGGTTTATCGCAAAAGATTTAGAAACTATAGTTGGCAATTGTGATATAATAACATCAATAGCTCCTGATCATTCCAGCATATATTTTGAATTAAAATCTACTAAAAGTTATGGAAGATACGGAAAGTCGTATTGGAAATTCAATAGCAGTTTATGCTTGGATAGAGATTTTGTTCAAGGAATGTCAGAGGAAATACGAACTGTAGAAAGTAAGTGGTTAAAGGAATTCGAATCTAAATCGTCTTTTTGGGATTTTCTAAAAATGAAAATGAGAAGTTTTGCAATGAAGTTTTCAAGGAAAAAATCGAAAGAAAAAAGAACTTTTATAAAACAACTTGAGAATGATATAAAAACCCTGGAGAAAGATTTGGTGACCTCTTCTGAAAGTTCTACAATTATTAATGATATTGACAATAAAAAGAGTCAGCTAAAGAAATTGTATAATAACAGTGTAGAGGGACTTAAAGTTAGGTCAAGAGCAGCTTGGTGTGAAGAAGGTGAACAGAATAAAGAATATTTTGAGCAGTTACTTCAGTGGAATAAAAAGAAAACAATTATTAGGGAACTGTACAATGAGAATGGGGAAATAACAAAAGAGAAAAACGGTATAATGCAAATAATTCGTTCTTTTTATGACAATTTGTACTCTGAAAAATCATTGACAAGAGATGTATTCATTGACAATATGTGTAAGAACACCCCCAAATTAGACAATGTAAGCAAAAGTTCTTGTGAGGGGAAAGTCACTATAGATGAATGTTATAAAGCGTTAAAGAGTATGAAAATTAATAAATCTCCTGGCAATGATGGATTCACAGTCGAATTTTATCTAACGTTTTGGCCACTGATAGGAAAGCTGTTGGTTGAAGTTTTTAATGAAGCTGTTGATACGGGAAGGCTGTCGACATCTCAGAAACAAGGTGTAATCACTTTGGTAGAAAAAGAAGGCAAAAATCCATTATATATAAAAAAAATTATAGACCGATCACATTATTAAATGCAGACTATAAGATACTCGCAAAGGTTATGGCAACCCGAATAATAGATGTTTTAGATGAAATTATTCATTTAGATCAAGTGGGTTATATGAAAAATACATATATTGGAGAAGCAATACGTCTGATAGACGATATGATTTTTCATAGTATTAATAGTAATGAGGAGGATTTTTTCTTAATAGCAGTTGATTTTGAAAAGGCGATTGACTCTATTTCTCACAATTTCCTTTTCAAAGCTCTAGAATCATTTGGCTTTGGTCCGTCTTTTTGTTCATGGATTAAAACAATGTACAATGGAATAAGTAGTTGTGTGATGAATGGAGGTGTCTCGACAGGGTATTTTGATATTAAGCGAGGGGTAAGGCAAGGTGACCCACTTTCTCCTTATTTGTTCCTCCTAGTAATTGAGATATTAGCACATACAATAAGAAACGATAACGTAATCAAAGGTATAGAGTTTGGTGATTTTGAAATTCGACAAGTCTTGTACGCTGATGACATGACTTTATTTGTTAAAAATATAAGTTCAATTTTGAGATTAAAGGATATTTTTCAGGCTTTTTTTAAATCAAGTGGGCTAAAAGTTAATATTGAAAAAACAAATGTCATGAGGTTAGGGGAAAGCATTGAGGGTTCGCAATCACTTCCCATGGGCAATAGAGTGACAGAAGTGAAAATTTTAGGAGTTTATTTTTCATTGGATATTAACATTAGGGAGGAACTTAATTATAAAGAGATACTTAGTAAAATAAAAAGGCTTCTGGGTTGGTGGAAGCAAAGGGATCTGACCATTATGGGGAAAATCCATTTACTTAAAACTTTTGCTCTCTCCAAACTGAATTACGTCTCTTCGGCTTTAGTTGTGCCCAAATGGGTGGTAGCTGAAATCAAAAAGTTATGTTTTGAATTTATATGGAATGGGAAAGATCGTATCAAAAGAGCGATCTGTTACCAAGATTATGGTGATGGAGGTTTAAGAATGATTGATTTTGATTTATTTGTGAAAACCCAAAGGCTTATGTGGCTGAAGAGACTTCTGTATGGAGAAAGGAATATGGGATGGAAATTGTATTTTGACCATATCTTTAGGACGGTTGGGGGAAGATTTGTTTCCCTTTGCAATTATGATATGAAACTACTTACAGTCAAAGCACCAATATTTTATTTAGAAATGTTAAAAGCATGGCAGGATATGGAGAGCTGTAGGAATTTTCAAGAAGGGAAAACTAATCCGATAATTTTTAATAATAAAAACTACCTTCATAAAAACAAAATGATTTTTCATGAAGAATTGTTTAAGAAAAATATTTATTTAGTTGATCACATTCTCAATAAGAATCAAATCAGACCACTGGCATACTTTCAGAATTTAGGTCTATGTAGTGATAACATAGCTAAGATTTGGGAAATGTGCAATGTTATTTTAAAGAGCGGGAAATTTGATGGGGGGCCAGACAAATACTACTCAGTAGATGTACGAGATTTTAATATTACTTTAAAGATATCAGAAAATGCGATCCTTTTGAGAGACCTAACATCAAGAAAGGTCTACGATCATTTTATAACAGATTTGCAACGTTTATACACTTTAAAAATTCGGGATGGTCAAAATGATTTTGAATTCTCAAAAAAGGAAACTAAAGATATATTTATAAAACCCAGAATCACAACGCTTTTGTTAAAGATTAAGGAATTTCAGTACAAATTACTCCACGGAGCAATTTATACAAAAGAACATCTATTAAGATTTGGTTTTGTTGAAGACGACCAGTGTTCTTTCTGTAAACAAATGACGGAGTCATATTTGCATTTATTTTGGGACTGTGTATATGTCAAGCCCCTATGGCAGAGAGTGATTGAAAGATTTGGGCTTGTAGAACTACAAAACGTAAAGTGGGAAAATGTTCATGTTGGAATACTGGGCAACTCATTTAGGATTAAGTGCTGCAATACATTCATTTTTACAATTAAGTATATTATATATATCGGTCAAGGTCAGAGGGTGCAGTTCCTAAGTTAGATAGATTGTTTAAAATAATATTGGAATATAAGGATGAGGAAAAAGAGTTGGCTATAAAAAGAAACAAACTATGTAAACATCTACAAAAATGGGAAAGTATCAAATTACAACCAGTGTCAAGACATTTATCTTCAGATTCAATTCATCAAGACTGAAAGCAGTCGGGTGTGGGTGTGTGTCGTGTGGTCGATGGATGTGTGTGCAGATGTATTTTTTTTTTGTGGGGGGGGGGGTCGGGTCGGGGTGATAAAGGTTTATGTGTGCATACATGTCTTCTTCTTTCTTTTTTTTTTCATATATATGTGTATATAAGGGGGTTTCATTCTTCCTTGTTTTGCTCATTAACTGATGTTTTATCAAAGAAAATTATGCTGTAGAAACAAAATGAAGACTTGTATTATATTATTTTGCTTATATTGATTTATATACGGATGTATTGATGCTTATTTTGAATGAAATCCCCAATAAAAACATTATGAAAAAAAAAAAGTGAGCGTGTGTGTGCGTGTGTGGTATGTGCGTGTGTGTGTGAGGTGTGTGTGTGTGAGTGTGAGTGTGTGTGTGCATGTGTGTGTGTGCGTGTGTGTGTGTGTGAGCGTGTGTGTGCGTGTGTGGTATGTGCGTGTGTGTGTGAGTGTGTGTATGAGGTGTGTGTGTGTGTGTGTGAGTGTGTGTGTGTGCATGTGTGTGTGATTGTGTGTGTGCGTGTGTGTGAGTGTGTGTGTGCATGTGTGCGTGTGTGTGTGAGTGTGTGTGTGTGAGTGTCTGTGTGTGTGTGTGTGTGTGTGTGTGTGGGGGGGGGTTTATGGGGTAGCGGTACCAGGTCAACGGATTAAATCAAGGTTTGTGTGTATTGTGCCCGAAATAGTCCCCATTTAGTCGACTAGAATTGTTAAGCAGCAAATATGAGGTGAATTGTGCACTCTTGTCTACCAGCACCAAATTTGGCACACATGTTCAAATCATATTTGGAACAATATTAGATATAGAGGCATTTTTAGGGGCGCCTGGGAGCAGCCCCCAAAGTGCCCTAGGGGCCCTAATATGTTATGTTTACTTCTTTTTGAAAACGCACGCCCCGACTTGAAAAAAAAAATTGATATGAATCATCCTTGGATAATAGGGACCTTACCTTGTTAAAATGTGTGGTCATAAGTGGCAAGGGGGCCGGTGGATAGCCCCCAAACGCCCCCGGGGCATTTTTCTCTTGTTTTAGGACATTTTCTCAAGAAAAAATAACTTGATTTTAACCAAAATTGATAGGAATCACCCTTAGGTAATAGCAAACTTTAATTGTTAAACTTGGGATACAACAAGTAGGAAGTGGCTGGTGAAGGGGGGGGGGTAGCCCCCCAAACGCGGCGGGGGAAACTTTCTTTAAATTTTTTAAATACTTTTTCTCAAGAATAAATAACTAGAATCATCCTTAGGTATTAGGGACCTTAAGTTGTTAGAATGGGGGGGGGGGGGGACACAAATCGCAAGGTGCCGGGAGGGGGTAGCCCCCCCCCCCCAAAAAAAAAAAAAAAAAGGAGAGAGAGAGAGAAAAAAAAATGCCCCCATGGGGCAACTTCTTCTTATTTTTCTTCTTTTTCAGAAGAATGAATTACTTTTTAACCAAACTTGATAGGAACCATCCCTTGGTATAAGGGACCTTAAGTTCTTAAAATGGTGGTATGCAAGTGGCAAGGGACGGGGGGGGGGGAGGGGGGGAGGGGGGGGGGTTAGCCCCAAAAGTTCCCCAAGGGGGTAAATTCCACTTATGTTTTCCTTTTTACTCAAAGGTAAATGACTGGATTTTAATCACGCTTGAAAGAAGTCACCTCCAAAAAGTGGACTTAAGGTTGTAAAAATGGGATATATATCTAAAAAATGAATGTTGGATTTCATCAAAGCTCCACAGATTATTCTCAGACAATTGGACCCCCATCTGACATTAACCAGCTACAGCACAGCCCCTTCCCCACCACCTCAGAAATGCGCCTTGCGGTCCATTATTTCAAGAAAAAAGGAATGTTTTCTCGAATGTATTCGAAATTTGGTACATAGGTTCATGATTATAAACTAAACAAAATTAGATATAGAGGCGCTTAAACATATGTCCTTGAGACGCCATTTTTCAAGTGGGCGTCTAAATTAGCTACCAAACAATGTTTTTAGCTTTGTAGTTTTTGAGGCCTCAGAACTGGTGGCTATATCCATAATGGCTGGAAATTTCTGTCAGAACTCTTGGTCCACCGCCATACCATGGACCCTATCACGTGGGACGGTCCATGGAAAGGCGATGGACCAAGAGTTTATACAGATGATGGAATGAGCAGCTCCTGAAGAGGAACATGGCATTGCATTGTGTGAAAAGAATGTCACCATGAATCTATCCAAAAAATAGATAAATAAAGAGCATTTATTTACATCACTTAATGTAGCAAACATTATGTTTCTTAGTTAAGTAATTAGCGCATCAATTTTATCTTCCCGTTGACACTGATTTTTTTTTTTACGGATTTCTATTTTATCTAGCCTTTTCACAATCAACTATCATGCACCATTGAGTGATGTGACAATTTGTGTTTTGTTTATTCAAATTGTGGTGGCCATCTTGAAAACTGATTGACTACATTTCATTTGTTTGTATTTTCCATTGTACTTATTTTCTATGGAAATAGTAATTGCATCACTGTTCTTTCATATTCTGAGCATTACCGATTGTTCTTTCACTGCTATCTTATATATTGTTATAAAAAGAGTCTTAAAACATTTATAAGTATTATTATGTCATGATACTGAAGAATGGCGAAATTGATAAAATTTTTAAATGCCTCAAAACGATATCTCATATCATTCCAGATAGTATTTTAAACATATGTTCAAAATTTGGTGCTTGTCGAAAAAAGTTAGCAGGACGAAAGAAAAAAGTTAAGACATGCACTGAGGGAGGGAACGAAGTCCCCCATGAAAACAAGATAGTAATTGACATGTAAGGCGCTATATTAATTTCGAGGGTGGGGGGGGGGGGGGGGGTCCTCCTTGTCCCCTCGTCAGATGAGTACGTGACTACATGTGTATGTTAGATTATCCTTGGTTACTGCACAGTTTGGATAAATTTAAGAGAACACTCCTTTTTTCTTAACAGTTTGGACCGCAAGGCGCATTTCTGAGGTGGTGGGCGAGGGAAAAGGGAGAGAATGGCTAGTTCATGGCAGATGGGATCCCCATTTGTAACAATTTTTCCCATTGCCTCAGAATAATCTGTCGAGTTTTGATGAAATTTAACATTCATTTTTAGATATGTATCCCATTTTTACAACCTAATTAGGTCCTCTTTTCCAAGGTGACTTCTTTCAACTTGGTTAAAAGACAGTCATGTACCTGCGAAAAAGTAACAAAACCAGTGGACTTTGCCCCCTGGGGGCATTTGCCCCCCCCCCCTCGCCACTTCCATAGCATCATCTTATTAACTTAGGTACCTATCATTATTTGTTTATTATGTATTCTTCTGAAAAAGTAAAAAATAAGAGGAACTGGAGGCATTCTTTTTTTTTTTTTTTTTTTTTTTTTGGGGGGGGGGGGGGGCTACCCCCTCCCAGTTCCTTGCCATTTGTGTCCCCCATTCTAACAACTTAAGATCCCTAATACCTAAGGATGGTTCCAGTTATTTATTCTTGAGAAAAAGTATTAGAAAAATAAAAGAAAACTTCCCCCTGGGGCGTTTTTGGGGATACCCCCCCCCCATTCCCCAGCCCCTTGCCACTTGTGTACCCCAAATTTAACATCTAATGTTCCCTATTACCACAGAATGATTCCTATCTAGTTTGGTTAAAATCCAGTTATTTATTCTTGAGAAAATGTCCCAAAATAAGAGAAAAATGCCCCCGGAGGGGCGTTTGGGGGCTATCCCCCGGCCTTCTTGCCATTTACGACCACACATTTGAAAAAGGAAAGGTACCTATTGCCTAAGGATGATTCCAATCAAGTTTTTTTTTCAAGTCCGGCCGTGCGTTTTCGAAAAGAAGTTAGTAACATACAGTATAAGTGCCCCTGGGACAATTTGGGGGCTGCACCCAGGTGCCCCTGAAAACATTTTGAGATACCTCTATATCTAATATTGTCCGAAATATGATTTTGAACATGTGTGCCAAATTTGGTGCTTGTACACAAAAATGCACAATTATTCACCTTATCCACTGCACTAATGTGGGTTGGTAAGTGTATAGATAAGATAAGATAGATAAGATAAGATAAGATTTTATTAACTTTATCGACCCCCTCTCGGGGTATGAGAGTTCAACATATTTACAATGATATACAATGCATGAATACACACAAATACATAAAGTAAATAGAGTACATAACTTCTTCAGCATTTACAACACCAAGCGCACAGGATTTCTTATAATTCTACCACTACGTGTAACTACATGTTCGTGACGCTGAACAGTAACATCAACAAAATCACTTCTTTTTGGTTCATGACTAAAATGATTCATGATTATGTTAATAAATTTTACAAGTTTCCTCAACTGGCAAGAGTCTCGCATCTTAAACAGTTTCTCCATTGGATGTGTGTCTGTATGGTGGTGTGCGTGTGTGTTTTTGTGTATGTGTGTGTGTGTATGTGTGTGTGTGTGTGTGTGTGTGTGGTGTAAGTGCAGTTAACACAAATACTGCTCTAAGAGAATAAAGACAGTTAACACAGTCAAGTTTTTAGTTCTAACACATACAAGTGGGGCAATACCAGAACAAACAATTCATAAACTGTTTCCCCTGCTTTCGTATTATTCCTAGGAGATAATGAAATTTGACTTTAACTGACTCGCTGTCTTTATCTAGAGCATTGTCAATTATTTTCATTTTGCCTTATTGGCACGATCATAAGGGTGATCGTATTTTGGTATTTGTTTATAATTCCATTCACCATCATGACATTTCTTTTTTGTAATCACACCAATACAGTAACCCCGATGACCATCGTCACTGTGTAATTTTTATTATATTTATAGAACAATGAAACAGAGGGCAATGCAAAACCCATTGGCTAATTCCTCAACACAAATACACGACTTCACATCTACACAATGTACACATACACGCGCGCTCGCCCCCCCCCCCCCACACACACACAATCACACAACCACCACCATCACCATGCACCCACACATAATATTCTGTACTTACACAGTTACGCACACATATATTTCACACACCCACCTCAACACACTCATCGCTTACACACGCACACGCAAACAACCTTGACCATCCGCCAGCAACACACACACACACACACACACACACACACATACACACACACATGCACCCACCCACACACACACCCACACACATACACACACACATACACACATACACACACTCACACACACACGCATACACACAATTACACACACACACACACACACACACACACACACACACACCTTACATACACATCACAGGCACAACCACACATGGCAATATTTTGAAGACAGGGACTGGTGACAATTTGTGCAAGGGGTGACAATTTGTGCAACTAGCTATCAGTTTGCCTGCACAAATTGTCGTCCGTGAGGGTGAAAAATGGGAACATCATTTGCAGCACAAATTGACGCCGGCGACAATTTGTGCAGGGGACGACAATTTGTGGTGTCAGGTTTTCTCAAATTTTGCACAAATTGTCGTCGACGACAATTTGTGCAGGGACGACAATTTGTGGTGCAACACCCCCCCCCCCCCCCCCCTCTCCATTATCCACCTACCCCAATTCGTACTCCCGTATTCGTTCTCCGATCTTCGAAGCAACTAGGAACCCAATCCATCCAATCATGTATTTAGTGACTCGGCTCCTCATGTTGTCGACCTCGGGCCACATTTTCTTGCCCCTCTCCGATTAAATTGTGTTCGAATAATTCTCGGGCTTTTTATTTGTCACGGTTGCTGTGTGATGCCGGATTCGGAATAAACTTTCACTCCATTTCGGCCTGCGGACCTCTACATGTATCTCGCTAGCTCCGCTTTCCCGCTCGTGAGCACTGCTTCTCCGGCCGGCCAGCCAGAGTGCACGGCACAGCTGCGAGCAGCGCAGCCGAGACGTCACATATAGTATAGAATAGTACCATGGTTGCACGGAGTGTGATAACTAATGGAAAATAACTTAAAATTTAGCACCCAAACTTGTTGTGCGCTTGTTCGACATCTTCTATTTTGAACCCTTTTATATTGCTTTGTTGAAACTGATGTACCGTGATTTCTTGATTTTGTAGGGACTTATTAGAGATCTAGACCTCTCTATTAAAAGTAAAACATGCATTCGAGTGATTCGGCCAGAAATCTTCATGAAGCAGGTAAGCAGTGGATCTTCTTCCTTTAGTAAGCCTAGTTCTTAGAGGGTCAACATTTCAAAATATTTTACCATTGACATTTCTACTTCAACCATTAAAAACCTTTAACAGCAGTGTCTAAAAGATGAAAAGATAGTGTTTATTATATTTTGAATAGGGTGCTGAATCTCTCTTTATGTTTGTAATCTGAACGCCCCCCCCCAAAAAAAAAACAAACAAACAAACAAAACAAAAACAAAAACAAAAACAAGGCAAAAAACAGATGGCATGAGTTTATGAAATAACAAAATTGTGATTTGACTGTTTAAGACATGCCATGATAGTGTATTTCAGATGCTATTTTTCAGTTGTTGTATTTTTGTAGTTGAAGGCTGAAAATCTTTTTCAATCGATCAAAACTATTGTCTTAGAAATATTTTTTTTGTTACTTAAAATTTTTTTAGATTGTCAAAAGGTAATAAAACAGTGTGAAAGTTGCTATTCAAATGCCCATCTGTTAGGGTAATAAACTCCAAAGAAATCTCATTTAAAATAAAAATGTTAAAAGTGTAGTGACTCTATATTACAGCCACACTTTCTTTGTTCATTAACTACTCTAGCTCTCTCAGTCTCAGTATTGCCACCCATGTATTTTTCCCCTAGTCCTTTTCCATTACATAATCATCCATTCATGTTGTTCAAACAACCGCGCATGATACCACGTGAACATCAACACGCAACACGCACACCACACTTCACACTCTTAAATTCTACATTGGTGACCCCGACGTGATACTTGGAAGCTTGGGTGTACGATTTTATTGTTCCCTGATTTGATATTTTTAAACATGTTTATCCTATATCGCCTCTCATTTGTGGATGTCATCCACAACTTCGATTCTGGCAGGGGAGTAATGTAGTGACTCTATATTACAGCCACACTTTCTTTGTTCGTTAACTACTCTAGCTCTCTCAATATTGCCACCCATTTTTTTTTCCCCTAGTCCTTTTCCATTACATAATCATCCATTCATGTTGTTCAACCAACCGCGCATCGATACCACATGAACATCAACACGCAACAGGCACACCACACTTCACACCCTCAAATTCAACAAAAGCATTACATGTGTTTCGGAGGCTCCAGTTAAAAAATCATAAAGTTGCGAAGGCTTCAGTAGTGTTAACATTGCATTGTTTAAATTATTCACACAGCATTACATCGAAATCTAACTTCATTCTTCAAGGGATAGTAGGCCTACACCCTGAAATTAAGTTAATTTCAACGAGACATACTTGTGGACAAGTGTAAGGTGGTCTGCATTGGCAAATGCATGCACAGGCATGGGCTGGTAAATGCACGGTGAACTATGGACCTTCAATCGTGACACCATCTATTCATAAGCAATGAGAGACATCGCTCAAGAAAGCTCATAGGGCACCTATTATACTAACATTTCAGAGACTTTCCTCAATGGTAACATTTTAATAGTCATGTAAGAGAATGGGGCGAGAAAAAAAGAATTTGCACACAAAAACGTATTGACGCATGCGGGGACTTTGAACTTTGACGCACTCGCACGACCTTATTATTGCATGGAAATGACTCACATTGACAGGATGTGTTGTTTGTAGTGTCAGAAACATGAATCCTGTGAAAAAACAGTGTTCCGACGTTGTGATTGCTTAACGAACGGAAAAACGTGCGCACACACATGTATGCACGGAAATTTGAAAAATGCTAGAAATGGCCTGAAACATAGGCCTATGCAAAACAATTTTGAGTTGATTTAGAGCATTTTTTAATTTTGCACTTTATGCGTTTATGCACTAACGTACGCGTACGCGCACTTCTTTTTTCATTGAGATTAATTGGCTTCTCATTAATTTTATGCATGCCAAATTTCATTGCACAGAGATGACTAGTTCTAGAGCTACATGAGATAATAGATTTTCATTTAATTGCTCGTGCATGACGTCACGATTATGTAATGACCTTGAAAATGTTGCTGTAACATGTTCACATACATGATGAACATTTGATAAAACATGGCCCATGCATTGTTGAAGTATCAATGCCAAAAAAATAGGAATAAAAATAAATAAATAATAATAATAAGCGAGACATACTTGTGGACAAGTATAAGGTGGTCTGTATGGCAAATTTTTACACAGACATTGGATGGTAAATGCACGGTGACACCATGGACCTTCTATGGTGACATCATCTATTCATTAGAAATCAAAGGCAGCACACACGACAGAGACTTGCTTAAATGGTCACATGTGCTAACAACGTGTAATTAATAGTCATTGAAAATAAAGGGGCGAGAAGAAAAAAATGGGAAAGAAAATCGCAAAGAAAATGAAGTGTGAGGGATTGAACAGAAGAAGGTTGCAAAATAAACATTGCAAAAGGAATGAAAAACTGACCCTACCCACACCAGGATTCGAACCGGGAGCCTTACGTTCTTAAAACATCGCCTTACCCATTGAGCCACAAATCTTCGCATTCGAATAACACGTAATGCCCAGCAGTGGCTAGAATGATTTAGAAATCGATATTCAAGCTGAAATTTTGCCACGATCCCGATATCTAATGAAAAAATGGAGACCACGTCGCCAAAAGCTAGTAGATTCAGCTACAACATACTAAAATTTCAGAGTAAAAGATTGTAACATAGGATAGCTCCTAAAAGATTTCCATGTCATTTCATGATTTCAAATAAATGACCCTCCTGACATTACACGTAGAAATGTCCGATTTTGACATTAATTCCTATAATCATATTTACACCTTGAAGACATAATCAAAATGAAAAATTAAGGCAACTCTGCCATAGAACAATGTCTTAGGCACAACATACTGAAATTTGGGAGCAAATTGACCAAGGAATACTGAGATTTGCAAAAGTGGGTAAAAAAGTTCATGACGTCATAATTGAAAATTTATTTTTTCGATTCATATGGCAATATGATGACGTCATGATGTACTTACCGGTAAAATGACACATGAAATCACGTCTACATTTCATAATCTTTCTAAATATTAAAAAAAATTGGGGTTCGCGGGCCATTATGAAGAGCTATGGCCGATTGAAGACAGTCATGTTTTTTGCATGCACGCGCGGACTCTGACGCACCAGCACGACCTTGTTATTGCATGGAAATGGCTCAAATTTTCAGGATGTGATGCATGTAGTGTCAAAAACGTGAAACCATTAAAAAACATAATTTTGACGCAGTGTACGCGTTACTCACGAAAAAACGCGCACACGCGCGAAAATTTTTGAAATGCTTAAAATGGCCTGAAACATATGCAAAACAATTTCTAGTTGATTTAGAGCATTTTTTAAATTTTGCGCGCACATTAATGCACTAACCGACGCGTAAGTGCGCGTTTTGATTGATTGAAAATAATTGTCGGATCATTGATTCTATTCATGTCAAATTTCATTTCATATAAATGATTACTTCTAGAGCCACATGAGGTAATATGTTTTCATTAAACTGCTAATAGATGATGTCACGATGACATCATGACCTTGAGAATGTTGCTGTGACAAGTTCACATTTCATAAAACATGGTTCATGCATTTATATACCTCCCACAAAAAAGTGGGGTGCATTAAATAAAAATAAATATGAAAGAAAATTCTAACGAAAGTAAAAGGTGATCTGTCGATTACGTCAGACCACCTAATAAAGAAAGAAAGAAAATTCGGACAAAATCAAGAGGTGATCTACTATTGCATGACAGACCACCTAATAAGAGCAGAAACATGTGAGGTGCTCTCCCATATGTTGTGTGCTGTATGATTCCATAAGTTGCTCTCTGGGTGAATAGTCAAAAAGTGTATATTTTCAGAGAAAGGTACCAAGGGAAATCCAAACAACTCATCTGTGATTCCTGTTAGTGTTTTTATACTTTTCCCTGGAAATGGAAAATATAGTTTGGCATGCTATTTCTGGGGACTAAGCTACAATATTTGTGCTCTTTTCACAATACTGACTGAATTTGAGTTAGCTCCATCACAAAAGGTCTGCACAATAGTTAGGTGGTCTGCCATGAATGGCAGATCACCTTTTGATTTCGTCCGAATTTTCTTTCTTTATTAGGTGGTCTGTCGTAATCGACAGATCACCTTTTAATTTCGTTAGAATTTTCTTTCTTTCTTTCTTTTTATTTAATGCACCCCACTCTTTTATGGGAGGTATATCTCAACCATGATTTATGAAATGTTCATCATGTATGTGAACATGTATGTGAACATGTGAACTTGTCACAGCAACATTTTCAAGGTCATGACGTCATCGTGACGTCATCTACGAGCAGTTTAATGAAAACCTATTACCTCATGTAGCTCTAGAACTAATCATTTATATGTAATGAAATTTGGCATGCATAAAATTAATGATCAAACAATTAATTTCAATAAATGAAAACGTACATGTACGTTAGTACAATGTCTCATGTAGCTCTAGAACTAATCATTTATATGTAATGAAATTTGGCATGCATAAAATTAATGATCAAACAATTAATTTCAATAAATGAAAACGCGCGGGTACGCGTACGTTAGTGCAATAATGCGCGGGCAAATTTTAAAAATGCTCCAAATCAACTAAAAAAAGCGTTTTGCATATGTTTCAGGCCATTTCTAGCATTTCAAGAATTTCCGCGCGTTCGCGCGTTTTTCCGTGCGTAACGCGAATGGAACGTCATCGTCCCATAGAAGATCGACACCAATTTCTGCGGTTTACAGACTTTTATCTATATTTTTAGAGGGTACCTAAAAACTTTTGTGACCAAAATGTTAAATAGCTGGTTTAAGCAATCGAAAGGGATCCAGGAGTTGGTGCACGGCTATTATGATCAGTTCAAGATGAGATTCACGATCCGGATTTACACGACAGAGTGACAGGCATTGGAGGTTGGTATCCCGATGGGATGTCCAGTCTCGCCGCTGCTGTTTGTCCTGGGCATGGAGGTGTTGACCCGCTGCGTGCCCTCAGAGATTGAGGGGTTGACGCTGGCTGGAGAGGTTGTCGTTCCTTCTGTCAGGGCATTTATGGATGACCTGACGATTGTGTCGGGTAACGAGTCCCAGGTTGACAAAGGCCTCTGTAGACTTGAGGAGCTGGTAGGTTGGACTAGGATGAGGTTCAAGGCTAAGAAGATTCGGTCAGTGTCATTGAGGAAGGGCAAGGTGGTTGAGAAGAGGTTTCGTATTGGAAACGAGGATTAACCTCAGGTTTCTGAGAAAGGGGTGAAGAGTTTGGGACGTTGGTATGAGGACAAGTTGAGTGACAGGCAGAAAAAGAAGGTCTCCTGGGACTAACTCAGGACGATGTTGTCTGGAGCCGTGTGCTTCATGATCAGTTCCACTTTTGATGTCCTGCCAACGCCAATGAATTTGAAGAGGTGGGGTTGTGTGGAGGACGACAGCTGCAGGTTTGCAGGAAGGCAAGAGGGTCATTGGAGCATGTCCTGTCAGCTTGTGGAGGGATATTGCAAGCCCATACATGGAGGCATAACCAGGTCTTGAAGGAGATGAGGCGAGAAACAAGAATGGATCTCTGAGGGTGAAGGTCATCGAGTTTGTCAAGAAGGGGACAAGGTGTAGGAAGACTAGGCAAAGACAAGGTGTGGGTGGGCTGTTAGCTGGTGCAGACGACTGGGAGGTACGTGTAGATGAGGTGAATAGGACTATGCTGGGAGAGGTGTTAGTCACAGCCCTGCAGCCAGATATGGTTCTAGTGGCTAGGTCGGCATGTAAGATTGTGATGGTCGAGTTGACGGTGCCATGGGAGACGAGGAAAGAAGAGGCGAGGGAGAAGAAAATGGATAAGTGTGCTAGTCTGAAGCAAAAGTGTGAACAGTATGGATGGGGAGCGGAGGTACATACCGTCTAGGTTGGGTGCAGGGAGTTTGCGGGTGTCTCTGTGAGAAGGTGGATCCGAGCTATGGGGTTCAGTGGTAGGGAAGGGGAGAAGTGAGTGAAGAGAATGTGTGGGGCTGCCGAGACAGGCTCGGCTTGGGTTATTCAGAAGGCATCGTAGTGCTTTCTGGACAATCCAGATCACTTAGGTGTCAACGGGGGTGCTTTCCAGGGTGTTCCAGCGTATCACTGGGCAGCCAGGGGGAGGTGTATAGCACTCAAATTGTCGAAACACCTGTGATCCCTGGTGTGCTACTGATGACCCTTTGACATATCTGCAGAATTAAAGATCTTTCTGTATTTTCTACTACAATATAGATGCTTGCTGTGAATTTGTCTCAAATTTTAAATTGAAGTTTCATATCATGTTTTTTTTTCTTCTCCTTTGTCTCTTTTTCTTATCTTTTCTCTTACATGTATTTATGTCATTCTTGATTTGTCATGTTCTTCTCAGACATAAAGATTATTCTCATCTTTTCTAGATGTTCCTCTGGAACTGGAATAATTTCTTTACTATATATTTCTTGCCATCCAACCACTGTCTCAATTGATTCATCTGTCCTTGCTCTTTTCACAACCTTTCCCACAGTCTGCTTCAAAATGTGATATGTATGTTAATGTTGCTACTTCCTTATTTTTGTTGTGATCTTCCATTTTCCAGCTTTTGCTGGTGACTATACAACTGTGGAGATTCTTCTAGGCCAAGGACTTGTAAGTATTTGACATAAATAATGAGCTGCCTTATTGCTTACATCTGATAAGCTTTTGTGTATACAGGGAAACCCGTTATAACGAAGGGGACGGGACCCACACCTTTTCCTCGCTATAGCCGATTGCTCGCTATACCAGTACATGATCAAAACATACAGAAGCGAATGCATAGGACTACACAAACAATGACATATTTACCACTAGGACGACTGAACATTTAAATGGCTTTGCAAGCATTCTAAGCTGAATTCATTAGCTAAAAATTCACTAAAATATCTAACAATCTAACAGCACAGTTGAAAATGTAAATAAATGACACTTCCAACGTCTCCGTTTACCGACGAATGAAGCAGCGGGGAGGCCCAGTTTATACACGGCCGCGCCTGCTGTCATGACCGCGTTTAAGGCTGTAGGCTGCAATGAATGATCATTGAACGCAATCTTGCGCGGCCGCGGTCGTACACGCGCGGTGTCACATGTGTTTAGAGGCTCTTGCCATGTGCGTGCGTGACTGTGTTGATGGTGCAGTGCAGTGCGGGGGCGTGCAGTACCTAGGGCTGTATAGAGATATGTGGCTCTAACAGTACTGCACGCGTGTAATGTGGACATATGCATGTGTGGTTGTGTGTGGATTCTTGCACGCAGTGTGTGATCAGCGTTTAACGGCGCGAAGAAAATTACTTGTGCTCGTAATAACAGAATCAATTTCCTTTCTTTTTCTTTATATTTGGCCTGGGAATTTGCCTCGCTATAGCAGAATTTTCGCTATAGCCGATCTCGTTATATGAAAACAGAATACACGGAGGTCTATGGAAGAAAAATCGGGACCAAAGAAATGTCCTTGTAATAACAGGGTTCTCGCTACACCCGTGCTTGTTATAACGTGGGTTCCCTGTATTAGATAAAAGTACAATATCGTTGATTATAAATCTGAAACTTCTGAATGTATGAAATGCATTTCATCTTTTACGATGTCATCTTTTACATTGTCAAAGAAAAATTATTTTGTTCCGAAATTGCATTTTCGCATGTGTGATGGAAATGAGAAATAACTCTTTGCCTCATGGGCTTTTATTGAACATCTGATTGAATTTTGTTTGTGAACTTTACACAATTACTCTACATAGTGTAGATGTATCTCTTACATGTAATCTACAAGTCATATCTTCTCATTTCATTTTACTCTGGGGAAGAATACGTTCATTGTGATGGTGGAGTACATGTTCAAAATAGAACCCAGAAGAACATGTCAGCAAAACTAGTTTAATATACATGTACATTGTAAATAATCCACTGAAATACTGGAGCTAGGAACATGCCTTGGTAGAAAAATTAAAACGTTTTGCATTCTTTACAACTACATCACTGTCTCCCTGCTGAATATTCCTCTATTCGTATTCCGTACACTAATCCTTGCTGCTGTGTCAAGTCAGTCTGCATAATATTTGTAAGTGTTCATAGAGACATGTCTTTATTTTACAGATTGATGTTATGGTAATTTATCAGCATTTTCAAGTATTGGGTGTAATAACTTGTTAATCATTTACCTGATGAAGCACCATACCACTATAATGCTCTCAGGTTTTATTGCCCTTTGTGGTTGCTACTGTGAGAAGCTTGTGTGTTGCGTTGTGGGGTGACTTCATTATTAAAGCTGAGCCATTTTTGGTGGTATACACTGTAGAATTGAAAGAGAAGGGGGAGGAAAGAAAATGGGGGGGGGGGGGGGGGAACCAATTGGGTTCTAGCTTTGACATTAACAATTAGTATGATCGTACTGTTTATTTGACTGATAGCTGATATTTATACGCTGCTGCCTCTCTTTAAGCTAAATCTGTTATGAATTTTCGATATTCTATGTTTTGTTGGTTGAAATCGGACAATTAAATTCCTATTTTTTTAAAATATGTTTTTACTATATTGTGCAATGTTTATTGACCTTGACCTCTGAGGAATTTAAACTCTTACCGGTATATCATTAGGATATCATGTATTGATCCATGTAATACTATGTTTCATTGAAATTGGATCATTGTATTTAAAGTTATTGGGAAAAATATAAAATGTTGGTAATCATATTTACAATAATGCTAACTATGTTACAATGTTCATCAAACTTTGAGTTCCCAGAGGTTTTACATGAATTATGATTTATCTTTTTCAACATTTGATTGAAATTTGATCACTGACTTCTAGTTATTTCTTGGCAAAGTTCACTGACCTTTGACCTTTGAGGAATTGGAGCTCAAATCTTGTTAACCTATGTCCATGCAGTGACAAAGTTCATTGGAATTTGATCTTTGAGACATTGACTTGTAATCTGACCAGTCTTTCTTTCTTCAGTGGTCCAAATCTCAAATCTCATGTATCTATCTCTAAAGTGATCCACGATTGTACCACTTAGTGTTGAAATAAGATTGTTGAATTTCTAGTTATTTAAAAATAGATCATTTTATTCATTTGTAGTTACTTTTTCTCCAATTTCATTCATCTTAAAAAGAGATTTAACCCAACATACACTGTATAATTCTACCTCTATATAATGATCCATCTGTATACTACTATGCTTGGATGGAACTGCATCACTGTATTTGATTATAAAATTGTGTCACTTTGTTGACCTTTGACCTCAATGTCTTTGGATTCTTGTATTACATACTGGTACTAAACAAACCTGTGCATGTATTGACGTAAATGGATCTGGAACCGAAATTCAGACTAACCAAAAAAAAGAGAGCTACATTGCATTTGCTGCTCATTACCAAGTCTCAACTGTATACAGTTGATTTACAGTAACTACAGGTAAATGAAATACAGTGTGAGGGTTGGTCACAACAAAGTAATTAGGAAGTCCTGTGGGAAATTTACAGAAACAAAAACAAGTGTACTTTGTTGAGTTCTTTTTCCCCTTGCTTTAGACATGTATGCATGCTGTTGTGTCAGAATGTGGCAGATATTGATGGTGCATTGATGGTGCATGTCTTATTTTCCACTACTATTTTAGAGCATTGTGTCATATCTAAAAAAAAAGAGAAGTTTTTTGTACGTCATATGAAAGTAAGTTGCATTACGAGATTAATTTGTCAGGAAACTTTGTGAAGCCCATCTACATGTATATGACCACTATCGTTAAGGTCACTTTATAAAAACAATTTATAATTGTTATTATTATTCTACTGGCACATACTGCAGTTTAAAAAGTTTGCAGGCACAAATGCTTGTCAGTCAATCGGTGTGTGAGTCTGAAAGTGCGTAGACTAGCTCTAGTCTGTTTGTAGCCTTACTACCAGACATATATTTTTAGATGGAGAAAGTGTAGGAGAAACTGTGTGGCATTCTGCTTTCAGACCAGCTTGTGAGATGGTTTGCCTGAATTATATTACATGCATGTTTATACTCTCATATGAAGAAATGAACAAAGCTTTTGAGCAGGTGCAGGAAATCCCTTAATGAGGAAAAACTGATTTTGAAGTGCAGATGAGGTTCAAACTGGAAATATAATCTCTGAAGTTCTTTCCATGTTTTCGTGCAGCACTTGGAAATGTCTCCTTTGCACTTTCTCAGTAAACGTGCTTACCTATTTACCCCAAATCAGTGTACAGGAGGGCGAGTATGTTCTGACATTTTGTAACTGTAGAAAGATAATAGGGTACATATTGATTGACATCCATGGATATTGCACAAATTTCTATTGTGTCTTTTTTATTAGATTGAACATTTACAAAATTTTGAGTAGGTGCTCTGTATCATGGCTAGAAACTAGGATTGCTTTTTGTAACTGGTATAAATTAAGACTATGTTGAAAGGGCCAACATGCACACACTCCAGGTGTAATGTTTAGACTTAAAATGCAAATGATTGTTGCCAACAAAGTTTGCACTGTATGGGTATTATGTGCAAACTATGAGAAGAAATATAAAAATGAAAAGGAGGGAAAAAAATCACATTGCAAAAGGAATGAAGTAATGACCCTACCCACTCCAAGAATTGAACCGGGGTTGCACATTTTTAAGTCTTTGAACCAATTCATCCACAAATCTTCCCATTCACTTTACAAGTAATGCACAGCAGGGGCTAGAATGATTAAGAAATTGATATTCAAGCTGAAATTTCGCCAATCTCGACATCTGTTAAAAAAATGGAGACAACGTTCCTGAAAGCTAGTACACTCAGTTACGACATACTCAAATTTCAAAGTAAAAGCTTAAAACATAAGTGAGATACAGCTCCTAGAAGATCGTCATGTCATTTCATGATTTGAAATAAATGCCCCTTCCATTGACAAAACACATACATGTACAGACGTCCGATTTTGATATTAATGCATAGAATGAAATTTACACCATGAAGATGTCATCAAAATGAAAAAAGAAGGCAAGTATTACCATAGAGCAAGGTCTCAGCTACACTATACTGAAATTTGGGAGAAAATTGATCAAGGATTACTGAGATACACAAAAACGGCTAAAAAGGTTCATGACGTCATACATGAAAATTCATTTTTTCGATTCATATGGCAATTTGTGACATCAAAATAAATTTAAGGGCTAAATTGAACATGAAAGCAAATCTACATTCCCCACTCTTTCGGAATATAAAAACAAGATTGGGGGTTGCCAGTCATTCTAGGATGGTAGACCTATGGCTGATTGAAGGTAGTCATGGTTTTTACAACAGTGGATATTTGCCCACAAAAAGGCATATACGCACGCGCATACTTTTAACTTTGACATACCCGCACAACTTTGTTATTGCTTGGAAGTGGCTCAAACTGATAGGATATGATGTGTGGAGTGTCAAAAACAATAATCTAGTAAAAAACAGAATTTTGATGTTGCGTTGTCGTTACACACGTAAAACTTTTTAAAGTAGAATTCTATTGAAAATTCTAAATATAGTAAATTTTTACATCTATGGAAAGGTGGTTATGTAGAGATCACGAAAATGTTAATTTCCAGCCTCACACTGATATGTGAATATAAAAATTAACGATTCTAATTGCCCGTGCATGATCTCCTCATCTACCGCGAAACTGTGAGTGGCAGACCCCCGTTTTTGAAACGTCATTAAATGAACAGATCACACACTCAGGCACACTCGCCATACCTATTGTTACGATCAATTCACGCCAGAAAGGATCGCACTAAATGATACCAATATTTAGTTTATGTGTTCTTTATTATATGGGATATTTTCCCCTTTAAAATCAAGACAAGCTTTCACTTTCAATATCAATACACATCAGCTACATAATGTACATTAATTACTTTACAATGTATGGATACAGGTTTGCTTACAGTGCTGGAGGATATTGAAGTCAAATGAATCCACGGCTCCCGCTGATGGTCCAGTTGATAATCCGATCCAGGATTCCCAAATTATGATCGCAGTGTTGATCCCAATGCTGTACGCTGAAGAGCAGGTATTCCAGATAGTCAAGTCCAAATAGATGATCCAAGATGGTCAAATATCAATCCACAGAGAGTGTGACTTCCACAGGCAGGGTCTCATAAGCACTATTTAACAGGCAGGTAGTTATCCACGTAGAGAAAATCCTCGTATAAATCCACAGGTAAGTTTTGGGCCAGGGTCACAACAAAATCTTAGATGCAGGTTACTATATACCACAGGTTACTGGAGCGAGATGACAGGTAAAACTCTAATGCCCCTAGCCAAGCACCTCACAATCTGTACATTCCTGAAGGTTCTATTAACTGTGTTTCCAGAAATTTCTCAATTCATCTAATAAGTTCTACATTGTACCTATGCTTGTAAACAGGACAAACAATATTGACCTGACCTAGATTACACTGATGAGTCATCACTAGCCCATCTTAGCTCCTTTATTATGCTAATGAGTCTCAGCTCACATTCCAGAATCTTCTATGCAGTACACATGCACAATGTTTATTTCACCAGTGAGGAATTTCACAAGCACATAAAGCAGCTCATTTAATGGCTAGATGTATGGCTATATGTACAACTTATACACATTTGTAACAGCATTTTACACAAAATTCGTCATCATTCAAGAGCATCCCCTGTGCAAATGTTGATTCGTACCTATTGTTGTATGATTTATATTATTTAAGTATTTCCTTACAGTGATACACACATATTTGTCTTTTGAACATTTTCATTAATAATTAGTCATTCTGTCGTGAAATATGCCGATCTTTTTCTTGCATCTAGCTATAGGCATTGGGCGCGCGCCGCGCAACTTGGCCATTGCAACATGTACACCTGTTTGTACGCTTCCCGCGAGCGCAGTACTTGGTTTTGTGCACAGCCAACAAGCACTAGCTCTGATCCTGAAATTGTCCCTGCAGCCGCGGCCGTCTTACACTTGTACGCACATGTACGTCTCATCTCAGCGCTGCCGGAGCAAGGCTAGCTAGCTGGCGAGCTTGCTGACGGCTGCGAGCGCTGGCCTGAATTATGCGAGTCATACAGCTGTATCACCGATCTCTACATAGGGATCAGTACTCTACGGGCCAGCCAGACATGCACGTACGCATGTACTTGTATGTAGTCCGCTACCCGTACGGCCTGCTATGCAACTCCCATCTCCCTGCTCATACTACATACAGCACAAAACAACCACCGTGCCCATCGTACGCTGTAGTTGTTTGGAGGCGTAGCTTAGCGTTGAGGCAAATCAAGGCATGCACCGATGATGCACGCTATCGTGTGTTCACAAACAACGTCCTGAATCTGGACTAACTCGCATGCTGTACTAATAACGCGCCCGAGGTAGCACAGCTGCTGCGCCTTCTCCTCCGTCTCTGACTCTGTGTGTATGGCCGTCATCATCGTCATTACTTTCTTTCCTTCCCCTTCCGTCTCCATCCATAGCTCGGTTGCAGATCATGTTCAACGAATGACGTCATCATGCTGACAGCGTTCCAGAGAGTCGATAATGAAGAATTATGAAGTAGTAAAATTGTAAGTTTTGATACAGGGTTACTCTGTTCTGTTAGATCAGCGAGGTTGGAAAATATTTGGTCAATATTTGGGTACCCTTTACTATCCTTTTTCATATGTTACCAAAATATAGGCTATCTAAAATCAGTGGTGTTCTACTTTAAATGCTTGAAATAGCCTAGAACATATGCAAAAAAAAATTTAGTTGATTTTGAGCATTTTTAGATTTGGCACGTACGTGAATGCATCAACGTACTTTTAATGAAATAAATTGTTATTTGTTAAATTTATTCATGTTAAACTTCATTATGATCCAATGATCCATTCTAGAGAAAAATGTAATAATAAATTTTCATTAAATTGCTCATTGATGATGTCACAATCATGACCTTGAAAAGACTTTTGCAAAAAGATTACATAAATACCAAGAAGTGCCGAAAGTTTCGAGAAAAATGACGAAGGAAATTATGACTTATGCGTGGCACAGAAGAGTGGGGGTGATAGAATAAAAATGAATAAAGAGAAAGAAAATTCTGACAAAATCAAGAGGTGATCTGTCATTTGTGACAGACCACCTAAATACCTAAATTTCAACTTCTTGATAATTACCCAGATAAGAAAATAATACATGTATTAAGGTTTCTTTCTACTCTGTCTCGCTCATTTACAATTTTCTGGGACAATATGAAAGACGAATTGCTCTAGTTAAAACCAATCTTACTTCAGGGTTGACTTTCCCTTTAACATTGTCAGACAGTCATGTACTTTAACTATTACAATGGGTACAGAAGGTGTAATCAATCAACTCACTTTGTGAAAGATGGGGGGGGGGGGGGGGGGGGGGCGGGGGTATAGGGGGTATTTGATTCATAGTAATCACAGTCACTCAGTCAGGTATCATTGTAGTACATGTTAAAGCTAGACCCTGGCCTGAGTGAATACAACCAGACAGACCAGACCAGACCATATGTCTATGTCCAATCAGATTACAAGTATTTGCAGATCAGTCCGCTATCAATTGCGCAACATTGGATTTATAAGAAAGTGTCTCACTTGCTCTGCAACAGAGAAACTAGTACATTCACCCATTTCGTCGCGGCTTGATTTTGGTAATAGCCTCCTATACAACTTACCAGACGCTCAAATTGGGAAACTGCAGAAGTTACAAAATGCAGCTGCACGCATCGTAACTTTAACCGACAAGCGCAGCCATCACCCCTGTCTTGAAAAGTCTTCATTGGTTGCCCCTGAGGGAACGCTTTGCCTTTAAAATAATTCTTTTAGTCTTTCATATTGTCAACGGAACTTCCCCCAGTTACAATAAATCTTTAATTCACAACTACCAACCGTCACAAACTTTAAGATCCTCCACATCCGGTCTTTTGCAAGTACCAGTTTCAAAGAGCTTGTGTGGAGAACGGGCTTTTGCTCATGCAGGGCCAACCCTGTGGAATTCTCTTCCACAGAGTTTGAAAAACCTGACGTCAGTGACCACCTTCAAGGCAACCTAAAGACATACCTGTATAATGGTGCTTTTTGACATACAAGTTCATACCTGTATTGTATTTTTTTCTCTCTCTTTAATTTGCTCTGAAGCGCCTTGAGCATCTACAGTAGTCAAGATGGAAAGTGCGCTATATAAATTCTATGTATTATTATTATTATTATTATAATAGTTAATGAAACACAGAATACGAATATAAGAAAGAAAATATTAAAAACCTTTTTATTTCTGAGAAAAAAGAAAATTACAGTTTAACTGCCGCCCCTTCCCAAATTCGCCTTGATGAAGAGCCTTTAACGCTGCAAGGCTCGGATGACGTCATTTCGTTTAGGCATCGCGATCGTCGCAATTTTCAGGAGTGCAGTGCTGTGTATACTGTGCATGCAATACGTGTATTAGCCTTTTCCATTGTGCGTACCGTGACTCCTTTCCGCTTTTTATCGATTGAAGTTTGAGAAGATTCAGAAATCTTTTAAAAGAGAATGGCTACCCCAGTCGTCAGGGAAGATTCACAAGACGACTTAGTCATGGAATTCAACTGTGAAGAGGAGGGCAGTTTCGCGGAAAGCAGTGAAAATAACAGTGGTACTGACAGTGACAGGCTGGAAAGTGACGGCAGCAGTAGCGATAACGCAAGCGGTGCAAGGGACGCAGACGCCGGGAATGAACATGGAAACAATGAGGACTAAACACTGTGAGAGGGATAAGAGTAGAAAATGAAATTGATAGAAAGAAAAATAACAGCATGGACACGACAAAGATAGACAGAAGAATAATGAAAGTAAGAGAAAGAAATTGCGGTTGGTGAAATTTCAGATGTGTGATATTGTGCAAATGTGCATCAAACCAGATCCTGCGTATCTATGTCGACTTCCAATTTCTCTCTATCCATATCCCTCTTTTACCCTTCACATTCAAATCTCTCACTCTGTCCCTCTTTCTTCTCTTCCATCCTCTACATTCTCATCTCTCAAATTGTCCCTCTTCCTCCCTCTTTCTCCAATTCCATCCATCACATTCCCATCTCTCAAATTGTCCCTCTTTCTCCTCTTCCATCCATCACATTCACATCTCTCACATTGTTCCTCTTCCTCTCTCTTTCTCCTCTTCCATCCATCACATTCCCATCTCTCAAATTGTCCCTCTTCCTCTCTCTTTCTCCTCTTCCATCCATCACATTCCCATCTCTCAAATTGTCCCTCTTCCTCTCTCTTTCTCCTCTTCCATCCATCACATTCACATCTCTCACTTGATCCCTCTTCATCCTTCCCAATCTCCTATCTCATTTAAAATATGAAGCTTCCTACAAGACACCCAAAGAAATAAACAAGATTTGTGTTCCTTCAGATAAGTTTTTGTTTACCTTTACTCAAAAAATCTGAGAACATCTTTTGATGACTTTTTCCCCAATCATTTTCTTCTTTGTTTCTGCAATATAGTTAAAAATGAGGCACCATTATAACAAAACTTTGATGTAACATGAACATTACATTCATCCTCATTTCATGTAAAGTTTACTAGATAGATGACTATTTTTTAAAATTATATTTTCAAAGGTGGTTATCAAAAATGCAGATATATTTCAATCTATAACTAGGTTTTAGGACAAATAGGAAACCACTGTTAGAAAAAAAAGGACCAATGCAATTAAGTGTCATCACATGGGAGGGGTCCTTTTCAATGTCTCCTCTTCTGTGATAATTTGGCATGATCTTTAAAAATACCAACTTTGAAGATGAAAAACATAATTCACCTCAGCAGAAAGAGCAAAAATCACTCACAAACATAAAGTCATATGTGGTGCGATGCATCAAATGGTTCTTGAATAAGAACGGTTAAGATGAAAAAATAAATCGTTCTCGGTTTATAAGAATATAATTCGTGCCAATTTCAAGATCAAAAGTGATTTATTTAGTATCTATGAAAATCTTGTGTATATGTTTCAAAAATTGTTTTTGATTGAACCCAAAATGTTTAATAACTATTCTACCTAAACCAATGAATTTATATGTGTACTGCGGATTTTGGTTCATGCAAGTACATGTTCATGTATGTACATGTACAAGCTTACAGACAAGTTTCTATTGCTTTACATTCACATAGAATTGGAATCCACTACTCACATGTATAGAGTTCTTCTATATTACTCTTCATAATTAAACTGGCATTTACATAATAATATTCAAATCTAGGGTCTATGAAAACATTATTCGATGATTAATGTTCATGTAGCTGACACATTCATCATAGTTCCTATCACCAAAACAACTAGCTCCTATCACCAAAACGATGATGCTCTTCAAAAGCTTGCACAGCTTCTCTCTTGTCGGGGTGATGATGAGAAGCACTCCGTGCTGGTTGAGGCTGTAGCTCCTCCATGTTATCTCTGAGCTGCTCCCCGTTTTCCACCAGTTCTACTACAACTCGCATCAGGGCTTTCACATAACCTGCAAGATAAAATAAAAAAGTATACATTGAAAAGATATTTATATAACCTCTTGATAAAAGGAAAAGAGAGAAATCAGAACATTGAAAGAGAAAACATATTCTCACAAATGTTGAAATACCTAATTTTACACACTATTTGTAGGTGGGTGACCAATCAAATGCCCTTGGCATGCACATAGTCTTTGCTGAATGGGTAGCTCACTTATCTGGGACTGACATATGTGCCCATTTCTTATTTGCAGAAAGTCACCCAATACGTTTATAATTATGCAATTCAACAGATTAAATTAAGGGCGTATATATAGGTCACAAGAATGTACTAAATTTCAATAATTGTCAAAGAGAAATGTGCGAATATTCACTGTGCTTGATTTGCGTGCAAAATGAATCAGTGCGCAGACACGGGCACCATTCGGTTTTTGCTACACAAAATGACAAGCCCGTCTGAAAATCGTAGGAAAACATTGTTCTTGAGAATAATTTCTTGATTTTTTTTTGTTTCCTTGATCATTAGAATATGAAGAACGGAATAATATTGATGACTCTTAAAATAAGATTTTATTTTGAAATAAAATCGAGATCGCATTTTAGGTGCGCAGACTTAGGCACTCCCTGGATTCATACAATCGCTGTAGTGTAGATGAGGCTGAGCTGAGCCAGTGCCAGCCAGGTGGGCAATTGATTAGTTTCAATCTCGTTTAATGATAATTTTGGGTTGAAATTCCATGTTAAGAGGTGTGAAATTAATGAAATACAATGAATTGTTCATATTTTAATCGTAGAACATCCAAATACAGCTTAAACAGATAGATATTTACAACATAAAATAAGAGACAAAAACGTAACATACTGACTACCATGCGAAGAACCAGCTGCAGTACCGAGTGGCCAGATATCCTACATTTTTAAACGTCATCAGAAACCCACCCCGTAGCGCAGCCGAAACGTAGTTCTGGGGTGCCCCGCTTGGGGGCACTGCTCCATGGGGTTCGGATGCTTAATACTTCTTTCAGAGGCCATGGAATCTCGAGAAGTTTACATTTTCATACTCAGTAAATATACATGAGTCCGTAGGTATATTATTTGTCTATATAATACTCTGCTCCGGTCAGGGTCTTTAAAAGAGATTAGCGGTATCCAATGTACTCTATGAGGCATCATGAGCCATCAACATTTTTTTTTTATGAAAAGGTATTTTTGTCAAGCCAGTAAAAAAAAGAAAGGTGATTACATGTCTCAAAAACGTTCTTTCAATATTCATGAGGTTTTGCATTGCTTGTTTGATGCAATTATGGTTGTACTATAATTCTTGCCATGGGAAAATAGTATTCATGTACATACATATTACTCACAATTTAGTAAAGCCTATAAACAGTTTCCTCCTTGTTATACTTTCTTACACAGATCTCAAAGATCTCAAAGATCTAGGCCTCCTACAAATTACTATTGAAAAATAATTTTGTATGTATTCAGAAAAACTATTTTATAAAAAAAAGAAGTAATTATGGATATAATCACAAAATTAATGTTCCATTATGCTGTCTACACACATTTGATACAAGTATGAAGATAATTTACTTGTTTTCATTGATGTAATTCCAAAATAATGTAATAATTCATGTTTGATTGCTTCTTACAGAAGCAAAATAGTTTGCTGCACCCTGTACAGTATAACTAGCTATTGTCATTGATATCAATTATTCACAGGTGCACCACATGTCTAAATGACACTCGAGGGGTATGGTTTGCAGCCTGTAGCATGAGGTAAAAATATCCACTGCTACTCATATTGATGAAATACTACAGAAAAATATATTTACTTAAACTACATCAATCAGGTCTCAAGAAAAGGTAGACATCTCTGAATGTTTCCAATAACAATGTCAATTCCTTCTTTGCTGTTACATGCGTCATGTGTACATTAAAGGTGATACTTATAGGAAATAAATAAAATAAATATAGTTTATTTTATAATTGAATGAGTTATTTAAGCAATTTATGTCACTAACATGCCATGAAAGTGTTCAGTTTTGTGTTTAATGAAAGTCAAATTTCACTAAATTGACTCTCTTCCTGACCTACGAAATCGCCTCAGGGAAAGTGGCGTTGTGTGTACGTCACAGCCGGGATATGCTTCACAATGACCATTGTGTATCACACCTGTTAATCCACTAGCAACTGCCATTGCAGTTTCATTAACAATGCATGATGCTTCTGGCGGAAAAGAAGCTGCGGATTGGCATGTGTGATGCACAATAACGCATCCCTTTTCTTACGTCAGACCTAAAGGCCTTTTCGGATGACAGTTGGGCAAATTTGTCCCCGAGAATACAGTGATTGTTTTCACCCTAATTTCGCTTTTTGGAAAGTGATATATTGTTTGAATGTCATCCGAGCTCATTGAATGGCTTATAAGCTTTCTGTAGATGAATATCTTCATATTTTTGGATTTTCTATGAATATCACCTTTAACTCTTAACAGGGATGTGTTATGGAAGGATATGAAACAACTTTCTTTCTTTGAACCCATGCGTGGCACCGCCGAAAAAAATGCCTTCTCAGCATGTGCTTTTCAGGTGTTTTAACGAAAAGAAATGTAGAGTCTTATTTCGCTTGTCCAGTTCTGTTGGATTGCATCAATACTTTTGTGAGAAAAGGGGAAATCAGTGAACAAAAATTAACAGTTTTTTCTACTAAAATATCCCAGTTGCACGCAAATGCACGCAAACTCTTTTAATGAAAATAAACAACTTAAGATATCATTTTGATAATGATTGAATCCCACATTTGCGGAAATCTGCGGAAAATGAAAAAAAAATTGTTAATTGTGTAAGTAAGAATATTATCTTATATCTCCGTTTGTGCATCATTCAACAATTATTTAGAAGAAAACCGAGTACAGGATCTTTAGTGGGGTTGCACTTCCAGAGACAAAACAGTGAATTAAAGATATTGCTTTTCAAGTTGACAGCAGCTAAATATCGGTGCCGTGCATGGGACATCAAAGCATTGTAGTGATTGTGGAATGCTTTTGACATTCATTAGCATACAGGTGTTTGAATATATTATGTTCGAGTTGTTTCTCCTTCCTTATACACATCCCTGCTCTTAGCCTGCCCCAATGAATAGAGCCCACTGTCATGCCGCTAATCCCCATTGTGCCAGCCCCAAATCCGCCCTGTGCCAAGTTTATTTTGAGGCCTCATTAGTTGTGCTTCATTTTCTATGTTGGCATTTTTGAACCTCTATATTTTGAAACCTATACACTTTTACAAGAAAACTTGTACACAAAAGTTGTAGAAAACTGATCAGCTTTAATATGATTTCAAATTTCTACAGAGATCGTATTTTGTTATTATATTATAAACTAATAATGAACATTATGTTGTCCTTTACATTTTTCTGCGCTATCTTCATTTGAACTGCATACATGCTTCTTCACTTCAGATCATATTCATTTTTACATGGTAACTTGCATTTGGCATTTTGTAACAAATATCCCCCTCGAACCCCGCAAATAGGCTATGCCTTGACTAGAAACAATTGGGTACCGGTACACAATGTACATCCTGTGTTTTGTTCCCTTATTTGCATGAGGGAGTGATAAGGAACATCCTCTATATCAAATACAAAATGCTAAATTACTCTAGAAAATCGAGTCTGAAAGGTGTAAACAAACATGCGTAATCAAAAGCCAAATAGCTGGTGCATGCAATGCCATGGACAATAGCTTGTGCGAAGCATTTAGTACATGTGCAATGAGCATGAACAGTGACTGCTATTACGAATGCGAGAAAGGGTGCTTCTGGCACTCGAACGGTAGCGCGCTTGCGTGTACAAAGCAGTCAATCGATAGTGTGCCAGCGTGTATGAAGCACCGTAACAATGTTTGCAGCGCTATGGCACTGTAAAAGTTAATATCTCTAATAGTCATGTGAGTGTGGTGAATGGTGATAAATCCACTTTTTCAACATTAAATATGTGTTTTAATTATTACAAGTGCAATGCAGACACGATTGGTACCAACCGTTTGGCTGCAAGTTGTATTTTCCCCACGATAACAAATTATATTTGTTATTGTGAACTGAAATAGGGCAGTTATCCTGGTTGCCTATGCTCAGTATTTTGGAAGAAATCACAAACTAGTGTCGTGCTTAGCTACTAATTAAAAACTTATTGGTTCTAATATTTGACATATCACACAAATTTCAATTGCATGAAGCCAGAAGTTAGAATATCAATGATATTTTGTCGAGTTTGATTCAATGTTATGTCTGTATTCAACCGAATGAATACACTTTGAACATATGCACTACATAGTAAACTGCAATACTTTTTATATACATGTAGAGGTTTGCTTGAAAGTGAATAAATGCAATGTTTGATGTCATATTGTTTTGGTTAATTTTCCTTGCCAAGATGATTGTAAATCTAGTAACATGGTGAATAGAATGACAACAAATGAGGGTGTATGCATACACTGTAAAAAGTATTGTGTGTGTAAGCATATGGTTACGAGTCCTCAGTTTGCATACATGTTGGGAGTGTGTAGATGTATGTGGGTCTGCGATTGCACATCTATATGAGTGTATATGTGTTGTTACGATCAGTTCACGCCAGAAAGGATCGCACAAAATGATACCAATATTTATTTCAGGTGTTCTTTATTATATGGGGTATTTTCCCCTTTTAAAAACAAAGACAAGCGTTCACTTGCAGTACATCAATACATCAATATAGGTTACTTTACAATGTATAGATACAGGTTAGCTTACAGTGCTGGAGGATACTGAAGTCCAATGGATCCACGGCTCTCGCTTATGGTCCAGTTGATAATACGATCCAGTATTCCCAAATTATGATCGCAATGTTGATCCCAATGTTGTACGCTGAAGAGCAGGTATTCCAGATAGTCAAGTCCAAATAGATGATCCAAGATGGTCAAATGTTAATCCACAGAGCTTTCACGCTTTCACAGGCAGGATCTCATAAGCGCTATTTAACAGGCAGGTATTTATCCACGTAGAGAAAGTCCTCGTATAAATCCATAGGTAGGTATTGAGCCAGGGTCACAACAATATCTTAGATGCAGGTTACTCTTATCACAGGTGACTGGAGCAAGATGATATGAAACTGAGCTCCTATCTCGAACAACTCATATATATACTACAATCTATACATTCTAGAAGGTTCCATTAACTCTACTTCCAGAAATTTCTCAATATATCCAGTAAGCTCTATATTGTACATATACATATGCTTGTAAACATGACAAACAATATTGACCTGACCTAGATTACACTGATGAGTCATCACTAGCCCATCTGAGCTCCTTTATTATGCTAATGAGTCTCAGCTAGCTGCAACATTCTTTCATGTAAATAACATTCTAGACTCTTCTGGGCAGTACACATTGCTAAATGTTTATTTCACCAGTGAGGAATGTCACAAGCACCCAGAGTGCAGCTAATTCAAGAGCTACATGTATGGCTATATATGTATAACTTATACACATTTGTAACACTTTCCCCCATGGAAAAAAGAAAATTTTGCCGTAGCAAATTTTTCTTTTACATTTTCAAACATTTAAAGTTACCTAAATTAACATGTTCACCTTCTCTGCATTATGAAAAATCATACTTTTATGTTTGAACACTTACAATATCATATTTCCATGTCTCATTTATGACAACTCATAATTTAACCTTGATAACTTGTCTTGAGTATTTTGTCACTTTGAATTTCTTATTCAACCATTTTGATGACATGTATTATCCAAACAATATTTTCTTTAATAACAAACAAACAGTTTCAATACCATAATCAACCGGCAAGGCACTTACTTGCACTGAATGTTTCCACATGAAAATAACCTCAAAATCTTGTTGCCAAAGTCTTTTGGATATATGGCAATTTTCATTTGTCATCATACTGATTCAATAACATTTTTACACGTAATCACATACCTTGTGACAAAACTTATTACTTCTTTGTTGTTGTTGTTTTTTTCACACTCTGGACAATGCATCAGCTATGACATTGTTTTTGCCTGATACATGCACAATTTTGAGTGCATAGGGCTGGATCAGCAGACTCCACCTGAATATTCTACTGTTCTTGGTCTTGAACCGATCCAGGAAGACAAGGGGATTGTGGTCTGTGTACAGGATTATCTCCCCTTTACTGTTGGTCAAATACACTTCAAACTGCTGAAGGGCAAGGATCATACTGAGTGCCTCTTTCTCAATTGTTGAGTACTTTTTCTGGTACTTGTTCAGTTTCTTCGAGAAATAGCTCACAGGCTTTTCTATGCCATCATCATCATCTTGGAGCAAAACTGCCCCTACCCCAACATCACTGGCATCAATAGCCACTTTGAAGGGCTTGGAGAAATTGGGTGCAGCCAACACCGGCTCATTTGCCATGATAGATTTCAACTTCACAAAAGCATTTTGGCACTCATTTGACCAGATGTACTTGACTTTGCCTTTCAGCAAGTTTGTGAGTGGGCTCACTACAGTACTAAAATTCGGCACGAATTTTCTGTAGAACCCAGCCATACCCAGAAATCTGAGCAACTCTTTCTTTGTTTGGGGGATGGGGAAGCTGAGTATAGCTTCAACCTTGGCTTCTCTTGGCAGTACTTGCCCTTGACCGACTATGTGACCGAGATAGGTGACCTTTGCCTTTGCAAATTCACTCTTTGCAAGATTGATCACAAGATTGGCTTTGTGGAGCCTGTCAAACAGTAGTCTGAGGTGTTGGATGTGATCACTCCATGTGTCCGAGAACACAAGAATGTCATCAATGTACACCACACAGTGGTCAAGTCCGGCTATCACCTGATTGGTCAACCTTTGAAAGGTCGCTGGCGAATTCTTCATCCCAAAAGGCATGACCTTACACTGAAACAGACCATCTGGGGTCGCAAAGGCAGATATTTCTTTTGCACGGTCGGTCATTGGCACTTGCCAGTAGCCCTTAAGCAAGTCTATCTTACTGACGAATGCAGAGTTACCAACCCTATCAATACAGTCCTCCAATCTGAGAATTGGGAATGAATCTGTCTTACTGCATTTACCTTCCGGTAATCAATACAGAATCTCTGTGAACCATCTGGTTTTGGTACCATGACGATAGGGGAACTCCAACTACTCTGACTTGGCTCTATTATGTCATTTTCTAACATGAATTGAACCTCCTCCCTAACCTTCGCCAATTTATCGGGGTTTAACCGATATGGGTGCTGTTTGATTGGTCTAGCATCTCCAACATCAACATCATGCACAGTCAGTGGGGTGCAACCTACTTTGTCTTTGCAAACGTCCCCAAATTCATGCAACAAATCAGTTACATCTTTTCTCTGATCTTCAGGGAGGTAACTCAACACTTCCTGTGTTTTCCCTAACACCTCCGTGTTAGACAGCCTGACACTTGGTGGCTCACTCATGTTTACATCAGATTCAGACATGTCCACATCTGATTCTACCACATCTACCTTATCATCGGTTACCACCTGTATCACCCCAACTGGCTGGCTAGCCTCTCGCTCAAAGTACTCTTTGAGCATGTTCACATGACACACCCTTTGATCTTTTCTCCTATCTGGAGTACCGATCACATAATTGACATCATTCAATTTCTTTTTGACACAGTACGGTCCACTGAACTTGGCCTTTAATGGCTCACCCTGCAATGGTAGCAACACAAGTACTTTGTCACCAGGCTTGAAAGTACGCACTTTAGCATTTTTGTCTGCTTTCTTCTTCATGCTCTCTTGGGACGTTTTCAGATGTCCCCTAGCTACCTCACATGCCTTAAACAGCCTTTCACAGAATTTTGACACGTAATCAAGGAGGTTTACATCATCATCCTGGGACATGAACCTCTCTTTTATGAGCTTAAGAGGGCCCCTAACCTCGTGACCGTACACCAACTCAAACGGACTAAATCCCGTTGACTCATTCAGGGAGTCCCTAGTGGCAAACAACAAACATGGAATGCCCTTATCCCAGTCCTCAGGGTGCTCCTCACAATATGCCCTAATCATGGTCTTCAGGGTCTGATGGTAGCGTTCTAATGCACCTTGCGATTGGGGATGGTAAGCTGACGACTTCAGCTGTTTGATACCCAACTGATACATCACCTCTTGAAATATGTTCGACATGAAATTGGATCCCTGGTCAGACTGAATTTCCTTGGGCAGACCATACCTAGTGAAAAACTGTACTAGGGCCTCTACTACAGTCTTGGCTGTAATATTCCTGAGTGGAATTGCCTCTGGGAAACGGGTAGACATATCCATGATTGTCAAGAGGAACTTATGACCTGATCTAGTTCTAGGCAAAGGGCCAACACAGTCAACTAGAACCCGAGTGAACGGTTCATCAAACGCGGGTATCGGAATCAATGGTGCCGGCTTGATCGACGGCTGTGGTTTACCAACCACCTGACATGTGTGACAAGTCTTACAAAACTCAGCCACATCTCGACTCAACTTCGGCCAATAGAAATGCCTCATGATTCGATCTTTTGTCTTTCTGACACCTAAATGGCCGCCAACAGGTAACTCGTGGGCAATTCTCAAAATCTCATTGCGATAACAGGGAGGGACAACAATTTGATGGACAACAGTCCAATCCTCATCAGCTGGCCTAAGGGGAGGTCTCCACTTCCTCATCAAAATGTCATCTTTGACATAATAGCACTCAGGGACATTAACAGCCTCAGCCTCAGAACACGCAGTCTGAGACAAGCCCTTCAATTCCATGTCTGCCTGTTGTGCCTGAACCAAGGAAGACTTACTAAACAGCTCACCACTGCTAGCCTCGGAGCCTAAAACAGCACCCCCTTCATTCAAATCCTTGAAAAAGGTTTCAGCCAACCAAACCCCAGTATTCTCCTCCATGTCAACACAATCCGCATCATCGTGCGCATCCCTACGAGCCTGAGACCTAGTAACAACACAGGCTGAGAAAATTCCCGGTACTTCTTCCTGTAAGTTCTCAGTTTCCGGAACCTCAACTGGTTTTTCCAAAATCACAACACAATCCGGAAAAATCCCTGGGAACTTCACCTGTAACTGTTCAGCTTCAGTAACCTCAACCGGTTGCTCTGAAACACCTGGCGACGCAACAACCTTGTCGCCAGCCAAGTCATTACCCAGCAAACAATCTACACCCCCGCATGGGCAACTCTGGGATGACTCCAACAGTAACAGGACCAGAAACTAGGTCACACTTCAAATCCACCTTATACAAGGGGACGGTGATACAACTGCCAAAAATAGGCTGTATCAATGCCTTGGCATTCAATGCACTCTCTGGTGGTAAAGTCACACTACCTTCCACCAACAAAGTCTGATTGGACCCTGTATCCCTAAGGATAACCACTGGCTTACCTGCCTCACCAGATGAACTAGGGGCCACTATTCCCTCAGACAAAAAGCTACGATATTTTTGATCAACCTGCGTAAGTTTATCGTCAAAATTGAACGGACGATTTTCAATGACCTGTCTATCTCTACCTGGGACACTTTCTTCTGGGAGGACACCTTTTGGCATGACAAACCCAACTTCTTTCTTTTCCTTATTTTGCAATTTCCAGCACTGGGCCTTTAAGTGCCCCTTCTTGTTACAATGAAAGCAAGTTGGAGGTGGTTTTACCGTACCTGAATTGTCAGACTGATTTTTGGATGCCGGAGGTGAACCACTGCTAGTGTTGCCGCCTTTACTTTGCGCATCTTTTGCTTGGCCAGTACTCTTTTGTGCCTCATTCTGATTTTTACCTCTATAACCAGAGAAATTTCGGAATGGTGGTTTGTTATCATTCTTGTGAGTTAGCTCGTACTCATCAGCCATTTGAGCTGCTTTTCTCAGATCTGTGATTTTGTGATCATCGAGGTGGGATCTCACATTGGAGGCAACATTCTTTTTGAATTCCTCCAACAACACTACCTCTCTGAGGCTATCAAAATCTTCCCCCACTTTCAATGAACCATACCACCTATCAAACATTTCTTTTTCACGAGCAAACTCAACGTGTGTCTGACCTGGCTTGCGGCTTGCATTTCTGAATTTCTGTCTGTACGCCTCCGGTACCAATTCATACGCATTCAGTACTGCTTTCTTTACAGTAGCATAGTTACATGACTGTGCTGCTGAGAGAGATGAGTACACGTCTGCTGCTTTACCAACAAAAACACTTTGGAGAAGCATCGGCCAAAATTCCTGTGGCCATTTCATTGTACTGGCCACTTTCTCAAACGATACAAAATATTTGTCGACTCTATCCTCTTCAAATTTTGGCACCAAACGAACATTCTTTGCCACATCAAATGTGTGGGACTTATTATCCTGTGCACGAGTCTGAGATAATTCAAGCTCACGCAATTTCATCTCCATTTCTAGTCTTCTCATTTCAATTTCTGCTTCTCGCTGTCTCTGTCTTTCTTCAGCTTCAGCTTCTCGCTGTCTTTGTTCTCTATCTCTTTCAAATCCTAATCTCATCTTCTCTCTTTAAAATTCCATTTTAGCAAGCTCAATTCGTGTTTGATCTGAACCACCCATAGCTTGGGCTTGCTCAACTGGTTGGGTTTGTTGTCTAACTGTCATGTGACTAGCTACACTATCAAGTATCTCTGCCTTCTTCATACCCTGTGTCAATTCAACATTCAAATGTTGGGCAATAGCGATCAAATTACACTTTCTTAATCTTTCCAAATCTGTGTAGGACAAATCTGTCCTCTCGGCAAACGCCTTAACATCGAAAGTACTCATGATTGTACACAGTATACAACATACACAATCAAAATATGTGAAAGCTTGTCTGATGTATTCTAGGATAGATCAATCAAAGTTATGACCAAAATTTCACTGAATTTTGAACAGTGTTGGCTTATTAACAATGTTCATTTCCCGGACAAGCCCCCAAATTTTGTTACGATCAGTTCACGCCAGAAAGGATCGCACAAAATGATACCAATATTTAGTTCAGGTGTTCTTTATTATATGGGGGTATTTTCCCCTTTTAAAAACCAAGACAAGCGTTCACTTGCAGTACATCAATACATCAATATAGGTTACTTTACAATGTATAGATACAGGTTAGCTTACAGTGCTGGAGGATACTGAAGTCCAATGGATCCACGGCTCTCGCTGATGGTCCAGTTGATAATCCGATCCAGTATTCCCAAATTATGATCGCAATGTTGATCCCAATGTTGTACGCTGAAGAGCAGGTATTCCAGATAGTCAAGTCCAAATAGATGATCCAAGATGGTCAAATGTTAATCCACAGAGCTTTCACGCTTTCACAGGCAGGATCTCATAAGCGCTATTTAACAGGCAGGTATTTATCCACGTAGAGAAAGTCCTCGTATAAATCCATAGGTAGGTATTGAGCCAGGGTCACAACAATATCTTAGATGCAGGTTACTCTTATCACAGGTGACTGGAGCAAGATGATATGAAACTGAGCTCCTATCTCGAACAACTCATATATATACTACAATCTATACATTCTAGAAGGTTCCATTAACTCTACTTCCAGAAATTTCTCAATATATCCAGTAAGCTCTATATTGTACATATACATATGCTTGTAAACATGACAAACAATATTGACCTGACCTAGATTACACTGATGAGTCATCACTAGCCCATCTGAGCTCCTTTATTATGCTAATGAGTCTCAGCTAGCTGCAACATTCTTTCATGTAAATAACATTCTAGACTCTTCTGGGCAGTACACATTGCTAAATGTTTATTTCACCAGTGAGGAATGTCACAAGCACCCAGAGTGCAGCTAATTCAAGAGCTACATGTATGGCTATATATGTATAACTTATACACATTTGTAACAGTGTTTTTGTATGTGCATGTGACTGAGTATGGGTCTAGGTATGGGTATGCAATAGTATTCTTTTTTCTGGATTGTATGTTACTTGTGCGTGTGTCTCTATTGCACATAACGTTTATCAATGCGTATTAATGAGCATTATGAGTGTATATATGTGTGAGTGTCTATGCTGTTTGTATGTTTGTGTGTTTGTTATGACCTAAAGCATTAGTAAACTACACATAATGTAACATAACATGTAAATGTCAGTTGACGTACGCATCGGCCGACATGTTATCATGTTTTGATATAGTCCTACGATTTCACCAACATGCCTTTATTCTGTGATAATTTGCAATCGACCTTCTAATAACACATACATGTACTATACAAACAGTTTTGCCCACTGTGAGGGGTTAGGCCATTTTCTGACCTACTTTTATCTGACCTAGTCTTTCTGACCCACTTTTTTTGCCATTCATTTTGTACACGAGGCAGTTTTCATGAGACGGCCTCTGTTATTGGCTACTGTGCTAATGAATATTCAAGACTATGGCTTGTCGAAATTCTACACCCGGGTGCATTCTCATTCACTGCATGCATGTGCAGTTAGCGAGCTAGCTGCTCGCTCATTCACTTTCCTAGTATAGGTTAGCTGAGTGAAGCTGTAGGGATTATTTTCCTCTCCTTTGCTTTCCTGTTTGTAGCCCTCTTTTGTGTCACCTTTTCCTCTGACTGCAATTTTTTCCGTGTGTGGATATATTGTGACGGTTCTGACAGCTGGATGTGGCATTTTGTTGAGTTTTTGGTGAGTTTCGGGCTGGTTTAGAATGCTTGGTATATGACTGTTGTGTGATGACTGAGGTGTGACTGCCGTTTGTTTTTGCTCGCCGTGAACGCATTACGTGTGCGTAAGACTGGGCTGTAGCGCGAACAATACGATAATATAGGTAGACATAGATTCGAGGTTTTTTGCTTTGCATCCTTTTCAGTCGCATTTCAGTTCTAATTTGGTTCACAATCCTGACCAGCACTGTTTTAGTTATCGTGTAGCTTTCATCAGTATACCTCTAAACAGTTTTTTTTTTGCAGTTTAAATCAGGTGTGTTCTCAACACTTCAAATTTCATCGCAGACCCAGTCCCAAACACTCATTTTGCTGTGATCGTGTTGTGGCTGTAATTGTGCAGAGAGAATGGCTGCTGACCTCTTTTATTCTCTAGTTGCTTTCTTCCACAGGTTCTGCAAGCAACTTGTCACAGTTTACCCCCTTTTGATGATATGTATATATATGTATATCTTGTATAATAAAGAGAGCCTGCTCAGCAGGTGTTTCATTCTTCCTTTCTTCATCTTTCTAGTTCTCTGAACCCCAAATGATGAACAAAAAAATCCACAATAACTATGTAAAGAAAGAAACAAACAAAAATAATCACGCTTTTTTCTTTTTCACTTCCAACACATCTGTTTCTATGGACCTTTTTTTCCCTCCATGATGCATGTTCTAAAACTGTACTCCTCAGAGGGCAATGATTATATCAATGTAGTAACTAAATTCCTGTAAATTGTTTCAAGAAAACCACAACTTTTCTTTACTTGAGGTAAATGTCGTTCATCATGGCAAAAATACCATCAAAGTTTGAGGTGTAAGAACACTCCCTGAAAGAACATGGAGAAAAATGAATACTTAACATCACATTCGCATTCCTTTGCAAAATGTAGACATCACATGCATGTCTGGAAGTTCATAATACTTAATAGTTTGAGAACTTCCCCCAAGACAAGCCTGCAATGTTTACATTTTGCAAAAGAATGTGTTGATGCATAGTGTAGCGTCCAGACAACGAAGGTCACTCGTAGGACGTTGATAGTCTACACTCTAAAACTTTTTGTTCTCCTCTTGTTATAAACATGCTCTTATCTCTTGACTACCAATGCTACCAATGCTAACAAAATCTTGCTTCCGTGATAAAATCAAACATTTTTCTTTATTTGTTGGTTATCTTATTGTGATACTTGCGCTTCTTTTGGATCGTGCCTTATCAAAATTCTCGGAGTATAAATATTCATTGTGTCTAGGAACGTAAGACTATCAGTTGTTTCTAATATCAGCTCGCGCTCTAAAGTGCGTTCTCATTGACATCCCATTCGCAACCGCTCTCTGATTACACTCTCGGAGTCACGTGGCTTAGTCCACGCGGGAATTGCCGGCGCCGGACTGCTCCACTACAGAAAAAGGGGACGGTGCTCTCAGAAAGAAAATATAATGTAAAAAACACTGGATTTTTGTGGGACAATAAGATAAAAGTGAGTTTGTTTATCCTTGTATTATTGAAGAATACATCATCTCATGAAAATGTTATTGAATGATTGAATAAGGAATATTTTTGGTAGAAATTTATTATGCACCCCTATCAAATAGTCGATGACTCCAATATTTTTTTCTCTAGCGAGATTTGGGGAAAAAGAGACGGGAGATTCCATTTTGTTCTAGGGGATTTAGAGCATCATGTCGGGAGGGACAGATAAAAAAATAACGAGACATACTTGTGGACAAGTATAAGGTGGTCTGCATTGACAAATTCATGCACTGACATGGGCTAGAAAATGCACGGACCTTCAATCATGACACCATCTATTCATAAGCAATCAGAGACTCCGCTCAAGAAAGCTCAGAGCGCACCTACAATGTCTACTAACGTACATTTCAGAGACATGCCAAAATGGTTACATGTATATTGTGCCAACATGTAATTAATAGCCACGTAAGATAAAGGGGCGAGAGAAAACGAATGGGAAAGAAAATCTCAAAGAGAATGACAAAGTGAGGGATAGAACAGAAGAAGATGGCAAAAAAAGCATTGTAAAAGGAATGCAAAAATTTACCCTACCCACTCCAGGAATCGAACCGGGGGCCTCGAGATCTTAAAACGCGGCGCCTTACCAATTGAGCCACACATCTTCCCATTCACTTTACACGTAATGCCCAGCAGATTAAGAAATTGATATTCAAGATGAAATTTCGCCATGATCGCGACATCTGATTAAAAAATAAAGATCACGTCCCCGAAAGCTAGTAGACTCAGCTACAACATACTAAAATTTCAGAGTAACAGAATTGAACATAAGCGAGATACAGCTCCTAGAAGATCGTCATGTCATTTAATAAATACCCCTTCCATTGACATAACACGTACATACGAGCGATTTTGACATTAATGTCTATAATCAAATTTATACCATGAAGATCGAATCCTATTGAAATATTAGGGCTAATTTCTCATAGAACAATGTCTCAGCTATCACATACTGAAATTTGGAACAAAATTGACCAAAGATTACTGAGATACGCAAGAACGGGTAAAAAAGTTTATGACGTCATACATGAAAATTGATTTTTTCGATTCATATGGCAATATGATGACGTTACGATGTATTTAACGATCAAATGATACATGAAATAGCATCTACAGTTCCCACTCTTTCAAAATATGAAAAAAAAATTGGGGGTCACCAGCCATTCTGAGGAGCTATGGCCGATTGAAGGTGGTCATGTTTTTTGCAATATTTGCACACAAAAACGTATTGACGCACGCGCAGACTTTGAACTTTGACGCACCAGCACGACCTTATTATTGCATGGAAATGGCTCAAAATTTCAGGATGTGTTGTTTGCAGTGTCAGAAACATGAATCCAGTGAAAAAATGGTTTTGCGACGTTGCGTTTGCTAAACGCACGGAAAAACGAGCGCGCGCGCGCGTACGCGCGGAAATTTGAAAAATGCTAGAAATGGCCTCAAACATATGCAAAACAATTTCTAGTTGATTTGGAGCATTTTTTTATTTTACGCGCGCGTTAATGCACTAACGTACGCGTACGCGCGCGTTTTTTTTCATTGAAATTAATTGTCTTGTCATTAATTATATACATGCCAAATTTCATTACACAGAGATGAACGGTTTTAGAGCTACATGAAATAATAGATTTTCATTAAATTGCTCGTGCATGACGTCACGATTACGTAATGACCTTGAAAATGTTCCTGTAACATGTTCACATATATACCTATACATGATGAACATTTGATGAAACATGGTCCATGCATTGTTGAGATATCCATGTCACAAAAAATAGGAATAAAAACGAGACATACTTGTGGACAAGTATAAGGTGGTCTGCATTGGCAAATTCATGCACTGACATGGGCTAGAAAATGCACGGTGATATGGACCTTCAATCGTGACACCATTTATTCATAAGCAATCAGAGACTCCGCTCAAGAAAGCTCAGAGCGCACCTAACAATGTCTACTAACGTACATTTCAGAGACATGCCTAAATGGTTACATGTATATTGTGCTAACATGTAATTAATAGCCACGTAAGATAAAGGGGCGAGAGAAAACGAATGGGAAAGAAAATCTCAAAGAGAAAGACAAAGTGAGGGATAGAACAGAAGAAGATGGCAAAAAAAACATTGTAAAAGGAATGCAAAAATTTACCCTACCCACTCCAGGAATCGAACCGGGGGCCTCGAGATCTTAAAAGGCGGCGCCTTACCAATTGAGCCACACATCTTCCCATTCACTAAACACGTAATGCCCAGCAGGGGCTAGAATGATTAAGAAATTGATATTCAAGATGAAATTTCGCCATGATCGCGACATCTGATTAAAAAATAAAGATCACGTCCCCGAAAGCTAGTAGACTCAGCTACAACATACTAAAATTTCAGAGTAACAGAATTGAACATAAGCGAGATACAGCTCCTAGAAGATCGTCATGTCATTTAATAAATACCCCTTCCATTGACATAACACGTATATACGATCGATTTTGACATTAATGTCTATAATCAAATTCGTACCATGAAGATGGAATCCTATTGAAATATTAGGGCTAATTTCTCATAGAGCAATGTCTCAGCTATCACATACTGAAATTTGAAACAAAATTGACCAAAGATTACTGAGATACGCAAGAACGGGTAAAAAAGTTTATGAAGTCATACATGAAAATTGATTTTTTCGATTTATATGGCAATATGATGACGTTACGATGTATTTAACGATCAAATGATACATGAAATAGCATTTACAGTTCCCACTCTTTCAAAACATGAAAAAAAAATTGGGGGTCACCAGCCATTCTGAGGAGCTATGGCCGATTGAATGGGTCATGTTTTTTGCAATATTTGCACACAAAAACGTATTGACGCACGCGCGGACTTTGAACTTTGACGCACCAGTACGACCTTATTATTGCATGGAAATGGCTCAAAATTTCAGGATGTGTTGTTTGCAGTGTCAAAAACATGAATCCAGTGAAAAAACGGTTTTCCGACGTTGCGTTTGCTAAACGCACGGAAAAACGCGCGCGCGCGCGCGTACGCGCGGAAATTTGAAAAATGCTAGAAATGGCCTCAAACATATGCAAAACAATTTCTAGTTGATTTGGAGCATTTTTTTATTTTACGCGCGCGTTAATGCACTAACGTACGCGTACGCGCGCGTTTTTTTTCATTGAAATTAATTGTCTTGTCATTAATTATATACATGCCAAATTTCATTACACAGAGATGAACGGTTTTAGAGCTACATGAAATAATAGATTTTCATTAAATTGCTCGTACATGACGTCATGATTATGTAATGACCTTGAAAATGTTCCTGTAACATGTTCACATACATACCTATACATGATGAACATTTGATGAAACATGGTCCATGCATTCTTGAGATATCCATGTCACAAAATTTTGGAATAAAAATAAATAATAAAGAAAGAAAATTCGGACAAAAACAAGAGGTGATCTGCCATGGCATGGCAGACCACCTAATAATAATAAAGAAAGAAAATTCGGACAAAAACAAGAGGTGATCTGCCATGGCATGGCAGACCACCTAATAAATAATAAATAAAGAAAGAAAATTCTAACGAAATTAAGAGGTGATCTGTCGTTGGCGACAGACCACCTAATAATAAATAATAAAGAAAGAAAATTCTAACGAAATTAAGAGGTGATCTGTCGTTGGCGACAGACCACCTAACGAGACATACTTGTGGACAAGTATCAGGTGGTCTGCATTGGCAAATTCATGCACAGACATGGGCTGGAAAATGCACGGTGAACTATAGACCTTCATTCGTGACACCAACTATCCATAAGCAATGTGAGACAGCGCTCAAGAAAGCTCATAGGGCACCTATTATACTAAAATTTCAGAGAATTTCCTAAATGGTAACATGTTTATGCTAACGTGATTAATAGTCATGTAAGAGAATGGGGTGAGAGAAAAAAGAATTGGAAAGAAAATCTCAAAGAGAATGACAAAGTGAGGCATAGAACAGAAGAAGATGGCAAAATAAACATTGCAAAAGGAATGCAAAAGTTGACCCTACCCACGCCAGGAATCGAACCGGGGGCCTCGAGATCTTAAAACGGCGCCTTACCTATTGAGCCACAAATCTTCCCATTCACTTAACACGTAATGCCCAGCAGGGGCTAGAATGATTAAGAAATCGATATTCAAGCTGAAATTTCACCATGATCCCGACATCTGATTAAAAAATGGAGACAACGTTTCGGAAAGCTCGTAGACTCAGCTACAACATACTGAAATTTCAGAGTGAAAGCTTGACATATTAGTGAGATACATCTCAAAGAAGCTCGTCATGTCATTTCATAAATACCACTTCCATTGACATAACACGGAAGTGCGATTTTGACATTCATGCGTATAATGAAATTTACACCGTGAAGACGTCATCAAAATGAAAAATGAAGGCAACTCCTACTATGGAGCGAGGTCTCAGCTACAACATACTGAAATTTGGGAGAAAATTGACCATGAATTACTGAGATACACAAAAGCGGGTAAAAAAGTTCATGACGTCATACATGAAAAATCATTTTTTCGATTCATATGGCAATATGATGACATCAACATAAATTTAAAAGGTAAATCGAACATTAAATCACATCTACATTTCCCACTCTTTCAGAATATTGAAAAAAAATTGGGGGTCACCGGCCATTCTGAAGAGCTATGGCCGATTGAAGACACTCATGTTTTTTGCAATATTTGCACACAAAAACGTATTGACGCACGCGCAGACTTTGAACTTTGACGCACCCGCACGACCTTGTTATTGCATGGAAATGGCTCAAAATGACAGGATGTGTTGTATGTAGTGTCAGTTACATGAATCCAGTAAAAAAACAGAATTTTGACGTTTTGTTCGCGTTACGCACGAAAAAACGCGCGAACGCGCGCGCACGCGCGGAAAGTTTTGAAATGCTAGAAATGGCCTGAAACATATGCAAAACAATTTTGAGTTGATTTGGAGCATTTTAAAATTTTGCGCGCGCGTTTTTGCACTAACGTACGCGTACGCGCGCGTTTTTTTTCAATGAAATTAATAAGCTACTCATTAATTTTATGCATGTCAAATTTCATTACACAGAGATGACCAGTTCTATAGCTACATGAGGTAATAGTTTTTCATTAAACTGCTCGTAGATGACGTCACGATGACGTCATGACCTTGAAAATGTTGCTGTAACATGTTCACATATATGTCCATACATGATGAACATTTCATGAAATATGGCTTATGCATTGTTGAGATATCCATGTCACAAAAATTTGGAATAAAAATAAATAAATAAATAAACGAGACATACTTGTGGACAAGTATAAGGTGGTCTGCATTGGCAAATTCATGCACTGGCATGGGCTGGTAAATGAACGTTCTTAAAACATCGCCTTACTCATTGAGCCACAAATCTTCGCATTCACTTTTCACGTAATGCCCGCTAGCAGTGACTAGAATGATTTAGAAATCGATATTCAAGCTGAAATTTTGCCATGATCCCGACATCTAATGAAAAAATGGAGACCACGTAGCAGAAAGCTCGGAGATTCAGCTACAACATACTCCCTTTTCAGAGTGAAAGATCGTAACACAGGAAAAGATATAGCTCCTGAAAGATTGACATGTCATTTCATGATTTCAAATAAATGACCCTCCCGTTGACATTACACGTGAAAACGTCTGATTCTGACATTAATGCCTATAATCATATTTTTACCTTGAAGACGTTAACGAATTGAAAAGTTAGGGCAAGCCTGTCACAGAGCAATGTCCTAGGCACAACATACTGAAATTTGAGAGAAAATTGACCAAGGATTACTGAGATATGCAAAAGCGGGTAAAAAAGTTCATGACGTCATAATTGAAAATTCATTTTTTCGATTCATATGGCAATATGATAACGTCACAATGTACTTACCGGTGAAATGCCACATAAAATCACATCTACATTTCATAGTCTTTCCAAATATTAAAAAAAAATGGGGGGTCACCGGCCATTCTGAAGAGCTATGGCCGATTGAAGGTAGTCATGTTTTATTGCAATATTTGCACACAAAAACGTATTGACGCACGCGCAGACTTTGAACTTTGACGCACCCGCACGACCTTGTTATTGCATGGAAATGGCTCAAAATGACAGGATGTGTTGTATGTAGTGTCAGTAACATGAATCCGGTATAAAAACGGAATTTTGACGTTTTGTTTGCGTTACGCACGGAAAAACGCGCGAACGCGCGCGCACGCGCGGAAATTTTTGAAATGCTTGAAATTGCCTTAAACATATGTAAAACAATTTTGAGTTGATTCTGAGCATTTTTAAAAATTTTGTGTGCGCGTTTTTGCACTAACGTACGCGTACGCGCGCGTTTATATATATTGAAATTAATTGTATTATCATTAAATTTATACATGTCAATTTTCATTAGCTATAAATGATTGGTTCTAGAGCTACATGAGGTAATAGGTTTTCATTAAACTGCTCGTAGATGACGTCACGATGACGTCATGACCTTGAAAATGTTGCTGGACCATGTTCACATATATGTCCATACATGATGAACATTTGATGAAACATGGTTCATGCATTGTTGAGATATCAATGCCACAAAAATTTGGAATAAAAATAAACGAGACATACTTGTGGACAAGTATAAGGTGGTCTGCATTGGCAAATTCATGCACTGACATGGGCTAGAAAATGCACGGTGATATGGACCTTCAATCGTGACACCATCTATTCATAAGCAATCAGAGACTCCGCTCAAGAAAGCTCATAGCGCACCTACAATGTCTACTAACGTACATTTCAGAGACATGCCTAAATGGTACATGTATATTGTGCTAACATGTAATAATAGCCACGTAAGATAAAGGGGCGAGAGAAAACGAATGGGAAAGAAAATCTCAAAGAGAAAGACAAAGTGAGGGATAGAACAGAAGAAGATGGCAAAAGAAACATTGTAAAAGGAATGCGAAAATTTACCCTACCCACTCCAGGAATCGAACCGGGGGCCTCGAGATCTTAAAACGCGGCGCCTTACCAATTGAGCCACACATCTTCCCATTCACTTAACACGTAATGCCCAGCAGGGGCTAGAATGATTAAGATATTGATATTCAAGATGAAATTTCGCCATGATCGCGACATCTGATTGAAAAATAAAGATGACGTCCCCGAAAGCTAGTAGACTCAGCTACAACATTCTAAAATTTCAGAGTAACAGAATTGAACATAAGCGAGATACAGCTCCTAGAAGATCGTCATGTCATTTAATAAATACCCCTTCCATTGACATAACACGTACTTACGATCGATTTTGACATTAATGTCTATAATCAAATTCATACCATGAAGATAGAATCCTATTGTAATATTAGGGCTAATTTCTCATAGAGCAATGTCTCAGCTATCACATACTGAAATTTGGAACAAAATTGACCAAAGATTACTGAGATACGCAAGAACGGGTAAAAAAGTTTATGACGTCATACATGAAAATTGATTTTTTCGATTCATATGGCAATATGATGACGTTACGATGTATTTAACGACCAAATGGGACATGAAATAGCATCTACAGTTCCCACTCTTTCAAAATATGAAAAAAAAATTGGGGGTCACCAGCCATTCTGAGGAGCTATGGCCGATTGAAGGTGGTCATGTTTTTGCACACAAAAACGTATTGACGCACGCGCGGACTTTGAACTTTGACGCACCCGCACGACCTTATTATTGCATAGAAATGGCTCAAAATTTCAGGATGTGTTGTTTGCAGTGTCAGAAACATGAATCTAGTGAAAAAACGGTTTTCCGACGTTGCGTTTGCTAAACGCACGGAAAAACGCGCGCGCGCGCGCGTACGTGCGGAAATTTGAAAAATGCTAGAAATGGCATCAAACATATGCAAAACAATTTCTAGTTGATTTGGAGCATTTTTTTATTTTACGCGCGCGTTAATGCACTAACGTACGCGTACGCGCGCGTTTTTTTTCATTGAAATTAATTGTCTTGTCATTAATTATATACATGCCAAATTTCATTACACAGAGATGAACGGTTTTAGAGCTACATGAAATAATAGGTTTTCATTAAATTGCTCGTGCATGACGTCACGATTACGTAATGACCTTGAAAATGTTCCTGTGACATGTTCACATATATACCTATACATGATGAACATTTGATGAAACATGGTCCATGCATTGTTGAGATATCCATGTCACAAAAAATAGGAATAACGAGACATACTTGTGGACAAGTATAAGGTGGTCTGCATTGGCAAATTTGTGCACTGACATGGGCTGGAAAATGCACGGTGAACTATAGACCTTCATTCGTGACACCAACTATCCATAAGCAATGTGAGACAGCGCTCAAGAAAGCTCATAGGGCACCTATCATACTAAAATTTCAGAGAATTTCCTAAATGGTAACATGTTTATGCTAACGTGATTAATAGTCATGTAAGAGAATGGGGTGAGAGAAAAAAGAATTGGAAAGAAAATCTCAAAGAGAATGACAAAGTGAGGCATAGAACAGAAGAAGATGGAAAAATAAACATTGCAAAAGGAATGCAAAAGTTGACCCTACCCACGCCAGGAATCGAACCGGGGGCCTCGAGATCTTAAAACGGCGCCTTACCTATTGAGCCACAAATCTTCCCATTCACTTAACACGTAATGCCCAGCAGGGGCTAGAATGATTAAGAAATCGATATTCAAGCTGAAATTTCACCATGATCCCGACATCTGATTAAAAAATGGAGACAACGTTCCGGAAAGCTCGTAGACTCAGCTACAACATACTGAAATTTCAGAGTGAAAACTTGACATATTAGTGAGATACATCTCCTAGAAGCTCGTCATGTCATTTCATAAATACCACTTCCATTGACATAACACGGAAGTGCGATTTTGACATTCATGCGTATAATGAAATTTACACCGTGAAGACGTCATCAAAATGAAAAATGAAGGCAACTCCTACTATGGAGCGAGGTCTCAGCTACAACATACTGAAATTTGGGAGAAAATTGACCATGAATTACTGAGATACACAAAAGCGGGTAAAAAAGTTCATGACGTCATACATGAAAAATCATTTTTTCGATTCATATGGCAATATGATGACATCAACATAAATTTAAAAGGTAAATCGAACATTAAATCACATCTACATTTCCCACTCTTTCAGAATATTGAAAAAAAATTGGGGGTCACCGGCCATTCTGAAGAGCTATGGCCGATTGAAGGTAGTCATGTTTTTTGCAATATTTGCACACAAAAACGTATTGACGCACGCGCAGACTTTGAACTTTGACGCACCCGCACGACCTTGTTATTGCATGGAAATGGCTCAAAATGACAGGATGTGTTGTATGTAGTGTCAGTAACATGAATCCAGTAAAAAAAACAGAATTTTGACGTTTTGTTCGCGTTACGCACGAAAAAACGCGCGAACGCGCGCGCACGCGCGGTAATTTTTGAAATGCTAGAAATGGCCTGAAACATATGCAAAACAATTTTGAGTTGATTTGGAGCATTTTAAAATTTTGCGCGCGCGTTTTTGCACTAACGTACGCGTACGCGCGCGTTTTTTTTCAATGAAATTAATTAACTACTCATTAATTATATGCATGTCAAATTTCATTACACAGAGATGACCAGTTCTAGAGCTACATGAGGTAATAGTTTTTCATTAAACTGCTCGTAGATGACGTCACGATGACGTCATGACCTTGAAAATGTTGCTGTAACATGTTCACATATATGTCCATACATGATGAACATTTCATGAAATATGGCCCATGCATTGTTGAGATATCCATGTCACAAAAATTTGGAATAAAAATAAATAAATAATAAATAAATAAATAAAGAAAGAAAATTCTAACGAAATTAAGAGGTGATCTGTCGTTGGCGACAGACCACCTAATAAATAAACGAGACATACTTGTGGACAAGTATAAGGTGGTCTGCATTGGCAAATTCGTGCACTGACATGGGCTGGTAAATGCACGTTCATAAAACATCGCCTTACCCATTGAGCCACAAATCTTCGCATTCACTTTTCACGTAATGCCCGAAGGCAGTGGCTAGAGTAATTAAGAAATCGATATTCAAGCTAAGATTTCACCATGATCCCGACATCTGATAAAAAGTGGACCAGACGATTCCGAAAGCTAGTAGACTGAGCTACAACATACTAAAATTTCAGAGTAACAGATTCAAACATCAGCGAGATATAGCTCCTAGTAGGTTGTCATGTCATTTCATAAATGCCCCTTCCATTGACAAAACACGTACATGCGTCCGATTATGACACCAATGCGTATAATGAAATTTACAACATGAAGACATCATCTGAATGACAAATAAATAAAAGTTATTTATAGAAGAAGGTCTCGGCTACATCATAGTGAAATTTGGGAGAAAATTGACCAAGGATTACTGAGATATGCAAAAGCGGGTAAAAAAGTTCATGACGTCATAATTTAAAATTCATTTTTTCGATTTATATGGCAATATGATGACGTCACCATGTACTTACCGGTAAAATGACACATGAAATGACATTTACATTTCATACTCTTTCTAAATATTAAAAAAAAATTGGGGGTCACCGGCCATTCTGAAGAGCTATGGCCGATTGAAGGTAGTCATGTTTTTTGCAATATTTGCACACTAAAACGTATTGACGCACGCGCAGACTTTGAACTTTGACGCACCCGCACGACCTTGTTATTGCATGGAAATGGCTCAAAATGACAGGATGTGTTTTATGTAGTGTCAGTAACATGAATCCAGTAAAAAAACGGAATTTTGACGTTTTGTTCGCGTTACGCACGGAAAAACGCGCGAACGCGCGCGCACGCGCGGAAATTTTTGAAATGCTAGAAATGACCTGAAACATATGCAAAACAATTTTGAGTTGATTTTGAGCATTTTAAAATTTTGCGCGCGCGTTTTTGCACTAACGTACGCGTACGCGCGCGTTTTTATTGATTGAAATTAATTGTATTATCATTAAATTTATGCATGTAAATTTTCATTTGCTATAAATGATTGGTTCTACGGCTACATGAGGTAATAGATTTTCATTAAACTGCTCGTAGATGACGTCACGATGACGTCATTACCTTGAAAATGTTGCTGGAACATATTCACATATATACCCATACATGATAAAAATTTTATGAAACATGGTTCATGCATTGTTGAGATATTCATGCCACAAAAATTTGGAATAAAAATAAATAAAGAAAGAAAATTCGGACGAAAACAAGAGGTGATCTGCCATGGCATGGCAGACCACCTAATAAACGAGACATACTTGTGGACAAGTATCAGGTGGTCTGCATTGGCAAATTCATGCACAGACATGGGCTGGAAAATGCACGGTGAACTATAGACCTTCATTCGTGACACCAACTATCCATAAGCAATGTGAGACAGCGCTCAAGAAAGCTCATAGGGCACCTATTATACTAAAATTTCAGAGAATTTCCTAAATGGTAACATGTTTATGCTAACGTGATTAATAGTCATGTAAGAGAATGGGGTGAGAGAAAAAAGAATTGGAAAGAAAATCTCAAAGAGAATGACAAAGTGAGGCATAGAACAGAAGAAGATGGCAAAATAAACATTGCAAAAGGAATGCAAAAGTTGACCCTACCCACGCCAGGAATCGAACCGGGGGCCTCGAGATCTTAAAACGGCGCCTTACCTATTGAGCCACAAATCTTCCCATTCACTTAACACGTAATGCCCAGCAGGGGCTAGAATGATTAAGAAATCGATATTCAAGCTGAAATTTCACCATGATCCCGACATCTGATTCAAAAATGGAGACAACGTTCCGGAAAGCTCGTAGACTCAGCTACAACATACTGAAATTTCAGAGTGAAAGCTTGACATATTAGTGAGATACATCTCCTAGAAGCTCGTCATGTCATTTCATAAATACCACTTCCATTGACATAACACGGAAGTGCGATTTTGACATTCATGCGTATAATGAAATTTACACCGTGAAGACGTCATCAAAATGAAAAATGAAGGCAACTCCTACTATGGAGCGAGGTCTCAGCTACAACATACTGAAATTTGGGAGAAAATTGACCATGAATTACTGAGATACACAAAAGCGGGTAAAAAAGTTCATGACGTCATACATGAAAAATCATTTTTTCGATTCATATGGCAATATGATGACATCAACATAAATTTAAAAGGTTAATCGAACATTAAATCACATCTACATTTCCCACTCTTTCAGAATATTGAAAAAAAATTGGGGGTCACCGGCCATTCTGAAGAGCTATGGCCGATTGAAGGTAGTCATGTTTTTTGCAATATTTGCACACAAAAACGTATTGACGCACGCGCAGACTTTGAACTTTGACGCACCCGCACGACCTTGTTATTGCATGGAAATGGCTCAAAATGACAGGATGTGTTGTATGTAGTGTCAGTAACATGAATCCAGTAAAAAAACAGAATTTTGACGTTTTGTTCGCGTTACGCACGAAAAAACGCGCGAACGCGCGCGCACGCGCGGAAATTTTTGAAATGCTAGAAATGGCCTGAAACATATGCAAAACAATTTTGAGTTGATTTGGAGCATTTTAAAATTTTGCGCGCGCGTTTTTGCACTAACGTACGCGTACGCGCGCGTTTTTTTTCAATGAAATTAATTAGCTACTCATTAATTATATGCATGTCAAATTTCATTACACAGAGATGACCAGTTCTAGAGCTACATGAGGTAATAGGTTTTCATTAAACTGCTCGTAGATGACGTCACGATGACGTCATGACCTTGAAAATGTTGCTGTAACATGTTCACATATATGTCCATACATGATGAACATTTCATGAAATATGGCTTATGCATTGTTGAGATATCCATGTCACAAAAATTTGGAATAAAAATAAATAAATAACGAGACATACTTGTGGACAAGTATCAGGTGGTCTGCATTGGCAAATTCATGCACAGACATGGGCTGGAAAATGCACGGTGAACTATAGACCTTCATTCGTGACACCAACTATCCATAAGCAATGTGAGACAGCGCTCAAGAAAGCTCATAGGGCACCTATTATACTAAAATTTCAGAGAATTTCCTAAATGGTAACATGTTTATGCCAACGTGATTAATAGTCATGTAAGAGAATGGGGTGAGAGAAAAAAGAATTGGAAAGAAAATCTCAAAGAGAATGACAAAGTGAGGCATAGAACAGAAGAAGATGGCAAAATAAACATTGCAAAAGGAATGCAAAAGTTGACCCTACCCACGCCAGGAATCGAACCGGGGGCCTCGAGATCTTAAAACGGCGCCTTACCTATTGAGCCACAAATCTTCCCATTCACTTAACACGTAATGCCCAGCAGGGGCTAGAATGATTAAGAAATCGATATTCAAGCTGAAATTTCACCATGATCCCGACATCTGATTAAAAAATGGAGACAACGTTCCGGAAAGCTCGTAGACTCAGCTACAACATACTGAAATTTCAGAGTGAAAGCTTGACATATTAGTGAGATACATCTCCTAGAAGCTCGTCATGTCATTTCATAAATACCACTTCCATTGACATAACACGGAAGTGCGATTTTGACATTCATGCGTATAATGAAATTTACACCGTGAAGACGTCATCAAAGTGAAAAATGAAGGCAACTCCTACTATGGAGCGAGGTCTCAGCTACAACATACTGAAATTTGGGAGAAAATTGACCATGAATTACTGAGATACACAAAAGCGGGTAAAAAAGTTCATGACGTCATACATGAAAAATCATTTTTTCGATTCATATGGCAATATGATGACATCAACATAAATTTAAAAGGTAAATCGAACATTAAATCACATCTACATTTCCCACTCTTTCAGAATATTGAAAAAAAATTGGGGGTCACCGGCCATTCTGAAGAGCTATGGCCGATTGAAGGTAGTCATGTTTTTTGCAATATTTGCACACAAAAACGTATTGACGCACGCGCAGACTTTGAACTTTGACGCACCTGCACGACCTTGTTATTGCATGGAAATGGCTCAAAATAATAGGATGTGTTGTATGTAGTGTCAGTAACATGAATCCAGTAAAAAAACAGAATTTTGACGTTTTGTTCGCGTTACGCACGAAAAAACGCGCGAACGCGCGCGCACGCGCGGAAATTTTTGAAATGCTAGAAATGGCCTGAAACATATGCAAAACAATTTTGAGTTGATTTGGAGCAATTAAAAATTTTGCGCGCGCGTTTTTGCACTAACGTACGCGTACGCGCGAGTTTTTTTTCAATGAAATTAATTAGCTACTCATTAATTATATGCATGTCAAATTTCATTACACAGAGATGACCAGTTCTAGAGCTACATGAGGTAATAGGTTTTCATTAAACTGCTCGTAGATGACGTCACGATGACGTCATGACCTTGAAAATGTTGCTGTAACATGTTCACATATATGTCCATACATGATGAACATTTCATGAAATATGGCTTATGCATTGTTGAGATATCCATGTCACAAAAATTTGGAATAAAAATAAATAAATAATAAATAAATAAATAAAGAAAGAAAATTCTAACGAAATTAAGAGGTGATCTGTCGTTGACGACAGACCACCTAATAAATAACGAGACATACTTGTGGACAAGTATAAGGTGGTCTGCATTGGCAAATTCATGCACTGGCATGGGCTGGTAAATGAACGTTCTTAAAACATCGCCTTACCCATTATGAGCCACAAAACTTCGCATTCACTTTTCACGCAAAGCCCGCTAGCAGTGGCTAGAATGATTTAGAAATCGATATTCAAGCTGAAATTTTGCCATGATCCCGATATCTAATGAAAAAATGGATACCACAAGGCCGAAAGCTACTAGATTCAGCTACAACATACTAAAATTTCATAGTAAAAGATCGTAACATAGGAAAAGATATAGCTCCTGAAAGATTGCCATGTCATTTCATGATTTCAAATAAATGACCCTCCCATTGACAATACACGTGAAAACGTCTGATTCTGACATTAATGCCTATAATCATATTTTCACCTTGAAGACGTTAACAAATTGAAAAGTTAAGGCAACCCTGCCATAGGGCAATGTCTAAGGCACAACATACTGAATTTTGGGAGAAAATTGACAAAGGATTGCTGAGATATGCAAAAGCGGGTAAAAAATTTCATGACATCATGATTTAAAATTCATTTTTTTGATTCATATGGCAATATGATGACGTCATTATGTACTTATCGGTAAAATGACACATGAAATGACATCTACATTTCATACTCTTTCCAAATATTAAAAAAAAATTGGGGGTCACCGGCCATTCTGAAGAGCTATGGCCGATTGAAGGTAGTCATGTTTTTTGCAATATTTGCACACAAAAACGTATTGACGCACGCGCGGACTTTCAACTTTGACGCACCCGCACGACCTTGTTATTGCATGGAAATGGCTCAAAATGACAGGATGTGTTGTATGTAGTGTCAGTAACATGAATCTAGTAAAAAAACGGAATTTTGACGTTTTGTTCGCGTTACGCACGGAAAAACGCGCGAACGCGCACGCACGCTCGGAAATTTTTGAAATGCTAGAAATGGCCTGAAACATATGCAAAATAATTTTGAGTTGATTTGGAGCATTTTAAAATTTTGCGCGCACGTTTTTGCACTAACGTACGCGTACGCGCGCGTTTTCATTTAATGAAAAATTTGTCTTATCATAAATTTTATGCATCTTAAATTTCATTACATATAAATGATCGGTTCAAGAGATATATTCAATAATCGATTTTCATTAAATTGCTCGTAGATGACGTCACGATTATGTAATGACCTTGGAATTGTTGCGGGCACATGTTCACATATATACCTATAAATGACGAAAATTTCATGAAACATGGTTCATGCATTGTTGAGATATACATGCCACAAAAAAGTGGGGGGTATGGAATAAAAATAAAAAGAAAGAAGATTCTGACGAAATTAAAAGGTGATCTGCCATGGCATGGCAGACCACCTAATAATAAACGAGACATACTTGTGGACAAGTATCAGGTGGTCTGCATTGGCAAATTCATGCACAGACATGGGCTGGAAAATGCACGGTGAACTATAGACCTTCATTCGTGACACCAACTATCCATAAGCAATGTGAGACAGCGCTCAAGAAAGCTCATAGGGCACCTATTATACTAAAATTTCAGAGAATTTCCTAAATGGTAACATGTTTATGCTAACGTGATTAATAGTCATGTAAGAGAATGGGGTGAGAGAAAAAAGAATTGGAAAGAAAATCTCAAAGAGAATGACAAAGTGAGGCATAGAACAGAAGAAGATGGCAAAATAAACATTGCAAAAGGAATGCAAAAGTTGACCCTACCCACGCCAGGAATCGAACCGGGGGCCTCGAGATCTTAAAACGGCGCCTTACCTATTGAGCCACAAATCTTCCCATTCACTTAACACGTAATGCCCAGCAGGGGCTAGAATGATTAAGAAATCGATATTCAAGCTGAAATTTCACCATGATCCCGACATCTGATTAAAAAATGGAGACAACGTTCCGGAAAGCTCGTAGACTCAGCTACAACATACTGAAATTTCAGAGTGAAAGCTTGACATATTAGTGAGATACATCTCCTAGAAGCTCGTCATGTCATTTCATAAATACCACTTCCATTGACATAACACGGAAGTGTGATTTTGACATTCATGCGTATAATGAAATTTACACCGTGAAGACGTCATCAAAATGAAAAATGAAGGCAACTCCTACTATGGAGCGAGGTCTCAGCTACAACATACTGAAATTTGGGAGAAAATTGACCATGAATTACTGAGATACACAAAAGCGGGTAAAAAAGTTCATGACGTCATACATGAAAAATCATTTTTTCGAGTCATATGGCAATATGATGACATCAACATAAATTTAAAAGGTAAATCGAACATTAAATCACATCTACATTTCCCACTCTTTCAGAATATTGAAAAAAAATTGGGGGTCACCGGCCATTCTGAAGAGCTATGGCCGATTGAAGGTAGTCATGTTTTTTGCAATATTTGCACACAAAAACGTATTGACGCACGCGCAGACTTTGAACTTTGACGCACCCGCACGACCTTGTTATTGCATGGAAATGGCTCAAAATGACAGGATGTGTTGTATGTAGTGTCAGTAACATGAATCCAGTAAAAAAACAGAATTTTGACGTTTTGTTCGCGTTACGCACGAAAAAACGCGCGAACGCGCGCGCACGCGCGGAAATTTTTGAAATGCTAGAAATGGCCTGAAACATATGCAAAACAATTTTGAGTTGATTTGGAGCATTTTAAAATTTTGCGCGCGCGTTTTTGCACTAACGTACGCGTACGCGCGCGTTTTTTTTCAATGAAATTAATTAACTACTCATTAACTATATCCATGTCAAATTTCATTACACAGAGATGACCAGTTCTATAGCTACATGAGGTAATAGGTTTTCATTAAACTGCTCGTAGATGACGTCACGATGACGTCATGACCTTGAAAATGTTGCTGTAACATGTTCACATATATGTCCATACATGATAAACATTTCATGAAATATGGCCTATGCATTGTTGAGATATCCATGTCACAAAAATTTGGAATAAAAATAAACGAGAGATACTTGTGTACAAGTATGAGGTGGTCTGTCTGGAAATTCATGCTAAGTTCTGATTAATGCACGGTGAAACCATGCAGTCATTAAAAATCAGGGACAACGTCCGTTGAAGTAAGCTCATAGCGCACCTATATCATTATCAACATTTTAGGGACTTGCGTAAATCGTGTTAATGGTTACATGTATGCTAACAACATGTAATTAATAGTCATGTAAGATAAACTTGCGAGAGAAAAAGAATTTGAAAGAAAATCCCAAAGAGAATGACAAAGTGAGGGATAGAACAGAAGAAGATGGCAAAATAAACATTGCAAAAGGAATGCAAAAGTTAACCCTACCCACGCCAGGAATCGAACCGCGGGCCTCGTGATCTTAAAACGGCGCCTTACCCATTGAGCCACACCTCTTCCCATTTACTTAACACGTAATGCCCGAAGGCAGTGGCTAGAATGATTAAGAAATCGATATTCAACCTGAAATTTCACCATGATCCCGACATCTGATTAAAAAGCAGAGCAACGACTCCGAAAGCTAGTAGACTCAGCTACAACATACTAAAATTTCAGAGTAACAGATTCAAACATCAGCGAGATATAGCTCCTAGTAGGTCGTCATGTCATTTCATAAATACCCCTTCCATTGACATAACACGTACATGCGTCCGATTATGACACCGATGCGTATAATGAAATTTACACCATGAAGACGTCATCAAAATGACAAATAAATGTTTTTATCTATAAAAGAAGGTCTCAGCTACAACATAGTGAAATTTGGGAGAAAATTGACCAAGGATAACTGAGATATGCAAAAGCGGGTAAAAAAGTTTATGACGTCATAATTGAAAATTAATTTTTTCGATTTATATGGCAATATGATGACGTCACCATGTACTTACTGGTAAAATGACACATGAAATGACATCTACATTTCATATTCTTTTTAAATATTAAAAAAAAATTGGGGGTCACCGGCCATTCTAAAGAGCTATGGCCAAATAAAGACAGTCATGTTTTTTGCAATATTTGCACACAAAAACGTATTGACGCACGCGCGGACATTCAACTTTGACGCACTCTCACGACCTTGTTTTTGTATGGAAATGGCTCAAAATGTCAGGATATGATGGTAGCAATATCAAAAACTTTAAACCAGTAAAAAAACGGAATTTTGACGGTGCGTACGCGCTACGCACGAAAAAACGCGCGAACGCGCGCGTGATTAATAGTCATGTAAGAGAATGGGGTGAGAGAAAAAAGAATTGGAAAGAAAATCTCAAAGAGAATGACAAAGTGAGGCATAGAACAGAAGAAGATGGCAAAATAAACATTGCAAAAGGAATGCAAAAGTTGACCCTACCCACGCCAGGAATCGAACCGGGGGCCTCGAGATCTTAAAACGGCGCCTTACCTATTGAGCCACAAATCTTCCCATTCACTTAACACGTAATGCCCAGCAGGGGCTAGAATGATTAAGAAATCGATATTCAAGCTGAAATTTCACCATGATCCCGACATCTGATTAAAAAATGGAGACAACGTTCCGGAAAGCTCGTAGACTCAGCTACAACATACTGAAATTTCAGAGTGAAAGCTTGACATATTAGTGAGATACATCTCCTAGAAGCTCGTCATGTCATTTCATAAATACCACTTCCATTGACATAACACGGAAGTGCTATTTTGACATTCATGCGTATAATGAAATTTACACCGTGAAGACGTCATCAAAATGAAAAATGAAGGCAACTCCTACTATGGAGCGAGGTCTCAGCTACAACATACTGAAATTTGGGAGAAAATTGACCATGAATTACTGAGATACACAAAAGCGGGTAAAAAAGTTCATGACGTCATACATGAAAAATCATTTTTTCGAGTCATATGGCAATATGATGACATCAACATAAATTTAAAAGGTAAATCGAACATTAAATCACATCTACATTTCCCACTCTTTCAGAATATTGAAAAAAAATTGGGGGTCACCGGCCATTCTGAAGAGCTATGGCCGATTGAAGGTAGTCATGTTTTTTGCAATATTTGCACACAAAAACGTATTGACGCACGCGCAGACTTTAAACTTTGACGCACCCGCACGACCTTGTTATTGCATGGAAATGGCTCAAAATGACAGGATGTGTTGTATGTAGTGTCAGTAACATGAATCCAGTAAAAAAACAGAATTTTGACGTTTTGTTCGCGTTACGCACGAAAAAACGCGCGAACGCGCGCGCACGCGCGGAAATTTTTGAAATGCTAGAAATGGCCTGAAACATATGCAAAACAATTTTGAGTTGATTTGGAGCATTTTAAAATTTTGCGCGCGCGTTTTTGCACTAACGTACGCGTACGCGCGCGTTTTTTTTCAATGAAATTAATTAGCTACTCATTAATTATATGTATGTCAAATTTCATTACACAGAGATGACCAGTTCTAGAGCTACATGAGGTAATAGTTTTTCATTAAACTGCTCGTAGATGACGTCACGATGACGTTATGACCTTGAAAATGTTGCTGTAACATGTTCACATATATGTCCATACATGATGAACATTTCATGAAATATGGTTTATGCATTGTTGAGATATCCATGTCACAAAAATTTGGAATAAAAATAAATAAATAAACGAGACATACTTGTGGACAAGTATCAGGTGGTCTGCATTGGCAAATTCATGCACAGACATGGGCTGGAAAATGCACGGTGAACTATAGACCTTCATTCGTGACACCAACTATCCATAAGCAATGTGAGACAGCGCTCAAGAAAGCTCATAGGGCACCTATTATACTAAAATTTCAGAGAATTTCCTAAATGGTAACATGTTTATGCTAACGTGATTAATAGTCATGTAAGAGAATGGGGTGAGAGAAAAAAGAATTGGAAAGAAAATCTCAAAGAGAATGACAAAGTGAGGCATAGAACAGAAGAAGATGGCAAAATAAACATTGCAAAAGGAATGCAAAAGTTGACCCTACCCACGCCAGGAATCGAACCGGGGGCCTCGAGATCTTAAAACGGCGCCTTACCTATTGAGCCACAAATCTTCCCATTCACTTAACACGTAATGCCCAGCAGGGGCTAGAATGATTAAGAAATCGATATTCAAGCTGAAATTTCACCATGATCCCGACATCTGATTAAAAAATAGAGACAACGTTCCGGAAAGCTCGTAGACTCAGCTACAACATACTGAAATTTCAGAGTGAAAGCTTGACATATTAGTGAGATACATCTCCTAGAAGCTCGTCATGTCATTTCATAAATACCACTTCCATTGACATAACACGGAAGTGCGATTTTGACATTCATGCGTATAATGAAATTTACACCGTGAAGACGTCATCAAAATGAAAAATGAAGGCAACTGGTACCATGGAGCGAGGTCTCAGCTACAACATACTGAAATTTGGGAGAAAATTGACCATGAATTACTGAGATACACAAAAGCGGGTAAAAAAGTTCATGACGTCATACATGAAAAATCATTTTTTCGATTCATATGGCAATATGATGACATCAACATAAATTTAAAAGGTAAATCGAACATTAAATCACATCTACATTTCCCACTCTTTCAGAATATTGAAAAAAAATTGGGGGTCACCGGCCATTCTGAAGAGCTATGGCTGATTGAAGGTAGTCATGTTTTTTGCAATATTTGCACACAAAAACGTATTGACGCACGCGCAGACTTTGAACTTTGACGCACCCGCACGACCTTGTTATTGCATGGAAATGGCTCAAAATGACAGGATGTGTTGTATGTAGTGTCAGTAACATGAATCCAGTAAAAAAACAGAATTTTGACGTTTTGTTCGCGTTACGCACGAAAAAACGCGCGAACGCGCGCGCACGCGCGGAAATTTTTGAAATGCTAGAAATGGCCTGAAACATATGCAAAACATTTTTGAGTTGATTTGGAGCATTTTAAAATTTTGCGCGCGCGTTTTTGCACTAACGTACGCGTACGCGCGCGTTTTTTTTCAATAAAATTAATTAGCTACTCATTAATTATATGCATGTCAAATTTCATTACACAGAGATGACCAGTTCTAGAGCTACATGAGGTAATAGGTTTTCATTAAACTGCTCGTAGATGACGTCACGATGACGTCATGACCTTGAAAATGTTGCTGTAACATGTTCACATATATGTCCATACATGATGAACATTTCATGAAATATGGCCCATGCATTGTTGAGATATCCATGTCACAAAAATTTGGAATAAAAATAAATAAACGAGACATACTTGTGGACAAGTATCAGGTGGTCTGCATTGGCCAATTCATGCACAGACATGGGCTGGAAAATGCACGGTGAACTATAGACCTTCATTCGTGACACCAACTATCCATAAGCAATGTGAGACAGCGCTCAAGAAAGCTCATAGGGCACCTATTATACTAACATTTCAGAGAATTTCCTAAATGGTAACATGTTTATGCTAACGTGATTAATAGTCATGTAAGAGAATGGGGCGAGAGAAAAAAGAATTGGAAAGAAAATCTCAAAGAGAATGACAAAGTGAGGGATAGAACAGAAGAAGATGGCAAAATAAACATTGCAAAAGGAATGCAAAAGTTGACCCTACCCACGCCAGGAATCGAACCGGGGGCCTCGAGATCTTAAAACGGCGCCTTACCTATTGAGCCACAAATCTTCCCATTCACTTAACACGTAATGCCCAGCAGGGGCTAGAATGATTAAGAAATCGATATTCAAGCTGAAATTTCACCATGATCCCGACATCTGATTAAAAAATGGAGACAACGTTCCGGAAAGCTCGTAGACTCAGCTACAACATACTGAAATTTCAGAGTGAAAGCTTGACATATTAGTGAGATACATCTCCTAGAAGCTCGTCATGTCATTTCATAAATACCACTTCCATTGACATAACACGGAAGTGCGATTTTGACATTCATGCGTATAATGAAATTTACACCGTGAAGACGTCATCAAAATGAAAAATGAAGGCAACTTCTACTATGGAGCGAGGTCTCAGCTACAACATACTGAAATTTGGGAGAAAATTGACCATGAATTACTGAGATACACAAAAGCGGGTAAAAAAGTTCATGACGTCATACATGAAAAATCATTTTTTCGATTCATATGGCAATATGATGACATCAACATAAATTTAAAAGGTAAATCGAACATCAAATCACATCTACATTTCCCACTCTTTCAGAATATTGAAAAAAAATTGGGGGTCACCGGCCATTCTGAAGAGCTATGGCCGATTGAAGGTAGTCATGTTTTTTGCAATATTTGCACACAAAAACGTATTGACGCACGCGCAGACTTTGAACTTTGACGCACCCGCACGACCTTGTTAATGCATGGAAATGGCTCAAAATGACAGGATGTGTTGTATGTAGTGTCAGTAACATGAATCCAGTAAAAAAACAGAATTTTGACGTTTTGAAAGCTTGACATATTAGTGAGATACATCTCCTAGAAGCTCGTCATGTCATTTCATAAATACCACTTCCATTGACATAACACGGAAGTGCGATTTTGACATTCATGCGTATAATGAAATTTACACCGTGAAGACGTCATCAAAATGAAAAATGAAGGCAACTCGTACTATGGAGCGAGGTCTCAGCTACAACATACTGAAATTTGGGAGAAAATTGACCATGAATTACTGAGATACACAAAAGCGGGTAAAAAAGTTCATGACGTCATACATGAAAAATCATTTTTTCGATTCATATGGCAATATGATGACATCAACATAAATTTAAAAGGTAAATCGAACATTAAATCACATCTACATTTCCCACTCTTTCAGAATATTGAAAAAAAATTGGGGGTCACCGGCCATTCTGAAGAGCTATGGCCGATTGAAGGTAGTCATGTTTTTTGCAATATTTGCACACAAAAACGTATTGACGCACGCGCAGACTTTGAACTTTGACGCACCCGCACGACCTTGTTAATGCATGGAAATGGCTCAAAATGACAGGATGTGTTGTATGTAGTGTCAGTAACATGAATCCAGTAAAAAAACAGAATTTTGACGTTTTGAAAGCTTGACATATTAGTGAGATACATCTCCTAGAAGCTCGTCATGTCATTTCATAAATACCACTTCCATTGACATAACACGGAAGTGCGATTTTGACATTCATGCGTATAATGAAATTTACACCGTGAAGACGTCATCAAAATGAAAAATGAAGGCAACTCGTACTATGGAGCGAGGTCTCAGCTACAACATACTGAAATTTGGGAGAAAATTGACCATGAATTACTGAGATACACAAAAGCGGGTAAAAAAGTTCATGACGTCATACATGAAAAATCATTTTTTCGATTCATATGGCAATATGATGACATCAACATAAATTTAAAAGGTAAATCGAACATTAAATCACATCTACATTTCCCACTCTTTCAGAATATTGAAAAAAAATTGGGGGTCACCGGCCATTCTGAAGAGCTATGGCCGATTGAAGATAGTCATGTTTTTTGCAATATTTGCACACAAAAACGTATTGACGCACGCGCAGACTTTGAACTTTGACGCACCCGCACGACCTTGTTATTGCATGGAAATGGCTCAAAATGACAGGATGTGTTGTATGTAGTGTCAGTAACATGAATCCAGTAAAAAAACAGAATTTTGACGTTTTGTTCGCGTTACGCACGAAAAAACGCGCGAACGCGCGCGCACGCGCGGAAATTTTTGAAATGCTAGAAATGGCCTGAAACATATGCAAAACAATTTTGAGTTGATTTGGAGCATTTTAAAATTTTACGCGCGCGTTTTTGCACTAACGTACGCGTACGCGCGCGTTTTTTTTCAATGAAATTAATTAGCTACTCATTAATTATATGCATGTCAAATTTCATTACACAGAGATGACCAGTTCTAGAGCTACATGTGGTAATAGTTTTTCATTAAACTGCTCGTAGATGACGTCACGATGACGTCATGACCTTGAAAATGTTGCTGTAACATGTTCACATATATGTCCATACATGATGAACATTTCATGAAATATGGCTTATGCATTGTTGAGATATCCATGTCACAAAAATTTGGAATAAAAATAAATAAATAAATAATAAAGAAAGAAAATTCTAACGAAATTAAGAGGTGATCTGTCGTTGGCGACAGACCACCTAATAAATAAATAATAAACGAGACATACTTGTGGACAAGTATCAGGTGGTCTGCATTGGCAAATTCATGCACAGACATGGGCTGGAAAATGCACGGTAAACTATAGACCTTCATTCGTGACACCAACTATCCATAAGCAATGTGAGACAGCGCTCAAGAAAGCTCATAGGGCACCTATTATACTAAAATTTCAGAGAATTTCCTAAATGGTAACATGTTTATGCTAACGTGATTAATAGTCATGTAAGAGAATGGGGTGAGAGAAAAAAGAATTGGAAAGAAAATCTCAAAGAGAATGACAAAGTGAGGCATAGAACAGAAGAAGATGGCAAAATAAACATTGCAAAAGGAATGCAAAAGTTGACCCTACCCACGCCAGGAATCGAACCGGGGGCCTCGAGATCTTAAAACGGCGCCTTACCTATTGAGCCACAAATCTTCCCATTCACTTAACACGTAATGCCCAGCAGGAGCTAGAATGATTAAGAAATCGATATTCAAGCTGAAATTTCACCATGATCCCGACATCTGATTAAAAAATGGAGACAACGTTCCGGAAAGCTCGTAGACTCAGCTACAACATACTGAAATTTCAGAGTGAAAGCTTGACATATTAGTGAGATACATCTCCTAGAAGCTCGTCATGTCATTTCATAAATACCACTTCCATTGACATAACACGGAAGTGCGATTTTGACATTCATGCGTATAATGAAATTTACACCGTGAAGACGTCATCAAAATGAAAAATGAAGGCAACTCCTACCATGGAGCGAGGTCTCAGCTACAACATACTGAAATTTGGGAGAAAATTGACCATGAATTACTGAGATACACAAAAGCGGGTAAAAAAGTTCATGACGTCATACATGAAAAATCATTTTTTCGATTCATATGGCAATATGATGACATCAACATAAATTTAAAAGGTAAATCGAACATTAAATCACATCTACATTTCCCACTTTTTCAGAATATTGAAAAAAAATTGGGGGTCACCGGCCATTCTGAAGAGCTATGGCCGATTGAAGGTAGTCATGTTTTTTGCAATATTTGCACACAAAAACGTATTGACGCACGCGCAGACTTTGAACTTTGACGCACCCGCACGACCTTGTTATTGCATGGAAATGGCTCAAAATGACAGGATGTGTTGTATGTAGTGTCAGTAACATGAATCCAGTAAAAAAACAGAATTTTGACGTTTTGTTCGCGTTACGCACGAAAAAACGCGCGAACGCGCGCGCACGCGCGGAAATTTTTGAAATGCTAGAAATGGCCTGAAACATATGCAAAACAATTTTGAGTTGATTTGGAGCATTTTAAAATTTTGCGCGCGCGTTTCTGCACTAACGTACGCGTACGCGCGCGTTTTTTTTCAATGAAATTAATTAGCTACTCATTAATTATATGCATGTCAAATTTCATTACACAGAGATGACCAGTTCTAGAGCTACATGATGTAATAGTTTTTCATTAAACTGCTCGTAGATGACGTCACGATGACGTCATGACCTTGAAAATGTTGCTGTAACATGTTCACATATATGTCCATACATGATGAACATTTCATGAAATATGGCTCATGCATTGTTGAGATATCCATGTCACAAAAATTTGGAATAAAAATAAATAAATAATAAATAACGAGACATACTTGTGGACAAGTATAAGGTGGTCTGCATTGGCAAATTCATGCACTGACATGGGCTAGAAAATGCACGGTGAACTATAGACCTTCATTCGTGACACCATCTATCTATAAGCAATGTGAGACATCGCTTAAGAAAGCTCATAGGGCACCTATTATACTAACATTTCAGAGAATTTCCTAAATGGTAACATGTTTATGCTAACGTGATTAATAGTCATGTAAGAGAATGGGGCGAGAGAAAAAAAGAATTGGAAAGAAAATCTCAAAGAGAATGACAAAGTGAGGGATAGAACAGAAGAAGATGGCAAAATAAGCATTGCAAAAGGAATGCAAAAGTTGACCCTACCCACGCCAGGAATCGAACCGGGGGCCTCGAGATCTTAAAACGGCGCCTTACCTATTGAGCCACAAATCTTCCCATTCACTTAACACGTAATGCCCAGCAGGGGCTAGAATGATTAAGAAATCGATATTCAAGCTGAAATTTCACCATGATCCCGACATCTGATTAAAAAAATGGAGACGACGCCCCGGAAAGCTCGTAGACTCAGCTACAACATACTGAAATTTCAGAGTGAAAGCTTGACATATTAGTGAGATACATCTCCTAGAAGCTCGTCATGTCATTTCATAAATACCACTTCCATTGACATAACACGGAAGTGCGATTTTGACATTCATGCGTATAATGAAATTTACACCGTGAAGACGTCATCAAAATGAAAAATGAAGGCAACTTCTACCATGGAGCGAGGTCTCAGCTACAACATACTGAAATTTGGGAGAAAATTGACCATGGATTACTGAGATACACAAAAGCGGGTAAAAAAGTTCATGACGTCATACATGAAAAATCATTTTTTCGATTCATATGGCAATATGATAACATCAACATAAATTTAAAAGGTAAATCGAACATTAAATCAAATTTACATTTCCCACTCTTTCAGAATATTGAAAAAAAATTGGGGGTCACCAGCCATTCTAAAGAGCTAGGGCCGATTGAAGGTAGTCATGTTTTTTGCAATATTTGCACACAAAAACGTATTGACGCACGCGCAGACTTTGAACTTTGACGCACCCGCACGACCTTGTTATTGCATGGAAATGGCTCAAAATGACAGGATGTGTTGTATGTAGTGTCAGTAACATGAATCCAGTAAAAAAACGGAATTTTGACGTTTTGTTCGCGTTACGCACGGAAAAACGCGCGAACGCGCGCGCACGCGCGGAAATTTTTGAAATGCTAGAAATGGCCTGAAACATATGCAAAACAATTTTGAGTTGATTTGGAGCATTTTAAAATTTTGCGCGCGCGGTTTTGCACTAACGTACGCGTACGCGCGCGTTTATATTTATCGAAATTAATTTAATTATCATTAAATTGATGCATGTCAATTTTCATTAGCTATAAATAATTGGTTCTAAAGCTACATGAGATAAAAGATTTTCATTAAACTGCTCGTAGATGACGTCACGATGACGTCATGACCTTGAAAATGTTGCTGGAACATGTTCACGTATATACCCAAGCATGATGAAGATTTGATGAAAAATGGCTAATGGTTTGTTGAGATATCCATGCCACAAAATTTTGGAATAAAAATAAATAAATAAATAAAAAATAAATAATAACGAGACATACTTGTGGACAAGTATCAGGTGGTCTGCATTGGCAAATTCATGCACAGACATGGGCTGGAAAATGCACGGTGAACTATAGACCTTCATTCGTGACACCAACTATCCATAAGCAATGTGAGACAGCGCTCAAGAAAGCTCATAGGGCACCTATTATACTAAAATTTCAGAGAATTTCCTAAATGGTAACATGTTTATGCTAACGTGATTAATAGTCATGTAAGAGAATGGGGTGAGAGAAAAAAGAATTGGAAAGAAAATCTCAAAGAGAATGACAAAGTGAGGCATAGAACAGAAGAAGATGGCAAAATAAACATTGCAAAAGGAATGCAAAAGTTGACCCTACCCACGCCAGGAACCGAACCGGGGGCCTCGAGATCTTAAAACGGCGCCTTACCTATTGAGCCACAAATCTTCCCATTCACTTAACACGTAATGCCCAGCAGGGGCTAGAATGATTAAGAAATCGATATTCAAGCTGAAATTTCACCATGATCCCGACATCTGATTAAAAAATGGAGACAACGTTCCGGAAAGCTCGTAGACTCAGCTACAACATACTGAAATTTCAGAGTGAAAGCTTGACATATTAGTGAGATACATCTCCTAGAAGCTCGTCATGTCATTTCATAAATACCACTTCCATTGACATAACACGGAAGTGCGATTTTGACATTCATGCGTATAATGAAATTTACACCGTGAAGACGTCATCAAAATGAAAAATGAAGGCAACTCCTACTATGGAGCGAGGTCTCAGCTACAACATACTGAAATTTGGGAGAAAATTGACCATGAATTACTGAGATACACAAAAGCGGGTAAAAAAGTTCATGACGTCATACATGAAAAATCATTTTTTCGATTCATATGGCAATATGATGACATCAACATAAATTTAAAAGGTAAATCGAACATTCAATCACATCTACATTTCCCACTCTTTCAGAATATTGAAAAAAAATTGGGGGTCACCGGCCATTCTGAAGAGCTATGGCCGATTGAAGGTAGTCATGTTTTTTGCAATATTTGCACACAAAAACGTATTGACGCACGCGCAGACTTTGAACTTTGACGCACCCGCACGACCTTGTTATTGCATGGAAATGGCTCAAAATGACAGGATGTCTTGTATGTAGTGTCAGTAACATGAATCCAGTAAAAAAACAAAATTTTGACGTTTTGTTCGCGTTACGCACGAAAAAACGCGCGAACGCGCGCGCACGCGCGGAAATTTTTGAAATGCTAGAAATGGCCTGAAACATATGCAAAACAATTTTGAGTTGATTTGGAGCATTTAAAAATTTTGCGCGCGCGTTTTTGCACTAACGTACGCGTACGCGCGCGTTTTTTTTCAATGAAATTAATTAGCTACTCATTAATTATATGCATGTCAAATTTCATTACACAGAGATGACCAGTTCTAGAGCTACATGAGGTAATAGGTTTTCATTAAACTGCTCGTAGATGACGTCACGATGACGTCATGACCTTGAAAATGTTGCTGTAACATGTTCACATATATGTCCATACATGATGAACATTTCATGAAATATGGGTTATGCATTGTTGAGATATCCATGTCACAAAAATTTGGAATAAAAATAAATAAATAATAATAAATAAAGAAAGAAAATTCTAACGAAATTAAGAGGTGATCTGTCGTTGGCGACAGACCACCTAATAAAGAAAGAAAATTCTAACGAAATTAAGAGGTGATCTGTCGTTGGCGACAGACCACCTAATAAATAATAATAATAAAGAAAGAAAATTCGGACAAGAGGTGATCTGCCATGGCATGGCAGACCACCTAATAAATAGTCTGATAAAACCTAGCAAACATGAAATAATTATAACAGAAACACATATCTATTTACTCAACTTTTTATCACAACATGGCATTTGTGCACAGTAATAGGTTTTCTAGTGTCCTTATATCAACTCATTACCCACATACAATGGTACAAAGGAACAGCTGATATCGGCATGAGCGTGCTCTCGCAGGCTGTGGCCGATTGCAGAGAGCAAGGATTTCTCTCTCAGCTGTGAAAAGCTCTGGCGTCTAAAAAATTGCGCCTCCTGGCCGCCTCTTTGGCCGCGCCGGCGCGAATGTTCGAAAAAATTGCGCCTCCTGGCCACCTCTTTGGCCGCGCCGGCGCGAATGTTCGACAGGCCATACCATAGTCTTGAATATTCATTAGCACAGTAGCCAATAACAGAGGCCGTACTGAGTGAATGGCAAAAAAAGTGGGTCAGAAAGACTAGGTCAGATAAAAGTAGGTCAGGAAATGGCCTAACCCCACTGTGAGTGCGTGTTAGCCGCTTTATTATCATCTGAAGAAGATCCTTCCCAGTTCACAACTCATAATCACATAGTTTGCTGAATAGCGGCGCGCACACAGATACATAGCTCTGGTGCAATGCACTCTCAGACTGAGTCTCGGTCATGTATAACGCGCTGCATCATTGCGCACACCCAGTTCCGTACGCGTGCGCGAGCAATGCGATACTCCAAGCATGGTTTGTGTATAACGGGCTGCATCATTGCGCACACCCAGTTCCCTACGTGCACGTGCAATGCGATCCTTTGAGCACGGTTCGTGAAAACACTAATCTGCACGGGTAACACTTCGTGAAAACGATGCGCATGCAAAAACACAGCCTTGGCGTTTTCGTGAGCCGTGATCCTAGACCCCATTTACATTAAGCTTTAAGGCCGGCCTAAAGCTTGGCGTAAATGCAAAGGAGGCCCTAGGCCGGCCCTGATTTTGGACCACCTCTGGAGGTAGTCTCGGGCCGGCCCGAGGCCAGCCAAAACGCGGTGTTAAAGGAAAGGAGGCCTCAGGCTTCCCATTACGCGTGAAGCGATGCTGTGGTGAGGTTGGGAAAGGAGGCCTCAAAGCCGGCCCTGGTATTCGGTGTAAATGCACACAATTGAGGGCCTCGAGCCTTAGGTTTGTTACGATCAGTTCACGCCAGAAAGGATCGCACAAAATGATACCAATATTTAGTTTATGTGTTCTTTATTATATAGGGTATTTCCCCTTTTGAAATCAAGACAAAGTTTTACAAATTTGTACAATGGGTTTCTCACTTAATCTACGAATATTATACAAGTGAACGTAAGCTTACGGTGCCGGAGGATACTGAAGTCCAATGGATCCATGGCTCTCGCTGATGGTCCAGTTGATAATCCGATCCAGTATTCCCAAATAATGATCACAGTGTTGATCCCAATGTTGTACGCTGAAGAGCAGGTATTCCAGATAGTCAAGTCCAAATAGATGATCCAAGATGGTCAAATGTTATTCCACAGAGCTTTCACGGCTTCCACAGGCAGGATCTCATAAGTGCTATTTAACAGGCAGGTATTTATCCACGTAGAGAAAGTCCTCGTATAAATCCACAGGTAAGTATTGAGCCAGGGTCACAACAATATCTTAGATGCAGGTTACTTCTTACCACAAGTGACTGGAGCAAGATGATATGAAACTCAGCTCTTATCTCAAACAACTCATGTATATACTACAATCTGTACATTCTAGAAGGTTCTATTGTTTCCAGAAATTTCTCAATATATCTAATAACTTCTACATTGTACCTATGCTTGTAAACATGACAAACAATATTGACCTGACCTAGATTACACTGATGAGTCATCACTAGCCCATCTGAGCTCCTTTATTATGCTAATGAGTCTCAGCTAGCTGTAACATTTTTTTTGTATGTAAATAGCACATAGCTGAGCCTTCTCACATTCCAGAATCTTCTATGCAGTACATTGCGCAATGTTTATTTCACCAGTGAGGAATTTCACAAGCACACAGAAGGCGCATTCTCATTGCACTTAAGAAATCGCGAAGTTAGAAAAATCGCGAAGTTAGGGTGAAATTTGGCTAGCAACCGTGCCAACAGCAGTCCGAAACTTCGCATGAAACTTCGCAAGTCAGAGCGCGATTTTTCTAACTTCGCACCGTAACTTCGCGTAACTTCGTGATTTTTTGCAATGAGAACACACACAGCAAAAAATCGCGAAGTTATCCACGTGACTTCCGGCGTCTGCTATGCAGTAGCCCGCGATCGAGTAGCCAGCTGATATGTGCGCTCCAGTACTACGTACATTACAGGCAAGGCTACTGTCATATCGGATGCGGAGTGTCGTACTAGTACTGCATGTTTCTACCGTGTATTGTTTGTTCTATGAACGTCAAAGCAAAACTGTATGGACGGCAGCTGCACTCACTAAACTAGATCAATTCGGTGATGACCGCACTGCGCTACATACTCTACAACTAAGAGAAAGTGATAAATATGGTCTTAAAAAGTTGGTCTGTAGTGAAGAGTCGCGCTGCGTTTTCATCTTGACGCGCTTAACGTTGTTATGCACTACATGTAGCACTAGCACTGGGTAGCTGCTGCTAGTACTAGCCACGGAAAATTAATAAACGTGCCGGTAACCTAACGTTAGATCTAATCCGATAATCGTAGTCACAGATGAACTACCTTATTTTGGATGAGTCTAACAACTAATCGAGATGTTAGACTAGCCTAGTCACGGAAGATGTTGAACTGTTAAAGATGTTTACACCACGGGATTGCCCTGCTCCTTCGGGAAAATACTACGTCAGATTGCTGTTTTGTACACGGCCGGCTATTGTGCGTATACGCGTACGTGCATTCGAAGCTTGAAGCTAGCTTGACCGAGCGAATCAATTTTGTGTATGTTTACAACAAACTTCGCGCGAAACGAATGGCATGCCGGGAATGGTCGATCGAGCGTGCTCGATTTTTCTAACTTCGCGTAACTTCGCGATTTTTTGGTGTAATGTGAACACGATTGTAAAATTTTGCGATTTTTAACTTCTCGATTTTTTGTAATGAGAATGGCCCTAGAGTGCAGCTAATTCAAGAGCTACATGTATGGCTATATATGTATAACTTATACACATTTGTAACACTTTCCCCCATGGAAAAAAAAAAATTTTGCCGTAGCAAATTTTTCTTTTACATTTTCAAACATTTAAAGTTACCTAAATAAACATGTTCACCTTCTCTGCCTTATGAACAATCATACTTTTGTGTTTGAACACTTACAATGTCATATTTCCATGTCTTATTTATGACAACTCATACTTTAACCCTGACAGCTTGTATTGGATATTTTGTTACTTTGAATTTCTTATTCACTCATTTTGATGACATGTATTATCCATACAATAGTTTCTTCATTAACAAACAAACTGTTTTGATACCATAATCAACCGGCAAGGCACTTACTTGCACTGAATGTTTCCACATAAAAATAAACTTCAAAATCTTTTTGCCAAAGTCTTGGATATATGGCAATTTTCATTTGTCACCATCCTGATTCAATAACATATTTACACGTAATCACATACCTTGTGACAAAACTTATTACTTCTTTGTTGTGGTTTTTTTTCACACTCTAGACAATGCATCAGCTATGACATTGTTTTTGCCTGATACATGCACAATTTTGAGTGCATAGGGCTGGATCAGCAGACTCCACCTGAATATTCTACTGTTCTTGGTTTTGAACCGATCCAGGAAGACAAGGGGGTTGTGGTCTGTATACAGTATTATCTCTCCTTTACTGTTTGTCAAATACACTTCAAACTGCTGAAGGGCAAGGATCATACTGAGTGCCTCTTTCTCAATTGTTGAGTACTTTTTCTGGTACTTGTTCCGTTTCTTCGAGAAATAGCTCACAGGCTTTTCTATGCCATCATCATCATCTTGGAGCAAAACTGCCCCTACCCCAACATCACTGGCATCAATAGCCACTTTGACACTTTGAAGGGCTTGGAGAAATTGGGTGCAGCCAACACTGGCTCATTTGCCATGATAGATTTCAACTTCATAAAAGCATTTTGGCACTCATCTGACCAGATGTACTTGACTTTGCCTTTCAGCAAGTTTGTGAGTGGGCTCACTACAGTACTAAAATTCGGCACGAATTTTCTGTAGAACCCAGCCATACCCAGAAATCTGAGCAACTCTTTCTTTGTTTGGGGGATGGGGAAGCTGAGTATAGCTTCAACCTTGGCTTCTCTTGGCAGTACTTGCCCTTGACCGACTATGTGACCGAGATAGGTCACCTTTGCCTTTGCAAATTCACTTTTTGCAAGATTGTAGATTTGCAGACAGTAGTCTGAGGTGTTGGATGTGATCACTCCATGTGTCCGAGAACACAAGAATATCATCAATGTACACCACACAGTGGTCAAGTCCGGCTATCACCTGATTGGTCAACCTTTGAAAGGTCGCTGGCGAATTCTTCATCCCAAAAGGCATGACCTTACACTGAAACAGACCATCTGGGGTCGCAAAGGCAGATATTTCTTTTGCACGGTCGGTCATTGGCACTTGCCAGTAGCCCTTAAGCAAGTCTATCTTACTGATGAAGGCAGAGTTACCAACCCTATCAATACAGTCCTCCAATCTGGGAATTGGGAACGAATCTGTCTTACTGCATTTACCTTCCGGTAATCAATACAGAATCTCTGTGAATCATCTGGTTTTGGTACCATGACAATAGGGGAACTCCAACTACTTTGACTTGGCTCTATTATGTCATTTTCTAACATGAATTGAACCTCCTCCCTAACCTTCGCCAATTTATCTGGGTTTAAAGGGCATATACTGTACTGGGAAGGCAAAAAAGCCTTCAAAATGTAATTGTTAGCAATCTTGCCAATGGTCTTAAATTCATGTATTGTCCATTTTATAAGCTTGCTGAAAGTTATTTGCCCACAAATGATCTACATTTGGAGTAATGAGTGATTAAATCACAAATCCTCAAAATGTTCGGCCCAAACATTTTGAGGATTTAATCATTATTCATTAATTACTCCATATGTGGATCATTTTGAGGGCAAATAACTTTCAGCAAGCTTATAAAATGGACAATACATGAATTTAAGACCATTGGCAAGAAGATTGCTAACAATTTCATTTTGAAGGCTTTTTTGCCTTCCCAGTACAGTATATGCCCTTTAACCGATATGGGTGTTGTTTGATTGGTCTAGCATCTCCAACATCAACATCATGCACAGTCAGTGGGGTGCAACCTACGTTGTCTTTGCAAACGTCCCCAAATTCATGCAACAAATCAGTTACATCTTTTCTCTGACCTTCAGGGAGGTAACTCAACACTTCCTGTGTTTTCCCTAACACCTCCGTGTTAGATAACCTGACACTAGGTGGCTCACTCATGTTTACATCCGATTCAGACATGTCCACATCTGATTCCACCACATCTACCTTATCATCAATTACCACCTGTATCAACCCAACTGGCTGGCTAGCCTCTCGCTCAAAGTATTCTTTGAGCATGTTCACATGACACACCCTTTGATCTTTTCTCCTGTCTGGAGTACCGACCACATAATTGACATCATTCAATGTCTTTTTGACACAGTACGGTCCACTGAACTTGGCCTTTAATGGCTCACCCTGCAATGGTAGCAACACAAGTACTTTGTCACCAGGCTTGAAAGTACGCACTTTAGCATTTTTGTCTGCTTTCTTCTTCATGCTCTCTTGGGACGTTTTCAGATGTCCCCTAGCTACCTCACATGCCTTAAACAGCCTTTCACAGAATTTTGACACGTAGTCAAGGAGGTTTACATCATCATCCTGGGACATGAACCTCTCTTTTATGAGCTTAAGAGGGCCCCTAACCTCGTGACTGTACACCAACTCAAACGGACTAAATCCCGTTGACTCATTCGGGGAGTCCCTAGTGGCAAACAACAAACATGGGATGCCCTTATCCCAGTCCTCAGGGTGCTCCTCACAATATGCCCTAATCATGGTTTTCAGGGTCTGATGGTAGCGTTCTAGTGCACCTTGAAATTGGGGATGGTAAGCTGATGACTTCAGCTGTTTGATACCCAACTGATACATCACCTCTTGAAATATGTTTGACATGAAATTGGATCCCTGGTCAGACTGAATTTCCTTGGGCAGACCGTACCTAGTGAAAAACTGTACTAGGGCCTCTACCACAGTCTTGGCTGTAATATTCCTGAGTGGAATTGCCTCTGGGAAACGGGTAGACATATCAATGATTGTCAAGAGGAACCTATGACCTGACCTAGTTCTAGGCAAAGGGCCAACACAGTCAACTAGAACCCGAGTGAACGGTTCATCAAATGCGGGTATCGGAATCAATGGTGCCGGCTTGATCGACGGCTGTGGTTTACCAACCACCTGACATGTTGGACAAGTTTTACAAAACTCAGCCACATCACGACTCAACTTCGGCCAATAGAAATGCCTCATGATTCGATCTTTTGTCTTTCTGACACCTAAATGGCCGCCAACAGGTAACTCGTGGGTAATTCTCAAAATCTCATTGCGATAACAGGGAGGGACAACAATTTGATCGACAACAGTCCAATCCTCATTAGCTGGCCTAAGGGGAGGTCTCCACTTCCTCATCAAAATGTCATCTTTGACATAATAGCACTCGGGGACATTAACAGCCTCAGCCTCAGAACACGCAGTCTGAGACAATCCCTTCAATTCCATGTCTGCCTGTTGTGCCTGAACCAAGGAAGACTTACTAAACAGCTCACCACTGCTAGCCTCGGAGCCTAAAACAGCACCCCCTTCATTCAAATCCTTGAAAAAGGTTTCAGCCAACCAAACCTCAGTATTCTCCTCCACGTCAACACAATCCGCATCATCGTGCGCAACCCTACGAGCCTGAGACCTAGTAACAACGCAGGCTGGGAAAATTCCCGGTACTTCTTCCTGTAAGTTCTCAGTTTTCGGAACCTCAACTGGTTTTTCCAAAACCACAACACAATCCGGAAAAATCCCTGGGAACTTCACCCGTAACTGTTCAGCTTCCGGTTGCTCTGAAACACCTGGCGACGCAACAACTTTGTCGCCAGCCAAATCATTACCCAGCAAACAATCTACACCCCTCATGGGCAATTCTGGGATGACTCCAACAGTAACAGGACCAGAAACTAGGTCACACTTCAAATCCACCTTATACAAGGGGACGGTGATACAACTGCCAAAAATAGGCTGTATCAATGCCTTGGCATTCAATGCACTCTCTGGTGGTAAAGTCACACTACCTTCCACCAACAACGTCTGATTGGACCCTGTATCCCTAAGGATAACCACTGGCTTACCTGCCTCACCAGATGAACTAGGGGCCACTATTCCCTCAGACAAAAAGCTACGATATTTTTGATTTTTATCGTCAAAATTGAACGGACGATTTTCAATGACCTGTCTATCTCTACCTGGGACACTTTCTTCTGGGAGGACACTTTTTGGCATGACAAATAAGTTGTACATATAGCCATACATGTAGCCCTTGAATTAGCTGCACTCTGTGTGCTTGTGAAATTCCTCACTGGTGAAATAAACATTGTGCATATGTACTGCAATAGAAGATTCTGGAATGTGAGAAGGCTCAGCCATGTGCTATTTACATTAAAAAAATGTTACAGCTAGCTGAGACTCATTAGCATAATAAAGGAGCTCAGATGGGCTAGTGATGACTCATCAGTGTAATCTAGGTCAGGTCAATATTGATTGTCATGTTTACAAGCATAGGTACAATGCTACAATACTAGATATATTGAGAAATTTCTAAAAAGCACAGATAATAGAACCTTCTAGAATGTACAGATTGTAGTATATATATGAGGTGCTTGGCTAGGGGCATTAGAGTTTTACAAATCATCTAGCTCCAGTCATGCACTTGTGGTAACCTGCATTAGAGAGTTAACATTATCATCTTGCTCCAGTCACCTGTGGTATTAGTAACCTGTAGTAAGGCCTGTGGATTTATACGAGGATTTTCTCTACGTGGATAAATACCTGCCTGTTAAATAGCGCTTATGAGATCCTGCCTGTGAAAGCCGTGAAAGCTCTGGGGATTAATATTTGACCATCTTGGATCATCTATTTGGACTTGACTATCTGGAATACCTGCTCTTCAGCGTACAACATACACTGCGATCATAATTTTGGAATACTGGATCGGATTATCAACTGGACCCTCAGCGGGAGCCGTGGATCCATTGGACTTCGGTATCCTCCAACACTGTAAGCTAATCTGTATCCATATATTGTAAAGAAAATTTCTATACATGTATTGATGTATTGATTTACTGAGAGTGAAAGCTTGTCTTGATTTTAAAAGGGAAATACCCTATATAATAAAGAACACATAAACTAAATATTGGTATCATTTTGTGCGATCCTTTCTGGTGCGAACTGATCGTAACAAGACCCACATCCTGCCCACTCCCGTCTTGGTGTTTCTGAATAGATTGCACAGACCTGCATGCCTGGTGAATAATCACAACTAAGGTGTGTCTAGGAAATAATCTTCCACGCAATATCTCACCATGGAAACTGAACTAATGAGAGAGGGAGCTGGCCAGTGGATGATATAGGCTATTGGTGATTGGATAATATTTTATATCCTTGGATTACCTCATCACTACTGCTGAGCCTCTTGCGGAGGCAAGCACATGCAGTGTCTCGCAGCATGTGGCTGAATCCCCATAAAATCACATCTATTTGTAAGTTTTCCTCGAGTAATTTCTCATTTTATGGGGGGGGGGGGGGAGGGGCTTCTTTCACTGATTTTGTTTAGGGAGCTAGACTTCTGCTAGGGTAATATACTAAAAACTCACTATGTGAGTTACATTTAAGGATACATGCGACTGCAGATCTACCACATAGAGCCTGCATGTTTACACTACAGGTGGACCGTGGGGGGACCGTTGGATCACGCTATCATAGTGCAGTCCAACGGTCTGCCCTAAAAGTGTGGTCTATCGTAGCACTCCCTATTTTGGGCAGACCTGTTGCCATGACGCGTGTCGTCATGAGGTCAAAGCGGTCATATATTTTGCAAGCTCTTTACCACCACATCCCGATCATGCCCTTTGCAGCTTGCTAGCTAGCTATACTATCTCGCTGTATACAATTGCCGTTGCCGGTTGTAGCTTACATGCACGCCTCCTTTTCCTCCTCTTCCTCCATCTTTCTCTCTCTCCTCGCCTCTCCTCTACCTTCTCTTCCTCCTCACTCCTTCTCTCCTTCCTCCATCCTCTCTTTCCTCACCCATCCTCTTCATCCTTTTCTCCCTCCTCACTCCTCCTTTCCCTCCTCTCCCTCTTTTTCCCTCCTTGTCTTCCTCCTCACCCCTCCTCTTCCTCCTCTTCCTCCACCCTTCTCTCTCTCTCTCTCTCTCTCTCTCTCCTCACTCCTCTTCATCCATCCTTCTCTCTCTCCTCTCCCTCTGATCTGGAGGATAAACGAGTGATGTAACAGTACACCGTATCTAACATTATTTAATGTAATGACCAATGAAAACGGTGTAAAAAGCATGATTATTTAACTCATTACTTATGAAATTATTCAGGGAAACACCCCAAAGAAAGCACAACGATTGACGGATCGTCTCGTATGCAATGGGTATTTCATGCGTGTTGAATATGGACTTCCGGCGTGCTATCTCTGTGCCCGTTTACATTAGCAGAGTTGGCGTGATCTAGCGCGTGCTAGATCACGCTTTCTGTAGTGGACGGGCTCATAGATGACAAAATGCGTGGAAACATGAAGTTCAGCCACAATACCTAAAGTGTTATACATGACTAATCATTATTTGCAGATGAAACCAGAGAATGATGATATCATAGGGGTTGCATTTGTAATATACTAGATTTGTAAAAACTGAATTTAATCTCCCCAGTAAAAAAAAATAATACTCGAAAAGATATCATATTGTATATTTTCTCTAGAGGAGCCAGTGAAATCTATGTGCATGAGGTGACTTTGATTGTACCATTTCTTGTGGGGCGCAGCCCTGAAGGAAACAGTGAAAAATCAAAGGCACTGACATAAAAGAAGCAATATCATTGACATACAGTAAAGCACTGTAAATAATTTTTGTCGAAGGTAGTTGAAAGGGCTCTACACAAAGTGGATGTGGAATTCCTTTCATTTTGTTCATCTGCTTTTTGTTTATTCACCTTGCCAGTAATTGTCGAGTTCTTAGATGTTGAAGCAATGTTCAGCCATTTATGCAGAACCCCAATTACAATTTCCTCTTTACGGGATTGTTTTGCTTACTATTGAAGCCTAGTGCATGGAAGTGTAGCTAAATGTGCTTCGCTTCATTTGATCACAGCGAGCATGGTTTATGCTCTAGTGGCTTATTTGTGAATAAACAGAGTTGCAAATCTGCCATGACAAGACAAGATTTTAGATTTTATGAGGAATCAGAAGAACCCAGTAATGATGATTACCGCACTCATTTTCATGCATTTATGTGCACTAATTTACACTGGAGAATGTCATTCATGGTGTTGCAAAATGGCTCAGAGACTACAGTTGAAATGGCACTATAATAGAAACAATTTGCTCTATTGAAGTTTGCAGTGGTTCATTTTGCAGAAGTTCTCATTCATTTCAAGTATTTTTTTGGTATTTCCAACCACTGATTGCTTTTATCCTCTTTAACATTAACAGTAAATATTAGATCTTATGATTCAAGATAATGCAACACAGGTTGTGTAATGTTGAAAATGGAGGTATAAAAAAAAGAAAGAAAGAAGAGGAATCTATCTCATTTTGGTACACATGAACACTTTTTCTGTACAACAATTCAGTGCTTCTAAATTGACAAGCGATGTGCACTAGAATAGATTTGGGCGCCTGTTTTTTTTTTACCACAAGATAAGCCAGATAACTATAATCCTGTCAAGGGGATTTTAAATTCAAATCTCTGGTTGTCATGGAGAGTTGAAGAAACATGACAATCAAATGTTAAATTAACATTTTAAATCCCTTTTACTTAGACTTGGGGACTAGGTTGAGACTGCAGTGGCGTTTGTGTAATGTCACATCTATTAAAACGTGCAGAACAAAGTTGCTTGCATCACATCTAAAGATTTACTTAATGCAATGATTCAACATCAACTGATAAAAGTACCTTTGGAAGGTGACAGTACTTTTATAGAAACAGCTTGATTAAGCTGCCTCCTGGAGACCTGAGGTAACCTTACAAAGAAGATTTGTAGCTTTGTGGAAGGTGAGGATGCTCAAAAAATGATCAGAAACATCAATATTGATGTTTGAAAGTTGGTACCATTTACATTTAAATACAAAGAAGAAATATTCCACTCTCATTTTTATCAATTATCTACATTTTTATGTGCACAGGGACAATAACAACAAATTTGCATGCTCTATCATAAAAGAGAGATATTAGGCTCATATTTCTCCATGAAGCAAATGAAGTTGTCTATTTAAATGTTTATATATTCATATAAAGTTTTGCAAGTCTTATTTTTGCTCTTTTTCTGCAAGCTTTTTTGCAAATGTGCTTTATATGCTTCTGCTCTTATTGAAATTTCCCTTCTACAAAGGTGATATTCTCCTGTAATTAAGTAAGCTGTATGACGACAGAGGTGTGCGCACAGGTTTGAGTGGGTCAGTATACAAATGATGCACAGGTTTGAGTGGGTCAGTAGGAATTGTGTACACAAGGTAGCTCTGAATTGCCTGAACCCACGAGGCGAAGCCGAGTGGGTTTCGGGCAAAATTCAGAGCTACCGCGTGTACACAATCCTACTGACCCACGAAATAAACCTGTGCATCATCTGTTTTATAGAATGGGCCCCAAAATCTAATAAAAAAGGGAAAAATCTCTGTCAACCTCATTTACCGGATGCATGGAAAAATCATGCGTCCGGTAATTACCGGATGCATGGTTATGACAAAATCATGCATCCGGTAATTAGTTATTGACCAATCAGATTGCAGAGATCCATCTTCATCATCAATGATCATCAATGATTGGAATCATCAAAATCTGCCAAGACTATAAAAAATTATTGACTTTTCACATAGAGAAGTGTCCAAATAACACAGCTAAAATATGAGATGATTTTCTACATAGACCATGTCAGGTGGAGAAATAGAGTCTGCATGTATAGAACTACCAAGTTCATCACGCTTTTATTTGATAACAATCATTTAAACGACGTAGTCATATCAGAAAAGACAGATTTACTGCAATTTACTGCGAATGTCCAGAGCGGCATTGAGTGCCCAAATCACGTATTCGTAATGCACAATGCATGGGCAACTCACCGCAGCAGCGTCTCACACAGTGCTGCGACAGCGTAGAGTTCAGTCATGAGTTTGTCCACTTCTCCGTTCGAAACATTTTCAACATTTACGTGTTTCGCTTCTGCAAAGCACTTAAATGTAGACAATGAGTATTCGATGCTTTGAGGTGAATTTGTACTTACTGACAGCGTCTGAATCGTCCAATGTTTGTTTCAATTCTTCATCTAACTTTATCGGAGTTTCTCGAGTTTCGTGGGTGCCGCCATTAGCGTAAGCAACATTGGTATCGATCATGTTAATTCTCGGTATCGCGATATCGTATTGATATCGTGTTGAAATCGCGTGCTGCCAGTAAAAAAAAATTACACGGTAATTACGGGTAATTAACCAATCACATTGCAGAGATTCTGACACCCATTCTATAATAGGAATTGTGTAAAAAGTTACCTCTGAATTGCCTGAACCCATGGGGTGAAGTAAAGTGGGTTTCGGGCAACATTCATAGGTATCGCATGTACACAATCCTACTGACCCACAAAATAAACCTGTTTTATAGAATGGGTCCCTAAATCTGGTAAAAAAAAGGTAAATTTTCCATAAACATCAAGTACTGGATGCATGGAAAATAATGCATCCCGTACTCCGGTAATTACCGGATGCATGGTTATGAAAAAATCATGATTTATAGTAATTGACCAATCAGATTGCAGAGATCCATCTTTATCATCATCATCAGTGACTGGAAAGTCTGCCAACTAAAATTTCGGACTGTTTCATGTAGACAGTGTCCAAATAACACAACCAAAATATGAGATGATTTTTTTCTATAGACCATGTCAAGTGGAGAAATAGAGTCTACCAAGTTCATCACGCTTTAATTTAATAACAATCACTTTGAAGATGTACTCATGTCAGGAAAGAAAGATTTCCTGCAATTTACTGTGATTGTCCAGAGTGGCATCAAATGCCAAAACTAACATCTTTGTAACATACATTATTGGGCAACTCGCCACACCGTCTCCTACAGTGCTGTGGCAGCATAAAATTCAGTCATGAGCTTGTCCACTTCTTCATCAGATATATCTTCCAAATATATGTGTTTCAATTCTGCAGATATAAGTGTAGAAAATGAGTATTCAATATTTTTGGGTGAATTTGTACTAATACTGACAGCGTCTGAATCGTTCAAACTTTGTTTCAATTCTTCACCCAACTTTATCGAAGCTTCTTAAGATTTGTGGGTGCTGCCATTAGCGTAAACAACATCAGTATTGATAATATCAATTCTCAGTATCGAGATATCGTCTTGATATTTGCAAGCTGCCAGTAAAAAAATACACGGTAATTATCTGTAATTTTCCCTATCACATATAGCCGATATCAACTGATATCACCTTGCGATACCGATGTCTGATCGATTGCTCTTGGGACGTATACTTCTGGTAAGAGTTTGTCATTAGCAGAAAGTGAGGTAGAAATCACTTTTTTTTGATGAATTAATCAGCGAACATTTTGTGTAGGGTTATGGTTAGGGTCAGAGTTAGGGTTACAATTAGGTTTAGGGTTAGTGTTAAGGTCAGGGTTAGGTTTAGGGTTAAAATTCATAAAATTTATTGGATACCCTGGTCCCCTATTACACGTGATTGTTGAATGTTCGTGGACCGGAAGTTCATTTTCCAAGAAATAAAGGTAAAAAAAATTGAGCGCCACACACGTTCAGATTCGGAGAGCTCTATGCGATAGGGAGAATTAACCAAGTAGATTGCACAGATTCTGGTACCCACTGTATAATATCCACTGACAACTTGCAAATTATTAATTCGAGAGATCTTTGAGGATGGCAACATTTTATTCTTTCATGGCAAGATGTAATTGAGCACCATGGCTTTATAGATTGTGTCATTAAGTTCAGTCATTAATATTTTTAATGCAATATTTGATTTTACTTTAATCATCTGCCTACCTTCATCTATTCGTCTTTCTTTGATTTATGTCACAAATGTAGCTGGGAGTTTATGTTACATGCCTCATGGCACAACAAGGCTTTCTGGTGAAATTGCTCCCTAATATATTGTGTGCTTCCGATCCATATTTTGGTAATGTATTGTTACGATCAATTCACAACTGAAATGATCATGCCAAAATGACACCTATATTTAATTTATGTGTTATTTATTACACAGGGTATTTCCCCTTAAAGTTCGAGACATACAATTAAACTTTCACAAACGTTTTATCACTTACTCTACATACATGTAGATGTTAGCTCACAATGCTGGAGGATACCGGTACTGTAGTAGAATGAATCCACGGCTCCAGTTGATGGTACAATTGATAATCCGATCCAGTATTCCCGACCTATGATCACAACATTGATCCCAATGTTGTACGGCTGAATAGCAGGTATTCCAGATAGTCAAGTCCAAATAGATGATCCAAGATGGTCAGATACTAATCCACATAGTGTAAGGCTTTCTCAGGCAGGATCTCATAAGCTCTATTAAACAGGCAGGTAACTATCCACACAGAGAAATTCTCATATAAATCCACAGGTGTGTATCGAGCAAAGGTCACAATAAACTCTAAAATGCAGGTGACTGGAGCTAAGATGGCAGAAATTCTGAACTCATGTTCAAAAGAACTCATATATATCTGTACATATCTAGAAAGTTCTATCCATCTTGAAAGTTCTATACATCTAGAAAGTTCTATCCATGCTTGCAAATATAAACACAATGGCCTGTTCTAGATTCTACTGAATCCACTACTTTCTAGAATTTTCTGTCATCACTGGCCCAAAAGGTCACTGAACTCCACAGGCACACTCACAGTCAATGCCTCCTCTATTATGCTAATTAGCTTAGGATAGTTGCATTTTCTATGTAAATAACACCTGGCCCAGACAGCTCTTCCAAATCCTAGAATCTTCTAGGCAGATTGCTCAATGTTGACTTCACCAAGGAGGATCGAATTTCACATGCACATGGACGGCATCTCATTATTAATTCCTTTTGGAACCTACATGTATTGTGTGCAAGATGCCCTGAAGATTAAGCTTCTCAGTACTAAACCGGGAAGATTATACTGATAGGGTTAACCCTCTCAGTACCAAGCCAGAAAAAGTCCATTGACTTGTTACACGTTTCATGCACCTACAGTACTGCATGAGTTTAGAGGAAAATTTATACTTCTTAAAAACCTGTAATGATAAAGGTTAAAGATTGTCCGTCCCTTTTGCAAGCTTAAAATTTGAAATCGTCTATCACGATCGTAAATTGAAGAAAGTGTGATTCAAGACCATTTCTAAGAATATAGCATGTTGAAGCGATCTGTGTATGCAAAAATTTCAGCCGTTAAATTTCAAACCGAGTAATCACCAAACTTTGGAAATGATTCCTTCTATAGAACAATTTTCTTCATAATGCGTTTTATAATTTGATAAACAGATTAATCAATAAGGCAGATATTTCGACACAAACTGCTAAGAGCCTGAGGTAAAGACTATTAATCAGACCTGTCAGAAACCTTGAAATCTAGGGATCATTATATTTTCGCTCAATGTCAGTTTTCAGCTCTATTGAAAGCCAGTTTGTAGTTGCCACGTGTGTGTAGTAGCTCAACATTTGTCTACTAGTATCTATTATGATAATGCATGAAGAGGATATGCATGCAGTACATATTCTTTGTTGTAGTTGTAATATACAGTGTGTTATGCAGTGTGCATATGTACACTGCTGTAGGTTTTTTTTTTCTAACACACACATACACAGTTACAAGTGTACATAGCTTTTCAACATCTACGGTAGATGGCGGCTTATTTTTGTGTATACATTGTACAGGCATTGCGGGCTAGACGTACCCTGGATGCCCAGGGGGGGCATTCTGAAAACGAACTTAGGAAAAATTTTATTGTATCTCAGGGACTTAGGAAAAATTTTATCTTTTGGTATTCCGAAAAGCCAACTTACAATAAAAGATAAAATTTTTATTCAAATGAGCTAGAGATAAAATTTTTATGTAAATGAGCCTCCGAGATAAAATTTTTATGCAAATGAGCTAAATCGGTATTCTGAAACGCACTTAGGAAAAAAAGTTAGGATAAAAGATAAAACTGCTCCCAAGCAATTTTATCTCCAGACGTACGCGCCTAGGCCCATAGCATTACGTGCAAAAATAATTTGCGCATTCAACTGTTTGCACATGGGCGCATCAAATGCAATAAGGCGCGCTGATAGACATTGATGCGCAATGTCCCTTTCAGTTTCATGACATCACACCATCAGCTTGATGGTGTTAATGTATGCAAAAGACATGAAAGGACGTTTATTACTGGCTGCCTCTGGGATAGAAGCGCAGTGCATGCGCTCATTAATATTGCTTAAAATCTTCCTAAAATATTTTTCAGAATACCAAAGATAAAATATTTTAAGGACATTGTATCTTAGAGGAGATAAAATTTTTATCTCTGTGGATTTTCGGAATACCGCCCCAGGTCACTTTCTGTCTGCAATGTCATGTGATGTCTGGTTTTTATGCAAATGAGGTAATAGCCAATCAAAATAGTTTTGACTTGGTGGCAATTCAGAGCTTGCTGAGTTTGTTTGCAGGCCCCCCAAAAATCACCAGTCCTGCTGCAACTTTCATAGAGTCCCGTACTTGGTCTACGGTCTACGTAGACCCCGAGTTGATTTCCTGCACAGTCACTGATTCTGATAAAATGTTTTCATATCATTTGTATTTGGACTGAGCATCATTTTGGATAATCCAACCCCCGGAAAAGCAGGCACTCCAGTGACGTTAGATTTGTACCACTAGAATCTACCAAGGTTTTTTATCGGTCATGCCATATGCCTAGGCGCTGCATAGTAGACGTCTACTTCGCATTGGACATTGACATACAGCAGCTGTGTATGACTCCGTGGCGCGTGGGGAGCTTCATCGCATAGGTCCCTTCTTGGTTCTTGGTCCTAGTTTCATCGTCAGCCGCGCCGCCAGAGTTTTCTTCCAGGCTATGGAAGGTTTCTAGTACCTGTATACTGTCGGAATTTTAACTGTCGATGGACTACTACCGACATACCGACTACCGTGCTACACAAGGCTAGGCTAGTGCTGGACTATCCTAACAGGTAGCTTCATATCATACTTGGTATCACTATTAGGTTCTAGATTTATACCTGGTATAACCTATGTTTGTAAACAGCGGCGGCCTCCCGCTATAGAAACAGTGCCTGTAGCTAACTTACTAATGCGTTACAACCTATGTTTGTAAACAGCGGCGGCCTTCCGCTATAGAAACAATGCCTGTAGCTAAGTGATTACTTACAGTAACTTATATATTTTATACAGTCCCTGCTGGTTAACATACGTACTGTAGGGTCTACTCTCTTCTTAACGTTACAGTCTGTAACACCTTGCATATATAGGGTAGGCTATCTAGTCTATACTGTTTAGCCTCACTCATTTGTCGGCCATTGGCATTGATGTACGTTAATGGTTACAGTTTAAGCGGCGGCCTTCCGCTATACAAACAGCGCCACACCTTACTTATCAAACTTAATTGAAAAGCTCTGGTCAGTATAGACACGCTGTGTTTTCTCTGGATTTATTTTGATGGCTGATGCCTCATAAATAAAAATGGTTTAAGCCAGAGATATTGAATAGTAATACCGATCATTTGCAAAGCCTTTTTGTGTTGTGTGACCTTAGTGTTAAGCCTACCTGTGAATCCCGTGATCAAAAGTGTGGGGTGAATGGGCATGTGAAGTCATTGGATTTTTAGTTGTTTTTATTTTGAGCTGCACTGAGAAAACATATTCATGTGAATTGTGTGTGTGTGAATTTATTGAAGTCAGTGATCAATATTTTTGGTTGCGTTCCATCTGACATCACACACTCATTTAATACTCTAGGTATCTCATAGTACATCGAAATACAACAGCACCAAACCAACTCAATCATTAACATCATATCAAACCCCACATGTGCATGAGCAGATTATTGCTACCAGTACGAATGACCTTCCTTTGATTGATTTTCGTCAAACCTTCACTAATTTGTTTCTTTCATGTGTCTCCTTTTATTGAAACCAAAATAATTTCAGGGTGAGCTGTCACTGTAATGAGGTTATGTTTGCAAGCTATAGAGGGGCTCACATACACAGAATGTGGACATGAAATTATTAGCACAGACTCACCCAGGTTTACAAGATAGCCATGAGTGGTCACATAAAATTTTGTTTGTAATAAAAAAAACACGTACAAGTAATGTTCATGAGATTAAAACATGATGAGGTCAGTGTCTGCAGACTCAGATTACAATTTGTTGTTTTCACTTCACAGAATGCAGACACACAGCTTCAGCACAGACTCACCCCACTCCACAAGGCAGCCATGAATGGTCATATGGACTGCGTCAAACTTCTCGTTCAGCACGGAGCTGAGGTCAATGCAGTTGATGCAGCAGGTAAACTTTAAGTCTTCACTCTAATACCCCGCTTAGATCTACCGAAAATCTAGTGTGCCTCCGGAGGGTACCGCAAGTTATTCTAGAGGAGTCATTAGATCTAAACAGTTTCAGCTCAAAGCACGAATCTGAGGGAATCGCAAGGTAAAATACACCCTAGACAGTCTGGCACAATCGCGGGATCACATGGCGTGATCCACTGTTGGACTGTAGATCTAAACGGTCATGGAGTAAATGCGGTGTAAACACGGCACGGCGCGCTTCTCTCACATGCAGGCCGGTATGCACCAAACAATGAAGCCAATTTGCCAAACATATTCACAAAAATAATATTATGTGATACTTTTGACTTTTAAAATGTGTCTTAAAATTTTTTTTACTGCATATATATATATATATTGGTATGCACTTTGTATCGGTATGTTGATTATTTTTTGCATGAAAAGACCGCTTGCTAAACACTACGTCCACGGCCCAGGCGGCTGGGTGCGCGGCCTATCGCTGGCTGAAAGACCAGCCTGGCCTCGTATGCTGCTTGCCGAGTTGTGCAGCGCGCGCTTTCCCCCTTGATTGACAGCTTGCCATGACAACGCAATTCGCGAATCCACTCTGGAGAGATGTACATCCTGTTTACCGCAGATGATCTAAATGGTCCAAAATGTGTACCTCGTATTTTGATAAGGAATTTCATGCCATGTTCGTTCCAGACGCCTCCCAGACGATTGCCGAGTGCGACACCAGAGGAAAGTAGATCTAAACGGGGTATTAGTGCTTTTCAAATTTCAGTCATACATCCGTCTCATGGATTGAAGATGATGATTATATAGTAATACCTGTTTTAGGCTCTGCCTGTAAAGAAAGACTCTGTGTCTAAAAAGACCACATTTGTTGTTTCCCTCAAACAATGTTTCTCATTGAGACCTGTATTAAAGAAACCTGTACATGAAGTCTACATTTCTTGTCTCCCTTGAGCAGTCTTAATGCAAAGATTTCATTGTAATGGTTATTTGAAATGCGCCAATTCCACCTAAATTAGGTGCTCAAGGCATGAGCAAAAAGAGTAGGAAAGACATTCAAAATACAAACATAAAAAAACAAGACATACTTGTGGGCAAATATAAGGTGGTCTGCATTGGCAAATTCATGCACAGACATGGGCTGGTAAATGCATGGTGACACCATGGACCTTCCATGGTGATACCATCTGTTCATTAGAAATCAGAGGCATGCTCAAAAAAGTTCTAAGTGTACCTAGAACATACTAACATTTCAGAGACTTGCCTAAATGATCACATAGTCCATATGATAGGCATTTTAGATAAAATGGCGAGAGAAAAGATTGGGAAAGAAAATCTCAAAGAGAATGACAAAGTGAGGGATAGACCAGAAGAAGGTGGCGAAATAAACATTGCAAAATGAATGATAAACTAACACACCAGGATTCGAACCAGGGTCGCTCGTTCTTAAGACGGCCTCTTAACCAATTCATCCACCCATTCACTTAACACGGAATGCACAGCAGGGGCTAGAATGATTTAAAAATCGATATTCAAGCTGAAATTTTGCCATGATCCCGACTTCTAATAAAAAAAAGGAGACCACGTCCCCAAAAGCTACTAGATTCAGATACAATATACTAAAATTTCAGAGTAAAAGATCCAAACATAAGTGAGATACAGCTCCTAAAAGATCATCATGTCATTTCATGATTTGAAATAAATGCCCCTTCCAACACATAAATTTATCCGATTTCAACATTAATGCGCATAATGGAATTAACACCATGAAGATGTCATCAAAATTAAAATGAAGGCAACTTTTACCATAGAGCAATGTCTCAGCTAGCATACTGAAATTTGGGAGAAAATTGATAAAGGATTACTAAGATACGCATAAACGAGTAAAAAAGCTCATGATGTCATACATGAAAATTCATTTTTTGACTCATATGGCAATATTATGACATCATGATATACTTAACAGTAAAATGACACATGAAATCGCATCTACATTTCATACTCTTTCCATTTAAGATACGCATAAACGAGTAAAAAAGCTCATGATGTCATACATGAAAATTCATTTTTTGACTCATATGGCAATATTATGACATCATGATATACTTAACAGTAAAATGACACATGAAATCGCATCTACATTTCATACTCTTTCCGAATATTAAAAAAAAATGGGGCTCACCAGCCATTCTGAAGAGCTATCATGTTTTGTGCAATATTTGCACACAAAAACGTATTGACGCACGCGCAGACTTTCAACTTTGACGCACCCGCACGACCCTATTATTGCATGGAAATGGCTCAAAATAACAGGATGTGATGTATGTAGTGTCAGAAACCTGAATCCAGTAAAAAAAATGAATTCTGACGTTGCATCTAACAAAATACTTGAGGAATCGAGAAGAGATAGCTTATGTTAACAAATTTTGTAAAGTTGTAAATCTTATGATTTGTTTTCAATATTTAAATGCCCCTATGTAGATGCAAGCACACATAATTTGTTAAAGATATTTTACTTGACCTGTGAAAAGAGAGTTTGGAGTAGAAATGCCAAAAGGTCTGCAAGCCAGGCTACACTCAAAAATTTGTTTTTCTCTTAGGGCGTGAAATTGATCCAACCTTGATGTAGAGGACAAGAGCACAATCAACTGGAATATCTCTGCATTTTAACGAGGGGGAAAGGTTGGATGAGCAATTAAGGAGGGGGGGGGAGCTTAAGAATAGAGGTATATGTGCATGATGGATGGATGATGCTAAAGGAATTAAAGACAGTACAATATTTCCCATGAGCACTATGATGATAACAGATAGGATGGAATAACTAGTCTTCATCATTGTGTTATACAAGTAATATTGATCATCTACACAGGAACATTTTTTAAATGTGATAATGCAATTTACCCATATTTGTGGCTACATGTAAGTATTCTCTTGTCTATTTAAGTTATGCTGAAATCGTTCCTGTTTTCATGGGTAAGTTTACATGTACATGCAACAATTCCGTAAACTGTAAGTGTTTTTTCAACCGTCAAGTATTTTGTTTTCTGCTTCAACACACACACACACACACGCACACAAGTATACTTCTAGGCATTTATACTTTGACATGTAAGATTTGTGTGCATAATCTGACCATGGATACATTCAAAAACGGAACAATACAACACCTGTATTATATATTTTTTTTCCTTTCTGACAAATCCATTGACTTTTTCAAGGAATGCATTGTCTTTGCTAGTCTCTCTCACTTGTTCTCCCCCTCTCTCCCCCTGTATCTCTGTCTCTATTTCTCTTTCCCTTTTTCTCTCTCACTTGCTCTTGCTCTCCCCCTCTCTTTCTCATTTTTGCTTTAATTGTGATGCATGCACCCACAAATCATGCAGATGACTACATTACCAACGCATAGAAGCCACATACTCATAGTATACACCAATGGGGAGATTAGTGGATTGTGCTTTTCCTGACAAGTTTATTGACTCATCTACATGTACATGTAACTATATTTGTGTCCTATAAAAGAAAAAGCAGAAACATATCTTTAAGAGTAATTTCCCATCTTGTGGTGCATTATCAGTTGTTTATAAATATAGTTTTAGTCCATGTATGTATTAGATATGAAGATAAATACAGGTAAATGTATTGAAAAGAATAAACACTTGTACTTAAAATACATGGAGGTACTTGGGAGTAGCTACATGATAGAAATGGATTTTGGGGGCAGTTCTGTTTTATGTCTCAAGGCGTTAGGGCAACGAATGGCCCCTTCTCCTCACTATCAAAATGCAACTTTTGTCTTAAAGGGCATATACTGTACTGGGAAGACAAAAAAGCCTTCAAAATGTAATTGTTAGCAATCTTCTTACCAATGGTCTTAAATTGATGTATTGTCTATTTTAGAAGCTTGCTGAAAGTTATTTGCCCTCAAATGATCCACATATGGAGTACTTAATGACTAATGATTAAATCCTCAAATGTCCGGCCCGAACATTTTGAGAATTTGTGATTTAATCACTCATTACTCCAAATGTAGATCATTTGAGGGCAAATAACTTTCAGCAAGCTTCTAAAATAGACAATACATCAATTTAAGACCATTGACAAGAAGATTGCTAACAATTACATTTTGAAGGCTTTTTGCCTTCCCAGTACAGTATATCCCCTTTAAATATCTTTCATGCCTGCTCTTATTCAATACAACATGGCAAATAATGTAGAGAAGCCAATTATCAGCTACTTATTAGGTGGTCTGTCGCCAACGACAGATCACCTCTTAATTTCGTTAGAATTTTCTTTCTTTATTTATTATTAGGTGGTCTGCAATGCAGATCACCTTTTGTTTTCGTCCGAATTTTCTTTCTTTATTATTTATTTATTTATTTATTTTTATTCCAAATTTTTGTGGCATGGATATCTCAACAATGCATGGGCCATTTTTTATCAAATCTTCATCATGCATGGGTATATACGTGAACATGTTCCAGCAACATTTTCAAGGTCATGACGTCATCGTGACGTCATCTACGAGCAGTTTAATGAAAATCTATTATCTCATGTAGCTCTAGAACCAATCATTTATAGCTAATGAAAATTGACATGCATAAATTTAATAATAATACAATTAATTTCAATAAATAAAAACGCGCGCGTACGCGTACGTTAGTGCAAAAACGCGCGCGCAAAATTTTAAAATGCTCCAAATCAACTCATAATTGTTTTGCATATGTTTCAGGCCATTTCTAGCATTTCAAAAATTTCCGCGCGTACGCGCGCGTTCGCGCGTTTTTCCGTGCGTAACGCGAACAAAACGTCAAAATTCCGTTTTTTTACTGGATTCATGTTACTGACACTACATACAACACATCCTGTCATTTTGAGCCATTTCCATGAAATAACAAGGTCGTGCGGGTGCGTCAAAGTTGAAAGTCTGCGCGTGCGTCAATACGTTTTTGTGTGCAAATATAGTAAAAAATATGACTACCTTCAATCGGCCATAGCTCTTCAGAATGGCTGGTGACCCCCATTTTTTTTCAATATTCTGAAAGAGTGGGAAATGTAGATGTGATTTAATGTTCGATTTACCTTTTAAATTTATGTTGATGTCATCATATTGCCATATGAATCGAAAAAATGATTTTTCATGTATGACGTCATGAACTTTTTTTACCCGCTTTTGTGTATCTCAGTAATCCATGGTCAATTTTCTCCCAAATTTCAGTATGTTGTAACTGAGACCTCGCTCCATAGTAGGAGTTGCCTTCATTTTTCATTTTGATGACGTCTTCACGATGTAAATTTCATTATACGCATGAATGTCAAAATCGCACTTCCGTGTTATGTCAATGGAAGTGGTATTTATGAAATGACATGACGAGCTTCTAGGAGATGTATCTCACTAATATGTCAAGCTTTCACTCTGAAATTTCAGTATGTTGTAGCTGAGTCTACGATCTTTCCGGAACGTTGTCTCCATTTTTTAATCAGATGTCGGGATCATGGTGAAATTTCAGCTTGAATATCGATTTCTTAATCATTCTAGCCCCTGCTGGGCATTACGTGTTAAGTGAATGGGAAGATTTGTGGCTCAATAGGTAAGGCGCCGTTTTAAGATCTCGAGGCCCCCGGTTCGATTCCTGGCGTGGGTAGGGTCAACTTTTGCATTCGTTTTGCAATGTTTATTTTGCCATCTTCTTCTGTTCTATGCCTCACTTTGTCATTCTCTTTGAGATTTTCTTTCCAATTCTTTTTTCTCTCACCCCATTCTCTTACATGACTATTAATCACGTTAGCATAAACATGTTACCATTTAGGAAATTCTCTGAAATTTTAGTATAATAGGTGCCCTATGAGCTTTCTTGAGCGCTGTCTCACATTGCTTATGGATAGTTGGTGTCACGAATGAAGGTCTATAGTTCACCGTGCATTTTCCAGCCCATGTCTGTGCATGAATTTGCCAATGCAGACCACCTGATACTTGTCCACAAGTATGTCTCGTTATTTATTTATTTATTTATTTTTATTCCAAAATTTTGTGGCATGGATATCTCAACAATGCATTAGTCATTTTTCATGAAATCTTCATCATGTATGAATATGTACGTGAACATGTTCCAGCAACATTTTCAAGGTCATGACGTCATCGTGACGTCATCTACGAGCAGTTTAATAAAAACCTATTACCTCATCTAGCTCTAGAACCAATCATTTATAGCTAATGAAAATTGACATGCATAAATTTAATGATAATACAATTAATTTCAATAAATTAAAACGCGCGCGTACGCGTACGTTAGTGCAAAAACGCGCGCGCAAAATTTAAAAATGCTCAGAATCAACTCAAAATTGTTTTGCATATGTTTTAGGTAATTTCTAGCATTTCAAAAATTTCCGCGCGTGCGCGCGCGTTCGCGCGTTTTTCCGTGCGTAACGCGAAAAAAACGTCAAAATTCCGTTTTTTTACTAGATTCATGTTACTGACACTACATACAACACATCCTGTCATTTTGAGCCATTTCCATGCAATAACAAGGTCGTGCGGGTGCGTCAAAGTTCAAAGTCTGCGCGTGCGTCAATACGTTTTTGTGTGCAAATATTGCAAAAAACATGACTACCTTCAATCGGCCATAGCTCTTCAGAATGGCCGGTGACCCCCAATTTTTTTTCAATATTCTGAAAAAGTGGGAAATGTAGATGTGATTTAATGTTCGATTTACCTTTTAAATTTATGTTGATGTCATCATATTGCCATATGAATCGAAAAAATGATTTTTCATGTATGACGTCATGAACTTTTTTACCCGCTTTTGTGTATCTCAGTAATTCATGGTCAATTTTCTCCCAAATTTCAGTATGTTGTAGCTGAGACCTCGCTCCATAGTAGGAGTTGCCTTCATTTTTCATTTTGATGACGTCTTCACGGTGTAAATTTCATTATACGCATGAATGTCAAAATCGCACTTCCGTGTTATGTCAATGGAAGTGGTATTTATGAAATGACATGACGAGCTTCTAGGAGATGTATCTCACTAATATGTCAAGCTTTCACTCTGAAATTTCAGTATGTTGTAGCTGAGTCTACGAGCTTTCCGGAACGTTGTCTCCATTTTTTAATCAGATGTCGGGATCATGGTGAAATTTCAGCTTGAATATCGATTTCTTAATCATTCTAGCCCCTGCTGGGCATTACGTGTTAAGTGAATGGGAAGATTTGTGGCTCAATAGGTAAGGCGCCGTTTTAAGATCTCGAGGCCCCCGGTTCGATTCCTGGCGTGGGTAGGGTCAACTTTTGCATTCCTTTTGCAATGTTTATTTTGCCATCTTCTTCTGTTCTATGCCTCACTTTGTCATTCTCTTTGAGATTTTCTTTCCAATTCTTTTTTCTCTCACCCCATTCTCTTACATGACTATTAATCACGTTAGCATAAACATGTTACCATTTAGGAAATTCTCTGAAATTTTAGTATAATAGGTGCCCTATGAGCTTTCTTGAGCGCTGTCTCACATTGCTTATGGATAGTTGGTGTCACGAATGAAGGTCTATAGTTCACCGTGCATTTTCCAGCCCATGTCTGTGCATGAATTTGCCAATGCAGACCACCTGATACTTGTCCACAAGTATGTCTCGTTAGAATGTGTTTTTGTGTGATATGTCAAGGTATCAGAGCCAATAAATGTTTTTTTCCCCCCATTTTAAACTGCAGTTTTAGTGTCATGTACCTTTCATGATTGCTCTTATTCAAGACAAAGAAGTAAATAATGCAGAGCAGAGTGGAAAGGCTCATTATAATTGAACCATAAATTTCTGCAATTTCATTTGATTGAGCCCAGAATGGATGCTAAACTGGCAATTACGTCACACCATTCAAGCATCAAAGAAACTTTCACATTATACATTTGGACTCATGGTACATTTGTGATATATTAAAGTGTTTTGAAGGCTTCATGTATCTGTTTTTGTTGAATAATGTGGCTGGATATCAGATAAAATTGTTGAGACATCAACATTTTTTAAAATACACTTCATGAATGTAGACATGTGGTGCAGCTGATATTCCTCACAGTTTCACCTATATATTTCTCTAGTCTCTCTGCTCTTAGAACAACTAAAGTAATTTTTTCTCCCCTGGATGGGATGAGTATGGGTATACTTCTCTTGACAATAGACAAGCTCAGATACTCTTCAAATTGGCAACACATCCCATACACAGGCAAAGTGACACCTTCCAAGTTACTCTCAGCATGTACGTCTCACATGATGCAAGTTTGTGTGGCTACAGAATGTAAGGCAATCTGATGCTGCAATACAATACTATAATACACCATTCTCATCATCTATCGGGTGTAATGGTTGCAATGAGCTGTTGCAAAATGCAGTGCAATATAGTTGAGTGTGCTGATGTGGTGTTGAGATCTTTCAACATTCTAAAAAATTGTTGTATCCCCCGTATATGGAGACAAGACACATGATCGTTATGAGCAGGTAGTTATAATGTATGGGACACTTTAAAACAGGTCTTAAAGACAGGGTGTCCCATCTGCAAAAGTTCTAAAACTCGGCAGGAATCAGCAGTCCTAACGATATCTTGTATGAAGTTTAACTGTCAGAGCTTCACAAACATTTTCAGGAAAATTAAAAAACTATCCTTTTTTAAGTTTGAAACGAACCAACCAAAGTATTGTCCCCATCAGCGTGTGATGTGGGTGTAATGATAGTAAGTCTTGAGACAAGACTACAGGGACTTCTCAAGATGGCAACTGTATCAACACACACACGTATAGTCTGCTGCATTAAAGTTACTACAATGTAGAAGCCTTGTTCGAGTCATCCTATCTGAGTCTACATAAGATCACAACATGGTGTCAGAAGTCCAAGAACCAGCTCAGAAAATGTCCATTTCCGAGGATCAAGGCCCCAAACAGGTGCAGACATTCCGATATTGAGTGTGATTTACGTGTGTATTAGACTGGCTAGCCAGTGCAGCAGTGCAGTGCATGTATGGTGCATGACAGTGTACAGCACACAGTGCACTCTACTGTGTACATGTTATGACTATGTGCGTGTAGAGACATCGCATAGTGCGTACGGCATATTGCTCAATGAAATTGTTTATCTCGTTGTTCTGACGGGTTGAAAAGATACCACTAGAGTAGGATAAGAGATTAAAGCTTTGTTCAGAGAGCGATTTACTGAAAAAAAGATTGCAAATATGGCAACCTATCTAAGCCAGCCAGCGCCATTAGACTTGACAGGAAATGTAGCAGAAAATTGGAAACGTTTCAAACAGAGGTTTGAACTGTACAATGTAGCTAGTGGTCTGTCGAAGAAAGATGAAAAAACACAGACATCCATGCTTCTGCATGTCATAGGAGACAAAGCTCAAAGCTGTGCACTTTCATCACTCCGTACGGACGGTACAGATTTCTGAGACTACCATTTGGCGTTTGCAGTGCTCCAGAAGTGTTTCACAAGATAGTGCATAATTTGTTTGCACACATTCCCGGTGTCAACACAATGATGGATGACATAGTCGTGTGGGGAAACACCCAAGAGGAGCATGATGCAAGGCTGATACAGGTCCTTGACATAGCCCGGAAAGTGAACCTGAAACTCAACAAAGACAAGTGTGAGTTTGACGTTGGAAAGCTGACATTCATCGGCGACTTGATCAGCGAACAGGGAGTCCAGCCGGACCCGAAGAAGGTGGCAGCCATCAGAAACATGGAAAGGCCACAATGCAAACAAGACGTCCAAAGGTTCTTGGGTATGGTCAACTACCAAGGGAAGTTCATACCAGACTTAGCCACAAAGTCAGCCCCTCTCAGAAGTCTACTTGACAAGAAAAATGAGTGGATGTGGCAAGACGCACAAGAGAAAGCCTGGCATCAACTCAAAGAAGCTCTGTCAGAGCAACCAGTGCTACACTTCTATGACTGCGCAAAACCAACAAAAGTATCAGCAGATGCTTCAAAGAATGGCCTCGGTGCAGTGCTACTGCAGCAACATGATCACGAATGGGTTCCCGTAGCATATGCATCAAGAGCAATGACCGATGCAGAGACACGCTATGCACAAATAGAAAAAGAACTGCTGGCAATAACGTACGCATGCGAACGATTTCACCAGTACATCTATGGACAACAGGTTGAAGTGGAGACTGACCACAAACCACTCATACCGTTGTTCATCAAACCACTCTGTGACTGTCCTCTTCGCATTCAACGCCTACTCATCAGGGTGCAGCGATATGATTTGAAAGTGTCATACACACCTGGCAAGTACATGCACACTGCAGATGCATTGTCCAGAGCGGTAGATCCAGAGGCCGAGACGAATGTTGACAGAGAAGAAGACATCAGAGTCCATGTCGATGCTGTGATGATGAATCTACCAGTTACGTCCAACAGACGCAGCCAGTTTGTCGAAGAGACAAAGAAAGACAACACACTACAAGAGCTATTAGGCATCATCAGAGATGGGTGGCCTAATACAAAGCAGCAGTGTCCAGTAGCAGTCAGAGAATACTGGAACATCAGAAGCGAGCTGTCAGAAGCAGAAGGCATGATCCTGAAAGGCAGCAAGATAGTCGTACCAGCTACAATGAGACCGTTGATGTTGCGCAAAATCCATGAAGGACACCTGGGCATAGAAAAATGCAAGAAACGTGCACGTGAAGTCTTGTATTGGCCCAGGATCAATCAAGACATAGCTGCAATGGTACAAGACTGCAACTCATGCCTGATGTACAAGCCTAGACAACAGACAGAAAGTCTACAACCCCATGCAGTACCGAACAGACCATGGGAAAAGGTCGCTGCAGATTTGTTCACGTTGAACAACAAGGAGTACATGGTGATCGTTGACTACTATTCGCAGTTTGTTGAAGTCTGTAACATGACTACAACTACAAGCAAAGCAGTGATCAAACACATGAAAGCGGTATTCTCCCGTCAAGGCACTCCATGCGAGCTTGTAACTGACAACGGTCCACAGTTTGCAAGTCAAGAGTTCAAGAGCTTTGCAAGAGAATGGGACTTTGGTCACACAACAACAAGTCCGTATCACCCACAGTCCAATGGACTAGCAGAAACTGTGGTGAAGATCGTCAAGAATCTCATCCGCAAGTGTGAACACAGTGGGCAAGATGTCTACAGAGCTTTGCAAGTGTACAGAAGCTCACCACTGGAATGTGGAAAATCGCCTGCAGAACTGCTGTACAATCGGCGCATGAGATCAAACCTGCCCATGGTAGACAAACTACTAGATCCCCAACACATCGATCCTCGTTCGGTGAAAGAGAGGAAGGAAAGGCAGAAAGTGAAGCAGAAAGAGCGTTACGACAAACACGCTCAAGACCTACCAGAGTTCAACGTAGGTGACCATGTCAGACTCCAAGACATGCACAACAACCGATGGGCTCAACACGGTACCATCACGTCGAAGCTACCAAACAGATCATACTTGGTAGAGACTGACAGGGGTGAGATCCGTCGCAGAAACAGACGTCATCTCAGACCTGCACCACCGACACAACGAGCCGAGCACATCCAACATCCTACGCAGATGGACAGCGATCTGGATGACGACGCAGAATTCCCAGCGCAACCAGCTGAAGCTGCAGAGCAATCCGCGTCTTTGTTCAGAACAACTCGACATGGAAGAATTAGCAAACCACCCGAACGCATGGACTTGTAAAGCATTAAATACAACAAAGCGAATACTAAAAGAACTTTCGCGCTTTTATGTAGAATTAGTCGCGTTTTATGTAGAATTAGTAAAGAGATCAAGTTGAAGTAATCTAGAAAAAACTTGATAGCATGAATGTAACTATGTTTTATGTTTCATCAGCAAGATTTGGATAATCAGCCGATTATCTTCAACGCGAACCAGTGATGGAACTGAACTCTTAATACAAAGGACTGGATAAATATTCTTTAAAGATCTGCAACCGGATCCACAATATACGTTGACTATTATAAGATACATGTACTAGTTATAGTACAGTTAGTGTTTCAAAGAAAAGTATACAAATTGACTGTCTGACATATTTGGAAACTGATACAAAGGATATGATGAGAATAAGTTTACTTTAATGAAAAGAATGTAAACCTTCTTTTTAAAGAAAGGGAGGTGTAATGATAGTAAGTCTTGAGACAAGACTACAGGGACTTCTCAAGATGGCAACTGTATCAACACACACACGTATAGTCTGCTGCATTAAAGTTACTACAATGTAGAAGCCTTGTTCGAGTCATCCTATCTGAGTCTACATAAGATCACAACAGTGGGCATACCTCCCATTGAATGCACGCGCTGCTGAATGGACTGATGTGAAAACATAGCGCACAGCGGTTTCCGTTCGCTAGGCTGTAGGATTCGAATGACCAGTCGAGAACCTCTTCAACATTTAGCAATCCGTATAATTTTGCTTTCATTTTCCAGTTCTTATGTTGGGAAGGAATTCTGATACAGTATCTTTGTAATTTTCCGTGGTTTTTATGCCTCTGTAACAAAGTTGGCGTTATGTTTCTCGGTTGTCCGATAACTAAAAAAATTATATACCAAATTTTATCAAACTTGGTACAATAATAAAATGTGGGAGGGAAATTAATTGATTTGATTTTGAGTCATGTAGGTTGAAGGTTAAAGGTCACAGGTCAAGGTCAAATCTTAAAATTTCCCTCTTTACGTAACTCAAGAGCTTTCAAATCAAAATTCACTAAATAAAACATAGTTCAGTGATAATATATGACAGGACAATTCAGTGATTACATTTTGGGTCAGATAGGCCAAAGCTAAAAGGTCACAGATCAAGGTCAAATCCTAAAATTTCACTTTTTACATAACTGCTATAATTGATTAAATTGTATTAAACTTTATGCAATGATGACATATGACAGGACACTTGTATTTTGGGTCATATAGGTTAAAGGTCATAGGTCAAGATCAAATCCTGTTAACATGATGATTTCAGCAAGACCCTGAATATCACCAAACTTGGTACAATGATGATATAAGACAGGACAATTAAGTGATTTTAATGTAGGTCAGAAAGGTCACAGATCAAGGTCAAATTGTGAAATGTTGCTGTTTTATTTCATAAATTGTGAAATGTATAATTGACCACACGCGGTGCAAAGATATTTGAAAGGTCTCTCTCAATTTTGTATGTCAAATTGTGCATTTATGCTCTTTTGGGGGGAGCCAAAATCAGCGTTTTTTCATGTGTTTAGTTCAAAATGCATTTGCGTTCATGCTCATTTTGAATGTATACGCGTTTAAATGACGTCATCTCAACAGTAAACAATACCCCAGTAAACCTCGTTTTGGATGAGCGTTTTCAACCAGCGTTTCAAAACGCTGATTTTGCCCTCACAAATTGAGCATAAACACACCCATAGCCAAACCGTAAGTTTTCATGAAATTTTACTAAATATTCAGGATTTTGGCAATACTTCATTGTCTGCGTAGGAGGATGGAAGCATACCAGTCGACTGTGTGCAGTAAAATTTCTCTAGTAACAAATATTTATATTTTGACAGGTCTGCAAAACAGACACCTTGTCTTTTATAACGTGTTGCAAGGGAAACCAGAAATGTTGCCCCCACAGAAAAGGCTTGCTAATTTTCTTGAGTATCATCTTCCCTTGTTTCACTGGCTTTCTTTCTCTCTCTGAATGTCACTTTCCCTATGTCACGGCAGTGTTTCAATTTTTAGTTATAATTTACTGATGTATAGGCCTACTGCAACTCCTTTATATGGTATTGCGTTACATATCATTTTGGGTGTTAACTTTGAGATATTTTTCTGTTTCAGATATCAGTACATATATATTGTTTAAAACTTTTTGAGAGGAATGCAAATGTCTTACCCTCTTTTTCTTTCTCTCTGGCTCTCAATTACTCTCTCTTATAGGTCTTCCTTCTGTCATTCATTCTCTGCTTCAGTCTCTGTCTCTCTCCTGTTTTTTATGTTCCTCCTTTCTGTCTCTCTGGTCCCCCCTCATGTAGTCTCTCTTATTGTCTTCCTCCTGTTGTCCTGCATTGTCTTGTCTTCTCCTGCATATTTCAGATCATAGTTTTCCTCTCTCTCCTTCCCTGACTCTCATATACCCTTTCTTCTATTTCTCCCTCAATGGCCCTCTCTCTCCTGTCACTTTTATTCTCCCCTATTCTTCATTCTCACCCTCTTTCTCTCCTACTACCTCTAATCTTTTTATATTTTCCTCTTCTAATAACCCTCTCACCCCCCCCCCCCCTATGCCCATTCTCTCCTGTCTTTTTCTTTGTTATTTTAGTCTATTTCTTTCTTCTTCTACTCACTTTCTTGCTAGTCCTCTCACTTTTCTTCACAGGATCTCTTTTTTTCTAGCATGTTCTCTGATATACCTTGTGCTTTGTATTTATAAATATGCACTACAAAGCATTATTGTTATGATTGTTAATGTATTACAGATGATACATCAATGTAAAGAGGAGTAATCAAGCTTTTGAATGATACCACATTCACATATGATGCACCAAGCCGTACCCCGGGGTACAGCGTTGTGCAGCGCCATCTCATGTCATAATAGCGTACAGTTACATTGTTGTCATGGTGATCATGATCATATGATCGGTGCGACAATCATGACAATGACAGGGGACAATGATCACAACGCCTGTATTCCTTCTTTGATACAATCTAATGCCAAAATTGGCTAAAAATGCCAATTTACAAAAATTAAAAAAAAAAATCACAATAAATCCAAATCCAATGGCGCATTTCCAACCAGTGAAAAGATGGATCACTACTGGTGACTTTTTTGGTGAAATTGCTGGAAGGTCAGAGGTCAATGAACTTTGCAAAAATATATATTTTTCACCATAAACCCAAATCCAAATCCAATGGTGGAATTCTAGCCAAACATGGTACAGAGATATATCACTTCACGGAGGTAGACTGGTGAAAGTTTAAGTTCAAAGGTCAAGAAACTTTGCTAAGAATTAGCTAAAAATTGCCCTAAAGTGACATTTTTCAAAATACACCAAAATTCAATCGTTCAATACCAACCAAACATGGTGCAAAGATGGATCACTTCTTGGGGGTAGAATTATGACATTTTTTGTGACATTTCTGAAAGGACAGAGGTCAAAGGTCAATGAACTTTGCTAAAATTTGCTTAAAATTGCCCCCAAATTGATATTTTTCACAATAAATCCAAATCCAATAATGCATTCCAACCAAACATGGTACAGACATGAGAGATGAATCACTTCATGGAGATAGCCTGATGGCATATTTGATAAAATCCCTGAAAGTTCAGAGCTCAAAGGTTAATGAATTTTGCCAAAATTTGCTAATTTTCAACAAAATTGATACAAGGATGGATTCAGACGGACTGGTTAATAGATTGGAAGTCAAAGAAGTAAGAGGTCAAAGGTCAATGTACATTGCCAAACTTGGCTAAACATGGAACAACAGAATGATATTTTCATTTCACATAGGAATTCAATGGTACATTGCCCACCAAACTACACATTTTCTGAGAAAAAAATCTAAATAGAGCTAGTAAAGAGGCGGAGGCATATTTATCGACTGCGTGTCAGTCAAATTGCTTGAGTTACCTCAGTAATAATTTTTCACAGGGGCACTTTTTCGCATTATGGGGGCTAAATTGCCTTGACATCCTGTGTAATTTGTCTACTGAACTAAATCCTATCTCCTGCATGCATGCAGGTCGGAGCCCACTGCACTACGCAGCCTCTAATGGGTACCTGAAGGCAGTCAAGTGGCTAATTGAGGAGACCGATGCAACACCGGGTCTGCAAACCAAGAAGGGGCACACAGCGAGACTGTTTGCCAAGAAGCATGGGCACAGCAAGGTGGCCGTCTACCTCGCAGAAGTGGGTAAGTAGTTGCCATTGAGAATTGTAATTAGATATGAAACTAATCCTCTCATTACCAGACAGCACAGTTTATCACCCATTGGACAGAGAGGGTTAAGACACCTTCATTTGTCAGGAGGATAATACTGTGCTAAAATCACTAAATAAGTGAGTAAGATTTGGAGTAGATTTTTTGTTTTTTGTGGGCTGTTGTGTTCCTTTGTTGTTGTTTTTTCTCCCTGCATTCCATGTTTTTTCTCTCCCCTTCCCCTCACCTGCACTCTCTCTACCTTATTTACTATTTCTTCCCCCTCTTCCCTTGATCCCTCTTTTTCTCTTTCCCTGTGTTTTCTCACAATATTTCTTTCTCAAATGTTGTCACTCAAATGTTGGTGTTTTGCAAGCAAAGTGCACCTTTCCTTTTCAGTTTCCTCTTGAGCAGCTTGTTATTATCTGTCTACATGCCCTTATTTTCCTCTTTAAGGTCCCCTGACATCAAAATTTAAGTTTACTTCTGTTGATGCAACTTATACTAACTGTTCAATGGAAATATGTGTCCTATATTTTAAAATGATTTGTCTATATTTTTTCTCAGCATTGATAAGCCCCACCTCCAAAATATCCTCCAACCAGGGATGTGTTAGGAAAGGATATGGAACAACATTCTTTCTTTGAGCCCATGCGTGGCACCGCCGAAAAATTGCGTGGTCTCAGCATGTGCTTTTCACGTGTTTTAACAATAACGAACACGATTGCCTAGCAACGGTTTCTCAGAGAGAACAAAAGAAATGTAGAGTCTTATTTCGCTTGTCCACTTCTGTTGGATTGCATCAATACTTTTGTGAGGAAAAGAGATATCAGCGAACAAAAATAAACAGTTTTTTAAAGTAAAATATCTCATTTGCACGCAAATTCACGCAAACTCTGTTAATGAAAGTAAGCAGCTTAATATATGATTTTGATAATGATTGAATCCGACATTTCCGGAAATCTCCGGAAAGTGAAGAAATTTGTTAATTATGTAAGTAAGAATATTATCTTATATCTCCGTTTGTGCATCATTCAACAATTATTTAGAAGAAAAACGAATACAGGATCTTTAGAGGTGTTGCCCCTTAACTTTCTTGAAAATTGCAAAAAAATGTGATAAGAAACACAGCTTCGAGAAACAAAACAGGCAATTAAAGATACTGCTTTCCAAGTTGACGATAGCAAAATGACGGTGCCGCGCATGGGACTTCAAAGCATTGCAGTGATTGTGGAATGCTTTTGACATTCATTAGCACGCTTTAGTATCCATACAGATGTTTGAATATATTATGGTTGAGTTGTCCCTCCTTCCTAACACATCCCTGCTCCAACTCAAGATTCCCCTTGTGACACTATCAACGGTAGAAATTAGCAGTATAATAGACAAAATTTAAGCACAAACTAAACATTGCAATGACTACCTCCACCTGCCCACAAGCACATCACATGTCTTCACACAATACTATCTAACAACCTTTCATGTGGGAATAATCGTTTCCTTGTGTCAGAAATGTGCTAGCTATATGCCAAGAAAAAATAAATTTGCACTGTATAAACATGTTTGTTATGCTATTATAAGCACTTGCAGGTAGTCATTGCAATGTTTATTTTGTTGAGTTGGAAGAAATTTTGGCGGCAGGGCTCATCAGTGCTGAGAAAAAATATACAAATATTATTTTTGAATATAGGACACATATTTCCATTGGACAGTTAGTGATTTTATTATATATTATGTTTGCATTAACATAAGTCAACATACATTTTCGTGTCAGGGGACCTTTAAGTTCTAACTTCTTTGTCTCTTACTCCATTTCCTGTCAGTTTCTCAATCAATCAAAATGAGCCACTTAGGCATCTGAACTCTATGTTTTTATTTTTCTCTCCCTCATAATCTAAACATGCCTGTATACACACACACATATATAAAAAGAATGCCATATATGAATACACTCCTGGCCTGGGAGTACCAACATGAGAAGGACTGCAAGCACTCTTATTCTTCAAGTAATGCTGAAATAGCATTATAACACAAATACAAACATAAATAACAGAAAACAGTGTTAGCAATTACACAGTCTTTTTAAGTTACAGTTCAATTAAAATCAGAATGTTAAATCAAAGTGAAGAGACGAACGCAAAGAGTATAATCATAACAATACTAAATGGTTACCTGGATTTTGGCAGTAGGGTGGAGTTGGGTTTGTATTATGCTTTTCACACTGGCAAAAATGTCCTTAGCCCTGCACTATAGGTGGGGGTATTAGGGAGGGGGGGGGGGGGGGGGCTTAGCCTTACATAGTATGGGGCTAAGCTTAGACCCCTTTCTGTTCTCATTGGTTTTTACCAAAGTGGGCTAGCCCCACCAATAATCCTGGATTATTTGGTCATGCAAAAAAGCAGGGCTAACCCCGCAATTGCAGGGCCAAGCCAAATAGTCCAGGGCTAAGAGCGCCAGTTAAGACAGAAACAAAAAAAAAACAGAAATAGTACGGGGCTAGTGCGGTGTCAGCTCACAAGGCCGAGACGCCGTGACCAATGATGGGCGAGTGACCTTGATGCGGAATCATGTGCAAGACGTACACTCATAGATATTCATAAGCTGTCAAGAAAGTCTGGGGCTAACAATTTTGAGTGGGAATAGCTGGAATGTCCTTAGTCGGATTCAAGAAATAGTACGGGGCTAAGAAATGTCAGTGTGAAAGGCTTCAAAAAGTAGTCCGGGTCTAAAGATAGTACAGGGCTAAGGATAGTATGGGGCTAAGAAAACCCAATGAGAAAAGGGTACAAGTGGGGTGTCTTTAGCGAATGAACATGGTGAGTGGTTATGTTTTCAAGGAGGTGGCACAGGCACCAAACTCTATTGGTGGGCAGTGGGGTGTGGAGGGGTGATTAAGCGCACCAAATTTAAATGGCTCCAGGAATTGGTGGAAAGGGGGGCGCTTATAAGATTGCTACACACCTTACGCCCTCACGGAATCAATGCAGACCCTTAACCCTCTCAGGCCATCCCCAAAGTCCCCTCCCCCTCCTGCTAATACGCAAAATTAAGCCTTTATAGTTGAAAATTGTAGAGGTAAAGGTGGGGGAAAGGAGGGGGAGGGGACTTTGGGGATGGCCTGAGAGGGTTAAGGGTCTGCATTGATTCTGTGAGGGCGTAAGGTGTGTAGTTTAGAGATCCAGTAGGACTCGCGTTTCAGTATGATGTGGTGTTTTATTTTCTTGATCAGTTTTATGCCTGCTATCTCATTTCAAACTTAGTGCTTTAGTAGATTGAAGTGTATGGTGTACGGTAGGATTTTGTGGTTGGGCGAGTGTCGAAAAAAAGAACCCCACATCATAGTGAAACTCGAGTCCTACTGGACCTCTAAACTAAACATATGCAGTATTTAAACCTATTTGTCCCTCACTATCGTGTCTGTTTTTCAAAATTGAGCTCTAACATCCTCTTTCTATTTAGCTTTATATCCCTCTAGAGCTGTCTATATATCTCTTTCTCTCCATCTCTTAATTTGTTGTCTGTCTCATCCCCCTTCCCCTCTTTCTTTCTCTCTAGTGCTGTCTCTAGTGCTGTCTGTTACTCCCTCTGGATTGACGTCTATCCAGGGATGTGTTAGGAAGGAGAAACAACTCTTGCATAATATATTCAAACATCTGATACTAAAGCGTTGATACTAAAGCGTGCTAGTAAATTTCCAAAGCATTCCACTATCACTGCAATGCTTTGATGTTCCATGCGCAGCACCGACATTTAGCTGCTGTCAACTTGGAAAGAAATATCTTTAATTCCCTGTTTTGTCTCTCGAAGTTGTGTTTCTTATTTAGATGTGTTATCTTTCTAGATTTTTTTGCAATTTTCAAGAAAGTTAAGGGCAACACCACTAAAGATCCAGTACTCAGTTTTCTTCTAAATAATTGTTGAATGATGCACAAACTGAGATATAAGATAATATTCTTACTTACACAATTAACAAATTTCTTCACATTCCAAATTTTTCCAGAAATGTGGGATTCCATCATGATAAAAATGGTATCTGAAGCTGTGTATTTTCATTAATAGAGTTTTCGTGTATTTGCGTGCAGCTGAGATATTTTTGTTTGCTGATATCTCTTTTCCTCACAAAAGTATTGATGCAATCCAACCGAACTGGACAAGCGAAATAAGACTCTACATTTCTTTTGTTCTCTCTGAGAAACCATTGCTATACAGTCCTGCTCATTATTGTTAAAACACCTGAAAAGCACATGCTGAGATCACATAATTTTTCGGCAGTGCCACGCATGGGCTCAAAGAAAGAAAGTTGCTTCATATCCTTCCATAACACATCCCTGGTCTATCTACGGTACACATTTGTAAGCTAGTTCATGGATCTGTAGTAATGACCATAACTTTTGTGTAGCTAACAATGGCCTTAATATATGTAGGCCTACTTTTTCAGGCAATGTGCAGTGCTGAGGGAGTCGTATGTTGCAATTCTACCTCTCATATATAGTGACCCAGGAGACTGACACCCCATGCATTTTCATCTACTATACACATCAAACATTTAGTTACTCCTCCCCCACCACCACCTTCCCCCCCCCCTTAACGTCACAAAGAACCCACTGCCACATATTGATAGGCATGACCATGCACGTACTAGTAGGTGCACGTACGATACACAACGTTCATAGCTCCATGCACCTACGAACAGTGACGGACAGTCATGAATGGTCATGAACGGTCATGACAAGCCCTCGACTCCATTCATAAACCATCATACTATTTAGCTCCTTCTGCGTTTATGACGTTAAGAGGCTTAGCTTAAGGTTGGAGGTGTATAGCAGATGATAATGCATACTTACAGTGCAAATTTGATATTTTTCAGACCCTTTTTGGCCATTTTTTTGCTCATCTTCATGAGCATTGCAGGGACTGTATGATTGTGCATGATTGAATACTTGTGAACAAGTATAAGGTGGTCTGTATTGACAAATTCGTGCACAGACATTGGATGGTAAATGCACGGTGATACCATGGACCTTCCATGAGGACACCATCTATTCATTAGAAATCAGAGGCAGCACCCACGTAAGAGATGTGCCTACATGTAAATGGTCACATGTATGTGCTAACATGTAATTGATAGTCATTTGACATAAAGGGGCAAGAGGGAAAAAAGGGAAAGAAAATCTCAAAGAGAATGACAAAGTAAGGGATTGAACAGAAGAAGGTCGCAACAATCACATTGCAAAAGGAATGAATTGTGAAACCATCTATTCATAGGAAATTAGAGACACCCCTCAAGAAAGCTCATAGCGCACCTACAATATACTAACATTTCAGAGACTTGCCTGAATAGTCACATGTATCTGCTAACAACATGTAATTAATAGTAATGTAAGATAAAGGAGTGAGGGGAAAATGGGATATAAAATCTCAAAGAGAATGACAAAGTGACGGATAGAACAGAAGAAGGTGGCAAAATAAACATTGCAAAAGGAATAAAACAAATTGACCCTACCCACTCCAGGAATCGAACTGGGGCCTCGAGATCTTAAAACAGTGCCTTACCCATTGAGCCACAAATCTTCCCATTCACTTAATACTTAATGCCCAGCAGGGGCTAGAATGACTTAGAAATCGATATTCAAGCTGAAATTTTGCCATGATCCCAACATCTGATTAAAACATGAAGACAACATCCTCGAAAGCTAGTACACTCAGCTACAACAGATTAAAATTTCAGAGTAACAGATCCAAAGATAAGCGAGATACAGCTCCTAGAAGGTCGTCATGTCATTTCATAAATACCACTTCCATTGACATAACACGTACATACATCTGATTTTGACATTAATGTTTATAATTGAATTTACACCATGAAGATAGGATCACATTTAAAAATTAAGGCAAGTCTTTCATAGAGCAATGTCTCAGCTTCCACATACTGAAATTTGAGAGAAAATTGATCAAGTATTACTGAGATACCCCAAAACGGGTGAAAAAGTTCATGACGTCTTGCATGAAAAATCATTTTTTCACTTTATATGGCAATATGATGACGTCACAATGTACTTAACGGTAAATTGACACATGAAATCACATCTACATTTCATATTCTTTCCGAATATTAAAATAAAATGGGGGGGGTGTCACCGGCCATTCTGAGGAGCTATGGCCGATTGAAGATAGTCATGTTTTTTGCAATATTTGCACACAAAAACGTACGGACGCGCGCGCAGACTTTCAAATTTGACGCACCCGCACGACCTTGTTATTGCATGGAAATGGTTCAAAATGACAGGATGTGATGTATGAATAAAAAAAAGAATTTTGACGCAACGAAAAAATGTGCGAACGCGTGAATTTTTAGCTGGTCAATTCAGTTAAGTATGCTTGAAAAGCCATTAAAAGGTTACAATACTAGCGTTTAATATGTTATTGTATGTGTATCGCCCTATATGCATTTGTTTCTTTATGTTTTGATCATGTACTGGTATGGCGAGCAATCGGCAAGGAAAAAGTGTGGATGTTGACCGCCTCGTTATGAAGGAGTTTTCCTGTATAAATTTTCTGAATCTCTCTCTGTCCTGTCTCTTCACTCTCGCTCCTCCCTCTCTCTCTCTCTCTCTCTCTCTCTCTCTCTCTCTCTCTCTCACTCTCTCCTCTCTCTACCTCCTACTTATCCCTCTCTCCCCTCTCTTACCTCCTCCCCCTCCCCATCTTTCTTTCCTCTCTCTCCTCTTCCTCTATCCCCCTCTCCCTCTCTCCTTTCTACCTCTCTCCACTCTACCTCTCTACCTCCTCCTTCCCCCCACCTCTCTTTTCTCTCTCCCAACTCCCCCTCTTTCTTTCCTCTCCCTCTCCCTCTTTCTTTCCCCTCCATCTCCCTCCATTTCTCTCTCTCTCCTTTCTACCTCTCTCCTCTCTACCTCTCTACCTCCCACTTCCCCCTCTCTCCTTTCTCCCTCCCCTCTTTCTTCCTTCTCCCCCCCCCCCCTCCCCTCTTTCTTCCTTCTCCCCCTCTCTCTCTGTCTCCCCCCTCTCTCCTTTCTACCTCTCCTCTCTACCTCTCTACCTCCTACTTCCCCCTCTCTCCTTTCTCTCTCCCTCCCCTCTTTCTTCCTTCTCCCTCTCTCTCTGTTCCCCCCCCCCTCTCTCTCTCTCTCCTTTCTACCTCTCCTCTCTACCTCCTACTTCCCCCTCTCACCTTTCTCTCTCTCTCTCTCTCCTTTCTACCTCTCCTCTCTACCTCTCTACATCTCTACCACTCTATTTCTACCTCTATCTCCTACTTCCCCCTCTCTCTCCTTTCTCCCCTCTCCTACCCCTCTCCTTTCTCCCCTCTCCTACCCCTCTCCCTCCCCCTCTTTATTTCCCCTCTCTCCTCTCTCTTTCCTCTCTTTCTCTCTTTCCCCCTTCCCTTTTCCTCTCCCTCTCCCTCTCTCTATCCACCTCTCTCTCTTTCTCTCTTCCCCTATCCCTTTCTCCTCCCCACATCTCTTTGAAATATCTCCCTCCTCTTTCCCCTTTCTACCTCATCCTTTCCAAATGCATTTCTCCATACATCATATCTCACATAATGCATCATGCAGAAATAATATGCTTTACCAGATATTGATGTGTCCTTTTATTTATAGCTAGACATATTGAAGTGCATCTTCAGCACAAAATCACAACACATGTATAAGTAACAAGTAGTATTCAACATCACAGGCTCAATAAGAATGTACATGATTTTTTTGTCAAGGTAATCGAAGCCTGATTTGGAATCGGTCGATGAACCAGTGCCCGACCGAAAGCGTCGAGCACTGGTTTGATTTTTCCAGTCTGGTGTCTGGTGAAACAATGCAAAACATAAGAAATCTGAGGATTACCAAAACTAAAAGTATCATGAAAAGATCTTATTTGTTTACATTCTCATAATGTATTCTCACCACTCCTAATTTTTTTTTCTGCTTTCTTTTTATGAGATAGGAACTAACCGCTCGTTATTTGGTTTGTAGTCTTGTTGACGGCTACTATCATTCGCGTGCTGAATTCTGAATGCATATCGTGGTCCATCGCTAAGCCATGCCAGCACACGTGCAGTACACCTTCACTGTATGTACATATAAACTCACTCACTCACTTGCGACCCGCCAAGCTTTCTATGTTTGTGGCAGATAAGTGAGCGGCCTGCCGTGCCTCCCCTGCCCCGGGGGTAATAGACGAATGGTAAGGTAGCGCTTGCTATACATCTCATTCTTATGGAAAGTTCCCAATTTCAATGGGGCATTGGTGCCCATCCTTTCCAGTTGAACGGGCACCAGTTTTTTAAAAATCTGATATGAATCAGATTTAGTTAACGTACACTTCATGAATTCATTCAGGTTTATTGGAAGAAAGATTGACTGATACTAGTCAAACTTACAGTGTAAGTAAAGTAATAAATATTTTTTCAATTTATCTGAAGAAACAGAATGGCAGAAAAGAGTGTTTTTTATTATCCATTACTTAAATTCGTACTAATCTCCTTAAAACAAGACAGCATCATGAACTACTATATCAATAATTTTTTCCTTATTTTACAACTTTTATCAATTTGTTTTTCTTTAGAATATTACATTGGCATAACTCATTGAACAAAGTATTGAAATAACAAATGTTACATGGTAAGAATTCGAGTGAGGTATAATACTTAATATTGTAACTCACAAGATTATCTAATTCATGTCGACTTAACACCATAAGGGCTAATGAGCTAGATGACAGAGGATTCACATTAATGTCTTTAAAGATACAGTTAGACTTACTACAACATGGCCTGATTCTCATTATTTGCAGCACCTTTGTGTGAACTATCCATGTAATGCAGTACCAGTCACTGATAAGTGTGAACTATCCCTGCAGTGCAGTACCAGTACTCGATGTGAACTATCCCTGTAACAGAACCAGTCAAGTCTTACAGATGTGAACTATCTGTATAACAGAGCAAGTCATTTTCATAATTATATGAATTATCCCTTTATAACAGAACCATCCAAGTTGTACTGATGTGAACTATCCCTATAACAGAGCTACGTATGTCACTTGTGCACTGATGTGAACTATCACTATAACAAAACCAGCCACTGTCTTACTTGATGTGAATTATATTCACTATCTTACTTGATGTGAACAATAGCCACTTTCTTACTTGATATGAACTAACCCTGTAACTGAACCAGCCACTGCCTATGGGCTGTGGTAATAATACATAGGTTTGTCAAGGTCATAGTGTACATGCAAACCCCATTATAACGAGCACAGCTATAGTGAGAACCCTGTTATTACGAGGACATTTCTTGGGTCCCGACTTTTCTTCCTTAGACTTCCTTGTATTCTGTTTTCATATAACGAGATCGGCTCTAGAGAAATTTCTGCTATAGCGAGGCAAATTCCCCGCCCAAGAATAAAGAAAAAGAAAGGAAATTGACCCCCCTTATTACGAGCACTCCCTTCAGGCACGCCGTCCAGTCAGGGAAACGCAACAACAGCACAAGCAATTTTGTTTGTGCCATTAAACGCTGATCACACACACTGTGCAAGAATCCACACACACGACCACACATGCATGTCCACATTACGCACGTGTGGTACTGCCAGAGCCGTATCTCTATATACGGCTCAGGGTACTGCAAGCCCCCGCGCCCAACCATCAACACAGTCACGCACGCACATGGCAAGAGCCTCGACACACATGTGACACTGCGCATGTGTGCAACCCCGCGCCCAACCATCAACACAGTCACGCACGCACATGGCAAGAGCCTCTACACACCGCGCATGTGTGCAACCGGTTGTGCATGAAGATTGCGTTCAATGATCATTCATTGCTTACATGCGGTCCTACCAGCAGGCAAAGCCGGGTAACTGAGCCTCCCAGCTGCTTCATTTGTTGGTAAACGGAGGCGTTGGAAGTGTCCTTTACTGTATATTTACTATTTCAACTGGGATGTTACAAATTTTAGTGAATTTTACTAGTGAATTCAGTTTTGAATGCTTGCAAAGCCATTTAGTGGTAAATATGTTATTGTTTGTGTAGTCCTATAGATACATTAGTTTCTGCATGTTTTGATGTACTGGGGTAGCGAGCAATCGGCTTTAGCAAGGAAAAAGTGTGGGTCCCAACCCCCTCGTTATAACGGGGTTTGCTTGTATTGTATGACTCTTCTGTTCTCACCCATAAGCAATTATCTTCTCAACAGACTGCTCAAGGATTTCACAGACTGAATCATGTGTGCTATAATTACTATGCAGTATGCCGTCATTAAAGCAAAGTCCTTAGAAGCAGAGAAATTGCATCAGGAGAATGGAACAAATCCCAACAGAGTTTGAGAAAGCAGGTATACATGTATGTATACTGTATTATATAATGGTTACGTGTGATAGTCGTTACATGAGCTTTTCCACGTATTATTGATTGTCATTGTTTTGTATGCAGACCCACCTAGTGATAATTCAGAAACATGTAGCGTTATATTATTCAGGTTAGTCTAGTATTGATTACTGATTGTTTGAATGCAGTCACGTGTCAGCAAGACAAATCGGTATGTTGCCTGTTACGATCAATTCACAACAGAAATGATCAAACAAAATGATACCAATATTTAATTTATGTGTTTTTATTATAAGGGGTATTTCCACTTTAAAATCATTACAGTCAAGCGTGGACAATCGTTTTATCACTTACTCTACATCCCTTTAAATATTAGCTTACAATGCTGGAGGATACTGTAGTCGAATTACTCCACAGCTCCCGTTGATGGTCCAGTTGAAAATCCGATCAAGTATTCCCAAATTTTGATCGCAATGTTGATCCCAATGTTGTATGCTGAAGAGCAGGTATTCCAGATAGTCAAGTCCAAATAGATGATCCAAGATGGTCAAATATTAATCCACAGAGTGTAAGGCTTTCATAGGCGGGATCTTATAAGCACTATTTAACAGGCAGGTAAGTTTTCACACAGAGGAATTTCACAACCACATAGGCTACATCTCATTTAGTGGCTACATGTACAACTTACACAAATTTATAACACTTTCCCCCCATGGAAGAAAGAAAATTTTGCCGTAGCAAATTTTTCTTTTACATTTTCAAACAGTTAAAGTTACCTCAATAGAGATGTTCACCTTCACTGCATTATGAACAATCATACTTTTATGTTTGAACACTTACAATTCATATTGTCATGTTTTATTCATGGAAACTCATAATTTAACCCCGACAACTTGTCTTGAATATTTTTGTTACTTTGAACTTCTTATTCAATCATTTTGATGACATGTATTATCCATACAATAGTTTTTTTTTAATTAACAGTTTCGATACCATAATCAATCAGCAAGGCACTTACTTGCACTGATTGTTTCTACATGAAAATAAACATCAAAATCCTTTCGCCAAAATCTTGTGGATGCGTATATGGCAACTTTCATTTTTGTCTCGCTTAAACGAAGTTCGGTGGAGACCTTACTAGTAATCACTTTTTCTGTTAGTCTGTTACAAAAATGTTAGTTTTTCTTTACCTTGCTCTCATTTCTTTTCTGTATCAATTGTGATCAACCTCGGTACAAATGATCCTTGGGTAATACCACACGTGGCGCTATGAGGATGCTGGGGTCAAAGGTCATCTAGGGGTCAAAAGGTCAAATGATATGAGGCCATGTGCATCATTTTTCTCAATTTTTTTGTTTGACTTGCTCTCATTCCTCTATTTCTGCATCAATTGTAATCACACTTGGTACAAATGATCATTGGGTAATACCACATGTATATTCATGAGGATGATGGGGTTAAAGGTTATCTAGGGGTCAAAAGGTCAAATGATATGAGGCCATGTGCATCATTATTCTCAAAGTTTTTGTTTGACTTGCTCTCATTTCTTTATTTCTGCATCAATTCTCCCTATCGCATATAGCCGATATCAAGCGATATCACCTCACGATACCGATATCTGATCGATTGCTCTTGGGACGTATACTTCCGGTAAGAGCTGGTTGTCGGCAGAAAGTGACCAAGAAATCACTTTTTTTTTATGAATTAAGCAGTGAAAATTTTGTGTAGGGTTGTGGTTAGGGTCAGGGTTAGGTTTAGCATAAGGTTTAGGGTTAGTGTTAAGATCAGGGTTAGGTTTAGGGTTAATATTCATGAAAATTAGTTGGATACCCTGGTCCCTTATTGCCGAATGTTCGTGGACCGGAAGTTCATATCCCAAGAATTAAAGGGAAAAAAATTAGAGCGCCACACACGTTCAGATTCGTAGAGCTATATGCGATAGGGAGAATTGTGATCACACTTTGTACAAATGATCCTTGAGTAATATACCACATGTGTCCTCATGAGGCTGATGGGTTAAACGTCATCTAGGGGTCAAAAGGTCAAATGATATTCAATTCAATTCAATTCAATTCATTTATTTCTCCTCTTTCAGTTTTTACAATGATGGTATAGTTAAATTCACAGATTAACATACATATAAATAAACTTTCATAATACAATGAATTAGATAATACAAATTGAAAGGGAAGGAGGGCCGACTAAAAAGCAAAGCTTGTAGGGTTAAGGCCCCCCTATTAAAGTTAATATCATGAACTATTACTTAAAGAAAAAAAAACAACAACAATAACAACTGATTAAATAATTACAAAATCATTTTAAGATGCAAAACAATGAAATTATATACATAAAATCCAAAATGTACACAAACATCAAAGTTGCACGCTACAAATTATATTCAAATGGGAAATGCAATTACCTAGTAGCTATGCAGAAGAAAGCTTCCAAGTCTCTTTTTGAAAATTTGTATTGAATTGCATTGTATAATGTCATTTGGAAGAGAATTCCAGAGTTTTGGACCAGTAAAAACGAATGTCTTTTGAGCAAATGATGTTCTATTTAGTGGCAGATTGAAGGAGCTCGCCTGGCGAGTGAAGTAACTATGAATCAAATCATTCTTTACAAACATATCATTAAGAGGCATAGGTAATTGTTTAGTGCTGAGCTTGTACATTAGCTGTCCAAGCTGAAAAATATACAAGTCTTTAATTTTCAAAGTCTTATCATTCAGAAAAAGATTATTCGTATGTGCCTGGAAATCTGCATTATAAATAATATGATATGATATGATATGAGGCCATGTGCATCATTTTTTCTCAAAGTTTTTGTTTGACTGCTCTCATTTCTTTATTTCTGCATCAGTTGTGATCACACTAGGTATAAATGATCCTTGGGTAATACCACATGTATTTCTTCATGAGGCTGATGGGGTAAAAGGTCATCTAGGGGTCAAAAGGTTTGAAAAAGTATTTGAAAAAAACTTAGCGCTGTTTATTGATTGCAAAATCAGGCGAGACTCGTGGTTCGCGAACCACCTTGTCACAAAATGTTCAAACTTCAGGGTTTTGCACTGCTGCTTCAGGAACAAGTAAGTCCCTCAGCGCATCAGTGCAAATGATCCCCTCGATATGAATATTCTGTGATGTTTCCTCCAGTGGCAGCCCACATCTATATGTAATATTTTATTTTGAGAGTCTGTGGAACAGACTTACATGAGAACCCACTGACGTCATGTTGCCAGCAAACATAAAGCTGATACTGGTGTCATGACTCCTAAGGGATCATTTTGCTCGCAAGTAAAGGGAAGGAAAGTATCAATATCTTTTCAATTAAAATATGTGTAATTGGTTCAATATATCTTCACAAGTGTTCCAATATTTCAGTATATCCTAGATTTTGATATCATTTCATGCAATATATATCATGTTCCTTTACTTGACAAATGACTAATTCAACAATGTAGAGGAAAAAGCAACATTTTCCCTATTTTTCAACAATCAACGGCTAGCTGTGGAAAGGAATAAGTGACAAGTAGAGCTTGTGCAATGGGATAGTTAAAATCATGGCCAGGACAAGGCATAGAAAAATTAGTCTTATACCATGTCTTAATAGTTACAGTTCGATATTATGAAGGTTCGTAATTCCGCACCACGTAAATTGACTATACCTAGAAGAAGGGTTCGTTAATCCGAGCATTTGTGGTAATTATCGATGCAGAGAAAATCCTCGTATAAATCCACAGGTGTGTATCGAGCCAAGGTCACAAGAAATTCATAGATGCAGGTTACTATTACTACAGGTTACTGGAGTAAGATGACAAAACTCTCATGCAGGTTACTATTACCACAGCTGACTGGAGCAAGATGATATAAAAACTCTGAACTCATGTCCCCAAACCGCTTATATATATATTACGATCTGTACATTCTAGAACGTTTTATCATCTGTGTATCGAGAAATTTCTCAGTACATCTAGAAATATATGACAAACCATATTGACCTGACCCAGATTACACTGATGAGTCATCACTGGCCCAAAAGGTCACTGAACTCCACAGGCACACTCCAGCCAGTGCCTCCTTTATTATGTTAATGAGTCCCAGCTAGGTGTAACATTCTTTTATGTAAATAACACCTGGCCCAGATAGCTCCCGCAAATTCCAGAATCTTCCAGGAAGTACACATTGCGCAATGTTGATTTCACCAAGGAGGAATTGCGCAGTGTTGATTTCTAGAATGAGGAATTTCACAACCACATAGACTGCATCTCATTTAATGGCTATATGTACAACTTACACAAATTTATAACAATTCCAACAAAAAATTAAATGGTACATTTTTGACTGTGCCCTATAAGTTTTCTGAGCATAGAAGATTCAACCAGATGACACTAACAAAGAAACAGAGGCATATATATCAATGGCATGGTAGTTGAATTACTTTAGTCTTTTCGTAGGCCAGGGTAGTTTAACAACGCCATCCCACTAAAGAGAGCAATGAGAACGTTATTAATTTGTTGAATACCATTGAAGCATTTTGTTGCTCTCTAAACTAGAGCTTTCCCTCGGTCTCCCTGCGGAAAGAGGGTGATTTTTAGCTCTCACCCGTGACTGCGTCTCAGCAGTAGTTATAAAGCACATATTTTTTGCTTTTAGGCAGTCATTTATACCATTTGAGGCAATGCCACAGTATGAACATTTAATTGAGTAAGATGGAAGTCAAATCACATAAGAGGGAAAATAGATGTTTGTCATTGATAAAGCTTAAGATGTCCCATGTAGGAAAGTACTTGCAAGAATGGTATGAAATTAGTTTCATTGTACCCCATGCATCAACCTCAAATGAACTGTGTGGTTTATTCTTTTGGTATATTTAAAAAAAAAATGCTGTTCAGAGAGTAATGTTAGAAACAAGTGAGCACAGTATTCTTCTGTGGAGGATTAGCGCAGGAAATATCTTTGCTTGATGTAATGAGGCAATTAAATGACATGGTTTATACATTGTCCATCACAATTTCACAAAAGAAATAGAGCTAACGAAACTGGTTGTAAGGTTTCATGATCAATTTCTGCCAAGATTTTTCTGAGAGGATATTTGTCAATGAGGAAAGAAAGTGAGCTTCTTATAAGGATTCTGAAGCCTGCCCGGATCTTTAATTCTTTTAATGTGCCATGATGCATTCCTTCCTAGCAGCACCCTGCTTGGCACAAAGGACTAAAATATATACATGTGCATTGTACTATTTAGCCTTCCAAATTATCAGTGTCATGCACTGACTGTAAAGCATTTCTCTTTTACTTTGCCTATTGTGAGGAAGCTCTCGTGTCCTTCAATGATATTAAGATGCCCATTTGCCACTAGTTTGCCACAATATTCCTGCTCTGCCTTTATTTCTCCCTACAGAGAGCAAAAACCTCAGCCTGCAAAATACATCAACGTTTTTGACATATTTAACAACAACAAATAAATGTACTTAATTCCCGCCAATTGTTAACAACAAAAATAAATGTACTTAATTCCTGCCAATTCTTAAGTTACATTATGCATTTCTTAATGGAACTTACATTTTCATACCTAGTGCACATTTATTTCATGGAAGCTTATTCCGGAAATATGCCCAAAGTATGCCCAACATAACTTAGTAACTAATGTATGCAAAATGCATACTTGTCTTCTTGAACATGGTTTTACATAATGTATGTACTTGATGTCTGCCAACAGGATACACTATACCTAATAAAGGTAAGGGGTAGTAAGGGTAAAGACGTCATGCAGACTTACTCTCGTTGAACTCTTTGAACCAGTTTGCTGATTGTAATGTTGAACTCAAGTGGTCAAAAGATGTTTACAAGCAGAACAGAACAGAGAACAATTAATGAGCCACGATGACCCTCATGCATACTTCGTCTTTTAAAACTACGGTTCTATGAGCTGTACCTTGAGAGCCCTCATGGCCTATTCAACAACTACTTGTAGGTATATCAATTGCTTTCAGACCATTCACAGTTCTTGACATTAAAAGGTCCATACTTCAACACAGTGGCATGGGCATTAGCTGTTGTCTGCCTGCATAGATAATCCTGAAGTGGGGAAGCTTGGGGTGACATGTTTGAGGTTCCATACATCGTGCTTTGGAACATTATGCATGATTGCAGTCTTGATCAGTGGGGCAAAACTCGTCACATATTATACGCTTCGCTGAGGACATCACACTGTTAGACTTTGAAGATCAATCTTGTAAACCATCTTCCTGTGGGTCTTGCATATGCCTTTTGGTATTGTTTCTGAAAAAAGTGCAACGATACAGTACTTGTCTCTTCAGAGCCCTTTCCACGGACAATGCCTCAAAATTGTGTAATATTCTTGTGTTTTGTCTACTAAAGCAGTTTTTTTTATTTCCCAATATAAGTTTTAGATTGTTATGTGGCAAATTACTTGAAAACTGATGGTTTACAGTCCGGCCGCAGCGTGCGCGATAATGAGCTCTGCGGTGCAAATTTATAAATATTCTCGATCCAGATTTCGGGACAAAATCCGTAGCGAGATGTAGCGAGATATTGCGAGATTTTGACATGGCAATTTCAAAAGTGCCTTGCATCAAGGCTAATTTATTCACATTGCGAAATGACGAGGAAAGGGAATCTACAACTTTTCCTTTAAATTTTGGTATATTGATCATTATATTTCCGGATTTTTTGTTTATCGAAATTGAGGCAAGATATTATGTCATTTTCGTTGATTATCTCCTCGCATTTTGAAGTAGTGTTACGCTTTGCTAGCTCCTGACTGGTATAAAACCCGTTTTATATTGAAACTTCATACCTGAAAAGAAGAAATATTGCTTTGTGATGCCATTGGAGATTTTCTATTCTGAGAAAAATCAGTTTGAAAAAATGACTTAAACAGTCTAGCCGCAGTGCCTAGCTGCGCAATTGCACGTATTTATACAAGTCGTATGCACGAAACTTTTGTCGCTGCATATGTAATGAGCAATGACAGACCTGGATTCGTAATAGAATAACTCTGGAAAGAAACGACACATTTCCATGAAATCGCCGGGGTTATGGAGATAAAACTATGAAATTTCATCTGTCTAAAGAAAAATCTTAGGTGAATTATTGAAATCTTGAAAATCTAAGAGATTTATCGGAGGAAAATGTGTATTGCTACCAGTTTACAAAACATCTTAAATTAAATTCTTTATACATGATTCACCGAAATATTTGCTTCAGAGTCTCAAGAAACATTCTTTCTTCTAAAAAGTACTCAAAATGTAAGATTCTACGATCTATACCAGTCACGAGCTAGCAAAATATAACCAGTGTTCCAAAAGGCTGGAGGAAAAGTTCTCGCCGTACAATCTCGCCGGGGATTACATAATAATGTAAGTCGAGGGCTTTTGGTAACGGGGGTACACTCACTATAAAATACACCGGACGGTTAATAACAATGGACACACGGCGGGCGCGCACTATTTTCCTCACTCGCAGTTATACGGAACTCGTGTGGAGCATTGTGGGGGAACCCCCGGTGAGATTGTACGGCGAGCAACTTTTCCTTCAGCCTATTGGAACACTGGTTATATTTTGCTAGCTCCTGACTGGTATAGATCGTAGAATATTACATTTTGGGTCCTTTTTACTAGAAAGAAGGTTTCTTGAGACTCTGAAACAATTATTTCGGTGAATCATGTATATAGAACTTAATTTTTAAGATGTTTTTTAAACGGGTAACAATCCACATTTTCCTCCGATAAATCTCTTAGATTTTCAAGTATTTCTATAATTCACCCAAGATTTTTCTTTAAACAAATGAAATTTTATAGTTTTATCTCCATAACCCCAAGGATTTCATGAAAATGTGTCGTTTCTCTCCAGAGTTATTCTATTGCGAAACCAGGTCTGTCATTGCTCATTACATATGCAGCGACAAAAGTTTCGTGCATACGACTTTTATAAATACGTGCGATTGTGAAGGCGCTGCGGCTAGGCTGTTTAACAGGTTCCTTCCGATCAACGTCTATATAGACGTTTTACGTTTCCTCCCATGAGATACTGAGCCTGACATGTTCATGGTGTCAAATCGTGTGAAGATTTTCAGTCAGTAAATTGGACATTTTGTAGTTGGTTTCATCTGACCAGATATGCACCTATTGTTCAAAAAGAATTACTCTTTCTTGTGGGGTAATGATTACTGTGACAAAAGTTATCACTTTGTTGCAAAATAGATGCAAAAATCATTTCACGGTCTATATTTTTATCAGTTTGAAGCCGAAGCAACCAATACTACAATCAGCCAATTAGAGCACAAGAGCGCTATCTCGCTCACATTCATTTGCATATACAATAACGACATGCCGTTTTTGTATATAAGCATAATGAGGTTCCTCTGCATAAAAGTACACTGATATGTGGGACCCGTGACTTCAGTTACACTTCGACAGTATTATTGTGAAGTAGAACGAGAGGGAGATGGGAGAGGAGGACAATGTAAGAGAAGAAAAAATTCATGATTTAGGAGAATTTCAAACAATCTCCAAAGACGACTATAAGTATTATACGTGCAAGTGTAAGAAGTATTTCAATTGTGTTTCATATTAATTTAGTTATAAAAAAAAACATATTTACATATGAAAGGGAAATCAGTGAGTGCACGTACATGAGGCTTATGTTTTTACTTCCTTTTCTTCTCCTCCTACAATATGTTCTTGTTTTTGTGTCCTTATCAACACTCCTGTCATTTTCCCTCCTTTGGAAGGGCAACGAAAGTTGCAAGGACGGGAAGAACATTGAGAGAAATGAGGAGGAGCATGATGGCAATGGCTGTTTACAACCTGGCAACCCCAGAACGTATTTTACAACTTCTGACCGTGGCCAGCCTAAGTAAACAGAAGCGCTGAGCGGTAATCCCCTACCAGATAAGCCACCGGCACTGAATCAAGTTTGGGTGTAGGCCAGCCGTGTTAGCTCCCCCCCCCCCCCCCACCTTCTGTCTCTCTCTCTCACTCTCTCTCTAGGTGCGTCTTCATTAGCCCGATCAGACAAAATAGCGAGCTATTTTGCGATTAGGAGAACTAGCCTGAAGTTGCAATCGCATCTTCATTAGCTCAAAACTCTGGATATGTAAGCTCAAAACTCAGAATGCATAAATTATAACAATGTTAAATTCGCACATACGCAGTGTGCGACGGGAATAGGCCCGACTGCATGGCTTCGGTTGTGAGCTCACATTCACGCACATATAAAAACCTGAAGCTCCTGTCCCACTATTGCGTGCAAGCGTTGCGTGTGACTTGCGAGGTCCCCGCAGATAGCCCGCACGAGACAGCACCTAGCACATATCTCGCCTGTAGTTGCCTGCAGGTGAGCATGCAAGTCCGATTTACCCGCAACCCGCAAGTTTTGAGCATGTTCAAAACTTGCTCCGGTTGAGTTGCGGGGAATTGGCCGCAGAGGTCCACGCAGAACACCAGTAGGAGGCCCGTAGCGGCCGCAAATCACAGGCAGTTAACTCACATGAAGTAAGCAACTTGCCCGTGGATCTGTGGGTATGCAGCGGTAAACGTGAGTCATCTGCGGGTATTCTACTAGCATAATACGGGTGTTTTACTGGCAAGGAACCGTGTCCATACTGCCAACATGCGTGTAGCTGGTCATTTCTGCGGATGTGGAGCGATGCATATACGAACAAATTGCGTGTATTTTAAGGGTCAGTTACTTCCTTTCTGCTGGTTAGTTGAGGCTCGGCTGCAGCCAAGATGATGACGTTCTTAGAGGCTCGCACTTGCACGTAACTCTCACACATGTAACACGCAGTCGTGACGCAGATAACTCGCAGCGCTCATATGTCGCCCGTAATTAACACGGATCATTTTCGAAGCTCTCACACGCCACCAACGCGCCTGACATGCAGGTCACACGGAATACACGCAAGTAGACCGTAATTAGCACGTGTCCAGCAGGTAAGAAGCATGCAAAAGTTTTCAAAATTCTACTCAGCCCGCAGAATATACCCTGCGTTTTGGAAAATTGTTCCTTGCAAGTCATACGCAACGCTTACACGCAATAGTGGGACAGGGGCTTAACGTAAACAATGCCTCGTGCGTGCTGATGCATGCCGAGATTAAGAAATTTTCAGGCTAATGAAGACGCTCCCAGCTAGCTCAAGCTAGTTTGCGCGTTAGCTCCATCTAGCCCAAGATTTCTTGGGAAATTTTCTCAACCAAACAGCTAGCTGTTTCACCTGATCTGTCTAATGAAGATACAAATAGCTAGCTATTTCGTGATCTGGCTAGGCTATCTCGATCAGAACTAGCTAGCTATTTCGTCACATCGGGCTAATGAAGACGCACATTCTCTTTCTTTTTTACATCCATTGTAGTGTGATATGTCATGTTATTTTTCCTGGTCATTATTTATTTTGATTTACATAATAAAAACTACTTTACTCTACATGTACTTTCTAAAGCCTATCATTGCCCTTGCAAATCATGTTCTGATCATCCATGAAACTGCGCAATTTGTAAATATGACAGACTAGACATGACAACTGAAGTTGAGTGTCAAAGTCTATTTTCAGCTAGTAGTTTTGTCATGAAAAGGGAATAAATGTGTGTTGCTTACTAAAAAAAAATCTGGTAGTTTCTTATTTTTAAGCAACATTTCCCATGAATTACCTTTGCACTAAGTTAAAAATTGACTGGACAACTTTTCCAAGAAAAATGCAAAGCCAGATAGGGGGCAACAAGATGGATTCGAGTGCCATTTAAACCTTCTTAAATTTATATAAGGTTGGATAAAAGACCTATGCGCAGGTCCACGCAATTTTGTGTAACTCTGAATGGAACTCGGCAGAGTCCCGACTGCGAGAGTTAGGGCGACCTGAACAGTCACCAAAAGGCTCGGGCCAGTAGCCTGAAACTCCCAGTACCACCAAACGCCAAACACAGATCAAATCATTAAACACGGAGTGTGATTAATCAACTCCCGTAACTCTCACTTAGGCGCACCTCCGGAGGGTTCCTCTTATAAATATAAGTGCATCTGCATTTCACGGAACACAATTAAGCCACAATCGTTAGATTCCCGTTAAAAGCAACAGAAAGTGTTCTGGTTAATGTTCACATGTCACATCTGTCTGTGTCACGAAAAACTCCGCATGGAATGTGAAATTGGTGGGGTCCCTAGTGGGCCCAGTTACGGTGGCCTCACCAGGCATATACACTCAAGTGATGCGTTTTGTGGTCTTGATTGTGCACTGCGCTAACTTGTGATAGCGGGGCTTGATTGAAGAGTGAAAATATTGGGTTGTGGTTGTTATATTGCCAATTCTGGGTCATTTTCTTTTGTTTGAAGTGTATTCAGGACTTTGTCTACCTTAGAGTACTTTCTGGATATTTTAATATGTAAAAACAACTAAAATACATATTTCCTACTTCCCATTTCTTTTCAGGCAATGCCCTAGTAAGAGTCTGTTTACACTTTTATGTAAGACGGTGAGGATTGCAGGTGTAATCCAATACCACCACCTCACAAGCAATGGTTGAAGGTGCGTTTTCATTAGCCCGATCAGACGAAATAGCGAGCTAGTTTGCTAACTAGCCTGAAGTTGCAATCGCGTCTTCATTAGCTTGAAATTCGGGATGCATGAATCATCTCGATGTTCGCACATACCAGCAGTGTGCGACGGGAATTGGGCCACGACCGCATGGCTTCGGTTGTGAGCTCGCATTCACGCACGTATAAAAACCTATTATGTAAACAATGCCTCGTGCACTGATGCATGCCGGAATCAAGAAATTTAAGGCTAATGAAGACGCTCCAAGCAAGCTCGAACTAGTTCGAGAACTAGCTTGAGCTAGCTCCATCTAGCCCAAGATTTCTTGGGAAATTTTCTCAACCAAATAGCTAGCTATTTCACCCACATTGGGCTAATGAAGACACCCCTTGATAAAACTTTTAACATGTAATTTGGATAGCGGGTCGGGATACATCACCTTCTACCTCCATTGATAGACATGCAGATTGCATAGGATCATGTGCTAAAAGTGGTGGGGTATTTTTTTTAACACAGCAATACCGGGATGGTATTTTGAGCACCGTTTTATCTCTGTTTTAACTTTCTGTTTTATCTCTGTTGTAAGTTAGTGAGTTACAACAGCGCTAAAACAGTTGTTAAACGGTATTCTGAACACCGTTTTAACGGTGTTGTAAGTCAGGAAAACCACGCCCACCGCAACCACTATAACCAATAGGAAATGTTGTAAGAGGTAGCATATAAGAAGTTTTAGCCAATCCGATTGCTCCCTTGTCATTGTCATTTGGCAAAAGCGTGCGAAACGCACCTTGCCTTAATATGCGTGTTTTAGCGCTATATCTTGCACTTAATATATTGCATTGGCTTTTTTGCTTGTGTTGATGTTGTGTGCATGTTATGCGAGAGAATTAAAAAAAACACAATTTGCTGAACATAGGGCAAAGGTTCGAAGAGGTGTGAATTTTCTCACAGAAGAGGTTGAGCGATTAGTTGTTGAAGTTGTAGCGAGAGAAGATTGCCGCCATGACATAACTCTACAAAGTTAAAACACCATCCACCCTGTTTTATCTCACAGGTATATTTTTGCACATGGGCAGAGTTACAACAGAAGATAAAACAGTCGTCAGAATACCTTGTTACAGATATGGTTGTACTGTTTGCGCCAAAAGTTATGCGTGTGCGCACAAAGTATGAAAATGGCATGCGCGGGCAAAGGGAGAGAGATAAAACAAATGTTAAAACAGAGTTAAAACAATAGTTAGAACAAAGATAAAACGGTGTTCAGAATACCGATTAGTTATAACAGACTTAAAACAGAGATAAAACAGTCTCAGAATACCACCCCCGTATTGAGGAAGAGGACCTGGCGCTAAATTGCTGTAAATTGCAGACTGGGTAACAAAGATTGCATACTGCATTACTTTATCAAAGTCTAGTTCATACATGGATTTCTTCTGCATTATGTTCACTCTTAACTTATTTTCATACTTGTATTAATTATGATACAAAATTGACAATTGAATGTCTTGTTCACACATCCGTTGAGTTTTTCTGCCACAGATTTGCCAGAGACATTATGTTTTGGTGATGTCCATTCATCCTCCCCCATTCTTTTACCCAATTCTTTAAGAACTCTTCAATGGATGGAAGTTGGTACCTGGATGTACTTTATGTACCAATGGCTGTGGAATAAGGGTCAAATCCAACCAGGCCAAAGGTAATGAAGTTTATTCACAAAAGGCCATCAATATATCTTTTCACAATGCTTAGAAATGTAATGATCAAATTTAAATCAGACAATACAAAGATCAGTCATTCCAGTGAGTTAAACTGATACAATTTGACATCAAACACTTAAAGAGGTCATATCTCAATTAACTTTGCTCAAATTAAGCATTGCATTGATTTTTTCCACAAGAACTGGAGATGTTAAACATCAAAGTTATAAATAAAATTTCAACCAAACTTTGACCAAAGTTGCATTTTCATATGGAGAGGAGTTTTGAGTTTTCTATCCTCAAAGGACAAAAATAGTGCACTTTGCACCCCAAAATACAGATTCATTTGACAATTATGATATACATGCCTTACATGTATACAAATCCTATAAGCTAGTTTTGGCAAGACCCATTTCTTGATATTCCACCACATAAGAAGATGGAGTGCATGATTTTCATGTCATATCAACAGTTAAAAGACAATGGTGGAAATATAGTAAAACTTGGAATATATCCATTGACATTTTTCTATCAATGTGTACACACATTCACTCATGAAGGTTTCCAATAAAGAACTTGACCTCATAATTCTGTTTCCATTCACCGTGGGAGAGAGATAAGCCTCTTCTTTAGCTTGGCTCTCCTGTGCAATAAGGCCAAGGTCAAACGTTCGTGACAGCTTAAGGGTTTTGATGTAGATGTGTGTGAAGGGGGGGGGGGGGGTTCAAAACCGACTCAAAATCTAGCAATCAATATTTTGCCACTCAAAGTCATATTCCACGTCTAATATTGTGAAATGTAGGTCTCATACTAATAGTTTCTTCCATTTTCCATGCTGTTTTCACAATTTTATTTTTTTACTTGCAAAAGAGCTACCCTTTCCTTCAAGTATCAAAGAACGTACAGCCCTGTTGTACATTAAGTAGATTCATCATTTTACAATTTACAAAACAATCCTTGCAAAATCCTTCACAGCGTAGCTAGTCTACTCAAACCAACACAGAATTGAACACTGAAGGTAGATTCAGGCACAAACCTCTATGAACAAGGTATATTCCTTCTTCAAAAAACAGAAAGAGGGCACTTTATGGAATCACACAGAATGCAGCATATGAAAGAGCAGTTGCAAGTGATGTCACAAAATCAAAACTTTCAAAAAAAGTCAAAACTCTCTATCCTCATCTTATCAGGATTTTCATCACACCTTCACTAATATCTTGCTTTCATTTTTCTGCTATTATTGAAACCAATTTAATGTCCAGGTAGACCTTTGCTTTAAATCAGTATGCTATTATCCTCCTGAGCTGTTGAATGAACTATCACTAAATTAATCACACCAATGTGTACCAAAAAATTCAGAAAATCCTAGCTGTACTGTTTCTTGTTACCTTTACCAGCTGAGCTCTGCTTCAGATTAAACAAGCAGAGATGTGATTACAACGTGGTTGTTGAGAAGCACAATAAGCCCCCGGCCTAGTATGTGTGAACACACACCCACGCAGGATTACTTTACCATGGATCCTTTCCAGACGGTTTGAGTTCAAGTTAATCAATGCCCAGAATTTGGTGCCTGTGCATAGTTACCACTGCAATAGACCAGATTACACTACTGGCATTTAGGAAACAAATTCTAGGCTTGCTCTCAGTGATGAATGATAGTATGCTCCATATGTTTGACAAATGACAAATCACAACAAACTTCAAAACTGAACCTGCAGTTTAAGAGGATTGACTGACACATAACATGATAATGATTATTAAACATGCTTATTTAAGCAAGCATAGATTTGAGGATGCCGGGCTTGTCAGAACTTGTCAAACTCTAGTACTCAAACTTGGTACAGTAGTGCCATTCTCATTGGGCTTAGCAACTGTACCAAAAGATGTCTGAAACATCGCCAGAAAAATCACAACTCAAAGTGCAATTTTTCTTAACATCACACCGAAACATTGTGATGTTTTGTAATGAGAATGCTCACAGCAGAAAAATCATGATTTTACTCACGTGATTTTCGCGTCCGCTCTTCCAGTAGCGCGTGACAATTAAAATGTGCGATCGAGCTAGCTGCTATATGCTGCAGTACTACGTACAGTACAGGCTAGGCTAGCTGTCATATCAGATGCGGAGCGTCGTTCTAGTACTACTTCTACTGTGTATACTAGATCAACTCAGTGATGACTGCACTGCGCTGCATATAGTGTATACTGTACAATACATCAGTACAAACCTACGTGAAAATGATAGCATGGGACCGAGCGAATCAATTTTGTTGTATGTTTACATCCCACTTTGAGCAAAACGAATTGCATGGGAATGGTCAATCAAGTATGCTGGGCATGCGTGGTTTGTCCCGTGATATTTCTAACATCGCAAGTTTTTGGTGTAATGAGTATAGTAGGACACGATTGTCAAACAACACAATTTTTAATATTGCGTTTTTTTGTAATGAGAATGGCCCTAATGATGATACATGACAGGGTAATTGATCTAATCAATTTTGGATCATGTAGGTAAAATGTCACAGGTCACAGTCAAATCCTAAAATGTAACTTTCACATGATGACTCCAGAAATATTAAACCAAACTTCACCAAACCTAGATCAATCATAATATTTGACAAAGCAATTAAGTGATTAAATTTTGGATAAGATAGGTCAAGATGAAAGGTCACAGGTCAAGGTTGAACTCTAAAAGTTCACTTTGTACATGATAATTGCATCCCTCGAACAGAGTTCGGAGGATACAATGGATTTGGCCTCGTCGCGCCGCCACCTCAGAGATTTTCTTCTGAGTGCTCTACTGGCTGCAGTTCTTTTTGGATCATCTTCAAATTTGGTATGCAGGTGTATTATGGTAAAGCAAAGACGCCTATAGTTTTTGGTGGTGGCACCCTCGCTTGGTCCGTCTTTGTACATAAAATGGTACATTTTCTTGTGAGCGCTCTACTGGCTGCAGTTCTTTTCTGATCATCTTCAAATTTTGTATGAAGGTGTATTCTGGTAAAGCGAAGAGGCCTATAGTTTTTGGTAGAGGTGCCCTCGCGTGGTCCATCTTTGTACACAAAAAGGTACATTTTTCAGGGTCTGTTGTGTGCATGATACAGGCTGCATTTTTCAATGGATTTTTTTTCTTCAAAATTTGATGTGTAAGTGTATTATAGTCAACTCTAGACACCTACAACTTTAAGTGATGCTGCTCCCAATGCTCTGTCTTTTACAGGGTCAAAGGTCAACCTGATATATCTAAATTTGCAAAAATGCTTATTTTTCAATTACTTTGTTGTTACCCAAAGGATTTTAGGATTATAGGTGCATAGGTGGTCATTCTACATGTAGCCCACAAAAGTATTCAGTGATGGCGGCCTCAGTCTTCTGACTTGGGTGCCATGTCACATTACTTGTATGTGATCTATCGGCCACATTTCTTGTCCAATTTTATTCAAACTTGCTTTGGAGGTTTGCTTTCGGGGGAGGGGGGGGGTGGGGGTGTCATTCTGTGTGACAATAGTTTTCAGTGACAGCGCCCTCATTGTTCAAATTTTTTGCCGTTTGTCGACAGTTTGGCACACAGAAGCAATTTTTAAATATTTCAAACAAGGTGGTTCGCAAACCACAAGTCTCACTTGATTTTGCAATGGCCTCATATCATGTCCCCTTTTGACCCTTTTGACCTTTGACCTCATCATCCTCATCAACACACGTGGTATTACCCAAGGCTCATTTGTACCAAGTAGGAACACAATTGATGCAGAAATAAAGAAATGAAAGTTCAACCAAAGCTAACATTTTTGTTACAGACTAACAGACCAACAGATGAAAAGGAAAAGTGATTACTAGGTCTCAGCTGAACTTCGTTCAGACGAGACAAATACTATTATTATGTTCTAAAGTTGATTTTGTTTTCTTCACTGTGTAGGTCTGTTTATTATGTGCATAGTGTTGGGATTACATATAGTTTGGTATCATTCAGGAAAGTAGAATATTCACATCTTCAGTAGATGAAATGGTATGGAATAGTGTATTATCCAGTCCCTGCTAACCCTTTATTGTCCAGGCAATACTGATACTGTATGAGATTTGTGTGTACTTGTGAGAAAGGACACACGTTTGCACATAAGTTAATCAGGCTTCAAGCGCAAATATGGATAATAGCGTCATGTATAGGGGGAAAATGCATGGTTCTGTAATCATATTAAGTAGTTTACTATTGTGACCTAAGTGAAATACAGATTTATTCTGGAAATATTTAATTCAATGGTGCATACAGTGAATGACCCTAGCATGCACACTTTGATTAAACAGAAGTGATATTGGTGACTTTGTTCAATTTGTGTAGTTTGTCCAGCCAGATCATCAGATTTAGTAGATTGCAGTATGCAAAGTACCCTTGTCCAATCCAGCAAACACGAAATTTTAAAAACTTTTTTTTAGGTCCTGTACGTCTTTGTTCTAAATGAAAGTTTTTAAAACGTTTATACAATGTTAAAGTTTGGACTTTATTTTTAGGTTTTTTGAATGTTTAAAAAACATTTTTTGGACGTAACAAAATTGAAAGTTTTGTATCGGACGTTTACAGAACGTCTCTCTCTCTCTCTCTCTCTCTCTCTCTCTCACTTTCTCTCTCTCTCTCTCCCTCCTTGCTTAGCTGATAATCCCTGACATGGTCAGAGTGGAGCAAGGTAAGCTACTATTCCATCAATACCATCAAATATTCAGCCATTGTCTTGAACTCACAGGAAAGGGGTCACTAGGCAACCTGAAATAATAACTTTACTAAATTGTTCATCTCCCTGCTCTCTCCCTGAGATTTAGACCCTGAACTGCTCATTAAGATTAGAAAACATTTTTCCTCTGCACTGATAAGTATTAATCCGCTCTTTAAAAAAGAAAAAATGTCATCACACCAGAATACTATGAGTAGATATTGTTACAAATGTGTATAAGTTGTACATAAATAGCCATACATGTAGCCCTTGAATGAGCTGCACTCTGTGTGCTTGTGAAATTCCTCACTGGTGAAATAAACATTTTGAAATGTGTACTGCCTGTGGAAGGTTCTGGCGTGTGTTAATTACATAAAAGAATGTTACACTCATTAGCATAATAAAGGAGGCACTGACTGCAGTATGCCAGTGATGACTCATCAGTGTAATCTAGGTCAGGTCAATATTGTTTGTCACGTTTACAAGCATAGGTATATGTACAATGTAGAGCTTACTGGATTTATTGAGAAATTTCTGGAAACACAGTTAATAGAACCTTCTGGAATGTACAGATTGTAGTATATATATGAGGTGCTTGGCTAGGGGCATTAGAGTTTAACATATCATCCTAGCTCCAGTCATGTACCTGTGATAACCTGCATTAGAGAGTTTACCTATCATCTCGCTCCAGTCACCTGTGGTATATAGTAACCTGCATCTAAGATTTTGTTGTGACCCTGGCCCAATACTTACCTGTGGATTTATACGAGGATTTTCTCTACGTGGACAACTACCTGCCTGTTAAATAGTGCTTATGAGATCCTGCCTGTGAAAGCTCTGTGGATTAACATTTGACCATCTTGGATCATCTATTTGGACTTGACTATCTGGAATACCTGCTCTTCAGCGTACAACATTGGAATCAACATTGCGATCATGATTTGGGAATACTGCATCGGATTATCAACTGGACCATCAACGAGAGCCGTGGATTCATCCGTCTACTGTATCCTGCAGTATTGTAAGCTTAAACATATTTTAAATGTTTATGTAGAGTCATTGTACAAAGTTGTGAAAGATTGTCTTGATTTTAAAGGGGAAATACCCTATATAATAAAAAACACATAAACTAAATATTGGTATCATTTTGTGCGATCCTTTCTGGCGTGAATTGATCGTAACAATATCTATTTGTATATATCTTGATATAATTCGAACTTACAGATACTCCGAGCTGCCTAAGCATAGTATTTTCCCAACAATTACTTGACATTTTGATGGGAGCTTTTGCTGCTGTTGAATGCAAATACAGTAGCAAGACTCCCCCACAAGGTCCCTCAGCAAAGTGCATTACATTATTGATCCTATCAACACATGCAGTCTCTTGGGCATACATCACCAAAATAGCGGGGATCAACAACTTATGTGCAGTTTAACTTAAAGGGACATGAAACCTAATCTGAAGGAGACTGAAAGTGGAAACAAGCTTGTGCATGTTAACCCGTATATTACCAGGCCTTATTGGCTTACTACACATTTGAGACTGATCAGTTTCCCCTTTAACCTTGCAGTATGCATTTTACAGGAAGAAAAGTGATGCTCTGTGTAGTGTCTTTGTCTTGTTTTACCCATTGTACACCAGAGCCCCGTTACATAAAGGTTTGCAATCAATCACAAAATGGCAATTACCAATCAATTATTGCATGCATTGTGCATTATGTTCAAAAGACTGACCAGTAACCAATCTGAATTTGTCTTTCAAATTTGCAATTGATCGCAAACCTTTATGGCACAGGGCCCAGGACAATGAAAATGCCATACAGTAAATCATTGCAGACCAATGGAGTTACCATACAGGTTAAAGAGCAAGATTCAGTGCCAGTTCTTTTAATTTACAAAATATCACAGCTTTCTTCAAACATGTTAGATGTATATCTGCAAGGTTTGTCAATCTGTTTTTTAGCTTTTGTTATATGTAATTCAGGTCAACTTACTATTAGGGTTCCATATTCCTTTAAAGCATATGTCATGATTATACAAATGGGGATTCCCCCCCCCCCCCATCATCTTTAGGTTCTCTCTCCATGAGGTTGTTGGCTACTGTGTCAAGCAGATGAGATTTGTTTGTGCTGTGAATTTGTGAGAAGCAGTCCCTCCTCCCATTGATGCATGTTTGAACAAAAACTCTACTGCCCCCCTCCCCAGGGTTCAAAATAGTGGATGACCTTTAAAACCTAGCAGCATAAAGCAAGAAATTGTTTGAGCATGGGGCAATAATTGTTCATAGACCAAACAACACTCAGATTCATGGGACTGTAAAATGTAAATCCTGGACTGTTACAACAGGCATGGTCCAATGTGAAGCAAAGCATAAGATTTTGCCACATGGCTAAGTTGAATCAAATTGAATTGAATTGAAATGAATTGCAGTGCACTGTATTTACATCATATTTGAAAAAGTAGCATGAATGTACAATCATGAAAAAGCTTTAAAGATATACAACATGTGAAGGGAGAAAGAAAAGGAAGTATGAGGTGACACAGATATTTGACTAAGTAACCACTTACAAAAACAATCGCATCGTAAAGAAGTGGAAAACGGAACATTTGTATAGAGTATCTATTGGTAAAGTGTCAACACATATACCAATATCATTTGAGATTTCAGATATAAATATCCATTTTAATGCTACTTGATTGACACTAATGAACTATGTAGTGCTTAGTCAAATACCACTGTTTATGCCCTATTTCCGCAATTTTCTGAGGCATGGGAGACATAAGTGTAACTCTCACAGTACCATGAATGCGTGACAACATTTTTAATATGAAGTCAGTGGGTTTTTCCTCATTTGGCACAGTGAGTTAATTGTGAAGGATTATGCCAATATGACAGTGTGGAGGTGGTTGGAGTCATACTGGTCAACTCTACACACAGTTGAATTCCTAAAGTTATCCATGTTTCTTTCCAAATTTCTTTTGTTTGTAAAAAGATCATGCTTCCTTTACATGTATGTATAGATTATGGTTATTGTGTCTCTCTTATTTTTTTCATTATCTATGTCATACTCTCTTTCTCTAGCTACCTTTCTTTTTCTCTCTCTTCCTCTCTTTCTATACTGAGTATGCAAGTATGCACTGCTCTGTTTTCTATTTATGTAATCTACATTTCTATGATCAAAGGAATATACCGTCTTTACTATGTTAAAAGAATGCCCCACCTCTTTTTAGCACATGACCCTATTGCAATTTGTACATCTATCAATGGAGGGAGAAGGTGGGGTATCCTGACTCCCGCTATCCAAATGACATGTCAAATGTTTTATCAGTGATTATATTCCACATACTAAGAATGTTGCTATATGATTGGTCAAGAGTTGATCACGTGATGAGGCGTAGTTTTTCCTATCAGATCACCTAAGAATAAAAGTTCGTTACACTCTAGGTGATAGTACTTTTTGGTTTCGCTGATCTCTTCACTCCTCACAGTCCTAATGCGTGATTAATATTTTGAGTACGCGCGAAATAAAAGTGTGTTACACTATCACTTGACATCTAATGCGTCCTAACGCGCGTCCTAATGCGCGTCATAATACGCGTCCTAATACGCGTCCTAATGCGCGTCCTAACGCGTGTTCCCCATGGCAGTGGCTCGGGGTTATGGAGATAAGTAAACATTACTTTTTTACGTCAAATTGTCATTTTTGGTATAGATAGTTGGTTTCAGATGTGGAATATAAAGCAAATAATCAACTTTTGGTTTCAAGCAATGAGACGAGCTATCACTTCCTCGACTATCTGAATGTATACGCTATCTTTCCTCAGCTGCGCTTCGGAAAGATAGCTACATCCACATGGCCTCGGAAGTGATAGTTCGTCCCATTACCCTCACCAACGCTGATTATTTGCTTACTATCACCATTGCTTGTGAGGTGGTGGTATTGGATTACACCTACGATCCTCACCGTCTTACAGAATAGTGTCAACAGACTCTTACGAGGGCATTGCCTGAAAAGAAATGGGAAGGAGGAAACATGTATTTTAGTTGTTTTAACATATTAAAATGTCCAGAAAATACTTTTAAGGTAGATATATAGACCCAAATTAAACTTCAAACAAAAGAAAATGACCCAGAATGGGTGATATAATAACCGTGACCCAATATTTTCACTCTTCAATTGAGCCCTGCCACACGAGTTAGCGCAGTGCACGAATCGGAGGCCGCGAACCGCATCACTTGAGCGTATATGCCAGGCGAGGCCGCCTTGACTGGCCCACTAGGGACCCCGCCATATTTCGTGCAGACGGTGCAGAGTTTTTTGTGACACAAACAGTGACATGTGAACATTAACCTGAACACTTTCTGTCGCTTTTTCCACGGGAATCTTATGATTGTGGCTTGTTTTGTGATTTTTAACTTTAATAGGATTATTAACTTAAATTAGAAACTACCAGAGTTATTTCCAGTAAGTAACACACATTTATTCCCATTTCATGACAAAACTATTTCCCAAAAATAGACTCTGACTCGCAACTTCGGTTGTCATGTCTAGTCTGTCATATTTACAATTTGTGCGGTATGGATGATCAGAACATGATTTGCAAGGGCAATATGATAGGCTTTTGAAAGTAGAGTAGAGTCAAGTAGTTTTTGTTATGTCAATCGAAATAAACTATGATCAAGAAAAATAACATTACATCTCACATTACAGAAGGGGGGAGGGAGAGCTAACACGGCTGGCCTACACCCAAAATTGATACAGTGCATGCTGGTCACTTGTCAGGTAGGGGATTACCGCTCAGCGCTTTTGTTTACTTAGGCTTAGGCTGGCCTCAGATCTCAGATAACGATAAATCATAAAATACATTTTTTCGGGTTCCAGGTTCAAAAGAGCCATTGCTGTCATGATTATGTAATGACTTGTTGTAATATATGTTGATGTTACCATTTGCTTACCAAATGTATACATAATATTGAAATTATGATATTTCATGGCAGTCTCTCTCTCTCTCTCTCTCTTTCTCTCTCTGTCTGTTGGTCTCTCTTTCTCCTTTTTTCTTTTTCTCTCTCTAATTTATTCCATACCTCCCCAGAGAATAAGCTTTCGGGTCATCCCTGGCTTGGAAGCATGCTGCCAACGTAGCCAGCCAGCCAGCCAGTGTCTTCTCTCTCTCCATCCCCCAGCCAGCCAGCCAGCCAGCCAGCTCAGCTCCTCCCAGTTTAATCAATGCCTTAGGCCCTCAGCGGTCCTCACTGTCTCAGCAATCTCTTGTCATGCAGCCGTCCAGATGTTCTCTCCCAGTGTGTGGGTCCTGTTTGTTCATTCCTTGCCCCTGCCTTAAACCTCTCGGTACCAAGCTAGGAAAAGCTGTATTGACTTATTACACATGTCATGCACCTATGGTACAGAGTTGTTAAGGATCCGGATCCAGACATGATTAGCATGATTAGACATGATTAGCAAAGACTGCTTTATTTTTAGACTGGAGATAAATCCATCTTCTAGAATGAAGGGTGCAACCCCATGGTTGGGGGTGGGGGGGGGGGGCGTAAGGGGGTGCTTCTTGCTTTGCCTATAAAGTACAAACCCTACCCACTTCAGTAAGCTGTGATACATTCTCCCATATGCTACCGTGAAATGTACCAATCCAGAAAGACTTGGCATTAAAATGGATGCATTATTTCTTTGGAAATGGAAGTTATATTTATCAAGCATACCCATAGTGTTTGAATAATTTAAGAATCGTTCATGAGTAGATTTTAGAGTACTCTCCATCACTACTATAGCAGTGTAAGTTTCCTATGGGCTCATGGATAAGGAGAGGGTGCCCAAAGTGCATCATCCCCCCCCCCCCCCATTTCTCAAGAAGCTCATAACAGTATGGGGCATCATTATTGCTGCCCCCCCCCCTACTCCACCCTCCTCCTGTGGTGAATCTAGATACTTTAATTGGTCTGTATTCTCAGAAATTATTTTACTTAAGCTGCATACTTATACCCATCATTACATGTATGTGGGGGAGGAATGTAAACCATGTGATTTTGTCTATGGAATCACCTCAACAAGTGATGTTGTCCATGGAATGATTGCAGTGGGGATGGTGATTGCCATCATAAAGTTAGTCCAGGGCCCTGACTTATGAGGAGTTGCTATTTATCACAACTTGACCAGCACTTGATATTAATTGTTACTCTGTTTATAACAGATAGAGGATTGGACTGGCTATCAATGCAGATCAATGGCAACTATTCACAAGATGGAGCCTAGGCTTAGTGCCGACTAAATAAAACTACCATTGAGAATGCAGGCCATTATGTGTCTACTATAGAGTTCATTCTTTGTATTGAGCAGTGACTGCAAAGTATCTTATGCAACGGTTGAGTGTGATATGTTCAAATGTCCAATTTCTGAGAAAATTGCATGTTTTTGTCTCTAGTTGATATACTATATGGTTGATGCACATTAATACACTGTTGGATGGATGTATCATATACATTCATCATGACAGTGATTTAAAATGTTATGGCATGATATATCCAATAAAAGTGATGCACATGTATGTATGACACTAATGGTGATATACAGGCAAACTCTGTTATAACGAGCACGGGTATAGCGAGAACCCACTTATTACAAATTTCTTGGGTCTCAATTTTTATTCCATATACCTCTGTGTATTCTGATTCTCATATAACAAGATCCGCTATAGCGAGGCAAATTCCCAGCCCAAGAATAGAGAAAAACAAAGGAAATTGACCCAGTTATTATGAGCACTCCCTTCAGCCATGCTGCCCAGCGAGGGAAATGCAACACAAACAATTTTTTTGCGCCTTCAAACACTTCCCCTCACGAGAAACTGATCACACACGCCATGCAAGAATTCACACAAACACAACCACAAGTCCATGTTACACTTCGCGCGCCCAACAACCAACATGGTCACGCACGCACACGGCAAACAAGAGCCTCTATACACATGTGACACCTTGTACAACCAAACATGCATGAAGATGCATTGCATTCAATGATCATTCATTGTTTACACACGGTCATGCCAGCAGGCACGGTCGGGTTACTGAGCCACCCCACTGCTTCATTTGTCGGCAAACGGGGACGTTGGAAGTGTCATTCATTGACATTTTCAACTGTGCTGTTGGATATTTTAGTGAACTTTTAGCTAGTCAATTCAGTTTAATATGCTTGCAAAACCATTCAAAGATTACAATACTCGGTAGATATGTTATTGTATGTGTAGTCCTATTTATATATATGCATATACATTTCTGTATGTTTTGATCATGTACTGGTATAGGGAGCAATCGGCTATAGCGAGGAAAATGTGTGGATCCCGCCATCTTCATTATAACAGGGTTTGCCTGTAGTTGTATTAATGATGAATAACATGTTGATGTGTTACGTTTTGATATCAACCTTACCATGGAGTGGTGCTTATTTTTTTTAAATCTATGTGTATACCTGCATTTTAGACTTCTTCAGGCGATTCATGTTTGGTTGCCCTTAAATATCCACAAGTTGTTCACATCTACTGTATGGACACAAAAATCTATATTTGTATTACAATTTGCATTATCTTTATATTCATCATCGACACAGGTTTTATTATTATGTTCCAAAAGTGAAAAAATGTACATTGTAACATTAGAAAATATGTTTCTGCTCAGATCATTTTCATTTTGTTGAACTCCTTCTCTGCCAGCCTCCATACTGCCCAATGGGAATGGTATTACCACTGCAAGAATGCGTCAGTGGGGCATAATGAGTTGATCATGAAGGGCAAAAAGTGTGAATGTTTACCCCGAGAGTGTGACTAAACCGCTTTACATATGCTTGGGTTGTCAGTGTTGTGTTTATGAACCCTTTCCAATATATTTTTGATTTTGTTTTATATTTGATTATTATATGAATTGGGCTTTTGAGCCATACAATTATTTGTGCGTATTGAATGAGTGAGTGACGCAATTTACGTCATTTGTTAAAAACTGCGTGCGACATAACTGCATGTTGCACCATCTGGGATATTTCGTGTTTTTGCCCATACCATCCTGTGTTAAAGTCAAGTGTGCGTCAATAAACAAAGCTCAGACTCAGGCCAGCCTAACCACTACTTGATGCGACCAGACTTGGTTTTAGCTAGTCTAATTGTGTCATCAGGGTTTAGCCTAATAACGATTGTACTTAATAATAACAATATTACATGTCTCTTTCGGGGGATATAGAGTATATTACACGTGATAAAACCATATTGCATGAGTCGAATGTGATATGAATTTATATCATGCAATATAGTCTGGTATCCCCCTCAAGGCCATCCAGTATATAATTATTACTCACTTTTTAATCTGAACAGCAAGGCCGATAGTAAACATGAATGTTGTTCCTTGATAAAAAAAAAAAAAAAAAACATCACACCCTCCTGGCAACAACCTTCCCAGGAAGCCTTGGATTCAACTCAACAGGCTGTGGTGTGGTGCTGGTTGTTACACATCAAATATGAAAAGATGGGGCATCGCAGACTCTGACCTCTGTCCTTGGGGTCAAGTACATGCCCATGAACATGTCCTAACCAGTGTGCTGTGACCGGACCTTCCTGTTCACCAACCTACATTCATGACCCTCAAGTTATGACTGCACTAACTGCCAACTTAACCTGCTTTAATTGACATACAAGATGCTAAAACCTTAGAAGGACAATTCAGCAGAGTTCCTTCCTGACAATCTATACTGATTTAAGTGAATGATGCAAGAGGTCATTTTGCTCCCCAAGAATGTATTTGCTGTGCCATAAATATGTCAGCTTTTGCCAATGTTAATTGGATTATTTTTCACTCTAGATGTATAAATTTCAGTCTGTTTAGATTTGTAAGTTTTTTATTTAAAAAAAAAAAGTGTCAACAGGTTGTTTTAACACGTATTATGTAGAAGAGCTACATTTTGTACATTGAAACAAGCCAGTAAATAAACAAGGTAGCAATGCACAAGCTTCTCTTATGTAATGAATGGATTAATGTATGTGAACGGTATACCATGGCAACAGATTCCATTGCTGAAAAGTCATCTGATAAATATTTCTAAAACCATAAAGGAATCTGAAATTAGAGAGCTTTTATTATTGAATGTGTACAAATATTGTACAGGATTGGGTATCCATCATCAATATAGAGATAGCTAGTAAAAATGCACTCTGGAAAGAAGTTTTATAATGAGTACATGTACTTGATTTGTTACATGGGGAAGGATAAACATAGTTGAGTTTGGTGGTACAAAGTTCCAGACAAATCAATGGTAAATCAGGTTTTAACTGGTAAATTGCAGTCAGGGCAGGGATGAAAAAAAAATTCCCTTCAACTTATTATGCAAGTGGAACTCAATTCCATTCCATTCAATTTGTGCCTGATTAAATGCAGAGTAGTAGAACAGATACACACAATATATGAGAAGGGTAATGCCCATTCACTGTACTGAGATGAGTTGGATTTAGATAAGTCAGAGGATTCATTTTTTTGCTGAGAGAGTTATTAGGGTTTTGTTCTGCTTTCATGTCAACATGCAGACATCACAGGGAACTAGGATACTGCAAGTGACATCATTATCTTTAACTAAATTCTTCTTCTCCAGTCATCTCTCCTTGACTCAAAATTTCTACTATAATTATCTGCTTTATTAGACCCATGGGAGTTTGCACAATTTATTGATGTGTGGATTATCGTGCCTGTCATGCTCATTAATTTCTATGTGGACACCCAATTGGGACTAGATCACACCAGGCGGCATCATTAGCTTAAAATCAACTAGTCTTGCTTAATCCTTCCTTCAATCTATACATTTCTACTAGTATCACTCCTTTATTGGAAACCTGGGAATTTGCACAATCTATTCACATGTGGTTTGGAGGTCACAAGAATAACAATATTTCCATCAGACGCGAAGACACAAGATTTAACTTATTTGTCATCTTCCTTGATCTTATGTGATTTTATTGTCCTATTGTCCAGCATACTGCTGAATGCATTTGAGATCATGTAAATACATAAAAATACACAAACATAATCTACAACCACTGGTAATTCAATTCATTTAACCGTCTCCTCTCATCTCTTTACCGATCTGTGCTATCTACATGTAAAGTCTTTACAAGTAATTCAAGTTTAAAACTTTGGCGAATTACAGTTCAATATGTACATTTGTCCAGTCTGTTGTATTCTTGACTATTTTCATGTTACAAAAGTCCCACATTTTTTAATAATTTGCATAAAGTAAAACAGCGCTGTTTTGCTGAATGAACAGTGCCACCCTATTGCTCTAGCAGAACAGCGTATGTCTCGATCAATGACAGAGTTGCTCTGTATGTCATTTCGTTGTGATGGCAAAATAACGTAAGTCTACACAGAGGCATTATTATTACGACACCTTCTGTGCAAAACTCTTATGGTAAGCAACTTTGTAGTGTTGATGTATGCAACAGGAGGGTAAAAATAGTGGGTGGGATGTGGTGTACATCCCCCTTATGAGGGGGGGGGGGGTGCCTAGACAAATAAACCACCCCCAGCATGACAGCAATGGCTGGTTAAAACCTGGAACCCTGAAAATGTATTTCAGGACTTTTCATCATTTGAGATCTGAGGCCAACCTACATTGTAAGTTAACAAAAGTGCTGAGCAGTACTCTCCTACCAGATAAGCCACTGGCATGCACTGTATCAAGTTTGGGTGTAGGCCAGCCGCGTTAGCCCCCCCCCCCCCCCCCCCTTCTGTCTCCCTCTCTCTCTCTCTCTTCCTCTTTTCCTTCCATTGTAATGTGATAGGTAATGTTATTTTTCTTGATCATTGTTTATTTTGATTAACATAACAAAAACTACTTTACTCTTCTTTCAAAAACCTATATTGCTCATATTGCTCTTACAAATCATGTTCTGATTATCCATGAAACCACGATAATTCTAAATATGACAGATTAGACATAACCACTGAAATTGTGTGTCAAAGTCTATTTTTAGGAAATAACTAGTTTTGTCATGAAATGAGAATAAATGTATGTAATCTCACTGGTAGTTTCTTATTTTTGAGCAACATTTCCCAGGAATAAAGCTTTGCACTAAGTTAAAAATCGACTGAACAACACAAGCCACAATCATAAGATTCCTGTGAAAAAAGCGACAGAAAGTGTTCTGGTTAATGTTCACAAGTCGCTGTCTGTGTCACGAAAAACTCTGCACCTTCCGCACGAAATGTGAAATTGGCAGGGCCCTAGTAGCCAGTCACGGCAGCCTCGTCTGGCATATATATATGCTCAAGCGATGCGGCTCGTGACCTTCGAGTCGTACACTGCACTAACTCATGCGGCGGGGCTAGATTGAAGAGTGAAAATATTGGGACACGGTTGTCATATTGCCAATTCTGGGTCATTTTCCTTCGTTTGAAGTTTAATTTGGGTCTTTATCTACCTTCAGAGTACTTTGTGGACACTTTAATACATGTATGTTAAAACAACTAAAATACATATTTCCTACTTCCCATTTCTTTTCTGCCAATGCCCTGGTAATAGTCTGTTGACACTATTATGTAAGACGGTGAGGATTGCAGCTGGGGGGGGGGGGGGGCACTCAAATTATATTTTGATGGGGGTGTGCCTCACGAAACCCTGAAATGGGGTCTAAGGAACCGACTACAAGTGTAAAATCCGAGTAAAATATGGGGTCTTAGGAACTATATACCGGCATTGTGAAAAACAGGGTCTACAGAACTGCAAAACAAATTAACAAAGTGGAAAAATGGGGTCATGGGAACTGGGTTTTCGTGCAGCTCGCTCGACCGGCTGACTTGGCTCACGACTTGGCGTGCGTGCATAAATGGAGGAGTCCCTGGATCTGTAAATTTCGCGGGGACAAATTAGGCAGGTGTAAACCGCGGACCTGGAGAACGGAGGGAGGGGCACAGCGAGGAGGCTAAGGAGCGGAACATTCGCGGAACTTCCGCCATGCGTAGGATATAGAGGATCTAAAAAAGGTCTCAAAAAGGGGGTCTTCAAAGCGGCACGTCCCCGTGCCACCAATGTATGTGAGTGACAGGGGCCCTTTAAGATGACTTGAATCCTAACGATCTACAAATTCTTTTTTGGGGCATGTAAAAAAAAAACATTTTATCTCGCTCGCTACGCTGCCTCTTTCAGTTATTATATTACATATATCGCAAGCATGACCGATATGTATTATGTATATAGTCAGACTCACACACACACACGCAAACATACGTGCATACACTGTGGCACACATACCCAAAACGTGTGCACACACACACACATATATATATGTGCGGCTGCGGTGCCATAAAGGCGTGGCAAACCCAAAGTTTACGGTTGTTTTGCCTGCAACACCATGTGTGCATGTTGAGAAGGAGCCTGAGTATCACTGCATACGTTGTGTTTTCAGCAAAAGTGGAACATAAATTCTTTGCCTTCCCCCCCCCCCCATCAGACTCTGTTGTGCAGTTCCATTTTAAGAAGTTCTTAATCTGTAGTCATGTATATTGAACTGAGAATATGAGAATATAACGAGGATGAAATGTAGAAATCCCAAATACAAGGTGGTTTGCGAATGACGAGTCTCGCCTGATTTCGCGATCAATAAACATGCAGATTTTTTTTTAAAAAGAAGAAAATTAAACCAAATTTTTCAGATAAATGACACCCATGGCCTCATATCATTTGACCTTTTGACCCCTAGATGACCTTTGACCTCATCATCCTCATCAACACACATTTGGTATTACCCAAGGCTCATTTGTACTAAGTATGAATACAATGAAAATAAGAAATAAGAGCAAGTTAAACCAAAGCTTTATCATTTTTGTAACGGATCTACTAACAGACCAACGTACCAACATACAAAAAGCCCCCCCCCCCCCCCACCCCTTAGCATAATAGCATATCTTTTCATTGAAGAGGTTTTGAGCAACATAAATTGGCAGGACTGTTTCTTCACCTATTGACTAACTTCCGTGTGAAAATCACATTAATCCACTCAGTCATGCATGAGTGAGCACACATTAAAGGCAAAATTGTCTGGATTCTGTCATGAATTTTTAATGATGCATAATTTACGTCCCTTCATTGTTTTCATCGACACTTAACCCATTGTTCTGGTTGAGTGAGCACCGTTTAAAAATAACTCATCCCTCTCAAATTTGAAACTTTTAAAAACCTTTATTTTTGTGAAAAAATTAAACCCTGGATATTTTGACAAAGATGTAACATGACCTGTTATGTGAACTTAAGTCATTTTCATGTCATAGTAGAGTAAATACACTTTAAAAATCACACAAGAAATGCCAAAATGCACTGTTAAAACAGCATAGGCCGAACAATTACCCTCGTGACTTTTGAAAAGTCACATTTTTGCCTTTAGCGTTTGCTCACTTGTGCATAACTGGACCAATCAATATCATTTTCACATGAAAGTTAGCCAATGAGTGTAGCAACACGCCTTCCAAAATATTTTGTCCATAACCTCCTGGTAACCTCCTGGTTAAAAAGTTATGCGGTTGAGATAAAGGGGGGACTTTTTACTTTTTTCTTGTTTAGATTGGTTGGTTAGATAAGCATATTAGTTTACCATAGAAAAAATGTTACTTTAAGATCATAAGAAAAGATTATTATTCACAACCACTCTCGATCTGAGATATCCAACACAAGAGTAGGCAAGATTAAAACATATTTTGTGTTTTTGAGTGGAGTTTTGACAGTTCAATGTGGTGGCCTACATGTACTATGATAATCCAAAGGGCTTAGACCTGTCAGTCCCATAGGTGATTAAAATCGGAAGTAATCAACATGGGAATATGATTGGTTGGTACTGAGAGAGTTGACTGTGGTGCCACTTTTGCAGAGCAGAAAATACACCTGTATTGATTAAGAGCTTACCTCTGAATGTAGGATCTAAAAAAGGAAACTTTGAGCATTCAACCTCTTCATCTCAATCAATAAGATTAACAGATTTTTGTCTTTGCAAATTTGGAAAATGATCTGAAGGGCAAATAAAAGCTTTTGTCAGCTGCAACTTTCATTTTTCATTTGAAAAGGAAGCTGAGCCTGTGAGGCAAAACAAAAAAACTAGTTAAAACTATATCACATTTTGAGCTACATGTCAATGGGAAATGTTATACATGTATATTTCACACACTCGATGTATATGCTGTACTTGTTAATCCTATATTATTTAAAAAAAAGAATGTGGCTTAGTCTTCAAAATGGATGCACTACCTTTACCATCGTTTGGTGAATAAGAATACAATTGTTCAGTATTGTCCCTGTACATGTATATATTTTTGTGGGGTTTTTTCTGCATCTTGCCATGAATTTGTGTTAAGACAATGTATGCATATTAAAGTGTAATGTTTATACATATTCACGTCAGGAGTTGTCAATTCTTGATCGTTATGGTATGTGTGTGTGTGTGTGTGTGTGCGCGCGCACATACAGACATGTAGTTATTTCTTCACCATATTTTAAGTTGCTGCTGATGTCCTGTTGCTTTGACATTGCACAATTGATTCATTAACATGTACAAGAGTGAACAAAAAGGAGATACTATGGAAAAGATGATTTCATCAGCAACATTTGAGAAGCACTTCTAATAAATGATGTTGATGTGGTACACTGTTTAATTGGACAGAACATGTGTCTTGACAGAGTTTCAAGCCGAGGCATTCATATCAGAGAGGTGAACATTCACACGTTCCTGATCACACACAACACCCCCCCCCCCTATACATACGGATTCTTCACAAAATTGTGTAACACATTTGTTGCATTGTTTTGATATATTTGAGCGTGATTCTTTTACCAAGCCAATCCTCTTGTCTCTCCCTCAACCCACTCTCCTGTCCTTTTTTCTACCCTTCCTTTCCGCTCTACGTCTCTCCCTCCCCTCTCTCTATTACTTCCTTCCTTTCTTTCTCTCTCTCTCTGTCTCTCTCTGTCTCTCTCTCTCTCTCTCTCTCTCTCTCTCAATCCTTTCACATTCCATTTTCCCTCAAAAAAAAAATTGCACTTTCATGCCATGTCCCAGCAGAATAAATCAAGTACAATGTATTTACCCATGGAAAAAACAGGTTTAACATACTTCTTTATTGTACAATGAACCTGTAATGATACAGTATTCTGTTTCTTTCTTGTACAATGAATCTGTCATGATACAGTATTCTGTTTCAACAATTTGTTTGGCCAGTACTAACTGAATCAGCCAATTCTAGCACTGAAAACATAACTATATTTTATGAAATTATGGAAAAACATGAATCCATTTATAGCATGAACCCTCTCAGTACCCATCAATGGTAGTCCCATGCAAAATTACAACACATTGTATCACCTATTGTATCACCTATGGGATGGGTTAAAGGGCAAGTTTACCAATTAAACATGTCAATTCAATATTAAACTTCATTCAAGATACTTAAAAATGGCTCTAAAATGACAGATTTTGGTTGAGAAAGTACCAGACAAAGCCTGTCTTACTTTCCAGTTTCAGTCGCCGAAGCGTACGCCGAGAAAACTTGCAGGAGTCATTTTCCACGCTGCCATTCAAAACTGCGACGTCAAATATGAACAAATTAAACCTCTCCGCCTATTGGTTGCAATCTGTACTCTCTCATGTTGTAATATTAATTAACGTATAATTATAAATTCCACATTTCTATTTTCGCTAGACTGCCATTAAAAAAAATGAAAACATATTTATTACAATATTTTTATCATTTGTTAAAAAGCATTTACTCTTTTTTTTTTAGCTTCAAAATATCAAATTATCTTTCCTTTGTAATGACTGTCACAGGTAGGCTTGAAATTTCCATTTATTTTATTGTCTACCATGGTTACTCTTGTCCAGTAAAAGGCATCCCAATTTGTTTCATTTTCATGCCCGGGTAAAAGCCGGTACAGGTGTACCACATGTTTAAACGGGTGATCGAATGTTAAGTTTACCCTTTCATTTATATGCAAATTAATCGCAAATGTTCAAGTATCGCTGTTTAAGTACTTTCGTTCCCGTGGATTTGTCCTGGTACCTTTTTCAGTTACGTTTAGTAAATTAATACATGTTACGGGTTATTTTTGTAGTACTGTACCCACGCTAGCGTCTCCGTGCCACGCCCGAGGCGATACGTTGGGCAAGGTATTAAACGTACGTTGTACACGTTAAGGCATTACTTTCTTTTGCTTTCGACCTGTACGGTGTTTTTTTTTTTTTTGAGTTCGTGGTGAATCTGTAACTGAAGTGTCACCGAAGATAAGCAGCCGTCAACAATTGAATCTGTAACTGAAGTGTAACCGAAGACAAGCAGCCGTCAACAATTAGTATTTACCTTATCGTAGCTGACAAGTTTTGAAGAGGTGTCTTCGCTGTATTTTATATGGAAAACTCACCTATGGTGAGTTTGTGTACGGGACTGACGTCACATTACGCGTCCCTGATCCATGTCTACATCACCACGTCGCCACGTCGCCTTTTTCGTTGAGGAGTCGCCCGTCGCAAGGTTGTCAGCATCATCGAAGGTCAAGCGCGTCTTCATTCATTAGTTCCACGCAGCATTGTTCAAACGGGGCCCCGACCGCGAACCGCCAGATTTTCGTGTGTTTTTTGTTGGTGTGATTCCGTATGATTTGCGTGTGTGGTTTATCTAGTCCGTATAAATAATTGGTTCTTATCACGTGATTTTGTTATTGAAATTTAGAATTAATGATATTTTCAGAACTTTTTCCCGTTTAGAGTGTGTACCTCAATACAGCTTGTCATTATTGTCGAATGGTATATCATGTATATCCAGAGTTTTCAGTAACTGATTAAAATAATGTTAAGTTTAATTGATTTGTCATAGTCGGTTTGTGGTGTTATTTGTCAACAAGTTTTTCCTCTTTTATTTCACTGTCGGCTCTAAACCGGGCCGTGACAATGACGATCGAACAACAAAATTTGCAAATATAAATCTATTTTGAGTGTGCTCAGAAATATAATCTGGCCGAATTAGATCGTGGTAAGGTACAGTAAAATTAAGGTCTGAATGATAAGTCTAGCGCTCAGAAAATCAGTTGGAGAATGAGCCATTTTCAGAATGAATGCACATATATTCACATAACAATAATGCTCTATTCTTCCGATTTGTTATTGGATTGTCGTTACAAAGGAAAGATAATTCGATATTTTGAAGCTAAAAAAATATATTGAATGCTTTAAACGAATGATAAAGATTTTTAATTAAACATGTTTTTATTTTTTGTAATAGCACTCTAGCGAAAATAGAAATTTGGAATTTATATTGATATGTTTATTAATATTACGGCATGAGAGAGTACAGATTGCAACCAATGGGCGTAGAAGTTTAATTTGTTCGTATTTGACATCAGTTTTGAATTGCAGCGTACGCCTTGGCGACTGAAACTGGGAACTGTACTGAAACTGTACTGGGAAGGCAAAAAAGCCTTCAAAATGTAATTGTTAGCAATCTTCTTGCCAATGGTCTTCAATTCATGTATTGTCTATTTTATAAGCTTGCTGAAAGTTATTTGCCCTCAAATGATCTACATTTGGAGTAATGAGTGATTAAATCACAAATCCTCAATGTTCGGGCCGAACATTTTGAGGATTTAATCATTAATCATTAATTACTCCATATGTGGAGCATTTCTACCTGTCGTAACTCCCATTGTTCCTTTGTCATCATAATTCGTGTAGTTGGGCAAATGCGTCACAAATTTACCTGCCTCTAGTCTTTATTTCCAAACTGCCATTCCCTCAGTAATGTGCAAAAAGATAATACTAAATCACACAAGTTCATTACTGTCTTCATTGTTCAACATTCTTAACAAAATATCACCTTTTGGTTTAACACTTGTTGCTTGAAAAAAAAATGTGCTCTTCAGCAAGTATCAGGTCCTACATAATGAGCGGTTCAGCAAGGAACTGAGCAAGGGAAACAACACTTATCTGATATAGTGCTATATTTGTATACAGGGTGGTCAAGTGTATCAAATATGAGGTGCAAACATGGCGCGTTTGATCCAGAAAGTGATTGTGCAAGAATCGTTGCTTTATTGCACCACACATGTAAAAAGTATCTGTCTGGTTATTCTTATTGGCCGGAATTCACAAAGGTGGCTTAGATCAGTTTTTTTTTTTTCAGATTTCATGGCATATACATGGTATAAATGTGTTTGATTTAGCACATATACTAAAAAAGATTGCATGATGAACATGTGCTTTGGGCATTGGGTGCTCAATTTACACTAAGTTAGTATGGTTTAGGATGCCAAAATGCATCATTATTGGACCTTTTGAGATTGTATGCCCCAAGTAAAGCACACTTATGCCATGAACTCTGCATAAAATGTGGTCTAAATCTAAACTACTTGACTGTAGTTTTTACTTTCACAGCACTTTACCATTTATTTCAGTTTGGGACTGCATGTTCAGCATGGATATCCTGGCCACCCATCAAACATTTTTATGAGAATCACTCTACCAGTATAAGAAATTTTATAAACAGCTTCCACACAAAAGGTGTTTTTCACGGCTCAAAGAATCATTTCACTGTTTGTCCAACCTAGCAACAACTAATGTAAAGCTAAGTATTGGGTGAAAAGGGTATATATATATACTGTATATATATATATACATTTGTACATAGGAAAAAGTCCCGGCGACGTTGCCTTAGCAAGAGCACAAACCATTTTCCGGTCTCATGAGTCGCTGTCAGTGAGATAGGCCCTTTACCCTAAATGTACATGTATATGTCACAACAGTATGGCAGGCAAGAATAGGTATGGTTTATATAATCTCCATATAATGAGAAAACTGTTAAGGGGCTCAATCAAATAATCCCCATTTTTGCAGTCTTGCATTTCATCACATGCGCAATACTGTACTCGTAACAACTCATGTAAACCTCAACAGGTATTGGTATGGACTGCAACAAAGTATTAATCTCCTTAACGTCACAGAGGCTTTTGCAAGATCTCTAATACTGGATTCCCCTGATGTAGCTTGGCAACAGCAAACACAATAAAAGTAAACAATGATGATAGTGATGATAGAGATTATCCTGATAATGGGGATGATTGTGATGATGGTAATGATGGGGAAAGTGGTGATAGCCATGACAGTGATGATGATGATAATGATAAAGATAGTGGTGATTAAGATGATAAAGATAATGGTTATAAAGATGAGAGTAAAGAAGACGATGATAGTGATGATGAAGATGAAGATGATGATGATGATGATGATGATGATGATGATGGGGATGATGGTACTGATGGTGATACAAGTATGGTGATAATGATGTGGATGTTCGTGGTGAAGATGAAATGGGCGACAATAGTGATGACGATGGGGGTTGGTAATGATTTCATAATAATCGTGATGGTGTTCACAACAGCTATGAAGAACATAACAATGATACTAATGACAACTTCCAATAAATGTGAAAAATCAGCATTAAACACCTAACAGCAACTAGAAGCACCCAGCATTTAGGAGAACAAAATGTTTTACAGATGTTCAGTACGAGTGAGATATAATTCAATAGCCAAAGACAAGTCAGGCAACCCTCTACCATCAGTCAATACAAAGCCTGGGCAGATCCAAAATGGTGCTTGAACTTGTAGTTGGTACTAAGCCTGGACTAACCTTATGGTGCACAAAAATATATCATCCTATTCCATCACAAAATCATTGATTTTGCCATAGAATCACACCAGTGGGCAATTTCATTTACTGACTGTAGTTATCATGTGCACAAAATTATTTACAATACTGATCTTAGGGACAAAATAATTGATATTTGACTTGTGATACAATTTTGATATTTCATTGTTTCCCTTTCTTGCCCCAGGCCATTAAGTTAGTTTAGGGGTTAGTTTGTGTACCAAGTAAAAACATGATTGAGAATTCCAGCTAATGACTACATCAACACTGATGCCATACTTCAACTTTTTTCACCTCTTAGAAGCGGGATGTGGTTGGGCATCTGCGACTATGCGCCATAACACTGAAACGGATGACCACATAGATGTATGCAGATTGCAGAATAATGTTCTATTTGCGACCATATAACAACCCTGATTCCATCCTGTCAGGCTGTCACTATCTCCTCCTCTTCCAAGCAGGATGCGGTTGGCCATCTTCCCCATTGTCACTTTCTGAGCTGCTCTCATCCCGGGACCTTTTTCTGCTCCTGGAGATAAGATGATACAGATTTTTTTGAGAAATAGGCCTAATTATTCATAATCATTACAACAATGTACACAGGAAATTCCGTGAACAATGTTACCCAAGGGCGAAAAATATGAAAAAAGAAATGAGAAATACTGTACAAGTACAGTATGAGGCGGTCTGTCAATGCAAATTCATGAAAAGACATAGCTACTGTAACAAATGCATGGTGACGCCATCTATTCATTAAAAATGATGGGAAACACTGAAGAAAGCTAATAGCGCACCTACAACATATTAACATGTCAGAGACTTGCGAGAAATGGCCACGTCTACGTGGTAATAAAAGTGTAGATAATAGTCATTTATAAAAAAAAAAAGTGTGAGAGAAAAAAAAATGGTAAAGAGAATTTCAAAGAGAAGGGCATAGTAAGGTAAAGAATAGGAAAAGGAGGCAAAAATCACATTGCAAAAGGAATGAAATAATGATCCTACCCATTCCAGGTATCGAACCGGGGGTCACACATTCTTAAAGTCAGCCTCTTAACCAATTCATCCATAAATCTTCCCATTCACTTCACACGTAATGCACAGCAGGGGATAGAATGATTTAGCAATTCGGCTAGATTTAAGTGAAAGGGCTTTCTGGGGTAATTTCAATTTACCAAGAAATTTAAATTTAGCAGACAACTTAAATCTAGCCGAATTGTCCCTACGGCGGACTACTCATGAACAATAATGAGTCGGATGAAATGAGACTCTTTCGGTATCTGTTTCCATGTTATCGTGTCTTGACCCATGAACTAGAAATAGCTTGTGTGGTTAAGTCGCTGCCCGGTAAGCAGTAGATTGCAGGTTCAAATCCCGTATGGCTCCGAGATTTTTGTCTGACTTGTTTTTCATTTATTTTCAGGATGGAGCACACATTCCTTACTACTGGGTGTATGCCTGAAATTTCTTTGTAAATTGAAATTACCCCAGAAAGCCCTCAGAGATTTTTGTGAGAATCTGCATGACTCAACAAAGAAAGTGTTACGGACATTTAATTTCTGATGCATTACACATTTGTACAAAGCTGAGCCTATTTAATGGTAACATCGTATAAAACCTCTAAAATCTCCACTTCTTAGTGAAATCGCAATTACTTTGTTTTATGTTTTCAAAGGACTGCCCAAATTAATGAAATGTTTGAGATTTTGATAAGGGAAGAACTTCTAGCATAGGACAAGCCTCACACAAATTCCCAATGTAATGTTGGTAATGGGGCAAACTAATTTGCAAACAATTGTACCGGTATTTGTTCTGTTACCAACATTATGGGAAATTTGTACTCATCTAGGGTGATAATGCTCTGTTCACAGATAAATTTTGATTTGAGCCACTCAATTACATGAAAATAAGTAAATAATTATTTAGCCGGTTTTATCATGGTCTACTGATTAAATTTCATTTGGTTATTTCTAACTGAATATGGTCAGCTGCAAATGATTGCATGAAATCCTTTGGATTCTACATTGCAATATTGCTAGCAGTCATAAATTGATGCCTTATTCAATGGTAATGTAAGCATTACCAAGTTGAGACTATTAACTGGTGGTTTAAGTAGGGTTGGTATCACAAGCAATCCTTTGGTTCGCCTTTTTCGTCTGGACTCTTTTTGAGAGGTTCGCTTTTGAGCAATATTTAATTTGGTATCCAACGTTCTGCCTTTATCCCCCCAAACAATTACTCTTATTTATGTTCAGTGATACTGTATTTCAATCCTGTAAATCAATTTTCTATATTGTGATCCTCTACGATTTTTAGAAATAAAACCACAGATATATCGAGAAAAAAAACACAATGGCCAAGTGATGGTTTGCCCATTGTCTTGTTAATTGTCTGTGCACAAGAGCAATGATCCAGTTCATGTCCACTCATCCTCGAAGGTGGCACAAAATTGTTTGCATGCAAAGTTCTCCCCTCATAGGGTAGTTTTCTTGAGGGCATAAGACCCATCTTGACTTGAGAGATTATGTCACAGTATGCCCTCTTAGCTTTCAGTTGACCCCACGTTTGCCTGATTTTGCATCTGTAAATGTGCAGACAGATAATTTCTAGTGCACACTCTAAATTTCAAATAAATTAATTTGGAAATGCAGGGCAAACAAGGCAGTTTGCACTTAAAAAACAGGGTGGTAATATTTTTTATGGCATACCCGATGAAACTGAGTGTAATTTGCTTCCTTGGAAGATACTCCCGAGGTTGCATAGAACCAAAAGGTAATTTATGCAGATAAGATTTTCCAATTAGCCTCCTAATGTTGACTCTAAACTAAATTCTTAAACCACAACCAAAGAAAATATGGATTGTAAAACTGCTCTAGTACTTACGCTGCCACAGCTTCACTATCTGAAGATCTACTGACTGTTTCTGAAGCTTGCAGTTCTGTGATTCTAGACCTTGATCTGTCCCCACTCCCCCGAGGACTTCGCGAGCTGCTCCTACCACTATGTGTGGAGCGGAGAGACTCATGGCCAGACTCATGCTGCGACTCTCTCCTTTCCTGACGATCTCTGTGCTCAGCATCAGGGTCGTCCTGATCATCGCTCGCCCCATCTTGCACGGAGTGGACTTCGTCAGCCTGATTGTAATCGTTGTCCTCCTCATAGTCCACCTCGGTCTCCCACCCCTCCTGGTCAGGATCACCAGGTGCCCATGTCTTGTCACTCTCGCTGGAGGAGACACGGTGCAGCGAGGTAAGGAATTTCTCATACCGTTCCGGGCTGCTAGCGTCTGGGTCCGACTCATAGCTCAAGTAGTCATCGCTGATGCTAACATCTGTTGAGCGGTCATGGGATGTCCTCTCCCACAGCGGGTCACCACTGGAGTCAGATTCATCCACTGGGACACCGTATAAATAGTCTCCCGTTCTTTCCACATTTTGATCAGCCTCTGTCCTATGTCTCGTGTTTTCAGTGGAAGATGCTACTTGTTGGCTGGATGACTGCGAACTGCGCTCCCTGTTTTGGGAGGTCTTGTCACTTGGTCTGGAATGACGACTAGATCGTCTTCGCGATCTCCCAGAAGTTCTATGATGTCCACTTTCAGTATGTGTCCTTCTTCTACTCCTACGTCTTCTTTCACTTGATCCAGAATGCCCTCTCCTTCCACCGTCACTGCCTCCTTGGGGCTGTGACCCGCCCAGGTCACTACTATTATTATGGTCCATTTGAAATACATTGGGTGAGCCATTTAATGGTGTGTGTCTGTTTTCCTCTACCACCACTGCCTCACCATCTTGGTCTGACGGATTGTCCTGTTCCGTACCGCGAGGGGAACTTCTCCCACTGCTCCCATACCCCACATGCAGGCTGCAGAGTGACGAATGCTCATTGCCAGTGCTACCTTCCACATGGCTATCATGTCCATCCCGACTGCCGTAGGAACTACTCGGAGGACGAGCCTCACGGTTTGGTTGTGTCTGCTTCCGCTCTCTCCTGTCCCGGCCCCTATGTGTGCTACTGGGCATGGAATTATCATTGACGACCTGAACAACATCATAGTAACTAGGTCCCTCCGGTTGTGCCTCTCTTTGAACCTCCTGCTGGTTCTGTGAGCTATAATCTGTATGGGGACTAGTCGGACTGACTTCATAGACCTGCACAGGTTCTGATCCATCCCCATCATTCGGATCCAAATCCTCGTCACTGCTATCAAGCAGCGAATCATTCAAATCGCCATCCGAGTCATTGCTGTTTTCCGCATCATCGCTATTCAAGAAGAAAGCACTGTCTGAATCTCGCTGGTCATCATCCGCACCTTCTTCTTCCACATCCTCCACATCCACGTCGTCCCCTTGCTGCCGTCCCTCCGAGCTTGGATCCCTTGGCGTGTACACGTCATACGTCAACTCATCAGCCTGAGCCTCTTGATATTCTGGTGTGCTGTCAAACCCATTGTCCTCTTCGTTCCCAGAGTAATAAAACGAGTTGCTGTCATCGTCATTGTTGTCGTCCTCGTAGTCATCGCGGATGGTAGTGAAGTCGAGCTCCCTGCTTGGAGAGTCGCTCTCGTCAAAGCCTGCTAGTGAGGAGTAGGAGTCTCTGGCAGAGCCCCAGCCAGGAGTGTAGTCGTCTTGGTGACAGTTCTCCTCCATGGCCTTGATGCGATCCTCCAGCACCTGGATCTTGGTGTTCAGCTTGCTCTCCAGGTCAAGCAGCCGCTGCTTGTACTGCTCCTCCATGGCTGTAAAGGAACAAAATTCATTGAATAAACACTTGTTCTATTGGGGACTCATGAATCCAAAATAAGCAAGAGAAATAGAGGCATTGTGCACTGGTTTCTGAGTATCATGCCATTGTCATAAGCCAAGCAAAAGCCTGATGGATACCGTCGCTGCCTAGCAAGCAGTAGATGAAGGTTCAAGTCCCACATGATCTCTCTTTTCTCTGTTGAATTTCCCAGAAGATTGATTAATCAACTATCAATCAATTATTACTACGGAATGTACCAGCGAAACAAATACAATATTCCTTTATATTTGCATTTAAAAAATAGAGGAATTTGACTACACGCAGTCGACTCATATGTCTCTGCCCTCCTGTGCAGACACTGAAGTATTGCCAAAATCTTGAATATTTAGTAGAACGTCACCTCTTAATGCATGGTAAAACTTGCAATTTAGCTATAAAATACAATGGAGAGAGAGACTTGTCATCATTTAAACCAAGATTGGTGATATTTGGTCAAATATTTCACAACTTATCACATATAGTATACAGCAGCATTTCATACTTTGAACTCGACCTTTCTGACCCACATTACAATTATAATTGTTCCTTCCTAATCATCTTTATTGAGATACCGCATCAGTCAAATACCATCTCAATAATCTCTAATTCCACAAAAGGTAAATTTTCATTGACCTTTGAATACACCAAAGTTTAGCTTCACCCATTCATCCATCACTTCAACAAGGAACACAATATAAACTAGAGCAATTCAACTGCCACGCAGTCGACAACTATGCCTCCACCTCTTTGCTAGCTCTATTTAGATTTCTTCTCAGGAAACCTGTTTGGTGTGCAATTAACCATTGAATTCCTATGTAAAATGAAAATATCATATTCTATTTTTCCATGTTTAACTAAGTTTGGCAATGTTCATTGACCTTTGACCTCTTACTTCTTTGACTTCCAATCTAATCAGTCCATCTAAACCCACCTTTGTATCAAATTAGCCAATTTGGGGGTGAAGTTCATTGACCTTTGACCTTTCAGAAATTTTACCCCCACTTTCACCAGTCTACCTCCATGAAGTGATACATCTCTGTACCACGTTTGGTTTAAATTGAATCATTAAATTTGTATTCAATGTGAAAAATATCTAATTTGGGACAATTTTTAGCCAATTTTAATAGTAATGCACCATGTTTGGTTGGTATTGCACAAAAAATATCACTTTGGGGGGAATTTTTAGCTAATTTTTGGCAAAGTTCATTGACCTCTGACCTTTCAGGAATTTTACCCAAACTTTATATTAGTCTACCTCAATTAAGTGATACATCTGTGTACCATGTTTGGTTAGAATTGCACTATTGGGTTTTGGTTTATTGTGAAAGATATTTTTAGCCAGTTGTTGCAAAGTTTAATGATCTTTAACCTCTTATCTTTCGGGAATTTTATCAAAAATAATACCAATCTATCCACAAGTAGTGATCCATGTTTGTACCATGCTTCATGAGAATTGAATCCTTGGATTTGGACTTATTGTGAAAATTATAAAGTTTGGGGCAGTTTTTACCCAATTTTGGTGAAGTTCATTCTGTTCTGATTCTGTCGTTATCGTGATTGATGTTTGCACTTTGAATCATGATGAGAATCATGATTCAAATCATGATTCTGGCGATGGTGCATGAACGCAACCTTTGAGTTGAGTTTGACTTCAAGCATAAAAATGTAAACACTGTTCTGCTCACCTGTCATACTCCTCTTGAGTTCGTCCAGGCAGTTGTGCTTCTTGGCCAGCTCCATTGAGATGGGCAGGCCACACCCCTTCTTACACATTATCAGCCTGAACTTGCAGCTCTGCTCGTGGGTCAGCATGTTTTTCCTCAGCACCGTCTCCCCGCACCCTGTGTTGAGGCACTTTATGGGCGCATAGTCGCAGTTCTGGGCGTGTTTGTCGTACATCTCCAGCTTAATGCCGTTGGTGCAGCCGTGGTCGCGGTTCTCGCAGATGATCAGCAACCGGTTGATCATGTTACGCACAATGGGCAGCACGGGCTTGAGTTTGGAGACGCGCAGCCGCTTTCGGCAGTTGGGGCAGTTGTTGCGGTTGGTAAGCCATGTCTCGATGCACACCTTTGGGATTTGTTTGGACACTTTGTTAAACATAATAATCTTCCAATATTTAGGAGCTTGCAGTAAATTCATATCTGTAACACAACCACAGAAAAGCTACTATTTGCAAATATTACTCTCTTCATATTTTACTTTGTCTTCTACTACTACATTGCTTCTATTTTTCACTGTTTTCTTTTTATTCCTCTTTTCCTTTTCCTAGTCTTCTTTTCATGCCTCTATTTTGTCATCTCATCTTTTTACCTTTCTCTCCGCATTTTCTTCTTTCATACCTTTCTTCTTCTGCTTCTTCTCTCCTTCTAGGTACCCCGGCCCCTAGGCCCTTTCTGTCTTCCTTCAAATGTGCATCCTTTTCTTCCTCTCCTTCGAGTCCTTCTTTCTACCTTTTATATTCCTCGAACGATTTGTAGCATACAATAACTAGCAGAATTCCCAAATATTGCCAACGCACACACTCCTTACCTTGCAGAAGACATGTCTGCATGGGCTCTCCAGTGGATTATCCAGCACACACTGACAGATGCAGCAAATTAAATCCTCATCAGGAGGCGTCTCAAATCGGTCCACATCATACTTGGCCATTGCAGCGCACAGCCACCATATGTGCCAGAGACATGGATGTCCGAAAACCCCTTGTGCCTTCTCACAGCAAGAAGAGGCAGTCAGAAGTTCAGGAGTCCTGTTAATAATAAGAAAAACACAAAGGGTATTTCGAAAAGTGTTTTTGAGAATAGTATTGTGCAATTTCCTTGTCGATTTGAGCCCTAAATATGGTTGTTCTGACCTTGTCTCAGGATCAAATTGTACCTCAATGAACTAAATAACAACTACTATTGAGATTTGAGTCTCGGATGAAATTGTACTTTGATGCTCCTTACATCCTAGCATATTCGAAAGTCTGTAGGAAACTGTGTTTCTCAGCAACCTTTGAACTCCAATAAAGTTGATTTTAAGTTGCTTTCCAGGAAATTGAATTGGTTTATTGTTGAAATTTCACTCATATGCAGAGCAAATAGTCCTATTGCTGAGAAATACATACATTTCTACCTTTTTAAATTGCGCATTCAAATTACTAAACCTTGAAGCCAGCCGAACTCAAATAATTTGCAATAACTTTGTCAAATGAACGAGAGCAGAGCATGATGACAAGTTACTGCGATCAGCCCGCTCACACAGTGAGCTTTGGAGCAAGAGAGTCGAGATTAGTAGTTTCAGCAATTCTGTTACTCGAAACTTGCATCTATTGCACAAATTTACGGAGAATACAGACTTGAATATTCTCGTGGTTTGTTGCATTTTTTTGAATATTGTAAACCAACTCTGTTAACGTGATCAGAATTATTGCAGCTGTGATATATGAAGATTGAAGTTCATGCACAATTCTCTATTACAATCGTGTGTATTAAGGTGTATTACCTTAGCACTCGGACCATTCTTTAAAATTATTATTGAAAAAGATTTTAATTTCTCTTTTTTATTTCATTATCATTCAAACTTAATTGCAAACCCACCTCCATCTTTTCAGTCAGTATTTTTAATGCTTTAGTCCACACTAGATATATAATTTTGCATCACATACACACGAGTCATGCATATTCATCATTAGCGCTAAATGCAGGCCATAGAGCTCTATGATGCGGCCATGAACTAGAGCGATAGCGTCCATCATGGATATTAATTTGCGCATGCGTACGATCAAGTCATGGAACAGCCAAGATGACAGTCTGGAAAAGGACCTTGTTTGTTAGATAGAGACATGAAGAGAAAATAGGTAACATTGCTCAACATTCCCAGGACGAAAAACCAGTAGAAACCAGTAGAGAAAAACCATTAGAATCTCTACTGGTTTCTACTGGAAATTTTCTACTGGTTTGAATATGGAAAGTGAAATGATTTCCAGTAGAAACCATTAGAAAAATACCAGTAGAATACCAGTAGAAACCAGTAGAAATCTCTACTGGATCCAATACAAGACCAATAGAAGACCAGTAGAATACCAGTAGAAACCAGTAGGAATCTCTACTAGATCCAATAGAAGACCAGTAGAAACCAGTAGGAATCTCTACTGGATCCAATAGAGCTTCCTACTGGTTTCTACTGGAATTTTTCTACTGGTTTGAATATGGAAAGTGAAATGATTTCCAGTAGAAACCATTAGAAAAATGCCAGTAGAATACCAGTAGAAACCAGTAGGAATCTCTACTGGATCCAATAGAAGACCAGTAGAAGACCAGTAGAAACCAGTAGGAAGCTCTATTGGATCCAGTAGAAATTTCTTCTGAATTTTTCTGCTGGTTTGAATATGGAAAGTGAAATGATTTCCAGTAGAAACCATTAGAAAAATACCAGTAGAGTGCCAGTAAAAACCAGTAGCAATTTCTTCTGGATCCATCAGAATACCAGTAGAAACTAGTAGAATACCTACTGGAGCCATCAGGAGACCAATAGGAATCAAAATTAAAGATATTGATGAAATATCGATTTAAATTTAGTGTATGATAATCCGAATTATGGCATATTTCCTTATTGTTTTAATTTAATCCTACCCTATCCTAAAATTATTCCTATCCTATCCTATACCTATCCTATTTCCTACTCTTTCCTTCACAGACTTTCATATATATAGCAGTACGGTTATAAGGTTCATAAGATATTGGTTACTCTAACTTACATTTAAGAAGATCATTTTTGTTGTTGTTATCATTATTGTATTCACTTAAGTAGGTGACATTCACTATTATACGTTTAAAATTGAAATCATTACTTGGTAAAATTCCTTTTATCTGGTTAGGTGGAGGTTATCTATTTAAAAGTACAAAATTAGGACACGTAAATACATGCATGAATATTCATGAGCATCTCTATTTCTATTGGTTTCTATTGGTTTCTACTGGTCTCCATTACCAGTAGAATTCACTGGTCTCTAATGGTTTCTACTGGTTTGACTTAGTATTTTTCACACTCCTTTTCAAACCATTAGATCTCACTGGTTTCTATTGGTTTATACTGGTTTGACTTTGTATTTTTCATACTCCTTTTCCAAACATTATATCTCACTAGTTTCTATTGGTTTCTACTGATCTCCAATACCAGGAGAATTCACTGGTCTCTAATGATTTCTACTGGTTTGACTTTGTATTTTTCACACTCCTTTTCAAACCATTAGATCTCACTGGTTTCTATTGGTTTCTACTGGTTTGACTTTGAATTTTTGACACTCCTTTTCAAACCATTAGGTCTTACTGGTTTCTATTGGTTTATACTGGTCTCTAATGGTTTCTACTGGTTTAACTCTGTATTTTTCACACTCCTTTTCAAACCATTAAGTTTCAGTGGTCTCTAATGGTTTCTCCTGGTTTGACTTTGAATTTTTCACACTCCTTTTCAAAACATTATATCTCATTAGTTTCTATAAGTGTGAAAAAACAAAGTCAAACTAGTAGAAACCATTAGAGACCAGTGGATTCAAATGGTATTGAAGACCAGTAGAAACCAATAGAAACTAGTGAGATCTAATAGTTTGAAAAGGAGTGTAAAAAAAAAAAAGTCAAACCAGTAGAAACCATTAGAGACCAGTGGATTCTAATGGTATTGAAGACCAGTGGAAACCAATAGAAACCAGTGAGATCTAATGGTTTGAAAAGGAGTGTAAAAAAAAGTCAAAAACAGTAGAAACCATTAGAGACCAGTGGATTCTAATGGTTTCTACTGGTCTTCAATACCATTAGAATCCACTGGTCTCTAATGGTTTCTACTGGTTTGACTTTGTTTTTTTCACACTCCTTCTCAAACCATTAGATCTCACTGGTTTCTATTGGTTTCTACTGGTCTTCAACACATTAGACTCTACTGGTTTCTACTGGTTTCTACTGGTTTGATTTCGTACTTCCTCTTCAGACCAGTAGACTCTACTGGACCAGTAGAAACCAGTAGACGGTCTCTACTGGTTTCTACTGGTTTCTATGGGAATTTCGACCTGGGTTTTTACAGTGCAAGAATACACATAGCCATCATGTGATGAATTTATTTGAAATGAGTATATCAATGTCCACAAGTTGATTATTCATCAGAAGTCGCGGACCAATGGAGGTGGTGGTGAGCCCTAAAAATGCTCCCACTGCGCGGGAGCAGTCCCAGGGCTACATGTAGATGACAAGTACTAGAAAGACTAAATCTAATTTAAGTTGGTATGTAAATTTACAGGAATTATTATAAAGTATAAATGCAGATTTGAACGGTGATTTCTTTTGCGTTTCACATTTAGACAAAAACAAGAATAGACTAGGCCTAGTTCATTTCCCCCTTAAATTTTGTTTTTCTCTCGTCTGAAGTAGATTAAATGCATTTGGCATCCTCAATCATTCATAGACCTCAAGTCAAGGGAAGCAGGAAGAAGTTCAAGGTAGATACATGTATTAACAGATGAGTTGGTATGATTCATGGATGCCAATTTTTCTGCAGGGGAATTGGGCAAGCAATTAGGCACAGAAAATAAAACCACTGGCATTTAATAATGGCGGTCCAACATCACAAGCGATGATTAATCTATGCCTACATGTGCAGAGAACCTTTGCCTTGTTAGGCCTTGTGCCTTGTTTAGCCGCATTGATCTCTTGCCTTTGCTTTTGAAACTAAAGTTGCTGAATCAACTTACAAGGCAAGGCCAAGGGCAATAAATAATTACACTTTACAGGTTAGGACGCAGGAACTCACTTCACACACACCATGACCAGGCAGAAACAGCAAGTCTGACTCGACCTACTGCCCTAGGGTATAGTATATATACGCTTAAATTAGTGCAGCCATTGAACTTTTTTTTTCTTCCTTTATTTAATGATTTTCACTGCGCCAATCGGTCATTTCCATTGGCATTCACAATATTGTTGGCATTGGCTCACAGAATCATCAACACAGACACAATCACAGATCATGAACATGTCATGGGGGACATGAAAAGTTGACAAAAATGACTAGGTAAGATTCAACTTTTCGAGTGGAGTTTCTAACGTTACCTTGCACTATTTGCACTGTGGCCGCGCTGCTGCGCTCTGTCTATTAATCAGCCGGGATCGGAATACAAACTCGGAAAAAAACTGCACACAGACTGAGACACGGCCTGTTTCTGCATTAGAATGCCAGCGACATCTGATTTAGAACTCACGTTAGCGCGCCAGCGCCTAGCAAACTGTACCGATTGTCGAAGAGAATGCTAATTCGGCCAGTGACAACTCGTGTATCGATACCGGATCGGAATTTTCAGACAAATCGATAGCCTTTCCCACGAAACTCCGCAGTAATTGATAAAATATCAGGTTTAAATAATTATGATTTTGTTAAATATGGGGCAATATTGTTTAAAACGTTGATTAGTCTATGGTTTTATTTATAACGCATCATTTTCATGAAGATTGGTGTACTATCAATCTCATTTTCTTCTGTTAAATCAATTCATCGATTTTCTTCAATGTTTTCTATTTTGGTCATGTGTTGAAAGATACCATGTATATGATAGTCTACGCAAACATGCCATTCTTAAAATAAATGTCTGAATATTGGAGAAAGAGGTAGTCACATAATCACACGCATATTCACAACTGATGCAAAAATCTCAATCAAACGTAGAATTAATCATTCAAAAATAAATAAGCGAATACAAAGTAATTTTCAACACTTAAACAGTGTTAAAATGTTGGATTGCTTAGACTAGCCCTGTGATCTACGGAATGCTCGAATGATCCTCAACATATATTTATTAACCTTTTTCATATGAATCTCGCCTTTAATGGAGTGATGTTAAACAAGCAAACCCCTTTCCCCGGCCGCCAGTGCAGCTGATTTAATGCTTAGCGAATTCTGACAAAATGCAGAAGAAATGTTATCATAGAACGCGTAATGCAGATTTATTCACTTTTCACAAACTCACTTCACAAGTCACTTTGTTCTCAAGGACCGTCCGATCGAGAACAATAGATATGACAGAGTCCGAGCAGTTCCAGCATTTAGAGCTGAGGTTATAGTTGTAATAGGGTAACCTTGTAATAGCTTCGAGAATCACCTCAGTGCTAACTATCGGAGTTAGAGCTAGAGCTGAGGTTAGAGCCCGCGGGTTAGAGTTGTAATCGTCATGCTCTCTAAACTATCGCCCTATTGCCGAGCGGATCGATCACAACCTAATAATAATTAATTTGAGTGCAAGCAAATCTAGTGGTGGAATACGTGTATGAATCTCTTAATTCATATCTTGTCTCCCCCCTCCCCCTCCCCCCCCCCCTCTCTCTCTCTCTCTCTCTCTCTCTCTCGCGATCTCTCTCTAGCTCTCTCTCTCTCTCTCTGTAGCAGCTAGAACGGGTTGATAGATGTATCATTTGAGTGCATTCGCAAATATTAAAAGTAACTAAACTAAACTCAGAATTATTCATTGTACAGCTGAAAGATGATATTTTTGTTGTTGAAATCATTCTTTTTGGGGGTGGTGATGGGCTGCATGTTGGACCAATCCTTTTTAGATTTTCTTAATTGTGTGAATTTTGTGATTTTTTTTCTCAAACAAATTAATCATCTCTTTTTTTTTTCAAGAATTGAACGTAGGATTCGATGTTTAAATGCTTACAGTATCCTAATCGAAGCAATACATATCAATCGATGAAATTTCCACAAAATATAATAATATATAATCTATAATGTATAACGTAAATAGCTATAAAGAAAATTGTATTTTTTTATTTAGCTTTACAGCTACATAATTTCTAACTTGCTTCTGTGTTAGACGTCTGCGCTGCGAGTATTTTGGCTGATCAATACGAACGTACCACTCTGATGCGATGGAAGTACAACGAAACGACTGTTAACAAAAACTACAGAAATTAAATGAAGAGTTCACTGATTTCGCGCACTTTGAATTCCGCGGGAGATCCCATTGCCTGTGAACAGATTGGTCATGTTGGTGTTCTACTCATTGTAACTTTGTAAGTAGATCTACTTATACAATGCCATGTTTATTATTTTAGCTATGTTGATATTCATGTGCAGATCTATTTTAGGCTCGTGCTTAACTTCATTTTTTTTTTTAAATTAAGTTGAGAGACAGTCCGTCTTGAGCTGTGACTGTGTGTAGACGGTTGTGTAGACGGCTGACGCGCAGGCCGGCCAGGGGCGAGCCCCAGGACTGCTCCCGGCCCGATCCCGCGAAGCGGGAGCGTCCTGACCTGAGTAGATGAACGATGATGAGTACATGAATGAGTACATGAATGAATAACTTATTTCAAGTACAATCACATATGAATGGCTTAGCTTTATACCTTATTGAAATTTATACACGCACTGGCGCTTACAGGCGTGGTGTACATCTTCAGCCTTTTTTCAGGTGTGATTGATCACCCCCTCATTTTTTTTTAGTATAAAAATGTTTAAAAATGTTGTCTTGAAATGTTACATATTTCCTCTTCACATAACTTTTTAAGAAACAAAGTTCATTAAGGCTGCCATCTTCTTACTATTCGTAGCTGTTCCAAAAAACGTAATACATGTACACAAATTATAATTATGAGAACTGCATGGCGCATGCGCTGCCTTGAACTTCTTTATCATTGCAGCTGCAATCGTGCAAATCTAAACCACCTACGTAAACAAAAAAATATACAACATGGATTAATAAAATCATCTTTGTAGTACTACACTCCAGCTCAAAGGAATTGGCATAGGGAAGGAGCCACAGTTTTAATTAAACCGCGGTATTTCCCTTCCCTTTGCCAATTCCTTTGAGCTGCACTCCGTGGTATAGTTGTGTTGAAAACAACAAATCTAATCTCGACTCCGTTGCTTATAACTCAAAGCTCTGTGCTACCCAGCCTACTAACTGCGTGAGCGGGCTGGCGCAGTAAGTTAGAGGCTTGTTTCTGTGTTACAATGCCAGGGACATCTCATCTAGAACTCGCGCTAGTACAGGTAAACCCGTTATAACGAGGATGTCGGGACCCACACTTTTTCCTCACGATTATACTATAGCTACCAATATGATCTAGTAAAAGCAGCAATATATGCATAGGACTAATCTATTACCTTTGGGTTTGGACGCATATAAACTGAATTGACTTGCTAAAAAGTCATTAAAAATTTCTAACAGTACCGCATGCACGTGTGGTCGTGTGTAATTCTTACACAGTCGTGTGTGTGTGTATATGTGGATTCTTCCACAGTTTGTATATGATCAATGTCTCACAAAAGGAGGTGACAGTGCAAAAGCAATCACTTGTGTTGTTGTATTTCCCTCGCTAGGTGGCATAGCTGAAGGGACTAAGAGTGCTCGTAATAACATGGTCAATTTCCCTTGTTTTTCTTTATTCTTAGGCTGGGAGTGTACTTCGCTATAGCCAGGGAAAAAATTACTTCAACAAATTTCGGGGGCTACTTTTTGAGCACATTGGCTGTTTGGCTACAAGATTACGTTATTTCTATAGGAATTTTCCAGGGCTCTTTTAAGCATTTCGGGGGCAAAATCGCCCCAAGCCCCTGTGCATTTTTTTCCCTGCCTTAAGCGGTCTTGTTATATGAGGAGCAGAATACACCGAGGTCTATGGAAGAAAAATTGGGACCCGAAAATTGTCCTTGTATTAGCAGGTTCTCACTATACCCGTTTGCCTGTATTAATGATACTGAAGGCCCATTCTCAGCTAAAATGTCCCATTAGTGTTATATTCTGTCCCCGGGACATATTTCATTCAAAAATATAAAAATGTTTGTCAAACCCGACTTTTTATAAATACATACTATCATTATCAATGGGGAAATAATTAATTTTGACTGAAGTAACAACATTTCTTGAAAATTTGATAATTAAAAAATGGCTTTGTACACAAGCCTATGGGAGAAAGTTTTGTCCCTACTATGATTACCATAAAGAAACGAAAGAAAATAACAAGGAAAACGACTTGCAAGGAATATATGATTACGCTATAATAAATGCCAAGGAAATACCCTTCCTTTTGCTCCCACTCACAATCCATGGCAGTAATTATTTTTTTCTCCATCCTGTCACCAATGTTTGTCCCTTTATTCGCAACAGGTACGTTACCTCCAAAATACCTTCTGAACTTAGGCCATAAACTTAAGTAAATCAATGAGTAATATTTCCCTGAACATCCCTCAAGTCACCCATCTTCATGAGTAAATTGAATACAGAGCAATATTTCGCAGATAGATGAGATACGCGGTTGCAAATACTGAATAGTAGGGGATGAAAAAAAATGTGCAACAGATACGTTACGTATATTTTCAAGTATATAATTTTGTTAAAAGCTTACTATATCTTTTGATGTATACTAGTAAAGGCACAAGTCTTTACTGTTCAGCATGTACAAAATCTAAGATAACGACTCTGGCATATTAGTTAGGCACCCACTTTTGATTTTGGTAAAACAGTTACGTTACAACAGTTACGTTACGAACGGTAACGTTACTGCATAATTAGTTATACGCATTGCTCATTTCGAGCACCGTGAGCACATGATATTGTAATTGGGTCGCACGTGCTTTGTTTTTTGTATGATAACATGGTCATGCCTCCATGTTTAGCACTGCATTGTATAAGAAAAGCGCTTATCATGCTTACGGTCAGTGGTTACACAAAGGTCAAAATAACTTCTTTCTACTGCTGAGGCTTCACTGGCAATGGGAAGTTGAATATTCATTACAGAGTACATTGAGTAACTGTAAATGGGTTTCATTTTTGTTTCTTAAAACTATGATAAGTTCTAAATTAAATGGACCATGATGGACAACACACTGTTGTAGAAAATTATCACGAGTATTAGCCCAACAGAGGTCGTGTGTCGGTAACGTATCTGTTTGTGCAACACAGCAAAATGACAGCTGGGGCCTTACTCTAATTGCTGAATAATACCTAACTCAATTCAGGAGAAAAATTGCTAGGGACCCTGTCATATAAAGATGTTACTAAATTTGTCTAATTATTAAATGTCCAGTCATTTTATCTTCAAATTTACGTCTGTAGGTAGTTGGTAACGTATCTGTCGGTAATGTATCTGGTTCTTAAATCCTCAATGAACTTATTGGAATTAAGTCCGAATCTTTTTCATCTCAACTTGATATATCATTCATGATTACAGAGTAAAACATACTCAAATCATTATGTTGATTAGAATCCCCTATTACTGAATATTTTTATTTCTTTTCATTGTGAATTTATTCCAAGGAATACAAATTGTTTAAAACACAATTTGGGGCTCTATGACTAGCATTTCGGAATCTTCATTGTTAATTTAGCGATGTAAACGCAGAGATGACCCAAGAGCATGATTTTATAATTAACCTACAGATATATACCAAGTTGCCAAAATCAAGGGACAAGAATTTGACGGACAACGACAGATATATAGAACTCTTTATGTCATGAGTGTAAAGAGAATATTCCTTGACAGGCGTTGATATGATATGACTATGATGATTTCATATCTTGGCACTGATCATACAGCCTTCTCGATCTTACTCACTCGTTTGCGTACATTATCTAGTTCCGATCGAGGACGGGTACAATGCATTTTCTTCCGGTAGAAATTCATCAGCTGATGTATAAAAATTACACGTATCTTAGCATATAATGCATGCTATACCTCATGTTACCAAATATATAATATCCTTTTGTTTAATAATGGTGAATGATGTTGCCTATTTTGCCAACATTGATTGTCTCCATGGGAAGATAAAATTTAGTTCTTGATTGCAATACATGTGAATGATTCATATCTAATTAACTCACTCTACACATATTTTCCAAAAGTTGAAATTATCATTAGCTTGCCAAACCTATACCTACTCCGAGATGTATAATATCACTTTAAAGCAATTTATTCTTTCACTGTCTATGCACATTTGTACAAACAGATGCGTTACCAACTTCAACAGTAATTAGTCAGTGTGTTTATTGGACTGTTTTTGGTTGTTAATGCCAATTTGCCAGTTTAATGATTCGTTATATTTGACATGCAGTATATAGCGTATTTTACACGACACCAAAATACTTCTGCAATCCTGATTTCCTTAGTGATAAGTGGCGATTGTAATGTTTCTGATACATCTAAATTTTCGAGTGGCTTTCGAGCAGACATGTATTGTTCATTTCGTTAAAAAGTGTTATGGTTATGTTATGTTATGTTTTGGTTAGGCCTGAGTCGAATCGATTATTAAGCCGGTGTTCGATCGAAGAAGTCGAACTCCGATTTCCTTTTGATGAATTCGATGCATCGATGAAATTACCAAATTGACTAGAAAACACAAAATCTTTTGTTTGATAGTCCTGTTATACACAATTTATCTTCATATTTTCACAATCTTAATTTGCTTACTTGGTTCCTACTCTCTTTTGTGAGTTTTGCAGGTAACGCATCAAGAGAATGAACAGGTCGCTTGATGATCAAGCAGCTACTACATACTTGGATTTGATTCGTTCACTATTATATACAGCGCAACGCGCGCCACAACAGTCCATAGACTTTGTACAACGGATAGCATCGTGTGTTGTGAAAACCCGGAAATACAGTGGCAATCGTGCGTAAGGCTCATTTGCATACACGCTGCCGACGTAAAGACTAATAGAGCGTCTCCATACAGCGATTCGGAGACCACTGATTGGTGCATCGCGTAGATCACGTCATAACCACGTGGTCGCCAAAATAGTGATAACGATATCCGGTCACGTTGTCCGAAACCCGGAAGCGATTTTTCGACGCATTAGGGTTACGGAAAAAAAAAATCGCAACCCGGAAGCTGATTGACTTTCTGCCCGTTGCAATAGACTCTGCAGATTCCAACCTACATACATGTATACGATGCCATATTGACGCTAATTTGTAAGATTTTGACGGAAAAACAAGAAGTAATCGAAATTCGCTTACATGTGCAGTATTGGTGAGAAAATAGATTCTCCGAGAATACCTTTCATAATTCATATAAAATAAAGGAAAGTGAAATTCTAGGTCGATTTTGGTACGAGGTGATAGAGAATTGCACGCTTGTTTTGGTGGAATACTATGTGGGGAAATGGAAGGATTGCACTGCGTATGCTTACTATATTTTCATTCATAAATTGGCTCTTGGCAGTGGCTGGGTGACGTCATGTATCGATGCATCGATGTTCGATCGGCGCAAAGCCATCGAACACCGGTTTCTGAAAAAATCGATATGACTCAGGCTTAGTTTTGGTTATGGTTAAATTATGGTTAAATTGTTAAATTGTTTTATTTCTCATTTGCATTAAAAGGTTGCATTAAAACGACAATGTTTCAGAGTTTACCTACTTTTGTTTTTAAAGGAAACGTTTTTTGAGGTTCCTAGATAATATTATTATGCTAAGCAGCAAGCAGGTTACTATGCTATTAACAGATAGTGAGTGAAATTACTATATGAAAGATTATGCCTACTTTGTACGGGAATGTGACCAGGTATGATGGATTCCGAAATACAATTATGTAGAGATGCCATGTACATGAAGAAGGTAAAAAAAAGGTTGCACGGATAGCTGTAGTTAAATCATATCTTACCAATTAAGCCGTATATAGTCACATGTATTGTAGGACATTCTTATGATATCCGGCAACAGATACGTTACCATGAGGAGTGTGGTCAACTTCGAGCTCTATTTGTGCTAAGTCTTACAGGTTTATATTAATGTAATCACAAAGCCATACAAGCACAGACAAATGGCAACAATCAAAAGTACAATAGTACGACACTATAGGGTATAAACGTTGTAAATTTCATTTATTTAACAAAGAATGTTTCACAAGAACAATATTCAGTGTCATCGCCAAACAAGTTTCAATATGGTTTTAACAATAAATCACATTACTTCAGGTTATGAAAAATAGTTTTATGGTATTCCGTTTTAAAAGTTTGTACCTTACAATAACCCATACTGTTAAAGTGTGTTGAACTTCTATGAAATAAATGGAAATTGAAGTTCACAACAATGACATGGTAACGTATCTGTTGTTTCGTGAAATGGAAGTCCTTTATTCATCTCTTCATAACATTTTAATGAATTGATACAAACAGTTCATCTTCCAGATTTGAATACTTGAGAATATATACAAACAAACGTCAAAATAAAATCATTCTATTGATGGTCATTTTGCACTTTTGTGTCCCTCCAATTGGGACACTTAAAGACAGCCCGTCCCATTTTCAGATCACCACAAAACCATTGGAACATTGGCAAAATATATAGAGAAGTGTTAGCAAGCTGTATATTCAAAATTTCAAACTGATACGTAGCGTAAATTTCAAATAATGCACGTAAACAACGTTTGATTACATTACTAGTCTTTACCTCAGGCTCTTAGCAGTTTGTGTTTAAATATCTGCTTTATTGATTAATCTGTTTATTAAATTATAAAACGCATTATGAAAAAAAAACTTGTTCTATAGAAGGAATCATCTCCAAAGTTTGGTAATTACTCATGAAAATTAGGATTTCACACGTGCATAATAACCACATAGGTACTGTAACAAAGACTAATACTTTTTTCGTAGTACGAAAAAAGTCGGTTTGAAATTTAACGGCTGAAATTTTTACATATACAGAAAGCTTGAACATGCTATATTCTTAGAAATGGTCTTGAATCACACTTTCTTCAATTTACGATCGTGATAGACGATTTCAAATTTTAAGCTTGCAAAAGGGACGGACAATCTTTAAGCTGAGAATGGGCCTGAACGTTTTTCTAAGTGAATGCTAACTCAGATATTAGTGAATGATTCAATTCAAATTTATTCAGCACTTTTGTAAAAACATACAATATACAATAAACAATACATATAAACAATTTTGAAACACATTTAACAACGGATAAACACAAATCAGACATAACCATACAACCTTTTGAAAAAAGTGCCTTGGACCAATAGGAAGGCCACGAAGGCCTTATTACATTGGTCCACATAACTCAATATTAATATTTACATGCTGCACACCCACACCCACACGCACACACAAAACACATACACATTACATAATTAATTGCACAATTGTCTTTTTTACGTATATGCATCAAATAAAAAGATCTTGAGTCGGCGTTTAAAAGAATTAAGTGTTTGGCTCTCTCGAATGTGATTTTGAATATCATTCCAGACGAAGGGACCTTTATTAAAAATAGAATTATGAAAAACAGTAGTACGGGGTTTAGGCAAGTGAAAATTGTTGACATTTCTGTTATTGTGATCATTATGGTAACTGCAGTTGAGGTTAAAATGACTTAGCAAAGAGCCTGGAAGGAGTTTTTTATAACATAAATACATAAATATTGCTATTTGGTATATATATAAATATCATCGACATTTAAAACTTTAAGATCATAAAATATTGGTTTGGAATGGGTAAGATAGGCAGAGTGCGATATGACCCTTATTGCTCTCTTTTGCATGTTTAATATTCTATTGATTGCTAGTATTGGCCCAGGATGTGATACAATAATTGATATGAGGAACAAATGATGTATTGTACAACAACAGAAGTATGTCCTTAGGTAATGATTTTAGTCTATATAATATACCAACTGCCTTTGACAATTTGTTGCATAAGACACCGATATGTTCATGCCACGTCAACTTTTCATCAATTATTACACCTAAAAATTTCAAATGAGGAACACGCTGGATAGTATGATGTTTTACAGTTAGTCTAACATTACTACGTTCAATATGCTGTTTAGTAAAAACCATGAACTGTGTCTTGTTCCAATTTAAGACGAGTTTATTCATATTCAACCATTTAATAAGTTTTCGAATTTCAATTTCAAAACTACTAGAAAGTGTATTAATGTTATTATGTGACATGAATACACTGGTATCATCTGCAAACTGTATCAGCTCTAGTTTTGGTGCAATAAAAGGCATATCATTGACATATATAGAATAAATAAAAGAGGGCCGAGGATTGAACCTTGGGGCACTCCACATCTTACTTATTTAAAATTTGACTGATTTTTTCCAATTTCAACATACTGTTTTTGCATGATTATCGGTAAGTGTATCAAAAGCCTTGCTCAGGTCAAGAAAGAGAACAATCATTATATTTTTATTTTCAATAACATTCAGAGTACGATATATAAATTCTGTTAATGCTGTAGATGTGGAGTGACCCGATTTAAATCCATATTAGTTTTTGTCTCGCCCACCGGAGGTGAAGGCGAGACTAAGGGATCCAAATGGCGTCCGTCCGTCGTCCGTCCGTCGTCCGTCGTCCGTCGTCCGTCACAAATGTTAAAGTTTACCTGCAAGACTCTCTTTTGACAAATAACTTCACATGGGTTGCTTGGATTACAACCTAACTTGGGTCATAGATGCACTGGGGGTACGTTCATGTTATGGTACCGTTGGAGGTCACAGGATAAGGTCAAAGGTCATTTGAGGTCAAACGTTAAAGTTTACCTGCAAGACTCTCTTTTGACAAATAACTTCACATGGGTTGCTTGGATTACAACCTAACTTGGGTCATAGATGCACTGGGGGTACCTTCATGTTATGGTACCGTTGGAGGTCACAGGATAAGGTCAAAGGTCATTTGAGGTCATACGTTAAAGTTTACCTGCAAGACTCTCTTTTGACAAATAACTTCACATAGGTTGCTTGGATTACAACCTAACTTGGGTCATAGATGCACTGGGGGTACCTTCATGTTATGGTACCGTTGGAGGTCACAGGATAAGGTCAAAGGTCATTTGAGGTCATACGTTAAACGTTAAAGTTTACCTGCAAGACTCTCTTTTGACAAATAACTTCACATAGGTTGCTTGGATTACAACCTAACTTGGGTCATAGATGCACTGGGGGTACCTTCATGTTATGGTACCGTTGGAGGTCACAGGATAAGGTCAAAGGTCATTTGAGGTCAGGGATACAATTCTTTTGCGTAGCAACGGAGATCGCGATATTTCTGGTTATTTTCGCAAGTGGGCGAGACACAATATTGCTAATGCCTTGTTATTAAGAATATTGCACTTTTCCAAGAAATTGAAAAGGCGATTATACATACACCTTTCTATGATTTTGGAAAAAAAAGAGGAAGTAGTGAGATAGGGCGATGATTTCCAACATCTTCTTTTGAACCAGATTTATATATTGGAACAACTTTTGCAATCTTCAGTTTTTCTGGCATAATACCACTTGACATTGAGAGATTAAATATTTCAAAGAGAGGATAACAAATAATATGTATAACTTTCTTTACTATGTCAAATCTTATTCCATCAAAACCTGGGCTTTTGTTATTTTTCATTTTAACAACTTCTGCAGGAGAAGTGGGCTTAAAGAAAGCAGTACTTGTATTATTATCAACAAATGTACTATAGTTGAAGTCATTAGTATCAGTTGAGACCATATCATCACACTCACAAGCCAATTTGGGGCCAATGTCAATAAAAAAGTCATTAAAACAATTACATATTGCACTACTTTCACTAAAAATCATATTGCATCTTACTAAATCGGGTATATTGTTCTGCTTAGGTTTCATTCGTAATATACCATTGATGATTTCTAAGTTGTTTTCATGTTACCTGCAGCATTTTTAAATTTATTTCTAAAATGTGTTCTTTTTGCCTTTTTGATTTCGCAAGTGACTTCATTTCGACAAGCTTTGTATACATCAAATCGATAATCAGTGGGGTTCTTTTTGTATCTTTTATGTAATCTGCACTTTTTGTTACACAACTTTTGAAGGTGGTTAGAAAACCATGGCTTCTTTTTAAACTTTTTCTGATTGGAGCATGTTTTAAATGGAAAACATTTGTTATAGATATGCAGAAACTTAGCAATAAAAATATCATAATCATGTTCAACATTATTACCATCCACCGCCCAACACGCGTTACTGATTTCACATAAAAATTTGTCTTGATTCTCAGGAAAATATTCCCGTACTGTGAAAGTTGAATCAGCAAATTTGTTTTTAACTTGGGGTATACAGTACACAGGAAAGTGGTCACTAACATCAGCTATTAGTACCCCTGAAAAAAATTGATCCAAATCATTTGTGAAAATATTATCGATCAAGGTGGAGGAGTTTTCAGTAACACGTGTTGGAAGGTGGATTAATGGATACATTGAGTTTGACATAAGTAAATCGAGAAATTGACCCGTATAGTGGCAAGACTGACCTTGATATAGATTTATTTTGAAATCTCCAACAAAATACATCAATTTATTTTCTCTATTAACAGTATCAAATATATTAGTGAGATAGTCTAAAAAAGATTGCACTGGTTGGTTTGGCGGTCGATATATCACTCCATATACAATATTCTTTTTACAGTTTAACAAAGATAGACTCAATAAAATCGTTATTGAGGGTTAAATCAGGTCTCATTTTATAACTTAAGTCTTGTCGAAGAAAGACACCTACCCCACCTCCCCTCTTAATAACTCTACTCTTTGCAGGGAAATCGTACCCATCGATATTGTAACATGAATCCCTTTCCGTCAACCAAGTCTTTGTCACTCCAATAGCAGAAAATTGTACATTTAAAGAATCAAGTTAAGGACATATAATTATAAAAGTTTCTATTCATGCTTCTGGAATTGAAATGGATCGGTGAAAACTGTTTAATATCAGTTTTAATATTGTTTTAATTTATTTTTATTTTGAGAGCTTGTATTGTTCTCATGCATTACATTCATCATCTGACACACGTGACATACATCAACAGACACTGAAGTTTACATTTAACTTAATACAAAATACAAAATGTGTAAAACTTGGATTATAAACAAAATTTAAAAAAGCAAAAAGCAAAGTGTAGCCAGTATATGGTGTTCAAGTTCTTTATGGCATTTTTCTTTTGAAAACAGTCATATATATAAAAGATCTAAGTCTTCTTCCTTCCTGATAAGTTTGCGAATAGTCTTCCCACCACTTGCGGGGAGCGAGGCGAAAATCCGCCCATCCAAAGTCCATGCTGTGAGCACTTTCTTGCATGCGCGTGTCTTGATCCAGAGGGACTGTTTTTTGCTGTAAGGTCTTCAACGATCACAATTCCAGAACCTTTCAGCTGTTTTCTGCATAGCAAAATCTCTCTTCTTTTTTTGTAGGTGTGAAGCTTGACGCTTATGAATCTCTGTCGAGGCCTGGACGATTCATCCGACGTACGCGCGGAAGTCACGGTGTTTACTGCAGCTCCGATGCGATGACAGTGGTCGATGTCGCAGGCTGGCTCAATGGAAACTCCAAGTTTTGTTGCGATGATATCAGCGACAACGGCTTCGGTGTTCTCTCCTTGTTTTTCCTCCACACCAAAGATGCGAACAGAGGAACGCCGAGAATATTGTTCCATTGAATCCAGTGCTCGGCGGAGGGAGCAAATTTCCTCACGTTGTTTCGCCATGCCTCTCTGTAGGACACTGGTTTTCTTTTCATTGCTGTCTAGTTTCTTTTGCAGGTCAAATACATCACCTTGGAGAGATTCAACTTTTGTCAGCAGGTCCCTGATCTTTCTTTCAATAGTGTTGCTAACGACCGACTCCAAAAGGTCAACGAACTCTTTGTTCCGTAACAACTCCTTGAGCACTTGGGCGGTCATAGCAGCTGTATGCTTTGTATTCACTTGAAGTGAATGTGCTTTAGACATAATACTAGATCAAATTAGAATGACAAAGAGTATCTTAAAAGGGATGACTCCGTGGGGCTTCTCACGATTGCGGAAAACACCTTACTCAGAGTAGTATGTGGGACTCTATGTAAGATTTGAAGAAAAACTCATATCACTTGCCTTGATTGTGAGGATCTGGCTACTAACAGTTCATGGCTCTTCAAGCTACATATCAAAGTCACTTTCCATATAGTTGTCGGCTAGGGAGCTGTTATGATCCAGAGCTGCAAGTTCAAGTGATCTGCTTCCAATATACAAAAATCCAGACAAATTCTAGCTCAGTCTGCTAGCTCGCTTGCTCGTCGATCTAAGTAAGTACAATACACCTCAAAGGAACTGGCATAGGGAAAGGGAAGAAAGGGAAGGAGGTGCAATTTTAAACCGTGGTATACTTTGTACAGTTCAGCATGAAACATGATGCTTTTTAGGCTAAAGCATCATGTTTCATGCTGCACTGGACGAAATATACAGCAGTATAAAACTGCGGCTCCTTCCCTTTCTTCCCTTTCCCTATGCCAATTCCTTTGAGCTGGAGCGTAAGTTACAATTACAAATTACATAATACTGGTTAACTTTCAATACAACTAGCACGGATATAAGGAGGTTTCATTATACAGGCAAACCCCGTTATAACGAACACAGGTATAGCGAGAACCCTGTTATTACGAGGAAATTTCTTGGGTCCCGATTTTTCTTCCATAGACCTCCATGTATTCTGTTTTCATATAACGAGATCGGCTATAGCAAAATTTCTGCTATAGCGAGGCAAATTTCCAGCCCAAGAAAAAAGAAAAAGAAAGTAAATTGACCCTGTTATTACGAGCACTCCCTTCAGCCACTCCACCCAGTGAGGGAAACGCAACAACAGCACAAGCAATTTTCTTTGCGCCGTTAAACACTGATCACATACACCGTGCAAGAATCCACACACACGACCACCCACGCATAAGTCCACATTACATACGAGCGGTACTACACGCCCCCACGCCCAACCATCAACACAGTCGCGCACGCACATGGCAAACAATAGCCTCTACGTGACATCGTGCGTGTACGACCGGCCGTGCATGCATGAAGATTGCGTTCAATGATCATTCATTGCTTACACGGGGTCATGCAAGCAGGCGCGGCCGGTTAACTGAGCCTCCCCACTCCTTTATTTGTCGGTAAACAAAGACTTTGGAAGTGTCATTTATTTACATTTTCAACTGTGCTGTTAGATATTTTAGTGTTATGTATGATGTTGCACTATTTGGCGTTCTTTAATGTTGCCATGACTATGGCACAGAATAAAAGATGGCTACAAGCTGGTAACTACATACTGCCGTGTCCGCGATGATTTATTAGTTGTAAGAACCCATCATTCACATCAAAACTAGCAACGAGGATGTTAAATTTGTGACATAAAGTGTAGGGGTGCAGCTGGCATAATGGCGAATGCAAACTTGGGGCAAAATGGGTTATTTTTGCCACCGTTTAGTTCAAGCTATGACGGAAGTGAAGATTGGGACTGCTACGTTGAACGCTTCGAACTTTACCTGTTGGCGAATGGGCTTTCAGTGCCTGCTCAGCCACCGAGCGCGAGCGGGACCTTGCAAAACAGGTCACTGCTATGTTTTTGCATTCGATTGGACCAAAGTATTACGGTCTTGTGAGAGACTTAGTCGCGCCAGTCACCCTACAAACAAAGTCATACATTGAATTGAAGACAATTTTGCGAAAGCATCTGAAGTCTACACCGATGGTCGTCGCGGAAAGACAAAAGTTTATTCGTCGGGACCAAGCACCAGACGAGTCTACCAGCGATTACGTGGTCCAGCTGAAACATTTGAGCTTGAATTGTCAATATGGGGATAAACTGGATGAACAGTCATGTGACAGATTTACCAGCGGCATAAACAGTGAACCGGTTTCATTGAAGTTGATGGAAAAAGCAACGGAAAACCCCAGACTTACGTTTCAAGAGATGGTAGACTTTGCACTACACCGAGAAACAGCGGCGGGGGAGGCCCGTGCTATGCGGAACCAGACGTAGAGTTCACGGAGCGGCACAACAGACTACAGCAACGTTAGACCAAGTCCAAGTTCCAGGACCAGTGTGAACGCGGTCTACGGCAAGTCGCACGGTAGCGGTTATTGCGGGAGGAAGGAACAACGCGAGTGCTATTGCTGTGGGAGGAACCATTCACCTGATCAGTGCTGGTTTAAGACGGCCATTTGCAGAAACTGTCAGAGAAAAGGACAAATTGAAACGAAGTGTCGGAGCAACCAAAACAAATGAAAAAACGGAACAAAGAACACACAGACTCTAGATTTAAGTCAAAGACTAAATCAAACAAAGGACAGACAAAGAAAGGTGGTATTCACAAGGTAAATGAAAGTAATGAATACAATAATACGTCTGTAAACAATGAGAGTGAGTCTGGTAGTTCTAACAATGAGAGTGATGTTGAGTATCGCACTATGTTCAAATTGAGGACTTATACCAGTTCTAAGTCTAAGTCTCGGGCCAGGTCCAAGACCAAGTCTAGGTCTGAGAGTGGTGCTACTCTAGCCCCAATTGAAATTGAAGGTAAAATGACACAAATGGAGGTCGACACAGGGTCAAGTGTGAGCATGGTACCATTGGTATATTATGAAAAACATTTGTCTCATTTGAAGATGGACCAGACTGAGAAGTCCTTTGTGAGTTTTACAGGCCAGACCGTTGAGCCTGTTGGGAAGGTCCAAGTCCAGGTCAAATATGGAAGGTACCAAGGTAGACTAACCCTATACGTACTGGAATGTACAGAGTACATGTTGCTAGGTCGGGATTGGTTGGGAGTAATACCTCTAGACTGGCAGTCGCTAGTTCAGACAAGTCCTAGTACTCGATCACTAGACCAGAAAATGGACGTGCATAGACTTAGTGATCAAGTAGTACAGAAACATGAGAAGTTGTTTGATGGACAACTAGGGAAATTGTCCCATGTCAAGGCTAAGGTAAGGGTGAAAGATAATGCTACACCGAGGACCAAGCCTTACAGAATCCCATACACACTTCAGGCAGGGGTAGAACAGGAACTGGACCGTTTACAAAAGTGTGTTGTACTTACCCCAATAGAACACAGTGAATGGAGCACAGGCATAGTGCCGGTTCCTAAAAAGGATGGTACAGTTAGGCTATGCGGTAATTATAAGTGTACAGTCAACCCAGTGCTCGGTCCAGTAGCCCCACCCAACATAAATGTGGATGACATTTTGTCAAGCCTGAGTGGCGGAGTAACTTTCTCAAAATTAGACCTTGCACATGCCTATAATCAGATAGAACTAGAGGATGACTCAAAACAGTACTTAACACTGTCAACACGCAAAGGCTTGTTTCAACAGAATAGACTAGTGTTCGGAATAACTACAGCACCTGCAATTTGGCAGAGTGCAATAGACCAGGTCTTACAAGGACTACCAGGAGTACAAGTGTACCTAGACGGTATTCTCGTTACAGGGAGGTCGCAAGAAGAGCACATGAAAAATCTGGATGCAGTGCTCACACGCTTAGAGGAGCGTGGACTAAAACTAAAGAAGGAAAAATGAGAGTTTGTCTGCGACTCAGTAGAATTCTTAGGACATAGAATTGACGCACAGGGCGTACACACGGTCGAGGAGAAGGTGAAGCAGATTGAGAGTCTTCCCAGACCAGAAGATGTGTCACAGCTACGCTCATATCTAGGATTGTTGAACTACTATCGCAAGTATGTTCCAAATCTAGCACACAAGATCGCCCCGCTCACGGATCTTTTGAAATCGGATCGGAAGTTCGCATGGAGCGAAGAGGCAGAAACCGCATTCATACGCTCGAAAGAGTTGCTGCAAGCGTCGGATTGTTTAATCTACTATGATCCCGAGATACCGATCTCAATCACAATGGATGCCAGTCAGATAGGCATAGGCGCAGTGCTATCACACGTGCTTGTACAAAATCAACCAGCGCAAACATTGTTGCATCCATGGATTCCAGCATCCAAACCAATGGAAAGAATCCATGTGGATTTTGCGGGACCATTCGAAGGTCTTGCATACATGGTCATAGTAGACGCATACTCCAAATGGCCAGAGGTATTCATCATGCCGAGTATCACATCAGAGCGCACCATTGATACTCTCCGAAGCGTACGGAATACCACAAATCATGGTGACTGATAACGGAAGTCAGTTCACCTCCGCAGAATTCCATGAGTTTGTACATAGGAATGGCAAAAAGCACAATGGCCTGTAACGAGAGAAATCTCTCGGTCCCAAAAGTTTCTCCATGCAAACCTATGGTGCACCACGTCGCTTACAATGAGTATGGTTATACCAAGCTTATCCTGTTGACCCCAAGACAAAAAAATACAATTGCGTCGTGTTACAACAAGGAAGGAAAAGTTGAGGGCAAGCTGGTCAAAAGATTGAAAATCACTTGCACCGCAAGGAGCCAGACACACAACACGAGCATGTGCACATTTCCTGATACATCACTCATTCGCACAGCGTACGTACATTGAAAGCACATGGTTTGTAAGTCCAATCCTGTCACGTCAATCAAAGATAGTACAGTGTCTGCTGAATTGGGGGTGTGTCTGATGAGCAGCGATTGATTGGGTTTCTTGACAAAAACAAATGTGTTCTTGTACGGATGAAGCATACATGTATTACACACACTAAAATATTAAAATGAAAGAATTCAAGAGATAATGAAATATTCTTCTTTAATTTAGGATACCACCAGAAGTCATCATGATATAACAAGAATCCAGGGGCGGCGTTAATCTCCTGACTCTCTCGTATAAATGGTGACAAATAGATATTTTTCAATCCATGTATGAAAAAAAAATAATGTATAAAAGTGAAGAATTGAAAATTTGTGTGAAAAAAGGGTGGGGCTACTAGACCAAAAAGTGAGGCGCTTGTCCAAAAAGCTGGGTGAGTTTACCAAAAAGTGGGGTGGCTTGACCAAATTTGTGGCGAGTTGGTTGTGGTCCGACATGGTCATGATGTGAGTTGATATGGATTCATATACTCTTATTGTTATTTATTTTCAGATAATCATCTTTGTAAAGAACTAGCAGCTCATGAGACTGCATCCAAGTCTGAGAGACTCATGATTGGCACAATGGAGGAAATGGAAGATGAGTCCCCGCTGGAAGAGGTAAATGACGTACAACTCGTTCATCTCAGTACTGATAGAAGTTAGAGGAAAACAAACAAAGCACTGCTCAATGAGGAATTGTCAGATAATACTATCTCAGGTTTCAGGTCTCACTGTTACACAATGCCAAGTCCTCCATGTCACCACAAATGCAAACCCATCTTCAAATTACCCTGCATTATCTTAGGACAGACTAGCCTGCACTGCGCCTAGTATGGAATACACGTGATAGTGGCCTGTAGCTACAAATGAAGAAGAAGAAGACTCTACATTGATCCATCATTGCAGACAAGCTTTCCAGCAACATTTGCCTTGACAGCAAATATAATATTTTGACACAGCATTATCTCTCTGTCCTTTCCAATGATGAGAGATTACTAAACTTTACAACAGGCCTTGATGTGATTGGCCTAGTACATGTATGTATGAAATTGGTGTTTTTCTTCTGTTCTATATCTTACAGAATATAGGCTCCAGTCCTAAGGAGATCGCAAAGAAATGTGCTGCAGTAAAGACGACGCCTTCCATCACAAACTTCTTCAAGCCTTCAATCAAACCCATTGTCCAAGAGATGGAAGTCAAGGCACCTGATCTCAGGAGCTACTTTCAAGTGTCTAAGAAAGCAAAGGATAGAGACGTGCCCCAATTAGCTCCTCTAAAAGGCAAAGAAAAGACTACAGTTACGGAAGACAAAGGAGGAGAAGAGAAGCAGAAATGTAAGAAACGGAAGAAGGGGAAAGGAGGAGGTGAGAATTCGAGCGGGGATGATTTTGAGTCTCCCCCTCCCAGCCGAAGGAAGAGGAAATTGAGGCTTGACTCGGATTCCATTGATTACAGTGAGGAGGTTGATGGAAAGCCAGTTTCGGATGGAAGTTCTCATCAAGAAGTCGGAGGGATAGGTGAAGCTAGAGATATGGGTACAGGAGAACAGGAGGCACCTGTGTTGCGTAGCAGGGAGGTAGAGGGAGAAGAGGCTCTGAACAGAAGCACAGTGGTTTCCTACCAAGACTTCCTGAACGCCTCCATGACGAAGGATGAGGAGGAAGATTGGGGGAGAGATGCCTGTGAGAACACAGCGGACAGTGCAACTGAAGATGAAGTGACAGAGTCTGCCCCTCCTGCTGCTACCTGTGACCCACCCATCATGCTAACACCTCCAGACTCCAGAAGCTCCCAAGACAGGAGCAGCGGCGATCTCTCTGACCAGCTGACGACCCCACCAAGCAAGCACCCCACAGGTAGGGACGAAGAAGAAAAGACAGCTCAAGCTGATGATGAGGACCAGTCGCAACCCCCGTCTCGCAAAGTAATCACAGTGAAGGCTCTGGTGCACAGTCCGTTTCACAGACCAGATCTACCAAACGATCAGACAAAGCTGTCATCCCCAAGTGCCTCTCCTACCATTGATTACTCCAAGAAATATCTCTCCAGTCCACGGGGACTGACATCCAATGTCAGCGTGCCAGACTCCAGTCAAGATCTATCCATCATCTGTCTGGAGTCTGTGGAAGAGACTAGCAAGAAGGTGGGCCCAGTGTATGGCATTTTTCAGAAGAAAACCCCAGCAATTAAGAAAGAGCCAATCAAAGAGGAGACCCAAAAGGAAATGGAAATGGATACGGTGGGCACTCTTCCTGTAAAGAAGTCTGAAAAGGATGGCAAGGATTTGAAAGAGTCACTAGAAAAGGAAGCAGGGAATAAACAAGAAAGCTCAGTGACAGAGGGTGGTGATCAACAGGATGTTGGTAATATGATAGAAAATTGTATGGAAGGACCTCAAGATAAGGCTAAGAAAGACCACCATAGTGCCAAAAATAGAAAGATTGTTGCAAGCTCTGTGAAGACACAGAAACAGGAAATGAAAACTGTTAAAGGCAATTCTAGGAAGACCAAAGACCAAAAAGAAACTGCCAAGGAAGATTTGCCCAAGCCAACAAGGAGGGTACTGAGAACGCGAGTAATGAAACCATCTTCAGAGGACTCGAGCATAGATGAGTTTGAGGACCCAAAGCCACCCATACCAAAGCAAATAAAAACTCAGAAAGACGGGAAGGTCAACAAGGTTACCAAGTCTGATGACAAGGCAGAAGTAGAGGGGAGGAAGAAAAAAACAGACTCTACAAAAGCTGTCACACCAAAAAAGAAGTTTAAATCTTCTCTGATGGTAAGGGGTCAAGGTCATGGGTCAATCAAACTCAAGCTGACTGCTGTCAAGGCATCCCCAAAGGTGAGTAAATCAAATGTCATTATTGCTCAATAAATTTTGTGCATTTCGTATTATTGCTTGAGTTTGTATTTGTAAGTTTGTTGCTCAAATTGAATATTACCTTCATAAACATTGTGTATTATTTATATTTTGACTTTATTTATATTTACTGTAGGCCTGCAAAGGTATACACTACCTGTATACACTACCTGTAAATGTTTTACTCTGTTGGTTTCTTTTGATAGACTGAATATCCTGTGCTGAATATTTCAGGACGTATTTGTACAAGTGATCAGTGATGTGTCTTATTTGTGTTGAGTCTTCAGGTTTAAAGCTTATGTACAATGCACATGTATGCTGTATGACATTCCTTCTGACCAACAAAGTAAGATATAAACTTTAACTGGAGTGTATCAACAATAACCTTGAAATTTTGTTTTACATGTATCTTTTCCAGAAAAATACCAAGGTTGCAAAGGCTCAACAACTCCTACAGAAAGCAAAGAAAGGACACAACAAGGTATCCATAGCAACGAAAGCACAGACCAGAACAAGAACAACGAGAATCCTCAGTGACAAGATGACACAGGCCACCTTTGGGCAGGCAAGGAAAGTGTCAGAGAAGGGAAAACTCCAGGAGGAGAGAGGGAGGAAGGGGGCAGTGAAGGGCGGGAAGAAGGGGCAAGGAGAGGCCAGCAGAGGAGATGGTGCAAAGAAGCCGGCTGTAGAGAACAGGAGGAGGTCTGGTTCCAAGGCTAAGGCTAGGACATCGCCGAAAGGTAAGTACATTAATGAACCCTTAAAATGCTACTTGTGGATTCTCTCAGCATCAGTACACACAAATCCCACAGAGCAGCATTTTGTCTGGCACACAAAGGTTTAAATGAATGCAAGATAAAGCTAGTGTATAATATGTAACCTAGGCTAGAAGGGAACTGGCTTTCATATTGAATTTCACTCTCCTGTGGGACCAAGTGCCTCACATATGTGATGCAACACAGCGAATAAGTACTCGAATCTAGTTTTGTAGATTTTGATGCAGTTCGAATCGGTACTTTCTAGGCTTTAATATCATATCAAGTTTGTCGCATGAAGGTTTTGTGAACTAGAATTATTTATGTTTTTATGCCTTGGCATTATGTTTTCGGGTTGTCCGTCCGTCCGTCCGTCCCGAATGCGTTAAGGCAATATCTTGAGAACCGTTAACCAGATTTGCTTCAAACTTGGTACATGTGTGTAGTGTATGAAACCAATGAATTGCGTAAAACAGGAGTCAAATCTGATTGAGGTCAAAGGTCAAAGAACTTTTGTAAAAATTGATTAAAATATACCTTTTTCACAATAAGTTCAAATCCAAGGATGCAATTCTCATTAAACATGGTACAAAGATGGATCACTAGTTGAAGATAGACTGGTGACATTTTTGGTAAAATTTCTGAAAGGTCAGAGGTCAAAGGTCAATGAACTTTGCCAAAATTGGCTAGAAACTGCCCCAAACATTTTCACAAGAAATCCAAATCTAATGATGCCATTCCAACCAAACATAGTGAAACGATGTATCACTACTTGGGGGTAGACTGGGGAAATTCTAACCAAACATGCTACAGAGATGTTTCACTTCATGGAGATAAACTGGTGAAAGTTTCGATGAAACGCCTGAGAGTTCAAAGGTCAAAGGTTAATTTGCCAAATATTATCTAAAAATTGCTCCAAAAAGTGATATTTTTCAAAATAAATTCAAATCAAATGGTGCAATACCAACCAAACATGTTTCAAAGATGAAGCACTACTTGGAGGTAGACTGGTGACATTTTTGGTGAAATTCCTCAAAGGTCAGAGGTCAAACATCAATGCACTTTGCCAAAATTGGCTAAAAATTGCCCCAAAGTTGATATTTTCCACATATTGAATCCAAATTTAATGATTAAATTCAAACCACACAAAGTACAGAGATGTATACATCACTTCATGGAAGTAGACTGGTGAAGTTTGAGTGGAAGGTCAGAGATCAGTTTCACCTAAAATAGGCTAATTTTCAAGATTGGATTTATATAGACAGACTAGTTACATTGGAAGTCAAGTAAGTAAGATTTCAAAGGTCAATGAACATTGCCAAACTTGGCTAAACATGGAAAAACACAATTATATTTTCATTTCACATAGGAATTCAATGGTACATTGCCCACCAAACATACACATTTTCTGAGAATAAATCTAAGTAGAGCTAGCAAAGAGGGAGAGGCATGTTTATCGACTGCGTGGCAGTCAAATTGCTCTAGTTCCAAGATCAATTTTGAATGCACTGAAAATAAAATCCAGAGAAAATCGCCCGGGAAAATGTACATCCTCTTCTAAAGTTAAAAAAGCTAACGAAGTGGATGATTATGCGACCTGTTGCATGAATAGAAATTGCATATTAGTAAACATGTTTGATTAACACCTTCTCTGTGAAAATCAGTGACTATAATCCATGATGTGAACATCATGATGTAATATTTAAATATTGCATTGAAATTTAAATGGAATTCGGAAAGATGACATCAAATTCAAGTACCTGACCCACAGAACATAAAACAGTGACCACGCTCGCATGAACAAAAAGGACGCTCTATCCATTGTTCGACCAGGGAGGTATGAGAACTGGAGTAAGCACGAGGAGTGATTTATTTCTACACCAGTCACGTTCATTGATAGCACAATAGGATATTTGAAACGTTTGGTTCTTTGATCCAGTGAATTTGGGATGCATTTTGAGGAATATATATTTTGTATGCGCAGAAGATTTCAGAACCACTTCATGTACTGAAGTGCATGTGCAGTAGTAGTACATGTTATGATCATGTGATTCTTTGAATTTCAGATTATTATTGTTTCGTTTTTATAATAAATAGTGAATAATGTAGAAAAACATGTCAGAGAAATGCGGCCATATCGCACATTGGTCAATCATATGTCCTTACAAATATCTTGTAAATCGTTTGTTGAGTGTTTCACCATCCATGGAAAACAACCTGAATTTTGTGTCCGGAGGTGTCCGAAAAAGTTATGGATCAAATATTTCTACAATTTTATCAAAATTTCTCTTCGCTCACCCCCAAACTAATTCACAGTGTGTGTATCAAAATCAGCTATGAACTCCCAGTGAAGGCTGAACGATTGACATCTTTCTCAAAACAGATTTTCTTTTGTTATTCAGAGGAAGGAACCGCCTCAGAAATACAGCACATTGTTTAAAACACCTGAATGTCTTGAATTTTTATGAGGCGGCAGTCATGATAGATCAAAGGAAGTCTATCCGAGCACAGTCCATCCATGAGAGGACCATGGTTCGACAGATTCGCGAGTGGGCGTGCAGTTCAAAAGAGGTGAAGCCTTGAAACCCTTCCCTACTGCCGTTTAGCAGAAAGGGGTTACTAGGAGGCGGAGCTTAATTATCTATCAAGTGCAGGAGTCAAGAAAATCTAATGTTGCAAACCCCCCAAAACATGCTTAAAAACTCTCATAAATGTTCATATTTCTACCAAATATTTTCTCACAAAAATTTGCCAACACATAGAAGAAATATCACGGAAGAATAATATTGTTTCCCAAATTTTTATGCTTTTTCACATCTGAGATTTGAGAAATGCGGAGTTATGGCTGTTTTGACCAATGCACATCACATATGCGGTTTGGGGCTATCTCATGTAACTTTGATATTAACTCTTGAATCAATTTTTGTCATTTAGTAATATGTATCACCTCTGTAATGATTTCTCTAAGCATAATAAGGGTCATATAATCACTTAATTTCCAAATTGGCAACACATCCATAAATTTTGCTCTTCAAATTACCACAGTAATTGCCCTTGTATGTATTTGACGTTATGTGAATTTATAATTGAATGTACGTTCCATTTTATGATAAGAAAATCTCATCAAAAAAAAAAGATTGGCCAGTTTAAAAGCCAAATAATGTGAGTTTTGCTCGAGAAAGGCCTTCATCCCAAGTGAGCTCACTGTTGAGCCCAGTCACACATTATTTACTTGTCATTTCCATCACTAGCTGCAGCCAAGCTAGCTCCCATATTCACCAAGCAGGGCCAGCTAGCAGCTAGCAAGAAGTTTAAGCAGGACAGCATCATGGCTGCCATGGCAACCCTGGACGATTCCAGCAGGGATAGTCTGCTGGATGCTAAGGAAGGGCCAGGTCTAAGACTAGGACTTGGTGGTGGTGATTCAGCAGGGCCAACCTTTGGGTACAACATGCTAGAACAGCTGAGGGTTGAGTCTACAGGATCGAACAAAGATCGTACCAGCTATATGCCCATTACCACTGTCAGTCATACTTTGCAGAAAGGTAACAAAAAACAGATCCTATTTTTACAATCGTTGCAACCAAGTGGACAATTTGACACTCAATACCATGTTAGGAAGAGCTTATTGGCTTTTTACACATGTTGTGCACCTATGGAATTGAAAGGAACAAAATGGATGAGTTTTATCTATGTTGTAATAAATGAATAAATAATACAACCCTGTTAAATTAGTTTGAAAGTAATACAAAAAAGAGCTTGTTTTGGTTTTCATTGAATGGTTCATGTAGGGCTCAACCCTAAACAATTTTGGTTCCCTTGATAAAGAGACTATAATTTAGCTTTAAGTTGTGTTTGTTCCACATCTATGCTTGTTACCAGAACTAATAGAATTGTTGTTTCATTTGCAAGGCTTTGTGTAACTTCTGCAATGAACATTGTTTTGAATTGTGTTTCCTGGCAAAAAGTGTTGAGGTTTTTAAGTTTAATGTTCGTATAGATTGGGTCACAATAATATGCTCATACTGAATATGTGGCTTGAAATCCAAGCAAGAAATTGTTGTGTGAAATTGACTTTATTTGAAGCTTAGATTATGGACTATTATAGGATATTTCCTATTTTAACTGTTTGTCTACTGATGAGTTTACTTGAGAAATTGAATTCTCCCTATCGCATATAGCTCTCCGAATCTGAACGCGTGTGGCACTCTAATTTTTTTACCTTTAATTCTTGGGATATGAACTTCCAGTTCAAAAACATTCTATAGCCATCGTCTTCCTTGTGTCTTTTCATTCTTTCATTAATCTATGAGGTAGGCAAAAACATCGCCGTTAGTGATTGATGGTATTTTTTTTCAAGTCCTTCGTCCATGTAACAACCCTTCCATTTTAATATTACGAGGTTTACGAGGATCGAAATTACAGAGTCTGTGCGTTATTGCTTGAATTGGCGCTAGTTCATAAGTGTATCCACGGCAGCCTACGCTGCTAGCCACGGGTAGCTAGCCGCATAGCAGTTCCGGGGCTTGGGCCTAAACGGGCGCTAATGCAGACCTAGAAATAACTTTTTGGGGACGAATTCAATGGCAAAATAGTTGTCTAGGGTTAGGGTCAGGGTTAGGATTAATAGGCTTCAAATTAATAAAATAAGTGCCAAAGTATGGATACCCTTATGAGCTAGTGCCTGTGAATTGAATACGTACCAAACTCTTACCAGAAGTATACGTCCCAAAGGCAATCGATCAGATATCGGTATCGCGAGGTTATATCGCTTGATAACGGCTATATGCGATAGGGAGAATTGCAGACAGATCTTCTAGCAGGAATATCGGGGAGGAGTGAGCATTTTTTCTTGCTACTGTCCTATGTATTAATTGGTACAGCTAGTGAAGAATAAGATACTATTATGGAAAATGTAAACTCCATTGTCTTCACAGCAATGTTCTCATTAATCAATCATGCTTGTCTTATCCTTATTATTGTGTGACAATTTCTAACAATTTCCTTCTGTCTCCTGCAATTTTCAGATGAAAACTCATACTGGCAGTTGGATGCTCCTGACTTTGAAAAGTGGAAATTCTGTGTGCCTGGTGTTTGTATGCCCAAGGCCTTGAACAACTTTAAGTATGGCAGTCTCTCACATTCCCAAATGCTGTCTCCAGAATCTTCCAACTTCAAAGTGAGTGAGGTGATTTTGGCTACCACAATGCAGAAAATGAGAAAAAAACATGCAGAAAGTTATTTTCCTTCATAATGCAAATGATATTCAGACTGCAGTCTCAGACTGCAGTTTCAGACTGCGGCCTCGTGATAAAAGTACTGTTTTGAGATTACTGCGGGCCTATAGTTTAACCATATCCCAAATATCTGAACAGTATACATATATCTTATATCAAATAAAACAACGATGGGTAAATCAGATATTTTGAGCCAACAGCCATCACACAATATTTCACCAGAGTAGAGCTCTACCCTATTTTCATCAATCAACAGTGTCCATCAGCATTGATGTTAGACTACACTGCGTGTTTCTATCATGAATTGCTCATTGGGTATTTGCATGTTAATTTGTCACTGTATTCGTGTTGCAAAAGGTATTGTGACATCATGTTTGGGAGTTAATCTAACACTGCTGTTTGCAGCCATTTTCGGCACATAAATACACTGAAGTCTACAGGTGTTTCAACATTGATCGCACGATTGAGTTAACATGCAAACTCCTATAGGGATTCAAGCACAAGTTGGTCACCATACATTATGCAAATAGGTAAATTAAAGTACTATTGGCAACTATTTATGCGAATGAAAGTGCTATTGACTGTTTCTGAAAATAATGCTTTGGCTAGGATGGTTAAATAAAGTTTATGCATGTCGACTAATCAGGTGACAGGATTATCAAGACGAGGTATGTGATTGATTATGTCTGATGTGAAATTTTAATATGGCATGATTATCATGTCTTTGCCTGTGTTCTCCATCCTAATTCAATCTTTGTTGTCTATTCCTAAAAGAGGCCAAGGCTCCGTCTTATAATTGTTATCAAAGGCATGGCAATTTTACCTGCCATCAATATTAATTATAACTCTGTACATTAAAGATAGGGGATTGGACTTCAATTGCAACTCTCATAAAAACAGGGCCCATATATGTGTCATGTATTTACTGAATATAATCATTATTTTTGGTTTGGTTATTTCATGCATGCTTCTCCTCTCCTCTGTTGCTCTAGTCTGCTTCTGTGTCTTCTCCCATGTTCATATGTATCTTCCTTCAAAATGGCAGTATGCTCTCTCTCTCTTCTCACTTCTTGAGCTTCAATGTAAAGATGTGGAAATACCTAGTACAAGGATAGCATCTTAACAATAAAAAGTCAATTTTAAAGAGAATTACAGGGTAACCCCGTTATAACGAGGGGGACGGGACCCACACTTTTTCCTCGCTATAGCCGATTGCTCGTTATATCAGTACATGATCAAAACATACAAAAACAAATGCCTCTATAGGACTACACAAACAATAACATATTTACCGCTAGGACTGTAATATTTAAATGGCTTTGCAAGCATTCTAAACTGAATTCATTAGCTAAAAATTCACTAAAATATCCAACAGCACAGTTGAAAATGTAAATAAATGACACTTCCAACACCTTAGTTTACCGACAAATGAAGCAGCGGGGAGGCCCAGTTACCCGGCCGTGCCTGCTGTCATGACCGCATGTAAGCAATGAATGATCATTGGACGCAATCTTCATGCATGCGCGGCCGCTGTCGTACACGCGTGGTGTCTCATGTGTTTAGAGGCACTTTGCATGTGCGTGCGTGACTGTTGGGCGCGGGGGCGTGCAGTACCTATAGCTGAATAGAGATGCAGCTCTGGCAGTACCGCACCCGCGTAATGTGGACATATGCATGTGTGGTTGTGTGTGTGTGTGTGTGTGTGTGTGGATTCGTGCATGGTGTGTGTGATCAGCGTTTAACGGTGAGAAGAAAATTGCTTGTGCTGTTGCATCATTTTCCTTGCTGGGCGGCGTGGCTGAAGGGAATGCTCGTAATAACGGGTCAATTTTCTTTCTTTTTCTTTATTCTTGGGCTGGGAATTTGCCTCGCTATAGCAGAAATTTCGCTATAGCCGATCTCGTTATATGAAAACAGAATACACGGAGGTCTATGGAAGAAAAATCGGGACCCAAGCAATGTCCTCATAATAGCAGGGTTCTCGCTATACCCGTGCTCGTTATAACGGGGTTTCCCTGTATGTTGAATGATTTGTCTTTAAATGCTTTTCTCTTAATGAAATTACCCAAGGCCTTGGGTTTCAATTAAAGAGGTGAAAAGGCCTAGTATATCAAAAAAAAAGGATAGCATAACAAAAAGAAAATTTTTATGTTTTTGTAATTTGTAATATTAGATTTCGGATATGTAACCAAAATTCCTTCTTCTTATAAGAACAGAGTTTATCTTCAAAAAGACACTTCAACTGAGATGTTACCATGAAACATTTATAGAAAGCAAGAAAGATAGTTTTGTTTTGTTTTTTATGTCTCCGCAACAAAAATTTTCAGATGGCATTATGTTTCAGAGTTCTCCCTCCGTCCTTCCGTCTGGATCTCGTTTACGTGATAAATAATGGACCAAATTTCATCAAACTTGGTACAATGATAACATATGGCAGGGCAATTCACTAATTATATTTTGGGTCCTGTAGGTTGAAGATTAAAGGTCACAGGTCAAATCTTAAAATTTCACTTTTTACATGATTACTTCAGAAATATCAAACCAAATTTCACCAAACATAGTTCAACGATAATATATGACAGGACAATTCACTGATTAAATTTTTGGTCAGATAGGTCAAAGCTAAAAGGTCGTTCATGTACTGTAGGTCAAGGTCATATCCTAACATCTCACTTTTTACATGATAACTCAAGAAATATCAAACCAAACTTCACAAAACATAGTTTGTTTATAATGTATGACTTTGACAATTTAGTGATCACATTAGGTCACAGGTCAATGTCAAATCCTGTAAAGTCATTTTTACATGATTACTTCAGAAATGATACACTGAATTTCATCAAACGTACAATGATGATATATGGCAGGACAATAAAGTGATTCTAATGTGGGTCAGAAAGGTCACATGCCGGTCAAGGTCAAGTTGTGAAATGTTGCTGCTTATGTTATACAGGGAAACCCCGTTATAACGAGCACGGGTATAGCGAGAACCCTGCTATTACGAGGACATTTCTTGGGTCCCAATTTTTCTTCCATACACCTCCGTGTATTCTGTTTTCATATAACGAGATCGTCTATAGCGAAAATTCTGCTATAGCGAGGCAAATTCCCAGGCCAAGAATAAAGAAAAAAAAAGGAAATTGACTCCGTTATTATGAGCACTCCCTTCAGCCATGCCGCACAGCAAGGGAAACGCAACAACAGCACAAGCAATTTTCTTCGCGCCGTTAAACGCTGATCATACACACCTTGCAAGAATCCACACACAACCACACATGCATATGTCCACATTGCGTGTGTGCAGTACTGCCAGAGCCGTATCTCTATATGGCCCTCGGTACTGCACGCCCCCGCGCCTATCAACACAGTCACGTACGCACATGGCAAAAGCCTCTAAACACATGTGACACCGCGCGTGTACGACCGCGACTGCGCATGCATGAAGATTGCGTTCAGTGATCATTCATTGCTTACACGCGGTCATGACAGCAGGCGCGGCCATGAAACTGGGCCTCCCTACTGCTTCATTTGTCGGTAAACGGAGGCATTGGAAGTGTAATTTATTTACCGTTTCAACTGTGCTTTTAGATATTTTAGTGAATTTTTAGCCAATGAATTCATCTTAAAATGATTGCAAAGCCATTTAAATGTTACAGTCCTCCTAGCGGTAAATAAGTTATTGTTTGTATAGTCCTATGCATTTGTTTCTGTATGTTTTGATCATGTACTGGTATAGCGAGCAATCGGCTATAGCGAGGAAAAAGTGTGGGCCCGCCCGGGGTTTCGGGGTTTCCCTGTATTTGTTGAAATATATGACAAAATATCACCAAACATGGTGCAATGATGATATGTGACAGGTCTCTCTCAATTAGGTTGTATTTCTTAGCCATATAACAAGTTTTCCATACTTTCAAAGATGAAATTTTACTACCGGTAACTATTCAAGATTATGGCAATACTTTCGTGACTGTGCAGGAGGACGGAGGCGTACCAGTAGACTGCTCACAGTTGAGTTTCTCTAGTTTTTAATGTTTTATTATTAAATAGTCACATACAATCACAACCGATACAAATAATTGCGGTCATTAAAAAACAGGATAAAAAACCCCCACAAATTATCTGAAATGACATTAAAAATCTAGTTATTCAACATTTCCTCAACATGTAAATGAAAGCATTTGTCCCAAACACATGTATTTATTAAGGAGAAATACTTGGAAAAAGAATTTGCCACAAAATTCTTGTCTCTTAATGTGAACACCAGGTCTTTGCTAGCCATCAATCTCTTACCGAGTTGGACCAGAGCGCTGTCCTGGATGACATCTTGAAAGCATTCCCAAGGTTCCCTGCCAAGAAGGTCTTAAAGATGTACCAGGCCAAGAGGGATGGAGAATCTAAGATGTCTCAAGTCAACTCAGGTGAGATTGTCTCTATTTTCTGTGCTTCTTGATCATAATTGTGTTATATGTGACCCACCACAAACCCACAATAGAGTCTGCAGACACGAATGTTAAATTGATTTTCAATCATCTTTTTCAAATTGAATATGTAGTACAAACACAAATGATTATTCAGTCTTTGTTTTGTTAATAGAATCGCAAACCACAATGATGCTTCTGATTTTATTTTTTGCAGAGATAATGACAAATGTTGCTGTGCCCTAGACCTTAAGGACATTGTGCCTGTGTTTACTTTCTGTAATTATGGTATCCTCAATCGGGGCAGAACTGTTCTGCCATAACCACAAGTCCCATTCTTGATTGATTAAAGGATTATGTGAATTAATCTTTCCAAAATGGTATCAGAGTTGCTGACATTCCACACGACTGGTACATTGATGCCAGCAAAACGGTTTAACCAAGATTATGGATCTGTAATCTCTACAAAAACCATCCAGTATCTTAAATCTCTAAATCACTTCATGATTTGTAGCTTTGTTGCAAATTTAAATAGCTTACTCCTTTCTTAATCCTGTAATCTTTACAAGAACCTTTGTTACCTTAAATCTGTTGTGATAGTCTATGATTCATAGCTTACGTTTGCCAATTGGAATACTCCTTGTTAATGCTGGGTTGTTCATTGTCTATTCAACCCACCTGCCTTGTTGTAGAGTCATCATCTACCAATGAACAAGCCCTGCAAGCACCTGTTAGTTCATCAGACGCCTTGGAGCCAGAGAGGAAGGGTAGACTCTCAAGAGGAAAGAGGAAAGCAGAGGAGAGTATGGAGGAGGATGGTTCACAGAGGAAGTTGGCACGACGGAGCGGACGGGGGTCCAGCAGAAGGTCCCTCATTGTGGACTCTGTCTCAGAGGGGGGTGAGGGAGGGGTGCCAGAGGGGGAGGGGGAAGGCGTGGTGAGGAGGTCCACCAGAAGAAGCAGCAGGAGACTCTCCTACAAGGAAGGAGCCATGGAGGAGGAGACACCGAAGGCTCCTGCAGAGCAGAAGGAAGAAGAGAAATATGATAGTATCGAAGGTGAGGAACATGTTCATACATATTTCATCAAGGTATATCATTGATAGATCGCCTATTGAGTTCACAACATGAAATATATAAGCTATTGATCCATTCTGCGCATTTTGATTATTGTTTTTTCTGCCTCAAGGTGATTTTGATCATTTTTAATGTAGGTTTGGTGGACTGGAAAACATTGAATATGTTAAATCTCTGTACATGTTAGAATAAATTCATGGCATTATGAGTTCTCGATATAATCAAAGTGTGTGTTCAACAGACTGAAACCAATTTGTTAACTGTACACCCAAATTCTCCACATGGGCCATTCCTTATAAGTGTCACGCAAGTCATGCATGCTGTGTCTTACGAGTCACATGACAGGGTATAGATGATTGATTTACTTGATTGAGTAATGGATTCAGCTCTAATATTTTCTCAGTTTTGATCTAGACCCTCATTTGCAAATTGTGTGACATGAAACATGTGTGACTCGCATGACATTTACGTGGAATGGCTGATATACAGAATATAATGAAAAGTCGTCTCTTGATTCCCCTTGCAGCCAGTGCCATATTCTATTTTCGTTTGCAGTGATATCCGCTGCCAGTCTAGTGAACAAGTGTATGAGGCTGAAAGGGGACATGACTGCAAAACAAATCTGGGTGTCACGCAGTGCATTATGGGATGACTTTCCCCTAAATGCGGTATGGAGAAGTACCTAACTTTAATTCCATTCTTGCAAATGTGACAAAAGGATCTACATTATTTTGCTTCTTACCAGAGGACCAAGCAACCCAACGACGGGCCGGTATGCTGTGGACAGAGAAGTACCAGCCAATGCTGGCTTCTGAACTGATTGGCAATGCCAGCCTGGTTAAAAAGTTCCACTCTTGGCTGGCAGATTGGAAAAAGAAGGCCCAGAGGATGAAGGAGAAGACAAGGAATGGTGGAAGGAAAAGCAAGGAAAGGAAGAAGACAAAAGGTGAGTGTTTGATAACCTCAATAAAAAAAGAATGTTTTCACCCTTTGTGTTCCAGATGAACTGCTGTGCTTGTAGGAATTTGTCGGTATATTTTTAGGCTCTATACTTGGTCCACTGCTATTTACACTTTTTATGAATGATCTGCCCTCTAAAATGTACAGAGTGAGGTGATAATGAATGCTTATGACACAATCATCGTGTTTAGTGCCTCAAATCCCAAAGAAATTGAATATTGATTTAATTAGGGTAAATTCATGGCTCAAATATAACCACCTAACTCTCTGTACACTGATAAAACCCAGTTCATGTTAATAGGAACCCCACAAAAGTTATCGTGTATGCAGGAAAACATTGATATTATAGTGAGCAATATGCCTATCAGGCAGGTGGAAAGCACAAAGTATCTTGGTATTTGGCTGGACCATCACATAAACTGGTCGGAACACATAAAATACATATCTAATAAAATTTCATCAAGATTAGCACTACTTTGAAGAATGAGGAAATATCTTACTGTGGACAGTGCTTGCAAATGCAATTGTCTTACCTTATTTTGAATACTGTTCTATTTCAAAGTGCAATTCTTGGATATAGGACATTCTTATCAAACAACACAAACAGATGGCCAGAATTGTTCTACTGACCAATACACTCACACTAATTACGGAAATGTTTAGAAGCCAAAAGTGGAAATTTTAGGCTTTGACATTCAAAGTTTGACATTTTGAATGGCATTGCACCCTCATACTTAAAAAACATGCTCTCACTACCTGAGATTTTGTAAATAATAATTGTGTAACATCTGCTGGTCTTATGATTCATGTTAATGACAGACCCCGTCAGACAAATTATCTTTCATAGTAACATTTTGTGTAACTTGTTTTTACGGGGTTGTAAAATGGGGGCAATGAACTTTGTTAAATATTGGGAAACACTTTTACTCAATGAATCAAAATCTAATAATGCAATTCCAGCCAAACATGGTAGAAAGATGGATCACTACTTGAGGGTAGACTGGTGACATTTTTTATAAAATCCTTGAAAGTTAAGAGGTCAAGGTTAATGGACTTTGCCAAAATTGGCCAAAATTTGCCCCGAGATTGATATTTTTCACAGTGAATCCAAAAATCCAATGGTGCAATTCCAACCATACATGATACAAATATGAATCACGTTATGGAGGTAGACTGATCACATATTTGGTAAAATACCTGTAAGGTCAGAGGTCATAGGACAATGAACTTTCAGAAAATTGGCTAAAAATTGCCCTTAAAGTTGATATTTTTCACAGTAAATCCAAATCCAATAATCCAATTCCAACCAGACTTGGAATGATGGATCCTTACATGGAGGTAACCATGTGACATTTTTGGTAAAATTCCAGGGGGGGGGGGGGTATTCCGAGAACGAACTTAAGAAAAATGTTATTGTATCTCAGGGACTTAGGACAAATTTTATCTTTTGGTATTCCGAAAAGCCAACTTAGGAAAAAAGATACAAGTTTTATTCAAATGAGCTAGAGATAAAGATTTTATGCAAATGACCTAAATCGGTATCCCGAAAAGCACTTAGGAAAAAAGTTAGGATAAAAGATAAAAGTGCTCCCAAGCAATTTTATCTCCAGACGCAAGTGCCTAGGCCCATAGCATGACATGCAAAAATAATTAGCGCATTCAACTTTTTGCACATGGGCGCTCAAGGCGTGCTGATGCGCAATGTCCCTTTCAGTTTCATAATATCACACCATCAGCTTGGTGGTGTTAATGTATATGCAAAAGACATGAAAGGACATTTATTACTGGCTGGGCATGTGCTCATTAATATTGGTTAAAATCTTCCTAAAATATTTTTTGGAATACCAAAGATAAACAAGACATACTTGTGGACAAGTATAAGGTGGTCTGCATTGGCAAATTAATACATTGGCATGGGCTGGTAAATGCACGGTGACACCATGGTCATTTACTAAAACCAATGATCTGCTCATGTGAAAATGCAATTAAATGGCTCCCACCGACACGGCTCCAACTACCGGCATACCGACAGATGACGCTCTTCCTCAATCACCACCGACATAACACGTACACACGTGCTATTTTGACATTAATGTCTATAATCAAATGTACACCATGAAGATGGAATCTTTTCAAAAAAGTAAGGCTATTATTCCATAGAGCAATGTCTCAGCTACCACATACTGAAATTTGGAAGAAAATTTGTCACCGATTACTGAGATACGCAAGAATGAGTAAAAAAGTTCATGACGTCATACATGAAAATTCATTTTTTCAATTCATATGGCAATATAATGATGTCACGTTGTATTTAACGACCAAATGAGACATGAAATAGCATCTACAGTTCCCACTCTTTCAAAATATGAAAAAAAAATTGGGTGTCACCAGCCATTCTCAGGAGTTATGGCCGATTGAAGGTGGTAATGTTTTTTGCAATATTTGCACACAAAAACGTATTGACGCACACGCGGACTTTGAACTTTGACGCACCCGCATGGCCTTATCATTGCATGGAAATGGCTCAAAATGACAGGATGTGTTTTTTGTAGTGTCAGAAACACGAATCCAGTGAAAACAGTGTTCCGACGTTGCGTTTGCTTAACGCACGGAAAAACGCGCGTGCGCGCCCGTACGCGCGGAAATTTGAAAAATGCTAGAAATGGCCTGAAACATATGCAAAACAATTTCTAGTTGATTTGGAGCATTTTTTTATTTTACGCGCGTGTTAATGCTCTAACGTATGCGTACGCGCGCGTTTTTTTTTCATTGAAATCAATTGTCTTGTCATTAATTTTATGCATGCCAAATTTCATTACACAGGGATTACCAGTTCTAGAGCTACATGAGATAATAGATTTTCATTTAATTGCTCGTGCATGACGTCACGATTATGTAATGACCTTGAAAATGTTCCTGTAACATGTTCACATAGATACATGATGAACATTTGATGAAACATGGTCCATGCATTGTTGAGATATCAATGCCACAAAATATAGGAATAAAAATAAATAAGAAATAAGAAATAAAGAAAGAAAATTCGGACGAACACAAGAGGTGATATGCCATGGCATGGCAGACCACCTAAATATTTTAGGGACATTTTATCTGACGGGAGATTAATTTTTATCTCTGTGGATTTTCAGAATACCTCCCCTTGAACGGTGAAAGGTCAATGAACCTCACGAAAAATTGTTTGAAAATTGCCATTTTTTTTCTCCAAATAAATTAGTGGAATAATCAAATTTTAAACAAACTTGATATAAGGATGGAAGATTACATTTAGATAGACTGATTAGATTTGAAGTCAAAGAATTAAGCGGTCAGAGGTCAATAAACATTGCCAAACTTGGCAAAACATAGCAAAAAAGAAAAGATATTTTTTGCAAGTACCGTACTTGAACTTGAATGTGTTCATTACACATAGGAATCCAATGGTAAATTGTCAAGCAAACTTACAATTCTTTTGAGAAGATGATCATTGTCAACAAATGTTGCTAGCAAAGTAGTGGAGGCATATTTATCAACTGTATTGGCAGTCAAATTGCTCTAGTTCTTTTTGAAGTCGTGTTCACTTCTGGGGGGCATTTCATCAAAGGACTTGTCAGATATTTTATCCGACAAGTTTGCTCTCGGCCAATAAGATGCAAGCATTTCAGTAGCTTATAACAGTTTGTCAGATAAAACGTCCGACAAGTCCTTTGATGAAATGCCCCCCTGGTCTCACTAGTCTAGTAGTGAACATGGCTGCAAATGAAACCTGAACGTGGTTGCGCACCGCATCATTAGACATCTTTTTCTGATATGCGGTATGGAGAATAACTGCAATTTATGTCTACTTTTATCTGGGAAGGATCAAGAATTGGTGGTTGTGATGACGAGGACGACAGTGACGATGACTTCCGGTATAGTGATGGTGATGACAGTGAAGAGGAGGATGGGTTATGTAATACTGTCCTCCTTACTGGCCCACATGGCTTCGGGAAGACATCTCTGGTATACGCTTGTGCCCAGGAACTGGGATTTGAGGTAATGCTCTAGTAGAAAGTAGATAGAACATAGAAACTACTATTTTTGCGCAACTTCAAATGCAATTTGAATATATTTGTGCATTAAAGTGTTTATTTCATCATAAATAGTGATTAAATTTGTAAGTCCGTCCGTCCATCCCGAAACCGTTTAGGCAATATTAGAACCGTTAACCAGATTTGCTTCAAACTTGGTACATGTGTGTATTGCACGAAACCAATGAAGTGTGTAAAATAGGGGTCAATTGTGATGGAGGTCAAAGGTCAATGAACTTCAATGAAAAATTGCCCGAAATCCAAGGATGCAATTCTAATTAAACATGGTACGAAGATGGATTACTATTTGAAGATAAACTTGTGACATTTTGGTAAAATCCCTGAAAGGTCAATGAATTTTGCCAAAATTGGCTAAAAACTGCCCCAAACTTTATATATTTCACATTCAATCCAAATCCAATGATGCAATTCCAACCAAACATATTTAAAAGATGGCTTACTACTTTGGGGTATACTGGTGACATTTTTTTGTGAAATTCCTGGAAAATCAAAGGTCAATGGACTTTGTTAAAATTGGCTGAACACTTTCTTGATTTTCATATTTTCACCCTTGGGTAACATTTAACACAGAATTGCCCAAAAAGCAAAACTACCAGGCATTAGAGGATGAAATCTTAACAAATGTTAGAAATGTTGGCAATATTTCAGTGTCTTCACAGAAGGGCGGAGACATACCAGTCGACTGCGCGCAGTCGAATTTCTCTAGTTTAGTTCTATGTGACTAGGATGGCCATGTTATGAGCATTATGTCTATAATGTAGATGAGTGTCTAATCATTCTTATAATCTATTCATGGCGTAGGTCTTTGAGGTGAACGCCTCCTCACGTCGCAGCGGCAGGCAAATCCTGACAGAACTGGGTGAGGTCACCCAATCTCACCAGGTTGCCAGGCAACCGGGAATCTTCAAGCCATCCCCCTCAAAGCCCGCTGTGAACAACAATGCATCTCCAAAAAAGAAGAAGGCCCCTGTACCCAAGGCGTTTGCAGCATTCTTCAAGAAGGGTGGAGGGGCTACAAGTGGCAAGGGGGGCAAGAGCCCCAAGAGGTCTCCAGTCAAAAAGACAAGGTGCGTAATTGTGAAGGGTGTCTTGGCTACAAGCAGTAAATACTTACAGTCAGACATGTCTTCAAACACCACCTTTCTGTAAAGACTACGTAACTTGAATCTCTTGAGAGCAGTGTCATGTAAAGGCCACCTGTCTATGAAGACAGCCTATTATATTATGTTTTGCAATATGGGCATGACTTGAAGGTACAAACAGACCTGCAAAGCAATTCAGTTGTATAACTACTTAGTAGAAGTAAGTGAGTTAGTTAGTGGTTATTAAGTGTTTAATGGAGATCACATGATTTTTCTTATAAAATATATTATTTCATGACATCGGGCTTTAAAAGTATCCCATGCAAATAAATGTTATCCCTCCAATCCACCCCCTGGTATGCATATAATATAAAGGTTATGTTCACAACAACAAAGGTATTTGTATAAAATAATATTAATACTTTCTTTTTTATATCAAAATAATCAAATATAGTTGAGTATAGATGCATTTATACAATCATGTATAGGCCTTGCAAATAATGACAAAATATAGCAAAGTGCTAGTCCAGTTTGTCTCTTAAAATAAGCATATTTGGCAAGATACAATTTTCGACATCTGTGTTGATTAAATTGTTAAACTTATAAAGAAACACTCCTTCCCCATCTGTAGTGCTAAGAGGTCACCCAAGAAGCAGCTCAAGAAATCTCCAGTCAAGAAGCCAGGGGCTCAGAAGCCCCTGGCTGCCCCTCCTGCTGCCTCCAAGCCTAAGGTCATGGCAACCTCCCTCATCCTGTTTGATGAGGTATGACTGCTTCTTGTTTACCTGTACTTTTAAAGGTGGTCTATCCCTTTTGCATAACTGATATGTAGAGATCTATAAATACCATGGTTTGTACCAAATATATTGTGTAAAAAATGCACTAAGAATATAGATATAGATACTCAAAAGTGGGTTTACACTGACCTATACATTTCATCTAGAGTTTTGGTTGGGCCTTCAGTATACCCTTATACCTGCAGACCCCTGTACTGACAGACTGATGTTGCACATCTGAGCAGCTCAATCTGAACAATCCAACTATCAGGAACATGTCAGCTTTGTGATGAAATATTGGTCGTGTTGAAAACTTGCTTTCTCTTGAATGACACATAAGTACTTTGATATATCTTAAAATTTGTATTGCAAAATAGAGTTTGTAAATATTGATTCGCATCTATAATAGCTGTGATGAAACAAGTTGGAATATGCTGAAAGCACTGGGATCTCTTCAAAAGATGAGACAAAAACTTGAATTACTCAAAAGAAGGGTAAAGGTATTATTGACCCATTGCATACTGTTAGATTTTCTGGCTTTGTGAACCCTGGTCCAGTTAGGATGTCAAAATTTGCCATGAAACTGTAGTAACCAAAGTGTTGAGGCTTAATTGTGTTCTATAAGGTATTTGAAGTTTATTCATCACCTGTTGTCAATTGTGTGAAGAGCAGATGATATGGTAGTCCTGCTTTTAAGTGTTTGAGCAGGGAAAAAAATGCATATATTCATATATATATATATTATACGGAACAGGTTAAATGGTAGAACTGACAATGTGCGATTATCTGGTTTATGTTGTTGACAGGTTGATGTTGCTTTTGAGGAAGACAAAGGTTTTCTCTCTGCAGTGACCTCCTTCATGGAGAGTACCAAGCGTCCCATTGTTCTCACCACATCGGGTAAGTGTATGGTTGTCATGGTTACATCCCTGAAACCCACATTTGAAACCCATTACTGGTCTTATTCTCAGTGTGGAAACAAAACTATTAGTCACATCCACAGTACCCATTTAAAACGTTTGGAAACATTCTGTTGTTGTTGTGAATTTATATTGATTTAACCATGAGGGAAAACATCCTCTCCATCAAACTCAAGATGTGTAGAACATAAGGGCAAATCATATGTGGTGAAGACACATACATTTATGATGAAAACCTCTGAACCCCTACCTGTATCTTTCATGATGACTACTCTTTGAAAGCTGGAATGTTAAGCCTCTCCCTACCAAGCCAGGAGAAGTCCATGAACACATGCCATGAGTCATGGTAGTGAGATGGTAAAACTCTTTTATGTGTATGGAATCTTAAATTGTCAAAACGTGTAGGGAATGCCTAGCTGCCAACTGTTGCGAAAAATTTGTAATTGGTTCAAATTTCTGACCCCCTTTACAAAATTACGATAAACCTTTTCTATTTAATAAATAATTCCCTGGAATATCCCAGTTTTGGGTCGGTCAATGGAGGTGCACATCAAAGCTGATTTTTAGTATTTACCCATTTATATATTTATTTAATTTTGAATTACTTTAGGTTTCTACTTTAATTCCTAGGATAATTGACAGAAGACAGTGCAATTAGAAACGCCCGTATTAAGAGCCAAATAAATATTTTGTATTATTATTATTATTAATATTATTATTATTATTATTATTATTATTATTATTATTATTATTATTATTATTATTATTATTACAAATTTGACCTCATTTTGATCTAGATTTTGAAATCTGGAAAACCCGCCACATTTTACCCCAAAATGCGTTGAAGCATGTACAAAATGAAAAGCTGCAATCTGTGATGTTGCTTATTTGGATCACAGATTTCTTGATATTGTTGGTTTAAAAAAAGGACATCATTGTGAAAAAGATGGCGCACAAAAGGGGACAAAATTTCACAAAGATATATTCAGAGGAATTTGAATTCATCACATCGGACAAGAAGAGTAAACACCATGCATTCTTCAAGTACTGTCGTCGATCCACTTACTGTGTGAGCAGGCTGGTCGCAGTATCGCCAAGACATATCCATTTTGCATAGCAGTCACAATGACATTGCTGTCCACTGCAGATCAAAGCAGAAAAATCTGAATCCTCAGCTCAGAAGATAACAAACTTTATGTCAACTTCAAAGGATTAAAATGTGACTCGGGCGGAGTGCTTATTTTAGGCAGGTAAAAATCTGATTTTCTCAGGGAATGAGAAGAGTCCAAGCACAAGCTTATTTATGTTTTCTTTTTTTATGTTCAGAGTATGTTGCTTCTTGAATAAGTTTGCATCAGTTTAAGCCTTGAATTAAGACTAGGAAGATACCCAAAATGGACTCATATGGCTCATGTTTGGATTGATTGCCTTATCTAATATTCCAAATGTTCAGTACAATACTTCAATCACTTTTTGTGTTTTTATTACACACAAATAACTCATAAACTTGGGTTTAAATTTTGGGGAAATGATCCCTAAAATAGGCTAAGATTGCACCAGAGAACATCAAGGATCCCAGAGCTGGACCATGACCAAAAGGACTTCGTGCACATAATTTGCTGTTTTGCTTAATGTTCCTCATTTGAAATTCCAAATTTTGGCAGCTATGGGAATGTATCATCTGTGACAGTGGAATCCTGGAAAAAGTTATTTGCAAGTTGTACTTGTTCTGCCTATTGTCCTGATGTGAACCCTGGACTATGTCTTGCCCTATCTTCTGTAAGGACGCCTTTTTTTTTTTGCTTTGTGGGGGTTAAATCATGATGAGCTCCTGTATATGGTTAATTTAACTAGAATAACCCAGTAGTAAAAGGAGGTAGAAAGCGTAATGCAGCAATAGTATGTGTGTGGCAAAATAGTTACACTAGAAAACAAATAAAGCAAGTAAGGTGGCTCTCTATGCTCTGCAAGAATATACTGTATTGTGTTCTGGGCAGATTCTTTGAAGTAAAGTTTATAAGAAACTAAGAGCAATATGTATTCTCTTTGCAGATCCCAGATTTGCTAACATGTTAGCAGGGAGATATGATGAGCTATCTTTCAAGCGACCACCAGTGGTAAGACTTTCGTCAGATATTCTTACAGTATGCTTATCAGTTCCTTTATTGGTTCATCCCTTTAACAAGTGCGATTCGCAAAATCTACTGGACAGCCAGATGACACGTCCGGGCAAGCCTTGTAGTGTTATGGCTCAGGTGCATTTGAATCTTTGTTGATTTACTGGAGTGGCATTAAATGTTAACATGACGAAACTGGCCTTTTTAACTCTTTGTGCATTCACCTGTGAACCCCCTGTGCGTTGCATTAATTTGAGTGTGCGCATATTCCAATGAACTCTGGTCGGAGTCGTAGCTTTCAAGGGCTATAACTTTTTATTAGATTGTCGTGAGGAAAAATAGTGTACATATAAAATATAGAGAATTTCATGGGCTTTCCACTCATATGTATTTTGTTCGGCAGTTGAGGAGCTACTGTATCACAGGGGGTAACCTTGTGCAGAACATTTGAAAAAAAATGTCAATGTTTTTAGTAGTGCTAATGTAAATGATATGTTGGACTCTTCATTTGCTGTAAATTGCAGGGAAATTATTACAGTTATTTTGCTAACTCCATGACCTTCCTATTGATATCAAAATCAATAAGTTTTGAAAAGAAGAAGTTCGATGCAGGAAGTGCATAGAAAAGCCTGTATGGCCAAGAATTTGGCTTGATTAGGACTCTAGGAGCTCTTTGTGTTGTAATACAAAGAGATCGCCTACAATGCGTACATGTACACACACCCACATAATCACAGTTCAATAACAAGGAACTTGTGTGATTTTCTTCTGTAATGTTATAGCCTAACATGTATACACATCATTTGTTGTTGTTTTCCATATACACGCAATCCATAATAACCCAGACTTGTGTACAGGAGAATACATTGTCAAAAAGGAAGTGCTTGTGTGTATGATGACAAGATGGAAAAATACCGAAACAAAATGATCAAAATTCTCCGAAATCTTCTATGTAACCCTATGCTGCAACGCGAACGAGCGGAAAGCCTATTACAGTGACGATCGCGAGCAATAGTACCGAACAGTGGTACGGTTCGCAGTACGCACATATTTCCATTTCCATTCACCTACGTGTGTTCTGTGCAAAATTGTGAACGAAACGTGTCCACGGTTGTGCATTGATGCGAACGAAACGTACAAAGAGTTAAACTGCACCCACTTTGGTCACTAGAAGTAGGGTGGAATTTGACCAGATTTTATGGAGCTTGCATGGTGGTGTAATGCTTATCAGAGAGAAAGTGTCCACATAATCCTCAGTGTTAAACAATCGTTTGCCAGCCCAAAGGTGATACAATACTGTGAGGAGTATTACTCTGATTGATTATTGCCTTGGCTTTAGCCAAGCAGCTGATACAGCTATAAAAGCTAGTTGATCTAATTAGATCAGGAATGAATTCTGCTATAAGTATCCATTTATTACACCTTGTTTGAGAGGGACAAGCTTACTGGTAAGCAAAACACCTTGATCAAGAGTGTACAAACTTGGATGGGCTCGAACCCAGGCTCTCTCACCACCTAACCATATAGTGCCCTTAATTCTTGTTGTCATCCTTTATTCTGCAGAACTCGCTCACGAACCATCTCCAGCTCATCTGCCTGGCTGAAAAAGTTTACACTGCACACGAAGATGTCAAGCGGGTTGTCCAGCTGTTTGATTGTGATGTGCGCCGCTGCCTGCTTGCCCTCCAATTCTGGGCCCTCTCTGGCGCCGCGCCATTAAACTCCACATCACTGGAAGCTGCCTCATCTCTGTCTAGTGTGGAGAATGGCAGCGTGGATTGTAGTGCAATAACAAGTGATAAAGCCTTGACTGGTAAAATGGTGAGCGTGGGTGTGACATCAAATGCAGATGAATGCATGGAAGGGCATCTTGCAGGAGCAGTGGAGGAAGAGGAGGAGGGGAATCCAGAGAGGAGCATCATGGAGGAGTTGATCCAGGAGCTGATTGGGGTGGAGCTGAGGATCATCGCGGTGGGGGAGTACTATTCCATGAAGGGCTACAAGCCGCAGGATGTGGAGAAGACCCTCAGGGAAATGGGCTTAGGATCTAACGGTGATAGGACTAGTGCGAGACCTGGAACAGATGAGGAGCGGACCAAATTAGGACTTGGAACTTACGCGAGCAGGACCAATTTGGGACCTAGACTAAGTGAGGAGAAGAGCAGGATGGTAGTTGCGGGTAGTGGGGAGGGGACCACAGGAGATGGTGCACGTTGCAGGAAAGGGGAGAGGACGTTGAGATTCGGTGGTCTTTTTGAGAGCGTCCTTGGTCTTGGCAATGTAGCAGGTTACAGTGGAGATGCAATACATATAGTACAGGTAATGTGGGCAGGTTTTTTATTCACAATTTTCATTTTCCAACATTTTTCTGAGAAATATTAATTATATATCTTTGTAAAGCTGATTTTATTATCAGACACTTCACATAAAATCTTGATTTGCCAGCCTTGCTAGTTTTTTCTTCATGTATGTCTTACTTTTGATAAAAGGCAATGAAGTATATATTGATACATAGATGAATAGATTGAAATATGTATTTAAATACAGCTTACTCTCGATACAACGAGCACGGATATAACGAGGTTTCGTTATAACGAGAGAAATCTCCCGGTCCCAAATGTTTCTACATGCTAACCTATGGTGCAACACGTCGCTTACAACGAGCACGGTTACAACGAGATTTCGTTATAACGAGCTTATTCTGCTGACCCCAAGACAAAGAAAAACATAACAATTGCATCCCGTTACAACGAGGAAGGAAAACTCGAGACATGAAAACACCGGCACCGCAAGGAGCCAGACACACATCTCGTAATACACGGCCACACAACGCGAGCATGTACACAGTTTCTAATACATCACTCCTTCGCGATCGCACAGCTTACTTACATTGAAAGCACATGGCTTCCAAGTCCGATCCCATCGCGGCAATCAATGATATACGGCGCGTGCACAGTTTGTGATACATCACTCCTTCGCACAGCGTATGTACATTGAAAGCACATGGTTTGCAAGTCCGATCCCATCGCGGCAATCAATGACACAGTGCATGCTGAATTGGCATGATTGGGTGTGTGTCTGATGAGCAGCGATTGATTGGGTTTCTTGACAAAAACAAATGTGATCTCGGACGGGTGAAGTATATTTCACGCACTGAAATATGACATTGAAAGATTTGAAGAGATGATAAAAAATTCTTCTTGAAATTAGAATACCGCTGGAACTCATCACGATATAAAATGAAATACATGTATGAGCATGCAGGGCAGCGTTAATCTTCTACATTGAACCCCCTCATATTAATTTTGGAATGACCCACAAAGAAAGTGCCGATCATAACGGTGTTGCTACGTCGTTGTGCAAAACCTATCAGGCGAGCGAGACGCTCTTATCTAACTCCACCTTCCCCTCATATCCCGGCCGTTCAACCCGTTGCGCCGCCTGTTCTCTTGTTTGTCCAAACAATGAAACAGCATGTTTTCTTGTCCGGAAGATTACGAGAACGATTGACCTATTAATTTACTGCAAAATAACACCCATCGTATCGGGAATGGTCTATAATTCATTGAATGCAATTAGTTATTGAAACGTCAAAATGTATTAAGGTAGGATAATGTGTTGAGCAAAAATAAATCCCCTTTTCAGTTTGAAAACGCACGATCCAATCCCTTTTTTTTTCAGTTTGATAACGCATGTTTCCAAGACGGCTATGGATATGAAAACATAGTAAAACACAATGAACACACAAGCACACATGTTTTCAATATAGTTTATTGTTTTTTATTCTGTTTGGATACAACGAGGTTTCGTTATAACGAGGAAAAAGCCCTGGTCCCGACGACCTCGTTATATCGAGAGTAAGCTTTACGACATAACTGTGGGATATTGTGAAAGATGAGAGATTGAACATGGCACTTTTTCTTGCATATGACGAAGACATATTTCTGCACATATTTTCAACAAATCTCTGTTGTGATGATTTCATTGACCATTTGATTTGTGTGTGCAATTATTTCAGCTTTTAATATAACTGGAAAAATACTGATTTCAGATTTATCGTTTCTTTATCGCTCTTACGATGTATTGATAGGCCAAGATATATTTTCTAGAGGTCTCACACAAGCTCCTTTTTCTCCATTGTTCCAGGATTTTGACAGGTTCAAGGAAACCTCAAGAAAGGCTGCCATTCTAGGAGCTTTCCACAACCTCGGCATCGATGTCACCCATGGCAACCTACCCCATCTCTTGCCTTTAGCTCCATGCATAACCAGTGTTACCAAGTCAAAAGATGCTCAATCAACAAGCGACAATACCCACAGTGACAAAGACTGTAAGCTTGGCCAAGATCAATTTAAGTTATCAGAAAGACTAGGGTCACAGCTCATGCAGGCATTAGCTGAGCATATGGAGCACATGTCCGAACTCGACACATTGCTGTCATATGGACAGAAGGAAGGCCCTTGGAGGAGTCGCTATGGCAACCAAGACTGGTGGCAGCCGCTGTCCTTTCCGGGGTTGGACGAGAGGGAAGATTCACTCGGCGATGATTATGAGTTGGTGGATGTGAGGCCGTATCACCCGCAGAGCGAATTCGTCGTTAGGGACATTAACCGATGGGTGGAGGTGGAGAGCTTGGGCAAATGTAGGAGGAGATGTAGAACGGTGATCGGTGAAGCGTGCGCTACTCCGGGGAATAGGGATGTCGATGACGTCCTTCAAGTTGTACTGCCCTCATGTGTTGAGACTTTCCCAAGACTGCAGCCTGCTCGATGTGACGGAATTATTAGGTACATTTTATTGCTTTCATGCTACTGTTTACATGTGCCAATAAAGACTAACATGTTTTACGCTGTTATTTTTTCATTGAAAGCCCTTTATATTAATAGTATTCATACATGGTGACACTGCTCTGCAGTATGTAGGATGGAACCGAGAAAAGAGCTTTTGAAATTGTCATCTCACAAATGTTGAATGGGTATTTATGCCCTCAAGTTAATGACAAGCTTGTGGAGCCTGGCATCTTGTCATAGCAGGTCCATGTTGCACATAGATTTTCAATTATAGTAACTTACCATCAATGGTAATTACCATGGCAACAGCCAATCAGCTCTCATTATTGCACCTGTGTCCATGGTAATTACCATTGATGGTAAGTTACTACTGCTTACTCTCGATACAACGAGCACGGATATAACGAGGTTTCGTTATAACGAGAGAAATCTCTCGGTCCCAAAATTTTCTACACGTAAACCTATGGTGCAACACGTCGCTTACAACGAGCACGGTTACAACGAGATTTCGTTATAACGAGCTTATTCTGTTGACCCCAAGACAAAGAAAAACATGACAATTGCGTCCCGTTACAACGAGGAAGGAAAACTCGAGACATGAAAACACCGGCACCGCAGGAGGCAGACGCACATCTTGTAATACACGTCCACACAACGCGAGCATGTGCACAGTTTCTAATACATCACTCCTTCGCGATCGCACAGCGTACATACATTGAAAGCACATGGTTTGCAAGTCCGATCCTATCACGGCAATCAATGATATACGGCGCGAGCTGAATTGGGGGCGCACAGTTTCTGATACATCACTCCTTCGCACAGCATACGTACATTGAAAGCACATGGTTTGCAAGTCCGATCCCATCACGGCAATCAATGATATACGGCGCGTGCTGAATTGGGGGCGCACAGTTTCTGATACATCACTCCTTGCACAGCGTACGTACATTGAAAGCACATGGTTTGCAAATCCGATCCCATCGCGGCAATCAATGACACGGTGCGTGCTGAATATGAATTGGGTGTGTGTCTGATGAGCAGCGATTGATTAGGTTTCTTGACAAAAACAAATGTGATCTCGGACGGGTGAAGTATATTTCACACACTAAAATATGACAATGAAAGATTTGAAGAGATAATAAAATATTCTTCTAGAAATTAGAATACCGCTGGAAATCATCACGATACAAAATGAAATACATGCAGGACAGCGTTAATCTTCTACATCGAACCCCCTCGTATTAATTTTGGAATGACCCACAAAGAAAGTGCCGATCATAACGGTGTTGCTACGTCGTTGTGCAAAACCTATCAGACGAGCGAGACGCTCTTATCTAACTCCACCTTCCTCTCATATCCCGGCCGTTCAACCCGTTGCGCCGCCTGTTCTCTTGTTTGTCCAAACAACGAAACCGCATGTTTTCTTGTCCAGAAGATTTCTGTTAATTTACTGCAAAATAGCACCCATCGTATGGGGAATGGTCTATAGTTCATTGAATGCAATTAGTTATTAAAACGTCAGAAATATATCAAGGTACGATGATGTGTTGAGCAAAATAAATCCCCTTTTCAGTTTGAAAACGCACGATCCAATCCCCTTTTTTCAGTTTGATAACGCATGTTTCCAAGACGGCTATGGATATGAAAACATAGTAAAACACAATGAACACACAAGCACACATGTTTCAATGTATTTTATTGTTTTTTATTGTGTTTGGATACAACGAGGTTTCGTTTTAACGAGGAAAAAGCCCTGGTCCCGACGACCTCGTTATATCGAGAGTAAGCTGTATAATTGAAAACCTATATGCAACATGGCCCTGCTTACATTTCAAATGCTTTCATATCGCCTCAAGCAGAATGGTCAATCAATTTCAAGTTGACCAACGTTGCGTTCATGCAACACTTTTTTGCCCTAGAATCATGGTTCAAAACACGTTTCTGCAGAATCACGATTGCGTTCAGACGAAATTGAATATTAACTTGATTCAAAACGTTATTAACGTGATTCATGTTTGCGTTTTGAATCATGATTAGAATCATAATTCAAATCATGATTCTGGCGATGGTTGCATGAACGCAACCCAAATATGACCAAAAATATATTTGTCTTTGATAATTAATGTGTATTTTCTTGTAGGGAAACCCACAGCTTAGTGGTGAACAGACTGCCCTACCATGTGTACTGCAACCACCCTGCCTTAGCGCTGGACTACCTCCCCACCCTCAGGGGCATCTGTCGTTCAGAGGAACTCAGGAGGGAGGCTAACCTCAAGAGAAGGTGTGTGGATGTAACATACACTCTCCTTCTCTCTCTCTCTCTCTCTCTCTCTCTCTCTCTCTCTCTCTCTCTCAGCCCCCTCCCCCCTCTTTTCCCTTTTTTTCTCTCTTGCTCTGTTTCTCATCCCTCATCTCTCCCTTTCCCTTTTTTTTCTCTTATTCTTTCTCTCTCTTACCCCTCTTTATCGCTTTCTTTCCCTTTATTTTCTCTTTTTCTCAACACCCTCTCTTTCAACCCCTTTTGTGTCTCACCCTCCTTCTTTATCTTTCTCTCATCCTTTTTTTTTCGATCTCCCTTTTTTTTTCTCTCTCTGTTTCTCGTCCCGCTCTCTATCTTTCCCTTTTGTTCTTCCTTTTCTCTCCCTCTTGCTCTTTTGCGCTCTTTCTCCATTCATCTCTCACTTGTTATCTCTCTCTCCTTTTCTCTCTTTCCTTTTATTCTTATATTATATCTTTTTGCTGTTACTCTGCATAGCAATAGGAAAAATAAGCCTGCTGGGACTTGAACCTGTACTATTGCTTGCAGCGACACTAACCATCAAGTTACCATTGGGAGTATGATGACACAATACTTACAAACCCTTTCTCAAGGCTTCCATTCTCTTGCAAAGTTGTATTCATGTGTCCCCAGTAGAATAGGTGTTTATTCAAAGAATTTAATGTTCTGAGGAATGACGATAGATAATATGATGTTATACTGTTATAATGATTAGATTGATCGATAAAAACGAGCAAAAACTGAACAATGTTTGGTGCTGCTGACAACGTTGGAATCAAACAGAGTAAGACGTCTACGGTAATCTCAGAGATAGCCTAATTCACATTTAACTTTCTTTCAGATTCCACCACTACCTTGATGGCTCCGGTCTCTGTCTGCGTGCAACGACCTACCTCAGTCTAGCCAGCATTCTGAACCCTAACAAGGGGCCAGTGTGAACATTCCAAAACATTCCAGAGGCCCATCATCATTTATCACCCTTTAACCCTTCCTGTTCCAGATAAAGTGGGATTCTATGGGATTTGTGTGCATTACTGGTGGGAAAAAAAAACACAGTTGGCACATACAAAGAGTTACATGATTAATTGTGTGTGATGTGAAAGCATGGAACTCTTGCAGAGTAGTAGACAGTACACTGATGTTGTGCAACATTTATTAACTCTCACTGAGCTAGCTCCAATGCTGTTCAATGAGAGCTGTGTGCATAATGGATGACAAAATGCACACCTAGCACACAATGAGTTAGAACACATCAATATTTCCTCCAATTTAAAGGCAAGAGATGGTAGTAGTAATGTTGACATCATCTGTCATCATGGCAGAACCTTTGTGTTGTTGCAAGGGGCTCGGATTTCAATGGTTATTATCATTGTGAGATGATTTCACACAAAGATCCAGAATTAAAGACAGAATGGAATTTGGTGTCACAAGAAAACATCTATGCTGTGATGACTGGTCCCGGAATCGTTATTCATACTTTATATTTAACCTATTGCTTATGGTTAGATATTTGGGCTTCGTTGAACCCTGGTCCAGTTAGGATGTCAAAATTTGGCTTGGATCTGCAGTAACGCAATGGGTGTGGCTTAATTGTGGTATATCTTGTCATGGACTGTCATCTACTGTCTGTAAAGCAAATTCCATGGGAGTCGCACTGCTCAGTAACTGAGCGGAGGAAAGCAAGCCCACAAATATATTGGCTCAGTAAAGAACAGGTTAAGATGAAAGTGTGAACAAAGCAAAGTTCTTGGCACGAAGTAGAAGACAGAATATATGTGTAGATTCTTGTCCAAAGAGGCTCACCCTGTTACAGGGTTTGAGTAAATATAATCCTAAAAAATATATCACTGCTAGTAAATAACAAGAATACAAATACACCTATGTTACCGATGTAGAAGACTGTTTTCATCAAACTGTATTCAAACTTTACCACAAAATGACTGTCATCTCAACTGGAATGAAGCTTACCAAATTTTTAAAAAAAGAACACATATTCTGTCCCCTATCTGTGGTGATACAATCTTCCTAATATTAACAATATTGTTTTAACTTATGTGTATGTTTTAGGGTAAAGCAGGGTTTAGACTTTTTTCTGTATGTGCAAACCAAGACCATAAAGATATGTAATGATAACCAACTATGATAACCAGCTATTGTCCACAAAAGGAAAGAAGAGGTGCATACTAATTTGGAGGATTTCATGGGCAGCTATTCGTATGAATACTTTTGCTGAACAAGGCTTCATATGTTCAGAGTAGCAACAGGAAAGCATGGTGTCTGGAGGCAAAATTATAGTAGTGAATTGGGAAATCAGCTGGGATGGTGTGGTGTACCAAGTGTAGTCCTTGAATGAACTGTTGGGTCCATTCTCTTAGATTAGCTCTGAATAGAGCTGCTCAATGAGCTAGATGAGAAATGCGCAAAGAGAACAGAGCAGGGAGATGGAATATTGATTTGTGACGGCTACTTTTCAAGCCTGATGTTATGTTACAAACAGCCAATGCATTATACCCTATGAGGGAAAAGCATCTTCCCCTTGTTGCTGCCATGGTTACAGGGTCACACCCTCACTGCTCTAATGATACATGTTGTTGCCACTCATTGTTCTTGGCATGAGATGTTGATATTAAGTATTGGATTTGCATTATCAGCCTATGGCCGAAAGGGATAAATTATTTTAAGGTTAAGCGTCACTCCATGAGAGGTACAATGTATTTACCATTGCACACTTTATTTAATTCGCTTCAAGCATTTGTCCGAAGAACAACAGATGTGGGTATATTTTTGTTTCTTTTTGAGCTCTATCAAAGTTCAGTATCAAATGACAAAATCAGTAATGAACCTGCCAAAAGTGTGACAGCATGAATTCCCCTGACTGTTGTGTGAGATTTTATACATATTACACATGCATTTGATCATGCTCTCTCACTAGGGCTTGTTGATCAAAATTTCCATGTAAGATTCCTGCACTAAATCATGTATTTATTCCTGATGTACATGGTTAACCCTTTCAATACCACGCCCGGAAAAGCGTATTGACTTATGACACGTCATGCACCTATGGTACTGAGGGGGTTGAGAGATTGAATTTTCGATATCAGTTCCAAAAGAGCGATTGCCATTGATTGATTTGGTAGGAATTCTTGATGACCCAATACATGTATTAGTCATTTGTTTGCCATACAAAATATTGCTCTATGTGATGTGTGTAGAGATGGTGAAATAATCCATGTGGCATGTTTAGGGTTAAAGGACAATTATCTCTCCTGTACTCATCCTTGCAATGAATTGACATATCTAAGGTCACAGTTCAATATTTTCTTGAGGCCTTTAGAGAATGGCCACAATTGGGGACATGACATGACTATTATCTCTAAAAGAAAGCAATACATGTATAAGCTAGTTCCTGTAACGATACATGTATATTTTTTTTTATAGTAAATTGTGTAAGTGTGTTGAATTGTAAGGATAACATTTATAGGATCACTTTTGTATGTATGTTCTTTATATTGTATATGGTAAAGTCTAATAAAGGTTTATACATGTATAGTTGCTACAATTGTGACTTATAAACTCAGTTATTCTCACATGGTTGGCAAGTGGTTAGTTGTGTATAAAACTGTTGTTTCATCAGTACCGCTTCATCACACACATGCATGCACACAAATGCACACGCACACACACACACACACACACACGCAAGGTGTGAAAAGTCATCCCATAATGCACCACACAGTGACATCCAGATGTTATTTTTTTTGCAGTCATATCCACTTTTACTCTCATACACTAGTATACTAGACAGGGAGTGGTCATGACTGCAAACAAAATCCACATGTGACTGCACGGTGCAGGAAGGAGAACTGCCAAGAGACTGCTAGTCTTCTGACCCCTCTTTGTACTGACATTTAAACATTTAAATAACAAAGAACTTCAGAAGAAAATGCTGTATAATACTGAATTATATAATATATTCTCTTCATTTAACAAATGTGAATAAATATTTGACAAGATGATTTATTGCAATTATATTGAACTAAAATATCAAAAAATAAACATGACATAATGGAACACAATACCTGACTTACAGTACACCTTTTTAAAGCTATTGTCACATGTAAATGTGCATACAGTATGGATATACATGTACATATATTGCTTTAGCAGTGGGTATTTTGAAGTTGTAATGGGGGGAAAAAGCAAAATGGCAAATGCTCTTTTACACTTTGAACTACATGTATACTGCATTTATGAACGAAGACAGTGAAACGTCCAATACATGTAGCTAAATCAAAATTTGATTTATGTGAAAGTTTGTAAAAGAAAAAGCTCAAATGTTCTCCAACACATGTCTAAAATTGTCCACATTAAACATTGTCATGAAACAAAAAGTATTTCCCTTAGATTCAGCATGGGTCTCTTTACCGAATACAGTATATTGAAAATGGTACATCCAAACATAGATCTCCATTACAAAAACAGTATGTGATGAATACAGTTTGACTAGGCACGACTTCTGTAAATTTTAGGCTGAGCATATAATGAACTATAACACAGAATATCTACTTCATGTGTAGAATAAACATTGATGTCAACAGGTATTATAGTCAGAATGAAATGTTTAAGGAGAATGTAATTTAGGAAGAAAGCCTGCACCTGTTTGACGATAGCATCAAGGTATGTTCACTTTCAAAGAGTAGCAGTAAAAAGTAAAATTATACAAGTTCAGGTACTGTATCAAATTTACTGATACATCTAGATATTTACCCACATATATAAATATGTATCATGCTTTCCATGTCAATATATTAAAGAAGATGCTTTCTTGAATAATGAGCAAAACCAAATTATCCATTATATCCTATAGTAGAATAAATCAAGATAAGGCAACATTCCAAATGTTCATATACCTGTCATAATCCTAAGATTATACAATTATTGCTATTCCAAATGAAAATTTTAAATATTCTGTGACCCAAACCTGTATTAAGTAATCCATGATTTCAAAGAAAATACAATAATTCAATGATTTCAAAGATCGATATGTTAATTCTTACATTCAATTCAAACACTAAACAGCTACGGTTTAGTATAAAGTAGTAAATATCAGTTTGTACTCCTGAATATGAGATGCAAGTTCAAGAACTCACAGTAATTAATTTAAGCTCAAGGTACACTGCTCAGGAATGTACAGGTATAGCAGTATCCCCCTCAATACCAAGTCAAGAAAAGCCCATTGATTTAATACACATTTCATGCACCTATGGTACTGATGGGGTTAAAGGACTTACTCTGAGGTAAAAATACCATCCATGTCCACAGTGATATCATAACTCGTATGCCACATGTGCCCTTTTAGCACAAATAAAACACATCCCATAGTGTAGCAGTGTATCTTGTACAAAAAATTTATATCGATATAGTTAAAAGCTTTTGGATTTTAAAACCCTTTCCACCAAACATGGTTGATATTGATCTGTTATGCTTACAAATCATCAGTTACATTTCATGTCAATTAAACACACATATTGAGATAAAGCACAAAAAACCCCAAAGAAATATGACTTTGCAAACAAGATTATAAAACTCCCCCCCCCCCCCCTTTCCTCCCAATACATATACATGTATATACACACACACACACACGATCATACCACATCATTTACAAGGACAATGTACCTTGACAAATCTTTAATGTATTCTATACATTACTGGACTTGGGTATGATCATGTAGAAATACATGTACACGGAAGATTTTTTATACGCTCACATCATATTATTCGTATTGATGGTAAAAAAAAAATATCTAAGAAAATACATTACAGTCATTGATTACACAATGTGCATGCAATGTTGATACTGTGTTTTTTTTAACCACACTTCAATTACAAACAACATCAAAGAATTGGCTGGTTTCATAATTTTCCACTGCACATGCCATGACAAAGTTACATTCATATATTCCATCTGTAATGGAATCACAAGTTCTGCTTCTTATCCTTCTCTCCTCATAATTAAAGTTGAAGGAATTTTAATTCAAGTTTAAGTGAGCTAAAATGGTTGTTTCTTAATCTTCATTTCCCTTCCCAAAATACCCCCAACACATGATCATTTTGTGAATGTCTCAAATATAATCTTGTGCAGATGAAGAACACAGCCATTAAAAAAAAGATAATAACATTCAGGGAAATTTCTCAATTAGGATATTTCACATAAGGCATAAGTCTTATGGAGCCACTACAAAGTCTTGCAATAAAATAGGAATTATAGTACATACCGTATCTACGTGAGGATACAATTAATTGTATCCCCTGAACAGAGTTCAGAGAGAATACTATGGATTTGGCCTCGCCATGTCCGCTGCGTCCGCCACCGCAGCTGCAAAGATTTTCTTGTGAGCTCTGCTGGCTGCAGTTCTTATCGGATCATCTTCAAATTTGGTATGAATGTGCATTATGGTAAAGCGAAGACGCCTATTGTTTTTGTTGGTGGGGCCCTCGCTTGGTGCGTCTTTGTACACAAAAAGGTCCCTCGGCCGCGCAACCCGCCAAGCATTTCTAGTTGCTTAGTGAGATTCAAAATAAGTACAGTTTCCAGTGTTTCTCTTTTTGTTTCTCCTTTTGAATCCTACTTTGTGCCCCTGGCAGATTACTGTTCAAAAAAAAAATGCACACATAAAGGGTACATGTAAAGGCAAATTCCATGCTTTCCCTAATACTGAGGTACCATCTTAAATCTGGGGGTTGTTTCACCAAGATGTTCATAAGTTACGAACAACTTTACGAACGACTGGTGATACCTTCTTGTGCTAAATGCGATACCACACTTTGTTCCTTGAGAATCTGATTTAGCACAAGAAGCGATCACCAGTTGTTCGTAAAGTTGTTTGTAAAGTCGTTCGAAACTTACGAACAGCTTGGTGAAACACCCCCCTGGTACACATATTGGCCCTTATTCTGAACTGCGATACCAAACTTTGTTCATTGAGAATCTGATTTAGCACAAGAAGGGATCACCAGTCGTTCGTAAAGTTGTCTGTAACTTACAAACAGCTTGGTGAAACACCCCCTTGGTACACATATTGGCCCTTCTTCTGAATGCGACAGTGTACTAAACCTGGAATAACATAAGGAAACACTAAAATGAAATAAAATAAAACATTATGGTAGATTTAATACAATTGATTTTGTCCTCGGAATGACTATGGTATATTGAGTTGTGATTCTGCAATAAATTTCAACAAATCTGTGACAGCATCAGATGATTTATTTTTCACTCCATTGAGTTAGTCTAAATACAGTGCTACAATCAATGCGATTAACAATGACAGTAAATTGGATATTTGACACACATATGTATGTCACACCACTGCATAAACATCTCACATCACAATGCATTTGTACTCAATCTCGTGTTTAAAGAGGTTGAAAAGTTTATATTATAAACTTTTTGACCTCTTTAAACACGAGATTGAGTGTGTCAAGGTTTGTGGAACATTTCAACCCACATCTTTAGAAAAATCAAGTGTTAATAAGGCATGAAGGTGATAAGCAAGGTGGTGACTGAGCAGAGAAAGAGAAATAGAAAGAGAATATGTACATCCAACTTTATCTGTAGGAATGAGACCTCTTCTTCCAAGAAATGCCGTAATTTATATTACAAGTATCCATAGCCTGATCATTAAAAGCATATTTTTGGCCGGTAAAATATATTTTGAAGCCCGGGCGTATATTTTCAGCCATATGATATATTCTTAACAAGGAATATCTAACTAATGTCTGTAAGCAAACCCATGAAATTGTTCATGTAGTCTATGATGATGTGAGCCCCAATATCTCTTAGTTAAAACTCAAAAAAGTCAATTTCATGAAATATAAGAAGTGAAGAGTATGGGTTGAGTATAGGAGGGAAGAGGAAGTCTATTATTGCATTGATCTAGAAGTGACTCCTTCGAGATTTCACAGCTTTTTACTTTGTACTCTTGCACAACTTTTGAGACACAAATCAGACGGCCAGATCCTGATGTCGCATCAATTTTGTCAGATGATGTCATCCCAAATTTGGCTCATTTTTGTGATTTTGTGTACAAACCCAATGGAAAGTGTCATCTTTCATACAAATCACAAAAAAAGAAGCTGCATGCCTGAAATAATTTCTTTCTTTCCATCACATAGGTGAATCATAGGGGAAAATAAGAAATGTGTGCATAGATTTGCATAATTAATAGATTTTAATTAAAATCAGAAATTTGTTATACAAACTTGGAGATTACATCAAAGGTGACATATGAGCCAAATTTTATGGCCGTCGTGCACTTTTTGTTACAGAGATCATGGGGGGGCCATAAATGTCCCATGAGCACCCAAATGCTCGTGAATATATATGGAGCTTATATCAGATAAATGAAAATGACAGGGAAATATCAGACTTCCTTTAAATCTGTAGCCATTTCCCACATTTCCCTTCAGTACAGATGAGGACAGAGAACAACAGGACCTTTAAAAGATAATGGGTTGGTGGAAGTGTACAAAGTTAAAGGGCCCATGTAATCAAAATGTATGTTGACTTCTGTTGATGCAACTTAATATGTTTATAACAAAATCACTAACTGTTCAATGGAATTATGTGTCCTATATTTTAAAATATTGTTTTCACCTGATTAATTGATGGAGGAATGAATGAGAGGGAGGTGAGAAGAAAGGGGGACAGGGAGGGTATATAGAGAGAGAAAAGATGGAATGGGGTTAAAAAGAAAGGAAAATGGAGTCCGGAGGAAAAGGATATATATAGAGGGAGAGGTGAAAGCACAGAAAAGGAATAAATAGGCCGACATGGACTCCGTAAAGTGGAGAGAAAGGATGTAAGAGGTACAGAAGAATTTGGAGAAGAAAATGAGAGCAGAGATGTGGAATAAATAGGCAGGCATGGACAAAAAATAGGTGGACATGGACCGTAGGCCATGGACATGGAAAGACAGGAAAATGGAGTTTGTAGGAAAGATAATAAAGAGGGAGAGATGAGAGCAGAGAAAATGAATAAATAGGCCGACATGGTGGACTCAGTACTTGATCCAATAATGGAAGAGCAGCATTGTCATAATGGCCACTGCGCCACCGTACCCCCATGCTGCATTCGCATACGGCTTCAGAGCATCTTTCAGAGCATCGTCAATCGCGTTGACACACTGAATCACGCCCTCGGTCACGTTGCCGAGGTTAACCCGCAGCTTGTCGCATACGTCTTTGTGGTGAGTCCGAAGTCGGAGGTCGGAAGCCTCGCCGGGAAATATCAGTACCTGAGTAGAAATAAGAAGATGCGGTTACACCTGTTGATAAAGACCATCACTAGGGAAACTGATTTCAAAATTCTTTCATTTCATCCTAAACTGATTAATGTCAACTTGGGTTAAGTTTTACAGGTTGCTCAAACATTGTGATTTCTCTCACTTTTTCCCATGTTTCAGATTGAAATGTTCAAACAGAACATATTTACATGCACTTGAAATATACATTACATCTATGTCTATCAGTGTTGTAGTTCTCGAGACTGGTCTTGGTCTCGAGACCAGTCTCGAGATCAGGATTTTTTTTCTTGGTCTTGATCTCGGTCTCGAACCCTCTGGTCTTGGTCTTGTTCTTGGTCTTGAGCCTTTCTGGTCTCGGATTTTACGTCGAGACCAGCACGAGACCAGCTACTAAAATTACGATATTACACATAAATCATATTGATAATGCATGTCGGAGAAAGGAGATACGATACATCACTCTCCTTGGTCGGAGCCCATACAATTTGGAGTTACAATCATCCCTACTATACTGTGCAAGCCTGCCGCCGATCCGGCCCGGCCCCTGCCCGATCACTGCATAGCACGGGAAGCGTGAGATGCAGATTAGCGAGCATGCAATATATGTGCCAACATCACACATGCAAAGCGCATCACACTGGGTGATACATGCGTCTTTATGTGAAATGTCATGTTTTGTTTGTATTTGTTAGCGAATAGTGTGTATTTAGTTATTTCCTTGCTGTATCGTTGCATTAATTTGTAAAAGGGATGGTTGAGTATTGGTAATTCCCGAAATGCCCCTTGTCACTAAGTTGATTGGTTTTTAATTCCTATTGAAAGTTAATTAAATGAAATGTGTGGCAGAATAATTCTCTCTCAAATGCTCTTATAGTTGAAAAATATTTTTAATAAGTCGCCTGGCCAGGCGACTTTTTAGATAATGCAAGAAATGCATAATAGATTACTTTTAAAAATCAAAGTAAGTTTTTGAATAGTTCTTGATAATATCCCTATTCAGTAATTATTTTAACAAAATAGGAATTGCACAATTTTGTATGAAAAATTGCTAAAACCAATAAGTCTATAGAGAATGCCCTCGAGTTGTCACAGGTCTTTTTGAATGATGACAGGGTTTTTACATTGTATTAGTGTATACATCTCGAAAATGGTGGAGTTATAATTATTCATTTATATCATAATGGTGCAGGTTTTGGTTACTAAGATAAAGTTTGACCAATACTCAATTTGCCTGACCTATATATAAGTAACGTGTATGTGTTTGTAGAGAAAAACGAATGTTTTCCGAATCTGTTTCGGAAAACAATCATCATTCTTGAAATGAAGTTGTGGTTATTTTGTATGCCTTGTGTCTTTGGCATTATTAAAAAAAAAAAAACTTCACAGTATTTTATATGTTTTTCAGGAGCTCAGGCAAATATGTTCATGCAGAAATAAAGAAGTATATAAGAAGAATATATAAGTAACTCAAGTCATGTGTATGTGTTTATAGAGAAAAAAGAATGACGAATATATTTCGGAAAACAATCATCATTCTTGAAATGAAGTTGTGTTTATTTTGTATGCCTTGTGTCTTTGGCATTATTATAAAAAAAACTTCACAGTATTTGATGTTTTTTAGGAGCTCAGGCAAATATGTTCATGCAGAAATAAAGAAGTATATAAGAAGAATATATAAGTATTAAGTAACTCAAGTCATGTGTATGTGTTTATAGAGAAAAACGAATGACTTGAATATATTTCGGAAAACAATCATCATTCTTGAAAGAAGTTGTGTTCATTTTGTATGCCTTGTGCCTTTGTCATTATTAAAAAAAAATCACAGTATTTGATATGTTTTTCAGTAACTCAGGCAAATATGTTCATGCAGAAATAAAGAAGTATTTTTCCCCATCATACATATTATCACGATCCTGGATCCTTTGTGCAGTTTGTTGCTAAACTACTAGCTACTGACTTGTATTGTGCATTTAACTTTGAGCATGCCTGTGAAGTGATTGAAAAAGCACATTGAAAGTATTTTTTAAAACAATTTTTTCATTTAATTCAGCCATATAGAAGAATATTACAGACTGCTCATGTTGTGCAAGTTGTGCAAGTATTAGACAGTTTATACTCATAACCATAGTCCACAAATAACGTGTGTTTCCTCAAAACTAGTAGAAATTTAAATACTGGTGAGTGGTCTTGGTCTTGGTCTTGATCTCGTAATTTGGTGTTCTTGGTCTCGGACCTCTGTTCTTGATCTTGAACCAATTTTTTGATTCTTGATCTTGGTCTCGGGGTGTTTGGTCTTGGTCTTGATCTTGGTCTCGGATGGTCTGGTCTTGACTACAACACTGATGTCTATGTCCCATGAGTAAGTATAGTATCCTATAAATTGCCATCGCTATTATTTTGTAATGATTGCTGTAGTATTTTACACTAATTATTAAATTGTAATTGTAATGGTAACTCTAACATTGTCAATATACAGACTTGTGTTTCATTATCAAATGCCACACTGAATTAGATTACTGTAAATGTGGAATAGTTGTTTATTTCAGCGAATTTCATGAACGATTGGCACATCGCGAAAATGTAAATACACACAAGTTGTTGCTTGTTGTTGTTACATACTGCTCGTATACACTTTGATGCTCTTACGTTAGCAGCAATACGCTACAGATAGGCAGCCTGAACTAGAATCTTTACTAGAATCTTTTAGCACCCCGATCATCGTAAGCTTGGCACAGCGTGTCTGTTTAATGCTCGTATACTAGTTAGTACAGGGAAACCCTGTTATAACGAGGGGGACGGGACCCACACTTTTTCCTCGCTATAGCCGATTGCTCGCTATACCAGTACATGATCAAAACATACAGAAACAAATGCATCTATATAGGACTACACAAACAATAACATATTCACCGCTAGGGCTGTAATATTTAAATAGCTATGCAAGCATTCTAAACTGAATTCATTAGCTACAAATTCACTAAATTATCTAAAAGCACAGTTGAAAATGTAAATAAATGACACTTCCAACGCTCCGTTTACCGACAAATGAAGCAGCGGGGAGGCCCAGTTACCCGGCCGCGCCTGCTGTCAAGACCGCGTGTAAGCAATGAATGATAATTGAACGCAATCTTTGTGCATGCGCGGCCGCTGTCGTACACGCGCGGTGTCACATGTCTTTAGAGGCTTTTGCCATGTGCGTGCGTGACCGTGTTGATGATTGGGCGCGATGGCGTGCAGTACCTAGAGCCGTTAAGAGATACGGCTCTAGCAGTACCGTACGTGCGTAATGTGGACATATGCATGTGTGGTTGTGTGTGTGTGTGGATTGTTGAACAGTGTGTGTGATCAGCGTTTAACGGCGCGAAGAAAATTCCTTGTGCTGTTGTTGCGTTTCCCTCGCTGGGCGGCGTGGCTGAATGGAGTGCTCGTAATAACGGGGTCAACTTCCTTTCTTTATCTTTATTCTTGGGCTAGGAATTTGCCTCGCTATAGCAGAAATTTCACTACAGCCGATCTCGTTATATGAAAACAGAATAAACGGAGGTCTGTGGAAGAAAAATCGGGACCCAAGAAATGTCCTTGCAATCGCAGGGTTCTTGCTATACCTGTGCTCGTTATAACGGGGTTTCCCTGTACATTGTGTTTGGACTTTTCTGACTTGGGTTGTATCATTTGTAGCCAGTATTCTCAAAATGGTCGGGGTCAGCGTTGCCAGTTCGCAAAAATGTCTGTACGCGAAATATACTATGTTAACGTGAAACAAATTGACAATGTTTGATTGCGTGATTGTGTGAACATTATATGCATGTACATACCCTTGATGTATTAAGGGAAGCCAATACAAGAGTCGAGTTGTCACACTCCCTGCCAGCAAACCAGGTCCGCTGAACTGCCTTCCCAAACTGGGTCACACTGGCTAAGCTGTCCCTAAAATGCACAGAGTAGACAGAACAAAATATTGCCTTGCATTTTATTTAATACTCAAGAAACACCCAAGAAACAGAAGACAATTACATGTACTTAAGTACAATGCAATCAATTACAATGCAATCATACGAGCTTGTCCATGCTACCAATATGTCTTAAACTTCTGTGGCCATATTCATGAAACCTTACTAGCCTAGTAAGTCACTAAGAATGCATACAGCTGAATGCACTTTAGCCAATAACTAAGCTTTGTAAGGTTTCATGAATATGGCCCCTGGAATTTAGGATACATCATGAACATCATTAATATGCTCAAGTTTAACTCATGACAGAAACAATACAAAATTCTTGTGGTGGGCAATAGTTAGTAAACTAAAAAAAAAAAAAAAATCTCTTCAACTTCAGATAACTGGACGATGTTTGGGCGCTTGGGAGCAAAAAGAGGTAGAATCGCTTACTCAGATTCTTCTTGTTCAACTTCATCGACCACAACAGCTGCGATGACGTAACCATAGTAATACACAAACTTCCAGTAGATCACCCCTTCAGTGTTGTTATTCACAGCTGCAAGCTGGTCAGTGACAGAGCCATCTAAGATAGGACATAGATAACAGGAAATACAATTATTTGGAAACACTTGTATATGAAAAAAATATAATCAGACATGACTTTCACTTGTTATCAATGTGACACATCAAATAAAAAGTATGGTTCCATACTATGAAATACATTTCTTTCTATGCTTATACAAATTACCTTGTAGATGACAAAATATGATTGTTTTTGCACTTTTTTTAATTTTGAGAAAGATCATATGCAGGCCAGGGAAGAGTGCAACTATATTATAGAATATTGTTACTTTTCATTCTCAGTTACTTTTCCTTGAGTGAATTGTCTTTCAATACAAGCAATTATGCAATTGTCCCTGATTGCTGCAAGAATTAGAAACAACTTTCTTGTTGAAGGTTTTGAAGTAATTTCATACACAGCAAACCAACTATTCTTCCATTAAGATGGCTAAAACACTCAACATGAAAAAGCAGATTTCTTCAGAGTGGACCAATCTTATTCCATGCAACACCTCACCTGGCATATGCCCTCCTTAAAATGTATGACTCATACACAAATGCTTTCCATATCAATTTTCATTTTGCCTCATGGTTTTGTCATGTATGTTGTAGGTGTCATCTTTTTAAATATAGGCATATGAATTGTAACCTTGCGAAAAATTGTTCTTTTTGACACTGAGACAAATTAATAAATGATTTAAATCTGAATAACATCTCTCCATTTACACAAGTAGTGTACTACTTTAAACTTTTAAGCCAGAAATTTGACTTCTCGCAAGTTGGTTGGTATGCCTCCGCCCTCCTGAGCAGACACTGAAGTATTGCCAAAATCTTGAAATTCAGTAAAATGTCATCTCCCAATGCATGGAAACTTGCTATTTCACTTTGAAATACAACTTGACAGACCTGTCATATATCATTGCACCACATCTGGTATGAATATATTTCATAATTTATCACACAAACAGCAACATTTCACAATATACTTTGACCAGTGATCTTTCTGACACACATCAGAATCACTTAATTGTCCTGTTGTACCATCATTGTGTATCATCATTGTACAAAGTTTGATCAAATTGTACAAATTATTTCTGAAGTTATTGACCTATGGCCTTTTAGCTTTGACCTATCTGACCTGAATGTTAATCACAGAATTGTCCTACCATACATGTACATTATCATTGGACTGTTCAGTGAAGTTTGATTTGATATTTCTTAAATCATCACGTATTCTAAGATTTGACCTTGACCTATGACCTCTAACCTTTGACATCACTAACATGACCTAAAATCTAATCATTTGATTGCCCTGCCGTACATTATCATTGCACCAAGTTTGGTCGATCATTTATTGAGTTATCACGTAAACGAGATCCAGACGGACGGTCGGATAGACGGACAACCCGGAAACATAATGCAATTGGGCAACCTTCTTGTAGCTCGACATAATAACCTATACATGTATAAACAAGGTGGTTCGCGAACCATGAGTCTCGCCTGATTTCGCAATCAATAAACAGTGCTAATTTTTTTTTTCAAATATATTTTTCAAACCTTTTGACCCCTAGATGACCTTTGACCCCATCAGCCTCATGAAGACACACATGTGGTATTACCCAAGGATCATTTGTACCAAGTGTGATCACAATTGATGCAGAAATAAAGAAATGAAAACAAGTCAAACAAAAACTTTGAGAAAAAATGATGCACATGGCCTCATATATTTGACCTTTTGACCCCTAGATGATCTTTGACCCCATCAGCCTCATAAAGACACACATGTGGTATTACCCAAGGATCATCTGTACCAACTGTGATCACAATTAATGCAGAAATAAAGAAATGACAGCAAGTCAAATGAAAACTTTGAGAAAAATGATGCACATGGCCCCATATCATTTGACCTTTTGACCCCTATATGACCTTTGACCCTATTATCCTCATGACGCCACATGTGGTATTACCCAAGGATCAAGGTTGATCACAATTGATGCAGAAATAAAAAAAATGAGAGCAAGTTAAAGAAAAACTTTAAAGTTGATATAAGAGGGAAAAAAATATCCATGAATTTTGTATCTAATGAAAGCATATGCTATTTATAATCTGTTTATCAACATATGATATCACAAAAATCGTCTAGGCTCTTGATATCCTCAACTAAAGTACCACAAAAATGGCCTCTCTTCCGGGCCTGAAAACCAGTCACGAAATACGACTCAGTCTATGTGACGTAACGTCATGGCTATCCTCTCATCACGGCCCCGGGTGTCCCACAGAAAATCATATACAGAGCTCCAGAGAAATATTTGCTTTTATTTTCAAAGGGTGAAAACTCATGTAATTAATAGTTGTGTGTATATTTCTTTACCTGTGATATATTAATGATGTCATAAATAATAATCAACAAGCTTAACAGGTAGAAATAGTTGAGTTATCAATGTTATATTTCACATTTTCATCAATATTTTTTTGTGTGTGTGCGTGTGTGTGTGCGTGTGTTAAAATATACGAACGTGTGTGTGTGTGTGCCTTTTCCGTATGCAGACCGTGAAAGTAGATCCGATCATTTTTTTCCTCCCTACACGTCTCCCGAATAAGTTGAGATATTTTTCTTTAGTAACTGTCTCTTTTCACACACAAAAAAAATGTTGAGCCCGCTAATTCAAACCATATCCGAGTTGGAAATTAATATATCTAGCTAAGATATATACCTTTTTGGGGTGATTCGTGTTTAATCGTGTCGAGATCACATTTTCCCCCCCACCGTCTCCCAGTACGAAGGGTAAATTCGTATGAAGTCCCATATGCATGTTTTCATGTAATGTGCAGTGAGTTGTTTCGTGCGTTGTATGCTGTGAAGCCTACGTGAAATTTGAATGGTGCGAGCGTGAAAGCGATGGACAGATCACAGATGAAGAGATAAATATTGAGTGTGTGAGAGAAATAGATAGGGAGGGAGAAAAGGAGAGATGAGGAACAGACTAGAGACATTATTTGAGAAGTCTAGAACACACATCTACGCCAAAATGACTCTTTGTGTACTCCCCTTTCTCACTTTCTCTTTTGACATTTCTGGATCTCTCATACTCTGTATGTTATTCTCAATACCTTTTTACATCCTTTCCCCTCCTTATGCCAACCACCTCTCTCCCTGCCCTCCCCTCCTTACACCAACTTTCTCTTTCCCCTCTTCTTATGTTTGTTCACATTTCTCTTCATCACCTCCTTTCTCTCTTTTTATAATCCCCTTCTCTCTCACATGCCTGGAGTAATCATAATTTTGACTCCTATTAACAATACATGTAAACATTTTAATAAAAGTTTGAGAAAAAAAGGCATATACCCAGTAGTTGGGGCACGATAGTCTGCTCCATCCTGCAAATCAATAAAAAGAACATTAGATTGGAAACCTGCATCTACTGCTAACTATTAGATAGATGACATAATTATCAGGATAATATCAACCCACGATTCTTACATGTATTTATTCTTACTACATGTAATTATATTCAGTAGTCTGCTGCAGGTATAATTCAGGTGGATTCACAGGATTGAGCATGCTATCTTTACTACTCATATACCTTCTAATTGAAATAAGCCCAGAAACAGAAAGTTCTTTCACTAATAACTAGCATAATAAATATTGTTCAAGTTATTTATGCGCTATGTGGAAAAAAATCGCACAGAGAACTTAAAATTAGACTAAAGATTAAGCTAAGGAAGACACACAAAAATTGCAAGAGGGATAAAACTTCCTTTCTTTTCCCTTTATTGATGGAAGATTCAGACGATTAGGAGCGTGATCACAACATGAGATCAATTAGAATATGCAGGCATGCATCTGCGTACAATCCGAGTCAGATTAAATCTAGAACACTTAAAATGGAGATATCAATTATCATTTCGAACAGTTACATAAATTTACTAAACAACTCACGAGTGTGCTTGGGGGAATATTCCAAAAAATTTAATTATCCAAGAAAAAAAGTTCCTTGACAGTGGCAACAGGGGTATTAGTTCAAAGTCACAGGTCAAGTGTGGGAAATTCCTCCACGGGAAGTAGTTCTTGTGGTGCGGTCGCGATGTCGTTGATGCTGCGGCGGCTCGAGCTACGGGAGAACGACGTCGACGGAGTCCACGCTGTCATTGCGAATGGGACGTCTCATTTCCAGAAGGAGGCCTTTATGACTGCAGAATCGTGGCAAAATGGTTTCGTCTGTTGATGTCCATGCAGCTATAATAACAGGGATGTGTTATGGAAGGATAGGAAGCAACTTTCTTTCTTTGAACCCATGTGCCAAGCCGCTGAAAAGTTATGGTGTTCTCAACAGGTGCTGTTCAGGTGTTTGAACAATTATGAACATGATTGTGTGGCAACGGTTTCTCAGAGAGAACAAAAGAAATGTACAGTCTCATTTCGCTTGTCCCGTTCTGTTAATGACATTAATACTTCCATGAGCACAACAGGTATCAGCAAACACAAATAAACAAGTTTTTCAAGTAAAATATCTCTGCTTCACGCAAACACACACAAACGCCGTTAATGATAACACACAGCTTAATATATCATTTTGAGGGTGGTTGAATCTCCCAAATGCACAAGTTGTCGGAAAGTGAAGAAATTGGTCAATTTTGTAATTAATACAAATCGCTTATATGTCCGATTTTTAATGATTCCTGAATACTTTTCGAAACAAAAGCAGAGTATTAGGATCTGTCATTATCTGCCGTTAACTTCCTTATAGTTTGCAAACGAATTTGTCAAAAACAAAACGTCTACAGACCAATGGGAAATTAAAGAAATTTCTTTTCAAGTTGACATCAGCTAAATGTCGGCTCGGCACATGGAACATCAAAGCATTGTCATGATTATGGAATTCTTTTGACATGCATGAGCACGCTTTAGAACCCATACAGATGTTTGAATGTATTATGCTCGAGTTTCAACTCCTTCCTATAACACTTCCCTGATAATAATAATCCACCCCCTGGACTGTATTTAGTAATCCGCCGTCAACGAACGTTGGTGGTGCATCAACACATAAAAATTTTCACCCTGAAATACAATCGGGCGGACAGATTCGTGGAGTCGCGCAATCTGTGGTCTGCTGCGGTGTGCGTACTATGTGAATCAGTGGCGTAATGTGTGCACGACTGAATATTGATCTTCTCTCAAAAATATGGGTGTCCTGATGAGGAACGCGTTCCATCATACCCAGGTTAGGACAGCAAATCCAAGAATGATGTCATGCCCGCTGGCTGAAAGGAGTGGTCTCCATGGCCAGCAGCGCGGATGGACTACATCTGGCAGCTTGATGAGCAATCCTGAGCAATGTGTTTTCTACAATGAAGAACAAAGGAAAATCATACACTGTTTTAATAAAGCAACTACACGTAAGCGACCTAGGTTGTTTGATGATTTTTGAAAATATACAATTCTGGGTCAATTGATAAGAATCATATTCATTTCTCACATTTTCACACAATGTAATTGGGGTATAGGCCTACCGCCAGAGTATCGATCAGCACACTAGTGTCACTACTTAAAAAACTCTCTAGAAATTCTGAACAATGCCTCTTATAATGTGTGTAAAAATAGTGCTGCAATTCGCATTGATTTTCTATATTGATACACGTTGAACTTGTTAATATTAATATTAATATTTTCACAAGTACATTTGAGCCTAAACAAATCTAGTACTGTTGTTGCTAAACTGTTACTGTTAGTATTACTGTGAGTTAGAAAGGGACAGTGCCCACTGGCTAGTAATTCTGTGAATGAAATTTGAGCTATCCCTTTATTCGGGTTAAGATCACACTTGTCCCGATGCATGTACATTTCAGGGAGATGACGAACTCCGTTTCGAGTCATCTTTCATGCCTTCCCTGCATGGAAAATTTGTCAAAATTCATCAAAATGCAGTGAAGAAAATAATTGTACTCACCAAGGCCATGCACCATGGCGTGAGCACACTGAATTATACCACTACGTAGCTAGTTCAGTGCATGAGCAGTGGCGAATTCTGCCTTCACAAGTTCTGTTTCCTTTTATTCTCTGGACTTGACAACCCACCATCGATCATCTTCCATCACGGATCCAAGCAACCACACCAGCTAAGAAGCACAAAAGCCGACTTTTGTCAAAAATTAGTAAATTTCCTGGAGTATAATATCACAAGCAGCTACAGTGAAAACGGATGCGAGCGTAGCGACCGTGCATGCATGTGTACATATGCATGCTACTTCCGCTCGCTTAGCTCTGTGCGTATAAATCGCTCACTCGCGGACAAAATATCGTCAGCTTGTATTTCAACAGCGAGAAATTGTGATCATGCAAACTTCATATTTGACTATCCTTATTTCAAATATCTCGCTTGTTTTGAATATGTAGGCTGTCAGCTATGATTAATGAGGAGAATGATTCCATATACAGTTCAAAATTTAGACACTTCCATAATAGGTCTACTTTTGCTCCAAATTTGCAAGTCAGATCTAGTGTAGCCTATACCGAATACCCCGCACACACCATTCGTTTCCAATCCTAAAAAAAATATATTTCATGGTATAAAAAGAATATTGTGATTATATAACATGTTTCAATTATTTATTTATTAAAACTGAGTAAGAAGAAATCAAATAGATTGACTCATAATAACAATATAAGCTCTGAAACAACTGTGTATTTACGTCGACTTTCTACACAACACATCACTCCCCATCACTTTCCCGACAGATGAATGCATTACGTGACGTCATGTCAAAGGTACCGAATTCACTGCATGAAAATCGGCGATCAACGACTTCCAGATTCAGTGAAGTTTAATCAGTTATTGCAATATTTTCATTTCGTTCTGTTGTATTTGAGTCTCATATCCATGTTAATTAGGTTGAAAGCTTTCAAATGATGTAAAGATCTCAATTTTTGTGATCGTGCTCTTATGTCTACTTTAACATTTTTTTGTAACAGACCAACAGACTAACAGACCAACAGACTAACAGGAAAAGTGATCCCTAGGTCTCCACCGAACTTTGTTCAGGCGAGACAAAAATGATGCACATGGCCTCATATCATTTGACTTTTTGACCCCTAGATGACCTTTGACCCCATCATCTTCATGACGACGCATGTGGTATTACCAAAGGATCATTTGTACCAAGTTTGATCACAACTGATACAGAAATAAAGAAATGAGAGCAAGTTCAAGAAAACTAACATTTTTGTAACAGACCAACAGACTAACAGACGAACAGAGTAACAGACTAACAGACCAACAGACTAACAGATCAACAGGACAAGGCATTAGCAATATTGTGTCTCGCCCACTTGCGAAAATAACCAGAAATATCGCGATCTCCGTTGCTACGCAAAAGAAAACTGAAACAAACAAATAAGCAACTTTAAACAGACAACATCAAAATCAGGTGCAAAATAACATCAAAATCAGGTGCAAAATAGTGACTTTGAATAAATTTGCATAAATGTGCATGAGTAATGTTTGCCTAAATCTACATCAGTAATGCTCACACATGCTCACACAATTCTGTGCACAAGTTAGGAAGCCTTCACCAAGAGTCTTGCAAGTAAACTTTAATGTATGACCTCAAATGACCTTTGACCTTATCATGTGACCTCTTACAGCACAATAACATGCAGGTGCCCCCAGTGCATCCATCATCCAAGTTTGATTGCCATTGTAGCAACATGTGATGAGTTATGTGTGATAAGAGAGTCTTGCAAGTAAACTTTAACGTATGACCTCAAATGACCTTTGACCTTATCCTGTGACCTCCAACGGTACCATAACATGAAGGTACCCCCAGTGCATCTATGACCCAAGTTAGGTTGTAATCCAAGCAACCTATGTGAAGTTATTTGTCAAAAGAGAGTCTTGCAGGTAAACTTTAACGTATGACCTCAAATGACCTTTGACCTTATCCTGTGACCTCCAACAGCACCATAACATGTAGGTACCCCCAGTGCATCTATGACCCAAGTTAGGTTGTAATCCAAGCAACCCATGTGAAGTTATTTGTCAAAAGAGAGTCTTGCAGGTAAACTTTAACGTATGACCTCAAATGACCTTTGACCTTATCCTGTGACCTCCAACGCCACCATAACATGAAGGTACCCCCAGTGCATCTATGACCCAAGTTAGGTTGTAATCCAAGCAACCCATGTGAAGTTATTTGTCAAAAGAGAGTCTTGCAGGTAAACTTTAACGTATGACCTCAAATGACCTTTGACCTTATCCTGTGACCTCCAACAGCACCATAACATGAAGGTACCCCCAGTGCATCTATGACCCAAGTTAGGTTGTAATCCAAGCAACCTATGTGAAGTTATTTGTCAAAAGAGAGTCTTGCAGGTAAACTTTAACGTATGACCTCAAATGACCTTTGACCTTATCCTGTGACCTCCAACGCCACCATAACATGAAGGTACCCCCAGTGCATCTATGACCCAAGTTAGGTTGTAATCCAAGCAACCCATGTGAAGTTATGGATTATAAGAGAGTCTTGCAGGTAAACTTTAACATTTGTGACGGACGACGGACGACGGACGACGGACGGACGATGGACGACGGACGGACGACGGACGGACGACGGACGGACGCCATTTGGATCCCTTAGTCTCGCCTTCACCTCCGGTGGGCGAGACAAAAAGTGATTACTAGGTCTCTACAGAACTTTGTGCAGGCGAGACAAAAATTAACATTTTTCCAAAGCACCATGGGTGGTATTCCTAAAACCAACTTAAGTATGATCTTAAACTGTGATTGGCTGATTTGGGCAGTTTTGGACTGAAGTCAGTTTACAGTATACCAACTGACATGTATGTAAGACACTTTTGCCCTTTGCTGCCTTACCTGACTCATAGAGAAGTGATTCTGGATCACACAGGTATGTGGGCGGTGCAACATTCCCACAAGACTCTGTGAGCGTAGCCAGGTTCCATGGCTCGGCCGATGTCAGAGCGAAGGTCAGGACCAACAGAAATGGTGCCAGGAGAGACACCACAGGAAGCTGAGAGATCATGGTGTAGGATTTGTGGGAACCTGTGATAAATACAAAGGTTTCAAATTAATCACTCCGCAACCAGAGGTGAAAAACAACTGAGGTGTGAGGTTCGTTTGCAATGACGTGTCAGTATTATACAGTCAGATCAGCAGGTACAGAGCCAAACAGATTGTCAATTCCATGTTGTAACATGTCTTTGGCGGATGCAGACAGTGGCACAAGAGGCACACGACCCTTTAAAAAAAAATAATAACAGACTGAACATACATGTCAATACAACAATATGAAGAAAACTTACATCTGTGCCTCAATACAACATGAAGAAAAATTCAGTCGGCGTCTCCTGTAATATCAAATTTGCTGTTAGCACCCCTATTTCTATCCTCGATCCATGACTACTTATGAGTGAAATGATCAATAATTTGTGTCATGAGTACCTAAGTCTAGCTTTTAAAGCTTTCATGGATTCCATATTTATATCCAATTTAAATTTCAAATGATTTCAAGATTTTTAATTACTTCAAGAGTTTCATTTGACCCTACTTAAGGATCAAAAACTGACCCAGGATCATGGCAGATATCCATATAATCTCAATCTGGTGCAGCACTATAACTTAGTACTAGGTGTTATATAAAAGAAACTGTTGAGGCTTTTGAAAAAGCTGCAAACTCGAAAAAGTTGCAACTCAAATCAAGCTGAAGTTGACACATCATAAAATCACTTAGGCATTTTTTTAAAGCAGGTTGTGTGACAATTGTGTTGTGTGACTACCATACTTTTCTTCTACAAATATTTGACATTCTTTGACTTTATGATTACAATTTCAGTTTTATCTAAGTTGTAATCTAATCTAATTTTCATTAATTTTCAAAAGTGCCAGAACTTTTATTTTACACCTAGTACAGTGCAAGCCATGGTTCAAGGTCTACCATCGACCATCTAACATTGAATATTAATATACAAATTTGCCCTGCAATTATATTTGCCTATTGTATGAGGGATTGTTGTAATTTACGCCATTTGTTGAAAATGTATGCGACATAATTCCATATCACACCATCCGGAATATTTTTGTTTTTTGCCCATACCGTCCAGGGCTTGATATCGATAGTGTTTGCAATGTTTTGAAACGTAGCACGCACTCTTGGTATCAGGCGCCCGTATAGCTTTGGTATGGGGCTTATTATATCGATATTTTTGTTAATGAGTTTGGTGCACATAATTGAAGTACATAATTCGTACACACGGCCTGTGGAGTTTGTAGCTGGTGCTTAAAGGGTTACTAAATAAGAAAAATAAGTTCCCACTAATCTATGTAAAATTATCTACTTAAAACGAATTTCACATTCGTTTGCCGCAATAAAGTATCATTTTGACGAAAATTTGAAACAACGCACACATCCAGTGACGTATGAGAAGTCAAAATGCCATAAATGCCAATGGCGTAAATGTTTTATTCACGCCATTCAAACAATATGTTATCAATGCACAACGAACTATTGTCCATAGACTGTGTACAACGGATAGATCGTCTGCGCACAGCGATTCGGAGACCGCTGATTAGGCAATCGCGCAGATCACGTCAGGACCACGTGGTTGCCTTCGGACTGCGGATAACGATATCCGGTCACGTTGTGTACGCAGGAAATGGTCTTGGTTCGTGATCGGACCGCTCCGGTATCGATCAAAAATTATCGAAACTCTGCAATTTCATGCATATTACGTGACGCTTCGAAACCCGGAAGCCAATTGACTTTGTGTACGTTGCGATAGACTCTACAAATTCCAACAAACACGATGCGGGGGTGACGCTAATTCGTACGATTTTGACGGAAAAGCAAGAAGCAATCAAAATTCGCTTACCTGTGCGGTATCGGTGAGAAAATAGATCCTCTGAGAATACCTTTCAAAATTCATATAAAATATAGGAAAGTGAAATTCTAGGTCGATTTTGGTACGAGGTGATAGAGAATTTCACACTTGTTTTGGTGGAATACTGTGTGGGGACATAGAAGGCTTGCACTGCGCATGCTTACTATATTTTCATTCATAAATTGGCTCTCGGCAGTGGCTGGATGACGTCATGTAATAAGCAAAAATGTACACGACCGCTAGCAACCATGCTCCGCTATCTGTTGTACACAACTTGTCGATGTGCAATGGGAACCCCAAAGCTTGTTCGAGGCATGCTTACTATATTTTCATTCATAAATTGGCTCTCGGCAGTGGCTGGATGACGTCATGTAATAAGCAAAAATGTACACGACCGCTAGCAACCATGCTCCGCTATCTGTTGTACACAACTTGTCGATGTGCAATGGGAACCCCAAAGCTTGTTCGAGGTTTGTCTGAGTAGCAACAACTAATAGATTCAAAGTGAATTCCATCCATTGAATCTGAATGACAAGATACAGGTGAATGCAATAACGCGTTACTACGCAGTTAGGGGAAAGTTGTGAATACATTACGAAAATGGTCTATTGTTGACTTCCCTCCAATCTCTGGAATTTTGACTTCTCATACGTCACTGGAGGCGTGCGTTTTTTCAAATTTTCGTCAAAATGAGACTTTATTGCAGCAAACGAATGTGAAATTTGTTTTTAGTGGATAATTTTACATAGATAAGTAGGAACTTATTTTTCTAATTTAGTAACCCTTTAAGCCTTAGCGGCCGGGCCGGGTACTCCAATGGGCGCTAGATCATGCTGTCTGGCATATGCATAAAAGTCAATGCGTGAGTTGGCCCCAAGTGTTCTTGCATATATTTTGAGTGGTTAATGTAGTTTAATGTAGCGGGATCTTCACACTTTCTGACAGCTGAATTGATTGTCTATCAATGTGACATGTTTCCATGGCAGCTCCAGGAATCGCAACAGAGAACAGGGCACTATGAATCCAATTTTTGGCCACTAGCCTATGACTATGTACTAATGATTGTACAGTGACGTCTGAGGAACCATTTCTTCTGTGTATTTTGGGGGCACATAAACACGATCTATTTTGCTACTTTTTCAGAAGTTTTAGGGAATTTCTGCAAGTTTAAAGTAATTATCATTATGTTTTAGTACTTGAAGATTATTTGTATGTTTTTTATGAAAAATTAAGATCTTTCTAAATTTTGTGGATCTAGCTCAGCGTAGCGCCTAGCCTAGGCTAAAAAAGGGCTAAAAAGACACTATACAGCAATGCAGCGGGCACTGCGGCGCACATCCGCCGTAACCCTTGGCTAGGCCTCAGCTAGGATAGAGTCAGAGAGCCTAAGTTCACAAGAGCCAAAATATAAACTATAACAAATTAAGTACTTAATCGATCTTTGAATTTGTGGCTACCACAATTCAAAGAAGCATGCTGTGTACTTACTGCAGATTTAACGGCCGAATTGTCACTTTGCCTTCCACTGGATAATTAACAGTTTTAGAACTTAGTTTACAACAAAACTCAGCCCTGCGCAATCAATGAAACGTCGATTGTGCATAGCGGTTGGGCCTACGAGTCCTCGTCCCGTGACCTTTCCTCCAAGCGCGCCATAACAATACCATAAAACAAATATGTGCATAATATTCAACATTTTATTCATGCTGACAGATTAATATTTTTTATATTTTTCGCCTATGATTTTTAATAAGAATTTTTTTTTGTTTGGTCAAAAATACTGAGATGCTCGATAAGTTATGATAATTACAATTTCCAACGTGTTGTACCTCCTCTGTTAAAGGCTATTAGCAACCTACAACTGAACTATTAGACTTACTTTGTGATTCCTTTAGTTCGCCCGATTTCGTTTCAATTATGTTTTTTCCTGAATTCGCAAACCTTTAGTCTAGTCGTTTTACTTTTTAAAACAAGATTATTATGTATTGTCATAACACTCATTGTCAAAGCTTAGGAGGTATTTATAAGCCTATTAAACGAGACTCTTGTCCAGCTATACATGTGACTTGCTCAAGGTTTTTTTCGTTGATTACACTCTTCCGCTCACGTCATAATTTGCAGCGGTATTCACACGGGTATATTATGATAACAATGATCCATGGTTAGTGCTCAGTAGATTGCAGGTTCAAATCCCGTCTGCATGGTTCCAAGATTTTTTCCTGACTTGTTTTTCATTTTTTCATTCATTCACTGGATGGAGCACGCTATCCATACTACTAGTACTACTGGGTGTATTCCTAAAATATCTTTGTAAATAATCCACACGTTTATTAGATGTCTTTTACCACTATAAGTTGCTACAAAATATATTTCGTTTTATATCTTGATGATTGTGCTGTAGGCTTTGCGCTCTTATATCCCCCTTTAAAAAAAACACAAAAACTACATCAACAATAACATCTTGTCAGCACCAACAGCATCATGAAGTAAGCCTGTTTTCGAGATGGGCCGGAGGAAATGTTCAGTGTTTACGGATACCAATAGTGTACACGTGTCACAATCAGAGCTAGAGAAATCAAGAATCTCTCTTCAGTAGTGTGAGTGTCAGGTCCAAATTTCTAAGTTTGTAAGAATCTATTAATCCACTTCTGCAGGAACACACACACACACACACAAAAAAAAAAAAAAAAATTACCCCCCCCCCCCCCTATAAGCAAAATAGCATAGGCCTAACTTGTTATTGGAGAGGTTTTGGGCAACCTAACTTGGCAGGATTGTTTCTTCACATATGGACTAACTTCCGGGTGAAAGGCACATGAATCCACTCAGTCATGCATGCGTGAGCACACTTTAAAGGAAAAGTTGTCACTTTTCAAAGTCACAAGGTACTCTTTGGATTCTGTCATATAAATTTGTAATGAATTCAATTTCTTGTGCATAATTTATGTACTTTCATTGTTCATCATCCGTCTCTCGACACACGAACACCTATCCCGACACTTAACCCAGGTAAAGAACCGTTTAAAAATTACTTATCCCTCTTGAGTTTGAAACTTTTAAAAAACCTTTATTTGTGAAAAAATAAAACTGGATATTTAGGCAAAGATGTAACATGACCTGTTATATGGACATAAGAAGTCATTTTCGTGTCATGGTTGAGTGAATACACTTTAAAAATCGCACAGGAAATGCCCAAATGTACTGTTAAAATAGCATATATGCAATCACCCTTGTGACTTCTGAAAAGTCACATTTTTGCCTTTAGCGTTTGCTCACTCACGCATGACTGGGGGTGTTTCACCAAGCTGTTCGTAAGTTACGAACGACTGGTGATCCCTTCTTGTGCTAAATGCGATACCACACTATGTTCATTGAGAATGTGATTTAGCACAAGAAGGGATCACCAGTCGTTCGTAAAGTCGTTCGTAACTTACGAACAGCTTGGTGAAACACCCCCAAAGCAGGACCGATCAATATGATTTTCACATGAAAGTTAGCCAATGAGTGTAGAAACGCCCCTAGCTATGAATTGTTTGTCCAGAACCCCCTGGTTAAAGCATTACGTGGTTGAGAAAAGGGGGTGGGGGGGGGGGGGGTCTTACTTTCTTTGTTGTGTTTAGATTGAAAATGTATAAAATGTTCCTACCGCATAGTGAGAAGGAGGGGAGGGGGAGGGGTAGGGGAGTCACCCCCGTGGCTGGCCTGTCTATGCCATATCACGCTTCTTTGCCATATCACGCTCCTACGCAGCGCCTTCAAGTGTATTTGTTCGGACATTGTCACGCGCATAATTACAGTAATTAGCTGAACGGGTGACACAGTCTACGTAACGCAAGGACACCATTCAGGGTAAGCAATGAGAGCTGCGTCAGCAAGATGCGCTATATGTTACGGTACAAGACGCACACACACACTCACACATATACACACACAGAGATACACACACACACACACTCACTACACACACACACATACATACATATATGTATACACACACAAACAAACACATACACACACAGACAGTTTTTTCAGTAATTTTAATGTGATTCCATATAAATCATAAACAAATCATGATGATACATAAACTAGGTACTAGGCTGTGAGGTGTATGGGCATAATCCAGTCTGTTAACAATTTTGTCTGGTAACACAGACTATGCCCTAAATCCATCCTCGCTCCTAGCCTAGGTACTAGGCTGTGAGGTATATGGACATAACCCAGTCTGTTAACAATTTTGTCTGGTAACACAGAATAATGCCCTATAAACCCCTCCGCGCTCCTCCCCTCAAAGGAGTCAGAGGCGGCCATGGACGTAGTCTGCGTTACCATACATAGTTGTTAACAGATTGGGTTGTGTCCATGCACCTCACAGCCTAGCACCTAGGCTAGATCATGATAAAAAAATAATTTCCAAGGAAAATAAAGAATGAAACCAAACATAGATATTTAGTTCCGTAGACAATGTGAAAGACTAAAAAAAGGTACTTTAAAGACAAGGCGTTCCCTCAGGGGCAACCAATGAAGACTTTTCAAGACAGCCCGGGTGATGTTGCTGCACTTGCCGGTTAAAGTTACAATGCGTGCAGCTGCATTTTGTAACTTCTGCAGTTTCCCAATTTGAGAGTCTGGTAAGTTGTATATAGGAGGCCATGACCAAAATTGAGCCGCGACGAATTGAGTGAATGTACTAGTTTCTCTGCTGCAGAGCGAGTGAGATATTTTCTTATAAATCCAATGTCGCGCAATTGATAGCGAACTGATCTGCAAATACTTGTAATCTGATTGGACATAGACATAATGGGAGTCAAAACAACTTCAAGGTTGCGACATGATTTTGACAAGGGAATGTTGTTGCCTGGGATGGAAATGGAATCAATGTCTAATTTGTTGAGTTGAGATTTTGAGCCAAAAAGTAAAAAAAAATCACATTTACTTTGGTTCAAAAGTAATGAGTATGACTTCAACCAAGTGTCAATGTCCATTATACACCTTTCCAGATTACAAATAGCTTGGGTGGCACTAGTTTGATTGGGTGAAAAAGAAACAAATATCTGAATATCATCCGCATATAAATGATAATGAACGGAGTGACGGTGGAAAATATCTTTGAGCCCTGTTAAATAAACAGATAACAAAAAATGAGCCCTCCAACAGAACCTTGGGGAACACCGCAGATCATTGATCGAGATGAGGAGGTAACACCATTCAGAAGGACTGACTGCATGGGAGGAATGATATGAGTTCAGCCATTGTAAAGCCTTGCCTTGAACTCCGAAACTAGTCAGAGTATTTATAAGTAAAGTGTTGTCTATATACGGTGTCAAATGCGGCCGACAGATCTAAAACTAACATTGCTGTCACTGATCCACTGTCCATTTCCTGTAAGATAAAACTGGAAACATTAGTGAGGAGTGTCTCAACACTATGATGAGGTCGGTAGGCAGACTAAAATGGGTCAAGTAAATCATGTTCTAACACATAGTCTGTCAGTCTTGAAAAGACAACTCTCTCTAGAATCCTAAACAAAAAAGGAAGATTACTAACTGGACGGTAATTTTTTTAGTGATTCACAATCTAGAGATGTTTTTTCAACATTGGATGAATAAGGGCCAATTTCAAAGCTGATGGGACAGTGGCTTCATCTATGCTTTATTTATTATCTTACAATTGATGAGAACAAAAGTAGGCGCACAATCCTTTAAAATATAGTAGGAATGGGATCTAAAGGACATGATTTTGGAGGTAGTTTACAAAGAAGTTTAAGGATCTCATCCGGAGGGGTATGCTGAAAAGTATCCAACCTTTATAACCTTTAAATTATTAAAGTAAAAGTAGATGCCATGCAGGACCAATATAAAGGTAATTATTTTCTTTTTGACGATCCAAATTGTTAATTCTATGCAACTTCCCTTTTTGCAGTTATAAGATACTGAAGGGGGTAAACACAGGGGGGAGCTGGGCGACAAAGGGAGAGATAAATAACACTCAAATAAATACAAACACATATATAAACGCACAGACAACACCGACCCATATACTGAACACATTATATAAACACACATGCGCAACACAGACACTTAACAAACACACGCACAAGTCATAATAAACACATACATTTATTGTGGTTACCCGCTCACATTCAAATTTGAACTGCAATGTTATTCTCAGACCTCAATTAATTTGTAAAGTTTTCCCTTTCTATAGGTGCATCTTCAATCTGTCCGCTGTAATTGCCAAACACTTCTCCCTCAATAAAGTCCCTAATAACTTGACTGAGAGGTAATTTACTCATTCTAGACATAAATATAGTATATTTCATCAAAATTATGAGTGCATGCACACATTTCATTCTATTTGAGTTACCCTACAAACCTCAAAGTATGTCTTGTCACTCTATATTGCTAATGTGAACTAATTCAAATCGTTCAATAATAAATTGCCATAAATCTTTAATCTTGGTACAATGTTTAAATGCATTGCCCCCCCCCCCCCCCCTCACAAACCCAACTTCAAAATAGCGTATAACACCGTGCAGTGACTTGAACTGAAATTCTCTTTGTTTACTTACAAGTGTGCTGGTACTCAATTTATTTGCTTGTAAAATCACTCGCACACACACACACACACACACACACACACACACATACACACACACACACACACACACACACACACACACTTTTGTTTTCCCATATTCTTTATTTGATTTCATTGACTTAATAAAATAAACAATTTTACTTTATAACATAGACTAACAAAATATATACATAAACGTAATATTTCTATTGATTGGATAAACACAATGAAGCATGATACACCACTTGCATATAAACACAAGTGCCATATTCCACCTGAATATGCAACTGATAAATTATATTCCTCTAACTGAAATAATAATCATAATAACCATAATATGTATAATAGTAATGATTATAAAACAATTCCATAATACATAAGAATGAAAACTGTTCTGATACCCCCGAACACACAAAACTTGAAGTCCACCCCCCCCCCCCCACACACACACACACACCCACACCCAAGCAAACACACACACACACATACACACATACACACACACACATACACTCACCAAGACACGCTAGACACCCCCCCCCCCACACACACACACACACAAAACACCACATACACACTGGTACCGCCTTCAATCAAGATACTATTTCTTAAAAGGTAACATTCTCCCATTTTAACACATGTAATCCTAACTTCTTTCTTTTTAAAGCCATTTTTTTTCTTCATTCCAATGTTCCATTATCTTTTTAGATATTGCCTCTTGAGATGGAATTAATTACACCCTTTGATCTAGATCGAAAAAGAATGTATTTTAATTAAGATAAAAATGACTGTATTTTATATCAAGATCTTTTCCCTTGATACTTGCATGAATATCTTTCCACGCTGTATTTTGAAAATCTATCTCTTCGATCTTTCTATAAACTTTTGCCATAAAGGTTTGATATACACACAATCCCAGAATATATGTTGATACGTTTCTACCTTAATGCCACACATTATTAACAAACAAACCCGAACATAAAAAGATTTTCCTTTGTATACGACTACGCCCCTTTAATGTGTACGGAAATAGTCGGCTACTTCAATTACCCAAAACGTCTCATGGGCTGATATGAGTCATGGACATGGTACACGTCGGCCTGCTACGTGCACTGTATACGCAGCTGGAAAATGAGTTGAGCTGAGCCGCGCCGATATTGTTGACATTGCATGCGTGCATATGCGTTCACTTAGACATAGTCACCAACTCGATATGACGGGACATTGTCGAGGAACAATTTTTCAAAGAGAGTACACATGCAACTGCATGCAGTGGTCTCTGGACTGTTAGATAGCATTTGTCTGTAAATCGTACAGCCCAATGTCATCTCTCTTTAGTAATTGGCTGTTCACGGAGGAGTAGAGTGACAGCTTGTGACTAGGCCAGGACAGGTGACTGTCAACTGAGTGAGGCTGAGGCTATCCTAAACTTAGTTGCGTTGAGTGACAAAGGAAGACACTAATAGTAATGACCGGTCCAGTGATCAGTGACAAACTTGCCAATATGAGATGACCAATCACCTACGACCATATTTTATATTTGTCTCAACTTGAAATCTGACCCAGGCAATGTTTTCGAGGGCAGAGATTCTGTCTGAAATCATGCCTTTCGGAATGGAGGATTATCATGAAGCGATGGACGAAGATGTGCCGGAAGGATGGTATGAGAATGGTAAGATAAAGACCTGAAACTGAAAGCTGCGTTTGCTTGTGCTGTTGTAGACAGGAATAACTGTATCATTTGGCCGTTCATTAATCAAATTAACAATTTTTGACATAAGTAGAGCATTCAGAGGAGCCAGATGCAATCCCAGCGGCAACGGTGTATACCAAGACTGTATTTTCGGTCTAGTGCTGTTGTGAGTGGGTTTCTGAAACTCAGGTTTATGTCGCTGGAGGCTCAAAGGGATAAAAGTACAGTGTTATTTTGGGCATTTAAAATTATGTTTTGACATCCCCCAAATCCACGTCAGGGTGCAGAGCAGCCAGCTAGTTGTACATGTATTTGGTAGATTTATTGCATCTAGTGATCTATCAGTGTTTTCAAATACATAGCAGTTAAAGGCACATGCAACTGGGAGATACTGTAAAATGCGCGATTCCGTAAGCCCCGTTCAGTCGTACACAAACCCCACGCGTTATGCGTGCTCGTCGGACTAGTCTAGCAATCTTGGAAAGTGTTCGACAACGTCCGACTGCAACCCGAAGTCAGAAGGTTCACGTTCAGAAAATTCGCAGCCTTCTTCTTCTTCTTCCAGGTAGAGTGCAGCTTCAAGTTCTGAAGATTATCGCACTGTGAAATGCGTGTGAGTGTGTGGACCCTCACACACGTCTAAGACTGGATAGCTTTTGTGCAAGTGCGTACATGTATATACAACGTGTAAGTAAAAATTTGTGTCCTCTGGAGACAAAACTATTTCTTCTTCCCACTCAAGACAAGCCGGAAGGCGTCCAGAGAAGAAGAAGAAGCTGGGTCCTCTTGGAGGCTGTTCCAGTCCTTGCAGGTTCTTGGGAAGAAGGAAGAAGCATACGCCTGATTGCTACATCGGATCGTCTGCAGTCGAGAGCCGTGTCCTCTAGTGGCTGATGTCCGTTCGCTGAGGTAGGACTGCCAAGCGATGTCAACAAGGTTGAAGCGGATGCGATACAACATAGCCAGGCGGCTGTGAAGGCGTCTGTCCCGTAAGGAATGCCACTGCAGGTTGTTAAGCATGGCTGTCACACTGGATGTTCGGTTGAAGTCTCCTGTCACATAGCGGGCACACCTTCGCTGGACCATCTCGATCTTGTTGATGTTCCGCTGAGTGTGTGGGTCCCATGCTGTTGCAGCATATTCCACCACTGGTCGGACATATGTGAAGTAAGTGGCCTGCTTGATGTGACGGCTACAGTGTTTGAAGTTACGACGTAAGAAGCCAGTAACAGAGTTAGCCTTCTTCACTGTGGTATCAACGTGAGAGTTGAAGTTAAGCTTGCAGTCAATGTGGAGGCCGAGGTATTTTGCGGAACTCACCACTTCGAGATCATGCCCATGGATGTTATACTGGCCAGTAACTTGCTTCCTCTTGTTGGTCACACGAAGGATCTGGCATTTAGAAGGGTGAAATTCCATCTTCCATTTGCTTTCCCATTCCTGTAGCCGGTCTAAGTCTTCCTGAAGTTTGGTACAATCTTGGGCTGACCTAATGCGCCTGTAGAGCAGGCAGTCATCAGCGAAAAGGCGTGTTGTCGAGTGCTCAACGCTGTCTGGTAGATCATTAATGTAGATCAAGAAAAGGAGTGGGCCTAGGGCACTGCCCTGCGGTACTCCGGATGTAACCTCGATCTCCTGACTGATCTGGCCCTCAAGTACGACTTGTTGGGTACGGTCGCTCAGGAAGCTTTTGACCCATCTGAGAGTAGTGCCGCGTATGCCATAGTAGTCTGCTTTGAGTAGAAGTCGCCGGTGAGAGACTTTGTCGAATGCTTTCGCAAAGTCCAACAGTATGCAATCTATCTGCTCCTTGTCGTTGAGCCCTTTTGCAAGGTCATTGATGGTGAGGATGAGCTGGGTTTCACAGGATCTTCGCTTTCTGAAGCCGTGTTGTGCGTCTGACAAGATGTTGTGTTCGATGAGGTGATGGATGACAGCACAATGCACCACATGCTCGCATAATTTGGACAGGATTGCAGTGAGTGAGATTGGCCGATAGTTTGCCGGGTTGGACTTGCATCCCTTTTTGTGGATTGGTACAACAAAAGCTTTATTCCAATGAGATGGAATGCTGCCCTGGATGAGGGAGGCCTGGAAAAGCAAGGTGATGACAGGTGAGATCTGGTAAGTCGTCTCCTTGAGTAGTCGAGCAGAAATGCCGTCTGGTCCGGTGGCTTTGTGTGGCTTAAGTCTTTTCATCAGCTTTTCTACTCCGACTTGGCTAATCGATATGTCAGGCATGGTTGGGTAAGGACTTGGTCCCAGGTCTGGCAGGGTGTTGTCGTTGTCAGATGTGAAGACTGAGGAAAACTGCTTGTTCAGGATCTGAGCTTTCTGCTTTGGGTCACAATGCAGTACGTTGCCTTCCTTCAGTGGTGCTACTCCCAAGTGGTCACACCGCATGGTCTTGACAAGCGCTCCCAAGCGCTTGTTGCAGCCTGCGTCATTGCTGACAAGGTCTGCAATGTATTTGTTGTAGGCCTGTCTACAGACTTTCTGGGCTTTCTTCTTCAAGTTGTTGAAGCGGTGCCACGAAGATGTCGCCTTAGCCTTCTTGTATGCTCTGGCCTTCCTTCGGCATATGCGCTTGGTAGCGGTGTTGAACCAGCACTGATTGAGTCTTGTTGACGACATCTTTTTAGGAACGTTGTCTGTGAGGATCTTTTCCAAGCCTTGTTGGATCTCATTTAGGAGCGTTTCCACTGGGGTTGATGTATTATGAGACTCCATGAACTGGTCTGCCCATGCCTCAGCATCACTATGAAGTGCTTCAAGGTTGGCTTTGTTCCACAGAAAAATCTCTCTCCGTGTTGGTTTATTCCTGTGGGCCCTGGTTGTCATGTCCATGAATATCACATCGTGATCACTCAGACCGGGCATGGGTTCACATTGCCTGACTAGTGTTGGACGATTTGTGATGATGACATCCAGTGTATTTTCCCCTCTGGTAGGGAAGTTGACAATCTGCTCAACTCCAACGTCTCCCAAGGTCTGCAGGTATGATTCACTTAGTGAGTGTCGATACTGGTGAGATGTGATCTCTTCTGTCTCCCACTTGATGTCGGGTAAGTTCATGTCACCTCCAATCCAGACTGCTGCACCGGGGTTGGATGTGCACAAGTCTCGGATGAACTGGTTCATGCTGTCCAAGTACTGTTGGTCAGTGTTTGGAGGACGGTACATAGCTCCAAATATGACGCTGTTGTTGTTCGTGGGTCCGTTTACCACCTTAGCTGCAACGGCTTCCGCATCAGTAGTGATGTCTACCTGGTGACCATTAAGGCTTGTTGAGATTGCTAGCAAGACCCCTCCATATCCATCAACTCGGTCTTTGCGGTACACATTGTAGCCAGGAGGAAAGACTTCCCCAACACTGATGCTTGGTTTGAGCCATGAGCCTGCGTGCACTACTGCACTGTACTGGATATACGATGCAAGCTGTATGTATCGATCAGCTCACCGAGCTAGACGTTGCCGATTACACAGAAGAACATCGGCACCTACCCTTGCTAGCTAGCCTGGCCTGCCGCGCCGCGTGGGCCGTGAGTGATCGTGTGGGAAGTGCATGTGCCTGAATGGTAACGAGATCTTACGAGGTTATGCGAACGACAGTATGTGTAGTAATGGATTCGACAGAGCCGCAGGAAAGGACATAAACCCAGTAGTACTAGCGTTAGGATATACCTTCACAATGCCTACCGAGAGTTGGTCCGACAAAGAAACAGTTATCTATTTGAAAGTCGCGGCCCAGAAGCAGGCTTAAGCTTGGGCGATTGGATGAGGAGTTCGCCCTCCACCTTCTCCATCGCCATGTCTTACAGACCCCGGCAACAATAGTTGCACTGATGCAGGACCCAGCAGGGGTGACTCTGATCTATGCGATGCGGCCAGCGGGGGCGAGGCAGGCCGGCCAGGCCGGGCAGCTAGCTAGCTACGTATCGTATCGAAGCTCGCATGATATATAACAGCGATAGCTTGCACGCGGCAAAGCGAATCGAATACATGTACGGCATGGAGCCGAGCGCGCGAGCTGTCACATGTTCGTTCAGTTTTCAATTTCGCTGGTCCTTAATATGGGGGTTGTAATGCCTGCAACCCCGAGAAAGCGAATTGCTCTCAAATACATGAATGACAAGTGGCTGGCCACTTTAACATAACACAGACTGATTTGTGGTCTAGCTTTTTGTCTAGCCTGAACGAAGTTTGGCTGAGACTGAGTAATCACTTTTCCTGTTCTGTTAGGTTGTTACAAAAATGTTGAAGTTTTTGTTTAACTTTCATTTATTTATGTATCAATTGTGTTCATACTTAGTGCAGCTGCAGATGAGCCTTGGGTAATACCACCTGTGTTTGGAGGAGGAGGTCAAAGGTCATCTAGGGGTCAAAAGGGTCAAAAAGCTTTTATGAGACCATATGCATCATTTTTACTAAAGTTTTGGTTAAACTTGCTCTCATTTTTTTTTTCAATTGTGCATCAATTGTGTTCATAACAAAATTGGGGATATCATGTATTGATATACAATCATGTTGGATAGAGAGAAAAGTTAAGGTGCTTATAGAACCATGAAAAGATTTTTTACAAAATCATAGTTCTCCAGCACATTTGCCATGAATGAGAAATTATAATAGAAAGTTATGGAGTGAAAAACTGGTAGCTTAAATGGCCTTGGGCAACTCCATTTGTATCTGATAATTAAATGCTGAAACCGTCATGAGCTGCCCTTGTGGTGACATACACTATATGAAAATATACACTGGTGTATTTTGTCCATTTCAGCATGAAACACGATGCTTTAGCCTACAGAGCATCATGTTTCATGCTGAATTTAGTGAACTGGACAAAATATGCTGCGGTTCAAAACTGCGTCTCCTTCCCTTGTGTTCCTTGTGTATACATGTACATACATGCAACATAACCTACATTCATTATGATCTGCTTTAAAAGTTAACAGCCGTATCTGTCTTCAGATTTATTGTTATCCTTCCTAATCTGAACTATTTACGAAACCTTTCCACTTATTTATGTGTGCCAATTCTCCAAAGGTCATCCAAGATCAAGGTTGTGTTCCCACAAAGATCTACGCGATAGTCTAGATCCTAGTACAAGTGTACACATAACAGACCATTCTTTACAGTGCATGGTTTCACTAGTCCATTGTCCCTCTTAACTTTAACTTGAAGTACTGGTAAACTTTGTCTTCAACTTGAATCTGAATGGTGCTTAAAGATAGTTTGATACCTTTCAGATGTATCTCTTATGACTGTAAAAATTGAGGATAAAGATCTTCAAACTTTTTGCTGTGCACTTGTACACACATGGTACTGTGCCAATTTGACAGTGTAGACATACGTACATGTACATGTACTGTCGCATTTTGCTGACTGTGCAAGGGCCATATAGGGATGTGGTACATACTGTACATCAATAGCAGAGACTGATACAGTCGTTTGGGAACAGGTGCAAGATGTGTTGTGTTTGTGTGTACATGACATGATACTGTATAGTAGGTGTGAAAAAAACTTGGGTAACTCTACTCCAGCCAAACCTCTAACTCTGCCCTGATCTCCATGTATCTTTAGCTACAGTATATGAAGCTGTGAATGATGCCCATTTTGAATTCTCCCTATCGCATATAGCTCTCCGAATCTGACCGTGTGTGGCGCTCTAATGTTTTTACCTTTAATTCTTGGGATATAAACTTCCGGTCCACGAACATTCTGCAATCCCGTACAATAGGGGACCAGGGTGTCCCACTAATTTATTGATTTTAACCTTGAACCTTACCCTGACCGTAACCCTAACCCTAAACCTAATTTACAACCTATCATTGACCCTAACCCTAACGCTAGACAAAATGTTCACTGCATAATTCATTTAAAAAAAAGTGATTTCTAGGTCACTTTCTGCCGACGACAAACTCTTACCGGAAGTATACATCCCAAGAGCAATCGATCAGATATCGGTATCGCGAGGTGATATCGCTTGATATTGGCTATATGCGATAGGGAGAATTGCAGCAAGAAAGAAATCAAACTACATTGTATTTGGTGAAGAGAAGTTTAAGGAGAAAATAAAGCTAAGTGGGAATTCCTTTCTCTTTACTTCTCAGTACCACATACGTGTGTGAAATATGTAAGAAGTCATAGGCTCTTTGTGGCTTCATACTACATGTAAGAGATCAAGTTACTTTTTCCTACTACTAACTAGTATTCATGTAAACAGAGAGTATAGGCTGGGATAAATGGTATACATGTACAATCATCAGCATTTTTACAGATGATACAGTAGTAGAACTAATATAAAGAGAAATTGATCTACATGTAGAGCTCTGTCTTTCATATACATGTAGGTAACTATATATGTGTAGTGAACTTTTCAGTAATATTCCATTGAGTAAGTACATTGAAAATTGTGTTCTCTTTTATTTTCAAATGAGTGTATTACTATATACAGTCAGATTATACAGTATGTTTTGTATTTCTATTTGGGCAAAGTAATTTCTGTTTTGTATCAAGAAAGAATCCTTTGTAAGACCACAAGTTCACAAGTATGTGTATTTTTCACATGATCCATACCTCAGCTACCTTCCAGACAGAAATATAAAATCCAGGTAAGGTTGGAAGCTGACAGCAATCCTGATTAAACTCTGAAATGATGATGGAGTGTTTGAGAATAACACTGTCTGGCTGCTCAATCATCTGGTCGTATGACATAAAACAAAATGTACTTTAAACCTCTGTCCCAATGTAATAAGTCAGTTATTTCATTTCCAGCTGTCTGTTTACTGTGCAAATATCTTGTTTGTAGACTGCATGTGTACATAATATGATACAGAATAATGCCACTTGCTCTATATTCATGGCCTTCATGTGCATTATAGCTTGAACAAACCAGGGATGTGCTATGGAAGGATATGAAACAACTTTCTTTCTTTGAACCCATGCATGGCACCGCCGAAAAAAAAATGTCTTCTCAGCATGTGCTTTCAGGTGTTTTAATAATAACGAACAGGATTGCGTAGCAACGGTTTCTCAGATAGAACAAAAGAAATGTAGAGTCTTATTTCGCTTGTCCAGTTCTGTTGGATTGCATCAATACTTTTGTGAGGAAAAGAGATATCAGCGAACAAAAATAAAAAGTTTTTTTCTAAGAAAATATCTCAGTTGCACGCAAATGCACGCAAACAGCTTAAGATATAATTTTGATAATGATTGAATCCTACATTTGCGGAAATCTGCGGAAATTGAAGAAATTTGTTAATTGTGTAAGTAAGAATATTATCTTATATCTCTGTTTGTGCATCATTCAACAATTATTTAGAAGAAAACCGAGTACAGGATCTTTAGTGGTGTTGCCCGTAACTTTCTTGAAAATTGCACAAAAATGTGATAAGAAACATAGCTTCCAGAGACAAAAAAGTGAATTACAGATATTGCTTTCCAAGTTGACAACAGCTAAATATCGGTGCCGCGCATGGGACATCAAAGCATTGTAGTGATTGTGGAATGCTTTTGACATTTATTAGCACGCTGTAGTATCCATACAGATGTTTGATTATGCTCGAGTTGCTTCTCCTTCCTAACACATCCCTGAACAAACTGAGGAGTGTTTTCACACGTGGGTATCATGATTCTCACCATGAACATGCATGGTCTTTTGTTATGCAGACACAATTTCAAAGGGCTTCTTTTAGATTTTGTCTGCATAACAAAAGACCATGTGTCATATTGTGTACAGAGCAAATAGTGTTTGCATTTACCGGTATTGATTTTTCTTGTAATGGAAAATGCAATTACATGTAGGGTTCCTTTTCAGTCAGCTGTTGTTGATCATTCATTGGAAGGAGTGTTGCCTTTGAAAGGAGTTTGTGGGTACACGTTGAATCTGCTGGTAGACACTCCTGTAAATCAATGGAAAGTATATAAAGTGAAAGTGAGAGCAGGGTGTGAAATGAGAAGACATGCCTCCATTTGTCTGAAATATCGTGTGTCCTTGGGTGCAGTTATGTTTCACTAGATATAAGCAATTTTAACAAGTAAGGATACTGTATCAGGTAGAGGCAGTGAAATGGACTGGATGCTACATGTATGTCATAAACCATTTTTGTAATGTATTCACAAACAGCCCCCTAACTGCTTAGTAAACTAATAGGTGTTCAAAAAAACTGTGGACACTTTTGACAAATTATTAAAAATCAGTTTCTCATCAAATCAAGCTTGAATTGACAAAATAAAGTCAGTATTGAAAATTGCAAAATAATGTGACTGATGAGAAACACGGCCTCGAGAGACAAAATAAGGAATTTATAATTCTTTCCAAGTTCACATCAGCTAAATGTTGGTGCTGAGCATGGGACATCAAAGCATTGTAGTGATTGTGTAATGCTTTGGAAATTCATCGGCACACTTTTTAATCCATACGGATGTTTGAATATTATGCTTGAGTTTCTTCTCCTTCCCAACACCTGTATGATTTGCCACACGAATGTCCTGGTATCAATATGCACTACCACAGATCTACTGTACAAAATCCCCCCCCCCCCCCCACACACACACACTCACACACACATGGACACTGTATGATTATGATCATATGTACTTGTCACCATGCAAGAACTTTCCTTCAAGGATCTTACGTGTATCATGGTCTGACAAAGCATGAAAGCATGGCCCATCGTTGGCCATGCAGGTAATGGATTCACAGCATGCAGCTATGTACATTCATGTCGAGGACAAAGAGTCTGTCTGGCATAATAAGATGTTCCTGTGAGTCTCAAGACAATGCTTATGTCATAACTCGCAGTGACGTAGGTACTGTAAATGACACATCATGTTGCAAACAAACAGACAGATTAATTGAAGGCTTGTGTGTAACATGTACTAGGCGTTAAAAAAAACAAAACCAGTTTTTGACACTTCTGAAAAATGATTAAAAAAAAACAAATTACAACTCAAATCGAGCTGAAATTGACACATAATGTCAAAGTCACATATTTTATAGACAGGTTTTGTGACATTCCATTTATTATTATTCTTGTAATGATCCTTGGCATATTGAATGAGATTTTCACTTTTAGACAAATTTGGACCTTAAAATTTGTGTGTATCACATGATTAATTCAGAATACAACAATGACCATTTTGTATTGCACCTATCATCCACTAGCAATTTCCATCACAGTGTCATTAATAATGCATGATCCTTCTGGCAGAAAAGAAGTTGTGGGTTGACATGTGTCGTGCACAATGATCATTGTTGCGTTCTGAATTAATTATCTGGTACACATAACTTTTTAGATCCAAATTTGTCCAAAAGTGAATAAACACTTGTGCAGGACTATTACAAGAAAAGTAATTAATGAAATGTCACAAAACCTGCTTCGAAAAAATTTGACATCCTTTGACTTTACGTCGTGTCAATTTCAGCTTGATGTGAGTTGTAATTTATTTGTAATGATTTTTCAAGTGTAAATTTTTTTTACACATATATATGTGAATAAATATCAATTTCAATATCAATTCTAGTGAGAAAGGGGCTAAGGCCCCCCCCCCCCCCCTTAGCCCCACCTATAGTACGGGGCTAAGGAAATTTTTGCCAGTGTGAAAAGCATAAAATTGCCCCCCCCCCCCCCCGCCCCATTTCTCTGGATTTGCTGCCTTTCTCTCCCTCCCTTTCCCTTTTGTCATTCCTTGTAGAATGTGTTATTTGTACTACTACCGTCTGTACTGTGAGTATATAGTAAAGCAGGAAGCATCTGATACTGAAAGGGTTCATCGCAAATGTACAAAGCAGTTTCATACAAACTCAAAATAGACATCTTAGACACTGTACTGTATAAGATATCAGCTTTATTCAGCAAGCAACCAGGAAATAAAAGAGATTAAGAACACTGATACTCTGAAAGTAGCGATTCTGTAATATGTTTACCAATGTGCACCAACAGAAGTCAACAAATTTGAACGTCAGGGAACCTTTAATCTAAGATCGACTGTGGTTAAGAGCTGTCTCTGGCTAGGGGCTGATGCTTCAAAGATAGTGACAGTAGACATAATGCATGGCTCTTCCTTGTCAGGTGGCATGTACTTGCAAACATAGTCATACAAGCTACATGTAGTCTGTGTAGTTCAGATGCTTTGACTCGATCAGACTCACTCATAGACTGACAAGGGCTTGTGCCTGCAAATTAGTTTTTACTTTGGTCATGATTCATGGACGTAATACGAATGTACATGTACAGTGCTCAGATCTTGGGACGACCTCCGTTTATCTGACATGATCGTCGCCTCATAAAAATTCGAGACATTTGAGGTGTTTCAAACAATATGCTACATATATCTAATTAGGCAATGCCCTCCTGTGTATAACACGATAAATTTTGTTTCGAGAAATGTGTCAATCGTTCAAACTTTCCTGGAAAATCAAAGCTGATCTTATGACATACATGAAAACTGTGAATGGGTTTAGGGATGAGCAAAGGGAAATGTTGATTAAATCGTAAGAAGAATTTCGTTCATAACTTTTTCGGACACCTCCGGAAACAAAATTGAGGTTGTTTCCTCAATAAAAGATTTAACAATGTTTGTTAGGAAATGGAGGCACTTCTTTGATATGTTTTATACAGTATTTTCCATAAATATATGTTTTGAAAAAAAACTATTTAAAATTCATAGACTCATCATCTACCATCTTTTAATGATAATATTATATACATCTACTACTGCACATTCACTTAAAAACATGAAGTGGCTCTGAAATCTTCTGTCCATACAAAATATATCAAAATACATTTTTGACAAATAAATTTGTCTTACCTTTTTTTTTCTTTTTGTGCATTAGGTACATGTAGATATTTTTAATTAAAAATGTACTGATTCTTATTACTTAATAAATGGCACATCCCTTTTCCAAGGACTGAGTCATTTTCACAGAAATTGAGGAATTGTTTCCTGGTGTGAGATGAAATTGAAGTTACAAGCCATGAATCACAAAGAACAGTAGATCGAAAGTAGAGAGGTAGGGTGATTTCCTGTATATCCACATGTATGTAAGTGAAAGGCTGAAGTTAGCATATTAGTCTGTGTATTCAAACTCTGTGATAAAAAAGACACTGTCCTTTGTTTGCTCTAGC